>CM029477.1:27005660-28248224 GCA_017140325.1 Eucalyptus leucophloia subsp. euroa
TCATGAGCCAACTCCTCGTCATCCATCATCATCAAGTGTCTATCATCGTAATTAGAATAGATTTAAGTGTTATTAATCTCTACCTTTTGGATCCTCTTTATCATTGATCTATTCTACTTCATATGATTTAAGAGTTTCAAAAAAGAGGCATATGTCTCCGAACATATTTTCACACGATCAAAATCCTTTAAAAGTTATCGGATAAATTAGTTGATATTCATTTGAGAGAAATTGGTTACCTAGATATGCCAACCCATTTACAATTTTTGTCAATTGACTGAACATATTCTAATAGATTTCCGTTTCAATATGATTTTATTGGCCAAGTAAGTTATTTTATTTTTGTCTCTTTACACGATCTATTCATTCATAGGTGACATGAAGTCTATCTCGCTTCTTTAGCTATTTCACATGAAGAAATTCTATTATATTCGCTTTAGATTAGGCAAGACATAATAAAGAATATATGACTTTTGCATCAAGAGATGATAATATGACTTTATCAAGAGCCTATCTGGTAATTTTTCCTCTGGTTGGATTCGCTTATTTGTTTATCTCTTGTTAGATGTTGAAGTTGCCTTTAGTTGATTCCTCTTATACAACATTCATTTCTGAGATCTCGTAGAATGCCTTATTTTATTCACACAACGTATTTTTTTCATCAAAATAAGGTAGCTTGGTATTGCTCTCTTCCTCCACGAGTCCTCGGCTAAACAACTAGCCACGTAAGATCTAGCTCATAAGATTCAATAGAAAGAGCATATACTCGACTCAATTGATAATGCTAATAAACACCTAAAGGATGATGAATATGTGTTTAAAAATAAACCTTGACAAATAAATGTAGAATAAAATAAATCAGCAAAGTCTCGAATAAGAACGAGTCCGATAAATAGTTACTCACATTGATGAAAATTCAAAATCGCATAAATGATGGAATAGATTTGCTTATACCTAAAATGTGCAACAAATAAAACTAAAAGAGTTGAGGAAAGAAATAATTGCACATGAGATTTATAGTGATTTACTTAGATTAAGCTCGCATCTACTTTCTATGTTAGCAAATCTTCGACTAGAATTCACCTATAGTATCAACAGAAAAGGCTTGAGGGTGCAAACACTCACTGAAAATCTTTTCCTCACTAAGCCACTTCTTCTTAGATTTTTTCTCTTGAATACAATTTGTAAGAGCCGTCGTTGACAAGTGATTGAAAGACTTTAGACTGAAATTTTAATTTTCACGCTATTCATTCAAATAGATTGGATAACCTCCTAAATACTCCTCCATGCCCACTAGTCGCTGGCATTTTTCTAGAGGAATTTTTTCCGATCAATTCGTTGGACGTAATCGACAGAAAAGTAATCCGTTTGAAGATTGAGATAAAATTTGTTGATTATGATCACCCATATAATTGAATCTAGGTTTCCATAAGTAGATGCTTCTCAAAAGGAACTTGTCTCAATATTGATTTTTATCAATTTGTGATTGATTCCATCAATGTATTTATGTAGATGTTGAGATTTTTTGTCGCAGAGCTAGATATTAAAATAAATCCCTATTATCCTTATCGCAAGATCAATAAACCAGAGTTTGATTATATCTTCGCTTTGAACTTGGTTTCAATTTGGACTACGTTAAAGTGGAAAGACTTGGAATGAATAGATTTTGACATAATTTATATAATTTCAGGTCTACTCAGAATAAGAATAAGAACAATAAAGTTTTGTCAACTTCAAAACTTGATAGGAGTTTTTTCAATAGTTTTCTTAGCATACATGATTTTTAATAATAATGTTTATCGATGCTAAAATATTTCATAATTCATTTTTAATTATATTTTACCAACAGCAGCACAATGCGCGGTAAACGCCAGCTATAGGTAATTGTAGCAGCTTTGATCACTTAGCACTGACAGATGGCACTATAAAGTTGTTAACCAGACTCCTCTCCTGTTCCTGCATCTATTTCAGGATGCGGGAGTGACCATTTTGGGCACAGTACCAGCTTAGTAAAACCATGGAAGAGCACGCAGCGTATGAAGGAATTGGACGATCAGGTTTTCTTTCTTTCATCAAATGTCAAAATGATCAAAGTGTTTTGTAAAGAACTAACAAGATTATATGGTGGTTCAGGTCATTTCCACAGGGGAAACATCCAATATTGATGACGATTCTGGCTTTCTTCCAAGTCCTTCTATATCCCATTATAGTTGTGGCGGCACGTATCATCTTACATTCAAGGAATCATCTGCAGCGCTTCGGAGCGCTTAGCAATGCTTTCCATGACAACCAGATTTGTCATTCTGGACGACCATGGAGCCCTCGAGTAAGATCCTCTCTAGTAAAGGAGGTTCTCTTGAGGGATGCACCAACAGTGTTTATTTTTTAGTAGAAGCTAATTGAATTTAGTATGAGACCATCTCATTTAGCTCTTACTGTAGTACTCAAACAAATTTCAGGCGTATGTGGGTATTTCACCAATCATAGCTCTTCATCGCAGTTCAATTGCAGCTCCCATTGGGCTGCTGGAAACCGTTTGTGGAATCTGCCAGATGATAAATTTTAGAATAACATATTTAACAAACCAGTCAATCTTCGGTACATAATTAATTTCTGTCTCACTGCGTAGCCAGATGACAACCTGTGTTGGCGAAGGGGATTGTTCCTCGTTTACATAAGCGCAACTGATAGGTTGCTCAATGCTGATCACAGTTTATCAAGTTGGGAATGCCGACATATAAAGGGGTGGTACGCTCATGTTAATTTGTGGAATATACGCGAATTATTCATTTTCGATACGCTACTGGAAATTTATTTAGTAAACTTAGTAGATTGATGGAAGAAACATGACCTGAAAAATTCAAACGAACTTGCAGCAACTGAGAGACATGGAACATCATTAAGAGAACTGTTGGAGGGTACTATATCACAAGTGGGAGGCCGACGGGTCGAATTTGGTGACAGACTTCAATTTCAAATTCTTTATAAGACGTCTGAAAGCAGAACTTTGCTGTTGTATTAAATTCTTATATGCCGCGATGGTATGCGGTGGAAGGCGTAGTTACAAGCTTTTTGATATGGTTCTTCTGTCATGTTACAGCTTCCACCTAAAACTTTTATGCTGCTTTTTGGGTCTACGAATTTGTTTTCGTTTAATGCGGATCAATTGGTATTCGTTGAGATTGTGGTCTGTGATAGCAGATGAATCATAGAGACTGCCGCCAATAAGTCTAGCGCCACCGCGGTCCAGAATACAGTCCTCGTGGTGCTCAAGAAGCAGTGTAAGGTTGAACCGAATGATTGAAGAAATTCTAAAGCCATCCAGCGAAATCAACCCTTTGTTCAAGGGTTTGAAATGCCGATGCATTAAGTGCATTTTGACACCGCTCATGGTTTGCTTTTTGTGAAGTAAAAATTAAGGTCGAACTCAATGAATGGTCACGACATTATTGTTAAAAATTGAATATGATGGGAACAAGCGGAAGATTATCTCGAAAATCTTTGGTCCAACGCATTTGTTTCATCTGTGACATGAGGATCGCTAACTGGAATGTCTCAATTGATTGATCCTGCCACTCGCTGAGCTCGAACAAGTTACTCGAGGGTGTTGAGGATCAGATGCGAGCAGGCGTTGTAGAAACTGGTACCACATTTTGCACGACTGTCGATGCAGGTTAATCGATTCTAACTCCTGCTTGTGAGTATAAATTGGGTTGAAGGAAATCTGTGAGAATTATTAGCTGGAACAAGAAGCACCATTCGTTGTAATTCGGAACGCTTGTCTTTCAATAATGATGACATGATGTTTGAATCGAGAAGTTGATTTGGGTGTGAAGTTTTCTTCTGAGTTTTGTTAAGGGAGTGCTCAGGATATTCCACGTCACATGAGTGCGTTTATTGCAGCAGTCACCCTAAGCCAAAACATCATCTGAACGAGGCACAAGCAGACACTCACGATCAAGTTCACTTTCCATGAAATACCATCCACATGTTCGTAAAGGTCAAAGACGAAAACGAAAGATTCAGAAATTTCTTCGGTAAACGACGCACATGTTCATGAAGCATCATTCATACTGATTCGTAAATCACGCACCGTATGGACTCCAGCCGTCGCCGACCTCACGTTTAGGGGAGATTTGAATCATCGATGCCTTCGTATATCTCGAACTGTGCCCGCGCGCTCGGTGTGATTGGAAGACGAAACGAATGACTTGGGACGTGGGGCATTAGGGACATTCTTCGTTGTCGCATTCCGTCTTTGTTGCCATGCGGAAATGCTAACGCGTGTTTTTCCATCGTTTGGTCGTGGCATTATTGGAGCGGAGGAGTGGAAGAAATGGCGGGCAAGATAGCCGACGAGAGTGAAAGCGCTAGCCATCGGCTTACGCCACGTCGGTCAGGGCCCGATAGCCTCGCTTATCCACGAAAGGCTAAAAATCAGTGAAAATGTTGAATTGAGAGAGTTTGATCACACCAAAGTTGATATTCTCCATAATCTATGTAAATTATTAACCACAGACTCTGTCAATATCCTAGACATCGCGAGGTCAACCGTCACGACTGACGGTGGAAAAAAATGTCGTTTTAATGTACTTTTTTTTTTGAACAATTATTTTTAATGTACTTAAGAGTAGCTGACAAGTCACTAACTCATTCATAGATGAGGAGATAAATGAGGCTATTGGGTGTTCTTCTTCTTATGAAACAAACACTGTACAGATACTGTTCAATAAGAACACCATCTTTGTTAATGAGGTGAAGTAGATGGGACTTGACTACGTGAGTATGGCCTGATTTGAGCTACTTCTATGTTAAAATAGGTAGCCAATTTGGGAAATAATGTACGGCTGATGGGATTAGGTTTACAATGTCTTTCAAACACGCCTAAATTTGGATACCGGTATAGGTAGTAATATTTAGCTCAATATTTTACTTTTTGGCTTATCTTTTGCTTTTGATAGTTTATTTTGAATTTAATATTGTATTGAACACCTTAAATTAATGGAATCAAATGATCTGATCATGGATTTTTGTAATTAAGCTGTCAGGGCTCGATTTCTTCAATCGCGTGGATCAGGGCATTTAGAGAAAAACCCGACTTGTGCACTTGAATAATTTCTATTTCTTTGTATGATGGGTGACTTTGGAATAAATCTCTTGAATCCTGACTAACATAGAATCGATTGATTAAAACGGACATCATTCAACGAAGGTGAAAAAATCACACAACTAGAATTTGCCTCGATCTCGAAAAAATTAACAAAAAAAGGAACTTACCTAATCATCGTGGCGACTGGCGAGTATTATTGAGTAAACACAGAATCAGGTGGATTGTTCATGTTTCCAACCGAACTAAATCTGTGTATAACTCCATCTACATAGGACCCGTCGCCAAACAGACTCTTATTTAAGAAAGAAAAGGTGCTTAGTACACATAATTACATTGCTCAAGCTTTTCGTACACAACACCTTCAGCATCATCATCAGAAACTCAGGAAACAATTGACAAACTGGGTGTGCCCGGCTTTGGCTGAAAGACAGCCGTACAAGCGTACCTACAACCGCATACAAGCAAAATCCCATCTCCAGACGTTCTCTCAAAAGAAGAAGAAGACGACACCAAAAAAAAGGTAAAATATTCAATTCGAACGCAGACTGAAACTGCACGCCCAACGCCTCTTTCCATTTTGGGAAGGATCTCCTTTTCCCTGTTTTACCTAAGTAATATCAACATTAACATATATGATATGCGACATACACGCACGCCATCGCTTGACGGCACGACACATTAATACGTTATTTATAAAAAATAGAGAATCTCGACATATAGACACGTTAGATATTAAATATCTATTTTTATATATACATAATAAATTATCATTTTTATGTTTATTTCAATCAAATTAATTTATTCAAAATCATAAATAAATGAATAAGTCTATAATGACTTTATACTAAAAATATTAACTAATAATTTATTAATATCATTAATTATTTCAATTTGATCAACTTACTCAATAATTCATAAAACTCTGAAGAAAAAACAAGTAATCTAACGCCATCTCGAGATGTTAGATATGTCGGAGAGAAAAAACTTAAGGGATGATTATTACAAAAAATGAGAGTCAAAATAAAAAGAGAATAATTAGGTTTCTTTCTTAATTTATTATTTTTATTATTTTATTTTTCATATATACATTTTTTTGATCCGACACATATATATGATTTGACTCATTTATGAAAATCCTTAAAATTTCCTCGATATCTAAAAAATGTTGCATGTCAACTCGACTCGGAAATAGTTGGAAAGTTTCTGACAAAATTGGTTAATTTTCGATACGTTATTAGTTGTTGGTTCAGTACATAACGCTAAGGCATCCGACACAACATTTGCACTCCTTAAAAGTATCGGTATTGTAGCTTTCTTCGAGATTCTACTGAATGTCCGGAAATTATCACTTTGTTTGTTTTCCCTCTGCCACGTAGTTTCTGTTTCACCGCCCCGCCACCTGCTGTTCTCTGGCACACTGCCTCCGTGGAACCGCCTGCCCAAATGGGTCAGCCGCCTGTCTCCATCGACTCGGGTGGCCACACCCTTTCCGCCGCCGCCATTTTCGGCCCCGCAGTCGTACACCTCCATTCGCCCTGAACCGGTCTTGGTCCTCCCGCTGACTGACCACCCAGAGTGACGCCACTCACCCACTGCACTGAATCATATTTTTTTTTTGCTCAGGGCAGCTCCGCTTCTCCCGCTCTCCCACGTCGTACGCCCACGCGACCTCAGCGCGTTCTTTGTTCCCCAGCCACGGGCGCTGCCGTGCGCACGGCGAAGAAGGAGGCCCGCTTAGGCATCGCCACGCCCCCCGCGCCGCATGTACACACCGGCTTGTGAGGTCGCCGGGTTCCACTCGAGGGCCACCAGCCGCTTAGGTGGCAGAACGGCGCAGCTCCTTCCGGGTAGTCCGGAATCGGTAGAGCAGGTCCCAGGCCTCGTTCTCCGGGTCGAAGAGGTGATGGATAGCGGGCGGCTGGGATTGCTTGTGCCCGCATGGTGATGATAGGGTTAGAGTTTTGGGTCGAGAGTTATTGAGCTCTGAATTTTCGTGTTTATGCAAATGGAGAATATCTGATAACAGAGTGGTAACTGTCATTTTATTTCCACGTAATCACTTATGATCGGTGATTCATTCCCTGCGGTCATGACATGAATACGGGTTCACGGGGCTTTGTTGTACAGATTTCTTATTCAGTACCTTAGTTTCGGCATATGATAGCCGTGTGCCTTGGGATCGTAATTGTCGTGAATCGAACTGATTACCCTGTTCTTATTGCTGTATTTCTCTGGTGTTATTAAGACAAATGAAAATTTGCTTGTTTTTTTGAGACATATGTGACTTCCTCGTATAACATTATGATTCGGTCAATCTGTCTTTAACTATTCTGAGCTCCTTGATATCATGCATGGTTGCTCTTACATTTCCTCAACATTTTTGTGAAACATTCGTGTATTGTGTAGGGGTTCTTCAATCTTCTAATGAGGATTCTCCGGAGTAGTGGCAGGAGGAGAGACGGAAGGTCTCGCTATGTTGGTCGCTAGAGATTCCTCGTCCTCGCAATCTATCATGAGTGGAGGTTTTTTTTTTTTACTTGTTTCTCATTTCCTTTCCTGTTTTGCAAATCTTGGACCTTGTGGATCATTATGTATGTTCTTTATTAAACTTAATTCTTTGATTGCTATATTGGAATATAAAGTTGAACGAACATGAGTCAGTGGCTGTTTTTCAGGCATATCTAGGACTTCGTTTGATTTAATTGTTACACATAATTCTTCCTGTTTCGCACTTCTTTTTTTTTAAAGAAAAAACTGAACTGAAGGCTTCATATAGGAAATTAATATCCTGGTTTTTTCTTCTTCCTGTCCTATGTATTCATTTCTTTGCAAATTATTGGTTTCTTGTTTTATCCTATAACCTTGACTAATTATTCAGAAGATCTTCGAAGGCCAATTGGGCAGTTTGGTGTTTCTTAAGGACATTTATTTGCCCAGGGACTACTACACTGGGTGAGCAACAGCAGCCAATTACGTTAATGCTATCATGTAGTAGACTTTGGTTTCAGAATTTTGGAAGCTTCTATCTGATACAATTTTTCTACTTATCTCCATTTTGAGTTCACAAGTTTCATGTTTGATGCTGATTTAATAAAACTTAATGAGTCTTTATCCATGCATCTGAAAATTTCTGTGTAATAATTAAATCAATGTTCTCCTTGGATTTTATTTGCAAGGAACTTGAATACATGATTCTTATTCACAGCAAATTAGTAGAAATATTCAAAGAGCTTGTGCATCTAAATGTTTTTTCCTAGTAATTGTTTTACTCAGTTCGTCTTCTTTCACTGTTTACATTTTGTAAAACATTCGGGAGATTGACTCAGCATGCTAAAGGGTTCATTTTTGCAAACTTTAATCTGGATCAGCTTTCTGTTTCTCCTTTGTTCACCAGTTGGGTGTTTTATTGAAGTTGTTGAGATATTTACCCAGAAAATGTTTTAAAGAGATCAATCAAGTAAATTAGAGTTCATTTGAAGATAATGTTAATGGTAGTGAAGATTATTAAGTTTGAATACATTGAGAAGATGTTCCAAGTCTTGAAGAATAAGTCATTTTTTTAAAACTGCACTTAAGGTTTGTAGCCAGAGTGCTTGCTTTTACTTGCTTATCCTGACTTTATGGCTTGTTGGGGATATTCTGGCAAGCCATGCGCGGTTTTCCGTGTATGTTGTTTATTTTTTTGGCTTTTCAAATGAACCTTGTTATGACTTTTTTCCTGTAAATTCTCCTTCTCTCTATATACCAATTCGTCCATGTAGATCCTGCTGATGCTGCGGAGGCAGTATATGGATGGATATGTGCTTCTTGGTTGGGAGTTGACTGTTGTATTTGCAGAAGAGAATAGAAAGAAACCTACTGAAATGAGGGAGGGATCTAAGGTGCCTCCGTCTCCATAACTATATAATTTATGCATGGTGAATAGTAGCACAAGTCTATATAATGCGGTGGAATTTTCTATAATTTGTTTGAGTTATTTTGGCATGCATTGACAGTGTTGTGAAGGATCCTAGACATGCATATGCTTATTGATCATCTTCGCAAGTAAGCATTGGTGGAAACATTTGGAAAGGGCTTTATTCTTTGGAGGAGGTTGGGAAGAAATCCGAAATGGAATCATATGTGTTAGCCATCGTCATGAATGACATGGTCGATCCCTGCGTTAATAAGTTATAGGCCGAGGTGGAAGAGAATCAGGTTTGGCGGAACACTGTCCGCATCTGCTTGGAGTTAATAATTGATAAATTAAATGGTACTACTGGTCTTGGTGATTTTTTTTTAAAATTTCTTTTAAGAAAAAGTGCACATTTACTTTTTCTAAAAAAAAATTGATTTGAGCCTCTTCTGGTTCTATGCAGCAGAGGCAGAAAGGATCGAAGACTTTGCGGATTATTCTCCCTTCCCGCCATGCAAGATTCAGTCCGTAAGTGTGACCTCGAAAAGAAGGTACTCAGGTATGTTTGCTTTGATTTCTTGCTGTAGGTCCTTTTCCTCCTCAGTTGATTTAGGGAAGGGGAAAAAAACCATATAGATTGTTGAACAGGGCAAATAATAGGCATGCGCTAATGCTCTCTGGGCTTGTCTGTAACTCTTTCATCCTGTTGTAAAGCTATTTTTCTATGGGACCTTCTATAAACATCATCAATTCAGTAGACTTGAGCAGATCTAGTGAATATGGTTTTGTTCATCAAGATACCTATGGCAATTTATTATTTTTTTCTGGTAGGCTTGTATTGTTCATGATCGTGCGAACTTTTTGGCATAAGTTGTGTGCTGTGATATAATAACTCCTGATGACTTTGAGTCAGCTGACGATATGCATTTTATTAGAATCGTGAGCGTGCAAGAAATCTTTTTTGTATCATCATTTTTTGCCTCATTATGTCCAGTTGCGTCAGTTGCTAGAGATTTTAGTTGACAATATCTTCTTTGTAAATTCTAAAATTTTTGTTTATGCAGTGATAGTTTTCGAATTCCAAAGCTTCAGATTTTTGTCGGATGATGTGATGCATTTTCTTTTTGCTGCTTCATTTCAAGAGAAAGGCGCGGCCGAGTAGTCATATTTCCCACGCAAATGGAGTAGTGCTCAAGTTCGGCAGGAGCCGAAGTCGAGCTCCTCCCTTCTTGAAGACTATGCCAGGGAGCCGGATGGGGACTCTAGTCAGTAACCAGCCGATAGGATTCCAGACTTTCTTTCATATTTTGTCTTCTGAGTTTACAATCTTCTCTTGTGGTTTGTTGTCATTATGTATGTAGGCCTCTGCTGTTGGTGTTAAATATTGTAGACGTCCTTTCATGTCGCTTAATCTGATGGAGATTGCATGATGAACTTAATTTTGTTGATTGTTGGTGGATTCAGCCCTCAGGTGGTTATTGTGGAAATAGTGAACTTATTCGATGTCATCTGTCTACTATGTAAAATATAAGGGTGTTTCTTGATGAGAAATCAACTGTTTCAGACCTAGGAATTATGGTCAGAATGGATCTAGACAGTGTAGGGCGTGGGATCGTCGAATGTTATTGAATATGATCTTGAGGATGCTGTTGATGAACCATATAGGGCAGTCCGAGCGAACTGGCTATAGACATGAGCTGCAAAGTTGTCGTCCGATATGACCTTGATCAAACTATTTATCGTTTAATCTATTCTCAAGACATTTTTGCAATGGAGATCTTCATGTCTGGAGTTTTGTTTTAGCTTATCGACATGTCCAACTAGGTGATATATAGCGCATGACAATTTTCTCGAATAAAAATTGATTTATAATTTTTCAAAAAATCGAAAAGTTAAAATTTACCTTCGATTAAATCTATTTCGAATTAAATCCGTTTCTAAATAATAAATTGCGCACAAACGTAATTTTCGCTCTAAACATTTTCTACAATAGTGGAAACAGTATAAATAAATACAAATTTTATCACGCAAGCTTTAAACACGCTCGTCGCTGCAATGAAGTTTAAAATCGATAGAAAAGCTGCAAATATAATAATAGTTCTGAAGTGTGCTCTTCTATATTTTGTTCTTTTTTATTTGACAATGTCCTCAGATCACGATCAAAACATTTGAGGTGAGGTTTAGCTAGCTCCATTCGCAAAACCTACCGCCTTTGGGTTCTAGCCAAAGTAGGTATCATTCCATCCCCCTTTGGTTTCTAACCACGAAGTAGGTATCATTCCACTTACACATGTTGCCGAAAAATTTTCACTCAAAATTACAAACGATGTAACCAATCATGGCGATGTCCAAGGCTATTCTGGTTTGGATGGGAATGTGGTAACACGTTTCTTTTCTCGAATTGTTGTTTGACGCTTGGGTTGCTGTTTAAAGGGTTAATGAGAAGGCGCAACTATGAGATAATATATATAATTTTTGATGCGGAAATTTAAAAGAAAACAATGATTCACGTATTTACAAAATAAATAAAGACGTACATTTATCCATAAATAGTTATCCTTTTCGATTCTCGATACAAAACCAAAGAATGTAAACCAAACGAAGAAATCTAATTTCTCCTTCCTCAACTCCTTTATTTTTTAATGTATTCTATCGACGATGAGAGAATACTTAGTTATTGTTGCTCATGTTGTAAAGGGTAGAAACGATTCCTTATTTATACGCTTAACAGCAGTTTAATAAAACGCCTTTTAACTTTCATAAAAGTCGCACATCTCTTCGGAAAAAGCAGTAACTTCCCGATGATTATACAATTTCATTTTTATTAATTGCAACTTCTCATAACCAATATTTATTTTTATTTTTATAGATTTCAACAATTATTAAACTATATAATAAATCATATCACGCAAAAAGCCCACAATATTTACAATCCCACCTGACATTCCCCACATAACATGTCCTCCATCTCTGCCTCCTGGTAGTCTATGAAGCACAGATATGCGGAGCCTCCATGTCATATCCGACATTGGGATACGCGATCAACACGTGTGGGACTTTTCGATAAGTAAAACTCTTTTCAACATATTCCGACACACGTGTTTGAGAGGATCGTTAAATCAATGGCAAGGGAGTGGAGGCGATGGCGAGGCTGCAATAGTGAGAGAGGTTAGAGGAAGAGTAGAGACCAAGGCAACCCAAAGAGAGGATCGCGACTGTGATGGAGGGCAAGCAGCGAGGCTGCGCCTACAAAAGAGGAAGGGCTGGAGGCAAAGTGGTGAGCAATTATGATGAGGTGACGGAGAGAGAGAGAATGAGAGAGAGGGTGGTCGTGCGAGGAGGAGAAGGCCAGGTCTAGGGTTTTTGAGAGGAGGAAACTCAAAAAATTAAAAATAAGTTTTTGATGGGACATTGCTATGATTTCCTCTCTGAGAGAGTAGGAAGGTAGGTCTTGGTGTACCTTAGGGACTTTTTTTTTTTATCAGAAAAATAAATAAGGGAGGCTCAGAATATGGGTGAAGAAACGATGAAAGTGAATTTATGAATGTGGGGGTGAGGATTGGGACCACGGTTTTTTTGGTCATTGTAATATTATAGATTTATTTAAATAAGTTAATTGTAATTTTTTGTTAGTCATTAGTTTTATTAATAATTTTTGTTAGAGTTGCTATGCCACTCATAACTATCTAACATTGCCTCGAATTTATGAATAGATTTATTGATATTATCACGTAGTTTCATCGCATGCTTTTTTTATTATTTATTTAATTATGAAATTAAATTAATTAAAAAATATTTATTTAATATAATGTCGAATATCAATTCTTTATTTTTTAAAAAACGACAAGTCATCAACAGAGCACAAGTTACAGGTCGGTCGCATTTTATGTTAGTGCATGTGTGTAGTTGACAACCTTGACTCTCACATCAACCCGGAACTAAATTTCATACGAATGAGACGACACCTGAAGAAATTGTTGACTTAAACAAAGACAAATCACGTGGTCCACCATGGCTCATTTCCTCACCTACTATTTCAGTGGCGCTCCTAACAGTGTCGAGGGACGATACGTTGTTGTGAGAGAGAGCCGGAGAGGGCAATCCTAGAGCTATCGGCGAGGTGGGGCGTGGATGACCTGGGTGGAGGCGGTCTGTCCTGAGGCTTGCCGCCGACGATCCGCGGTCGGCGGACGGCGGTCCGGGACGCCGTCGTAGGCTCGAGCTCGACCTGAGGAGTGGAGAGATTGGCGAGAGCACTCGGGCAATGTCGCACTCCTGCAATCGGTATCAGCTGGGGTTTTACCGGTGCGGGCCGGTTGGGAGTCCGCCGGGGCCCTCTCTCTACTGGTTCCTCTCTGTGGTTTCTCTTGTGCCCATTGCCGCCCTCTGTTTCTTATCATTTGTTGGCCATTTTGTGGATTTTTTTGTTTTTTGTTTTTGTTGAGTTTTGCATGGACGATGTGATCGATGTCGAAAGGAAGGAATCGCTTTTGATGGTGCTTCGCGTTGAATGGCGGTTATTGGTTGATAGAAGTAGAATATTCGACACCTTCTAAGGTGGTAAGAGAGAATGTCCATAGCGACAATAGGACATGTTGGTCTGTCGGCAATTGTGAATTCATCGAACTACGGGGAAAAAAGATGTAATTGCACATAGCGGTGGCGATGTGAATGGCCCTAATTTATAGCATATCTGTCTGAAATCAATGAATGTTAAAGCAGAATCAGGATTGATGCATTTCTTTCGTTCAATTTCCAGATTTACTCGTGCCATTTGCAGATTTTAAATATGATGATTGGCTGAGGGGCTTCGGAATTGTCTGCAATTTAATCATTTTGCGTTCGCTAAACCGATGCAGTATTCCTCTTTCTGACAGGTCCCAATCAAAGAAACAACTTGGGACGCCTCATGGAATCGCACGGAAAGCCAGCTTTGGGTCACAGATCCATAACGAGTTTTAGCCTTTTCAGAAATTCTCCGTGGAGCATCCTGTAGCCGGTTTTGCATGAGAAGTTGCCGGAATTCTCCGTGTGATGTTTGACATGTCAACGTGTCACGTCTGACACGTAGTCAACACGCGGGGATTTTTGACACATAACATTTCTCGATACATTCTGACATATCTAAGAGAGAGAGGATTGTTGCAAAAGAGGAAATTTCGATGGTGAGAGAGCAGCAGACCAAGGCAACCCAGAGAGACCGCAATGATGGAGGGCCGCGTGACAGGGCTTGCGAAGCGAGGAAAGACCGAGGGTGAGTGCGGCGAGTGACATTACAGACATATAGGTCATGCGAGGGGAGAAGGCGAGCGCTAAACGGTCCAAAAAATTAAAATAAGATTTGATAGATGTGATTTTCATAGGGGAGAGCAGGTGTTCACTTTTCGACGCGGAGCGGGGAGAAGCGAAGGATGGAAAGAGATTGAAATAAATGTAGTTATATTGGAGTGGATCATTTATGAAAAATAATGAAAAGTTATAATTTTGAAAATATTCTGTTGAATTATAACATCAGTTTCTTATTGTGTAGTGATTATAAATTTATTTAAATAGTGCTAATTCTAATTCTTGTTAGGCATTAGTTTGATCAATAATTTTGTTAGAGTTACAAATATGTTCCCCAAATAAATACACAATTGTAATTCGAATTTCTTATGAATAGATTTTTATTAATATTATTAGTGTAAAAGTTCATTGTGTGCTCTTTTTTTATAATTTATTTAATTATGAATTTGAATCAAATTAATTAAAATAAAATATTCATTTAATATAATAAATCGCAGTCATAATTTCTTTTTTTGAACGATGAAATACATTGCCATGTCATTTTTGACGTCGCGTCAGCTCTGCTCTTCAATAATAAATAGCTACATGCTTGAAAGACATCTGCTCTCCACTGAAATTTCCACTGCTACATGCCTCCTAGTTTATCGATTCTTTTACTGATTCCAGGTCTACTGGTCGATATAATGAACTTCCGCCTGTCGACCCGAGTTGTACTCCGACACCACCGACAAATAAAGCCCGGTACGCCAACAGCTGAATGCTGTTTATTGTTTATCCCAGCAATAGATGAGAGGGGATGACAGCATAGCCTTAGTGTGGAGTAGAGATGAAGGCTATGATCACATGACATGTTAACCGTAAGCTGACTAAAGAGTTTTCGAGAACAAGTATGTATGCTCTTCTTCCTCTGATGCTAGCGTAATTTTGTTCCCGCAGAGTCATCGCAATAAAAAGCCACGCTATCTTTTGTTTCAGACGATGAAACTTAATCATACCGGTTCGGCGCGATGCAAATGCTGTTGAGTGACATTTTCGTTTCATAAAATTTAAACCCATGAAAATGCATGCTTGGACATATTTCACAACTGAGAACTTTCAAAATGAATTTGCCTGCTACTTGGAGGTGCATCTTTTCAAATTTTGTGTTCATTTGGAAGCTGCATTCATAACAAGGTGAAATGCCATGTAGTTAAATCTCAAAATGCCAGTCTATTGGTACTTTTCAAATCATTTTCCTGTTCTTTTAGCATTGTGCTTAACAATGACGAGATACCAGTACAACCATTATCAGATTCGAAGCTCCTTCCAATCAAGTAGATTGCCTCCACTATCCTCGCGCCATAACCTCCGTTGAACTATTTTTTTGTAAACTCAAACTAGTTCTGTACACTCGCTGTCTCCTAACAGAAATAGAAATACAAGTAGGTTGGTGGCGTTGGACATGACATTTTCGGGAGATGCATCGACAGCGTTAATGACGTAATCCATGCTGTTATCTATATTTGACATGGAAATCTGTTGTATCAATAGCTTGACAAAGCCGCTAATGCTATGCTCCGCACATTTCCAAGGCAAAAAGGAATATTTTTCTTTCAGGCGAATCTTCTAGTCGCTGTAATTTTTGCTTGAACTTGTTAAAAAGTCAATTTTTAACAAGAAAGCAGAAGCAGAGGAAGTAGCAGCATATAATCTAGTTACACCTATTGATATACTTATATAGAGACATTACAGAATAGCATGACTTGGCCCGGGTGTAGTCTCTTTAATATTTGCCGGGTCTAAGGTGACTCCAATTACTTTATTGTCTTTAAAGCCAGTTTTCACTGGTCAACGTCCTTATGTTTTATTTTCAAGTGGTAGCTAACTCAAGTTTTCTGTATTGTTTAAGCAGTTTTCAGATAAAATTTTCAGCCAAGATGAATTTCATGCTTTCTTCTATGAATTAATTAAAAATACTACATGTCCTTCACTCAAAATTTCAGGATTTTATACAAAAGAGAGGGCCGGAAGTTTGCAAAATCGGTCACTTCTCATTTCTCTTGTAACTTTTCTCTTGATAATGAATCATTGATAAAAATGATGAAAATGAGAAGAAACGGACAGCAAATGACAGTCTGTCCATATTTTTCTACGAGTTTTATTGATGCCATATTCATTTAAAAAAATCATATTTGGCTTTACTCTATTAATTGCTTATCTTGTGTAATTTATCTGCAATTTACTGTTCAAGTCTCCTAGAGAGAGTGCTAGAAGGTGGACATTCTGTTACCGAAGCTGGCGGCAATTTCCGCCTCTCGCCGAAGAGTTAACGCGAGTTTCTGTGCCGGAGATATGCGGCGCGAGTTGGACTCATGGTGGCTTCTCCTGTCATGTTCCGTATCACCAGCATTTGTCATTGCCCAAATTTCCACAAAAAAGATTGCTGTAGTAGTCGACAAGAAACTTATTGCCAGCCATCCTGAAGTTTTGAGTAGTCATGAACATGAACTTGTGTGGCTGACAGATGTGACATGCAATAGAAGTGTGATTTCTGTTACTCTTGCAGAAGGCATTATACACAGTGTTTTTGCTTCGCCGACTTCTGTGACAAATATTCTCTTTCTTCCGAACTACAGTAGTGTAAGTGAAGATAGCGCCTTGCTATAACTAACTTGACCTGAGATGGGCTCCTTCTGCGAATAATTAGAGAAATAAAGCGATACCCTGACTCAACTCTTCGCCTGTCTATTGATGCGGTGTTGACTACGGGCTCATATAGATTGTACGGGCTGGAGATGCTCCTGCTGGCTACAAAATTTGGGTCATGTGGCTCCACCTAATTTTTCTAGCTGGTGCAACTCCGCCCTTACCATGGACTCCATTCAGACGCGATTCGGAAATTTTTGTTCAGGTGGCCTCGCAGTCCTTTATTTACTTTATTTTTCCTTAGTTTCTCCTATCATGGGAAACATATACAAAATATGCCAATTGTTGCAGACTAGATTTGTTCCACATCAGGTAGGTGAATAGGGTCTTTAAATCTTGACAAATAAATAAGAATAAGCCGCAGTTAAAGCTCCTCGGACAGATCGGCCTAAAGCTCACCAAACTTTTGGTGAAAATTCATAATCAATAGTGATGGAATAAATTTTTTATGCATACTTAAAAAGGTGCAATAGGATAACTGAAAAGAGTTACAAGAAAAAAAAATACACATTTATATATTTATTTTATATTAAGTTTATGTCCACTTCCCCGCCAAAAATTTTCTCGCTAGAATTCACTATATATCAGCAGAAAAGTACAATATTTCGAAAGAGCAAATACTCAGTAGAAGATTTCTTTTCTCAAGTCATTTGTGATTTTCTCTTGAATATAATTTGTAAGGTTGAAATAAGTGGTTGGAAATACTTCAAACTGGGACTTCAATTTTTCAATGCTATTCAAATAGACTTCAAATTTCCTAAAGTCACAGTCGCTATTTTCAAATGACCAAGTTGACGTATCGATTAAAGAAATTTGTAGTCGCTTGAAAGATTAGATGAAAACTGCTAAGATTTTGTCGCTTACAATCGCACTACGCTTTCAAGTAGATGCTTAAAAAGAAATTTGTCTTCGATTTCAATTTGTGATTGATTCTATCAATGTATTTATAAAAGGTAAGTGAAATTATTTGATAGAGAGTCATATATTAAAGAACAAATCCTCTATTATGTTCATACTGAATTCTTGCTTGTAAATTAATAAATCTAAGTTTGATTATATTTTCATTCTAGACTTGGAAATCGATTGTGTTAGAGTGGTAAACTCAAATGAATAGACTTTGATAAGAGCTCAGCGAATAAGTCTAATATTCTTCGTAATAAGAATAAGAATAAGAATAAGAATAAAGAAAGTTTTATCAATCTCAAAACTCGCGAGAGTTTTCAACAATCTCACCATTGCAACTATTAATGAAATTTAAGTTATAATATGAAAGCATCATGCAAAACAACACTTTTGTTAAAGATAATGGACAGAGAAAAAAGATTAATAAGCACAATAAAATTTACAAAAAAATACAATATAGTCGCACATAAACACACCAAATCACCAGTTTGCATAAAAAGAACACCATTCACACAGCATCATGCACCAATAAGTTTCAAATAAAATTTCTCCCTTTTAAATAATAGCAAAAATGAGAAAATAAATGCATAAAGAAAAATGGTTTTCAAAATAAGTAGGAACACGGTCGTCGAAATCCTCCGTTTACTTCAGCTTTAGTCGCGACCGACGAAAGATAGTCTCAACCTTTGCTTAAATTTTTGAGATGTCATAGATTTATGTTCAAAGCCTTATCATCAGAGATCGCATTTTTCCAGAAAGATTCTAGATAGTACGTAAAGATGTAACTTCTGAAAGCAATTTCCATCCATATTATTATGCTTTGTCTTCCAAAGAAGCTGCACTATTCTAATGATAGTTTGAGTCCGACTTCAGCTTGGTCATCCAACTTGTGAAGTATCCAAAAGTTCGGCAAACATCAACCCAACATGTGAATTGGTGTTCTTGCACATTAAAGCATCTTTGTCCTTACCTCTAGAAGATTCTTCTGTGGAAATGAGATGCATAAATATCTTTAGCATATGGAGAAATCGATTCCATCACTCTGTAGTTGGTTTTATAGGATAGTTAGTAAGAGGAGCTATTTAATTACTCTCTAATATAGTGCCTCAAATTGAAAAAACTCATTCTTCTTTTCCTACCCCTTCTTTAGTTTTTAATGGTTGGTTGACCAGTTTCGTCTTTCTCTTTAGAGTCTCCCAATTCTGTATCTTCATTCTCTTGTCAAATGAGCTATCTCTTATTTAGATTCGCATCTCCTTATTTATCATATGAGTCATCTTCTTCTTTCTTTCCAGCTTCCTTCTTATTCACTTCTCTTCAAATTCTTTTGCTATCATCTCTTCCTCTCTTCAAAATCAGCTATGCACCAAAAGGATGCCTCGCATGGCACGTTTGCCACAATATTAGAGACAATCTCATCTTCATCTTTCTCTCTTCATCTAGTAGAAGAGAACAAATTTCTTCTTTTTGAGTGCATAGACAATAAAAATTTTTCCTTTGTGTTTTCACGTTCATAGATTCTAACTTTGATAATTCTTCAAAAGTTTTAAGGCTTTGGAGAGATCTTAATCTCGCTTTTGAGATCATTTTAAGTCAAGTATTGAAGAATAATTGTGAGTTAAAATTGGATGGCGCTGAAAGTATCGAAAGTCTAGTTACCAAAGCTGATACTAAAGTTAAACTCCTTTCCTTAATGACAGCTTCGCATACGCAATAGAATTGTGTGAGGAGTGAAAAGCAATCTCCATTGCAAATACTCATATCATTTTTTTCTTGAATTCGGAGACATCAAATTGGCGCTTGATGAAGCAACTTATCTTTTGTGAAGTCATTATAAGCGCACATCCTAGTAAGTAATGCTTCCCTAGAATTTTCGGTTCTTCTCACCAAAACTTGGTAAATCTTCGCTGGACACATTGAGGCACCACTTCTTTCTATCATCAACAATTAATATCAACATTAAAACTTTATCACAATAAATTTGAGTAAGGTCCGCAATAGATATTGGAATAGAAATAAACAAATAATTCAAAGATAAACATCAAATTCATAAATCATTTTCATTTGAAGTTTTGCCAGTTTCTTCTAGCTTACCTGATAAATGCAAAATCAAAATTAGCATTTGAGGGTTGATGACTTCTCGTTAGCATTCGCAAGCGCAGACCTTCTTATGTTCCTCCAACCAAACAGTCTCCTTTGTCCGCTAAATTTTTGTAGCAACACCCATTTTGGGTTGGAAGCTTGAACACTCTTCTCATCATCATCTCTTTATCTAGTCTAATCCCTTTGTACCAAAATGAGATCGGCAGAAAGTTTGAAATCTTTTGCCTTCAAGAACAAAGTTTCATTCTCAGCTATTTTCTTTCAAGAATGAACTTCCATGAAATTCATACTTCCTTTTAGAAATTACATGTTTGTACCGGGCTTATATGTTGAAAAGAGGAGTCATTTCCCTAAGTGGTTTTCTGCGATTCGAGTGAGGTGATCTTGTGAGACAAGTGCGTCAGATCATCAAAATGACAATTGAGACTGAATGCGATAATTTCCTCGATAAGACGCCGGAAGGACTTGAAACTTGATGACATCGCTTCAAGAGTGATTGAGTGAAAAGGATCAAGACTTTTATTTAAAGAGAATGAACCAAAGCCAATCGACACACCAAAGAAAACTTTTTGTTTTTAAAATTAAAAAGTATCGTTAATAATTTTTGAAATATTAATTCCAAAAAAACAGCAAGATATAACAATTTCCAAAGGCAAATTTGAAAGAATAACATCTATTCAAGAGGAAATGAATTCTACGCTAGCCAAAATTTGAAATATAACTATCTCTGGCCTGAATACGCAAGGATGTTTCTGCCATAGGTTGAATCGATGAGTTTACTTGTCCATGTCTTTAAACTGCAAGAGTAATATTCGCTTTTCGCTAATGAACTTGAATGATCATTTTCCAATGGCTTGGTGAAAGATAACTTTTTTCAATCAATGAATTGAACATTGATTTTGCCATTTTGTACATGATATCTTAAGAATGATGGCTTAATTCTCACTTGCTCTGAATGAAAGAATAAAGATTTTTGCGAGAATTACGCTGTGTTGTCAGCATTCGAAACATTTTCAAAGGCAAGGTTTCTTCTCCAAAGTCCTTAATGCTGCTCATCTAAAGAATTTAGAAAGCAAATTTAAGCATAACATATTATCCGCCTATGTTTCATTTGTTCGCTTTCTTTTAGAACCAGGACATTAACATTTATCCCAAAAGTTTGGCATGTTCTAAATATTTTCGGGCCAACTTTATAACAGTTTAAATCACATTCGAGTATCCAAGTAATGTAAATTCTCATTCTTTGATAGAGGGGAGCGCGGAGGTGTACGACTGCGGGACCGGGGGAGTGGCGGCGGGCGGAGAGGGTGTGGCCGCCGGAGCGATGACCGAGCCCGCGCGTCGGTGCGGGGAGGGACGGGCGGCTGTTCGACTGGGCCGGGTCGGACCCGGCGGTCCAGGCCGAGACGTGCCGAGTCGAGCTGGGGGAGAGCGGACCCTGGTGGCGGGGGCGGAGTACGAAGGGGGGCAGCAGGGGTTCTATGTGGCAGAGGGGCAAAACAAGAAATTGGAGAGGATCAATGTTCCGGACAAGTTCTCCGAGTTCGCGAGGACCGGGGGCCGCGTCGAAGTCTAAAGCTACGAAGCACCGGTACTTTTAAGGAGTCTCATGTTGTGTCGTATTAAATACTTCGACACGTGTTCTATATTCTCAAACACTTAATCAATACATGTCGGAAAATTTAACACCCGATCAACTTTCTCAACACTCGAGTCGGAATTCCGACATACGAGTTATTAACATGTATTTTCGATATCGAGGCAAATTTTAAAAATTTTCAATAAATGAGAGGTCAAAATATATATATGTGTCAGATCAAAAAAAAATGTATATATGTGAAAAATAAAATAATAAAAATAATAAATGAAGAAAGAATAAAAACCTAGTATTCTCTTTTATTTTGACTCTCATTTTTTGTAATACATAATTCATCCCTTAAGTTTTTTTTTTCCTCTTCCGACATATCTAACATGCGAGATCGAACGTAGATTGCTTGTTTTTTCTTCAAGTTTTATGAATTATTGAGATAAAGTTGAATTTATCAAATTGAAATAATTAATTATATTAATAAATTGTGGATTAATATTTTTAGTATAAAGTCATTATAGACTTATTCATTTATTTATGATTTTGAATCAAATTAATTTGATTGAAATAAACATAAAAATGATAATTTATTATGTATATATAAAAATAGATATTTAATATCTAACGTGTCAACATATCGGAATTCTGCTTTTTTTATAAACAACGTATTAATGTATCGTGCCGTGCAATGGCGCGTGTCGCATGTCGCATGTCATGTATCGCGTGTTGGTGTTGATGTTACTTAGGTCTAAAACAGGGAAAAAGGAGATCCTTCCCAAAAATGGAAACGGGCGTTTTTATGTTCAGAGCGTGCAGTTTCAGTCACTGTCCGAATTGAGATATTTTTGCCTTTTTCCTTTTTTGGTGCTCGTCTTTTTCTTCTTCTTTTTTGAGAAACGTCTGGAGATGGGATTTTGCTTGTATACGGTTGTAGGTACGGCTTGTCTTTCAGCCAAAGCCGGGAAACACACCCAGTTTGGTCAATTGTTTCCTGAGTTTCTGATGATGATGCCTGAAGGTGTTGTGTACAAGCTTGAGCAATGTAATTATGTGTACTAAGCACCTTTTCTTTCTTAAATAAGAGTCTGTTTGGCGACTTGGATAAAGGATCCTATGTAGATGGAGTTATACGCAGATTTAGTTCGGTTGGAAACATGAACAATCCACCCTGATTCTTTGTGTTTACTCAATAGTACTCGCCAGTCGCCACGATGATTAAGGTAAGTTCCTTTTTTTGTTAATTTTTTTTCGTCAAGATCGAGGCAAATTCTAGTTGGTGATTATTTTCACCTTCGTTGAATGATGTCTGTTTTAATCCAATCCGATTCTGTGTTAGTCAGGATTCAAAAGGTTAGGTGTATATTTATTATCCAAAGTCACCCATCATACAAAGAAATAGAAATTATTCAAGTCTTTAAGTCGGGTTTTTTTTTCTCTAAATGCCCTGATCCACACCCGTTGAAGAAGTTTTCGAGCCCTGACAGCTTAGGTGGGCTCTAGGGTTACAAGATCCATGATCAGGTCATTTGATTCCATTAATTTAAGGTGTTCAATACAATATTAAATTCAAAATAAACTATCAAAAGCAAAAAGATAAGCCAAAAAGTAAGAGTACAACTCGCTCCAATATTATACCTATACCGGTATCCAAATTTAAGACGTATTTGGGACGGGTTATGTCCCAAACCTATCCCATCAGCCATACATTATTTCCCAAATTGGCTACCTATTTTAACATAGTAGCTCAAACCGGGCCCGCCTCACCTAAGTAGTCAAGTCCCATCTACTTCACCTCATTAACAAAGATGGTGTTCTTATTGAACGTACCGAGAAATCTGTACGGTGTTTGTTTCGTAAGAAGAAGAACACCCAATAGCCTCGTGCCATCTTTTCTCCTCATCTATCAATGAGTTGGAGGCTTACTTGACAATCAACTACTCTTAAGTACATTAAAAATAATTGTTCAAAAAAAAAAAAGTACATTAAAAATAAGCTTGACATTTTTCGGTTTTTTCCACCGTCAGTCGTGACTTAATTGACCTCACCGGTGTCTAGGATATTGACAGAGTCTGTGGTTAATACTAGCCAATAGATTATGGAGAACAATCAACGCAGTGATCACGCAATTTCTCAATTCAACGTTTTTCACTGAAGTTTTTAGCCTTTCGTGGATAAAAACGGGCCCCCAATCGGCCTGCCCGGCACGCGGGTAGGCGTACCCGCCCGGTGGCTAGCGCTTTCACTTCTCGTCGGCACTATCTTGTCGCCGCCGGTCACTTTCTTCCGCACTCCTCCACTCCAATAATGCCACGACCAAAACGTTGAAAAGAACACGCGTAGCGAGCGAGGTTTCCGCATGGCAACAAAGACAGAATGCGACAACGAGGATGGTCCCTAATGCGATTTCCCGCACGTCCCCGTCATTCGTTTCGTCTTCCAATCACGGTCACACCGAGCACGCGGGAACAGTTCGGATATACGGGCATCGATGATTCAAATCTCGAACGGCCTAAACGTGAGTCGTCGAAGGTCGACGGCTTGGTGGGTCCATTACGGTGCGTGGTTTACGAACATATGGATGATGCTTCATGAACATGTGCGTCGTTTACCGGAAAGTTTCTGAATCTTTCGTTTTCGTCTTTGACCTTTACGAACATGTGGATGGTATTTCATGGAAAGTGAACTTGATCGTGAGTGTCTGCCCATGAATCATGCCTCGTTCAGATGATGTTTTGGTAGGGTGACTGCTGCAATAAACTGCTTTACTCATGTGACGTGGAAAGTATCCTGAGCACTCCCTTAACAAAACTCAGCGAGGAAAAACTTCACACCCAAATCAACTTCAACTCGATTCCCAAACATCATGTCATCATTATTGAAAAGACAAGCGTTCTGAATTCCAACCGGATGGTGCTTCTTATTCCAACTAATAATTCTCACAGATTTCCTTCAACCCAATTTATATCTCACAAGCAGGAAGTTAGAATCTAGAATCGGAACCTGCACATCGACAGTCGCAGCAAGAATATGGGACAATACTTCCCAGTTGCCTCTACAGCTCACTCTGCGCCGAGAGCTGCTGTCGCATCTGATCCCTCAACACCCTCCTCAGTAGCTTGTTAGAAGCCGTTCGAGGGAACTCAGCGACAATCTTGACAGAGCTTACCTGTCAATCAATTGAGACATTCCAGTTAGCGATCCTCATGCATGTTCAGATGAAACAAATGCGTTGGACCAAAGATTTTCGAGATAATCTTCCGCTTGTTGAATTCTTTTTCATCATATTCAATTTTTAACAATAATGTCGTGACCATTCATTGAGTTCGACCTTAATTTTTACTTCACAAAAAGCAAACCATGAGCGGCGTCAAAATGCACTTATGCATCAGCATTTACATCTGAAGGATCAAACCTTGAACAAAGGGTTGAGGTTTCGCTGGATGGCTTTTGAGAATGTCATCTTCAGATCATTCGGTTCAGCCTTACACCCCTTCTTGAGCACCACGAGGACAACCAACTGTTCTGGACCGCCGGTTGGTGGCGCTAGACTTATTGCGGCAGTCTCTAGTATAGATTCATCTGCTCTATCACAGACCCGCTCAATCTCAACAGAACTAGTCTGCAATACCAATTGGTCCGCATTAGAAGACGAAAACAAATTCGTAGACCCATAAAGCAGCATAAGTAAAAAGTTTTAGGTGGAAGCTGTAACATTCTTTTGACCCAGGAGAACCATATCAAAGCTTGTAGCTACTTTGCCTTCCACCGCTATACCACATATCGCCAGCATATAGAATTTAGTACAACAGCAAAGTTCTGAAGTACTTTCAGACGTCTTTATAAAGAGTGAAATTTGAAAAGTCGTACCTTAATGCCACCAAGGTTCATTGTGTCATCGGCCCTCCCTTGTACGATATAGTACCCTCCAACAGTTCTCTTAATGATGTCTCCATGTCTCCTCAGTTGCTGCAAGTTCGTTTGAATTTTTCAGGTCATGTTTCTTCCATCAATCTACTAAGTTTACTAAGCATAAATTTCCAGTAGCGACAAGACATCCGTATCCAGAGAAGGAAAATGGAATGAGTAAGCCGCGAGTATTCCACAAATTAACATGGCGTACCACCCCTTTGTATGTCGGCATTCCCTTGAAGTAAACTTCTTCATGATCAGCATTGAGCAGCCTATCAGTTGCGCCCATGTAAACAGGGAACAGTCCCACTTCGCCAACACAAGGTTGATCATCTGGCTGTACGCAGTGAGACAGGAAATTAATTATGTACCATAGAAGGGATTGACTGGTTTGTTAAAATATGTTATTCCTAAAATTTATCATCTGAAGCAGGTTCCACAAGCAGTTTCCAGCAGCCCTGTGGAACCTGCAATTAAGACTACTCGATGAAGAGCTATGATTGGTGAAATACCCATGTCCACGCCCTGAGAAATTTGTTTGAGTACTACAGTAAAGAGCTAAATGAGATGGTCTTCATACTAAATTCAATTAGCTTCTACTAAGGCTTATAAACACTGTTGGTGCGCATCCCTCAACAGAGAACCTCCTTTACTAGAGAGAATCTTACTCGAGGGGCTCCATGGTCGTCCAGGATGACAAATCTGGTTGTCATGGAAGCATTGCTAAATGCTCCGAAAGCTTGAGGCTGCAGATGATTTCCTTGAATGTAAGATGATGCAAGCTCCGTGCCGCCACAACACTCTATAATGGGGCTATAGAAGGACTTGGAAGAAAGCCAGAGGTCGTCATCAATATTGGATGTTTCCCCTGTGGAGCCAAATGACCTGAACCACCATTCATAATCTTGTTAGTTCTTTACAAAACACTTTGATGATCATTTGACCAATTTGATGAAAAGAAGAAAGAAAACCTGATCTTTGTCCAATCGAGTCCTTCCATACACTGCGTGCTCTTCCATGGTTTTACTAAGCTTGGTACTGTGCCCAAAATGGTCACTCCTGCATCCTGAAATAGATGCAGGAACAGGAGAGAGTCTGGTTAACAACTTTATAAGTGCCATCTGTCAGTGCCCAACAACAAGAATTGATCCAAAGCTACTACAATTGCCTATAAAAGCTGGCGTTTACCGCGCATTGTGCTGCTGTCATACAAAAATATAATTAAAAATGGAGTATGAAATATTTTAGCATCGATATAACATTATTATTACAAAATCATGTATGCTAAGAAAACTATTGAAAAAACTCCTATCAAGTTTTGAAGTTGACAAAACTTTATTGTTCTTATTCTTATTCTGAATAATAGTAGACTTCTGAAGTTATATCGCAAATTATTGTCAAAATCTATTCATTCCAAAAGTCTTTTCCACTTTAACGTAGTCCAAATTGAAACCAAGTTCAAAATGAAGATATAATCAAACTCTGATTTATTGATCTTGCGATAAGGATACTAATAGGGATTTATTTTTTAATATCTAGCTCTCGACAAAAAATCTCACTTATCTTCTATAAATACATTGATGGAATCAATCACAAATTGATAAAATCAATATTGAAGACAAGTTCCTTTTTGGGAAGCATCTACTTATGGAAACCTAGATTCTAATTATATGGGTGATCATAATCAACAAATTTTTATCTCAATCTTCAAACGGTTACAAGATTTTCTTAATCGATTCTGTCCAACGAATTGATCGGAAAAATTCCTCTAGAAAATGCCAACGACTAGTGAGGCATGGAGGAGTATTTAAGGAGGTTATCCAATCTATTTGAGATAGTGCGTGAAAATTAAAATTTCAAAGTCTAAAGTCTTTCCAATCACTTGTTCTTTAACGACAGCTCTTACAAATTGTATTCAAGAGAGAAAATCACAAGAAGAGTGGCTTAGTGAGGGAAAAGAAATTTTCATTGAGTGTTTGCACTCAAAATATTGTACTTTTCTGTTGATACTATAGTGAATTCTAGTCAGAAGGTTGCTAACATAGAAGAGTAGATGCAGGCTTAATCTAAGCCGAATCACTATAAATCTCATGTGCAATTATTTCTTTCCCTCAACTCTTTTTAGTTTTATTTGTTGCACATTTTTAAAGTATCGCAAAAATCTATTCCATCATTTATCTAATTTTGAATTTTCACCAGAAGTCTAGTGGCTTATTTATCAGACTCTGATTCTTATTCAGACTTTGCTCACAATTTATTTTATTCTACATTTATTTGTCAAGGTTTATTTTAAACACATATTCATCATCCTTTAGGTGTTTGTATTAGCATTATCAATTGGTATCAGAGCCTTATGCTCTTCTGTTGAAGTGTTTATACTTATGAGTTAAAGATCTTCTATGGCTAGTTGTTTAGCACCAGGACTCGTGGAGGAGCAGAGCAATACCAAGATACCTTATTTTGATGAAAAAAATACAGCGTGTGGAAGAATAAAATAAAGGCATTCTTGAGATCTAGAAATCCTCTAAAATGAGATGTTGTATAAAGAGGAATCAACCTAAAGGCAACTTCAACATCTGACAAGGGAATAAGTCTTAAATAAGGATGTTGAAGAATCCAACCAAGCAAAAATTACCAAGAGATAGGCTCTTGATGCAAAAGTCATATATTCTTTATTATGTGCCTTGTCTCCTACTGAATATAATAGAATTTCTTCATGTGAAATAGCTAAAGAAGTCCGAGATAGACTTCATGTCACCTATGAATGAATAGATCGTGTAAAGGAGACAAAAATAAATAACTTACTTGGCCAATATGAATCCTTTATGATGAAGACTGGAGAGTCTATTAGAGATATGTTCAGTCAATTTACAAAAATTGTAAATGGGTTGGCATATCAAGGTCAACCAATTTCTACTCAAATGAATATCAACTAATTTATGTGAGAACTTTTAAAGGATTGGAATCGTGTGAAAATATCAATTCGGGAGACATAAAAATTATGCCTCTTTCTGTTGACGAGTTGATAGGCACTCTTAAATCATATGAAGTAGAATAGATCAATGATAAAGAGGATCCAAAAGGTAAGAAGTTAATAGCACTTAAATCTAATTCTAATTCTGATGATACAGACACAAATGATGATATGGACGACAGGGAGTTGGCTCTCATGATAAAGAAATTCAGGAAACTGAATAGGAAAGGAAGAATATTGAACTGGAAAAAGCAAAGCAAGCAAAATTCCATAACATATTAATGGAAGATTTGAATCTAGCAAGGATGTGATATGCTTTGAGTGCAAGAAAAATGAACACATCAAGTCTAACTGTCCTTTGCTGAAAAAGAAAAAAGGAAAGTATGAAAAATACAAGAAAGCTCTAAAAGCATAAACTTGGAGTGACATTGAATGTGAGGAAAGTGAAGAGGAGTTTGCAAATATATGTATGATGGCTCACTTAGAATCAGACTCACACTTAAAGTCGAACTCAGACTTAGACACGGTCAGAATCTGACAAGTAAATCGAGGTAAATCACTCATAAATTCCTATTAAAGTTTCTAAGTATATAGATGAACTTTGCTTGAGCTTCAAATCCTCTCTTAAAAGGATCTCCGAATTAAAGAAGGAAAATTCAAAATTCAAGCAACATGATAGTTCTTGGAGAGAAAAGTTTGAGAATCTGAAAAAAGATTTTGATGATTTGAAAGAAAATACTAATTCTCTTTCAAGAGAAAATGAATGTTTGAAAAATGAGATTTCAAATATTTTTACAAAGTTCTCCAAATGATCAAAAACTTTAGAGATAATTCATTCAACTCAAATACCCTATTATAACGAATCTTGTTTGGGTATGAATAAAGAAAGTACTCTTTTAATCAATTTTCCTAAAATTAATGAGAAACTTAGACAAAGACCTCCAAAATCTTTTTACAAAAATCATTTTCAATTTTTTTTTTTTTTTTTTTTTTTGTAAAATTTGTTGGTTGGAGTGCTCTTAAATGTTCTAAATGTAATAACTTAGAACATTTTGAGAATGAATGTCCTAAAGTCTGGAGACCTGTTAAAAAAGATTGGACAAATGCTATTTCTAAAACTAACTCGCTAGGACCCAAGAAAACTTGGGTACCAAAGAAAGTTTGAGCTTTTTTTTTTTTTTTTTTACTGCAGATTACTGTTAAGAGGAAATGTAAATGGCACTTGGACAATGGTTGTTCTGGACATATTACTGGAGATTCAAGCAATCTCATAAAACTAGAAAAACAAAGAGGAGTAAATGTTTCTTTTGGTGGGAACAACAAAAGAAAAATTATTGGACATGGAATAGTGAGAATTGAAAATTTGATCATCAATAATGTATCCCTGGTGAAATGTTTGAACTACAACATTCTAAGCATAAGCCAGCTATGTGATACAGGACTCAAAATCAATTTATAAGAAGATATTTGTTCTGGAGTTAGTCAAGCTTCTCTCAAACTTTCACTTAGCGAAGATATGGCAATATTTATCTTTTAGACATAAGTCTAGAGAGTTCTCAATGTCTTATCTCAATTCAAGATGAAGTAAATATATGGCATTGTAAGCTTGGACATTTGAGTATGAAACAAATTGCTATACTATCGTCTAAGAAGCTGATTCGTGATCTTCCCAAAATGATGTACCATAAGTCTGAGTTGTGTACTCCATATATCTTAGGAAAAAAGGTCAAGAGCTCATTTAAACCTATAAACCGTGTTTCCACTAATCACGTCTTGCAGCTTCTTCACATAGATCTCTTCGGACCAACTAGAATTCAAAACATCGGTGGCAAAAAGTACTTTTTAGTAGTTGTGGATGATTATTCAAGATTTACATGGGTTTTCTTCTTAGCAAATAAAACAGAAACATTATCATATTTTTCAAAATTTGCTAAGAAGGTTCAATGAGAAAGGTTATGCCATTACCAATATAAAGACTGATTATGGGAGAGAATTTGAAAATCAAGACTTTGCAAATTTTTATGACAAGAATGGTCCACAACATGTTTTCTTCTCTCCTTACTCTCCAAAACAAAATGAAGTTATAGAAAGGAAAATAGGTCTTTACAGGAGATGGTCGGAATTCTACTAATTGAAAGTAGAGTCTCTTCTCTTTTTTGGACAGAAGCAATTTTTACTGCATGTTATATAATTAACAGAGTATTTTTAAAGCCCATCCTAGAGAAAACTCCCTATGAACTTTACAAAGGGAAAAAACCAAATATCTCTTATTTTCATTCGTTTTGTTGCAAGTGTTTTATTTTGAAGAATAGAAATGATCGGCTCGGGAAATTTGAAGAAAGATCAAATGAATGAATATTTCTTGACTATTCTACTTCAAGCAAAGCTTATACGGTCTTCAACAAGAGTACACAGACTGTCGAAGAATCAATGAATGTCAGATTTCAAGAAAATGTCTAGAACCAACAAGACCAGATTCAACTTGAAGAATTTGAGCTAGTTTCAGACTTAATGAAGTCTAATTCCCCCGAGGAACCTCAGCCTTCTTGTGATTAAAGTCAAGTAGAAGAAAAATTATAAGAATCAAAGAAAACAGATGTTCAACAAACCCTTGTAGACAATGACAAATTCAGCAATAACTGAAAACACAAATCAAGCCATCCTAAAGATCTCATCATTGGCAATATAGAAGAATGGATTTGTTGACACCTAATTTTTAGTCGATACATCATTAAAAAAGATAAGTCTAAATTTTGTTACGGGTTTTACGAAATTTGTAAATCGACCTTGCATGTTATGAAAATTATAATATATATATATATATATATATATATATATATATATATAGAGAGAGAGAGAGAGAGAGAGAGAGAGAGAGAGAGAGAGAGAGAGAGAGAGAATTAATTAGTTCACAATTTATCATCGCCGTTTACTAATAATGCATCATGGCCATTAAAAAAAGGCATGTGCTCAATTAGAGGAGTTTTTAGCAATTTTAACAAAACAATTAATCGGGAGGATCAAATCCTAGTCCTTAGATTAATCCAATGGCTAAGATTTGATCTTGATTTAGACTATATAATAAATTTTCCCTCCAAAATTGAAGGAGGGGCCATTTCTCGAGATCCACTTTCTCTCTTGGAAAACCGTTTCTCTCTCTCTCTCTCTCTCTCTCTCTCTCTCTCTCTCTCTCTCTCTCTCACTCTCTCCCTCGCTGATTCTCCCACTACAACCAAGAGAAGCAAGCAGCAACTCCCCTCGCTGGATAGAGCTCCCCTTTCCTCCATCCCTCTCGATCTTTGGCGTTTCTCTTATCACCTAACTGCGCCCCTTTCCCCTCGCGGCGGTTGTTGGTGGACGGCAAAACCGAGGCAGCCACGCTTCCTACAGCGAAGGCCGCCATCCTCAAAGCGGCTACTCCTCGCCGCAATCCTGATGTTCGACCTCACCATGCTGGTCTTCTTCGCGCTTGGCGTGTTCTCGTTCTCGAACAACGGCGGCTTCTCCTCTGTTACTCCACTCCAGTAGACGAAGAAGCCGTGGTCGACAGATCCACGTCGTCGGAGCTTAATTTTTCCAGATCTGATAATCCTCGACACTCCAAAAGTGCTGTAGTGGTCTGGCGTGTGTTTGATTGAGCTCAAATCACTCGAATCACACAAAAGGTAACTATCGACTGCTTGAGCTCGATGAAGCGAGGTTGTTCTAGACAACCGGGGCTAGAGCTCACCCTAGGGTTCTAATTCTACAATTTCAACATGTTTAAGATGTTATAATGGCCTTAGGATAGCTTAGGATGAGCTTGATTGGCTTAAGCATGCTTGATTAATTGAATATGCTTGTTCGGCAAAAATCATGTCTCTGTGACAGATCTGAGAAATGTTGTGTTATAAACTTGTTATTATTATTTTTTTGTGTTCGATGTCTTCATGAGAGTTGAAGATGACTCGAAGACCTTTCCAACGGCCCATAGAACGTTCCGATCCAGTGTCGTTTACTCTTTGAAAATAGCTCGGCATTTAGTGCATGTTTCTGGAAAATTGTTGTGTTCTGACTTGTTCTCTATTTCGAATGACCTTCTGTGCAAATAACTTGATACGAGCTAGTTGCTGTGGTTTTCTGTGTTTGAAGTCTTCATGAAGGCCGAAGACGGTTCAAATATATTTCCAATGAGTTATAGAATGCCTTGATCGGACCTCATTTGGTATCGTTTTTTCATGTCCAAAGTCCAGTCCAGAATCTATCAATTTGCAATTTTCGGATGATTGGATGACTGATCTGTGCAAATGGCTTGATATCAGCTTGTAAATGTAATTTTCTGTGTTCGAAGTCTTCATGAAAGTTGTAGTATACTTCATGGGCTTTTCAATAATATAAATTTTGCACCGATTGGCATCCATTTTTCCTATCAATTTCATGTCCGAAGTTCTACTATGTTCTATGATATTGATGTAATCTTGTATTTTGGACAACCCGATATGTTTCACAATTTTGTGTGCAATTTTTTTGATTGAATTTGACTAGAGTATCTTCATGAGATTTAACCCTAACATTCAGACCTAGTTGCATAAAAAAAATTGGAATTTTCTTACATCATATAGATAGGATTAATCACAATTGATTCTGGTTTGTGCTAGTGTTTCTATTACTGATCTGACTTCCAAGAGGAATGTCTTTGATTGAGCTTATTAATGAACCAATTTGTAGAATATGCCTCCTAGACATACTTAGAGAACATCATATGCTTTGTAATGATTTATAGTATGTCTCATTTGAGGATCATTTACCATGTAAAAACCATGCATCAAGTTGATATGTCGCAACTGAAATTGTCATGCATTTTGCTCCTAATGACAAGTCACATATCAATGTTAATGAATTTGTGTGATCTTTTGCACATGGATTTAGGGTTATATGTCTTAATCAAACTTGTTCTTTACATTTAGCCCTACGTCATGTTCAAATTTCATAATTTTCATACATTGATTAGGCGGCTTAACAAGACAGTTCTCATGCATCATTTTCTGATTTGCTTATGATTGATTTGCATGCTTTAGAGATTGTTGATTTTCGGCCATGAATTTGACCTTACTTGAACCCGGCATCTCTTAAAAAGTCTTAGGGCATGTCTTAATCCTTCTAATGACACTGATTTTGCATTATTGTCATGCCATTTGTCCCATTTTCCAATTTTTGCAAAGTTGGCATTGAAATCTGCTATGAGTGAAATTCGGAATGCTTTTCTGCCCTTGTTGAGTCAGACCTCTTATTATTTTTACATGGATTTTTCCCTAAGGATTTTGCGATCAACTCCTTAATGAAATTTGTTTGTCTTTCTCATGACTGTCATGATGAAATTTTAGAATTTTTAGACATTGTCTACTAGGACAAGTTGTTGTTGATTTGCCATGATGTCTTGCTGTCTTGTTATGTTCCTGATGTGTTGTTTTGTGTTCTTGAATTTTTATAAATTCATGTGTAACCCATCTTAGGAAACTTCATTCATGAAAATTGTTCCTCATAGTGTGCTTGATGTTCCACGCTTTTCTTAGAGCCAATTATCCAGGGGCTCTACCCCAATTGCTTTGATCTTATGTGTGATGTTTGATGATTTCTGTTGTGATTCTTTGTTATGATTTCATTCTAGGATTTCTTTTAGAATATCTTGCATGTTGAATTGAGATTACTTGTCTTTATGAAAGTTGTTTTGATGTGTATGCTTGTTTCTTTCTGAGGTTAGGATTAGATTAGAACCCCAAAGATGAAGAAAGCGTGAGGACGATGGAGGTCGATGTCCATTACGACCATTATTATATAATATTCATTTTCCCAACATATGTCTCGGGTTCCAATTGTTGTGTAAAACCGGAATTGTGTTCTCTTTTATACTTTTAGTTGTGGGTTTTCTTTTCTTTTTTTTTTTTTTTGCAATTTCAATTTCATTGTGTTCTCTTTTATACTTAATAGAATGAAAATGACCAACCATGCATGATCGCCTAGTTTAGGATTAATGATCCCGAAAATGTAAAAAGAAACGTATGGACATATTAGGAAAACACAACATACTGTTTAGGTACCGAAAGGGCGTTAATAGCAATATTAGCGTAACTCAAGTCCCCGAACCTAGATATTTGGTTGCGTAGGAATCGAGGGAACACTCCCAACCCTCGGTTGGGTTTTCCAGCCAACCCCCAAAATGAGGCTAGTGGCGACTCCCATCTATTTTTAGGTTGTCATAAATAACTAGATCGCATAAATAAGCTCGTCGCGCGGGGTACGAGCTTGGGAGAGCTTGTAATCTTGTGAGGGAACTCTCGTGATCAAGTACCCCTAAACCCGACCATTCCCCATTTTGATTCGAGAGCAACGAGATCGGGTCGTGACAGGATTCGTATCGGATCCAAAGTAAAGGGAGACTTAAGTGCTCTAGCTCTTATTTCTGAAATATAACCAAAGGAAGTAGAAGAAACTTTATCTGATAAAAGCTAGATTGAAATAATAATGCAAAAGGAACTCAAACAATTCAGAATTAATGATATTTGGGAGTTAGTTCCAAAACCAAAAGGAAAATCTATGATTGGAACAAAATGAGTGTTTAGAAACAAGATGGATGAAAAAAGGTAAAATAACAAGAGATAAAGTAAGGATTATTGCAAACGGTTACACGCAATAGGAAGTAATAGATTGTGATGAGACATATGCACCTATAGTCAGGTTAGAAACTATAAGATTATTGCTAGCATATGCATGTTTCCATGATTTTAGGTTATTCCAAATGGATATCAAGAGTGCATTCCTAAATGGGTTCATATAAGAAAAAGTCTATGTGGAACAATCACTAGGATTCGAATATCCTAGAAAACTTGTCTACAAATTGAAGAAGGCTTTATACGGTCTGAAACAGGCACCTCGAGCTTGATATGAGAGACAGAGTAAGTTTCTGGTAAGCAATAGTTCCAAAAAATGAATGGTTGACACAACTTTGTTTATCAAAAGGGAAGAAAATGACTTTTTACTTGTTCAAATATATGTAGATGATATAATCTTTAGATCTTCTAATGAAAATTTGTGCAAGAAATTTTCAAAGTATATACAAGAAGAATTCAAAATGAGCATGATGGGTAAATTAACTTTCTTTCTGAGTCTACAAGTCAGACAATCAAAGAAAGATACCTTCATTTATCAAGAGAAATATGCTAGAGATGTTATCAAGAAGTTTGGAATGGAAAACTGTAAGAAGATTGAGACTCCCATGTCAAGCTCTTCAAACTCGACAAGAATGAAAATGGAAAGAAAGTAGACCAAAAGACATACAAAAGCATAATTGGTTCTCTTCTCTACCTTACTGCTTCATTACTTTTATTCAGTGTGTGTATGTGTGCTAGATTCTAAGCTAATCCTAGAGAATCTCATCTTAGTGTTGTCAAACATATTATCAAATATGTTGCAACGAATCCAAAATTAAGTCTATGATATCCAAAAGAATGAGAATTTACATTACTTGGATACTCAGATGTTGATTTAGCTTGTTATAAAGTTGACAAGAAAAGTACTTTAGGAACATGCCAACTTTTGGGATAAATGTTAATGTCCTGGTTCTTAAAGAAGCGGAACACTGTGGTACTCTTAATGGCAAAAGCATAATATGTTGCTCTTAAAAGTTGCTTTTCACAAATTCTTTAGATCATGCAACAATTAAAGGACTTTGGAATAGAAGAACCTTGCACTGAAATCAGATGCGACAACACAAGTGCGATCAATCTCACCAAAAATCTTATTCTTCATTCAAGAGCAAAGCATATTGAAATTCGCCATCATTTCTTAAGATATCATGTACAAAATGGCAAAATCAATGTTCAATTCATTGATTCGAAGAATCAACTGGCAGATATCTTCACCAAGCCATTGGAGAAATGATCATTCAAGTTTATTAGTCAAAAATTGAATATTACTCTTACATCTGGTTAAAGTTTATGGACAAGCAAACTCATCAGTTCAACCTATGGTAGAAACATCCTTCTGAAAGCCCTTCCAGACTCAGATAGTTATATTTCAAATTTTGACGCGTAAATTTATTTCCTTCTTGAATAGGTATGATTATTCTCAAATTATTACTTGCCTTTGGAAATTGTTATATCTCTGCTTTTTTTTGGAATTAATATTTCAAAAATTATTGACGATTGCTTTTTAATTTTTTTTTAATTTTTTAAAAACAGAAGTTTTTCTTTGGTGCTTGGTCAGTTGGCCTGGTTCATTCTCTTTAAATAAAGTCTTCGATCCTTTTTCACTCAATCACTCTTGAACGTGTCATCAAAATTTTCCAAGTCCATTTCGACGTCTTATCGAGGAAATTCTCTCGCATTACTAGTCTCGTCTCAATTTGTGCCTGATGATCCGACGCACTTTGATCTCACCAAAGATGAATCACCTCAAATCACGAATCGACCATCCGTGGAGGAAGAGGTTACTTAGGAAGCGACTCCTCTTTCCATAAGAAAGCCCCGGTACATTTCAAACATTATGAATTTCTAAAAAAGGAAGGAAGTCCCATGGATTTCATAAGTTCATTCTTGAAAGAAAATGGCTATGGGAATGAAACTTTGTTCTTGAGAGGCATGGAAAACTTAGGGCTAGTAGAGGCTTGGAAAAGCATAAAGGAATTTTCAAACTTTCCTGCCAATCCTCATTTTGGTACAAAGGGTTAGACTAGGAGTAAAAGGGAAGATGATGATGAGAGGGTGTTCAAAAGCTTCCAACCCAAAATGGGTGTTGCTACAAAAATCGCTGGAACAAAAGGGATTTGTTTCGGTTGGAGGAACATAAGAAGGTCTACGCACAGATGCTAAACAGAGAGGTCATCAACCCTCAAATGCTAGATTTTGATTTTCTGGATTCCATCAAGGTGAATTTGCGAGAGAAATTTGCTAAGCTTCAAATGAAAATGTTCTATGTAGAGTCATTTGATGTTTATCCTGAATTGACTATTTATTTCTATTCCAACATATCTATTCTGGACCTTACTCATATTCAATTTATTGTGAGTGATAAAGTTTTTAATGTTGATATTAATTTGTTGATTGATATTCTTGGAGTAGAAAGAAGTGGATTTTTGCCCATCAATGTGTCCAACGAAGAGGTTACCAAGTTTTTGGTGAAGGACAGAATTCCTAGGGGAAGCATTACTTACTTTAGGATGTCTGCTTATAATATTTTACTCCACAAGATCGTCATCAACTGCATCAAACTCAAAACTGCTTCCAAAACTGATGTCTCCAGATTCGAAGCAAAAATGATGTCGGCCATTTGCAATGGAGTTGCTTTTTCACTCCTCACACAATTCTATTGCACATGTACAGAACTGTCATTAAGGGAAAGGGACAACTTTCGTATACAGCTTTGGTAACTAGACTTTTCCGATACTTTTATATTCAACCGCCATCCAATTTTTGCTCCAGAACCATTCTTCCCATGCAAATTGAACTTAAAATGATCTCAAAAGCAAGATTAAAATATCTCTCCAAAGCCTTGAAACTTTTGAAGAAGGAATCTACTAGCAAAGTTAAGATAGAATCTATGGCTGTGAAGAAGCACAAAGGGAAAAACATTGTCTCATGCACTCCAAAAAGAAAAAGACTTGTTCTTCTTCTACTAGATGAAGAAGAGAAAGATGAAGATGAGACTGTCTCTAATATTGTGGCAAACATTGCCATGCGAGATCCTCTTGGTGGCATAGCTGATTTTGAAGAAGAGGAAGAGGATGATAGCAAAAAAGAACTTGAAGAAGAAAGTGAATAAGAGGAACTGGAGTGAAAGAGAATAAGGAAGATGACTCATATGATAAATAAGGAGATGCGAATCTAAACAACGGATAGCGTCATTCTGACAAGGAATGAGAAGATACAAGGGCAATTATTGCAGGAGATGCTGAAAAGAAGACCAAGGGAACTGCTAGAAGAGAAGGAGTGCAAAGGAGAATGAGTTTTTCCTCAAACTGAAGGCACTATGATAGGGGAGTAAGTGAAAAAAAAACTCCTCTTACTAACTAGCCTATAGAACCAACTACAAGTGATTGAATCAACCGATTTCCTCCATATGCTAAAGATATTTATGCATCTCATTTCCCTGAAGAATCTTCTAGGGGTAAGGACAAAGATGCTAATGTTCAAGGGGAGCACCAAATTTCACATGTTTAGGTTGATGTTCCTTCACTTTTGGATACTTCACCAGTACATTTTGCAGAAGTTAGTGCCCAAACTGAATCAGACTCAAACTATCCTTAGATAGTGCAACTCCTTTTGGAGATTAAGGCGTAGTAATATGGGATGGAGGTTGAAACCCATAAGTTGCATGCTGCTCTCAGTACTATCTCAGAATCTTTCATTGGAAAGGTACAGTCTCTTGATGATAAGGCTCAGAACATAAATCAACAGGCATCTCAAAATTTAGCAAAGGTTGAGACTATCTTCCATCAGTGCCTGACTAAGCTTGAGGAGACCGTGCAAACTTTGGAGGATTTCCGACTTGTTCGTGTTCCTAAGCAACCCTGATCATTTTCGAAACCAACTTTTTTTTCTTTTTCTTTATGCTTGTTTATTTTTCTCATTTTTGCTATTGACAAAAAGGGGGAGAGTTTTGCATATTTGAAGCTTCGATTGGTGCATGTTTGAGTTTTTCTATGCTTGTGTGAATGGTGTTCTTTTTATGCAAACTATTGGTTGGTGTGTTTTATGTGTGCAGACTATGTGTATTTTATGTAGAATTTTATTGTGCTTATTGTCCGTTATCTCTGTCAATTATCATCTGCTGCTAAAGTGTTGTTTTGCATGATAACTTTCATATTATACTTAAATTTGCGTGAAAATTTGGTTACCATTAAAAATGGTGAGATTGTTGAGAAAACTCTCACAGAGTTTTGAAGTTGATAAAACTTTCTTATTCTTATTCTTATTCTTATTCTGAAGAATATTAGACTTATTCGCAGACTCTTATCAAAGTCTATTCATTTCAGAAGTTTTTACCACTCTAACACAATCCAGACTAAAACCAAGTCTAGAATGAAAATATAATCAAACTTAGATTTATTAATTTTACAACAAGGATTCAGTATGAACATAATAGGGATTTATTCTTTAATATATGGCTCTCTATCAAATAATTTCACTTACCTTTTATAAATACATTGATGGAATCAATCACAAATTGATGAAATCAATCTTGAAGACAAATTTCTTTTTGGGAAGCATCTACTTATGAAAACATAGATTCTGATTGTATAAGCGACCAAAATCAACGGATTTTCATCTTAATCTTCATACGGCTACAAGATTTCCTTAATCGATTCTATCCAACGGATTGATCGGAAGAAATTCCTTTGGAAAATGCCAATAGCTAGTGAGGCGTGGAAAAGTATTTAAGGAGGTCATTTAGTCTATTTGAGATAGTGCGTGAAAATTGAAAGTCCAAGTTTGAAGTATTTCCAACCACTTATTCTTCAACAACAACTCTTACAAATTATATTCAAGAGAGAAAATCACAAGAAGAGTGACTTAATGAGAGAAAAGAAATCTTCTACTGAGTATTTGCTCTCGAAATATTGTACTTTTCTGCTGATACTATAGTGAATTCTAGCCAGAAGGCTGCCAACGTGGGAGAGTGGACATAAGCTTAATATAAACCAAACCACTATAAATCTCGTGTGCAATTTTTTTTTTCTTGTAACTCTTTTCAGTTTTATCCTATTGCACCTTTTTTAAGTATCGCAAAAATCTATTCCATCACTTATTCAATTATGAATTTTCACCAAAAGTTTGGTGGCTCATTTATCAGACTCTGATCTTTATTCGGACTTTGCTTGCAACTTATTTTATTCCGTATTTATTTGTCAAGATTTATTTTAAACACCTATTCACCTACCTTTAGGTGTTGGAACTAGCATTATCAATAACAAAATCTAGTCTGCAACAATTTAGCATGGCCTTGTATATGTTTCCCCATGATAGGAGAAAACAAAGGAAAAGGGGTGATCCATGCAAAGTAAAAAGTAAACCGCAAGGACTGCAGGCCTCACCTGAACAAATTTTCCGAAATCACGTCCTAGTGGAGATCCATGGTAAAGAGCGAGAGTTGCACCAGCTAGAAAGCAAGAGTAGAGTGCAATTGGGCCCATGACCCACCCTAAGTTTGTAGGCCAGCAGAACACATCTCCAGCCCGAATATCTATATGAGCCCATGAATCAGCACCGCATCGGATAGGCGAGAGTTGAGTCCAGGGTATCGCTTTTGGTTCTCCTAATTATTCGCAAGAAGGAATTACATCTCAGAATTCTCAAAGTTAGTTGTAAACAAGGCGCTATCTTCAACTTACACTACCTGTAGTTCCGGAAGAAAAGAGAATATTTGTCACAGAGTCGGCGGTTTGGTAAAAGGCTGGGTAATAATGCCTTCTGCAGAAAGTAACAGAAATCACACTTCTGTGCATGTCACATCTTGTCAACCCACACAAGTTCATGTTCATGACTACTCAGAGGACTTTCGAAATAGGGATGATGTTATTTAAAAACTTCAAGGATAGCTAACAATAGGTTTTCTTGTCGACCTGCATACTCTTTTTGTGGAAATACTGGGCAATGCAAATGCTGGTGATACCTTGGAACATGATCCACTTGGGAAAGAAAAGCTTTCCATGACATGTCTTGCTCTCTCAACTTCACGCCCACGCTATCTCCAGCCACAGGAAGCACGATGGCTTTCACTGGATTAGCTTCCACAACTCGACTGCAGGGCGGAGAAGAACACCCGCCGTTAGCTCGGTAACAGAATATCCACCTTCTAGCACTCTCTCTAGGGGACTTGAACAGTAAAGTACGGGTAAATTTACACAAGATAAGCAATTAATGTCAGAGTAAAGCCAAATATGACAAGTGAGATGATATGGCAGCTAAAACTCGTAAGGGAAAATATGGAATGAGACTGTCAGACACGCTTGATCCGTTTCTTCTCCATTTTCATCATTTTTATCCAATGGGTTCATTATCAAGAGAAAAGTCGCTACAAAGAAGAAATGAAGTGACCGATTTACCTATACAATGGAAACTTCCGGCCTCCTCTTTGTATAAAATCCTGAAACAGTTGAAGGACATGTAGTATTGCAATTAATTCATAGAAGAAGCATGAAATTCATGCGAGCTGAAAATTTTATCTGAAGCCTGCTTAAACAATACAGAAAAAACTTGAACCAGCTACCACTTGAAGGAAATAAAACTTATAAGGCAATACATTGACAAGTGAAAGCAAGCTTTTGGCTTAAAGACTAATAAAGCAATAGGGTCACGTTTATATACCAACAGAATATTAAAGAGATTCCCACGGTTAAGTCATGCAATTCTGTAATGAAATCTCCTATATAAATATCAATAGGTGTAACTTCGTTATATGCTGTAACTACTTCCCTCTGCTTCAGCTCTTGTTAAAGTTGACACATCAGAACTCAGAAGTTCCAAGCAAAGTTACAGCATTTAGAGGTCACCTGAGTAAATATTCCTTTTGCCTTGGAAATGTGCAGACGGCTTGCAATTTCCCTGGGTGCGAAACTGTCAGCTATTGATACAACAACAGATCCTCCAAGTACTATTGCCAAATATATGATAACAGCATGGATCGTCATTGGCATGTCGATTGCAATCGCGTCTCCCTTTGAGAATGTCGCGTCCAGAGCATTTGCCACCAACCTGCTTGTATTTCTATTTCTGTTAGGAACAGCGAAGTGAAAATGGACCGGCAAGTTTTACTAGTTTACAAAGAGCAATAGTTCAGCGGAGGTCAATGGAGCGAGGATAGTGGAGGCAATCTACTTGATTGGAAAAGGCTTCGAATCTGTTAATGTGGTTATTGCAGTCTCGTCATTGTTAAGCACAATGCTAAAAAAAGAACAGGAAAATGATTTGAAAAGTAAAGAGAGACCAATGGAGCTGGCATTTTTTGAAGATTTGAAACTACGTCACATTTCACATTGATTATGAATACAGCTCCAAATAGGCAAACAAAATTTGAAGATGCACCTCCAAGTGCTGAGCAAATTCATTTTACCAAAGTTCTCGGACAATGAAATTACATCATCGAGGCTGTGTGAGCACTCGCATGAGTTTGATTGTCTGGGTAGAAGTGCAGTGTGCTTCAACAATTAGCATTTTGGGACAGGCATTGATTCCAAAACCATGATTTGATTTCATCGTCTGAGAACTTAGGTAAAAGGTAAGCGTGGCTTTTTGCAAGCATTGACCTTTCACGGGAGCAAAATTACGCTAGCATCAGAGGAAGAAGAGCATACATTACTTGTTCTCGAAGCTCTTTTAGTGTCATACGGTTAACATTCATGTGATCATAGCCTTCATCTCTCCATACTAAGGCTATGCTGTCATCCCCTCTCCTCTGTTGCTGTGAGGGCAATAAACAGCATTCAGCTATGTTGAATACTGCCCCCGGAAGCCACGTACCCCGGGGCTTTGATTTGTCGCTGGTGTCGAGAATGCAGCTCGGGGGATGACGAAATGAAAGCGAGAGTTCATTAAGAACTATCGACCAGTAGACCTGGAATCAATTAAAAGAATCCGATAAACTAGGAGCGTAGTAAGTACTTAGGTGGAAATTTCTTAGTGGAGAACAAATTGAGTGGGCTCTTTCCAACTATGTAGCACTGACACGAACACGCGACACGCGACATGACACGACACGACACACTGACTCATCATTCCTAAAAAAAAAAAAAAGAAATTCCGACACATTATATATATTAAATGAATATTTTTATTTTTAATTAATTTGATTCAAATTCATAATTAAATAAATTAGAAAAAAAGAGCACACAATGAACTTACACTAATAATATTAATAAATCTATTCATAGGAAATTCGAAAGACATAATTATAATTAATGTGTATTTATATTTGGGGACATATTTGTAACTCTAACAAAAATTATTGATCAAACTAATGACTAACAAAAAATTAGAATTAACTTATTTAAATAAATTTATAATCCTTTACAATGACCAAAATTTATTATTATAATTCAATATTCAACACTTTTATTTTCCGAAATCACTTTATAACTTTTCGTATTTATTTTTCTGATTAAAAAAAGCCCCTGTGGTCCACTCCAACCTCACCCCCACATTTATTTCACTCTCTTTCCATCGTTCCTTCCCCCTCCCCCCGCTCCGCGTCACTTCTTTCTTGAAAATTGAACACCCACGCTCCCCTCTCTCCGGAAAAAAGAAATCACAGCAATATCCTATCAAAATCTTATTTTTAATTTTTTGAGTTTCCCCCCTAAAAAACCCTAGCGCTCGCCTTCTCCTCATCCTCGCATGACCCTCCTCCTCTCAATCTCTTCTCTCAATCACTCGCCACCTCGCCTCCGGTCTTTCCTCCTTCGCAAGCCCAGCCTCACGCCGGCCCTCCATCTCAGTTGCGGTCCTCTCTCTGGGTTGCCTTGGTCTCTACTCTTCCTCTAGCCCTCTCTCACCATTGTGGCCTCGCCGTTGCTCCCTCCCTTGTCGTTGTTTTCTTCAACAATCCTCTCTCTTGGATATGTGTGTCAGAACGTATCGAGAAGAGTTGATCATGTGTCGAAAAATCCCACACGTGTTGACTGCGTGTCCAGACGTGTCGGACACGTTGACACATGTCAAACATAACACGGAGGCTCCCGCAACGTGTCTTTCCAGTATACAAAACCGACTTACATCAGGATGCTCCACGGAGAATTTCTGAAAAAGGCTAAAGCTCGTTATGGGATCCTTGTATGATGACCCCAAAAGCTTTCTGCCATGCGATTCCATGAGGCGTCCCAAGTTTGTTTCTTTTGATTGGGACCTGTCAAGAAAGGAATACTGCATCGGTTTAGATTTGAACACAAAATGATTAAATTCACAGACAATTCCGAGAGCCACACATGAAAGCTTTGCAGAAAAATATTCGCCACAACCTCAGCCAATCATACATATTTAAAGTCTGCAAATGGCACGAGTAAGTCATCTGGAAGGAATTGAACGAAGAAATGCATCAATCCTGATTCACAACTAGCAACATTCATTGATTTCCCCTAGACAGAAATGCTATAAATTAGGGCCATTCGCATCGCTTCCCCTCGCTATGTGCAAAATACCGACCATCGCCTTTTTCACCGTAGTTCGATGAATTCACAATTGCCGACCAGACCAACAACTGCCCACGTAAACTCGGTGTCCCTTTTCCTTTATGGACATTCTCTCTTACCACCTTAGAGGGTATCCAGGCTCATTCTACTTCTATCAACCAAGTAACCGCCATTCCAAGAAAAAGCGCGAAGCACCATCAAAAGCATATTTTCAGAGACTTCCTTTCGACATCGATCCTACATCGTCCATGCAAAGAACACAACAAAGACAAAAGAACAAAAAAATCCACAAAATGGCCAACGGAATGATAAGAAACAGAGAACGGCGAAATGAGCTGCAAGAGAAGGCTCCTTACAGAGAAGGGAACCAGTAGAGAGGAGGGCCCCGAGCGGAGGCGTCCCAACCGGAGTACACCGAGTAGTACACCAGCTGATGCACCCGGTGCGGGTGCGACGGCTTCAACGCCCCGGTGCTCGCCAGCTCTCTCCACACCTCCCTCAGGTCGAGCTCGAGCCCTAGCGACGGCGTCCCGGACCGCCGGGCTCGGGCCACCGACTCCTGGATCATCCGCTCGAGCTCGGCGGCTGCTTCCCGGGACAGACCCGCCTCCACCAGGTCATCCACGCCCACCTCGCCGATGCTCTTGGGATTGCCCATCTCCCTCTCGCTCTCTCTGGGCAACGAGCGTCAGTCGCTTGACACTTCATTAGGAGGCGCCATTGGAATAGTAGGTGAGGGAAGTGAGCTCATGATGGACCACGTGATTTGTCTTTGTTTAAGTCAACAATTTCTTCAGGTGTCGTCTCATTCGTATGAAATTTAGTTCCGGGTGATGTGAGAGTCAAGGTTGTCAACTACCACCTACGTAGCACTGACATGAATACGCAATACGACACGATACGACACATCGATATCATTTTTTAAAAAATAAAGAATTCTGACATATTTCGACACGTTATATATTAAATAAATATTTTTTTTATTAATTTAATTCAAATTCATAATTAAATAAATAATAAAAAAAGAGCATACAATGAACTTACACTGATAATATCAATAAATCTATTCATAGAAAATTCGAAAGACCTATTCATAATTAATGAGTATTTATGTTTGAGAACATATTTCTAACTCTAACAAAAATTATTAATAAAACTAATGACTAACAAAAAATTACAATTAACTTATTTAAATAAATCTATAATATTTTACAATGACCAAAAAAACCGTGGTCCATCCCAATCCTCACCCCCACATTTATTTCACTCTCTTTCTATCGTTTCTTCACCCCACTTCTTAGCCTCCCTTATTTATTTTTCTGATAAAAAAATAAAAGTCCCTAAGGTCCACACCAAGGTCCGCCCACCCCCCAGCCGCATCACTTCCCCTCTCTCCAGAAAGAGGAAATCATGGCAATGTCCCATCAAAAACTTATTTTTAATTTTTTGAGTTTCCTCCTCTCAAAAACCCTAGCCCTGGCCTTCTCCTCCTCCTCGCACGACCCTCCTTCTCTCAATCTCTTCTCTCTCCGTCACCTCATCATAATCGCTCGCCACCTCGCCTCCAGCCCTTCCTCTTTTGTAGGCGCAGCCTCGCTGCTTGCCCTCCATCACAGTCGCGATCCTCTCTTTGGGTTGCCTTGGTCTCTACTCTTCCTCTAACCCTCTCTCACTATTGCAGCCTCACCATTGCCTCCACTCCCTTGCCGTTGATTTCTTCAACGATCCTCTCTCCCAAACACGTGTGTCGGAATATGTTGAGAAGAGTTGACCACTTATCGAAAAATCCCACACGTGTTGATCGCGTATCCGAGCATGTCGGACACGACATGGAGGCTCCGGCAACATATCCGTGCTTCATAGACTACCAAGAGGCAGAGATAGTTGGTTAGGACATGTTATGTGGAGAATGTCAGGTGGGGATTGTAAGAATTATTGTGGCTCACGTGATATGATTTATTATATAGTTTAATAATTGTTGAAATGCTATAAAAACAAAATAAATAAATATTGGTTATGAGAAGTTGCAATTCTAATAAAATGAAATTGTATAATCCTCAAGGGAAGTTACTGCTTTTTCGAAGATATGCGACTTTTATGAAAGTTAAAAGGCGTTTTGATAGAAAACACCTGTTGATAAAACGTATAAATAGAATTTGATCCTCTCTCCACCCATATGAACAACAATAACTAAACATAACTTAGTATTCTCTCATCCATCGATAGAATATATTAAAAAATAGTGGGTTGAGGAAGAGAAATTAGATTTCTTCATTTGGTTCGAGTTCTTTGATTTTCCACAACGATTACCATCAAGGATAACGCTATGGATAAATGTACGTCTTCATTTATTTGTGAAAATCGTAAAGATCAAAGATCATTGTTTTCTTTTAAATTTCCGCATCAAAGAATTATATATATTATCTAACAGGGATTTTTGGGATCGCCTTCTCATTAACCCTTAAACACCAACCCAAGCACAGCAGCTTTCTTTATAATTCGGAAAGAGACGTGTTACCATTCCCATCCAAACCAGAATAGCCCTTGGACATCGCCATGTTGGTTAATTACGTCGATTTGTAATTTTGAGTGAAGTGCGACTGCGAGGTAGCTTTCGGCAACATGTGTATGTGGAATGATACCTACTTCGTGGTTAGAACGCAAAGGGGGTAGGTGGAATGATACCTACTTCGTGGCTAGAACCCAAAGGGGGTAGGGACCTTTTCGAATGGCAGCTTTAGCTAAACCTCACCTCAAATGTTTTGATCTCCTTACGTCTGTTGAGAGGACATTGTCATAAAAAGAACAAAGCAAAATAGAAGAGCACACTTCAGAACTATTATTATATTTAACAGCTTTTACTATCGATTTTAAGCTTTCTATTACCGCCAACCAAACATGTTTAAGGCGCACGTGATAAAATTTCTATTTATCTATTTCTCTGTTTCCCTATTCCTCGGAACATGTTTGGAACAGAAATTCGTTTGGTAACGCAATTTGATTTTTCTATTTCTATAACAGATTTCCATTCCAGAAATAGATTTGAAGAAGAAATCAGAAGGTAAAATTTTTAACTTCTCAGTTTTTGAAAAAGTCATAAATCAATTTTTATTCCAGAAATTGTCATGCGCACCCTTATTTTCTAGTTGGACATGTCGATAAGCAAAACAAAACTCCAGACGCGGAGATCTCCATTGCAAAAATGTCCAGAGAATAGATTAGAACGATAAATAGTTTTATCAAGGTCCATATCGGACAACAATAAACTTTTGCAGCTCATGTGCTATAGCCAGTTCGCTCGGACTGCCCATATGGTTCATCAACCGAAGCACATCCTCAAGATCATATTCAATAACATTCGACTATCCCACCTCCTACATGTCCTAGATCCATTCTGACCATAATTCCTAGGTCTGAAACAGTTGATTTTCTCATCAAGAAACACCCATATATTTTACATAGTAGACAGTGACATCCCGGTGCACGTCAATTAAGTTCACTATTTCCACAATAACAGGGACACCTGAGGGCTGAATCCACCAACAATCAACAAAATTAAGTTCATCATGCAATCTCCATCAGATTGCGACATGAAAAGGACGTCCTACAATATTTAACACCAACAGCAGAGGAGTCTACATACATAATGACAACAAACCACAAAGGTGCAACAGAGAGATTATCAAACTCAGAGACAAAATATGAAAGAAAGTCTGGAATCCTATCGGCTGGTTACTGACTAGGAGTCCCATCTCCATTTGGCTCCCTGGCATAGTCTTCAAGAGGAGGGCTTCGGCTTCGGCTCCTGCTTTTGCCTCGGGCCGGACTTTCACTGCGGCTTCGGGAACCATTGATAGGCGGGGATCGTGAGTATGACCTCTCCCGACTAGGACGTGGGGAGTATGACTTCTCTCGGCCATGCCTTTTCTCTTGAGGCGAAGCAGATCTGACCCAAAAGAAAATGCATCACATCATCCAACAAAAATACGCAAAAGCTTTGGAACTCGAAAATATCACCGCATAAGCCAAAATTTTAGAATTTTACAGAGAGATGTATCAACTAAAATATCTAGCAACTGGATGCAACTGGACAGATAATGAGATTCCCCAAAAAACAATTATTACAACATACCGAGAACAAATTTCTTGCACAAGTTCAAAACCTCACCAAATGCTAATAAAATGCATACCGTCAGATATCGACTCAAAGTCATCAGGAGTTACCATATCACAGCACACAACTTATGCCAAAAAAGTTCGCACACCTGTTGAATGATCCAACATAACCTAGGTACCAGAAAAAATAATAATAAATTGCCATAGACCACATCTTGATGAGAACAAAACCATATTCACTAGATCTGGCTCGAGTCTACTGAGGTGATGATGTTTATAGGGAAGGTCCCATAGAAAAATAGCTTTACAACAGGATGAAAGAGTTACAGACAAGCCCAGAGAGCATTAGCCATTGCATGCCTTGTTATTTATTTGCCCTGTTCAACAATCTATATGGTTTTGTTTTTTTTTTTCCCCTTCCCTAAATCAACTGAGGGAGGAAAAAGAACCTACAGCAAGAAACAAGAAATCAAAGCAGGTCACATACCTTGAGTACCTTCTTTTCGCAGGATGGGAGTAATAATCACGACTACGGGACTGAGATCTTGCATGGCGAGGAGGTGGAGACCAGGAATATCCCACCAGAGACCATCTTCGATCACTTCTGCCTCTGCTGCATAGAACCAGAAGAATCAAATCCAATTTTATTTTATTTTTTTAAGAAAAAGTAATACACTTTTTCTTAAAAAGAAATTTAAAAAAAAATCACCAAGACCAGACTCCAGTAGGTTCCTGTATTTAATTTATCAATTATTAACTCCAAGCAGATGCGGACAGTGTTCCGCCAAACCTGATTCTCTTCCACCTCATCCTATAACTTATTAACACAGGGATACAACCATTCATTGATGACGATGCCCTCCGCTGTACATATGATTCCATTTCAGGATTTCTTCCCAACCTCCTCCAAAGAATAATAAACCCTTTCCAAATGTTTCCACCAATGTACTGCAGAAAAGATGATCAACTAAGCATATGCATGTCTAGGATCCTTCACAACACTGTCAATGCCCCTCTATGCCAAAATAACTCAAACAAATTATAGAAAATTCCACCACATTATATAGACTTGTGCTACTATTCACCATGCATAAATTATATAGTTATGGAGACGGAAGGCACCTTAGGCACTCCCTCGCCCTCATTTCAGTAGGTTTCTTTCTATTCTCTTCTGCAAATACAACAGTCAACTCCCAACCAAGAAGCACATATCCATCCATATGGTACTTAGCCTCCGCAGCATCAGCAGGATCTACATATTGGACGAAACCAAAACCACGTGGCTCTCTGCATATAGAGAGAAAAGAGAGAGATACAGGAAAAAGTCATAACAGGGTTCATTTGAAAAGCCAAAAAAACAAACAACATACACAGGGAAAACCGCAGCATGTAACTTGCCAGAATATCCCCAACAAGCCATAAAGTCAGGATAAGCAAGTAAAAGCAAGCACTCTGGCTGCTAACCTTGCAAGTGTCAGTTTTAAGATGACTTGATATTCTTCAAGACTTGGAACATCTTCTCAATGTATTCAAACCCAACTTCCAATCTTCACTACCATTAACATTATCTTCAAATGAACTCTAATTACTTGATTGATCTCTTTAAAACTTTATTTTCACTGGGTAAATATCTCAACAACTTCAATAAAACACCCAACTGGTGAACAAAGGAGAACACAGAAAGCTGCCCTCTGATCCAGATTAAAGTTTGCAAAAATGAACCCTTTAGCATGCTGAGTCAATCTCCCGAAGATGATTTTACCAAAATGTAAACAGTGAAAGAAGACGAACTGAGTAAAACAATTACTAGGAAAAAACATTTCGATGCACAAGCTCTTGAATATTTCTACTAATTTGCTGTGAATAAGAATCATGTATTCAAGTTCCTTGCAAATAAAATCCAAGGAGAACATTGATTTGAATTATTATGACACAGAAATTTTCAGATGCATGGATAAAAGACTCATTAAGTTTTATTAAATCAGCATCAAACATGAAACTTGTGAACTCAAAATGGAGATAAGTAGAAAAATTGTATCAGATAGAAGCTTCCAAAGGATTCTGAAACCAAAGTCTACTACATGATAGCATTAACGTAATTGGCTGCTGTTGCTCACCCAGTGTAGTAGTCCCTGGGCAAATAAATGTCCTTAAGAGCACCAAACTTGCCCAATTGGCCTTCGAAGATCTTCTGGCCTGCAATAATTAGTCAGAGGTTATAGGATGCAACATGCCCACAAGAAACCAATAGCATTTGCTTTCAAAGAAATGAATACATAGGACAGGAAGAAGAAAAAACTCAGGATATTAATTTCCTCAAGTATGAAGCCTTCAGTTCAATTCCATTTTTTTCTTTAAAAAAGAAAAAAAAAGAAGTGCGAAACAGGAAGAATTATGTGTAACAATTAAATCAAACGAAGTCCTAGATATGCCTGAAAGAACCAGCCACTGACTCATGTTCGTTCAACTTTATATTCCAATATAGCAATCAAAGAATTAAGTTTAATAAAGAACATACATAATGATCCACAAGGTCCAAGATTTGCAAAACAGGATGAAGGAAATGCAGAAACAAATTAAAAAAAAAAAAAAAAACCTCCACTCATGATGAAGATTGCGAACAAGGAGGCTAGCAGGCATATCTCTGCTGCGACCAACATAACGACCCCTTGGACTAGGGCTCCGTCCTCTCCTGCCATACCCCCTCGGGGGAGATGGGGTGAAGCTCCTTCCCCTCATTAGAAAGATTGAAGAACCCTACACAGTACACGAATGTTTCAGTATGCACACAAAAATGTTGAGGAAATGTAAGAGCAACCGGCATAGCATGATATCAAGGAGCTCGCCCATCTTTTGCTTTAACGAGGAATGAGAAAATTAAAGAAATAATTAAGACAACTAAATGACAGATTGACCGAATCATAATGTTATACGAGCACTGGTAGAGGGAGTCACATATGTCATCCAAAAAAACAAGCAAATTTTCATTGTCTTAATAACACCAGAGGGAAATACAGCAATAAGAACAGGGTAATCAGTTCGATTCACGACAGCCATTACACAAGATCCCAAGAACGCAAACACAGGTACCCCACTATCATATGCCAGAGCTAAAGGTACTGAATAAGAAATCTGTACAACAGAGCCCCGTGAACCCGTATTCAATGTCATGACCCTCAGGGTCTAAGTAGAATGAATCACCGATCATAAGTGATTACGTGGAAATAAAATGACAATTACCCTCGATGTTAATCACTGTGTTAACTCAGATATTCTCCATTTGCATAGAAATATGGCCTACAGAGAATTCAAGGAGCTCAATGGCTCTCACGACCCAAAACTCTAACCCTATCATAGTACCATGCGGGCACAAGCCGGTCGAACCGCCCCGCTACTCCATCACCGTCTTCGACCCGGAGACCGGGGCCTGGGACCTGCTCTACCCGGTTCCGGACTACCCGGATGGGCTGCCGCCGTTCTGCCACCTTGCGAGCTGGTGGCCCTCGAGGGGTGGGACCCGGCGACCTACGAGCCGGTGGCCGACGTCTTCGCATACGACTTCGCGGCGCGGGGGGCCGTGGCGATGCCCTAGCGGGCCTCCTTCTTCGCCGTGGGTGCGCACGGCGGGCGCGTCTACGTGGCCGGGGGGCACAACGAGGGCAAGAACGCGCTGAGGTCAGCGTGGGCGTACGACGTTGGGTGGGGCGAGTGGGCGGAGCTGCCCACAATGAGCCACGGCCGGGACAAGTGCGAGTGGGTGGTGGCGGCCGAGGGGCGGTCCTTCTGGGTGGTCAGCGGGTACGGGACGGAGGACCAGGGCCGGTTCGAGGGGAGCGCGGAGGTGTACGACTGCGGGACCGGGGGAGTGGCGGCGGGCGGAGAGGGTGTGGCCGCCGGAGCGATGACCGAGCTCACGCGTCGGTGCGGGGAGGGACGGGCGGCTGTTCGACTGGGCCGGGTCGGACCCGGCGGTCCAGGCCGAGACGTGCCGAGTCGAGCTGGGGGAGAGCGGACCCTGGTGGCGGGGGCGGAGTACGAAGGGGGCGGCAGGGGTTCTACGTGGCAGAGGGGCAAAACAAGAAATTGGAGAGGATCAATGTTCCGGACAAGTTCTCCGAGTTCGCGAGGACCGGGGGCCGCGTCGAAGTCTAAAGCTACGAAGCACCGATACTTTTAAGGAGTCTCATGTTGTGTCGTATTAAATACTTCGACACGCGTTCTATATTCTCAAACACTTAATCAATACATGTCGAAAATTCAACACCTGATCGTCGAACTTTTCTCAACACTCGAGCCGAATTCCGACATACGAGTTATTAACATGTATTTTCGATATCGAGGTAAATTTTAAAAATTTTCAATAAATGAGGGGTCAAAATGTATATATGTGTCAGATCAAAAAAAAATGTATATATGTGAAAAATAAAATAATAAAAATAATAAATTAAGAAAGAATAAAAACCTAGTATTCTCTTTTATTTTGACTCTCATTTTTTGTAATACATAATTCATCCCTTAAGTTTTTTTTTTTTCCTCTTCCGACATATCTAACATGCGAGATCAGAACGTAGATTGCTTGTTTTTTCTTCAAGTTTTATGAATTATTGAGGTAGAGTTGAATTTATCAAATTGAAATAATTAATGATATTAATAAATTGTGGATTAATATTTTTAGTATAAAGTCATTATAGACTTATTCATTTATTTATGATTTTGAATCAAATTAATTTGATTGAAATAAACATAAAAATGATAATTTATTATGTATATATAAAAATAGATATTTAATATCTAACGGCCCCAATATGTCGGATTCTCTATTTTTTTTATAAACAACGTATTAATGTATCGTGCGTGCGATGGCGCGTGTCGCATGTCGCATGTCATGATCGCGTGTTGGTGTTGATGTTACTTAGGTCTAAAACAGGGAAAAAGGAGATCCTTCCCAAAAATGGAAACGGGCGTTTTTTATGTTCGGAGCTTGCGGTTTTGGTCACCGTCCGAATTGAGATATTTTCGTCCGTTTCCTTTTTTGGTGCTTTTGTCTTTTTTTTTTTTCTTTTTTGAGAAACGTCTGGAGATGGGATTTTGCTTGTGTACGGTTGTAGATACGGTTTGTCTTTCAGCTAAAGACGGGAAACACACCCAGTTTGGTCAATTGTTTCCTGAGTTTCTGATGATGATGCCTGAAGGTGTTGTGTTACAAGCTTGAGCAATGTAATTATGTGTGCTAAGCACCTTTTCTTTCTTAATAAGATTGTGTTTGGCGACCTGGACAAAGAATCCTATGTAGATGGGGTTATACGCAGATTTAGTTCGGATGGAAACATGAACAATCCACCCTGATTCTTTGTGTTTACTCAATAGTACTCGCCAGTCGCCACGATGATTAAGGTAAGTTCCTTTTTTTGTTAATTTTTTTTCGTCAAGATCGAGGCAAATTCTAGTTGGTGATTATTTTCACCTTCGTTGAATGATGTCCGTTTTAATCCAATCCGATTCTGTGTTAGTCAGGATTCAAGAGGTTAGGTGTATATTTATTATCCAAAGTCACCCATCATACAAAGAAATAGAAATTATTCAAGTCTTTAAGTCGGGTTTTTTTTTTTTCTCTAAATGCCCTGATCCACACCCGTTGAAGAAGTTTTCGAGCCCTGACAGCTTAGGTGGGCTCTAGGGTTACAAGATCCATGATCAGGTCATTTGATTCCATTAATTTAAGGTGTTCAATACAATATTAAATTCAAAATAAACTATCAAAAGCAAAAGATAAGCCAAAAAGTAAGAGTACAACTCGCTCCAATATTATACCTATACCGGTATCCAAATTTAAGACGTATTTGGGACGGGTTATGTCCCAAACCTATCCCATCAGCCGTACATTATTTCCCAAATTGGCTACCTATTTTAACATAGTAGCTCAAATCAGGCCCGCCTCACCTAAGTAGTCAAGTCCCATCTACTTCACCTCATTAACAAAGATGGTGTTCTTATTGAACGTACCGAGAAATCTGTACGGTGTTTGTTTCATAAGAAGAAGAACACCCAATAGCCTCGTGCCATCTTTTCTCCTCATCTATCAATGAGTTGGAGGCTTACTTGACAATCAACTACTCTTAAGTACATTAAAAATAATTGTTCAAAAAAAAAAAAAGTACATTAAAAATAAGCTTGACATTTTTCGATTTTTTCCACCGTCAGTCGTGACTTAATTGACCTCACCGGTGTCTAGGATATTGACAGAGTCTGTGGTTAATACTAGCCAATAGATTATGGAGAACAATCAACGCAGTGATCACGCAATTTCTCAATTCAACATTTTTCACTGAAGTTTTTAGCCTTTCGTGGATAAAAACGGGCCCTAATCGGGCCCCCGATCGGCCCAGCCGGCACGTGGGTAGGCGTGGCCGCCCGATGGCTAGCGCTTTCACTTCTCGTCGGCACTATCTTGTCGCCGCCGGTCACTTTCTTCCGCACTCCTCCGCTCCAATAATGCCACGACCAAAACGTTGGAAAGAACACGCGTAGCGAGCGAGGTTTCCGCATGGCAACAAAGACGGAATGCGACAACGAGGATGGTCCCTAATGCGATTTCCCGCACGTCCCCGTCATTCGTTTCGTCTTCCAATCACGGTCACACCGAGCGCGCGGGAACAGTTCGGATATACGGGCATCGATGATTCAAATCTCGAACGGCCTAAACGTGAGTCGTCGAAGGTCGACGGCTTGGTGGGTCCATTACGGTGCGTGGTTTACGAACATATGGATGATGCTTCATGAACATGTGCGTCGTTTACCGGAAAGTTTCTGAATCTTTCGTTTTCGTCTTTGACCTTTACGAACATGTGGATGGTATTTCATGGAAAGTGAACTTGATCGTGAGTGTCTGCCCTTGAATCATGCCTCGTTCAGATGATGTTTTGGTAGGGTGACTGCTGCAATAAACTGCTTTACTCATGTGACGTGGAAAGTATCCTGAGCACTCCCTTAACAAAACTCAGCGAGGAAAAACTTCACACCCAAATCAACTTCAACTCGATTCCCAAACATCATGTCATCATTATTGAAAAGACAAGCGTTCTGAATTCCAACCGGATGGTGCTTCTTATTCCAACTAATAATTCTCACAGATTTCCTTCAACCCAATTTATATCTCACAAGCAGGAAGTTAGAATCTAGAATCGGAACCTGCACATCGACAGTCGCAGCAAGAATATGGGACAATACTTCCCAGTTGCCTCTACAGCTCACTCTGCGCCGAGAGCTGCTGTCGCATCTGATCCCTCAACACCCTCCTCAGTAGCTTGTTAGAAGCCGTTCGAGGGAACTCAGCGACAATCTTGACAGAGCTTACCTGTCAATCAATTGAGACATTCCAGTTAGCGATCCTCATGCATGTTCAGATGAAACAAATGCGTTGGACCAAAGATTTTCGAGATAATCTTCCGCTTGTTGAATTCTTTTTTCATCATATTCAATTTTTAACAATAATGTCGTGACCATTCATTGAGTTCGACCTTAATTTTTACTTCACAAAAAGCAAACCATGAGCGGTGTCAAAATGCACTTATGCATCAGCATTTACATCTTAAGGATCAAACCTTGAACAAAGGGTTGAGGTTTCGCTGGATGGCTTTTGAGAATGTCATCTTCAGATCATTCGGTTCAGCCTTACACCCCTTCTTGAGCACCACGAGGACAACCAACTGTTCTGGACCGCCGGTTGGTGGCGCTAGACTTATTGCGGCAGTCTCTAGTATAGATTCATCTGCTCTATCACAGACCCGCTCAATCTCAACAGAACTAGTCTGCAATACCAATTGGTCCGCATTAGAAGACGAAAACAAATTCGTAGACCCATAAAGCAGCATAAGTAAAAAGTTTTAGGTGGAAGCTGTAACATTCTTTTGACCCAGGAGAACCATATCAAAGCTTGTAGCTACTTTGCCTTCCACCGCTATACCACATATCGCCAGCATATAGAATTTAGTACAACAGCAAAGTTCTGAAGTACTTTCAGACGTCTTTATAAAGAGTGAAATTTGAAAAGTCGTACCTTAATGCCACCAAGGTTCATTGTGTCATCGGCCCTCCCTTGTACGATATAGTACCCTCCAACAGTTCTCTTAATGATGTCTCCATGTCTCCTCAGTTGCTGCAAGTTCGTTTGAATTTTTCAGGTCATGTTTCTTCCATCAATCTACTAAGTTTACTAAGCATAAATTTCCAGTAGCGACAAGACATCCGTATCCAGAGAAGGAAAATGGAATGAGTAAGCCGCGAGTATTCCACAAATTAACATGGCGTACCACCCCTTTGTATGTCGGCATTCCCTTGAAGTAAACTTCTTCATGATCAGCATTGAGCAGCCTATCAGTTGCGCCCATGTAAACAGGGAACAGTCCCACTTCGCCAACACAAGGTTGATCATCTGGCTGTACGCAGTGAGACAGGAAATTAATTATGTACCATAGAAGGGATTGACTGGTTTGTTAAAATATGTTATTCCTAAAATTTATCATCTGAAGCAGGTTCCACAAACAGTTTCCAGCAGCCCTGTGGAACCTGCAATTGAGACTACTCGATGAAGAGCTATGATTGGTGAAATACCCATGTCCACGCCCTGAGAAATTTGTTTGAGTACTACAGTAAAGAGCTAAATGAGATGGTCTTCATACTAAATTCAATTAGCTTCTACTAAGGCTTATAAACACTGTTGGTGCGCATCCCTCAACAGAGAACCTCCTTTACTAGAGAGAATCTTACTCGAGGGGCTCCATGGTCGTCCAGGATGACAAATCTGGTTGTCATGGAAGCATTGCTAAATGCTCCGAAAGCTTGAGGCTGCAGATGATTTCCTTGAATGTAAGATGATGCAAGCTCCGTGCCGCCACAACACTCTATAATGGGGCTATAGAAGGACTTGGAAGAAAGCCAGAGGTCGTCATCAATATTGGATGTTTCCCCTGTGGAGCCAAATGACCTGAACCACCATTCATAATCTTGTTAGTTCTTTACAAAACACTTTGATGATCATTTGACCAATTTGATGAAAAGAAGAAAGAAAACCTGATCTTTGTCCAATCGAGTCCTTCCATACACTGCGTGCTCTTCCATGGTTTTACTAAGCTTGGTACTGTGCCCAAAATGGTCACTCCCGCATCCTGAAATAGATGCAGGAACAGGAGAGAGTCTGGTTAACAACTTTATAAGTGCCATCTGTCAGTGCCCAACAACAAGAATTGATCCAAAGCTGCTACAATTGCCTATAAAAGCTGGCGTTTACCGCGCATTGTGCTGCTGTCATACAAAAATATAATTAAAAATGGAGTATGAAATATTTTAGCATCGATATAACATTATTATTACAAAATCATGTATGCTAAGAAAACTATTGAAAAAACTCCTATCAAGTTTTGAAGTTGACAAAACTTTATTGTTCTTATTCTTATTCTGAATAATAGTAGACTTCTGAAGTTATATCGCAAATTATTGTCAAAATCTATTCATTCCAAAAGTCTTTTCCACTTTAACGTAGTCCAAATTGAAACCAAGTTCAAAACGAAGATATAATCAAACTCTGGTTTATTGATCTTGCGATAAGGATACTAATAGGGATTTATTTTTTAATATCTAGCTCTCTGACAAAAAATCTCACTTATCTTCTATAAATACATTGATGGAATCAATCACAAATTGATAAAATCAATATTGAAGACAAGTTCCTTTTTGAGAAGCATCTACTTATGGAAACCTAGATTCTAATTATATGGGTGATCATAATCAACAAATTTTTATCTCAATCTTCAAACGGTTACAAGATTTTCTTAATCGATTCTGTCCAACGAATTGATCGGAAAAAATTCCTCTAGAAAATGCCAACGACTAGTGAGGCATGGAGGAGTATTTAAGGAGGTTATCCAATCTATTTGAGATAGTGCGTGAAAATTAAAATTTCAAAGTCTAAAGTCTTTCCAATCACTTGTCCTTTAACGACAGCTCTTACAAATTGTATTCAAGAGAGAAAATCACAAGAAGAGTGGCTTAGTGAGGGAAAAGAAATTTTCAGTGAGTGTTTGCACTCAAAATATTGTACTTTTCTGTTGATACTATAGTGAATTCTAGTCAGAAGGTTGCTAACATAGAAGAGTAGATGCAGGCTTAATCTAAGCCAAATCACTATAAATCTCATGTGCAATTATTTCTTTCCCTCAACTCTTTTTAGTTTTATTTGTTGCACATTTTTAAGGTATCGCAAAAATCTATTCCATCATTTATCTGATTTTGAATTTTCATCAGAAGTTTAGTGGCTTATTTATCAGACTCTGATTCTTATTCAGACTTTGCTCACGATTTATTTTATTCTACATTTATTTGTCAAGGTTTATTTTAAACACATATTCATCATCCTTTAGGTGTTTGTATTAGCATTATCAATTGGTGTCAGAGCCTTATGCTCTTCTATTGAAGTGTTTATACTTATGAGCTAAAGATCTTCTGTGGCTAGTTGTTTAGCACCAGGACTCGTGGAGGAGCAGAGCAATACCAAGCTACCTTATTTTGATGAAAAAAATACAGTGTGTGGAAGAATAAAATAAAGGCATTCCTGAGATCTAGAGATCCTCTGAAATGAGATGTTGTATAAAGAGGAATCAACCTAAAGGCAACTTCAACATCTAACAAGGGAATAAGTCTTAAATAAGGCTGTTGAAGAATCCAACCAAGGAAAAATTACCAAGAGATAGGCTCTTGATGCAAAAGTCATCTATTCGATACGCTCTTGATGCAAAAGTCATATATTCTTTATTATGTGCCTTGTCTCCTACTGAATATAATAGAATTTCTTCATGTGAAATAGCTAAAGAAGTCTGAGATAGACTTCATGTCACCTATGAATGAATAGATCGTGTAAAGGAGACAAAAATAAATAACTTACTTGGCCAATATGAATCCTTTATGATGAAGACTGGAGAGTCTATTAGAGATATGTTCAGTCAATTGACAAAAATTGTAAATGGGTTGGCATATCAAGGTCAACCAATTTCTACTCAAATGAATATCAACTAATTTATGCGATAACTTTTAAAGGATTGGAATCGTGTGAAAATATCAATTCGGGAGACATAAAAATTATGCCTCTTTCTGTTGACGAGCTGATAGGCACTCTTAAATCATATGAAGTAGAATAGATCAATGATAAAGAGGATCCAAAAGGTAAGAAGTTAATAGCACTTAAATCTAATTCTAATTCGATGATATAGACACGATGATGATATGGATGACAGGAGTTGGCTCTCATGATAAAGAAATTCAGAAACCGAATAGGAAAGGAAGAATATTGAACTAGAAAAAGCAAAGCAAGCAAAATTCCATAAAATATTAATGGAAGATGTTGAATCTAGCAAGGATGTGATATGCTTTGAGTGCAAGAAAAATGAACACATCAAGTCTAACTGTCCTTTGCTGAAAAAGAAAAAAGGAAAGTATGAAAAATACAAGAAAGCTCTAAAAGCATAAACTTGGATGACATTGAATGTGAGGAAAGTGAAGAGGAGTTTGCAAATATATGTCTGATGGCTCACTTAGAATCAGACTCATAATTAAAGTCGAACTCAGACTTAGACACGGTCAGAATCTGACAAGTAAATCGAGGTAAATCACTCAGAAATTCCTATTAAAGTTTCTAAGTATATAGATGAACTTTGCTTGAACTTCAAATCCTCTCTTAAAAGGATCTCCGAATTAAAGAAGGAAAATTCAAAATTCAAGCAACATGATAGTTCTTGGAGAGAAAAGTTTGAGAATCTGAAAAAAGATTTTGATGATTTGAAAGAAAATACTAATTCTCTTTCAAGAGAAAATGAATGTTTGAAAAATGAGATTTCAAATATTTTTACAAAGTTCTCCAAATGATCAAAAACTTTAGAGATAATTCATTCAACTTAAATACCCTATTATAACGAATCTTGTTTGGGTATGAATAAAGAAAGTACTCTTTTAATCAATTTTCCTAAAATTAATGAGAAACTTAGACAAAGACCTCCAAAATCTTTTTACAAAAATCATTTTCAATTTTTTTTTTTTTTTTTTGTAAAATTTGTTGGTTGGAGTGCTCTTAAATGTTCTAAATGTAATAACTTAGAACATTTTGAGAATGAATGTCCTAAAGTCTCGGAGACCCGTTAAAAAAGATTGGACAAATGCTATTTCTAAAACTAACTCGCCAGGACCCAAGAAAACTTGGGTACCAAAGAAAGTTTGAGCTTTTTTTTTTTTTTTTACTGTAGATTACTATTAAGAAGAAATGTAAATGGCACTTGGACAATGGTTGTTCTGGACATATTACGGAGATTCAAGCGAGTCTCATAAAACTAGAAAAACAAAGAGGAGTAAATGTTTCTTTTGGTGGGAACAACAAAAGAAAAATTATTGGACATGGAATAGTGAGAATTGAAAATTTGATCATCAATAATGTATCCCTGGTGAAATGTTCGAACTACAACATTCTAAGCATAAGCCAGCTATGTGATACAGACTCAAAATCAATTTATAAGAAGATATTTGTTCTGAGTTAGTCCAAATTTCTCTCAAACTTTCACTTAGCGAAGATATGGCAATATTTATCTTTTAGACATAAGTCTAGAGAGTTCTCAATGTCTTATCTCAATTCAAGATGAAGTAAATATATGGCATTGTAAGCTTGGACATTTGAGTATGAAACAAATTGCTATACTATCGTCTAAGAAGCTGATTCGTGATCTTCCCAAAATGATGTACCATAAGTCTGAGTTGTGTACTCCATATATCTTAGGAAAAAAGGTCAAGAGCTCATTTAAACCTATAAACCGTGTTTCCACTAATCACGTCTTGCAGCTTCTTCACATAGATCTCTTCGGACCAACTAGAATTCAAAACATCGGTGGCAAAAAGTACTTTTTAGTAGTTGTGGATGATTATTCAAGATTTACATGGGTTTTCTTTTTAGCAAATAAAACAGAAACATTATCATATTTTTCAAAATTCGCTAAGAAGGTTCAGAATGAGAAAGGTTATGCCATTACCAATATAAAGACTGATTATGGGAGAGAATTTGAAAATCAAGACTTTGCAAATTTTTATGACAAGAATGGTCCACAACATGTTTTCTTCTCTCCTTACTCTCCAAAACAAAATGAAGTTATAGAAAGGAAAATAGGTCTTTACAGGAGATGGTCGGAATTCTGCTAATTGAAAGTAGAGTCTCTTCTCTTTTTTGGACAGAAGCAATTTTTACTGCATGTTATATAATTAACAGAGTATTTTTGAAGCCCATCCTAGAGAAAACTCCCTATGAACTTTACAAAGGGAAAAAACCAAATATCTCTTATTTTCATTCGTTTTGTTGCAAGTGTTTTATTTTGAAGAATAGAAATGATCGGCTCGGGAAATTTGAAGAAAGATCAAATGAATGAATATTTCTTGACTATTCTACTTCAAGCAAAGCTTATACGGTCTTCAACAAGAGTACACGACCGTCGAAGAATCAATGAATGTCGATTTCAAGAAAATGTCTAGAACCAACAAGACCAGATTCAACTTGAAGAATTTGAGCTAGTTTCAGACTTAATGAAGTCTAATTCCCCCGAGGAACCTCAGCCTTCTTGTGATTAAAGTCAAGTAGAAGAAAAATTATAAGAATCAAAGAAAACAGATGTTCAACAAACCCTTGTAGATAATGACAAATTCAGCAATAACTGAAAACACAAATCAAGGCATCCTAAAGATCTCATCATTGGCAATATAGAAGAATGGATTTGTTGACACCTAATTTTTAGTCGATACATCATTAAAAAAAGATAAGTCCAAATTTTGTTACGGGTTCTACGAAATTTGTAAATCGACCTTGCATGTTATGAAAATTATAATATATATATATATATATAGAGAGAGAGAGAGAGAGAGAGAGAGAGAGAGAGAGAGAGAGAGAGAGAGAACCTCAATTAGTTCGCAATTTATCATCGCCGTTTACTAATAATGCATCATGGCCATTAAAAAAAGGCATGTGCTCAATTAGAGGAGTTTTTAGCAATTTTAACAAAACAATTAACTGGGAGGATCAAATCCTAGTCCTTAGATTAATCCAATGGCTAAGATTTGATCTTGATTTAGACTATATAATAAATTTTCCCTCCAAAATTGAAGGGGAGGCCATTTCTCGAGATCCACTTTCTCTCTTGGAAAACCGTTTCTCTCTCTCTCTCTCTCTCTCTCTCTCTCTCTCTCTCTCTCTCTCTCTCTCTCTCCCTCGCTGATTCTTCCACTACAACCAAGAGAAGCAAGCGGCAACTCCCCTCGCCGGATAGAGCTCCCTTTTCCTCCATCCCTCTCGATCTCGCTCCCGCCTCTGGTGTTTCTCTTATCACCTGACCGCGCCCCTTTCCCCTCGCGGCGGTTGTTGGCGGACGGCAAAACCGAGGCAGCCACGCTTCCTACAGCGAAGGCCGCCATCCTCACAGCGGCTACTCCTCGCCGCAATCCTGATGTTTGACCTCACCATGCTGGTCTTCTTCGCGCTTGGCGTGTTCTCGTTCTCGAACAACGGCGGCTTCTCCTCTGTTACTCCACTCCGGACGAAGAAGCCGTGGTCGACGGATCCACGTCGTCGGAGCTTAATTTTTCCAGATCGATAATCCTCGACACTCCGAAAGTGCCGTAGTGGTCTCGGCGTGTGTTTGATTGAGCTCAAATCACTCGACCGCACAAAAGGTAACTATCGACCGCTTGAGCTCGATGAAGCGAGGTTGTTCTAGACAACCGGGGCTAGAGTGTGACATCCTGAAATTCGACCCCGTTTCGATAAAGTGGAATGGGCATTTCGTCGGCGTGCCTATGGCCCTTTTTCTCGAGCCGATCACTCACGAGTTAACTAACCTATTGGGTGAAGCCGTTAAGGGATGTATCACCGTAAAATCCCTAAAAGCTACCTAATTGGTTAGATTGAGCTAAAATCACGTCCGATCGATTTTTAACCACGAAATTGAACTCGATTTCGGGAATCGAATTTTAAGCGCGTCATAATTCTTATTTTTAGGATCCTGTCTCATCGCTCGTCAATTTATTGACGGGTCCGAAATTTCAATAAAGAAATTATCGGAAGAAAATTTGAAGACCAAAATAAAATAGAAAGAGAAAAGGAAAATTTGCATAAAAGAATTATCTATTTCCCTTTTCTTTTTCCTCTCTCTCCCTCTCTTTTCTTTTCTTTCTTTTTCTTTTTCTCTCTCTCCTCTCTCACCTCCCCTCCCCCCTTCGTGCGGACACCCCCACCTCCCTCTGACACACTTTTCTCTCCCTTATCTCTTCCCTCTCTCTCCTCTCTCTCTCTCTTCCTTCCCCCCCCTCACGCGACCGTTTCTTCCCCTTTCTTCTCTTCTTCGTTCGTGCGATCAAAACCCAGGAGCTGAAGATCGAAAGCCGCAACAACTCGCCGCCGCCGTTCCGCCGCACCGCCGCACCCGCGCCGCGCCAGCGCTCGCCGCTCGCCGTGCGCCCGCCCCGCCGCTTGCCCATCGCTCGTTGCGCGCCTCCCCGAGCGGACCCGGCTCGGTTCCGCCCCGTTCCGCCCCCGTGGGCCACCGCCTAGCCCCGCCGGACCTTCCCCGTGACCCCCTCGCCCTCCGCCGACCTTCCCTCACCGCCCTAGCCGCCGGGACAGCTCCGTTCGGCCCCGACCAGCAGACCCACGGACTGGGTTTCAGCAACTTCGGGCCCGCTTTTGGGCCGTTTCCGGGCCCCGGATCCGCGAGTCGCTTTGGAAACAATCGTTCCTCGCGTCGCCGCCGTCGGATTGATCCGATTTGCGCGCGATTTGGTGAGTAATCTCACTAATCTTGGATTAGTTGATTAATTATGCTTTAAGGTTGGTTTAGTTTTAATTAATTATGTTTAGGTTGTTAGATTAGAATTAATTAGCAATTATTAGTCAATTGTGATGTGTTTTAAATAAATTGATTGCGTAATTAGCAAGTAGACGTGGTCTACTATTTATTGGAAGCATCTCGGGAATTTTCCGACCCCTAATTGGGCTTCAATTTGGCGATTCGGGCCTAAGTGAGATTTTTGGGCATTTAAATATTAATTTTCGGAATTAAATTAAATAATTATTTATTTTCCGAAAATTCAAGGGAGATGGTCTGGAACCGGAAAATTTTGCTGATGATCGTGGCGAAGTCCGTTTATTTAATCGGACTTTATTTTAAGCTAAATTGAATTTTTAATATTAATTAATTTTTGAAATTAATTAAATAATTATTTATTTTTCGAAAATTCAACTGAGATGGTCTGGAACCGGAATATTGTGCTGATGACCGTGGTGAAGTCCGTTTATCTAATCGGGCTTTATTTTGAGCTAAATTGAATTTTTAATAATAATTATTTAATTTTCGAAATTAATAAATAAATTAATTATTTTTCGGAAATTAAGATTTTGATGGCCGACGACCGAAATCTCGTGCTGATCGTCAGTGGCGCAGTTTGTTCATTTATTTGAGCTCTACGTTGTATGGAATTAAATAAATTGTGATATTTTAGGATTTACCCTAAATTGATTTGGAATTAATTGAGATTGTATGATTGATTGGTAGATGACCAAATATGTTTATTTAGCATTTATAATGCTTTCATTGAATTTGGAAAGTGGTCGAGTGGGACCGTAAAGCCATTGAATATCGAAAGTGGTCGAAAGTGGACCGTAAAGCCATTGAATATCGAAAGTGGTCGAGTGGGACCGTAAAGCCATTGAATATCGAAAGTGGTCGAGTGGGACCGTAAAGCCATTGAATTTGGAAAGTGGTCGAGTGGGACCGTAAAGCCATTGAATATCGAAAGTGGTCGAGTGGGACCGTAAAGCCATTGAATTTGGAAAGTGGTCGAGTGGGACCGTAAAGCCATTGAATATCGAAAGTGGTCGAAAGGGACCGGAAAGCCATTGAATTTTGAAAGTGGTCGAGTGGGACCGTAAAAGCCATTAAATATTGAATGTTGTCGAGTGGGACTCGAATAGCAATAGCTTGAATGACCGTGAAATGGTCGGTTGATATGTAATCGACGAGGTCGATTGATTATTGATTTGATTTGATGTCGTGGATTGATTGATGATTAGAAATGACCGTGAGTGGTCTTGTTGACATGTAATCGACTATGTCGATTTGATCGATGCTTCGGTCTCGTGATATGATTGCTTGGGTGCTTATTATTAATTGTACTAACTTGCGGTAGGATCTGATGCTAAGGTACGTCTTCTCGACCTATGCGTGTTTAGGCAGCCTTTAGTATAATGGTTTACTAATCGGGCTTAGTGGGGTAGAACTCGCCGAGACATAGTCTCATCCCAGTTGGGGAAAACCATTTCGGACCCGCTAAGGAGCCGAGGAGGAAGAGTTGGAGAAGGATTTTTGGGAGAAGAAGACAATCTCGAGAAGGGCCGTGAGTACGGCCTAGATGGACCGAAACTTTATCTTCTTTGATATCTCCATTTTGATGTGAATAGAGTTTAGAATAAAAAGATGTGAAGTGTCTTGGTTTGTGGTTTGTATAAAAGTTTGGTTATAAATTTCAATATGAAAAATATGGCCCCGCTTTTCTATCCCATAGTTTTATTGTCTCGGGATTTTAACTGCTTCCGCATGTGCTTAAAAATGAAAGGGTCGGCGATACATTGTCCTGGGACATCGCATTATAAAATCGACCAAGAGAAAAGGATGTGTGCGTGCCCGAGGATCGGGGCGTGACATCCAGTTTAAGTGGTATCAGAGCCAGGTTGAAGATTGGAGTGATAAGGAGCGATGGTTAATGGGATAGTTAGTAGGAAAGGCCTTTAAATTCATGCCGGTGCATGTCTGTGTTAGCTGAATGCTAAGATTGTTTGTTGTTTGAATCGCTCTGTTTCTAATTCGGTGTTGAATTGGAAGCAGGTGTCAGTAGATTAAAGTGACACCATGAGCGATCAGGAGCCAAGAACTCCTAGGCAGAGGACTTTGTCCTCAGTGACTCGGACTAGGACACCGACAAGAGTTGGTGCCCGAGGTGGCCGAGGTAGAGCGCAAGCTGAGGCTAGCGCGAGTGGAGCAGCACCACATCCCGTTGGTGCCGGGGTAGCAGCCCCGCTTGATCGTGAACAGTTGGGATCACGCAAGCGTTGGATGCTATGCGTGAGATGATGGGGCAACAGGCCCGGGATCAAACAGCTGCATTTATTGCCGCCGTTGCTGCCGCTACTACTGCTGCTGCCAATGCTGTTGCTGCAGCCGCACCTGCCGTCGTACCTGCTGAAGTCCCGCCTGTGAGGCCGATGCCTAGTTTGGTGGAACAGTTTTTGAAATTGAAGCCACCGAAGTTTATCGGGAGACCCCGAAGCCGCCGCTTCTCTGTGGATCCAAGGACTGGAGAAAGCATTTGCACTATTGATGTGCTCTGAGACGGAGAAAGTAGTCCTCGCAGTCTACCAATTAGAAGGAGTTGCGAGTACTTGGTGGAGAACTACTAAAGGAACGATATTTCCCGAAGGTGTAGCCCCAGAATGGAACGCCTTTGTTGAAGCTTTCAACGGGAAATACTTTTCGAAACCGCTAAAGAGATAAAGATGGTTGAGTTTCAGCGCCTTCGCCAAGGCTCTATGACTGTGGATCAATATGAGGCGAAGTTTGCTGAACTGTCGCAATATGCCCCCGAATTAGTGGAGAATCCAATAAACCGAGGGAGAAGATTCAGAGATGGACTCAAGCCAGAGTTGAGAAGCCCATTGATTTTGCTGAATCTGAGAAATTATAATGACCTTTATGAGAGGGCTCAGATGATTGAGAGAGACCAGAACGATAGAGCCGCCTCATCTAGGATCGAGATTTAACTTTCACAGAGACAACATCCGCCAAGGAAAGAGGCCGATGTTTGGAAATAAATTCCAAGGCCCGCCCAGTAAGAAAAGTGGATTTAATAGGCCAGTACCAAGTGGTGTTGGTGTATGTCGTTTTTGTGGGAGAAGACACGGGACAGCACCGTGCCCAGCTAGGACGATTGTGTGTTTTGAATGTGGCCAACAGGGTCACATCGCAAGGAATTGTCCAAGGAAGCAAAGAGGACAACCTCAATTGCCACAGCCGCCACCGCTGAGACAGATAGGAGGGTATGCCCCTCAGAATGCACCACAAGGAGGACAGCAGAGACCTCCAGCTCAGGGCACCGTGTACGCAATTACCCAAGGTCAGGCAGAAGCTACGCCTGGCGTGATTACAGGTACGGTCTCGCTCAACGACCAACCTGCTTATGCTTTGTTTGATTCGGGAGCAACCCATTCCTTCATTGCTGAGCAATATGTTAGGATGCTAGGATTAAATCCTGTATTATTGGAATCGGCAATTTGCATATCTACACCCTTGAAAGATAAAGTTATTGCTGCTTTGGGATGTTCGGGGTGCAAGTTAGAGATTGGTGAGCGAGTGGGGAATATTGACTTGTTAGTCCTAGCCATGTATGATTTTGATTTGATAATTGGCATGGACTGGCTCACCAATCAACGAGCTAAAATGGACTGCTATCGCAAGGCGATTCAGTTTGACCCATTAGAGGGTAAGAGCTTTGAGTTTGTCGGGAATCGAGGAGGACCTTCGATTTCCTTAATCTCGTCGCCGGAAGCAGCTCGTTTGTTAGACGAGGGTTGCCGAGGGTACTTAGCAACTGTCGTGGATACGACAGTTGAAGAGTTAAAAATGGAAGATATTGCAGTGGTACAAGAGTTTCCAGATGTCTTTCCAAAAGAATTGCCGGGCTACCGCCGTAAAGAGATTGAATTTGTAATCGAGCTAGCACCAGGGACAGAACCGATCTCAAAGGCACCGTACCGAATGGCGTTATCTGAGTTGAAGGAATTGAAGGTGCAGATGCAAGAGTTACTGGATAAAGGATTTATTCGTCCTAGTGCATCGCCTTGGGGAGCACCAGTTTTGTTTGTTAAGAAGAAAGATGGTTCATTGCGTTTGTGCATCGACTATCGACATAGCTCAATCGGTAACGATCAAGAACAAGTATCCATTGCCGAGGATAGATGACTTGTTTGATCAACTCGCAAGGAGCGTCAATATTCTCGAAGATCGATTTGAGGACAGGATACCATCAGCTGAGGATTCGGAAAGAGGATATTCCTAAGTCAGCATTTCGTACTCGGTATGGGCATTACGAGTTCACAGTGATGCCGTTCGGATTGACGAATGCTCCAGCTGCCTTTATGGATTTGATGAACAGAGTGTTCAAGGAATATCTAGATCAATTTGTGATCGTGTTTATAGATGATATCCTGGTCTATTCGAGAAGTAATGAAGAGCACGAGAATCATTTGAGATTAGTGCTTCAGACCTTAAGAACACATCGCTTATATGCTAAGTTTAGCAAATGCGAGTTTTGGCTGACTCGTGTTGCGTTCTTAGGTCATGTGATTTCCGGAGAAGGAATCTCTCGTTGACCCGAGCAAGATAGAAGCCGTGATCAAGTGGCCGAGACCGACATCGTGACGTAAATTAGAAGTTTTCTAGGATTGGCGGGTTATTACAGACGGTTTGTGGAAGGTTTCTCAGCATTAGCGTCACCTTTGACAAAGCTCACGAAGAAAAACGAGAAGTTCATATGGACAGACAAGTGCGAGCGTAGTTTTCAAGAGCTGAAGGAAAGGCTGACTACCGCACCTGTGCTGACGATTCCATCTGGTCCTGGAGGATTCGAGATCTATAGTGATGCGTCATTTAGAGGATTGGGCTGCGTGCTGATGCAACATGGCAGAGTTGTTGCATACGCTTCCCGCAGTTGAGACCTCATGAATTGAATTATCCGACGCATGACTTAGAACTCGCAGCCATCATATTTGCGTTGAAGATTTGGAGGCACTACTTGTGTGGGGAAAAGTTTCAGATCTTCACGGACCATCAAAGTCTCAAGTATTTGTTCTCTCAGAAGGAGTTGAACATGAGACAACGACGATGGATGGAATTGCTGAAAGACTACGACCGTGATATTTTATATCACCCGGAAAGGCGAACAAGGTCGCCGATGCACCGAGTCGGAAGTCTTCAGTGGCACGGATCTTGGTTAAGGAGTGGAACTTAATCGAGAGAGCTCGAGATTCGGAATTCAAATTTGAGGTAGGCCACCTCTCAAGTTTTATGGCCACCCTCAGAATTGAGCCGGATGTCCAGGTCAGAATCAAGCAACTCCAACCGACGATCCGGACGTACGAGAAATTCTTCAAGAGGATACCGATAAAAGAAAGGCTGATTTTCAAGTTTCGGTGATGGAGTACTGAGGTGTCGTGGACGTTTGGTTGTACCTGACGATGTAGAGCTTAGAGAAGAAATTTTATCTGAAGCACATCGTAGTAATTACAGCGTTCATCCCGAAGCACTAAGATGTATCGAATTTGCGTCAACACTATTGGTGGTCGGGTATGAAGGCGGACATCGCCAAGCATGTAGCCAAGTGTTTGACTTGTCGGCAAGTAAAAGCCCAAAGATTGCAAGCCGGAGGATTTCGCAACCTCTCGCGATCCCGAGTGGAAATGGGAGCATATCACGATGGACTTCGTGATTGGACTACCAAGGAGTCAAAGGGGAAATGATTCGATATGGGTAGTAGTCGACAGTGCTGACAAAGTCGGCTCACTTCATTGCGGTTCGAAAAGACTCGAGTCGGATAGACACGCAGACTGTATGTGCGTCATGTGGTTCGTATGCATGGAGTGCCGATTACGATAACATCGATAGAGACCCGAGATTTACTGCTGCTTTTTGGAAGAGCTTGCGAGTGCTTTAGGTACAAAGCTTCAAGATACAAGACGGCATATCATCCTCGACGGATGGCCACCGGAAAGGACGATTCGAGACTCTTGAAGACATGCCGAGAGCATGTGTAATAGACTTCAAAGGAAGCTGGGAAGATCAGCTTCATCTCGGTGGAATTCGCCTACAACAACAGTTATCGCGAGCATCAAGATGGCTCCATTTGAAGCGTTGTATGGCGAGCATGCGGAACTCCAATGTGTTGGGATGAAGTCGGAGAAAGGAAGATAACAGCCCGAGTTGGTTCAAGAATCGTAGATGCCGTGGCATGATCGAGACAGATTGAAGACCGCGCAGCGAGCGGCAGAAAAGTTATGCGATAAGCGCCGAAAGTCTTTGGAATTCCAAGTTGGTGATCACGTTTTTCTGAAAGTGTCACCAATTAGGGGAACTTCGCGCTTTGGTAAGAAAGGCAAGCTGAGTTCGAGGTACGTAGGTCCGTTTGAGATTCTTGAAAGAATCGGAAACCTAGCGTATCGTCTTGCGTTGCCGCCAAGATTGGCGCAAGTGCATGACGTCTTTCACGTGTCGATGTTAAGGAAGTATGAGCCTGACCCGACCCACGTGCTCAATTTCGAGGAATTGGACGTGGATGACCATGTGTCATACGTTGAAAGCCCGGTCCAGATTGTCGATCGTAAAGAACAAGTTCTGCGTACAAAGACCATCCCGTTGGTCAAAGTGGTCTGGCAACACCACGGCACTGAAGGAGCGACTTGGGAGACTGAAGAATCGATGAGACAGTTGTACCCCCGCCTTTTTGAACAAAGTGTAAAGGTGTAAATTTCGAGGACGAAATTTTTATAAGAGGGGAAGAGTTGTGACATCCTGAAATTCGACCCCGTTTCGATAAAGTGGAATGGGCATTTCGTCGGCGTGCGTGCCTATGGCCCTTTTTCTCCGAGCTGATCACTCACGAGTTAACTAACCTATTGGGTGAAGCCGTTAAGGGATGTATCAGCTGTAAAATCCCTAAAAGCTACCTAATTGGTTGGATTGAGCTAAAATCACGTCCGATCGATTTTTAACCACGAAATTGAACTCGATTTCGGAATCGAATTTTAAGCGCGTCATAATTCTTATTTTTAGGATCCTGTCTCATCGCTCGTCAATTTATTGACGGGTCCGAAATTTCAATAAAGAAATTATCGGAAGAAAATTTGAAGACCAAAATAAAATAGAAAGAGAAAAGGAAAATTTGCATAAAAGAATTATCTATTTCCCTTTTCTTTTCCTCTCTCTCCCTCTCTTTTCTTTTCTTTCTTTTTCTTTTTCTCTCTCTCCTCTCTCACCTCCCCTCCCCCCTTCGTGCGGACACCCCCACCTCCCTCTGACACACTTTTCTCTCCCTTATCTCTTCCCTCTCTCTCCTCTCTCTTCTCTCTTCCTTCCCCCCCCCCTCACGCGACCGTTTCTTCCCCTTTCTTCTCTTCTGTTCGTGCGATCAAAACCCAGGAGCTGAAGATCGAAAGCTGCAACTCGCCGTCGCCGTTCTGCCGCTGCACCGCCGCACCGCCGCCCGCGCCGCGCCCGAGCGCTCGCCGCTCGCCGTGCGCCCGCCGTCCTGCCGCCCCATCGCTCGTTGCAGCGCCTCCCCGAGCGGACCCAGCTCGGTTCCGCCCCGTTCCGCCCCCGTGGGCCACCGCCTAGCCCCGCCGGACCTTCCCCGTGACCCCCTCGCCCTCCGCCGACCTTCCCTCACCGCCCTAGCCGCCGGGACAGCTCCGTTCGGCCCCGACCAGCAGACCCACGGACTGGGTTTCAGCAACTTCGGGCCCGCTTTTGGGCCGTTTCCGGCCCCGGATCCGCGAGTCGCTTTGGAAACAATCGTTCCTCGCGTCGCCGCCGTCGGATTGATCCGATTTGCGCGCGATTTGGTGAGTAATCTCACTAATCTTGGATTAGTTGATTAATTATGCTTTAAGGTTGGTTTAGTTTTAATTAATTATGTTTAGGTTGTTAGATTAGAATTAATTAGCAATTATTAGTCAATTGTGATGTGTTTTAAATAAATTGATTGCGTAATTAGCAAGTAGACGTGGTCTACTATTTATTGGAAGCATCTCGGGAATTTTCCGACCCCTAATTGGGCTTCAATTTGGCGATTCGGGCCTAAGTGAGATTTTTGGGCATTTAAATATTAATTTTCGGAATTAAATTAAATAATTATTTATTTTCCGAAAATTCAAGGGAGATGGTCTGGAACCGGAAAATTTTGCTGATGATCGTGGCGAAGTCCGTTTATTTAATCGGACTTTATTTTAAGCTAAATTGAATTTTTAATATTAATTAATTTTTGAAATTAATTAAATAATTATTTATTTTTCGAAAATTCAACTGAGATGGTCTGGAACCGGAATATTGTGCTGATGACCGTGGTGAAGTCCGTTTATCTAATCGGGCTTTATTTTGAGCTAAATTGAATTTTTAATAATAATTATTTAATTTTCGAAATTAATAAATAAATTAATTATTTTTCGGAAATTAAGATTTTGATGGCCGACGACCGAAATCTCGTGCTTGATCGTCGTGGCGCAGTTTGTTCATTTATTTGAGCTCTACGTTGTATGGAATTAAATAAATTGTGATATTTTAGGGATTTACCCTAAATTGATTTGGAATTAATTGAGATTGTATGATTGATTGGTAGATGACCAAATATGTTTATTTAGCATTTATAATGCTTTCATTGAATTTGGAAAGTGGTCGAGTGGGACCGTAAAGCCATTGAATATCGAAAGTGGTCGAGTGGGACCGTAAAGCCATTGAATATCGAAAGTGGTCGAGTGGGACCGTAAAGCCATTGAATTTGGAAAGTGGTCGAGTGGGACCGTAAAGCCATTGAATATCGAAAGTGGTCGAGTGGGACCGTAAAGCCATTGAATATCGAAAGTGGTCGAGTGGGACCGTAAAGCCATTGAATTTTGAAAGTGGTCGAGTGGGACCGTAAAGCCATTAAATATTGAATGTTGTCGAGTGGGACTCTGAATAGCAATAGCTTGAATGACCGTGAAATGGTCAGGTTGACATGTAATCGACGAGGTCGATTGATTATTGATTTGATTTGATGTCGTGGATTGATTGACTGATTAGAAATGACCGTGAGTGGTCTTGTTGACATGTAATCGACTATGTCGATTTGATCGATGCTTCGGTCTCGTGATATGATTGCTTGGGTGCTTATTATTAATTGTACTAACTTGCAGGTAGGATCTGATGCTAAGGTACGTCTTCTGACCTATGCGTGTTTAGGCAGCCTTTAGTATAATGGTTTACTAATCGGGCTTAGTGGGGTAGAACTCGCTGAGACATAGTCTCATCCCAGTTTGGGGAAAACCATTTCAGGACCCCGCTAAGGAGCTGAGGAGGAAGAGTTGGAGAAGGATTTTTGGGAGAAGAAGACAATCTCGAGAAGGGCCGTGAGTACGGCCTAGATGGACTGAAACTTTATCTTCTTTGATATCTCCATTTTGATGTGAATAGAGTTTAGAATAAAAAGATGTGAAGTGTCTTGGTTTGTGGTTTGTATAAAAGTTTGGTTATAAATTTCAATATGAAAAATATGGCCCTGCTTTTCTATCCCATAGTTTTATTGTCTGGGGATTTTAACTGCTTCCGCATGTGCTTAAAAATGAAAGGGTCGGCGATACATTGTCCTGGGACATCGCATTATAAAATCGACCAAGAGAAAAGGATGTGTGCGTGCCCGAGGATCGGGGCGTGACATAGAGCGCACCCTAGGGTTCTAATTCTACAATTTCAACATGTTTAAGATGTTATAATGGCCTTAGGATAGCTTAGGATGAGCTCGATTGGCTTAAGCATGCTTGATTAATTGAATATGCTTGTTCGGCAAAAATCATGTCTCTGTGACAGATCTGAGAAATGTTGTGTTATAAACTTGTTATTATTATTTTTTTGTGTTCGATGTCTTCATGAGAGTTGAAGACGACTCGAAGACCTTTCCAACGACCCATAGAACGTTCCGATCCGGTGTCGTTTACTCTTTGAAAATAGCTCGGCATTTAGTGCATGTTTCTGGAAAATTGTTGTGTTCTGACTTGTTCTCTGTTTCGAATGACCTTCTGTGCAAATAACTTGATACGAGCTAGTTGCTGTGGTTTTCTGTGTTTGAAGTCTTCATGAAGGCCGAAGACGGTTCAAATATATTTCCAATGAGTTATAGAATGCCTTGATCGGACCTCATTTGGTATCGTTTTTCATGTCCAAAGTCCAGTCCAGAATCTGTCAATTTGCAATTTTCGGATGATTGGATGACTGATCTGTGCAAATGGCTTGATATCAGCTTGTAAATGTAATTTTCTGTGTTCGAAGTCTTCATGAAAGTTGTAGTATACTTCATGGGCTTTTCAATAATATAAATTTTGCACCGATTGGCATCCATTTTTCCTATCAATTTCATGTCCGAAGTTCTACTATGTTCTATGATATTGATGTAATCTTGTATTTTGGACAACCCGATATGTTTCACAATTTTGTATGCAATTTTGTTGATTGAATTGGACTAGAGTATCTTCATGAGATTTAACCCTAACATTCAGACATAGTTGCATAAAAAAAGATTGGAATTTTCTTACATCATATAGATAGGATTAATCACAATTGATTCTGGTTTGTGCTAGTGTTTCTATTACTGATCTGACTTCCAAGAGGAATGTCTTCGATTGAGCTTATTAATGAACCAATTTGTAGAATATGCCTTCTAGACATACTTAGAGAACATCATATGCTTTGTATTGATTTATAGCATGTCTCATTTGAGGATCATTTACTATGTAAAAACCATGCATCAAGTTGATATGTCGCAACTGAAATTGTCATGCATTTTGCTCCTAATGACAAGTCACATATCAATGTTAATGAATTTGTGTGATCTTTTGCACATGGATTTAGGGTTATATGTCTTAATCAAACTTGTTCTTTACATTTAGCCCTACGTCATGTTCAAATTTCATAATTTTCATACATTGATTAGGCGGCTTAACAAGACAGTTATCATGCATCATTTTCTGATTTGCTTATGATTGATTTGCATGCTTCAGAGATTGCTGATTTTCGGCCATAAATTTGACCTTACTTGAACCCGGCATCTCTTAAAAAGTCTTAGGGCATGTCTTAATCCTTCTAATGACACTGATTTTGCATTATTGTCATGCCATTTGTCCCATTTTCCAATTTTTGCAAAGTTGGCATTGAAATCTGCTATGAGTGAAATTCGGAATGCTTTTCTGCCCTTGTTGAGTCAGACCTCTTATTATTTTTACATGGATTTTTCCCTAAGGATTTTGCGATCAACTCCTTAATGAAATTTGTTTGTCTTTCTCATGACTGTCATGATGAAATTTTAGAATTTTTAGACATTGTTTACTAGGACAAGTTGTTGTTGATTTGCCATGATGTCTTGCTGTCTTGTTATGTTCCTGATGTGTTGTTTTGTGTTCTTGAATTTTTATAAATTCATGTGTAACCCATCTTAGGAAACTTCATTCATGAAAATTGTTCCTCATAGTGTGCTTGATGTTCCACGCTTTTCTTAGAGCCAATTATCCAGGGGCTCTACCCCAATTGCTTTGATCTTGTGTGATGTTTGATGATTTCTGTTGTGATTCTTTGTTATGATTTCATTCTAGGATTTCTTTTAGAGTATCTTGCATGTTGAATTGAGATTACTTGTCTTTATGAAAGTTGTTTTGATGTGTATGCTTATTTCTTTCTGAGGTTAGGATTAGATTAGAACCCCAAAGATGAAGAAAGCGTGAGGACGATGGAGGTCGATGTCCATTACGACTATTATTATATAATATTCATTTTCCCGACATATGTCTCGGGTTCCATTTGTTGTGTAAAACCGGACGAGTTGTGGGTTTTCTCTTCTTTTTTTTTTTTTTTTTTATTGTGTTCTCTTTTATACTTAATAGAATGAAAATGACCAACCATGCATGATCGCCTAGTTTAGGATTAATGATCTCGAAAATGTAAAAAGAAACGTATGGACATATTAGGAAAACACAACATACTGTTTAGGTACCGAAAGGGCGTTAATAGCAATATTAGCGTAACTCAAGTCCCCGAACCTAGATATTTGGTTGCGTAGGAACCGAGGGAACACTCCCAACCCTCGGTTGGGTTTTCTAGCCAACCCCCAAAATGAGGCTAGCGGCGACTCCCATCTATTTTTAGGTTGTCATAAATAACTAGATCGCATAAATAAGCTCGTCACGCGGGGTACGAGCTTGGAAGAGCTCGTAATCTTGTGAGGGAACTCTCGCGATCAAGTACCCCTAAACCCGACCATTCCCCATTTTGATTCGAGAGCAATGAGATTGGGTCGTGACAGGATTCATATCGGATCCAAAGTAAAGGGAGACTTAAGTGCTCTAGCTCTTATTTCTGAAATATAACCAAAGGAAGTAGAAGAAACTTTATCTGATAAAAGCTAGATTGAAATAATAATGCAAAAGGAACTCAAACAATTCAGAATTAATGATATTTCGGAGTTAGTTCCAAAACCAAAAGGAAAATCTGTGATTGGAACAAAATGAGTGTTTAGAAACAAGATGGATGAAAAAGGTAAAATAACAAGAGATAAATTAAGGATTATTGCAAACGGTTACACGCAATAGGAAGTAATAGATTGTGATGAGACATATGCACCTATAGTCAGGTTAGAAACTATAAGATTATTGCTAGCATATGCATGTTTCCATGATTTTAGGTTATTCCAAATGGATATCAAGAGTGCATTCCTAAATGGGTTCATATAAGAAAAAGTCTATGTGGAATAATCACTAGGATTCAAATATCCCAGAAAACTTGTCTACAAACTGAAGAAGGCTTTATACGGTCTGAAACAGGCACCTCGAGTTTGATATGAGAGACTGAGTAAGAATCTGATAAGCAATAGTTCCAAAAAATGAATGGTTGACACAACTTTGTTTATCAAAAGGGAAGAAAATGACTTTTTACTTGTTCAAATATATGCAGATGATATAATCTTTAGATCTTCTAATGAAAATTTGTGCAAGAAATTTTCAAAGTATATACAAGAAGAATTCAAAATGAGCATGATGGGTAAATTAACTTTCTTTCTGAGTCTACAAGTCAGACAATCAAAGAAAGATACCTTCATTTATCAAGAGAAATATGCTAGAGATGTTATCAAGAAGTTTGGAATGGAAAACTGTAAGAAGATTGAGACTCCCATGTCAAGCTCTTCAAACTCGACAAGAATGAAAATGGAAAGAAAGTAGACCAAAAGACATACAAAAGCATAATTGGTTCTCTTCTCTACCTTACTGCTTCATTACTTTTATTCAGTGTGTGTATGTGTGCTAGATTCTAAGCTAATCCTAGAGAATCTCATCTTAGTGTTGTCAAACATATTATCAAATATGTTGCAACGAATCCAAAATTAAGTCTATGATATCCAAAAGAATGAGAATTTACATTACTTGGATACTCAGATGTTGATTTAGCTTGTTATAAAGTTGACAAGAAAAGTACTTTAGGAACATGCCGACTTTTGGGATAAATGTTAATGTCCTGGTTCTTAAAGAAGCGGAACACTGTGGTACTCTTAATGGCAGAAGCATAATATGTTGCTCTTAAAAGTTGCTTTTCACAAATTCTTTAGATCAGGCAACAATTAAAGGACTTTGGAATAGAAGAACCTTGCATTGAAATCAGATGCGACAACACAAGTGCGATCAATCTCACCAAAAATCTTATTCTTAATTCAAGGGCAAAGCATATTGAAATTCGCCATCATTTCTTAAGAGATCATGTACAAAATGGCAAAATCAATGTTCAATTCATTGATTCGAAGAATCAACTGGCAGATATCTTCACCAAGCCATTGGAGAAATGATCATTCAAGTTCATTAGCGAAAAACTGAATATTACTCTTACGTCTGGTTAAAGTTTATGGACAAGTAAACTCATCAGTTCAACCTATGGTAGAAACATCCTTCTGAAAGCCCTTCCAGACTCAGATAGTTATATTTCAAATTTTGACGCGTAAATTCATTTCCTTCTTGAATAGGTATGATTATTCTCAAATTATTACTTGCCTTTGGAAATTGTTATATCTCTGCTGTTTTTTTTTTGGAATTAATATTTCAAAAATTATTGACGATTGCTTTTTAATTTTTTTTAATTTTTTAAAAACAAAAGTTTTTCTTTGGTGCTTGGTCAGTTGGCCTGGTTCATTCTCTTTAAATAAAGTCTTCGATCCTTTTTCACTCAATCACTCTTGAACGTGTCATCAAAATTTTCCAAGTCCATTTCGACGTCTTATCAGAGGAAATTCTCTCGCATTACTAGTCTCAGGTCTCAATTTGTGCCTGATGATCTGACGCACTTTGATCTCACCAAAGATGAATCACCTCAAATCACGAATCGACCATCCGTGGAGGAAGAGGTTACTTAGGAAGCGACTCCTCTTTCCATAAGAAAGCCCCAGGTACATTTCAAACATTATGAATTTCTAAAAAAGGAAGGAAGTCCCATGGATTTCATAAGTTCATTCTTGAAAGAAAATGGCTATGGGAATGAAACTTTGTTCTTGAGAGGCATGGAAAACTTAGGGCTAGTAGAGGCTTGGAAAAGCATAAAGGAATTTTCAAACTTTCCTGCCGATCCTCATTTTGGTACAAAGGGTTAGACTAGGAGTAAAAGGGAAGATGATGATGAGAGGGTGTTCAAAAGCTTCCAACCTAAAATGGGTGTTGCTACAAAAATCGCTGGAACAAAAGGGACTTGTTTCGGTTGGAGGAACATAAGAAGGTCTACGCACGATGCTAAATAGAGAGGTCATCAACCCTCGAACGCTAGATTTTGATTTTCTGGATTCCATCAAAGTGAATTTGCAAGAGAAATCTGCTAAGCTTCAAATGAAAATGTTCTATGTAGAGTCATTTGATGTTTATCCTGAATTGATTGTTTATTTCTATTCCAACATATCTATTCTGGACCTTACTCATATTCAATTTATTGTGAGTGATAAAGTTTTTAATGTTGATATTAATTTGTTGGTTGATATTCTTGGAGTAGAAAGAAGTGGATTTTTGCCCATCAATGTGTCCAACGAAGAGGTTACCAAGTTTTTGGTGAAGGACAGAATTCCTAGGGGAAGCATTACTTACTTTAGGATGTCTGCTTATAATATTTTACTTCACAAGATCGTCATCAACTGCATCAAACTCAAAATTGCTTCAAAAACTGATGTCTCCATATTCAAAGAAAAAATGATGTGGGCCATTTGCAATGGAGTTGCTTTTTCACTCCTCACACAATTCTATTGCACATGTACAGAACTGTCATTAAGGGAAAGGGACAACTTTCGTATACAGCTTTGGTAACTAGACTTTTCCGATACTTTTATATTCAACGCCATCCAATTTTTGCTCCAGAACCATTCTTCCCATGCAAATTGAACTTAAAATGATCTCAAAAGCGAGATTAAAAGATCTCTCCAAAGCCTTGAAACTTTTGAAGAAGGAATCTACTAGCAAAGTTAAGATAGAATCTATGGCTGTGAAGAAGCACAAAGGGAAAAACATTGTCTCATGCACTCCAAAAAGAGAAAGACTTGTTCTTCTTCTACTAGATGAAGAAGAGAAAGATGAAGATGAGATTGTCTCTAATATTGTGGCAAACATTGCCATGCGAGATCCTCTTGGTGGCATAGCTGATTTTGAAGAAGAGGAAGAGGATGATAGCAAAAAAGAACTTGAAGAAGAAAGTGAATAAGAGGAACTGGAGTGAAAGAGAATAAGGAAGATGACTCATATGATAAATAAGGAGATGCGAATCTAAACAAGGGATAGCATCATTTTGACAAGGAATGAGAAGATACAAGGGCAATTATTGCAGGAGATGCTAAAGAGAAGACCAAGGGAACTGGTCAACCAACCAGTGCTAGAAGAGAAGGAGTGCAGGAAGGAGAATGAGTTTTTCCTCAAACTGAAGGCACTATGATAGGGGGAGTAAGTGAAAAAAAACTCCTCTTACTAACTAGCCTATAGAACCAACTACAAGTGATGGAATCAACCGATTTCCTCCATATGCTAAAGATATTTATGCATCTCATTTCCCTGAAGAATCTTCTAGGGGTAAGGACAAAGATGCTAATGTGCAAGGGGAGCACCAATTTCACATGTTCAGGTTGATGTTCCTTCACTTTTGGATACTTCACCAGTACATTTTGCAGAAGTTAGTGCCCAAACTGAATCAGACTCAAACTATCCTTAGATAGTGCAACTTCTTTTGGAGATTAAGGCGTAGTAATATGGGATGGAGGTTGAAACCAGAAGTTGCATGCTGCTCTCAGTACTATCCTAGAATCTTTCATTGGAAAGGTACAGTCTCTTGATGATAAGGCTCAGAACATAAATCAACAGGCATCTCAAAATTTAGCAAAGGTTGAGACTATCTTCCATCAGTGCCTGACTAAGCTTGAGGAGACCGTGCAAACTTTGGAGGATTTCCGACTTGTTCGTGTTCCTAAGCAACCCCGATCATTTTCGAAACCAACTTTTTTTTCTTTTTTCTTTATGCTTGTTTATTTTTCTCATTTTTGCTATTGACAAAAAGGGGGAGAGTTTTGCATATTTGAAGCTTTGATTGGTGCATGTTTGAGTTTTTCTATGCTTGTGTGAATGGTGTTCTTTTTATGCAAACTATTGGTTGGTGTGTTTTATGTGTGCAGACTATGTGTATTTTATGTAGAATTTTATTGTGCTTATTGTCCGCTATCTCTGTCATTTATCATCTGCTACTAAAGTGTTGTTTTGCATGATAACTTTCATATTATACTTAAATCTACGTGAAAATTTGATTACCATTAAAAATGGTGAGATTGTTGAGAAAACTCTCACAGAGTTTTGAAGTTGACAAAACTTTCTTATTCTTATTCTTATTCTTATTCTTATTCTGAAGAATATTATACTTATTTGCAGACTCTTATCAAAGTCTATTCATTTCAGAAGTTTTTACCACTCTAACACAATCCAGACTAAAACCAAGTCTAGAATGAAAATATAATCAAACTTAGATTTATTAATTTTACAACAAGGATTCAGTATGAACATAATAGGGATTTATTCTTTAATATATGACTCTCTATCAAATAATTTCACTTACCTTTTATAAATACATTGATGGAATCAATCACAAATTGATGAAATCAATCTTGAAGACAAATTTCTTTTTGGGAAGTATCTACTTATGAAAACATAGATTCTGATTGTACAAGCGACCAAAATCAACGGATTTTCATCTTAATCTTCAAACGGCTACAAGATTTCTTTAATCGATTCTGTCCAACGGATTGATTGGAAGAAATTCATTTGGAAAATGCCAACGGCTAGTGAGGCGTGGAAAAGTATTTAAGGAGGTCATTTAGTCTATTTGAGATAGTGCGTGAAAATTGAAAGTCCAAGTTTGAAGTATTTCCAACCACTTATTCTTCAACAACAACTCTTACAAATTATATTCAAGAGAGAAAATCACAAGAAAAGTGACTTAATGAGAGAAAAGAAATCTTCTACTGAGTATTTGCTCTCGAAATATTGTACTTTTCTGCTGATACTATAGTGAATTCTAGCCGAAGGCTGCCAACGTGGGAGAGTGGACATAAGCTTAATATAAACCAAACCACTATAAATCTCGTGTGCAATTTTTTTTTTCCTGTAACTCTTTTCAGTTTTATCCTATTGCACCTTTTTTAAGTATCGCAAAAATTTATTCCATCACTTATTCAATTATGAATTTTCACCAAAAGTTTGGTGGCTCATTTATCAGACTCTGATCTTTATTCGGACTTTGCTTGCAACTTATTTTATTCCGTATTTATTTGTCAAGATTTATTTTAAACACCTATTCACCTACCTTTAGGTGTTGGAACTAGCATTATCAATAACAAAATCTAGTCTGCAACAATTTAGCATGGCCTTGTATATGTTTCCCCATGATAGGAGAAAACTAAGGAAAAGTTGCAAAGTAAAAAGTAAACCGCAAGGACTGCAGGCCTCACCTGAACAAATTTTCCGAAGTCACGTCCTAGTGGAGATCCATGGTAAAGAGCGAGAGTTGCACCAGCTAGAAAGCAAGAGTAGAGTGCAATTGGGCCCATGACCCACCCTAAGTTTGTAGGCCAGCAGAACACATCTCCAGCCCGAATATCTATATGAGCCCATGAATCAGCACCGCATCGGATAGGCGAGAGTTGAGTCCAGGGTATCGCTTTTGGTTCTCCTAATTATTCGCAAGAAGGAATTACATCTCAGAATTCTCAAAGTTAGTTGTAAACAAGGCGCTATCTTCAACTTACACTACCTGTAGTTCCGGAAGAAAAGAGAATATTTGTCACAGAGTCGGCGGTTTGGTAAAACGCTGTGTAATAATGCCTTCTGCGGAAAGTAACAGAAATCACACTTCTGTGCATGTCACATCTTGTCAACCCACACAAGTTCATGTTCATGACTACTCAGAGGACTTTCGAAATAGGGATGATGTTATTTAAAAACTTCAAGGATAGCTAACAATAGGTTTTCTTGTCGACCTGCATACTCTTTTTGTGGAAATACTGGGCAATGCAAATGCTGGTGATACCTTGGAACATGATCCACTTGGGAAAGAAAAGCTTTCCATGACATGTCTTGCTCTCTCAACTTCACGCCCACGCTATCTCCAGCCACAGGAAGCACGATGGCTTTCACTGGATTAGCTTCCACAACTCGACTGCAAGGGCGGAGAAGAACACCCGCCGTTAGCTCGGTAACAGAATGTCCACCTTCTAGCACTCTCTCTAGGGGACTTGAACAGTAAAGTACGGGTAAATTTACACAAGATAAGCAATTAATGTCAGAGTAAAGCCAAATATGACAAGTGAGATGATATGGCAGCTAAAACTCGTAAGGGAAAATATGGAACGAGACTGTCAGACACGCTTGATCCGTTTCTTCTCCATTTTCATCATTTTTATCCAATGGGTTCATTATCAAGAGAAAAGTCGCTACAAAGAAGAAATGAAGTGACCGATTTACCTATACAATGGAAACTTCCGGCCTCCTCTTTGTATAAAATCCTGAAACAGTTGAAGGACATGTAGTATTGCAATTAATTCATAGAAGAAGCATGAAATGCATGCGAGCTGAAAATTTTATCTGAAGCCTGCTTAAACAATACAGAAAAAACTTGAACCAGCTACCACTTGAAGGAAATAAAACTTATAAGGCGATACATTGACCAGCGAAAGCAAGCTTTTGGCTTAAAGACTAATAAAGCAATAGGGTCACATATATAGACCAACAGAATATTAAAGAGATTCCCACGGTTAAGTCATGCAATTCTGTAATGAAATCTCCTATATAAATATCAATAGGTGTAACTTCGTTATATGCTGTAACTACTTCCCTCTGCTTCTGCTCTTGTTAAAGTTGACACATCAGAACTTAGAAGTTCCAAGCAAAGTTACAGCATTTAGAGGTCACCTGAGTAAATATTCCTTTTGCCTTGGAAATGTGCAGACGGCTTGCAATTTCCCTGGGTGCGAAACTGTCAGCTATTGATACAACAACAGATCCTCCAAGTACTATTGCCAAATATATGATAACAGCATGGATCGTCATTGGCATGTCGATTGCAATTGCGTCTCCCTTTGAGAATGTCGCATCCAGAGCATTTGCCACCAACCTGCTTGTATTTCTATTTCTGTTAGGAACAGCGAAGTGAAAATGGACCGGCAAGTTTTACTAGTTTACAAAGAGCAATAGTTCAACGGAGGTCAATGGCGCGAGGATAGTGGAGGCAATCTACTTGATTGGAAAAGGCTTCGAATCTGTTAATGTGGTTATTGCAGTCTCGTCATTGTTAAGCACAATGCTAAAAAAAGAACAGGAAAATGATTTGAAAAGTAAGGAGAGACCAATGGAGCTGGCATTTTTTGAAGATTTGAAACTACATAACATTTCACCTTGATTATGAATACAGCTCCAAATGGGCACACAAAATTTGAAGATGCACCTCCAAGTGCTGAGCAAATTCATTTTACCAAAGTTCTCGGACAATGAAATTACATCATCGAGGCTGTGTGAGCACTCGCATGAGTTTGATTGTCTGGGTAGAAGTGCAGTGTGCTTCAACAATTAGCATTTTGGGACAGGCATTGATTCCAAAACCATGATTTGATTTCATCGTCTGAGAACTTAGGTAAAAGGTAAGCGTGGCTTTTTGCAAGCATTGACCTCTCACGGGAGCAAAATTACGCTAGCATCAGAGGAAGAAGAGCATACATTACTTGTTCTCGAAGCTCTTTTAGTGTCATACGGTTAACATTCATGTGATCATAGCCTTCATCTCTCCATACTAAGGCTATGCTGTCATCCTCTCTCCTCTGTTGCTGGGAGGGCAATAAACAGCATTCAGCTATGTTGAATACTGCCCCCGGAAGCCACGTACCCCGAGGCTTTGATTTGTCGGTGGTGTCGAGAATGCAGCTCGGGGGATGACGAAATGAAAGCGAGAGTTCATTAAGAACTATCGACCAGTAGACCTGGAATCAATTAAAAGAATCCGATAAACTAGGAGCGTAGTAAGTACTTAGGTGGAAATTTCTTAGTGGAGAACAAATTGAGTGGGCTCTTTCCAACTATGTAGCACTGACACGTACACGCGACACGCGACGTACGACACGACACGACACACTGACTCATCATTCCTAAAAAAAAAAAAAAGAAATTCCGACACATTATATATATTAAATGAATATTTTTATTTTTAATTAATTTGATTCAAATTCATAATTAAATAAATTATAAAAAAAGAGCACACAATGAACTTACACTAATAATATTAATAAATCTATTCATAGGAAATTCGAAAGACATAATTATAATTAATGTGTATTTATATTTGGGGACATATTTGTAACTCTAACAAAAATTATTGATCAAACTAATGCCTAACAAAAAATTAGAATTAACTTATTTAAATAAATTTATAATCCTTTACAATGACCAAAATTTATTGTTATAATTCAACATTCAACACTTTTATTTTCCGAAATCACTTTATAACTTTTCGTATTTATTTTTCATAAAAAAAGCCCCTGTGGTCCACTCCAACGTCACCCCCACATTTATTTCACTCTCTTTCCATCATTCCTTCTCCCTCCCCCCGCTCCGCGTCACTTCTTTCTTGAAAATTGAACACCCATGCTCCCCTCTCTCCAGAAAGAAGAAATCACGGCAACGTCCTATCAAAATCTTATTTTTAATTTTTTGAGTTTCCCCCCTCAAAAACCCTAGCGCTCGCCTTCTCCTCATCCTCGCATGACCCTCCTCCTCTCAATCTCTTCTCTCAATCACTCGCCACCTCACCTCCGGTCTTTCCTCCTTCGCAAGCCCAGCCTCACGCCGGCCCTCCATCTCATTTGCGGTCCTCTCTCTGGGTTGCCTTGGTCTCTACTCTTCCTCTAGCCCTCTCTCACCATCGTGGCCTCACCGTTGCTCCCTCCCTTGTCGTTGTTTTCTTCAACAATCCTCTCTCTTGGATACTTGTGTCAGAATGTATCGAGAAGAGTGATTATGTGTCAAAAAATCCCCCGCGTGTTGACTACGTGTCCAGACGTGACACGTTGACACATGTCAAACATCACACGGAGGTTCCGGCAACGTGTCTTTCCAGTATACAAAACCGACTTACATCAGGATGCTCCACGGAGAATTTCTGAAAAAGGCTAAAGCTCGTTATGGGATCCTGGTATGATGACCCCAAAAGCTTTCTGCCGTGCGATTCCATGAGGCGTCCCAAGTTTGTTTCTTTTGATTGGGACCTGTCAAGAAAGGAATACTGCATCGGTTTAGATTTGAACACAAAATGATTAAATTCGCAGACAATTCCGAGAGCCACACATGAAACCTTTGCAGAAAAATATTCGCCACAACCTCAGCCAATCATGCATATTTAAAGTCTGCAAATGGCACGAGTAAGTCATCTGGAAGGAATTGAACGAAGAAATGCATCAATCCTGATTCACAACTAGCAACATTCATTGATTTCCCCTAGACAGATATGCTATAAATTAGGGCCATTCGCATCGCTTCCCCTCGCTATGTGCAAAATGCCGACCATCGCCTTTTTCCCCGTAGTTCGATGAATTCACAATTGCCGACCAGACCAACAACTGCCCACGTAAACTCGGTGTCCCTTTTCCTTTATGGACATTCTCTCTTACCACCTTAGAAGGTGTCCAGGCTCATTCTACTTCTATCAACCAAGTAACCGCCATTCCAAGAAAAAGCGCGAAGCACCATCAAAAGCATATTTTCAGAGACTTCCTTTCGACATCGATCCTACATCGTCCATGCAAAGAACTCAACAAAGACAAAAAGAACAAAAAAATCCACAAAATGGCCAACGGAATGATAAGAAACAGAGAACGGCGAAATGAGCTGCAAGAGAAGGCTCCTTACAGAGAAGGGAACCAGTAGAGAGGAGGGCCCCGAGCGGAGGCGTCCCAACCGGAGTACACCGAGTAGTACACCAGCTGATGCACCCGGTGCGGGTGCGACGGCTTCAACGCCCCAGTGCTCGCCAGCTCTCTCCACACCTCCCTCAGGTCGAGCTCGAGCCCTAGCGACGGCGTCCCGGACCGCCGGGCTCGGGCCACCGACTCCTGGATCATCCGCTCGAGCTCGGCGGCGGCTTCCCAGGACAGACCCGCCTCCACCAGGTCATCCACGCCCACCTCGCCGATGCTCTTGGGATTGCCCATCTCCCTCTCGCTCTCTCTGGGCAACGAGCGTCGGTCGCTTGACACTTCATTAGGAGGCGCCACTGGAATAGTAGGTGAGGGAAGTGAGCTCATGGTGGACCACGTGATTTGTCTTTGTTTAAGTCAACAATTTCTTCAGGTGTCGTCTCATTCGTATGAAATTTAGTTCCGGGTGATGTGAGAGTCAAGGTTGTCAACTACCACCTACATAGCACTAACATAGATACGCAACACGACACGATACGACACACCGACATCATTTTTTAAAAAATAAAGAATTCTGACATATTTCGACACGTTATATATTAAATAAATATTTTTTAATTAATTTAATTCAAATTCATAATTAAATAAATAATAAAAAAAGAGCATACAATGAACTTACACTGATAATATCAATAAATCTATTCATAAGAAATTCGAAAGACATATTCATAGTTAATGAGTATTTATGTTTGAGAACATATTTCTAACTCTAACAAAAATTATTAATAAAACTAATGACTAACAAAAAATTACAATTAACTTATTTAAATAAATCTATAATATTTTACAATGACCAAAAAAACCGTGGTCCACCCCAATCCTCACCCCCACATTCATTTCACTCTCTTTCTATCGTTTCTTCACCCCACTTCTGAGCCTCCCTTATTTATTTTTCTGATAAAAAAATAAAAGTCCCTAAGGTCCACACCAAGGTCCGCCTACCCCCCAGTCGCGTCACTTCCCCTCTCTCCAGAAAGAGGAAATCATGGCAATGTCCCATCAAAAACTTATTTTTAATTTTTTGAGTTTCCTCCTCTCAAAAACCCTAGACCTGGCCTTCTCCTCCTCCTCGCACGACCCTCCTCCTCTCATTCTCTTCTCTCTCCGTCACCTCATCATAATTGCTCACCACTTTGCCTCCAGCCCTTCCTCTTTTGTAGGCGCAGCCTCGCTGCTTGCCCTCCATCACAGTCGCGATCCTCTCTTTGGGTTGCCTTGGTCTCTACTCTTCCTCTAACCCTCTCTCACTATTGCAGCCTCGCCATCGCCTCCACTCCCTTGCCATTGATTTCTTCAACGATCCTCTCTCCCAAACACGTGTGTCGGAATATGTTGAAAAGAGTTTACCACTTATCGAAAAGTCCCACACGTGTTGATCGCGTATCCGAGCGTGTCGGATATGACATGGAGGCTCCGGCAACATATCTGTGCTTCATAGACTACCAGGAGGCAGAGATAGTTGGTTAGGACATGTTATGTGGGGAATGTCAGGTGGGGATTGTAAGAATTATTGTGGCCCACGTGATATGATTTATTATATAGTTTAATAATTGTTGAAATGCTATAAAAATAAAATAAATAAATATTGGTTATGAGAAGTTGCAATTCTAATAAAATGAAATTGTATAATCCTCAAGGGAAGTTACTGCTTTTCCGAAGATGTGCGACTTTTATGAAAGTTAAAAGGCGTTTTGATAGAAAGCACCTGTTGATAAAACGTATAAATAAAGTCCGGTCCTCTCTCCACCCATATGAACAACAATAACTAAAAATAACTTAGTATTCTCTCATCCATCGATAGAATACATTAAAAAATAAGGGGTTGAGGGAGAGAAATTAGATTTCTTCATTTGGTTCGAGTTCTTTGGTTTTCCACAATGATTACCATCAAGGATAACACTATGGATAAATGTACGTCTTTATTTATTTGTAAAAATCATGAAGATCAAAGATCATTGTTTTCTTTTAAATTTCCGCATCAAAGAATTATATATATTATCTAATAGGGATTTTTGGGATCGCCTTCTCATTAACCCTTAAACAGCAACCCAAGCACAGCAGCTGTCTTTATAATTCGGAAAGAGACGTGTTACCATTCCCATCCAAACCAGAATAGCCCTTGGACATCGCCATGTTGGTTAATTACGTCGATTTGTAATTTTGAGTGAAGTGCGACTGCAAGGTAAGCTTTCGGCAACATGTGTAAGTGGAATGATACCTACTTCGTGGTTAGAACCCAAAGGGGGTAGGTGGAATGATACCTACTTCGTGGCTAGAACCCAAAGGCGGTAGGGACCTTTTCGAATGGCAGCTTTAGCTAAACCTCACCTCAAATGTTTTGATCTCCTTACGTCTGTGGAGAGGACATTGTCATAAAAAGAACAAAGCAAAATAGAAGAGCACACTTCAGAACTATTATTATATTTAACAGCTTTTACTATCGATTTTAAGCTTTCTATTACCGCCAACCAAACATGTTTAAGGCGCACGTGATAAAATTTCTATTTATCTATTTCTCTGTTTCCCTATTCCTTAGAAAATGTTTGGAACAGAAATTCGTTTGGTAACGCAATTTGATTTTTCTATTTCTAGAACAGATTTCCATTCCAGAAATAGATTTGAAGAAGAAATCAGAAGGTAAAATTTTTAACTTTCCAGTTTTTGAAAAAGTCATAAATCAATTTTTATTCCAGAAATTGTCATGCGCACCCTTATTTTCTAGTTGGACATGTCGATAAGCAAAACAAAACTCCAGACGCGGAGATCTCCATTGCAAAAATGTCTTGAGAATAGATTAGAACGATAAATAGTTTGATCAAGGTCTATATCGGACAACAATAAACTTTTGCAGCTCATGTGCTATAGCCAGTTCGCTCGGACTGCCCATATGGTTCATCAACCGAAGCACATCCTCAAGATCATATTCAATAACATTCGACTATCCCACCTCCTACATGTCCTAGATCCATTCTGACCATAATTCCTAGGTCTGAAACAGTTGATTTTCTCATCAAGAAACACCCATATATTTTACATAGTAGACAGTGACATCCCGGTGCACGTCAATTAAGTTCACTATTTCCACAATAACAGGGACACCTGAGGGCTGAATCCACCAACAATCAACAAAATTAAGTTCATCATGCAATCTCCATCAGATTGCGACATGAAAAGGACGTCCTACAATATTTAACACCAACAGCAGAGGAGTCTACATACATAATGACAACAAACCACAAAGGTGCAACAGAGAGATTATCAAACTCAGAGACAAAATATGAAAGAAAGTCTGGAATCCTATCGGCTGGTTACTGACTAGGAGTCCCATCTCCATTTGGCTCCCTGGCATAGTCTTCAAGAGGAGGGCTTCGGCTTCGGCTCCTGCTTTTGCCTCGGGCCGGACTTTCACTGCGGCTTCGGGAACCATTGATAGCCGGGGATCGTGAGTATGACCTCTCCCGACTAGGACGTGGGGAGTATGACTTCTCTCGGCCATGCCTTTTCTCTTGAGGCGAAGCAGATCTGACCCAAAAGAAAATGCATCACATCATCCAACAAAAATACGCAAAAGCTTTGGAACTCGAAAATATCACTGCATAAACCAAAATTTTAGAATTTTACAAAGAGATGTGTCAACTAAAATCTCTAGCAACTGGACGCAACTGGACAGATAATGAGATTCCCCAAAAAACAATGATTACAACATACCAAGAACAAATTTCTTGCACAAGCTCAAAACCTAACCGAATTCTAATAAAATGCATATCGTCAGGCATTGACTCAAAGTCATCAGGAGTTATTATATCACAGCACACAACTTATGCCAAAAGAGTTCGCACACATGTTGAATCATCCAACATAGCCTAAGTACCAGAAAAAAATAATAATAAATTGCCATAGACCACATCTTGATGAGAACAAAACCATATTCACTAGATCTGGCTCGAGTCTACTGAGGTGATGATGTTTATAGGGAAGGTCCCATAGAAAAATAGCTTTACAACAGGATGAAAGAGTTACAGACAAGCCCAGAGAGCATTAGCCATTGCATGCCTTGTTATTTATTTGCCCTGTTCAACAATCTATATGGTTTTGTTTTTTTTCCCCCTTCCCTAAATCAACTGAGGGAGGAAAAAGAACCTACAGCAAGAAACAAGAAATCAAAGCAAGTCACATACCTTGAGTACCTTCTTTTCGCAGGATGGGAGTAATAATCACGACTACGGGACCGAGATCTTGCATGGCAAGGAGGTGGAGACCAGGAATATCCCACCAAAGACCATCTTTGATCACTTCTGCCTCTGCTGCATAGAACCAGAAGAATCAAATCCAATTTTTTTTTTTTTAAAGAAAAAGTAATACATTTTTTCTTAAAAAGAAATTTAAAAAAAAAAATCACCAAGACCAGACTCCAGTAGGTTCCTGTATTTAATTTATCAATTATTAACTCCAAGCAGATGCGGACAGTGTTCCGCCAAACCTGATTCTCTTCCACCTCAGCCTATAACTTATTAACGCAGGGATACGACCATTCATTCATGACGATGGCCTCCGCTGTACATATGATTCCATTTCAGGATTTCTTCCCAACCTCCTCCAAAGAATAATAAACCCTTTCCAAATGTTTCCACCAATGTACTGCAGAAAAGATGATCAACTAAGCATATGCATGTCTAGGATCCTTCACAACACTGTCAATGCCCCTCTATGCCAAAATAACTCAAAACAAATTATAGAAAATTCCACCACATTATATAGACTTGTGCTACTATTCACCATGCATAAATTATATAGTTATGGAGACGGAAGGCACCTTAGGCACTCCCTCGCCCTCATTTCAGTAGGTTTCTTTCTATTCTCTTCTGCAAATACAACAGTCAACTCCCAACCAAGAAGCACATATCCATCCATATGGTACTTAGCCTCCGCAGCATCAGCAGGATCTACATATTGGACGAAACCAAAACCACGTGGCTCTCTGCATATAGAGAGAGAAAGAGAGAGGTACAGGAAAAAGTCATAACAGGGTTCATTTGAAAAGCCAAAAAAACAAACAACATACACAGGGAAAACCGCAGCATGTAACTTGCCAGAATATCCCCAACAAGCCATAAAGTCAGGATAAGCAAGTAAAAGCAAGCACTCTGGCTGCTAACCTTGCAAGTGTCAGTTTTAAGATGACTTGATATTCTTCAAGACTTGGAACATCTTCTCAATGTATTCAAACCCAACTTCCAATCTTCACTACCATTAACATTATCTTCAAATGAACTCTAATTACTTGATTGATCTCTTTAAAACTTTATTTTCACTGGGTAAATATCTCAACAACTTCAATAAAACACCCAACTGGTGAACAAAGGAGAACACAGAAAGCTGCCCTCTGATCCAGATTAAAGTTTGCAAAAATGAACCCTTTAGCATGCTGAGTCAATCTCCCGAAGATGATTTTACCAAAATGTAAACAGTGAAAGAAGACGAACTGAGTAAAACAATTACTAGGAAAAAACATTTCGATGCACAAGCTCTTGAATATTTCTACTAATTTGCTGTGAATAAGAATCATGTATTCAAGTTCCTTGCAAATAAAATCCAAGGAGAACATTGATTTGAATTATTATGACACAGAAATTTTCAGATGCATGGATAAAAGACTCATTAAGTTTTATTAAATCAGCATCAAACATGAAACTTGTGAACTCAAAATGGAGATAAGTAGAAAAATTGTATCAGATAGAAGCTTCCAAAGGATTCTGAAACCAAAGTCTACTACATGATAGCATTAACGTAATTGGCTGCTGTTGCTCACCCAGTGTAGTAGTCCCTGGGCAAATAAATGTCCTTAAGAGCACCAAACTTGCCCAATTGGCCTTCGAAGATCTTCTGGCCTGCAATAATTAGTCAGAGGTTATAGGATGCAACATGCCCACAAGAAACCAATAGCATTTGCTTTCAAAGAAATGAATACATAGGACAGGAAGAAGAAAAAACTCAGGATATTAATTTCCTCAAGTATGAAGTCTTCAGTTCAATTCCATTTTTTTCTTTAAAAAAGAAAAAAAGAAGTGCGAAACAGGAAGAATTATGTGTAACAATTAAATCAAACGAAGTCCTAGATATGCCTGAAAGAACCAGCCACTGACTCATGTTCGTTCAACTTTATATTCCAATATAGCAATCAAAGAATTAAGTTTAATAAAGAACATACATAATGATCCACAAGGTCCAAGATTTGCAAAACAGGATGAAGGAAATGCAGAAACAAATTAAAAAAAAAAAAAAAAAACCTCCACTCATGATGAAGATTGCGAACAAGGAGGCTAGCAGGCATATCTCTGCTGCGACCAACATAACGACCCCTTGGACTAGGGCTCCGTCCTCTCCTGCCATACCCCCTCGGGGGAGATGGGGTGAAGCTCCTTCCCCTCATTAGAAAGATTGAAGAACCCTACACAGTACACGAATGTTTCAGTATGCACACAAAAATGTTGAGGAAATGTAAGAGCAACCGGCATAGCATGATATCAAGGAGCTCGCCCATCTTTTGCTTTAACGAGGAATGAGAAAATTAAAGAAATAATTAAGACAACTAAATGACAGATTGACCGAATCATAATGTTATACGAGCACTGGTAGAGGGAGTCACATATGTCATCCAAAAAAACAAGCAAATTTTCATTGTCTTAATAACACCAGAGGGAAATACAGCAATAAGAACAGGGTAATCAGTTCGATTCACGACAGCCATTACACAAGATCCCAAGAACGCAAACACAGGTACCCCACTATCATATGCCAGAGCTAAAGGTACTGAATAAGAAATCTGTACAACAGAGCCCCGTGAACCCGTATTCAATGTCATGACCCTCAGGGTCTAAGTAGAATGAATCACCGATCATAAGTGATTACGTGGAAATAAAATGACAATTACCCTCGATGTTAATCACTGTGTTAACTCAGATATTCTCCATTTGCATAGAAATATGGCCTACAGAGAATTCAAGGAGCTCAATGGCTCTCACGACCCAAAACTCTAACCCTATCATAGTACCATGCGGGCACAAGCCGGTCGAACCGCCCCGCTACTCCATCACCGTCTTCGACCCGGAGACCGGGGCCTGGGACCTGCTCTACCCGGTTCCGGACTACCCGGATGGGCTGCCGCCGTTCTGCCACCTTGCGAGCTGGTGGCCCTCGAGGGGTGGGACCCGGCGACCTACGAGCCGGTGGCCGACGTCTTCGCATACGACTTCGCGGCGCGGGGGGGGCGCGGCGATGCCCTAGCGGGCCTCCTTCTTCGCCGTGGGCGCGCACGGCGGGCGCGTCTACGTGGCCGGGGGGCACAACGAGGGCAAGAACGCGCTGAGGTCAGCGTGGGCGTACGACGTGGGGCGGGGCGAGTGGGCGGAGCTGCCCACAATGAGCCACGGCCGGGACAAGTGCGAGTGGGTGGTGGCGGCCGAGGGGCGGTCCTTCTGGGTGGTCAGCGGGTACGGGACGGAGGACCAGGGCCGGTTCGAGGGGAGCGGAGGTGTACGACTGCGGGACCGGGGAGTGGCGGCGGGCGGAGAGGGTGTGGCCGCCGGAGCGATGACCGAGCTCGCGCGTCGGTGCGGGGAGGGACGGGCGGCTGTTCGACTGGGCCGGGTCGGACCCGGCGGTCCAGGCCGAGACGTGCCGAGTCGAGCTGGGGGGAGAGCGGACCCTGGTGGCGGGGGCGGAGTACGAAGGGGGGCGGCAGGGGTTCTACGTGGCAGAGGGGCAAAACAAGAAATTGGAGAGGATCAATGTTCCGGACAAGTTCTCCGAGTTCGCGAGGACCGGGGGCCGCGTCGAAGTCTAAAGCTACGAAGCACCGATACTTTTAAGGAGTCTCATGTTGTGTCGTATTAAATACTTCGACACGTGTTCTATATTCTCAAACACTTAATCAATACATGTCAGAAAATTCAACACCTGATCAGCTTTCTCAACACTCGAGTCGGAATTCCGACATACGAGTTATTAACATGTATTTTCGATATCGAGGTAAATTTTAAAAATTTTCAATAAATGAGGGGTCAAAATGTATATATGTGTCAGATCAAAAAAAAATGTATATATGTGAAAAATAAAATAATAAAAATAATAAATTAAGAAAGAATAAAAACCTAGTATTCTCTTTTATTTTGACTCTCATTTTTTGTAATACATAATTCATCCCTTAAGTTTTTTTTTTTCCTCTTCCGACATATCTAACATGCGAGATCGAACGTAGATTGCTTGTTTTTTCTTCAAGTTTTATGAATTATTGAGGTAGAGTTGAATTTATCAAATTGAAATAATTAATGATATTAATAAATTGTGGATTAATATTTTTAGTATAAAGTCATTATAGACTTATTCATTTATTTATGATTTTGAATCAAATTAATTTGATTGAAATAAACATAAAAATGATAATTTATTATGTATATATAAAAATAGATATTTAATATCTAACGTGTCCCAACATGTCGGAATTCTCTGTTTTTTTATAAACAACGTATTAATGTATCGTGCCGTGCGATGGCGCGTGTCGCATGTCGCATGTCATGTATCGCGTGTTGGTGTTGATGTTACTTAGGTCTAAAACAGGGAAAAAGGAGATCCTTCCCAAAAATGGAAACGGGCGTTTTTATGTTCGGAGCGTGCAGTTTCAGTCACCGTCCGAATTGAGATATTTTTGCCTTTTTCCTTTTTTGGTGCTCGTCTTTTTCTTCTTCTTTTTTGAGAAACGTCTGGAGATGGGATTTTGCTTGTATACGGTTGTAGGTACGGCTTGTACGGCTTGTCTTTCAGCCAAAGCCGGGAAACACACCCAGTTTGGTCAATTGTTTCCTGAGTTTCTGATGATGATGCCTGAAGGTGTTGTGTACAAGCTTGAGCAATGTAATTATGTGTACTAAGCACCTTTTCTTTCTTAAATAAGAGTCTGTTTGGCGACTTGGATAAAGGATCCTATGTAGATGGAGTTATACGCAGATTTAGTTCGGTTGGAAACATGAACAATCCACCCTGATTCTTTGTGTTTACTCAATAGTACTCGCCAGTCGCCACGATGATTAAGGTAAGTTCCTTTTTTTGTTAATTTTTTTTCGTCAAGATCGAGGCAAATTCTAGTTGGTGATTATTTTCACCTTCGTTGAATGATGTCCGTTTTAATCCAATCCGATTCTGTGTTAGTCAGGATTCAAGAGGTTAGGTGTATATTTATTATCCAAAGTCACCCATCATACAAAGAAATAGAAATTATTCAAGTCTTTAAGTCGGGTTTTTTTTTCTCTAAATGCCCTGATCCACACCCGTTGAAGAAGTTTTCGAGCCCTGACAGCTTAGGTGGGCTCTAGGGTTACAAGATCCATGATCAGGTCATTTGATTCCATTAATTTAAGGTGTTCAATACAATATTAAATTCAAAATAAACTATCAAAAGCAAAAGATAAGCCAAAAAGTAAGAGTACAACTCGCTCCAATATTATACCTATACCGGTATCCAAATTTAAGACGTATTTGGGACGGGTTATGTCCCAAACCTATCCCATCAGCCGTACATTATTTCCCAAATTGGCTACCTATTTTAACATAGTAGCTCAAATCAGGCCCGCCTCACCTAAGTAGTCAAGTCCCATCTACTTCACCTCATTAACAAAGATGGTGTTCTTATTGAACGTACCGAGAAATCTGTACGGTGTTTGTTTCATAAAGAAGAAGAACACCCAATAGCCTCGTGCCATCTTTTCTCCTCATCTATCAATGAGTTGGAGGCTTACTTGACAATCAACTACTCTTAAGTACATTAAAAATAATTGTTCAAAAAAAAAAAGTACATTAAAAATAAGCTTGACATTTTTCGATTTTTTCCACCGTCAGTCGTGACTTAATTGACCTCACCGGTGTCTAGGATATTGACAGAGTCTGTGGTTAATACTAGCCAATAGATTATGGAGAACAATCAACGCAGTGATCACGCAATTTCTCAATTCAACATTTTTCACTGAAGTTTTTAGCCTTTCGTGGATAAAAACGGGCCCTAATCGGGCCCCCGATCGGCCCAGCCGGCACGTGGGTAGGCGTGGCCGCCCGATGGCTAGCGCTTTCACTTCTCGTCGGCACTATCTTGTCGCCGCCGGTCACTTTCTTCCGCACTCCTCCGCTCCAATAATGCCACGACCAAAACGTTGGAAAGAACACGCGTAGCGAGCGAGGTTTCCGCATGGCAACAAAGACGGAATGCGACAACGAGGATGGTCCCTAATGCGATTTCCCGCACGTCCCCGTCATTCGTTTCGTCTTCCAATCACGGTCACACCGAGCGCGCGGGAACAGTTCGGATATACGGGCATCGATGATTCAAATCTCGAACGGCCTAAACGTGAGTCGTCGAAGGTCGACGGCTTGGTGGGTCCATTACGGTGCGTGGTTTACGAACATATGGATGATGCTTCATGAACATGTGCGTCGTTTACCGGAAAGTTTCTGAATCTTTCGTTTTCGTCTTTGACCTTTACGAACATGTGGATGGTATTTCATGGAAAGTGAACTTGATCGTGAGTGTCTGCCCATGAATCATGCCTCGTTCAGATGATGTTTTGGTAGGGTGACTGCTGCAATAAACTGCTTTACTCATGTGACGTGGAAAGTATCCTGAGCACTCCCTTAACAAAACTCAGCGAGGAAAAACTTCACACCCAAATCAACTTCAACTCGATTCCCAAACATCATGTCATCATTATTGAAAAGACAAGCGTTCTGAATTCCAACCGGATGGTGCTTCTTATTCCAACTAATAATTCTCACAGATTTCCTTCAACCCAATTTATATCTCACAAGCAGGAAGTTAGAATCTAGAATCGGAACCTGCACATCGACAGTCGCAGCAAGAATATGGGACAATACTTCCCAGTTGCCTCTACAGCTCACTCTGCGCCGAGAGCTGCTGTCGCATCTGATCCCTCAACACCCTCCTCAGTAGCTTGTTAGAAGCCGTTCGAGGGAACTCAGCGACAATCTTGACAGAGCTTACCTGTCAATCAATTGAGACATTCCAGTTAGCGATCCTCATGCATGTTCAGATGAAACAAATGCGTTGGACCAAAGATTTTCGAGATAATCTTCCGCTTGTTGAATTCTTTTTTCATCATATTCAATTTTTAACAATAATGTCGTGACCATTCATTGAGTTCGACCTTAATTTTTACTTCACAAAAAGCAAACCATGAGCGGTGTCAAAATGCACTTATGCATCAGCATTTACATCTTAAGGATCAAACCTTGAACAAAGGGTTGAGGTTTCGCTGGATGGCTTTTGAGAATGTCATCTTCAGATCATTCGGTTCAGCCTTACACCCCTTCTTGAGCACCACGAGGACAACCAACTGTTCTGGACCGCCGGTTGGTGGCGCTAGACTTATTGCGGCAGTCTCTAGTATAGATTCATCTGCTCTATCACAGACCCGCTCAATCTCAACAGAACTAGTCTGCAATACCAATTGGTCCGCATTAGAAGACGAAAACAAATTCGTAGACCCATAAAGCAGCATAAGTAAAAAGTTTTAGGTGGAAGCTGTAACATTCTTTTGACCCAGGAGAACCATATCAAAGCTTGTAGCTACTTTGCCTTCCACCGCTATACCACATATCGCCAGCATATAGAATTTAGTACAACAGCAAAGTTCTGAAGTACTTTCAGACGTCTTTATAAAGAGTGAAATTTGAAAAGTCGTACCTTAATGCCACCAAGGTTCATTGTGTCATCGGCCCTCCCTTGTACGATATAGTACCCTCCAACAGTTCTCTTAATGATGTCTCCATGTCTCCTCAGTTGCTGCAAGTTCGTTTGAATTTTTCAGGTCATGTTTCTTCCATCAATCTACTAAGTTTACTAAGCATAAATTTCCAGTAGCGACAAGACATCCGTATCCAGAGAAGGAAAATGGAATGAGTAAGCCGCGAGTATTCCACAAATTAACATGGCGTACCACCCCTTTGTATGTCGGCATTCCCTTGAAGTAAACTTCTTCATGATCAGCATTGAGCAGCCTATCAGTTGCGCCCATGTAAACAGGGAACAGTCCCACTTCGCCAACACAAGGTTGATCATCTGGCTGTACGCAGTGAGACAGGAAATTAATTATGTACCATAGAAGGGATTGACTGGTTTGTTAAAATATGTTATTCCTAAAATTTATCATCTGAAGCAGGTTCCACAAACAGTTTCCAGCAGCCCTGTGGAACCTGCAATTAAGACTACTCGATGAAGAGCTATGATTGGTGAAATACCCATGTCCACGCCCTGAGAAATTTGTTTGAGTACTACAGTAAAGAGCTAAATGAGATGGTCTTCATACTAAATTCAATTAGCTTCTACTAAGGCTTATAAACACTGTTGGTGCGCATCCCTCAACAGAGAACCTCCTTTACTAGAGAGAATCTTACTCGAGGGGCTCCATGGTCGTCCAGGATGACAAATCTGGTTGTCATGGAAGCATTGCTAAATGCTCCGAAAGCTTGAGGCTGCAGATGATTTCCTTGAATGTAAGATGATGCAAGCTCCGTGCCGCCACAACACTCTATAATGGGGCTATAGAAGGACTTGGAAGAAAGCCAGAGGTCGTCATCAATATTGGATGTTTCCCCTGTGGAGCCAAATGACCTGAACCACCATTCATAATCTTGTTAGTTCTTTACAAAACACTTTGATGATCATTTGACCAATTTGATGAAAAGAAGAAAGAAAACCTGATCTTTGTCCAATCGAGTCCTTCCATACACTGCGTGCTCTTCCATGGTTTTACTAAGCTTGGTACTGTGCCCAAAATGGTCACTCCTGCATCCTGAAATAGATGCAGGAACAGGAGAGAGTCTGGTTAACAACTTTATAAGTGCCATCTGTCAGTGCCCAACAACAAGAATTGATCCAAAGCTACTACAATTGCCTATAAAAGCTGGCGTTTACCGCGCATTGTGCTGCTGTCATACAAAAATATAATTAAAAATGGAGTATGAAATATTTTAGCATCGATATAACATTATTATTACAAAATCATGTATGCTAAGAAAACTATTGAAAAAACTCCTATCAAGTTTTGAAGTTGACAAAACTTTATTGTTCTTATTCTTATTCTGAATAATAGTAGACTTCTGAAGTTATATCGCAAATTATTGTCAAAATCTATTCATTCCAAAAGTCTTTTCCACTTTAACGTAGTCCAAATTGAAACCAAGTTCAAAATGAAGATATAATCAAACTCTGATTTATTGATCTTGCGATAAGGATACTAATAGGGATTTATTTTTTAATATCTAGCTCTCTGACAAAAAATCTCACTTATCTTCTATAAATACATTGATGGAATCAATCACAAATTGATAAAATCAATATTGAAGACAAGTTCCTTTTTGAGAAGCATCTACTTATGGAAACCTAGATTCTAATTATATGGGTGATCATAATCAACAAATTTTTATCTCAATCTTCAAACGGTTACAAGATTTTCTTAATCGATTCTGTCCAACGAATTGATCGGAAAAAATTCCTCTAGAAAATGCCAACGACTAGCGAGGCATGGAGGAGTATTTAAGGAGGTTATCCAATCTATTTGAGATAGTGCGTGAAAATTGAAATTTCATAGTCTAAAGTCTTTCCAATCACTTGTTCTTTAACGATAGCTCTTACAAATTGTATTCAAGAGAGAAAATCACAAGAAAAGTGGCTTAGTGAGGGAAAAGAAATTTTCATTGAGTGTTTGCACTCAAAATATTATACTTTTCTATTGATACTATAGTGAATTCCAGTCAGAAGGTTGCTAACATAGAAGAGTAGATGCAGGCTTAATCTAAACCAAATCACTATAAATCTCATGTGTAATTATTTCTTTCCCTCAACTCTTTTTAGTTTTATCTTTTGCACATTTTTAAAGTATCGCAAAAATCTATTCCATCATTTATCTGATTTTGAATTTTCATCGAAGTTTAGTGGCTTATTTATCGACTCGATTCTTATTCGAGACTTTGCTCACAATTTATTTTATTCTACATTTATTTGTCAAGGTTTATTTTAAACACATATTCATCATCCTTTAGGTGTTTGTATTAGCATTATCAATTGGTGTCAGAGCCTTATGCTCTTCTATTGAAGTGTTTATACTTATGAGCTAAAGATCTTCTGTGGCTAGTTGTTTAGCACCAGGACTCGTGGAGGAGCAGAGCAATACCAAGCTACCTTATTTTGATGAAAAAAATACAGTGTGTGGAAGAATAAAATAAAGGCATTCCTGAGATCTAGAGATCCTCTTAAATGAGATGTTGTATAAAGAGGAATCAACCTAAAGGCAACTTCAACATCTAACAAGGGAATAAGTCTTAAATAAGGCTGTTGAAGAATCCAACCAAGCAAAAATTACCAAGAGATAGGCTCTTGATGCAAAAGTCATCTATTCGATACGCTCTTGATGCAAAAGTCATATATTCTTTATTATGTGCCTTGTCTCCTACTGAATATAATAGAATTTCTTCATGTGAAATAGCTAAAGAAGTCCGAGATAGACTTCATGTCACCTATGAATGAATAGATCGTGTAAAGGAGACAAAAATAAATAACTTACTTGGCCAATATGAATCCTTTATGATGAAGACTGGAGAGTCTATTAGAGATATGTTCAGTCAATTTACAAAAATTGTAAATGGGTTGGCATATCAAGGTCAACCAATTTCTACTCAAATGAATATCAACTAATTTATGCGAGAACTTTTAAAGGATTGGAATCGTGTGAAAATATCAATTCGGGAGACATAAAAATTATGCCTCTTTCTGTTGACGAGCTGATAGGCACTCTTAAATCATATGAAGTAGAATAGATCAATGATAAAGAGGATCCAAAAGGTAAGAAGTTAATAGCACTTAAATCTAATTCTAATTCTGATGATATAGACACAGATGATGATATGGATGACAGGGAGTTGGCTCTCATGATAAAGAAATTCAGGAAACTGAATAGGAAAGGAAGAATATTGAACTAGAAAAAGCAAAGCAAGCAAAATTCCATAAAATATTAATGGAAGATGTTGAATCTAGCAAGGATGTGATATGCTTTGAGTGCAAGAAAAATGAACACATCAAGTCTAACTGTCCTTTGCTGAAAAAGAAAAAAGGAAAGTATGAAAAATACAAGAAAGCTCTAAAAGCATAAACTTGGAGCGACATAGAATGTGAGGAAAGTGAAGAGGAGTTTGCAAATATATGTCTGATGGCTCACTTAGAATCAGACTTAGAATTAAAGTCGAACTCAGACTTAGACACAGTTAGAATCTGACAAGTAAATTGAGGTAAGTCACTCGGAAATTCCTATTAAAGTTTCTAAGTATATAGATGAACTTTGCTTGAACTTCAAATCCTCTCTTAAAAGGATCTCCGAATTAAAGAAGGAAAATTCAAAATTCAAGCAACATGATAGTTCTTGGAGAGAAAAGTTTGAGAATCTGAAAAAAGATTTTGATGATTTGAAAGAAAATACTAATTCTCTTTCAAGAGAAAATGAATGTTTGAAAAATGAGATTTCAAATATTTTTACAAAGTTCTCCAAATGATCAAAAACTTTAGAGATAATTCATTCAACTCAAATACCCTATCATAACGAATCTTGTTTGGGTATGAATAAAGAAAGTACTCTTTTAATCAATTTTCCTAAAATTAATGAGAAACTTAGACAAAGACCTCCAAAATCTTTTTACAAAAATCATTTTCAATTTTTTTTTTTGTAAAATTTGTTGGTTGGAGTGCTCTTAAATGTTCTAAATGTAATAACTTAGAACATTTTGAGAATGAATGTCCTAAAGTCTGGAGACCTGTTAAAAAAGATTGGACAAATGCTATTTCTAAAACTAACTCGCCAGGACCCAAGAAAACTTGGGTACCAAAGAAAGTTTGAGCTTTTTTTTTTTTTTTTTACTGTAGATTACTATTAAGAAGAAATGTAAATGGCACTTGGACAATGGTTGTTCTGGACATATTACTGGAGATTCAAACAATTTCACAAAACTAGAAAAAAGAGAGGAAAAAATATTTCTTCTAGTGGGAACAACAAAGAAAAAATTATTAGATATAGAATAGTGAGGATTGGAAATTTGATCATCAACAATATGTCCTTGGTGAAATGTTTAAACTACAACATTCTAAGCATAAGCCAGCTATGTGATACGGGACTCAAAATCAATTTATAAGAAGATATTTGTTCGGAGTTAGTCAAGCTTCTCTCAAACTTTCACTTAGCGAAGATATGGCAATATTTATCTTTTAGACATAAGTCTAGAGAGTTCTCAATGTCTTATCTCAATTCAAGATGAAGTAAATATATGGCATTGTAAGCTTGGACATTTGAGTATGAAACAAATTGCTATACTATCGTCTAAGAAGCTGATTCGTGATCTTCCCAAAATGATGTACCATAAGTCTGAGTTGTGTACTCCATATATCTTAGGAAAAAAGGTCAAGAGCTCATTTAAACCTATAAATCGTGTTTCCACTAATCACGTCTTGCAGCTTCTTCACATAGATCTCTTCGGACCAACTAGAATTCAAAACATCGGTGGCAAAAAGTACTTTTTAGTAGTTGTGGATGATTATTCAAGATTTACATGGGTTTTCTTCTTAGCAAATAAAACAGAAAACATTCTCATATTTTTCAAAATTTGCTAAGAAGGTTCAGAATGAGAAAGGTTATGCCATTACCAATATAAAGACTGATTATGGGAGAGAATTTGAAAATCAAGACTTTGCAAATTTTTATGACAAGAATGGTCCACAACATGTTTTCTTCTCTCCTTACTCTCCAAAACAAAATGAAGTTATAGAAAGGAAAATAGGTCTTTACAGGAGATGGTCGGAATTCTGCTAATTGAAAGTAGAGTCTCTTCTCTTTTTTGGACAAAGCAATTTTTACTGCATGTTATATAATTAACAGAGTATTTTTAAAGCCCATCCTAGAGAAAACTCCCTATGAACTTTACAAAGGGAAAAAACCAAATATCTCTTATTTTCATTCGTTTTGTTGCAAGTGTTTTATTTTGAAGAATAGAAATGATCGGCTCGGGAAATTTGAAGAAAGATCAAATGAATGAATATTTCTTGACTATTCTACTTCAAGCAAAGCTTATAGGTCTTCAACAAGAGTACACGACATGTCGAAGAATCAATGAATGTCGATTTCAAGAAAATGTCTAGAACCAACAAGACCAGATTCAACTTGAAGAATCTGAGCTAGTTTCAGACTTAATGAAGTCTAATTCCCCCGAGGAACCTCAACCTTCTTGTGATTAAAGTCAAGTAGAAGAAAAATTATAAGAATCAAAGAAAACAAATATTCAACAAACCCTTGCAGACAATGACAAATTCAGCAATAGCTGAAAACACAAATCAAGCCATCCTAAAGATCTCATCATTGGCAATATAGAAGAATGGATTTGTTGACACCTAATTTTTAGTCGATACATCATTAAAAAAAGATAAGTCCAAATTTTGTTACGGGTTTTACGAAATTTGTAAATCGACCTTGCATGTTATGAAAATTATAATATATATATATATATATATATAGAGAGAGAGAGAGAGAGAGAGAGAGAGAGAGAGAGAGAGAGAACCTCAATTAGTTCACAATTGATCATCGCCGTTTACTAATAATGCATCATGGCCATTAAAAAAAGGCATGTGCTCAATTAGAGGAGTTTTTAGCAATTTTAACAAAACAATTAACTGGGAGGATCAAATCCTAGTCCTTAGATTAATCCAATGGCTAAGATTTGATCTTGATTTAGACTATATAATAAATTTTCCCTCCAAAATTGAAAGGGGGGCCATTTCTCGAGATCCACTTTCTCTCTTGGAAAACCGTTTCTCTCTCTCTCTCTCTCTCTCTCTCTCTTTCTCTCTCTCTCTCTCTCTCTCTCTCTCTCTCTCCCCCATTCTCCCACTACAACCAAGAGAAGCAAGCGGCAACTCCCCTCGCCGAATAGAGCTCCCCTTTCCTCCATCCCTCTCGATCTCGCTTCCGCCTCTGGCATTTCTCTTATCACCTGATTGCGCCCCTTTCCCCTCGTGGCGGTTGTTGGCGGACGACAAAACCGAGGCAGCCGCGCTTCCTACAGCGAAGGCCGCCATCCTCACAGCGGCTACTCCTCGCCGCAATCCTGATGTTCGACCTCACCATGCTGGTCTTCTTCGCGCTTGGCGTGTTCTCGTTCCCGAACAGCGGCGGCTTCTCCTCCGTTACTCCACTCCAGTAGACGAAGAAGTTGTGGTCGACAGATCCACGTCGTTGGAGCTTAATTTTTCTAGGTCTGATAATCCTCGACACTCCGAAAGTGCTGTAGTGGTCTAGCGTGTGTTTGATTGAGCTCAAATCACTCGAATCACACAAAAGGTAACTATCGATTGCTCGAGCTCGATGAAGCGAGGTTGTTCTAGACAACCGGGGCTAGAGCTCACCCTAGGGTTCTAATTCTGCAATTTCAACATGTTTAAGATGTTATAATGGCCTTAGGATAGCTTAGGATGAGCTTGATTGGCTTAAGCATGCTTGATTAATTGAATATGCTTGTTTGGCAAAAATCATGTCTCTATGACAGATCTGAGAAATGTTGTGCTATAAACTTGTTATTATTATTTTTTTGTGTTCGATGTCTTCATGAGAGTTGAAGACGACTCGAAGACCTTTCCAACGACCCATAGAACGTTCCGATCCGGTGTCGTTTACTCTTTGAAAATAGCTCGGCATTTAGTGCATGTTTCTGGAAAATTGTTGTGTTCTGACTTGTTCTCTGTTTCGAATGACCTTCTGTGCAAATAACTTGATACGAGCTAGTTGCTGTGGTTTTCTGTGTTTGAAGTCTTCATGAAGGCCGAAGACGGTTCAAATATATTTCCAATGAGTTATAGAATGCCTTGATCGGACCTCATTTGATATGGTTTTTTCATGTCCAAAGTCCAGTCCAGAATCTGTCAATTTGCAATTTTCGGATGATTGGATGACTGATCTGTGCAAATGGCTTGATATCAGCTTGTAAATGTAATTTTCTGTGTTCGAAGTCTTCACGAAAGTTGTAGTATACTTCATGGGCTTTTCAATAATATAAATTTTGCACCGATTGGCATCCATTTTTCCTATCAATTTCATGTCCGAAGTTCTACTATGTTCTATGATATTGATGTAATCTTGTATTTTGGACAACCCGATATGTTTCGCAATTTTGTGTGCAATTTTGTTGATTGACTTGGACCGGAGTATCTTCATGAGATTTAACCCTAACATTCAGACCTAGTTGCATAAAAAAAATTGGAATTTTCTTACATCATATAGATAGGATTAATCACAATTGATTCTGGTTTGTGCTAGTGTTTCTATTACTGATCTGACTTCCAAGAGGAATGTCTTTGATTGAGCTTATTAATGAACCAATTTGTAGAATATGCCTTCTAGACATACTTAGAGAACATCATATGCTTTGTAATGATTTATAGCATGTCTCATTTGAGGATCATTTACTATGTAAAAACCATGCATCAAGTTGATATGTCGCAACTGAAATTGTCATGCATTTTGCTCCTAATGACAAGTCACATATCAATGTTAATGAATTTGTGTGATCTTTTGCACATGGATTTAGGGTTATATGTCTTAATCAAACTTGTTCTTTACATTTAGCCCTACGTCATGTTCAAATTTCATAATTTTCATACATTGATTAGGTGGCTTAACAAGACAGTTATCATGCATCATTTTCTGATTTGCTTATGATTGATTTGCATGCTTCAGAGATTGTTGATTTTCGGCCATGAATTTGACCTTACTTGAACCCGGCATCTCTTAAAAAGTCTTAGGGCATGTCTTAATCCTTCTAATGACACTGATTTTGCATTATTGTCATGCCATTTGTCCCATTTTCCAATTTTTGCAAAGTTGGCATTGAAATCTGCTATGAGTGAAATTCGGAATGCTTTTCTGCCCTTGTTGAGTCAGACCTCTTATTATTTTTACATGGATTTTTCCCTAAGGATTTTGCGATCAACTCCTTAATGAAATTTGTTTGTCTTTCTCATGACTGTCATGATGAAATTTTAGAATTTTTAGACATTGTCTACTAGGACAAGTTGTTGTTGATTTGCCATGATGTCTTGCTGTCCTGTTATGTTCCTGATGTGTTGTTTTGTGTTCTTGAATTTTTATAAATTCATGTGTAACCCATCTTAGGAAACTTCATTCATGAAAATTGTTCTCATAGTGTGCTTGATGTTCCACGCTTTTCTTAGAGCCAATTATCCAGGGGCTCTCTGTTGTGATTCTTTGTTATGATTTCATTCTAGGATTTCTTTTAGAGTATCTTGCATGTTGAATTGAGATTACTTGTCTTTATGAAAGTTGTTTTGATGTGTATGCTTGTTTCTTTCTGAGGTTAGGATTAGATTAGAACCCCAAAGATGAAGAAAGCGTAGGACGATGGAGGTCGATGTCCATTACGACCATTATTATATAATATTCATTTTCCCGACATATGTCTCGGGTTCCATTTGTTGTGTAAAACTGGACGAGTTATGGGTTTTCTCTTCTTTTTTTTTTTTTTTAATTGTGTTCTCTTTTATACTTAATAGAATGAAAATGACCAACCATGCATGATCGCCTAGTTTAGGATTAATGATCCCGAAAATGTAAAAAGAAACGTATGGACATATTAGGAAAACACAACATACTGTTTAGGTACCGAAAGGGCGTTAATAGCAATATTAGCATAATTCAAGTCCCCGAACCTAGATATTTGGTTGCGTAGGAATCGAGGGAACACTCCCAACCCTCGGTTGGGTTTTCTAGTCAACCCCCAAAATGAGGCTAGTGGCGACTCCCATCTATTTTTAAGCTGTCATAAATAACTAGATCACATAAATAAGCTCGTCGCGCGGGGTACGAGCTTAGGAGAGCTCGTAATCTTGTGAGGGAACTCTCGTGATCAAGTACCCCTTAACCCGACCATTCCCCATTTTGATTCGAGAGCAACGAGATCGGGTCGTGACAGGATTCGCATCGGATCCAAAGTAAAGGGAGACTTAAGTGCTCTAGCTCTTATTTCTGAAATAGAACCAAAGGGAGTAGAAGAAACTTTATCTGATAAAAGCTAGATTGAAATAATAATGCAAAAGGAACTCAAACAATTCAGAATTAATGATGTTTGGGAGTTAGTTCCAAAACCAAAAGGAAAATCTGTGATTGGAACAAAATGAGTGTTTAGAAACAAGATGGATGAAAAAGGTAAAATAACAAGAGATAAAGTAAGGATTATTGCAAACGGTTACACGCAATAGGAAGTAATAGATTGTGATGAGACATATGCACCTATAGTCGGTTAGAAACTATAAGATTATTGCTAGCATATGCATGTTTCCATGATTTTAGGTTATTCCAAATGGATATCAAGAGTGCATTGCTAAATGGGTTCATATAAGAAAAAGTCTATGTGGAATAATCACTAGGATTCGAATATCCCAGAAAACTTGTCTACAAACTGAAGAAGGCTTTATACGGTCTGAAACAGGCACCTCGAGCTTGATATGAGAGACTAAGTAAGAATCTGGTAAGCAATAGTTTCAAAAAATGAATGGTTGACACAACTTTGTTTATCAAAAGGGAAGAAAATGACTTTTTACTTGTTCAAATATATGTAGATGATATAATCTTTAGATCTTCTAATGAAAATTTGTGCAAGAAATTTTCAAAGTATAAACAAGAAGAATTCAAAATGAGCATGATGGGTAAATTAACTTTCTTTCTGGGTCTACAAGTCAGACAATCAAAGAAAGATACCTTCATTTATCAAGAGAAATATGCTAGAGATGTTATCAAGAAGTTTGGAATGGAAAACTGTAAGAAGATTGAGACTCCCATGTCAAGCTCTTCCAAACTTGACAAGAATGAAAATGGAAAGAAAGTAGACCAAAAGACATACAAAAGCATAATTGGTTCTCTTCTCTACCTTACTCGCTTCATTACTTTTATTCAGTGTGTGTATGTGTGCTAGATTCTAAGCTAATCCTAGAGAATCTCATCTTAGTATTGTCAAACATATTATCAAATATGTTGCAACGAATCCAAAATTAAGTCTATGATATCCAAAAGAATAAGACTTTACATTACTTGGATATTCAGATGTTGATTTAGCTTGTTATAAAGTTGACAAGAAAAGTACTTTAGGAACATACCAACTTTTGGGATAAATGTTAATGTCCTGGTTCTTAAAGAAGCGGAACAACTTGTGGTACTCTTAATGGCGAAGCATAATATGTTGCTCTTAAAAGTTGCTTTTCACAAATTCTTTAGATCAGGCAACAATTAAAGGACTTTGGAATAGAAGAACCTTACACTAAAATCAGATGCGACAACACAAGTGCGATCAATCTCACCAAAAATCTTATTCTTCATTCAAGGGCAAAGCATATTGAAATTCACCATCATTTCTTAAGAGATCATGTACAAAATGGCAAAATCAATGTTCAATTCATTGATTCGAAGAATCAACTGGCAGATATCTTCACCAAGCCATTGGATAAATGATCATTCAAGTTCATTAGCGAAAAACTGAATATGACTCTTAGATCTGGTTAAAGTTTATGGACAAGCAAACTCATCAGTTCAACCTATGGTAGAAACATCCTTCTGAAAGCCCTTCCAGACTCAGATAGTTATATTTCAAATTTTGACGCGTAAATTTATTTCCTTCTTGAATAGGTATGATTATTCTCAAATTATTACTTGCCTTTGGAAATTGTTATATCTTTGCTGTTTTTTTGGAATTAATATTTCAAAAATTATTGACGATTGCTTTTTAATTTTTTTTAATTTTTTAAAAACGGAAGTTTTTCTTTGGTGCTTGGTCAGTTGGCCTGGTTCATTCTCTTTAAATAAAGTCTTTGATCCTTTTTCACTCAATCACTCTTGAACGTGTCATCAAAATCTTCCAAGTCCATTTCGACGTCTTATCGAGGAAATTCTCTCGCATTACTAGTCTCAGTCTCAATTTGTGCCGATGATCGACGCACTTTGATCTCACCAAAGATGAATCACCTCAAATCACAAATCGACCATCCGTGGAGGAAGAGGTTACTTAGGAAGCGACTTCTCTTTCCATAAGAAAGCCCCAGGTACATTTCAAACATTATGAATTTCTAAAAAAGGAAGGAAGTCCCATGGATTTCATAAGTTCATTCTTGAAAAAAAATGGCTATGGGAATGAAACTTTGTTCTTGAGAGGCATGGAAAACTTAGGGCTAGTAAAGGCTTGGAAAAGCAGAAAGGAATTTTCAAACTTTCCTGCCGATCCTCATTTTGGTACAAAGGGTTAGACTGGGAGTAAAAGGGAAGATGATGATGAGAGGGTGTTCAAAAACTTCCAACCCAAAATGGGTGTTGCTACAAAAATTGCTGGAACAAAAGGGAATTGTTTCGGTTGGAGGAACATAAGAAGGTCTACGCACAGATGCTAAACAGAGAGGTCATCAACCCTCGAATGCTAGATTTTGATTTTCTGGATTCCATCAAGGTGAATTTGCGAGAGAAATTTGCTAAGCTTCAAATGAAAATGTTCTATGTAGAGTCATTTGATGTTTATCCTGAATTGACTGTTTATTTCTATTCCAACATATCTATTCTAGACCTTACTCGTATTCAATTTATTGTGAGTGATAAAGTTTTTAATGTTGATATTAATTTGTTGGTTGATATTCTTGGAGTAGAAAGAAGTGGATTTTTGCCCATCAATGTGTCCAACGAAGAGGTTACCAAGTTTTTGGTGAAGGACAGAATTCCTAGGGGAAGCATTACTTACTTTAGGATGTCTGCTTATAATATTTTACTTCACAAGATCGTCATCAACTGCATCAAACTCAAAATTGCTTCAAAAACTGATGTCTCCATATTCAAAGAAAAAATGATGTGGGCCATTTGCAATGGAGTTGCTTTTTCACTCCTCACACAATTCTATTGCACATGTACAGAACTGTCATTAAGGGAAAGGGACAACTTTCGTATATAGCTTTGGTAACCAGACTTTTCCGATACTTTTATATTCAACCGCCATCCAATTTTTGCTCCAGAACCATTCTTCCCATGCAAATTGAACTTAAAATGATCTCAAAAGCGAGATTAAAAGATCTCTCCAAAGCCTTGAAACTTTTGAAGAAGGAATCTACTAGCAAAGTTAAGATAGAATCTATGGCTGTGAAGAAGCACAAAGGGAAAAACATTGTCTCGTGCACTCTAAAAAGAAAAAGACTTGTTCTTCTTCTACTAGATGAAGAAGAGAAAGATGAAGATGAGACTGTCTCTAATATTGTGGCAAACATTGCCATGCGAGATCCTCTTGGTGGCATAGCTGATTTTGAAGAAGAGGAAGAGGATGATAGCAAAAAAGAACTTGAAGAAGAAAGTGAATAAGAGGAAACTGGAGTGAAAGAGAATAAGGAAGATGACTCATATGATGAATAAGGAGATGCGAATCTACACAAGGGATAGCGTCATTCTGACAAGGAATGAGAAGATACAAGGGCAATTATTGCAGGAGATGCTAAAGAGAAGACCAAGGGAACAGGTCAACCAACCAGTGCTAGAAGAGAAGGAGTGCAGGTGTTGGAGAAATCTTTCCAGAATATTTTGAAGCTGACAAAACGTTTCTTTCAGTCTAAAGTCTGGATGTTTGGAGACCGTCAGTTTAAAGTCTGAAGACTTTGTTCTCTCATGACTCAAGACTCAAGACCCAAGACTCAAGACTCAAAGACTTAAGACTCGGGACTTAAGACTTAAGTCTATTCTCCTTTGTCGATCTTTCTAATCCGTGACGAAGGAAATCCAAAGCCGAGGTTTATGGTTGAGGATTCGATCCTATCTTCGGAATAGATTCTTTGGTTGGATAATCATTTCGGATTCTTTAATTCTTATCTAAGATCGATTGAAGATCCGATGGTCGACGAAACAATCTTGGAATATTCTATTCTTGGAAACCGAGATCCGATTGTATGGGCGAACGGGATTGATGGGCTATCATCAGATTCCTTAAATAGCTCGGATGATCTTCTTGATTGATTCCGTCCAAACGGGTAGATTGGAGGAATTCCTTTGGTAAGTGCCAACGGCTATGATGGCATGAAGGAGTATAAAAGGAAGACGTCTAGCTGTTTTAAGTGTGTGATCGATAGAAAAATTTCGAGTCTCGAAGACCCTTGATTGTTAGTTGAGACGAGCGAAATTGTATACGAGAGAGTGTTTATACTTGGTGACACCTTGAGTGAGTGTGGTAGATCATCTACACCTAGAAATCAAGGAAGATCAACTTTGTAACATCTCTTTGATCATAGTGGAATCCAGCCAATCGGCTGTCGGTGCGAGTGGACGTAGGCTTGAATCAAGCCGAACCACTATAAACCGAGCGTTCAATTCTCTCTTTCCCTTACTCGTCTTACGATTAAATTTTTAATTGTTGCAAATCCTCTAATTGCTTAAATATCGTACAAGTTTCGAGAAAATTTTTGTACACCTATTCACCCCCTCTAGGTACTCGCACTAGCTATTTCAATTGGTATCGAGCTGTGTTCTTACTTTGTTTGAAGTGTTTTACTTCGAGTAAAAGATCCATGGCTAGTATGCTAGCACCCGGGGGCTGATGGAGGGGCAAAGCAATACGAGACCTCCCTACTTCGATGGAAAGGATTACAACATCTGGAAGAACAAGATGAAAGCTTTCCTACGATCAAAGGATCCTCTGGAATGGGACGTTGTGGAAAGAGGAATCACTCCTGCTGCTGCATCAATCTCTGAAAGAGGGAAAGAAACTGTTGAAGCCAGCGGAATGTCTCAAGAAGAATTAAACAAGAGACAAGCACTCGATGCAAAAGCGATTTATTCTTTATATTGTGCTTTATCACCAACCGAATATAACGAGAATATCTTCTTGTGTTACAGCAAAAGAAGTCTGGGACAAAGTTACATATCACTTATGAAGGGACGGTCGAGTGAAGGAGACCAGAAATTAACATTCTTCTTGGTCAATATGAATCCTTCAAAATGAAATCGGGAGAATCTATAAGCGACATGTTTAGTCGTTTTACGATATTGTCAATGGTCTTGAGAATCAAGGACAAAAATTTCGATCCCATGAAGGTGAACAAGCTATTTGGTTGCAAATGCTTTATTTTGAAAAATGCAAATGATCGAGTTGGTAAGTTTGAAGAAAGATCGATGAAGGTATCTTCCTTGGATATTCTACATCTAGCAAAGCCTACGAAGTCTACAACAAGAAAAGTCAGTATGTGGAAGAATCAATGATGTCAAATTCCAAGACTCGATCCAAGAAGACTCGATTATCTTCAAATGTCTATATCTCAAGAATCATCTCGAGTCCGGAAGACCATCATCAAGGCGCTCATGGAGAATCAAATAAAGAAAGAGATCATCAACCTGGAAAATCAAGCGCAACTGAAACACAAATCCGTCATCCTAAAGATCTTATTATTGGTGAACTTGATGAAGGAATCCGTACCAGATCAAAAGGCATGAAGAATCTAGTCTTTGTGGCTCTCATCTCGAAATTGAACCAAAAAGCATAGAAGAAGCTTTATCCGATGAAAGCTGGATCGAAGCTATGCAAGAAGAGCTCGAGACAGGTTCAACATCAATGATGTCCGGGAATTGACATCTAAACCAAAAGGCAAAAACTGGGAACCAAATGGGTTTTCGGGAACAAGATGGACGAAAAGGAAAAAGTCGTACGAAACAAAGCAAGACTCGTGGCCAAAGGCTATACGCAAGAAGAAGGAATAGACTATGACGAGACCTACGCACCCGATTGCAAGGTTAGAAGCTATTCGACTATTACTTGCATTTGCTTGTTACAAAATTTCAGGTTATTCCAAATGGACGTGAAAGTGCTTTCCTAAATGGATTTATCCATGAGGAAGTTTTTGTGGAACAACCGCCTGGTTGAAGACCCAAGAGCGGACTCGGTCTTGAGAGACTAAGTAAGTTTTTATTACGAATGGTTTTGTCAAAGGTAAAGTAGATACTACTTTGTTTATCAAAAAGGAAAACAAAAACTTCTTACTTGTTCAAGTATATGTTGATGACATTATTTTTGGATCCTCTAATGAAAGTCTACGCAAGAAATTCTCTAAGTCTATGCGGGATGAATTTGAAATGAGTATGATGGGAGAGTTAACATTCTTTCTTGGACTTCAAGTGAAACAAATGAAGGAAGGAATTTTCATTCATCAAGAAAAATATGCTAATGATCTTGTTAAAAGGTTTGGATTGGAAAAGTGCAAAAAGACCGACATACCAATGTCATGTTCTCGACGCGACAAGGATGAAGGGAAGAAAGTAGATCAAAAGCTGTACGGGAGCATGATCGGTTCACTTCTTTATCTTCTTTCTAGACCACGATATTTTGTTTAGTGTTTGTATCTTTATTTCAATCGATCCTAGAGAATCACATCTCATTGCCGTGAAGCGTATTATCAAATACGTTGCTTCATCTTCAAGCATCGGTCTTTGGTATCCAAAGAGGGAGACTTTAATCTTCTAGGATACTCGAGCGCAGATCGGCCGGTTGCGAGTCGATAGAAAGAGCACTTACGGAACTTGTCCTTGGAAAACGGGACGTGTCTTGGTTTTCAAGGAAGCAAAGCTCGTAGCTCTCTCAACAGCGAAGCGAGTATGTAGCTCTTGGAAGGCTGTTCGCAAATTCTATGGATAAAACAACAGCTACAAGACTTTGGCATTGAAGACTCATGCACGTAAATCGATGTGACAACACCAGCGATCAATCTCACCAAAAATCCAATCCTTCATTCAAGAGCAAAGCATATTGAGATTCGTCATCACTTCATTAGAGATCACATTCAAAACGGAGAAATCTCAATTCAATTTGTTGATTCAAAAAGTCAACTAGCGGACATATTCACAAAGCCTTTGGAGAAGAATCAATTCGACTTCATCGCTCAAGACTCAACATTTTGAAGCTTGAAGAAGTTAAAGTCTAGAGACTCACCAACTCTAAAGACTACGATCTCTTAGACTCTAAATCCTGAGACTCAATCATTCATTGCTAAAGACTAGTAAGTTGCTATCTAAAAGGTACGAATTCTCGCTTATTCTATCTCAAAAGGTAGTTCTGAAAGAGAATAAGGAAGATGACTCATATGATGAATAAGGAGATGCGAATCTAAACAAGGGATAGCATCATTTTGACAAGGAATGAGAAGATACAAGGGCAATTATTGCAGAGATGCTAAAGAGAAGACCAAGGAACTGGTCAACCAACCGAGTGCTAGAAGAGAAGGAGTGCAGGAAGGAGAATGAGTTTTTCCTCAAACCGAAGGCACTATGATAGGGGAGTAAGTGAAAAAAAAAACTCCTCTTACTAACTAGCCTATAGAACCAACTACAAGTGATAGAATCAACTTATTTCCTCCATATGCTAAAGATATTTATGCATCTCATTTCCCTGAAGAATCTTCTAGGGGTAAGGATAAAGATGCTAATGTTCGAGGGGAGCACCAAATTTCACATGTTTAGGTTGATGTTCCTTCACTTTTGGATACTTCACCAGTACATTTTGTAGAAGTTAGAGCCTAAACTGAATCAGACTCAAACTATCCTTAGATAGTGCAACTCCTTTTGGAGATTAAGGCACAGTAATATGGGATGGGGGTTGAAACCCAGAAGTTGCATGCTGCTCTCAGTATTATCTCAGAATCTTTCATTGGAAAGGTACAGTCTATTAATGATAAGGTTCAAACATAAATCAACAGGCATCTCAAAATTTAGCAAAGGTTGAGACTATCTTCCATCAGTGCCTGACTAAGCTTGAGGAGACCGTGCAAACTTTGGAGGATTTCCGACTTGTTCGTGTTCCTAGGCAACCCTGATCATTTTCGAAACCAACTTTTTTTCTTTTTCTTTATGCTTGTTTATTTTTCTCATTTTTGCTGTTGACAAAAAGGGGGAGAGTTTTGCATATTTGAAGCTTCGATTGGTGCATGTTCGAGTTTTTCTATGCTTGTGTGAATGGTGTTCTTTTTATGCAAACTATTGGTTGGTGTGTTTTATGTGTGCAGACTATGTGTATTTTATGTAGAATTTTATTGCGCTTATTGTCCGTTATCTCTGTCAATTATCATCTGCTGCTAAAGTGTTGTTTTGCATGATAACTTTCATATTATACTTAAATCTGCGTGAAAATTTGGTTACCATTAAAAATGGTGAGATTGTTGAGAAAACTCTCACAGAGTTTTGAAGTTGATAAAACTTTCTTATTCTTATTCTAAAGAATATTAGACTTATTCGCAGACTCCTATCAAAGTCTGTTCATTTCAGAAGTTTTTACCACTCTAACACAATCCAGACTAAAACCAAGTCTAGAATGAAAATATAATCAGACTTAGATTTATTGATTTTACAACAAGGATTCAGTATGAACATAATAGGGATTTATTCTTTAATATATGGCTCTCTATCAAATAATTTCACTTACCTTTTATAAATACATTGATGGAATCAATCACAAATTGATGAAATCAATCTTGAAGACAAATTTCTTTTTGGGAAGCATCTACTTATGAAAACATAGATTCTGATTGTATGAGCGACCAAAATCAACAGATTTTCATCTTAATCTTCAAACGGCTACAAGATTTCCTTAATCGATTCTGTCCAACAGATTGATTGGAAGAAATTCCTTTGGAAAATGCCAACGGCTAGTGAGGCGTGGAAAAGTATTTAAGGAGGTCATTTAGTCTATTTGAGATAGTGCGTGAAAATTGAAAGTCCAAGTTTGAAGTATTTCCAACCACTTATTCTTCAACAACAACTCTTACAAATTATATTCAAGAGAGAAAATCACAAGAAGAGTGACTTAATGAGAGAAAAGAAATCTTCTACTGAGTATTTGCTCTCGAAATATTGTACTTTTCTGCTGATACTATAGTGAATTCCAGCCAGAAGGCTGCCAACGTGGGAGAGTGGACATAAGCTTAATATAAACCAAACCACTATAAATCTCGTGTGCAATTTTTTTTTCTTGTAACTCTTTTCAGTTTTATCCTATTGCACCTTTTTTAAGTATCGCAAAAATCTATTCCATCACTTATTCGATTATGAATTTTCACCAAAAGTTTGGTGGCTCATTTATCAGACTTTGATCTTTATTCGGACTTTGCTTGCAACTTATTTTATTCCGTATTTATTTGTCAAGATTTATTTTAAACACCTATTCACCTACCTTTAGGTGTTGAACTAGCATTATCAATAACAAAATCTAGTCTGCAACAATTTAGCATGGCCTTGTATATGTTTCCCCATGATAGGAGAAAACAAAGGAAAAGGGGTGATCCATGCAAAGTAAAAAGTAAACCGCAAGGACTGCAGGCCTCACCTGAACAAATTTTCCGAAATCACGTCCTAGTGGAGATCCATGGTAAAGAGCGAGAGTTGCACCAGCTAGAAAGCAAGAGTAGAGTGCAATTGGGCCCATGACCCACCCTAAGTTTGTAGGCCAGCAGAACACATCTCCAGCCCGAATATCTATATGAGCCCATGAATCAGCACCGCATCGGATAGGCGAGAGTTGAGTCCAGGGTATCGCTTTTGGTTCTCCTAATTATTCGCAAGAAGGAATTACATCTCAGAATTCTCAAAGTTAGTTGTAAACAAGGCGCTATCTTCAACTTACACTACCTGTAGTTCCGGAAGAAAAGAGAATATTTGTCACAGAGTCGGCGGTTTGGTAAAAGGCTGGGTAATAATGCCTTCTGCAGAAAGTAACAGAAATCACACTTCTGTGCATGTCACATCTTGTCAACCGACACAAGTTCATGTTCATGACTACTCAGAGGACTTTCGAAATAGGGATGATGTTATTTAAAAACTTCAAGGATAGCTAACAATAGGTTTTCTTGTCGACCTGCATACTCTTTTTGTGGAAATACTGGGCAATGCAAATGCTGGTGATACCTTGGAACATGATCCACTTGGGAAAGAAAAGCTTTCCATGACATGTCTTGCTCTCTCAACTTCACGCCCACGCTATCTCCAGCCACAGGAAGCACGATGGCTTTCACTGGATTAGCTTCCACAACTCGACTGCAGGGGCGGAGAAGAACACCCGCCGTTAGCTCGGTAACAGAATATCCACCTTCTAGCACTCTCTCTAGGGGACTTGAACAGTAAAGTACGGGTAAATTTACACAAGATAAGCAATTAATGTCAGAGTAAAGCCAAATATGACAAGTGAGATGATATGGCAGCTAAAACTCGTAAGGGAAAATATGGAATGAGACTGTCAGACACGCTTGATCCGTTTCTTCTCCATTTTCATCATTTTTATCCAATGGGTTCATTATCAAGAGAAAAGTCGCTACAAAGAAGAAATGAGGTGACCGATTTACCTATACAATGGAAACTTCCGGCCTCCTCTTTGTATAAAATCCTGAAACAGTTGAAGGACATGTAGTATTGCAATTAATTCATAGAAGAAGCATGAAATTCATGCGAGCTGAAAATTTTATCTGAAGCCTGCTTAAACAATACAGAAAAAACTTGAACCAGCTACCACTTGAAGGAAATAAAACTTATAAGGCAATACATTGACAAGTGAAAGCAAGCTTTTGGCTTAAAGACTAATAAAGCAATAGGGTCACGTTTATATACCAACAGAATATTAAAGAGATTCCCACGGTTAAGTCATGCAATTCTGTAATGAAATCTCCTATATAAATATCAATAGGTGTAACTTCGTTATATGCTGTAACTACTTCCCTCTGCTTCAGCTCTTGTTAAAGTTGACACATCAGAACTCAGAAGTTCCAAGCAAAGTTACAGCATTTAGAGGTCACCTGAGTAAATATTCCTTTCGCCTTGGAAATGTGCAGACGGCTTGCAATTTCCCTGGGTGCGAAACTGTCGGCTATTGATACAACAACAGATCCTCCAAGTACTATTGCCAAATATATGATAACAGCATGGATCGTCATTGGCATGTCGATTGCAATCGCATCTCCCTTTGAGAATGTCGCGTCCAGAGCATTTGCCACCAACCTGCTTGTATTTCTATTTCTGTTAGGAACAGCGAAGTGAAAATGGACCGGCAAGTTTTACTAGTTTACAAAGAGCAATAGTTCAGCGGAGGTCAATGGAGCGAGGATAGTGGAGGCAATCTACTTGATTGGAAAAGGCTTCGAATCTGTTAATGTGGTTATTGCAGTCTCGTCATTGTTAAGCACAATGCTAAAAAAGAACAGGAAAATGATTTGAAAAGTAAAGAGAGACCAATGGAGCTGGCATTTTTTGAAGATTTGAAACTACGTCACATTTCACATTGATTATGAATACAGCTCCAAATAGGCAAACAAAATTTGAAGATGCACCTCCAAGTGCTGAGCAAATTCATTTTACCAAAGTTCTCGGACAATGAAATTACATCATCGAGGCTGTGTGAGCACTCGCATGAGTTTGTCTGGGTAGAAGTGCAGTGTGCTTCAACAATTAGCACTTTGGGACAGGCATTGATTCCAAAACCATGATTTGATTTCATCGTCTGAGAACTTAGGTAAAAGGTAAGCGTGGCTTTTTGCAAGCATTGACCTCTCACGGGAGCAAAATTACGCTAGCATCAGAGGAAGAAGAGCATACATTACTTGTTCTCGAAGCTCTTTTAGTGTCATACGGTTAACATTCATGTGATCATAGCCTTCATCTCTCCATACTAAGGCTATGCTGTCATCCCCTCTCCTCTGTTGCTGTGAGGGCAATAAACAGCATTCAGCTATGTTGAATACTGCCCCCGGAAGCCACGTACCCCGGGGCTTTGATTTGTCGCTGGTGTCGAGAATGCAGCTCGGGGGATGACGAAATGAAAGCGAGAGTTCATTAAGAACTATCGACCAGTAGACCTGGAATCAATTAAAAGAATCCGATAAACTAGGAGCGTAGTAAGTACTTAGGTGGAAATTTCTTAGTGGAGAACAAATTGAGTGGGCTCTTTCCAACTATGTAGCACTGACACGGACACGCGACACGCGACATGACACGACACGACACACTGACTCATCATTGCTAAAAAAATAAGAAATTCTGACACATTATATATATTAAATGAATATTTTTATTTTTAATTAATTTGATTCAAATTCATAATTAAATAAATTAGAAAAAAAAGAGCACACAATGAACTTACACTAATAATATTAATAAATCTATTCATAGGAAATTCGAAAGACATAATTATAATTAATGTGTATTTATATTTGGGGACATATTTGTAACTCTAACAAAAATTATTGATCAAACTAATGACTAACAAAAAATTAGAATTAACTTATTTAAATAAATTTATAATCCTTTACAATGACCAAAATTTATTATTATAATTCAATATTCAACACTTTTATTTTCCGAAATCACTTTATAACTTTTCGTATTTATTTTTCTGATTAAAAAAAGCCCCTGTGGTCCACTCCAACCTCACCCCCACATTTATTTCACTCTCTTTCCATCGTTCCTTCCCCCTCCCCCCGCTCCGCGTCACTTCTTTCTTGAAAATTGAACACCCACGCTCCCCTCTCTCCAGAAAAAAGAAATCACAGCAATATCCTATAAAAATCTTATTTTTAATTTTTTGAGTTTCCCCCTAAAAACCCTAGCGCTCGCCTTCTCCTCATCCTCGCATGACCCTCCTCCTCTCAATCTCTTCTCTCAATCACTCGCCACCTCGCCTCCGGTCTTTCCTCCTTCGCAAGCCCAGCCTCACGCCGGCCCTCCATCTCAGTTGCGGTCCTCTCTCTGGGTTGCCTTGGTCTCTACTCTTCCTCTAGCCCTCTCTCACCATTGTGGCCTCGCCGTTGCTCCCTCCCTTGTCGTTGTTTTCTTCAACAATCCTCTCTCTTGGATATGTGTGTCAGAACGTATCGAGAAGAGTTGATCATGTGTCGAAAAATCCCACACGTGTTGACTGCGTGTCCAGACGTGTCGGACACGTTGACACATGTCAAACATAACACGGAGGCTCCCGCAACGTGTCTTTCCAGTATACAAAACCGACTTACATCAGGATGCTCCACGGAGAATTTCTGAAAAAGGCTAAAGCTCGTTATGGGATCCTTGTATGATGACCCCAAAAGCTTTCTGCCATGCGATTCCATGAGGCGTCCCAAGTTTGTTTCTTTTGATTGGGACCTGTCAAGAAAGGAATACTGCATCGGTTTAGATTTGAACACAAAATGATTAAATTCACAGACAATTCCGAGAGCCACACATGAAAGCTTTGCAGAAAAATATTCGCCACAACCTCAGCCAATCATACATATTTAAAGTCTGCAAATGGCACGAGTAAGTCATCTGGAAGGAATTGAACGAAGAAATGCATCAATCCTGATTCACAACTAGCAACATTCATTGATTTCCCCTAGACAGAAATGCTATAAATTAGGGCCATTCGCATCGCTTCCCCTCGCTATGTGCAAAATACCGACCATCGCCTTTTTCACCGTAGTTCGATGAATTCACAATTGCCGACCAGACCAACAACTGCCCACGTAAACTCGGTGTCCCTTTTCCTTTATGGACATTCTCTCTTACCACCTTAGAGGGTATCCAGGCTCATTCTACTTCTATCAACCAAGTAACCGCCACTCCAAGAAAAAGCGCGAAGCACCATCAAAAGCATATTTTCAGAGACTTCCTTTCGACATCGATCCTACATCGTCCATGCAAAGAACACAACAAAGACAAAAGAACAAAAAAAAATCCACAAAATGGCCAACGGAATGATAAGAAACAGAGAACGGCGAAATGAGCTGCAAGAGAAGGCTCCTTACAGAGAAGGGAACCAGTAGAGAGGAGGGCCCCGAGCGGAGGCGTCCCAACCGGAGTACACCGAGTAGTACACCAGCTGATGCACCCGGTGCGGGTGCGACGGCTTCAACGCCCCGGTGCTCGCCAGCTCTCTCCACACCTCCCTCAGGTCGAGCTCGAGCCCTAGCGACGGCGTCCCGGACCGCCGGGCTCGGGCCACCGACTCCTGGAGCATCCGCTCGAGCTCGGCGGCTGCTTCCCGGGACAGACCCGCCTCCACCAGGTCATCCACGCCCACCTCGCCGATGCTCTTGGGATTGCCCATCTCCCCCTCGCTCTCTCTGGGCAACGAGCGTCAGTCGCTTGACACTTTATTAGGAGGCGCCATTGGAATAGTAGGTGAGGGAAGTGAGCTCATGATGGACCACGTGATTTGTCTTTGTTTAAGTCAACAATTTCTTCAGGTGTCGTCTCATTCGTATGAAATTTAGTTCCGGTTGATGTGAGAGTCAAGGTTGTCAACTACCACCTGCGTATTCACTGACACGATACGACACATCGATATCATTTTTTTTTTTAAAAAATAAAGAATTCCCGTATTTAACACGTTATATATTAAATAAATATTTTTTTTTTAATTAATTTAATTCAAATTCATAATTAAATAAATAATAAAAAAAAGAAAGATACAATGAACTTACACTGATAATATCAATAAATCTATTCATAGAAAATTCGAAAGACGTATTCATAGTTAATGAGTATTTATGTTTGAGAACATATTTCTAACTCTAACAAAAATTATTAATAAAACTAATGACTAACAAAAAATTACAATTAACTTATTTAAATAAATCTATAATATTTTACAATGACCAAAAAAACCGTGGTCCACCCCAATCCTCACCCCACATTTATTTCACTCTCTTTCTATTGTTTCTTCACCCCACTTCTTAGCCTCCCTTATTTATTTTTCTGATAAAAAAATAAAAGTCCCTAAGGTCCACACCAAGGTCCCCCCACCCCCCAGCCGCATCACTTCCCCTCTCTCCAGAAAGAGGAAATCATTCAATGTCCCATCAAAAACTTATTTTTAATTTTTTGAGTTTCCTCCTCTTAAAAACCCTAGCCCTGGCCTTCTCCTCCTCCTCGCACGACCCTCCTCCTCTCATTCTCTTCTCTCTCCGTCACCTCATCATAATCGCTCGCCACCTCGCCTCCAGCCCTTCCTCTTTTGCAGGCGCAGCCTCGCTGCTTGCCCTCCATCGCAGTCGCGATCCTCTCTTTGGGTTGCCTTGGTCTCTGCTCTTCCTCTAACCCTCTCTCACTATTGCAGCCTCACCATCGCCTCCACTCCCTTGCCGTTGATTTCTTCAACGATCCTCTCTCCAAACACGTGTGTCGGAATATGTTGAGAAGAGTTGACCACTTACCGAAAAATCCCACACGTGTTGATCGCATATCCGAGCGTGTCGGATACGACATGGAAGCTCCGGCAACATATCCGTGCTTCATAGACTACCAGGAGGCAGAGATAGTTGGTTAGGACATGTTATGTGGAGAATGTCAGGTGGGGATTGTAAGAATTATTGTGGCCACGTGATATGATTTATTATATAGTTTAATAATTGTTGAAATGCTATAAAAAAAAATAAATAAATATTGGTTATGAGAAGTTGCAATTCTAATAAAATGAAATTGTATAATCCTCAAGGGAAGTTACTGCTTTTTCGAAGATGTGCGACTTTTATGAAAGTTAAAAGGCGTTTTGATATAAAACACCTGTTGATAAAACGTATAAATAAAGTTGATCCTCTCTCCACCCATATGAACAACAATAACTAAAAATAACTTAGTATTCTCTCATCCATCGATAGAATACATTAAAAAATAAGGGTTGAGGAAGAGAAATTAGATTTCTTCATTTGGTTCGAGTTCTTTGGTTTTTCACAACGATTACCATCAAGGATAACACTATGGATAAATGTACGTCTTCATTTATTTGTGAAAATCGTAAAGATCAAAGATCATTGTTTTCTTTTAAATTTCCGCATCAAAGAATTATATATATTATCTAATAGGGATTTTTGGGATCGCCTTCTCATTAACCCTTAAACACCAACCCAAGCACAGCAGCTTTCTTTATAATTCGGAAAGAGACGTGTTACCATTCCCATCCAAACCAGAATAGCCCTTGGACATCGCCATGTTGGTTAATTACGTCGATTTGTAATTTTGAGTGAAGTGCGACTGCGAGGTAAGCTTTCGGCAACATGTGTAAGTGTACTGATACCTACTTCGTGGTTAGAACCCAAAGGGGGTAGGTGGAATGATACCTACTTCGTGGCTAGAACCCAAAGGGGTAGGGACCTTTTCGAATGGCAGCTTTAGCTAAACCTCACCTCAAATGTTTTGATCTCCTTACGTCTGTTGAGAGGACATTGTCATAAAAAGAACAAAGCAAAATAGAAGAGCACACTTCAGAACTATTATTATATTTAACAGCTTTTACTATCGATTTTAAGCTTTCTATTACCGCCAACCAAACATGTTTAAGGCACACGTGATAAAATTTCTATTTATCTATCTCTCTCTTTCCCTATTCCCCGGAACATGTTTAGAACAGAAATTCGTTTGGTAACACAATTTGATTTTTCTATTTCTAGAACAGATTTCCATTCCAGAAATAGATTTGAAGAAGAAATCAGAAGGTAAAATTTTTAACTTCTCAGTTTTTGAAAAAGTCATAAATCAATTTTTATTCCAGAAATTGTCATGCGCACCCTTATTTTCTAGTTGGACATGTCGATAAGCAAAACAAAACTCCTGACACGGAGATCTCCATTGCAAAAATCTCCTGAGAATAGATTAGAACAATCAATAGTTTGATCAAGGTCTATATCGGGCAACAATAAACTTTTGCAGCTCATGTGCTATAGCCAGTTCGCTCGGACTGCCCATATGGTTCATCAACCGAAGCACATCCTCAAGATCATATTCAATAACATTCGACTATCCCACCTCCTACATGTCCTAGATCCATTCTGACCATAATTCCTAGGTCTGAAACAGTTGATTTTCTCATCAAGAAACACCCATATATTTTACATAGTAGACAGTGACATCCCGGTGCACGTCAATTAAGTTCACTATTTCCACAATAACAGGGACACCTGAGGGCTGAATCCACCAACAATCAACAAAATTAAGTTCATCATGCAATCTCCATCAGATTGCGACATGAAAAGGACGTCCTACAATATTTAACACCAACAGCAGAGGAGTCTACATACATAATGACAACAAACCACAAAGGTGCAACGGAGAGATTATCAAACTCAGAGACAAAATATGAAAGAAAGTCTGGAATCCTATCGGCTGGTTACTGACTAGGAGTCCCATCTCCATTTGGCTCCCTGGCATAGTCTTCAAGAGGAGGGCTTCGGCTTCGGCTTCGGCTCCTGCTTTTGCCTCGGGCCGGACTTTCACTGCGGCTTCGGGAACCATTGATAGGCGGGGATCGTGAGTATGACCTCTCCCGACTAGGACGTGGGGAGTATGACTTCTCTCGGCCATGCCTTTTCTCTTGAGGCGAAGCAGATCTGACCCAAAAGAAAATGCATCACATCATCCAACAAAAATACGCAAAAGCTTTGGAACTCGAAAATATCACCGCATAAGCCAAAATTTTAGAATTTTACAGAGAGATGTATCAACTAAAATCTCTAGCAACTGGATGCAACTGGACAGATAATGAGATTCCCCAAAAACAATTATTACAACATACCGAGAACAAATTTCTTGCACAAGTTCAAAACCTCACCAAATGCTAATAAAATGCATACCGTCAGATATCGACTCAAAGTCATCAGGATTTACTATATCACAGCACACAACTTCTGCAAAAAAAGTTCGCACACATGTTGAATGATCCAACATAGCCTAAGTACCAGAAAAAAAAAATTGCCATAGACCACATCTTGATGAGAACAAAACCATATTCACTAGATCCGGCTCAAGTCTACTGAGGTGATGATGTTTATAGGGAAGGTCCCATAGAAAAATAGCTTTACAACAGGATGAAAGACTTACAGACAAGCCCAGAGAGCATTAGCCATTGCATGCCTTCTTATTTATTTGCCCTATTCAACAATCAATATGGTTTTGTTTTTTTCCCCCTTCCCTAAATCAACTAAGGGAGGAAATAGAACCTACAGCAAGAAACAAGAAATCAAAGCAGGTCACATACCTTGAGTACCTTCTTTTCGCAGGAGGGGAGTAATAATCACGACTATGGGACCCAGATCTTGCATGGCGAGGAGGTGGAGACCAGGAATATCCCACCGGAGACCGTCTTCGATCACTTCTGCCTCTGCTGCATAGAACCAGGAGAATCAAATCCAATTTTTTTTTTTTTAAGAAAAAGTAATGCACACTTTTTCTTAAAAAGAAATTAAAAAAAAAAAATCACCAAGACCAGACTCCAGTAGGTTCCTGTATTTAATTTATCAATTATTAACTCCAAGCAAATGCGGACAGTGTTCTGCCAAACCTGATTCTCTTCCACCTCATCCTATACCTTATTAACACGGATACAACCATTCATTTTTCAGGATTTCTTCCCAACCTCCTCGAAAGAATAATAAACCCTTTCCAAATGTTTCCACCAATGTACTACAAAACAGATGATCAACTAAGCATATGCATGTGTCACGGTCTGTAAATCCTCCCATACTCATCACATGGTGCGTGGAGTTATCAAGTGAAGAGTGAGGAGGCAGAAGGGATGAACACAACTGATCCATGAGAGTGGCGTCAGGACAGTTGATGCTAAAAGTTCTAGGATAGAAAAATTATATTACTTAAAGCTCTAAAGGAGGGGTTGGCCTCCCGTGCACAAACTAGTCAGGAGCTGGTACCGCTTTCCTGACGAGGCTATGACAAGCCGAAACCAATTATTGAGCCTAAAAAGATCTATTGTCTCACTCGATGGACTAAACACCCAAGCAAAGCTTGACGTGGTAGAATCTCGCACGAAGAAGCATTCACCGTATTGTTCATGGAACAGTTATAGAAGAAAGGCTGGCCTGGCGAATTCCGTTCGTCAAGTGCCACACGGGTCGTTCCGGGGCCAAGGAATCTCTTGGCCCGTGATAAGTGGTATCAAAGCAGGAATCCATCAAGTAAGTGAGCAAGTCGGGGAATAGAACTTCTCGCTTTAGTGCCGGTCAAACTAATAAGTGCCCGGTCTAGTCCTAGTGAACGAAGAGTGAATGGCCGGGGCAAAAGATGCTCAAACGAAGTTGGGCTCTCTGTTTCTAGGATGACATTGGTACTAGGACAAGTCGATTCCTCGTCGAGCTGATAGGGAGTTGGAAAAGAACCGAACCCTTATTGAATAGGGATAACGTTCCTAGATCAATCGGTGAATTTGAAGAAGAGGTCTATTGCCATGTTTTCAACAAGGAATGAACCTCCATTTGGTTTGCTACGGTCAAAGAAGCTATGTAGGCAAAAATGGTGCTGCCTAAAAATGTGATTGGCAAAAAATGTGACATTTGCCAAAGAAAGCGCAGGTGACCGAAAAGGATCGAGCGGGTGAGATCAAAAGAGGCTACCAATGGAGCAAAACCTGTTTTGTTGGGCGAGTGTGACCATTCGATGTGAAATCCCAAAAGTGGCACATCAATAGTTAAGGGACACAAGGAAGAGACAGAGCAGATCGCAATGAGGGCATTACGAATTGAGTGGGGGAGAATGTCACGGATTGTGAATCATCTCGTATTTGATGACACTTGTGAGTGGTGCTTGGAGTTATCTAGTGAAGAGTGAGGAGGCAGAAGAGACGAATACAACTGGTCCGTGGTGACGTCAGGACGGTTGGTGCTAGAGTTTTAGGATAGAAAGATTATATCACTTAGGAGCTCTAAAGGCGAGGTTGGCCTCCCGTACACAAACTGGTCGGAGCTGATGCCACTCTCCTGACGAGGCCATGGCAAGCCAAAATCAGTTGTTGAGCCTAAAGGGATCTATTGTCTCACTCGATGGACTAAATGCCCAAGCAAAGCTGGGCATGGTAGGATCTCGCACAAAAAAACATTCACCATATTGTTCGTGGAACAACTATAGAAAAAGGCTGGCCTGACAAATTCCGTTCGTCAGGCACCGCACGGGTCATTCTGAGGCTAAAGAATCTCTCAGCCCATGACACATGTCTAGGATCCTTCACAACACTATCAATGCCCCTCTATGCCAAAATAACTCAAACAAATTAAAGAAAATCCCACCACATTATATAGACTTGTGCTACTATTCACCATGCATAAATTATATAGTTATGGAGATGGAAGGCACCTTACGCGCTCCCTCGCCCTCATTTCAGTAGGTTTCTTTCTATTCTCTTCTGCAAATACAACAGTCAACTCCCAATTAAGAAGCACGCATCCATCCATATGGTACTTAAGCCCAGCAGGATCTACATATTGGACGAAACCAAAACCACGTGGCTCTCTGCATATAGAGAGAGAAAGAGAGAGATTACAGGAAAAAGTCATAACAGGGTTCATTTGAAAAGCCAAAAAAACAAACAACATAAACAGGGAAAACCACAACATGTAACTTGCCAGAATATCCCCAACAAGCCATAAAGTCAGGATAAGCAAGTAAAAGCAAGCACTCTGGCTGCTAACCTTGCAAGTGTCAGTTTTAAGATGACTTGATATTCTTCAAGACTTGGAACATCTTCTCAATGTATTCAAACCCAACTTCCTTCCAATCTTCACTACCATTAACATCATCTTTAAATGAACTCTAATTACTTGATTGATCTCTTCAAAACTTTATTTTCGCTGGGTAAATATCTCAACAACTTCAATAAAACACCCAACTTGTGATGACAAAGGAGAACACAGAAAGCTGCCCTCTGATCCAAATTAAAGTTTGCAAAAATGAACCCTTTAGCATGCTGAGTCAATCTCCAGAAGATGATTTTACCAAAATGTAAACAGTAAAAGAAGACAAACCGAGTAAAACAATTACTACGAAAAAACATTTGGATGCACAAGCTCTTGAATATTTCTACTAATTTACTGTGAATAAGAATCATATATTCAAATTCCTTGCAAATAAAATCCAAGGAGAACATTGATTTGAATTATTATGACACAGAAATTTTCAGATGCATGGATAAAAGACTCGTTAAGTTTTATTAAATCAGCATCAAACATGAAACTTGTGAACTCAAAATGGAGATAAGTAGAAAAATTGTATCAGATAGAAGCTTCCAAAGGATTCTGAAACCAAAGTCTACTACATGATAGCATTAACGTAATTGGCTGCTGTTGCTCACCCAGTGTAGTAGTCCCTGGGCAAATAAATGTCCTTAAGAGCACCAAACTAGCCCCATTGGCCTTCGAAGATCTTCTGGCCCGCAATAATTAGTCAAAGGTTATAGTATGCAACATGCCCACAAGAAACCAATAGCATTTGCTTTCAAAGAAATGAATACATTGGACAGGAAGAAGAAAAAACTCAGGATATTAATTTTCTCAAGTATGAAGTCTTCAGTTCAATTCCATTTTTTTCTTTAAAAAAAAAAAAAAAGAAGTGCGAAACAGGAAGAATTATGTGTAACAATTAAATCAAACGAAGTCCTAGATATGCCTAAAAGAACCAGCCACTGACTCATGTTCGTTCAACTTTATATTCCAATATGGCAATCAAAGAATTAAGTTTAATAAAGAACATACATAATGATCCACAAGGTCCAAGATTTTGGCAAAACAGGATGAAGGAAATGCAGAAACAAATGAAAAAAAAAAAAAAAAACTGCAATCATGATGAAGATTGAGAACAAGAAGGCTAGCAGGCATATCTCTACTGCAACCAACATAACAACCCCTTGGACTAGGGCTCCATCCTCTCCAACCATACCCCCTCAGGAGAGATGGGGTGTAGCTATTGGGAAAATATGGCTTTGAATTGAGTAAAATAATGAAAACAAACATTTATAATAATTAAGTCGGACTTTGAGACGTGATATCACTTTTTTTAAAAATTTATTTGCCCCACAACATTGCTAATAGTTATTAGCAAATTTCCTCTAGATACAACAAAGTCTCAAATGAGAATACTAGATAGCAATTTTAGTATTTCTCCAACGTCTCTCATGGAAAACAATTAGAAACAACGGCTGTAATTTCTTTCGAAAGAAAATGAAAAAAAAAAAAAATGAAAGAAGATGTGTCTTTTATCTCAAAACAAACGTACTTATCTTGTCTTTCGAATAGAGACAACCCTTCAAAAGGTTGCAAAAGAACAAATGCAACCTTTCAGGAAAAGTCATAAAACGAACAAATATGTTTCAAAAGCTACGTTGAAAAAACATAAGAAATTTCGAATTAAATAAATAAATAATAAAAAATAATCATAACTTTTCATGAACAATTGCGTTGTTTCAATAAGACTTTATAATTAATTTTTATAGAAATAAATCCGAATTTTCAATAAATAAAAATAATGATCGTTGATTAATGCCAAATCTCGTTCACGTGCGCACTCACATCTTTTTGATGTGGACAAGGCACCTCTTCATTTGTTTTATAAACAAATCACCGGCAGTAGCTCCTTCCCCTCATTAGAAAGATTGATGAACCCTACACAGTACACGAATGTTTCAGTATGCACACAAAAATGTTGAGGAAATGTAAGAGACAACCAGCAAAGCATGACATCAAGGACCTCGCTCATCTTTTGCTTTAACGAGAAATAAAAAAATTAAAGAAATACAACTAAATGACAGATTGACCGAATCATAATGTTATACGAGCACTGGTAGAGGGAGTCACATATGTCATCCAAAAAAACAAGCAAATTTTCATTGTCTTAATAACACCAGAGGGAAATACAGCAATAAGAACAGGGTAATCGGTTCGATTCACGACAGCCATTACACAAGATCCCAAGAACCCAAACACAGGTAACCCACTATCATACAACAGAGCTAAAGGTACTGAATAAGACATCTGTACAACAGAGCCACGTGAACCTGTATTCAATGTCATGACCCTCTGGGTCTAAGTATAATGAATCATCGATCATAAGTCATTACGTAGAAATAAAATGACAAATACCCTCGATGTTAATGACTGTGTTAACTCAGATATTCTCCATTTGCACAGAAATATGGCCTACAGAGAATTCAAGGAGCTCAATGGCTCTCACAACCCAAAACTCTAACCCTACCATAGCACCATGCGGGCACAAGCCGGTCGGACCGCCCCGCTACGCCATCACTGTCTTCGACCCGGAGACCGAGGCCTGGGACCTGCTCGACCCGGTTCTGGACTACCTGGATGGGCTGCCGCTGTTCTGCCACCTCGCGAGTTGCGATGGGAGCTGGTGGCCCTCAGGGGTGGGACTCGGCGACCTACGAGCCGTTGGCCGACGTCTTCGCATACGACTTCACGGCGCAGGGGGGCGTGGCGATGCCCGGGCGGGCCTCCTTCTTCGCCATGGGCGCGCACAGCAGGTGCGTCTACGTGGCCGGGGGGCACAACGAGGGCAAGAACGCGCTGAGGTCGGCGTGGGCGTACAACGTGGGCAGGGCGAGTGGGCGAAGCTGCCCCCGATGAGCCACGGCCAGGACAAGTGCGAGGGGCGGTCCTTCTGGGTGGTCAGCGGGTACGGGATGGAGGACCAGGGCCGGTTCGAGGGGAGCATGGAGGTGTACGACTTCGGGACCGGGGGAGTGGCGGCGGGCGGAGAGGGTGTGGCCGCCGGAGCGATGCCCGAGCTCGCACGTCAGCGTGGGGAGGGATGAGCGGCTGTTCGACTGGGCTGGGTCGGACCCGGCGGTCCGGGCCACGACGTGCCGAGACGTGCCGGGTCGAGCTGGGGGAGGGCAGACCCTGGTGGCAGGGGGCAGAGTATGAAGGGGGGCAGCAGGGGTTCTACGTGGCAGAGGGGCAAAACAAGAAATTGGAGAGGATCAACGTGCCCGGCAAGTTCTCCAAGTTCATGGACCTGGTGTCACGTCGAAGTCTAAAGCTATGAAGTACCGATACTTTTCAGAAGTTTTCATGTCGCGTCGTGTCGAACACTTCAACACGTGTCCAGTATTCTCGGACACTTGATCAATACGTGTCAGAAAATCTGATATCTAGTCACATTTCCAGAAACTCAAGTCGGAATTCCAACATATGGGTTTTCAACATGTATTTCCGATATCAAGGTACATTTTAAAAATTTTCAATAAATGAGAGGTCAAAATGTATATATGTGAAAAAATTAATATAAAATAATAAAAATGATAAATTAAGAAAGAATAAAAACCTAGTATTCTCTTTTCTTTTAACTCTCATTTTCTGAAATACACAATTCCTCTACTAAGTTTTTTTTTCTCCTCTTCCGACATATCTAACATACAAGATCAAAATGTAGATTGCTTGTTTTTTCTTTAAGTTTTATGAATTATTGAGATAAAGTTGAATTTATCAAATTGAAATAATTAATTATATTAATAAATTGTGGATTAATAATTTTTATATAAAGTCATTCTAGACTTATTTATTTATGATTTTGAATCAAATTAATTTGATTGAAACAAACATAAAAATGATAATTTATTATGTATATATAAAAATAGATATTTAATATCCAACATGTCATAATGTGTCGGAATTCTCTATTCTTTTAGAAACAACGTATCAACGTATCGTGTCGTGTCATGGCGCATGTCGCATGTCACGTGTCGCGTATCACGTGTCGGTGTCGGTGTTACTTAAATCTAAAATAAGGAATAAGGAGATCCTTCCCAAAAATGGAAACGGGCGTTTTTATGTTCGGAGCGTGTGGTTTCGGTCACTGTCCGAATTGAGTTATTTTCGCCATTTTCCTTTTTTGGTGCTCCTCTTTTTCTTTTTCTTTTTCTTTTTTGAGAAACGTCTCGAGATGGGATTTTGCCTGTGTACGATTGTAGGTACGGTTTGTCTTTCAGCCAAAGCCGGGAAACACACCTAGTTTGGTCAATTGTTTCCTGAGTTTCTGATGATGATGCCTGAAGGTACAAGCTTTGCTAAGCACCTTTTCTTTCTTAATAAGTCTGTTTGGCGACTTGGACAAAGGATCCTATGTAGATGGGGTTATACGCAGATTTAGTTCGGATGGAAACATGGACGATCCATCCCAGTTCTGTTCTTTGTGTTTAGTCAACAGTACTCGCCACAATGATTAAGGTAAGTTCCTTTTTATGTTAATTTTTTTTTTTTTTGCCGAGATCGAGGCAAATTCTAGTTGGTGATTATTTTCACCTTCGTTGAATGATGTATGTTTTAGTCCAATCTGATTCTGTGTTAGTCAGGATTCAAAAGGTTAGGTGTATATTTATTATCCAAAGTCACCCATCATACAAAGAAATATAAATTATTCAAGTCTTTAAGTCGGTTTTTTTTTTTCTAAATGCCATGATCCACGCCCGTTGAAGAAGTTTTCGAGCCCTTACGGCTTAGGTGGGCTCTAGGGTTACAAGACCCATGATCAGGTCATATGATTCCATTAATTTAAGGTGTTCAATACAATATTAAATGCAATGATCAAGTCATATGATTCCATTAATTTAGGTGTTCAATAAAATATTAAATTCAAAATAAACTATCAAAAGCAAAAGATAAGCCAAAAAGTAAGAGTGCAACTCGCTCCAATATTATACCTATACCGGTATCCAAATTTAAGACGTATTTGGGACGGGTTATGTCCCAAACCTATCCCATCAGCCGTATATTATTTCCCAAATTGGCTACCCGTTTTATCATAGTAGCTCAAACTGGGCCCGGCTCACCTAAGTAGTCCAATCCTATCTACTTCACCTCATTAACAAAGATGGTGTTCTTATGGAACATACCGAGAAATCCATATGGTGTTTGTTTTGTATGAAGAAGAACACCAAATAGCCTCGTGCCATCTTTTCTCCTCATCTATCAATGAGTTGGAGGCTTACTTGACAATCAACTACTCTAAGTACATTAGAAATAAGCTTTGACATTTTTCGGTTTTTTCCACCGTCGCTCGTGACTTATTGACCTCACCGGTGTCTAGGATATTGACAGAGTCTGAGGTTAATACTAGCCGATAGATTATGGAGAACAATCAATGCAGTGATCACACAATTTCTCAATTCAACGTTTTTCACTGAAGTTTTTAGCCTTTCGTGGATAAAAACGGGCCCTAATCGGCCGGTTGGCACATTTTTTAGCCTTTCTTGGTAAAAAAACAGGCCCCCGATCAGCCCAGCCGCCACGTGGGTAGGCGTGGCCGCCCGATGGCTAGCTCTTTCACTTCTCGTCAGCACCATCTGTAATATCCCGGGCCCCACTATATAATATTATCCGCTTTGGGTCACTTGCCCTAGCGCGGACAAACCATCATCCCAATCACGGTATTTTCCCTCATGACTTTAAAACACGTTACACAGATTAGAAGGACCAAGCCTTATAAGCTAACCAAAACCTCCCTCCCTAAGCGATATGGGACAAGAGAGGAGGCTGTCACACTCTCCACCTCTTAACAAAATAGCATTCTCGTTGTGGCCCCATCAGCGTCAACATTCAAGCTGTGGTTCCACACGCGGTCGAGAGTCGGCTCTGATACCACTTGTAACATCTCGGCCTCTACTGTGTGATATTGTCCGCTTTGGGTCATCCGCCCTAGCGTGGACAAACCATCATCCCAGCCACAGTCTTTTCCTTGGCGTGGACGGACCGTCATCCCAGCCATGGTCTTTTCCTTCACAACTTTAAAACGCATTACACAGATTAAAGGGACCAAGCCTTATAAGCTAACCAAGACCTCCCTCCCTATGGCCCACTGTGATATTGTCTGCTTTGAACACTGAGTCCTCACAGCTTTAAAACACATCACATATTAAAGGGGTCCAAACCATTATAAACTGGCTCTGGACTCCCCCCTAAGCGATGTGAGACAAGAGGGAGAGGACCCCTTCCTTACGCACGTCCGGGACCGAGGCGCGGATGTACTGCCATCCCTTCTCCCCGCGCACCGCCGCTCAAGCCGTCACACTCTCCCCCTTAGCAGAGAACAGGGTCCTTGCTATGGCCCCACACGCTGTCGGGAGTTGGCTCTGATACCATTTATAACAACCCAGGCCCACTGTACACACACTATCGGGAGTCGACTTTGATACCATTTGTAACAACCCGAGCCTACTGTGTGATATTACCCACTTTGGATACTAAATCCTCACGATTTTAAAACGCATCACACATTAAAGGGGCCCAAGCCATTATAAACTGGCCCTAGACTACCCCCCTAAGCGATGTACCCTTGCTGTGGCCCCACACGCTGTCGAGAATCAGCTCTGATACCATTTGTAACGACCCGGGCCCACTGTGTGATATTGTCCGTTTTGGACACTGAGTCCTCACGATTTTAAAACGCATCACACATTAAAGAGGCCCAAGCCATTATAAACTGGCCCTAGACTCCCCCTCTAAGCGATGTGGGACAAGCTTTAAAACGCGTCACACATTAAATGGGCCCAAGCTATTATAAATTGGCAAGCTATTATAAACTGGCCCTGGATACGCTGTCGGGAATCGACTCTGATACCATTTGTAATGACCCAGGCCCACTATATGATATTGTCTGCTTTGGATACTGAGTTCTCACGGCTTTAAAACGTGTCACAAATTAAAGGGGCCCAAGCCATTATAAATTGGCCCTAGACTCTTCCCTTAAGCGATGTGGGACAAGAGGGAGAGGACCCCTTCCTTGCGCATGCCGGGGACCGAGGCGCGGACACACTGTAACATCCCGGGCCCCACTGTGTGATATTATCCGCTTTGGACACTGAGTTCTCACGGCTTTAAAACGCGTCACACAATTAAAGGGACCCAAGCCTTATAAAGGCTTCCAGGAACCCCTCCCTAAGCGATGTGGGACAAGAGGGAGAGGAATCCCTTCCCCTTCCCTTATGCACGTCCGAGGACCGGAGGCGCGGACGCACCGCCATCCCTCCTCCCCGCGCACCGCCGCTCGGGTCGTCACACTATCATTTGTAACATCCCGGGTCCCACTGTGTGATATTATCCGCTTTGGACATTGAGTCCTCACGGCTTTAAAACGCGTCACACAATTAAAGGGACCCAAGCCTTATAAAGGCTTCCAAGAACCCCTCCCTAAGCGATGTGGGACAAGAGGGAGAGGAATCCCTTCCCCTTCCCTTGCGCACGTCCGAGGACCGGAGGCGCAGACACACCGCCATCCCTTCTCCCCGTGCACCGCCGCTCGAGTCGTCACACTCTCCCCCCGCCATCCCTTCTCCCCGTGCACCGCCACTCGGGTCGTCACACTCTCCCCCTTGGGAGCACACCCCGTATTGTCGCCCCACACGCCGTCGAGAGTCGATATACCATTTGTAACATCCCGGCCCCACCGTATGATATTGTCACTTTGACACCGAGTCTCACACGCTTTAAAACGCGTCACACAATTAAAGGGACCCAAGCGCTTTATAAAGGCTTCCAGGAACCCCTCCCTAAGCGATGTGGGACAAGAGGGAGAGGAATCCCTTCCCCTTCCCTTACGCACGTCCGAGGACCGGAGGCGGGACATACCGCCATCCCTCCTCCCTGCGCACCGCCGCTCGGGTCGTCACACACACCGCCATCCCTCCTCCTTGTGCACTATCTTGTCACCGCCGGTCACTTTCTTCCGCACTCCTCCGCTCCAATAATGCCACAACCAAAACGTTGAAAAGAACACGCGTAGCGAGCGAGGTTTCCGCATGGCAACAAAGACAGAATGCGACGACGACGACGGTCCCCCATGCTATTTCCCGCACGTCCCTGTCATTCGTTTCGTCTTCCAATCACGGTCACACGAACAGTCCGGATGTACGGGCATCGACGATTCAAATCTCGAACGGCCTAAACGTGAGTCGTCGAAGGTCGACGGCTTGGTGGGTCCATCAGGTGCATCGTTTACGAACATATGGAGGATGCTTCATGAACATGTGCGTCGTTTACCGGAAAGTTTCTGAATCTTTCGTTTTCGTCTTTGATTTTTACGAACATGCGGATGATACTTCATGGAAAGTGAACTTGATCGTGAGTGTCTGCCCATGAATCATGCCTCGTTCAGATGATGTTTTGGTAGGGTGACTGTGCTGCAACAAACTGCTTTACTCATGTGACGTGGAATTAATAAGTATCCTGAGCACTCTTTAACAAAACTCTGCAAGGAAAACCTTCACACCCAAATCAACTTCAACTCCATTCCCAAACAACATGATGTCATTATTATTGAAAAGACAAGTGTTCTGAATTGCAACCGGATGGTGCTTCTTATTCCAACTATTAATTCTCACAGATTTCCTTCAACCCAATTTATATCTCACAAGCAGGATGTTGGAATCTAGAATCGGAACCTGCACATCGACAGTCGCAGCAAGAATATGGGACAATACTTCCCAGTTGCCTCTACAGCTTACTCTGCGCAAAGAGCTGTTGTCGCATCTGATCCCTCAACACTCTCCTCAGTAGCTTGTTAGAAGCCGTTCGAGGAAACTCGGCGACAATCTTGACAGAGCTTACCTGTCAATCAATTGAGACATTCCAGTTAGCGATCCTGCATGTTCAGATGAAACAAATGCGTTGGCCCAAAGATTAGAGATAATCTTCCGATTGTTGAATTCTTCTTTCATCATATTCAATTTTTAACAATAACGTCGTGACCATTCATTGAGTTCGACCTTAATTTTTACTTCACTAAAAGCAAACCATGAGCAGCTTCAAAATGCACTGATGCATCAGCATTTACATCTCAAGGATCAAACCTTGAACAAAGGGTTGAGGTTTCGCTGGATGGCTTTTGAGAATTTCATCTTCAGATCATTTGGTTCAGCCTTGCACCCCTTCTTGAGCACCACGAGGACGACCAACTGTTCTGGACCGCCGGTGGGTGGTGCTAGACCTATTGCGGCAGTCTCTAGTATAGATTCATCTGCTCTATCACAGACCCGCTCAATCTCAACAGAACTAGTCTGCAATACCAATTGGTCCGCATTAGAAGGGGAAAACAAATTCATAGACCCATAAAACAGCATAAGTAAATTTTAGGTGAAAGCTGTAACATTCTTTTGACCCAGGAGAACCATATCAGAGCTTGTAGCTACTTTGCCTTCCACCACTATACCACATATCGCCGGCATATCGGATTTAGTACAACAGCAAAGTTCTTAAGTACTTTCAGACGTCTTTATAAAGAGTGAAATTTGAAGCGTCGTACCTTAATGCCACCAAGGTTCATTGTGTCATCAGCCCTCCCATGTACGAATATAGTACCCTCCAACAGTTCTCTTAATGATGTCTCCATGTCTCCTCAGTTGCTGCAAGTTCGTTTGAATTTTTCAGGCCATGTTTCTTCCATCAATCTACTAAGTTTACTAAGCATAAATTTCCAGTAGCAACAAAACATCCGTATCCAGAGAACGAAAATGGAATGAGTAACCCGTGAGTATTCCACGAATTAACATGGCATACCACCCCTTTGTATGTTGGCATTCCCTTGAAGTAAACTTCTTCATGATCAGCATTGAGCAGCCTATCAGTTGCACCCATGTAAACAGGGAACAGTCCCACTTCGCCAACACAAGGTTGATCATCTGGCTGTGCGCAGTGAGACAGGAAATTAGTTATGTACCATAGAAGGGATTGATTGGTTTGTTAAAATATGTTATTCCTAAAATTTATCATCTGAAGCAGTTTCCAGCAGCCCTGTGGAACCTGCAATTAAGACTACTTGGTGAAGAGCCATGATTTGTGAAATACCCATGTCCACGCCCTGAGAAATTTGTTTGGTACTACAGTAAAGAGCTAAATGAGATGGTCTTCAGACTAAATTCAATTAGCTTCTTCTAAGGCTTATAAACACTGTTGGTGCGCATCCCTCAACAGAGAACCTCCTTTACTAGAGAGAATCTTACTTGAGGGGCTCCATGGTCGTCCAGGATGACAAAGCCGGTTGTCATGGAAGCATTGCTAAATGCTCCAAAAGCTTGAGGCTGCAGATGATTTCCTTGAATGTAAGATGATGCGAGCTCCGTGCCACCACAACACTCTATAACGGGGCTATAGAAGGACTTGGAAGAAAGCCAGAGGTCGTCGTCGACATTGGATGTTTCCCCTGCGGAGCCAAATGACCTGAACCACCATTCATAATCTCGTTACTTCTTTACAAAACATCTTGATGATCATGTGACCAATTTGATGAAAAGAAGAAAGAAAACCTGATCTTTGTCCAATCGAGTCCTTCCATACACTGCGTGCTCTTCCATGTTTTTACTAAGCTTGGTACTGTGCCCAAAATGGTCACTCCTGCATCCTGAAATAGATGCAGGAACAGGAAAGAAAGTCTGGTTAACAACTTTATAAGTGCCATCTGTCAGTGCCCAACTACAAGAATTGATCCAAAGCTGCTAGAATTGCCTATAAAAGCTGGCGTTTACCGCGCATTGCACTGCTGTTATACAAAAATATAATTAAAAATGGAGTATGAAATATTTTAGCATCGATATAATATTATTATTACAAAATCATGCATGCTAAGATAACAAAATCTAGTCTGCAACAATTTAACATGGCCTTGTATATGTTTCCCCACGATAGGAGAAAACAAAGGAAAAGGGGTGATCCGTGCAAAGTAAAAAGTAAACTGCATGGACTGCAGGCCTCACCTGAACAAATTTTCCGAAATCACGTCCTAGTGGAGATCCATGGTAAAGAGCGAGAGTTGCACCAGCTAGAAAGCAAGAGTAGAGTACAATCGGGCCCACGACCCACCCTAAGTTTGTAGGCCAGCAGAACACATCTCCAGCCTGAATATTTATATAAGCCCACGAATCAGCACTGCATCGGATAGGCGAGAGTTGAGTCCAGGGTATTGCTTTTGGTTCTCCTAATTATTCGCAGGAAGGAATTACACCACAGAATTCTCAAAGTTAGGTGTAAACAAGGCGCTATCTTCAACTTACACTACCTGTCGTTCCGGAAGAAAAGAGGATATTTGTCACAGAGTCGGCGCTTTGGTAAAAGGCTGGGTAATAATGCCTTCTGCAGAAAGTAACAGAAATCACACTTTGTGCATGTCACATCTTCTCAACCGACGATCACAAGTTCATGACTACTCAGAAGACTTTCGAAATAGGGATGATGTTATTTAAAAACTTCAAGGATAGCTAACAATAGGTTTTCTTGTCGACCTGCATACTCTTTTTGTGGAAATACTGGGCAATGCAAATGTTGGTGATACCTTGGAACATGATCCACTTGTGAAAGAAAAGCTTTCCATGACATGTCTTGCTCTCTCAACTTCACGCCCACGCTATCTCCAGCCACAGGAAGCACGATCGCTTTCACTGGATTAGCTTCCACAACTCGACTGCGAGGGTGGAGAAGAACACCCGCTGTTAGTTCGTTAACAGAATATCCGCCTTCTAGTACTCTCTCTAGGGGACTTGAACAGTAAAGTACGGGTAAATTTACACAAGATAAGAACTTAATGTCAGAGTAAAGCCAAATATGACAAGTGAGATGATATGACAGCTAAAACTCGTAAGGGAAAAGATGGAACTAGACTGTCAGACACCCTCGATCCGTTTCTCCTCCATTTTCATCTTTTTTTATGCAATGGGTTCATTATCAAGAGAAAAGTCGCTACAAAATTTACCTATACAATGGAAACTTCCGGCCTCCTCTTTGTATAAAATCCTGAAACATATGAAGAATAATTTATAGTTCCTCTAGTATTGCAATTAACTCATAGAAGAAGCATGAAATTTCATGCAAGCTGAAAATTTTATCTGAAGCCTGCTTAAATAATACAGAAAAAACTTGAACCAGCAACCACTTGAAGGAAATAAAACTTAATTTAGGTGATACATTGACAAGTGAAAGCAAGCTTTTGGCTTAAAGACTGATAAAGCAATAGGGTCACATATTAATACCAACAGAATATTAAAGAGATTCCCACGTTTAAGTCATGCATTTCTGTAATGAAATCTCCTATATAAATATCAATAGGTGTAACTTCGTTGATAGGTGTAACTTTGTCATATGCTATAACCACTTCCCTCTGCTTCAGCTCTAGTTAAAGTTGACATCTCAGAACTCAGAAGTTCCAAGCAAAGTTACAGCATTTACAGACAGCTTGATAACTCACAAGAATGAGAGGTCACCTGAGTAAAGATTCCTTTTGCCTTGGAAATGTGCAGACGACTTGCAATTTCCTTGGGTGCGAAACTGTCAGCTATTGATACAACAACAAATCCGCCAAGTACTATTGCCAAATATATGATAACAGCATGGACCGTCATTGGCATGTCAATTGCAATCGCGTCTCCCTTTGAGAATGTCGCGTCCAGAGCATTTGCCACCAACCTGCTTGTATTTCTATTTCTGTTAGGAGCAGCAAAGTGAAAATGGACCGGCAAGTTTTACTAGTTTACAAAGAGCAATAGTTCAACCAAGGTCAATGGCACGAGGATAGTGGAGGCAATCTACTTGATTGGAAAAGTTTTCGAATCTAGTAATGTGGTTATTGCAGTCTCATCATTGTCAAGCACAATGCTAAAAAAGAACAGGAAAATGATTTGAAAGTAAGGAGAAACCAATGGAGCCGGCATTTTTTGAAGATTTGAAATTATGTCACATTTCACATTGACTATGAATACAGATCCAAATAGGCACACAAAATTTGAAGATGCACCTCGAAGTGCTGAGCAAATTCATTTTACCAAAGTTCTCGGACAATGAAATTACATCATCGAGGCTGTGTGAGCACTCGCCTGAGTTTGATTGTCTGGGTAGAAGTGCAATGTGCTTCAACAATTAGCATTTTGGGACAGGCATTGATTCCAAAACCATGATTTGATTTCATCATCTGAGAACTTAGGTAAAAGGTAAGCGTGGCTTTTCGCAAACATTAACCTCTCCCAGGAGCAAAATTATGCTAGCATCAGAGGAAGAAGAGCATACGTTACTTGTTCTCGAAGCTCTTTTAGTGTCATACGGTTAACATTCACGTGATCATAGCCTTCATCTCTCCATACTAAGGCTATGCTGTCATCCCCTCTCCTCTGTTGCTGTGAGGGCAATAAACAGCATTCAGCTATGTTGAATACCGCCCCCGGAAGCCACGTACCCCGGGGCTTTGATTTGTCACTGGTGTCGAGAATGCAGCTTGGGGGACGACGAAATGAAAGTGAGAGTTCATTAAGAGCTATCGACCAGTAGACCTGGAATCAGTTAAAAGAATCCGATATATTATGAGCATAGAAAGTTGCTAGGAGCCATGGAAATTTCTAAGTGGAGAACAAATTAAGTGGGCTCTTTCCAGTACACAGAAACGGACTTACATCAGGATGCTCCACGGAGAATTTCTGAAAAAGGCTAAAGCTCGTTATGGGATCCTTGTATGATGACCCCAGAAGCTTTCTGCCATGCGATTCCATGAGGCGTCCCAAGTTTGTTTCTTTTGATTGGGACCTGTCAAGAAAGGAATACTGCATCGGTTTAGATTTGAACACAGAATGATTAAATTCACAGACAATTCCGAGAGCCACGCATGAAAGCTTTGTAGCAAAATATTCACCACAACCTCAGCCAATCTTACATATTTTAACTCTGCAAATGGCACAAGTGAGTCATCTGGAAGGATTTGAACAGAAAAAGGAATCAGTCCTGATTCACAACTAGCAACATTCAGCTATTTCCCCTAGACAGAAATGTTATAAATTAAGGCCAATCGCATCATTTACGCTCGCTACGTGCAAAATACGGACCATCACCATTTTCACCAGTGGTTCGATGAATTCACAATTGCCAACCAGGCCACCGACCCACTCCACGTAAACTCGCTGTCCCTTTTCCTTCTTATACATTCTCCCTTGCCTCCTTAGAGTGTGTCCAGGCTCATTCTACTTCTATCAACCAAGTAACCGCCATTCCAAGAAAAAGCGCCAAGCACCACCGAAAGCACATTTTCAGACACTATCTTTCAACATTGATCCTACATCGTCCATGCAAAGAACCCAACAAAGACAAAAAGAACAAAAAGAATCCGCGAAATGGCCAACGGAATGATAAGAAACAGAGAACGGCGAAAACAGCTGCAAGAGAAGGCTCCTTACAGAGAAGGGAACCAGTAGAGAGGAGGGCCCCGAGCGGAGGCGTCCCAACCGGAGTACACCGAGTAGTACACCAGCTGATGCACCCGGTGCGGATGCGACGGCTTCAACGCCCCGGCGCTCGCCAGCTCTCTCCACACCTCCCTCGGGTCGAGCTCGAGCCCCGTCGACGGCGTCCCGGACCGCCGGGCTCGGGCCACCGACTCCCGGAGCGTCCGCTCGAGCTCGGCGGCGGCTTCCCTGGACAGGCCCGCCTCAACCAGGTCATCCACGCCCACCTCGCCGATGCTCTTCGGATTGCCCATCTCCCTCTCCCTCTCCCTCTCCCTCTCTCTGGGCAACGAGCGTCAATCGCTTGACACTTCATTAGGAGGCGCCATTGGAGTAGTAGGTGAGGGACGTGGGTTCACGATGGACCACATGATTTGTCTTTGTTTAAGTCAATAATTTCTTAAGATGTCTCATTCGTATGAAATTTTGTTATGGGTGATTAGGTGATGAGACAGTTAAGGTTGTCAACTACCACAAGGCAGAGGGCAGTTAGTTGGTTAGGACATGTTTTGTGGAGAACGTCGGGTGGCGATTTCTGGGATCGCCTCGTCATTAGCCCTTAAACACCAACCCAAGCACAGCAGCTTTCTTTATAATTCGGAAAGAGACGTGTTACCATTCCCATCCAGACCAGAACAACCCATGGACATCGCCATGTTGGGTGTAGAGAGAGTTCCGGCTTGTGCTTGGTAACTAGCTTTTCCGCACTTTCAACCGGGTTCGCATATTTTTTGCCAATTGAGTGGCGCTATCTAGACAAGCTGGCGTCAGATGGTTGGCCGGCCGGCAATTACGTCGATTTGAAATTTTGAGCGAAATGCGACTGCGATGTAGGCTTTCGGCAACATGCGTGAGTGCAATGATAACTTTAGAGACCATTTCGAATGGCAACTTTTGCTAAACCTCACCGCAAATGTTTTGATCTCCTGACGTCTGTTGAGAGGACACTTGTCATAAAAAGAACGAAAGCAAAATAGAAGAGCACGCTTCAGAACTATCATTACATTTAACAGCTTTTACTATCGAAAGAACGAAAGCAAAATGGAAGAGAACACTTCAGAGCTGTTATTATATAGAAGAGCACACTTCATAACTATTATTATATTTAACAGCTTTTACTATCGATTTTAAGCTTTCTATTACCGCCTACCAAACATGTTAATTTTCCAGTTGGACATGTCGATAAGCAAAATTAAACTCTGGACGCGGAGATCTCCATCGCAAAAATGTCCTGAGAATAGATTAGAACGATGAGTAGTTTAGCAATAAACTTTTGCAGCTCATGTGCTATAGCCAGTTTGCTCGGAATGCCCATATGGTTCATCAACCGAAGCACATCCTCAAGATCATATTCAATAACATTTCATTGTCCCACCTCCTACATGTTAATCAATTTTACCTATCCAAATTCCTAGATCCGATCTGACCATAAATTAAATTCCTAGGTCTGAAACAGTTGATTTCTCATCAAGAAACACCCATAAATTTTACATAGTAGACAATGTACATCATCCCGGTGCACGTCAATTAAGTTCACTATTTCCACAATAACAGAGACACCTGAGGGCCCAATCCACCAACAATCAACAAAATTAAGTTCATCATGCAATCTCCATCAGATTGCGACATGAAAAGGACGTCCTACAATATTTAACACCAACAGCAGAGGAGTCTACATACATAATGACAACAAACCACAAAGGTGCAACAGAGAGATTATCAAACTCGAGACAAAATATGAAAGTAAGTCTGGAATCCTATCGGCTGGTTACTGACTAGGAGTACCATCTCCATTTGGCTCCCTGGCATAGTCTTCAAGAGGAGGGCTTTGGCTTCGGCTCCTGCTTTTGCCTCGGGCTGGACTTTCACTGCGGCTTCGGGAACCATTGATAGGCGGGGATCGAGAGTATGACCTCTCCCGACTGGGACGTGGGGAGTATGACTTCTCTCGGCCGTGCCTTTTCTCTTGAGGTGAAGCAGATCTGACCCAAAAAAAATGCATCACATCATATGACAAAAATATGCAAAAGCTTTGGAACTCGAAATTATCACTGCATAAACCAAATTTTAGAATCTTACAGAAAGATAAATCAACTAAAATCTCTAGCAACTGGACGCAACTGGACAATAATGAGATTCCCCAAAAAAACAATGATTACAACATACCAAGAACAAATTTCTCGCACAAGTTCAAAACCTCACCAAATGATAATAAAATGCATACCATCAGATATTGACTCAAAGTCATCAGGAGTTATTATATCACAGCACACAACTTATGCCAAAAAAGTTCGCACACATGTTGAATGATCCAACATAGCCTAAGTACCAGAAAAAGAAAATTAAATTGCCATAAACTGCACGTTGATGAGAATAAAACCATATTCACTAGATCCAGCTCAAGTCTACTGAGGTGATGATGTTTATAGGGAAGGTCCCATAGAAAAATAGCTTTACAACAGGATGAAAGAGTTACAGACAAGCCCAGAGAGCATTAGCCATTGCATGCCTACTTATTTATTTGCCCTATTCAACAATCAATATGGTTTTCTTTCCCCCTCCCTAAATCAACTGAGGGAGGAAATAGAACCTACAGCAAGAAACAAGAAATCAAAGCAGGTCACATACCCTGAGTACCTTCTTTTTGCAGGAGGGGAGTAATAATCACGACTACGGGACCGAGATCTTGCTTGGCGAGGAGGTGGAGACCGGGAATATCCCACCGGAGACCGTCTTCGATCATTTCTGCCTCGGCTGCTGCATTGGAACCAGGAGAATTAAATCCAATTTTTTTCTTCTTTTCTTAAAGAAAAAAGTAATGCATACTTTTTCTTAAAAAGAAATGAAAAAAAAACCAAGACCAGCCTCCAGTAGGTTCCTGTATTTAATTTATCAATTATTAACTCCAAGCAGATGCGGACAGTGTTCCACCAAACCTGATTCTCTTCCACCTCATCCTATAACTCATTAACATAGGGATACAACCATTCATTCATGACGATGCCCTCCACTGTACATATGATTCCATTTCAGGATTTCTTCCCAACCTCCTCCAAAGAATAATGAACCCTTTCCAAATGTTTCTACCAATGTACTGCAGAACAGATAATCAACTAAGCATATGCATGTCTAGGATCCTTCACAACACTGTCAATGACCCTCTATGCCAAAATAACTCAAACAAATTATAGAAAATTCTACCGCATTATATAGACTTGTGCTACTATTCACCATGGATAAATTATACAGTTATGGAGACGGAAGGCACCTTACGCGCTCCCTCGCCCTCATTTCAGTAGGTTTCTTTCTATTCTCTTCTGCAAATACAACAGTCAACTCCCGACCAAGAAGCACATATCCATCCATATGGTACTTAGCCTCTGCAGCATCAGCAGGATCTACATATTGGACGAAACCAAAACCACGTGGTTCTCTGCATATAGAGAGAGACAGAGAGAGATACAGGAAAAAGTCATTACAGGGTTCATTTGAAAAGGCCAAAAAAACAAACAACATACACAGGGAAAACCACAGTTTGTAACTTGCCAGAATATCCCCAACAAGCCATAAAGTCAGGATAAGCAAGTAAAAGCAAGCACTCTGGCTGCTAACCTTGCAAGTGCCAGTTTTAAGATGACTTGATATTCTTCAAGACTTGGAACATCTTCTCAATGTATTCAAACCCAACTTCCTTCCAATCTTCACTACCATTAACATCATCTTCAAATGAACTCTAATTACTTGATTGATCTCTTCAAAACTTTATTTTCGCTGGGTAAATATCTCAACAACTTCAATAAAACACCCAACTTGTGATGACAAAGGAGAACACGGAAAGCGGCCCTCTGATCCAAATTAAAGTTTGCAAAAATGAACCCTTTAGCATGCTGAGTCAATCTCCCGAAGATGATTTTACCAAAATGTAAACAGTGAAAGAAGACAAACTGAGTAAAACAATTACTAGGAAAAAACATTTGGATGCACAAGCTCTTGGATATTTCTACTAATTTACTGTGAATAAGAATCATGTATTCAAATTCCTTGCAAATAAAATCCAAGGAGAATATTTATTTGAATTATTATGACACAGAAATTTTCAGATGCATGGATAAAAGACTCATTAAGTTTTATTAAATCAACATCAAACATGAAACTTGTGAACTCAAAATGGAGATATGAAGAAAATTGGCATCAGATAGAAGCTTCCAAAGGATTCTGAAACCAAAGTCTACTACATGATAGCATTAACGTAATTGGCTGCTGTTGCTCACCCAGTGTAGTAGTCCCTGGGCAAATAAATGTCCTTAAGTGCACCAAACTGCCCAAATGGCCTTCGAAGATCTTCTTGCCTGCAATAATTAGTCAAAGGTTATAGTATGCAACATGCCCACAAGAAACCAATAGCATTTGCTTTCAGAGAAAAGAATACATAGGACAGGAAGAAGAAAAAACGCAGGATATTAATTTTCTCAAGTATGAAGTCTTTAGTTCAATGCCATTTTTTTTCCTTTAAAAAACAAAAAAAGAAGTGCGAAACAGGAAGAATTATGTGCAACAATTAAATCAAACGAAGTCCTAGATGTGCCTTAAAGAACCAGCCACTGACTCATGCTCTTTCAACTTTATATTCCAATATGGCAATCAAAGAATTAAGTTTAATAAAGAACATAGTTAATGATCTACAAGGTCCAAGATTTTTGCAAAACAGGATGAAGGAAATGCAGAAACAAATTAAAAAAAAAATAAAAATAAAAAGAAAACCTGCAATCATGACGAAGATTGCGAACAAGAAGGCTAGTAGGCATATCTCTGCTGCGACCAACATAACGACCCCTTGGACTAGGGCTCCGTCCTCTCCTGCCATACCCCCTCGGGGGAGATGGGGTGTAGCTCCTTCCCCTCATTAGAAAGATTGATGAACCCTACACAGTACAAAAATGTTGAAGAAATGTAAGAGCAACCAGCATAGCTTGATATCAAGGAGCTCGCCCATCTTTTGCTTTAACAAGAAATGAGAAAATTACAGAAATAATTAAGACAACTAAATGACAGATTGACCGAATCATAATGTTATATGAGCACTGGTAGAGGGAGTCACATATGTCATCCAAAAAAAAAAGCAAATTTTCATTGTCTTAATAACACCAGAGGGAAATACAGCAATAAGAACAGGGTAATCAGCTCGATTCACAACAGCCATTACACAAGATCCCAAGAACCCAAACACAGGTACCCCACTATCATACGCCAGAGCTAAAGGTACTGAATAAGAAATCTGTACAACAGAGCCACGTGAACCCGTATTCAATGTCATGAGCCTCAGGGTCTAAATAGAATGAATCATCGATCATAAGTGATTACGTAGAAAAAAAATGACAAATACCCTCGATGTTAATGACTGTGTTAACTCAGATATTCTCCATTTGCATAGAAATATGGCCTACAGAGAATTCAAGGAGCTCAATGGCTCTCACAACCCAAAACTCTAACCCTATCATAGTACCATGCAGAGAGAGGCCAGGAGGTGGCTGAGGGGAGAATCGAGTTCGTGCACCTAACCCCTGATTTACATACACAAGTCCGCTCCATATCGGTAAAATTTAAACATAATTTAGCGAAACATGTCACGGCCATGGTGTCCAAAGAATCATAAAAAGGTTAAAAGAGGAAAACAGTCTTATTTCACATCATCGAAGGCCACTGATTTGGTGCCTCAGGTTTCTCTTCCATCTCCTCCAGACACAATTCCAAAGGCGCAAAATTTACCAATACATGTATACAGTTTCAAATTTCGAAAGGGAACAGACGTCGTGACTAGATAACTTTCTCAAAATCCCCATCGACCATCGACTCCCGCGAGCACCCATCGCCCGATTCTGCCGACACGACCACCGGAGCTCGACCGCTCCGAAGCCTCGGGTCGGGCCGGGCGCGCCCGCGAGCACGAGCGATCGCGGGCGAGAAAGGGAAAACGGAAAGGCGGAGCGCGGAGGAAGGAAGAGCAGATCGAGGACGCTAGGGCAAAGGGGAGAGGGCCCCGAAAAGACCTCGACGAAATCGAGACTCGGAACGCAAACCCTAACTGAGGCGTTGCAGAGAGAGAGAGAGAGAGAGAGAGAGAGAGAGAGAGCGACCTCGAGCGACGGCGGTGATCGGCGGATGCGCAGAGAAGATTGGTTGATGGGGAGAGACGAGAGGCGACCCTGGGAGCGTCGACGACGGCAGCTGCGGGCGGTGGCTTAGGGCTGGGAGGCCACAGCGCCTTTTATAGGACGGCTGTGCATTGATGGAGGGGGCTCCGTTACTCGTAAGGGCTAAGTTGGTAATATGGCCAACTCTCCTGGGCATATTTCGGGTGTAAAAAAGTCAAAATCTTTTAATACCTTTCCATAATTATAAAATATATATATGTAATATAATCCGTGAATTTTTAATTTGTTTGATGTTATATTAAATTTTTTATTCCTTCTAATTCTTAAATTATATAAAGATATACAATATTATCTTTTTATTAATTCATGTCAATAATCAATATTGAATATTTTCATATAATCCAAGAACTAAATTAAGCCACATTAAACAAATCAAAAATTTATGAATTACATTGCACATTAAGCTAAATTGCAAAGATCACATTGAATACCAAATTAAAAATGTTGAACTAAAACTTAAGGATCATTTGTGTTATTTGCCACTTCATTTTTTTGTATGAAATTCTCCCGATTTTTTTTTTCTAAATAATTGACAGTTTAATCTTTTATATGATTAAGGCAGAGACATCGAAATCGTGGTATGTTTTTTTTTTTTAATTTTTTGGTTCAAACAATCATGTCGTTTCAGGTAGTCGAAGGTGCACAAATTGTAACCCATGCTAGGAATTGTAACCACTATGTCAAGGCAATATAACGTATATTTTCATTGGCCTTTTAGAAAAGAATTTTTTTTCCAATTCTTTTCCACACAGTCCATTTATTTAAATTTACTCGGTATTATTCCCTACGGAGGAGACGACCAAGGAATCTTTCTCTCGAATTAAGGCACTTTTTATTTGTTTATTTCTCTAGAAATGGAAAGTAAAAAAAAAACAAAAAAACAAATTCACTCGAAGTTTAGAAGGGCGTGCGATATTTAAAAGATAAGGGAATAATACGTGCTATTTCTAAAGTTCGTGAGGTTTTTATGTAATTAATTATTTGTCGTAGGAAAAAAAGAACCAAAATTCCATTTTTGACCTTTGAAATGTTCTATGCCCCTAAACGTGCTGATGGGAAAATGACTCTGCACGCGCCGATGTTGTAGTTAGGTGAAAGCAAAAGTAGGAAGACATGCTGCCACAATTCTGGAGGAAAGCGCTGGCCAAACGGAAAGATCCTCTTTGGGCCAAGCATTGGTTTTGAGCTGAATAACCAATAAAAAACCCGATTCAAGCTGATTTCGAGATTCGATCAAGAAGTTATTATGAAGACCAAGTCTATGTTGATTGACATCATCATAGTCATTTATCACGCGAGTCTTATTAGGGGCTCGCACATTTAATGGTTATGATCATAAATTAAATTAAATACAAGATATTTTTCCAACTCAATCTTACTTCCGAAAGACAGGCCTATCTTGTGTGATCCATCTCAGGTCAACTCTCCTTCTCAAGATGCAATTCGGCAAAGTGTACTGTGGAAAATTTTGGATAGGGATATGAATTGAAGTTTGTTCGATTCAATCAGGCCAGCCAACGAACTACATAATTTCGCATCGAGCCTGTCCTGGTGATACTGCCCTTATTGTCGGAGATGGACCTGCTTGGGACCGGGATTTATTGCCGGGGAGGGGGGGTCCATACTAGCCATCGATCATGCAGGCAAGATCTTTCCCTCACCTCACATTCTAATTTGCTATTGCCTAGATGGAAAAAGCTCATGGGCCACCAAATCCAACCATGGTTTACTATTTTGGTTGGCGAAGATGTCTTCTCTGTCTGGGCCGAAGTTCAATGGGTCATTGAGTTTGTAGATTGCTTGATAGGGCTTATTAGGCCAATTCAATCGGGCCTGAAATTTCGATCCCCGTGGCCTGCTCCACCGTCGCTCGGTAGCGACTTATCTACAGTGGCGAACAAAAGGGTTACACATTTTTGTGGAAGCACGAATCCTTTTATCTTTTTTTTTTTTTTTTTTTTGCAAAGCCCAAGTGCATAACTTTATTTGCGGTGGAATTATTGATTTTTTTTTCCCTTTTTGAACCCATTCTTCATCAACGAGACGCCGTGGCCACCGTCTAAAATACTTGAGAATTGTCGGGTCACCCACAAGCACTAATACAATATAGAGAGCTCAACGAGTACTAAACTTGGATTGAAAGATATTCAGCAAGTAATGGCAAGTCCAGTCCGATCACGCCTGGGCCAAGCTCACCAGCTCGTAAAGGTTAGTTCAGTCAACAAATTTGGCCCATTCCATATCAACCCATTAATCACCTGTAATTCGTCAATTTACAAATAAATATACAGCTAAACTACGTCTTTAGGCCTGCGTTTGGTGGCCCGAACAACGGGTGAATTAGTTTGTGGTAAGATCTCTTGATGGTCTCGGCTTGTGATCTCACTATCATGTATTTAAGTTAAAGTCACATATCTCAATCTACAATGGCCCATCTCAATTCTTTGATTCAGACTTCTGGTTCGGCGAACCAATATTCATTGAGTCCTCCTCATCCGGCATTTGGCAGCACATCTTGAACGGGATAGACGCGGAAAATGGTATCCCGGCTTTGGGGCAGGTAAGATGGGATTAAACCAGTCGTACAATCTCATCCACATCCGCCGTCCTCAGGTGTAGGCTTGCGGTAAAAGTGGTAACTGACATTGCGTCCGTCGGTGCTTTGCTGACACGAAACGCGTCGGGTTTGACTTCCGTGCGTTGTGGATTTTGGAGAAGTGCGAAAAAATAAAATAAAACATAAATAATCAAATAATCAAATAAAAACGTTCTCACAGAATCGCACGAAACGCCAGCCGCCAGTTGTCGCGAGCCGAGTGGGGCCTCCGCTTCGTTGCGCGCCAGCTTGCTCTGCTCCGCTCCACCCCCTGGCGGTTACTCCCGCCCGCCCGACTTGTCAAAACCTCGTGCGACCCGTGAAAACGTTGTCGTTTCCTTGTCTCCCCACCGGCCTCCACCACCACCCCCCACGCATGGTCAACGCTGCCCGAACGCGCGGGCGCCCCTTTTGTCATTCTTTAATTAAAAGGACGAGAGCGTTGACTCTCTCGTGCGCCCCCGCAAAAGAAGTGATTTCCCCAATGCCCGTGTTCGATCAACACTAATTCCTTCACGTAATTAAATTAGAAAAATTGCTTGAAATTATTAGTTACTAAAAATTAACATCATTATTGACGATAACTTATGTCTAAACATTTTCACAGACGATAAAAAAATTTCGTTCATTTATTTTTATAAGTAATATAATTAATTATTTTTAGAAAATATTTTTCAAATTAGTTATCTTTTGTTAAAGAGACGGAGCCTAACATTCTCAGAGCTTTTCACGTCATTTCATCAAATTCTGCTTTTAAGAGAATTTTCTCAAGCTAATGACTAATGACAGTCCGAGATTTTCAGAGCAATCATTAAAGGAGCGTCAAGACTTATTATTAATCTTTTTAAATATGTGATTAAAAGATATCTTGTAAGTATGGGCAGTCCCACTCCTGGCTAGTGATAATTACTAGGTTGGGCATTTCAACGTCGCTTGTCACTTTAATTATCGTTGATTGCCTAATTTGATTTCCCCGTTTCTTCCGATTGCTTCCTTTCCTTCCGAGCATTCATCGACGAAGGCGTTTACTTGAGAATCTGTGCGAGACAGCCCACAAGCGGTGGGAGGACGAAAACCAAATCGAAAGCCACGTTTCAACTTCCCCGCTGAAAAAAATTATAAATAGCATTTTACATTTGTATTTTAAGGCAAAATGTTATTAAGTAATGCGTTTTCCTTTTTTTATAAATAATTTAGTTCATTACTATAAAAATATTTTTAAAAAAAACGTACCGAAGAAATACGCACTCGAGCTAAATATTTTTATTTGTTCGTGTGGTTTTTTTTAATTTGTATCAAGCAATTTCTGAAACCCTTGCTCCCTATAATTCATCGGATGAAAGAGAAAAAAGAACGAACAGGTGGAGGCGGTGCTAAAGCAAGTTCGGGGAAGGATCGAGTCAACACGAAATTTCAGGCTTTTACTCGAGTACTAGTACTGTCGAAGTGGATGCGGTTGTCTGATCCTGCTCTTTTGCACCACCAATCCTAGGCAAAAACCCCCCCAAATTTCTAAAAAATTAAAAGACCGAAGGCTGCTACGTAGATTAGGTCCCCCGTTGCCACGCGTAGGAATTCGTACGGTACGGTGGGAGAGTACCTCCTCTAGATCTGAGATCGATTGACAGTTGGCGGTGACGATGCGCTGTCGGATGCAGTTGTAAATCGTAGTTTAGTTTAATGTCAGCCGTAGGATTCGGATTGACTCTTTTGGATTCTCCATCCGTCCCCCTCTTTTTCTACGTTGTTTTGTGTGGGTCCTCCGCAGCGGGAGGAAGTTTTGCTTGGCGTAGCGACCGACTAATGATGGCACATGCTGTCGGACGACGGACGCAACGGTCCCAAGGATCAAATGAAAGCAATTTTTCTACTCGATCATCCGTAATTGGGAAAGAGAGAGAGAGAGGGAGAGAGACTTTAAATCTTTTTTTTGAAACATGAGAGACTTTAAATCTTGAATTGTGGATATTTCATCACTTGCGGAACAGTAAATTATTTTGCAATTTGAATTTTAAAGTTTATTTTTACGCCCTTTTTTCTCAGCCTTACCAATTTCGAAATTAGTATTGATTTGTCCCGGGATGATATTTGGACGGGTGTATGAAGGGTTGATACCTTCGTTTAATAGAATATCAATATGATGAGGGCTTACGTTCAAAAACTCATTAAGATATTTGACCATGTTCTTTTTCCACTCAAAATGCCAAATAGATGTATTGTAAATTTTAGGCCAAAAAATGAAAAGGGACTTATCAACTAAGATACGTATTGTTCTTCACTACATCGAGTTTCTTTCTTTGTCTAACACTCTCGAGTGCTCGAGAACCAAAAAGCCAAAAAGAAGAAAAAAAGCCTCCCACTCACATGTCACGCTGTCGTGTTAGATTTACTTTCCCCTAATTCAAACACCATGTCACGTCAATATATATCGACAAATCTTCACTTTGTCATGCACTGCACAAAAACATCTGCTTTCACCTATTGGTCTATGATCCTTAGCCCTATTGAACTGTGATGGTAATCTTCAACCGACAAATCATGAAATCACTTCTTTGAGATATCTATCAAAGATCATTGCACAATATAAGCAAACCTATCGACCATTAGTGAAAAACAGCTATCTATGGAGAAACCAAACCAACTTAACAGAAATAAATGAAAATGGGAAAATAAAACTCATAGTAAACTTGTGTAAAATTTTAGGGTTAATATTCTAAAAAACCCTAAACTGATACACATGTGACAAATTTACCCCAAACTATTTTTTTGACCATAAAAAACCCCAAACTGGTACACTTGTAACAAATTTACCTCGACTGATCATAAAAAACCCTAAAGTGGTACATTTATGACAAATTTACCCCAAACTAATTTATTCGACCACAAAAAATCCCAAACTAGTAAATTTATGACAATTATACCCTTTAGTAAATTGGATTAATACCACAAAAAAAATCACAAAAATTGTAAACTATGACAACGGAGTGTAAAATCTCAAATTGGTCTACCAATTAACTATCACGTGTCATTTGACTTAATTAAAATTTAACGAAAACTAACCGAGGGTAAATTTGTCATAAGTGTACCAGTTTTGGGTAAATTTATCAAAAGTGTACCAGTTTGGGGTTTTTGGTGGTAAAAAAAATAGTTTGGGGTAAATTTGTCACGGGTGTACCAGTTTGGGGTTTTTCACGGTATTAACCCAAAATTTTATCAATATAACTAATATTTGCAGAGATGATAACATAAAATTTCATTATAAATCAAATGATATGATTGATATTATAGTTACTTGAATTATTCAAATGAACTCTTGTTTCCAACCCCTCAATCACTGCCTCTAACCAAAAAAAAAATATTAGAAAATCTCCATCATACCCAATAGACTCCAGTTAGCACTTCACAAATATTTTCATGAATTCTCGTGCTGATCTCTTTATTAGGTCTAGCTAATATTTTACCAACAAATCTAGAATACTCAAATACATGCACAAATCTGGACCTACCGTTGACCATCATATAAAATAAGAATTGAGAGCATAACCATAGACAAATATGTACCCCATGAGGATCAAGTGACATATGCACATTAGAATAGCATCGCCATCCTTTCAAACACTCGCCTTCGGACCACTTACATGACATCTCAAACAACTTAATCCTAATTTATAAATCACATCTACCGAATACTTTTGTAGATGCAAGATTTTTTTATTTGATTATAAGACAATTTTCGACCGGCGGATGTTATCCAGTCCTATCAAACACTTGACAATTTTTTTAAGGTTTGCCAATTTTTTTATGTTGCAATGCGACGGGATGCGCTTTACAGAGCAGTCACACCATAGGACGGTGAACATATAAACCAAAATCGGCAAAATGGGTACCGTCAGAAACAACAAATATACACGTCCTCTTTGCCTGCATTAATAATGCATGAGTTGTAAAGCAAAAGGCCCGATTGACAAAAATACATGCCGACGCCACCTAAAATATTTAATTTAAGTACGCAGTCAAATTTAATGTGAAAGGGCATACGAAAAATTGTCGCGGCCAGATTCCATCTTTCGGCGGCCGGATTTTCAAGCACCGGCAAATTTTTATTTTTAAAAAAGATGAATTATTTTTGCATGTTTAAAAAAAAAAAATTGTACTTTTGCGGCAGCTTTTTTCTTCAAGTTGGACTTGGATAGGGGAAGCAAAAGCGTTCTTGCTTTTGAATTTGATATTGCTATGCGGGTTTTAAATTTTTCAGTCTTGGAAATCGTCATTTTTTTAGACCAAAACCTGGTCAAGGGGGCCGAAAGTGAAACACGTTCAATTAGTTTATTTGGGGTTTATTTTATAATATATATATTTTTTTCAATTTGAGGGAATTAAACAGAGGGAAAAAGCTACCAAAAAAAGACCCAATTTATATCTGCCGTCAAACATTTATCCCGAACTTTTTTGTGAATTATACACACCATGACATATTTACCATCAACTTTTTTTTTTTGTGACATAAAATACCTCAAAGGTATACGTATGTGATTGATTTAGCTTCGTCAAGGTTCCTTAGATAATTTTCCAACCAAATAAATGTCATTTTTATATCACTTAAGCCACATAGAGGTCATGCCAATATTGTTTACTTTATGGCATCCATGTAGACATATTTTGAATAGTCCTCATTGACAAAATTTCAATGGAAGGGATATATATCGAATAAGTGCAAGTTTGAGATTAAGTTTAGGATAAATGTGTCATAGTGAACATAATTTTCTAACCAAACCAATATCATTTTTTGTATCATTTAAGCCACGTGGATATCATCTTAACATTATTTACTTTCTAGTGTTCGTGTAGACTATTTTTAACTGTTCTCGTCGACAAAATTTTGACGGAAGGGAAATATGTCACATAAGTACAAATTTTGAGATTAAGATTAGGATAAGTGTGTCGTAACCGACATAGCAATTTTTAGTAACTTTTGCCCTTAAATAAGTACTAGATCGACTGTAGATATGATCGATGATGGTCGGCTTCATTGTCAATTGATCTGGTAATTAGAAGACTTTAAGGGTGCAATGCTTTTTTGATAATCCATCAACATGATAATAATGGACAGGTTGGCAGATCTCGTCTACTCTCCATTTAATAGCGGTCGCCTGAAAGTGGGTGAGGAAATAAGATAATCATCAATCATGCGCAAGCGGATTGCACTTGTGGTTCTCATGGTATAATACAGATCACGTTAATAAGTGCAGGGAGCAGCATTAGTTGAGCATACCAAGAGATGAAAGAACTTGATTTTGTACGCATATCGCGAGAAAAATTTCCTTTAAAAACTGCATTAAAAACGACAACCATTTCCTCATTTAATAGTCGCTTAAACGTCCCATTGGAACACTTTGTGAGCGCACGAGTCCGTGAGCGTCGGGAAGGTCGTGCACATTTTAGAACGACCGGGGTCAAACGAGGTGGGCAGCCTCGGAGGGTATCATCGTCTCGGCTCTCAGCGGGGGAACTAGGTAGAAAAATAGAGAGAAATTGAATTCGACCAATGCCATGCATCATTAAACTAATTTAGAAAGCTTACGTATTAAATGATGTGACAAACTGTTATTATTGGTTGAATATGACCCACTTGTTTAATTCACCACTCACAATTCGCCACATCATTAGTATATACATTCTAAAAAACTATACATAATCTCTATGAATCATGTTTAAATTGAGAACTACGAGACATGTCTTGACGATAATTGGGTTATTTTAGTGACGTGTCTTAGACCAAATCTTTTCGTGTGATCACCGATGCACCGACCATTAAAAAGGTTCAATCAAGAGGGATCTCAATCGACCAATTCATCCCGAAAAATCCTCGGAAGAACTTGCTTCCCCTCGGCGTGATCCCGAATCTATAGGCTCGTCTCCCTTTTTACCTAATCGAACGCTTCATGAACAGGACCGCACGTACGTCTAACGAACTGGACCGCCTCCCTGCATGAGAATTTTGGAAAAGTGAGGAAGAGTGTGCTCAAAGGTGTGGACTTTTGCGAGCACCCCTCTTTGCCCCCTTTTGATTAAACTACTCATCCCTTCACTTTCCAAGTCAGACCCGTGAGTCGCCGCCGGTGTCGTGTCAATCCCCCCTCCCCTCGAAGACGCACCGAAGCTTCCCCCCACCCCAAGAGAATTTCTAATGTAAATCCTGTCTCGAGCGTTTCGAGTCGTCTAGAGTAGCTGACCGACCCGATTTCCACTCTCAAGAATCGCAGATTTCCAAGGCGTGGAATTCTATGCGAGGACCCCTTCTTTGGTTCCAGCTTTCTTCTTCATAAAACCATACACACACACACACACACACATAAAAGACCACAGTACATTCTTAAGCTGCTTTATCTAAATTCTGGAATATAAAACTTGAAGGTATTCCTTCCTACGCAGGGAAGATAAATTTAAATCTAGATCCATTTTTTTGTTAGAAAGAGGTTACTACCCAATAGATTGGTAGATCTAATAGATTTTTGCATTTCAAGAAAGAGGGTGAAACTTGAAAGGGTTTTTATTGAGTAGACCTGTGTTTCGTATAATGTCTTTCAATCAACATGTCGGCTCAGTACCTTGTATGTATACGTGCATATGTATTCTGTGAAGAAGCCTTCGTAATTAAGCCGAATGTGCAAGCTTGCATGAAAGATAGAGATTTCTAAGTATTCACGTTCTATGCCCTGGTGGTTGTGAACTGGTCAATCTCGTTTTTGTTTTTCCTCTCGGACTTGGGAGAGACTAGTGGCGATGTTGACATGACATCGAAAAAGACTCCCCATAGAGATGACTCTTTTTTTCAGTCGCTTCTTCTTCGTCAAGGGGGTGGAATTAGTAAAAGTTCTGAGGATTTGGCTTCGCCCATGAACATTCAGAGAAAATGAGAACAAGAAAATACACCGCCTCTTTCGGTGCGAGAAATTACAAATGAATCGTTCAAAGACTTTTAGAAGAAAATTCTAAGGGATTGCTGGTCCACGGCGTCAGCGGCTATTGCAATTTGCAAATTTCCACGTCTACGATGAAAGTGATAAAGATAATTCAGACGAAACGGGCCCTTTTGAAAATATGGGTTGAACATTTAATCACAAGAATTTTACGGTCATCAATGCACTGGGTATCCTCGTATTTTGGATAATTATTACTTTGGAAAGTGGAGTGTTCAAGACTAAACATACTTAACGAGTGTCCCAGAACACTCCTTTGGCAAAAAGAAAGAAGGAAACACATTAATTAAAAGACAGAAATCATTTCTTATTCTCGTTAAGCATCATTAATTAGCAATACAGAACGCTTAAAGAAAAAACAAAATCTTTGGTCTAACCCTTGTCCGGACAGGGCCTTCTGAATTACGCTGAGCTGCTGCTGAACAGTGAACACTCCGCCCGCGCTGTCCACTCCACGTGGGGGAGAAAAGGGAGGAACGCTCGAAGCGAGTTGAATGGATTTTCAAAATGGAGATAATGAAATCGGGTCTCCTCTCTGTCCTCTTCCTTCCTTATATAATGAGGCAGTGACAACTAGCGACGACGAGGATGAGGGGACAGTCAGCAGTTGAAGTAGTCTAAAGGGCATCGTCTACCTCTCTCTTTCTCTCTCTCTCTCTCGGCATTCGACGTAGCAAGCTATCATTTTTGCGTAGCATTATTATTCATAACTACCAAGAACAAGAACAACACATCTGACCCCTCCCCAGAATAGAAAACTCCCATCTTCTCTCGGCTTTGCTTAGGACACTGCACTCGTGTCTTGGCTCACCGATTCTTTTGTCGAGGTAATGCTCGTTTCTCCTTCCTGGTTTTGCTTTTCCGAGCGCGTTTTCTATTTTATTCCGTTTGGGGTGTAATTTTTCTGATTTTTTTTTTCTGCGCATTTCAAGTTAAAGTTGTTCTTTGGAGGCGTTGTTTGGATGGCGTTTCGTCTCTTTTCCTGATAGTGACGGATGTGGGTTCTGATTTGGTGTATATTTTTTCTGATTATTTTTTGCCAGTTTGAGTTAATGTTGTTCCTTTGGGGCGTTGTTTGGATGGTGTTTTGTCTCTTTTAGCGGAGGGGAAAAATTTTGATAGTGACGGTATGTGGGTTCTGATCTGGGGTGCATTTTTTCTGATTTTTTTTTTTCTGCGCAGCTTAAGTTAAACTTGCTCATTTGAGGCGTTGTTTGGATGGTGTTTTGTTTCTTTCAGCGGAGGGGGAAAGTTTGGATAGCGATAATATGTGGGTTCTGATTTGGGGTGCAATTTTTCGGTGCATTTTAAGTGAAAGTTCTTCCTCCGAGGAGTTGTTTGGGTGGGGTTTTGCTCCTTTTAGCGGAGGGGAAAAGTTTTGATAGTGTCGGTATGTGGGTTCTGGGTTCTGATTTGTTGCGACTGATGTGGGTCTCTCTCTGTTGCCTGTTTCGAATTGGGAAAAAGGTGGTGGTCTCGATGTAAATGATGTGCTCATTGCGCTGCTCTAGATCCAGTCTGTACCTGGATTCGGGGTGGTTTTTCAGTCGCTTTTGGTTATTCTTTTCTGTTGTTGGAGATGATGAAGATACTGTAATCTGATGTCCTGAGAAATTGTATCTTTTCAAGGTTTGTCTTTATTATTAAATTAGTTCTGCAGATCTGTAACCTTTTCTAATGTAGACTGTATGCAAAAGTATCAGATTGAATTACCCTGGACTGTGATAAGCTCATGCTAGGTGGCTCAATCTGCTCTAATTAGCTTAATATTAGCTGAAGATCGTGTTGAAATGGCACCCATTACCATTTGTTTCTTCATGTTCTTTTTATAGTTCTTTGTAACTGAGTTTCTGGTGTTTTTGTGCTGATTGCTGGTTTGTTCAACAGACTGCTTCTGAATCAGACAGGCTGCTAAAAAAACCCTCTTTTTTTCAAATGGGAATCTCTTCCTCGTGTCCATTCTCTGACTCCAGCGACTTGGAGTATCAATTCGAATCAGTCATTGTGAAATCTGTTAGTTTTGGAAAAGACCATGTGAAAACCCCAATGAGATCCATCAGTTTCAACGGTCGAGACTGCAAAACCACTATCTTGAAATCCATGGGATCTGGAGAGACAATAGTTGAGGGATCTATTAGTTTCAAAAGAAGGGAGTCGCGGACTATTATCTCAATTGAGGCTCCTCTCTCAAATGAGCAGAAGGATGTAGCACTTGCAATGGAAAATGCTAAAGAAATGGTCAACGAATCTGAAACGTTGTATAGTCCCATGTTGGTATCTCAAGAATTGCCTCCTGTTGATCCCGATAGCCCAAAACATGAGGCCGCCGTGAAACTGCAGAAAGTTTATAAAAGCTTTCGGACAAGACGAAAGCTAGCAGATTGTGCAGTGCTTGTTGAGCAGAGCTGGTATCTCTATTTTTTTAGCTCATGATAATTTTCACACAATGACCAAGCATCTGAGCTTTACTGATGTCTTTCTTCATTTGTCACAGGTGGAAGCTCTTGGATTTCGCTGAACTGAAGCGGAGCTCTGTATCTTTCTTCGACTTGGAGAAGAATGAAACCGCCATTTCCCGTTGGTCGAGAGCAAGAACTAAAGCTGCCAAGGTAAATGCATGGTGGATTCATTCTTGGCCTCCTAATTATACGAGTTAGTGCTCCTATCCTAACCCGCCTTCTTTCACAGGTCGGCAAAGGCTTATTGAAGAATGACAGAGCTCAGAAACTTGCATTGCAACACTGGCTAGAAGCTGTAAGTCTTTCACAAGATGAATTTATCATTCTTTCCTCTCCCATGTCTGTCACTGAAATCAAAATCCTTTCTTGGGGCGGAATACAGATTGATCCACGTCATCGTTATGGACATAACCTTCACTTTTACTACGTGAAGTGGCTGGATTGTCAAAGCAGAGAACCCTTCTTTTACTGGTATGACAGTTTTCCCTGCTTTGTCTTTTCCGTTTTTGAAGTTCAGCAGTTTGTACTAACGGGAACTATCTACTTTAAAATTTCCAGGCTGGACATAGGCGAGGGGAAAGAGGTCAATCTTGTTGAGAAGTGCCCAAGATCCAAACTTCAACTACAGTGCATCAAGTATCTTGGTCCGGTGGGGCATCTCTCTCTTTCTTTGTGATGGTGCTGTTACTTTTATTGGCTATTCTCTTTCTCATAAAACCTTTTCTTAATACAGAATGAAAGGAAGGCATATGAAGTTATGGTCGAGGACGGAAAGTTTCTTTACAGACAGAGCAGGGACCTCCTCCACACAATTGGTGAACCCGCGGATGCCAAGTGGATTTTTGTACTCAGCACATCCAAGACACTGTATGTCAGTAAAAAGAAGAAGGGCGAATTCCAGCATTCCAGCTTCCTGGCTGGAGGCGCCACTTCTGCTGCAGGGAGATTAGTTGTTGAAAATGGAAGCTTGAAGGTATGGGGGGGGATGCAAAGTCAAGTGGCTTTACCTTAGAGAATCTCCACTTTTCGAATGATCTAACAGGCTACATATTCTTATCGGTCTTTTCCACTTTTCTCTTTACAGGCAGTTTGGCCTCATAGTGGTCACTATCGTCCTACACAAGAGAATTTCAATGAGTTCATTTCATTTCTCAAAGAGAATGATGTGGATATCACGAACGTGAAGGTAGTATTGAAGATCATGTTTGCAGTGATTATGTTTTGTTTTGCATCCACTGTAAATGTTGATCAGATTTCATGCAAATGAATTTTTCTCAATTGCCTCAGATGAGTCCACTGGATGATGAAGAAAGCTTTACTGACCGGCAAAGGAGCAGCGTTCACGTTAGGAATGATTCATCCGGGCTGGACATAATGCAAAGCGTGCAAGTGCTCGGGACTGACAAGATAGATGTCCAAAACTTGACTCAGGATTTGATGGAGGAAGAGACTGGCGCTGCTGCCAAATTAAGGCAGTTTGGTAACTTCTGGAAAAAGCCAACTGATGATGAAATATCAGCAGATGGCGAACTGTCTGGAGGACTTGGGAATGGCAACTTGGCGAAAGAATCCTGTCGAGACACTTTCTTGCAGAAATCCAAAGTCAACAGTCAGGAAGTAGAGGAAGAAATACATGCCTCGGCACCAGATTGCACCGTCCCAGAGCCTAAGCTTCGTGCGGAAGAGTCAGAGAGTTTAGCAGTATCGGTTCAAGTGGATAGAGTCGTACGAAGGCCTTCACTTAACAGACCGAAGTCACTGCAATTGGGAAAGCAGTTATCCTGCAAATGGACTACAGGAGCCGGGCCTCGCATTGGCTGCGTAAGGAACTATCCTCCGGAGCTCCAGTTCCGAGTTCTAGAGGAAGCGAACTTGTCTCCTAGAAACCTGGATCCTTCTAGATCACTTTTCTCCCCTCGAACCATTAGTGCACTAGGCATGGTGACATCACAGGCGAAACCAGCCACGGAACAACAGTGAACTCACCCATGGCGGGTGAAGAAGTCCTCCCCTATTTCAGTGAGGCACATCGATCAATCTGTTTCTCAGTCCTTTGAGATTCTTGGTTCGTTCATTCTTTTCTGTGAATAGAGTCTGATACATGTTATATTCCCCTAGAAGAAAGGGAAGTGGAAAGATAAAGAAAACAGAACAATAGGCACAAGAAGTGTTGTATAGGGATGTTGTGACAGTTCTGCCATGTATTTTGGGCACACAATGTTCCAATTCATGTTGGATACGCGCTTAAGACGCTAGAATTTCACGGTCTCGATGCCCTTAAAGAAGGCCGACGCCTCATCCATTCTACTCGTCTGGGAAGCTCTTGCCGACTTTCTCTGCATGATGAACAGATTAGCGATTCCGCTTTGATGCGGCGTATCGTTCCCAGACGGCCGCTTCTGAATAACAGTGAACGATATGCTTGAATGACTTTTCAGTAGATGACTGACGTCTGCGACAATTTTGATGCCAAAACAGTCCATGGCCAAAGATTTTTCTCGACCTCAACGTTCTACATTCTTGAGTTCGTAGAAGACAGTGCTGAAAAATGCTCGAAATTTAGCAATAATCCGCAGCGAAAACCAGAGTTACTTGTTCATCGATCTTGTTCTCAGTCTGACAAATCTGCACGAATAATATCCACAAGACAACCAATGTCAAGCACTTACTTGAAAATGGCGTTTTGATATTTCTTTGTAATCAACTTCGGAACAACCCACAAAGATAGCTCGCCACCCAAGCGCTCGGAACGACACTTCAATTGAAGCACTCACGGCGCACCTAATTCATGCATGGCTCATAAGCACATATATTGTGACGCCCCGAGCATGCCACGGCTAACACAACTACTAAAGTCTTTTCACTTTTTTAAGCATGCATAAGCATGTGCAGTTAAAGAATATCTAGGACTATCTAGAATTTCAAAGGAATGCACGTGTAAATGCAAACCAAGCAATCTCATTTCATTTCTTATTTTTATATATCTTAGGTGATAGGGTCAGGGTACATTGGAAGATGAGCAAAAGGTACTACTACTGTGTACCATATCCTATTCAACATCTCATTATCCCGACCTGAATACTATGTCATCTACTTCCCACGTGCAGTACGTTCCAAATCTTGGCCCGATCTTCCCAAAATGCTACTTATATGAGAAATAATGATCAACCATGAGTGAGCACAAAGCTCAACAAGTAAACTACTAGCCAGTCTATACAATATATGTCAATAACAGCACATGTGAGAAAGTTTAAACACAGAATATAGAAGATTACTTTGAAGGCAACTTGCCTAAGAACCTTTGTCCAAATTAGGATAACAAATGGGAAAGCATTTCCTCTGAAATAGTAACCCAATAAAACTTAAATAAAATTTGAAATAGCAATTGATCATTTTACTGTGAGTATCTCGCACCCATCTTCTGGAGAATTCCGTTACCTCTCAAGCATCTTGCACCCATTTGGCACCGTGAGGACATCTGGGGGAATTGTGTTATACCCCTCAAGCATTTGGAAGAATACAGTTACCCCTCTAGGCATCTTGCACCCATTTGGCATCGTGAGGACATCTGGGGGTATTGTTGTCCCAAGGACCGACGGCATTTCCAAATCACACACTTATCCCATAGTACAACAATTCTATAATTCAATTTAAACATGCCATCCACTGAGTTAACGCACAAAAATAGTCAACTGTCTACCATCAACTAGCCTTGAGGCATGCTGTGTTGGGAAATATGGCTTCGAATCATTAAAGCAGTCAAGTTGGATTTCGAGGCATGATATCATTTTCTTTAAGAATTAATTTGCCCAACAATGTTGCTAATGGCCACCGATAAATATCCTTCAGGATACAACAAAATCTCAAATGAGAATACTAAATAGCAATTTTAATATTTTGCATTGACAACTTTTCGCGAAAGATTGCAAAATGAATAAGAGTTTCCAACAAGTAGGCTAAGTGTGCCTCGCGCACCCGCACGCGGTAGTGTGTAGTCTAGTCCATATTCCAACTTTTTCTTTAAACACACTAGACTAAAAAATGTTCACACTTATAAATTTGCCCATTTACTCCCAACTTTCCTACAAGGAATAAGGAAAAGCACATTTTGTTTATTTCGTAAACAAACATCCAACATGTTGTTGTCCGCCTGATGGTACCAGTCCGAACAGTGTCGCAAATGGTTTATCATTCAGTGGCTTATTGGAATCTTGCGTAGAATGTCCAACGGGATATTAGATTGGCTTCCTTTAAGTGAAACTCTCATTCTTTTCTGATGACGAAGTATTCCTTGTCAGAATCATGTGCTTTTTGAATTACATAATTCAGAATGGTGCAACCCACTCTCATGATCAAGTCGACAAGAAAATGGAACACTCTTGCATTTGTTCATGGAATAGGACAACAACGTTTGATAATCATCCAAACAGGGCCATATTCTGATTTTTTATTCCCAAAATTAGTTTGGTCGAGAATTGCATTTGGTAAAATTTTTATTTTCAGGAACAAATTTGTTATCGGGAACAAATTGGGAGTGGAATCAAGAATAAAAAAAAAAAAAAAAAAAGTTGATTCTTGTTCCAGGAACGAATTTGAGAATCAAAAACCAACTCTTCTTCTTCTTCCCTTTGGCCATCTTGTGACCGCCGTCCACCCCCGCCCGCTGCTGCCTACCGCCCGCTGTCCGTCGTCCACCGTCGTCGCCGCCAATTGCCGTCCGCCGGTCCGGTGAGCTCGTCGGAGGCTTGCCGAGCCCGGGGTGAGGTTCGGCGAGCTCACTGGAGGCAAGCCCAACCACCAGCGAGGCTCGGCCTCACTAGATTTGGCAAGGCTGAGCCTTGTGACGCCTAGCCCCGCCGGTGGCTAGGCGGCCTTGCCCAGCCCTGGCGAGGCCAGCTTAGCCACTAGCGAGGCTTGGCTGACGAGGGCTGGCCTCGCCAAGGGCTGGCAACACTCCGGTGAGGTTGTTGGCCCTCGTCTGGCCGGTCGCTGGTTCGGCGATCGACCACAAGAAGAAGAAGAAGAAGAAGAAGAAGAATATGAGAAAAAGGAAAAAAAAAAAAGAAAAGAAAAAAAAGGAAAAAGGAAAAAAGAAAAGAAAAAAAAGTAAAAAAATTATTTAAAAATTAAAATAAATTTATTTGGAACAGAATTAATGAGTACGGTACCAAACGCAATTCTATTCCAGAATCATAAATTTTGGACAGTTACCAAACAACTTAAAATGCTTAAAATCAATTCCTAGGAACAGAATAAAAAAGAATCATTTTTTATTAGAATTTACTCTCGAGAACAGAATCGTTACCAAACGTGTCCCGAATGAGTAATGGGGTCCCAGAGGTATTGGCATGTTGGTTTGTGTTATGGATATAAATGTGGCTCTTTTTCAATGTAAAAGGCGTTGAAGATTAAGTGGAGGAAGTAAAATGTTTCATGAAGCATGTTTAAATCACGTTAATTAGCAACAACACTAAGTATTTCTGATGCCAATTGTAAGTTAGATCACTGAGAATATATTATACGTTAAAGTATCTCTTCTTCAGTGAGCTGATAGTGTCTCTGCTTGGTTTTTTTTTTTTTTAAAGAAAACGTCTGTTAAAATTTCTTTATCTTTCCTGAAAAACACGTGACTGGTCTATTCTTTGCTTCTTAAAGCATTTTCTATCGGATGTAAGATTCAATCATGTAATGAGAGTAGCGGTACAGTTTTGTGCGCCATGGCATACCTGTTGCTATGAGTTTCTCCTTTGAAGTGCTTGTTGGCGATCAATTAAGATTTGACGTTCTCCCTCTTTTATTTCTTGCAACATTAGTATTGGAACTTTTCTGTTTTGGAGCAAATTTTTGTAACTAGTTGTCATTTTCATGTTATTTGCAGGTTAACACATTTAAGAAAGCATGCGTGGCTGTTTATCCAAGTACTGTGCAGCACGATATTGTGTGGTTTTGGCCAAATAGTGATCCTCGGTACAAAGACATTATTATGAACAAGAAACCCCCGTACATTCCGGAACTAGATGATCCATCTTTTATAAAGCCAATGGGAAATAGAGAAATTCCCTGCAGGTATGAAGGCATCTTCTGCGGTTTCTGCATTTTAAGAATGCCACGACTCTTTTTTTCTATGTAGACTGCTGTGTTTTGCATAGCTACAGTGGCTTTAGGCTTATCATGTGCTTAAAGAACGTGTTATGTTTGCTTTTGCAATCATCATAAATGCTATATTAACAGGTATATCCTATGACCAGCTTGCACTTGACTGCTCTAAAACATGTGAATCTGCATTTTCAGTTACGAGGTGCAGATTCAAAATCTTATGGATCCTGCTCACCTCCCATATGCCCACTATGGTATAATGCCAAGTCAACAGCCGAAAAAGAGATAAGAACTTCCTCTCCACGGTAACTCCGCTAATTACATTTTGACTTCCTTTGAGAAGCTTATCCAACACCTCGTATGTTCTTTTCACTGTGAAAGCTGATAGAGAAGGGGGAGGGCCAGTTGAACCGAGTATAAAGAAACTTGATATTGATGGTTTCTTAGCAAAGCAGGAGCGGGGAATTAGCAAATTCATGCCACCATGCATATTTTGTACTTACCCTGAACCTCCGCTGGATCCGGGAAATGGGACTGCCATGTCAGATGGAAGCAAAATGGTATGGAACGATACATAAATTGGTGAATTTATTAGCAATTGATCTCTATTCGTTTGCTTCGAATAATAGTTTCCAACTATGTATATCAGACACAGGAGTCTTCACCACCTGCGGCAACACGGAGAATGGCTTTGATTCTCATTTGCATCCCAGTGAGTCCTGGTAACTGCAGATTGATATGGACCTGCCCGAGAAACTTTGGAGTATGGATTGACCAAGTGGTTCCACGATGGATATTTCACGTGGGACCGAACCTGCTTGTGGATTCAGATTTACCTCTTCTTCATGTAGAGGTAGTCTTTTTGTTAAGATCTTCATCCCTCAGCTATTCTTGTTAGTTGCTGATTATGCACAGGATGTTCAAATGCTAGCATGGGTCACTAACTGCAGATAGTGGTCTCTAGGGACAAAAAATCTCCACGGAAAAATGGTTATAAAATGGTGACTAGTGGTTGGCTGTAGAAAGGGCAAAAACTTTCAATGGATTACTACGAGTCCTAGTTGTCATTTCAAGTCTAGCACAGATTGATGTAACTGTCATTAACTTGTCTAAGTTTTTTGTTGAAGATTTCCCCACCTTCTCCTTAGTTGCTTATTCTTTTATGTCTCTTCTCATCGAGGATCTGACTGTGTAGCATCTTCCTGATTGAAACGTAAGAATACTGCTGTAGAAATGCCAGGCCCCAGGATTTGCTTAGACTCACCTAACTATCATGGTTCCTAACTTCCTTACGCCTTTCACGAGAAAAAAATAATGGAGGTGGGCTCTTCCAATTGGCAAAAGGCCCGTTTCTTGCCAACAAAGCTGGATGCTCTTGTTTTCGGTTTCAGGAAGTGGTTGAACAAGTACGCCGGTGGTCAAGCTGATTGGAGGGGCAAGTTCAGTGGTTCTCTTCCGCTGCTCCTCCAAGAGAGCAGCTGATGGACAGGTGATCCATTTAAGATTTAATTAGTTGTCTCGAGCTTCTGAAGTCTTGTGCACTGATAACATGACAAAAGGACGTTTGAAGCCATCACAAGAACAATTACCATTACGTCAACGGGAAAGAAAAGTCAGTCCATCCCGTTTCTGCCGAGTGATTCTGGTTATTTTTTTTAGGATTCTTTTTTAGGGTGGTAGAGAAAATCATCAAGTTCGCAGTGGCTTCCAATGCAATCTTTATGCCAATGAACAGATTTGATGGAGAAAGTCGGTTGCTACTTTCGCAGGTACTGGTTTCACGTGGTGAACTGCCGCAGCTGCAATGATGCATAGAAAGGTCTCAACACTCGAGGTCGCCTTGCAGGTGCTGTCTGTAGCTTCTCTGGGAATTGTTGCCGTAGCGAAACAAAATGCGTTGTTGGCTATAGCAAGAACTACACTTGTGGTGATGGCCGTACTGTTCTTCGGGGCACCCAAAATGGTTGGCTCATTTCGTCTACAAGAATTTCTGGTTCCATGGCTTTGACCATGCCTTCCGCTAAGATCTGATTTTCGATATCTCCCCTTTTTCTCTCCCTGATCTCTGCGGAGATCCTTTTTGTACATAACACCACACCCCCTCCTATGTTTAAAGAATAAAGACCCAAAGAGATGGACTTCTGGTACCATATTTGCGAAGAAAGTGATTATGAAACTAGCAGGCGGTCAGTGTTATTATGGCACGATTCGTGGTGATTATGATGGGATTTCTCTTATTTTATATTCCTTGTTTCAGTAAAAATCTGCAGCCATATAGTCATAAGATGCTAGAAAGAATACTTTGCAGCAGAATGCTGCGACAATTCAATTCGAAGAGCTTTGTACAACCAACCTGCGAGAACGAGGAAGACAAGGATACATCTAAGAACTTGGAATGTCCTGCGCATGCTTACTACGGAGTCAGATCGTTTTGCTCGTCGACTTAGGAATGTTGTCGAGTCATCTCCAGGATCTGTTCTAATGACAAACGAGCAGATCCCCATAGGCATAAGGAACATGTGTTGAACTGAGCTGGTGCATCTTTGCTGGTGCTGTGCTCACATCAAAGTGGAAAAGAAATGATTGATCGTCAGATATCAAGTCATTGTCATCCCAACCACCTCCTCAACCCCCAGCTGATCAGCCACCATTATGGGCTTTTTATATGCAGCTCCTCAGTCGCACGCAAACGCCACACGATCCTTTGAGTTGGATAGTCATTTTAGCTAAAATTGTCAGATCTAATTTGGGGAAATTGCGTAACAAGTCCTGAAAGTCAATAACGTTGTGTGCACTTCATTTCTAAAACTAACAATCTGTGTATTTAATCCTAAGCCTTGTTGACGTCACCAGCTTTTGCTTTTCCGTCGAATCCACGAATTTCAAAGGGGCGAAAATTTACACATTATTTTATTTATCATTTTTTTTAATCCTGCGTGGTTTTTAAACATTTTTTCAATAAGTGAATGTGAGAGGGCATAATTTTGTGATGCTACGTCGGAAAATTAAAAGAAAATTTTGAAATTAAACATGAATTCTGGAAAATTGGAAAAAATAATAATAAAGAAAAGGAAAAATGACAATAGAGTTGAATGCAAAGGATTTCAAACAAAGGATATTGATGAAAGACAAATAGTTTTGATAAACACTATTTGTCTCTAGGTTAAAGGATTTTTAAGGAATGCAAATAGTGTTTAGTATTATTTGCTTTGGTTGTTTTAAAAAAAGAAGAAGAAAAATTTCAATAGTGACCCAACTCAAGTGAAGCTAGAAGCTTTGGTCACAGTGGTTGTTGAGATTGCATGACCTTAGGCTAGGCATAGCTAGAGTGGATTGACCATAGGTGACCAACTACCGAGGTTCCTAAGCAAGGCGAAACCAAGTTGTACGACCTTAGGCAAGTCACTCATGAGAATAGCAACGAGATAAACCTAAATAGAGGTGAACTCAGGCAATGGACTGCCAATGCCAAATAGATCTTAAATAGATGTCTAATCCTTGTTGCAACCAGTGATAGCCTCAAATAGCCTCAATAGGTGAGCCTTGACCTTCGTGACCCTTGCGTAACCTTGGTGAGCCATTGGTGATCCTCATGCAATGACGAAAGTCAATGACCCTTGGCTTTGCAAAGATGGTGAACATTTAGGAGCACAAAAGGAACATTAAATCATTGAAACCAATGGCGGCCTCAAGTAGCCTCAATAGGCGAGCCTTGGCCTCTGTGACCCTTGTGTAATCTTGGCGAGCCATTGGCAATCCTCACGCAACGATGAACGTCAATAACCCTTAGCTTACAAAGGTGATGAACATTCAGGAGCACAAAAGGAACATGAAATCATTAGTGAGGGCAAAATTCAAATAAAATGATTCATTAGGTTTCAGCATTCTAAAACTACTGGAAAGCTACGTCACTCCGCCTTCTACCTTACCTCGAGAAAAAAGCCTTTGTGGAGATGCATGGTCTCTGCCAAATGAGCTTTCATTTTGGCTTGCAAGACGCCCTTTTCTTTGCATTCATTCCTGAATAGCAAGAATTTTTTTCTTTTTTAGATCGATAAGTAGACATCAATCACGACATTATATAACACCAAACTAAGCTGATGATGATTCATCATTATTTAAAAAAAAAGTAAATAAATAAATTTCGCCCATGTGAGTGAAAACGTCTGTAGCAAGCAAAGCGCAACGACAAGCGACAGATAGACAGAGACCAAAAAGTAAAATAAAATCCTACGACATAAAACAAATATCGGAAAACCCCAAAAAAAAAAAAAAGAAAAGAAAAAAAGGAGCCTTTCGACACCCCAACGCCCACCACCGACACCAAGGTAAGCTCAAGCTCACTGAACAGGAATCCTGAAAGCCCAAGATTTGCAGAAACCTCCATCTCTATCTCCATTTCTGCAACAACTCAAGCTCGACTGCAAGCGCAAACCCTTCTCCAAGCTCTCATCTTTTCGCTCCCATTCCGTCTCTCTCGCTCTCTCCGCTTCTGGGTCTCGGCCGCCCGCCGCAAAAGAGGGCGAGAAACGCAGCCGCCCCGCAATGAAAGATCCAGATCCGGGAGCCGAGCCCGTCGCCCAGAACCTCATCAAGCTCATCAGCAATGTCTGCTTCTCCGTCTTCGTCTTCTCCGTCCTGATCGTCACCGTCGTCGCCATCACCTACCAGCCCCCGGACCCGTGGCTCGAGTCGGCCCCCGCCCTCACCAGGCTGTTCACGCAGACCGAGAATGCCACCTTCAAGAACGACGACTCCGTCCTCAAGACCGGCGAGGACTTGCCCCTCCTCGCCCCCGCGGCCACCCCCACTCCCGCGCCGATCCCGATCGCGATCGCCGCGCCGCCGCCGACGGTGATCGAGAGGGCCGGAGCGGCGACGGCGAATTCGACCGCCGAGGCCGAGGCCGAGCCGGTGCCCGAGCCCTCGTGCGATGAGGCGGCCCTGTTGCCCGTCAATTGTTCGGATCCCCGCGTTCTGGTCGCCGTCAGGAGGTTCAATGCGAGAGCCTTTAGGTCTATCGTGTTCCTGGGGTATCAGACTCCGGTCAACGGTTCGAAAGCCGACGAGTGCGACGTGACGTGGAGGTTCAGGAACAGGAGGGAGAAATCTTGGAGGAAGTACAGGGACTTTAGGAGGTTCAAGATTGGCATTGGAGAGGACTGCACTTACAAGGTGGCGCATCTGGGCGCTTGGCATTCGGGCGTCAATGCGCGGCCGGCGAAGAGCCGCAGATCCAACGCCACTCGGAGCGGCAAGAAACCAAAAGTTCCGGCTCCTTCCGTTAGGGACGACGAGATCAATGACACTATACCGACTCTGGGATCCAATACGAGTTTCAGGAAGGGGAGATACTTGTACTACTCGCGCGGAGCCGATCACTGTAAAGGGATGAATCATTACTTGTGGAGCTTCCTCTGTGGGCTGGGCGAGGCGATGTACCTCAATCGCACTTTCGTGATGGATCTGAAGATCTGCCTGGCGGCCACATACAACCCGAGTAAAAAAGATGAGGAAGGGAAGGATTTCCGGTTCTATTTCGACTTCGAGCATCTCAAGGAGTCGGCTTCGATCGTGGAGGAAGGCGAGTTTTGGAGGGATTGGAAGAAATGGGACGAGACTCACAAGAAAAAGGTTCCGGTTAAGAAGGTCGGGACTCACAAAGTCACGCCGATGCAGCTCAAGAAAGATAAAAGCACGATCATATGGAGGCAGTTCAATGCTCCGGAGGAGACGGAGAATTACTGGTACAGGGTCTGCGAAGCGCAGGCCGCGAATTACATCCACAGGCCATGGCAAGCGATCTGGAAGTCAAAGAGACTGATGAACATCGTCACGGCGATCAGCGGAAGAATGGACTGGGATTTCGATGTGGTCCATGTGGTTCGGGGGGAGAAGGCACAGAATAAGGCGCTCTGGCCTCACTTGGATTCCGATACATCCCCTGATGCTATTCTTGCTAAGCTTCGGGAGGTGATCCAGCCGTGGAGAAATCTGTACGTGGCGACGAATGAGCCCTTCTACAACTACTTTGACAAATTGAGGTCTCAATACAAGGTGCATCTGCTGGATGATTATAGGGAGTTGTGGGGCAATACGAGCGAGTGGTACAATGAGACAAGGCTTCTTAACAATGGGAATCCGGTCGAATTCGATGGTTATATGAGGGTGGCAGTGGACACCGAGGTACTATACCGGGCAAAAACGCGAGTCGAAACTTTCTACAATCTAACAAAAGATTGCAAGAATGGAATCAATACATGCTGAAGCTGAGCATAATTTGATGTCCTCATATCATTTCTTCCACACATTGATCTGCGGCTATGGATATTTGTGAAATTTGGTGTATGGGGGTTCTTTAGGAAATTTGTTGCCTAGTCATTACAGGTCAGTTCTTTCATTGCATTGATGTCCTGCAATTTGATGAACAAGCCAATTCATATTTGTAACATAGTCTATTATCATGATAGTCTTCATCATGGTTGTTGCATCAACAGATGGCAGTGCGATTATCCTCTTTACTCTCTCTATAATCTCCATGAATTTTGTAACGGAAATTTGTGGGAGAATTCAGATAGCAGTTTAGAGGCCAACTGCTAAATGAATGTAGTGAGTTAAAAAGCATGTGCGAGATTTGTTTGACTGACTTTTAAACCTTTTTACAAGTGGGAGGCCTCGATTACAGAGCAGCTTGTTTCCTTTATTTAGTCCCAAGAACAATGCTAAGTATATGAAGATTGGTTTATAAGATCAATTTACTTTGATGTGGCAAACTGTGGCCAGGTTTTAAATTGGTTCAGTTGTTTAGCTACCTGCTTGCAGTCTGCTACATCAGTCTTATAGACTAATCTTAATATAACCTAGCAGCACTCCCATGTTGGCTGAACAGACTCTTGCGGACATTAGCAGCAGGATTATGAGATCGAAGGTTGGTTAACAACTCGATCCTTTACTCTATCTTCAGAACACTGGGATTCTTACAGTTGACCGGACCAAGTTTGTTTGCACTCCCTTGTTATTCCTTTCGGGGCACACCAAAGGTAAAAACCTTGTTATTCTTAACTTTACCTGCCTGCGAAGGTAAGCCTTGTCTTTGGCCTGAAAAGAGACTTTTGTTGCTGTTGCTTGGATGCATGAATGATTATACAGAATTGCCCTGTACATTATGTAAAGTGAAGTGGTTTTTGGGAATGACCGAGGTTGTTTTACAGAACTCACATAACAGAGTGATCTAGCAGAGAAAGTGGGGAGTTGTGTTGCTCCAAGGTTCTTCTTTCAACTACAATCACTGGCCAATCTATACATCTTCGTCCTTCTCCTCAAGTTCCAATCCGTCTTGCTTATTTGCTCATGTCTATCCTCAGAGGCTCTATTTGCAAATGGCCTTGAAGATTTTTCCCTATTCACTTTCCAGTAATCACTTCTGAATCAATCTCGACCGTAAGTTACTTTGCTACTTAGCTTGCTGGGGACTTTCTCCGGTGAGTTTTTGCTGGTGCTTCCACAACTTCAGAATTATCATATTTCACACATCCTTTGTTAGCTTTGCGCCCATCCTTCCTCTACTAAACAAGACATTGGGATAGGATACTTCATTCCTAATTGCCATTCCATTTGCGGCTTCGAACAGATCAATGCCGACTAGCAGTTTTGCCATTAATCTTCCCGCTGTCCTTCATTTAGTTACTCTCGGTTTTTCATCTATCTTCCTTCCCGTCGGATGCTTCACTTCAGTTCAACTGCAGCGCATTCTTCACTCCAATATTTAGAGCATAGCGAGACGTGGCTTTGGATAAGTTGCAACTTTGTAGGAGATTAAATGGCTTAAGATCTGCTCTCTTTTTTTTTAGCGAATGCATCGACCTGACGCCTCTTTTCTCTTTCCTTCCTGTTTTTCAATGCGTTTTCACAAGTTGAACGACTACCACACTTCTTGAACTTTCATCAACAGGGAAAGCTCTTACTTCTTACATCATGAAAATTGCTCGGGTATCTGTACTCTTACCATAAAAGTGAGCGAGTCTTTTAGGTTGTTTCAGTGGCTTGTTACAAACTCACATCCTCCAGTCTGCATCGGTATCCTCGTGCTGCACGCAAAAACTGTTGTTTCTACAGACGCTGGATGGAAATAGCAGGGCTTGGAAATGATGGGAACCGAGTCTTAAATGAATAGAAACATTACATAGGATTTCAAGTTTGAATTCGAACCCACCAAAGCCAAGCAATGCTTTGGTCGTAATTCAGCACAACGCGCTGCTACCCCTCATTGCTAGAGTTCAACTTTACGGATTCACCTCATCCGAAAGCAGCCCTAGCTGGCACTGGAGGATCTGCGAGGAAGATGTCGAGGTGCTGATCGACGGTGGTGAGCTGCATTTCTGGTACATTCTGGAAACCTCGAGGTCATCTTCATTTATCTCGTAGCTCATCAGATCTTCCTTGACGAAAATGGAGTGAGGTATGGAGACAAGTATGTTTTCTGGATGTTTTCTGGAGGTGGCAGAGCTTAACAAAGGACATAAAAACCATGAAGCGTCAGCAAACCTTCATTGAATCGATTCACGATGAGGCACAAGCACAGAAAATCGTGTCTGGACCAATGTTGGGGGTTGCAATGAATGTTTTAAAGAAAATTTCGGGGTGGTATCGCGATTAATTTTTTTTTAAAAAAATGTGAGGACCTTATCATAATTGATGCAAAATAGAGGGGGCTTGGAGAGAATACAGTAGTGGCATTGGCGATTTGAAGCTTACTTTGAGAGAGCTTGACCAGATCTTCCTCGGGCACGTGGACTCTCTTGAAGCTCCGACCCGTTTTCTCCTCCCACAGCGATATCAATTGGTGCTGAGAGATTATGTTCGGTTCCGGGCGATAAGTAACGACCCGGTTGCGATCATTCGCCACCTTGATTTTGTACTTCCCTACGTCTTCCTTGTAATTCAGCACGACTAGGATGAAAAAATGGGAAAAATACTAAAAAAGTCATAAACCCATTGCATTGATACCAATTTAATTCTAAACTTTTCAATTGGATCAATTTAGTCATAAACCTTTTAATATTGGCACAAATTCAGTCCATCCAGCCAATCTTGACCGGTCAACGCTGATGTGGACGTCGTCTGGTAGTCGGGTACTGATGTGATAATTTTTATGATTTTTTTCGAATTTTTTATTAATTTTTTATTTCCTTTTCTTTTCTCCGTTCTTCCTCCTTGGATTGTTCTAGCAAGGGCTACGAAGCCCTCGCCTGCGGCCAGCGAGGGTTGTGGCCCTCACTTGGCCTCTCCCAAGGCTACCGACGAGGCAGCTTCGCCCAAATTTGGGTGAGGCCCGCCGCGAATGAAGGCAGCCTCACCCGTGGCCGGCGAGGCCATGGTGGCCATCGCCAAGGCGGAGGTGAGGGCTGCGAAGCTCTTGCTAGCCCTCAACAAGGGTTGCGCCCTCGCTCGGCCTCGCCCGGGCCGCGTTGGCCTCATTGGTCACGGGGAGGTTGGCCTCGCCGCGGCCCTGGGTGAGGTTGAGCGAGGGCTGCAACCCTCATCGGCAGCTGGCGAGGGCTTTGTAGCCCTTGCCTCCGCCTTGGCAATGGATACCATGGCCTCGCCAGCCGCGGGCAAGGCCAAGCGAGGCTGGTCTCGCCCAGATCCGGGCAAAGCTGCCTCGCCAATGGCCTTGAGAGAGGCCAGGTGAGGGTCGCAACCCTCGTCGATGGCAAGCAAGGGCTTCACAGCCCTCACCGGCCATCGTTGAAACAGTCTAAGGAGGAAGAAGGGAGAAAATAAAAGGAAAAAGAAAAAAATTAATAAAAAATTCAAAAAAATCATAAAAATTGTCACATCAACATCCGGCCATTGATTGACGTCCACGTCAGCATTAGGCTACTGACCGATGTCCACGTCAGCATTTGCTGGCCAAAATTGACCGGATGGACTGAATTAGTACCAATATTAAAAGGTTTAGGACTAAATTAGTCAAATTGAAAAGTTTAGGATTAAAATGGTACCGATGCAATTGGTTTAAGACTTTTTTTGGTACTTTTCCCCACAAAAAATTGAATCTTAAATCATATTCAAAGATGGAAAATACATAGGATCATGGTAAGGTTAAGTCCCCAAACTTTTTTTCATCAGATTTTTAAACGGCAAAACAAACATGAATAGATAAATTTATGGTTCACAGATCCAATTGCACGACAATTATGTTCAGGGATGGCATTACCGATGCAAAAAAGTTTAGGGACCGCCCTTACCATTCGAAATAAATTCAGTGGTTGCTTTTCCTAAGAAATTTAGAGTAAAGCCCTTCATTTACAATAAGATTGGCCGGAGTTTTATCATCTATCATCCAACTTTTTTGAATGGAGAGCTTTTCATAACCGAATGACCTTTGAAATTCTTTAGAGGACGCTGCAATTTTTTCATACGGTAGATTGACTCCATCTATTGTGTCCATGTCCCATGAAGAATAGGGTCATGTCGACAAATTGGAGTGGTTTGCTTGCACCGAAATTCATGGATTGGGATCCACATGATTGATTATTTCAATAGAGACGGGTCGCGTGGATCCAAATTTGGACAAGGCCAAGCTGAGGAGAGAGAGAGAGAGAGAGAGAGAGAGAGAGAGAGAGAGAGTACCGTTGGCTTCACCGTCGCCGTAGACAACAATTTCATCATTGAGGTCGTGGGGATGAAGGAGGACACTGACGAAGTATGCAGCGACAAAGATGAAGGGAATGCTTGCAGCTTTGGTGGCCCTCTTCATCTTTCTCTTCTTCTTCAAGAACTCTTCAAATGGAGGGAGTGGCGTTATTTTATCCTCCTCACACCCAAAATTAGATGGCACAAACCTCAAGTGAAACGATAATCATAGTAGTAATTAGAAGGGAAAATTGTTAATAATAATAATTCAGTTTGAGAACAAGAGTGAAATATTTATAATTCATGTTATCAGGTCATCATAATCAATAACCCAACGAGGAATGTTATGCAATTAGCCCTATAATATCATCGGTACCATTCAATTGATTCCAGCTATGACGGTTCACATACAATATCCATGAGAACCAATTGAATTGAAAGATTCGGCACAAAGTAAAAGTCAATTCCTATAGACTTCTGGATGATGTTGATTTCTAAATTTATTAAGTTATTGTTTTTCCTTAATTTTAACCTAACCTATTGCCAATATTTGGATGCTCATTTAAAAAAAAATTCTATACTTTTTAGAACAAGTCCATTTGAACAGTAAAAAGGTTACATTGCTTCTTGGAGGATTTCCTGGAGTTTTGGTTCTAAACTGAAATTTCTGACGTATTCCAACAAAAGAAAAAGTACATACCTACCCAAAAAAAAAAAAAAAAAAAGAAAAAGTACATATCAAGATGGGATGGAAAGTATGATATGCTTTTGGTTGAGGTGGGTTTTCAAGATGATGAGTTATCTCTTTTTTGTCTTTTGAATTTGAGGTCAAAAGGTATAATATCATTCTTTTTCTTTGGTGTCCGTGGCATGGCTTCTTGTAACAGGTTACTTCTTTTTTTTTTTTCCTTTTAATATAGATATATTAGTTCATAGCCAAAGAAACAATGTCTTAGACCTAACTCAAAAATAATATAATGAAGGCTCAACCAATTAGCAAGGGAAAAAATGATTAAGGTAAGAGCGAATCGAAGTTCATTCATTATTTTGCTATTTTTCCTCTTCGTCTTCTAGCACCAACCATAACTTCATTAGTCTCTATTTAATTGTGCATATCATGCTTTTCACTTTTTCTCAATTTTAAGTTAATTTCACATCTCACCTTATTTGAAATTTCCTTATTATATTCGTGAAATTTTAACAATCTACATATTTAAACATCATAATTTAAGTATTCTTATGATTTCAATATTTTATCTTTCTTTTTTCTTTAGTTTTTTAATTTTTATATTTTAGAAATCAAGGTTAAAAAATTATTCAAAAAATGTAGTGAAATACACTTTTACCCTTAAAGGTCATATGCATTTCATATGATGATGGAAAATACAAATTAACGATTGTAACAAAATAAAATTTCAAGGGAATAATGCGTAACGGTTGAAAGTTTAAGGTTAATTGTCTAGTACTTTTAAATTTACGAGATTTTCGTGTAATTTTTTCTTATTTTTTATTTGCCATTTCGAGTTACTATAATATCAATCCCACCACTTTGAATTTCCTTCCATTATGATTGGAAGTTTAGATATACGGTGCATTTGCTTGTTTGTATCACTTAAAATAATTAATTATTGGAAAATATTCTCATTATTGATAATGATTTATGTGTAAATATTTTCGTGCACAATATTTTTTTTTTCATTCGTTCATTTCTACAAAGGATACAAGTAGTTATTTAAAAAAAGTTTTTTTACATAATTTAAATTTTCACTAAACAAACGCATCTTTGTAAATCAATATAATTATAATTAGGGGTGATCAGTTTCTAATACAATTTAGTTCTCGGGTGGTCTAATGAAAGTGGTGGAATGGCGGTTCATTGGGATTGCGATATCACCTTTGATTGCCTCGATTTTGTCCCTTCGCCTTGCACGCCGATTTCAAGAAGAGAAAAATGTCACCAAATCGACAAGCTCTCTACAAATCATGTACTGTAAACTTGACTACGAAGCAAAGCAATTCGCAAAGAATGAGCCGGAGGAGGAGACTTGCCTCCTAGTACCAGAGGGTTTCTAACGCGCTCAAAAGTTGTCTTCTAATAAATAAATAAAGTGCGTGAGAAATAGAAATAGATGATGGAAATAGAGTGCGTGAGAAATAAAAATAAATAAATAAATAAATAATGATTGGATAATTTTGTTTACCTTAGAATTAGACCGAAAAACACTTGTTCAAGTTTATGGAATCAGGACCAGATTGATACTTTCCGGAACCTTCCAAAACCGGCCGGTTTGCTCGTTCCGTGTTACCTCCTTTCTCTAATTATAACTATCAATCTTGTGGACCTCATCTTAATGTCAACATAATTAGTCCTATGGGGGTTGTTTCGTCGCGCCTAGCGAGTGACGTGGCGGGTTCTTAACGTCATTAACGACTTCATCGTTCGTTTTAATTTTTTACACATGTCGGGCGACGTCGATGAGATGACGAGGACAGAGCGTGTGTCCACGCCTCTACTCCGGGCTTCCGCCATCCACAAATCCGTTCTTCGAAGTACAAATAGCGGGAAAGAAATTTATGGCCTCAAGTTTCGCTTATCGCCGCTGCGTCGTGAGTCTTAAACCTCTTCCTTTCACTCGCCAGATCGACCATCGTCGCACCCCGTCGTCTCCTCCTCCTCCTCTAGCCTCCTCTGGTCGGAGCTCAGCCAGGACCCCCGGAAGGAGACCCGCCATGGAAGCTGTCGTGGCTTCTTCCCTGCCCTCCGTCCGCATCCGGGAACCGCATCCCAGGAGCCTTTTCTTCCGACCCAGATCAGTGAACCTTCTTCCCCTGCCGAGGCGGACCGCGGGCTCCAGGCTCCGCGCGGCGGTTTCGTCGCCGGCGTCGTCCGGCGTCTCGGCGGAGCCCGCGGCCCCGGTCGAGACTGATGCCCCGGGCGACGCCGCGGGGGAGAAGTTCGACTGGTACTCGCAGTGGTACCCGGTGATGCCGGTCTGCGACCTGGACAAGAGGAGGCCGCACGCGAAGAAGGTGATGGGCCTCGACGTGGTGGTGTGGTGGGACAGGAACGAGGAGGCCTGGAAGGTGTTCGATGACACTTGTCCTCATCGCCTGGCGCCGCTGTCCGAGGGGAGGATCGATCAGTGGGGGAGGTTGCAGTGCGTGTACCACGGGTGGTGCTTCGGTGGATCCGGGGACTGCAAGTTCATCCCCCAAGCGCCTCCTGATGGTCCTCCGGTAACTTTCGTTCGTTTCTTGTTTTCGCACATCGTGAATTCGGGTGTCGTCTCGAATCTTTTCTTCGTGCTCGACGAGTTTTCATGACATTTTTGTAGGAAACTCGTTCAATAGATAGTCTTTGATCATCCATAAGGACATGATTATTTTTGTCTATTGCTTGCGGACCCGGTGAGTAGTAGTGCTGATTTCGCTTTTTATTTATTCTGTTGTTCTTTTTAAAGTGTTTTTCGGGTGGTAAAGTCCACTACGCCAGGAAGTTGTGAACTTCCATTGGATTTACACAGGGATGTCCATATCAGTAGCTTCCAGTTCCGTTGACTTTCTTTCATAGGAGTGCTGTTACTGGCATGCTGATGTCCACCACTCTCTGGCTGCTGATTGTGCCAGTCCGAACCGTACAGCAAATGGTTTATCATTCAATAGATGTTTAAGATTACTTGGCTTATTAGAATCTTGCGTTGAATGTCCAATGGAATATTGCATTGGCTTCCTTTAACTGAAACTCCCATTATTTTCTGATGATGAAGTATTCCTTGTCTGAATCGTGTGCTTTTTGAATTACATAATTCAGAATGGTGCAACCTACTCTCACGAGCAAGTAGAAAAGAAAATGGAACACTCTTGCATTTGCCTGTGGAACAGGACAGCAAATGAATAATGTGGTCCTGGAGGCATTGGCATGTTGGTCTGTGTTATAGATATAACTGTGGCTCTTTTTAAATGTAAAAGGCATTGAAGTTTAGGTGGAGGAAGTACAATGTTTCATGAAGCATGTTTAAATCACGTCAATGAGCAACATCACTGAATATTTCTGATGCCAATTGTAAGTTACGTCACTGAGACTATATTATATGTCAAAATATCTCTTCTTCAGTGAGCTGATAGTGTCTTTGCTCGGTATATTTTAGAGAACATCTGTTACAAATTTCTTCATCTTTCCTCTGGAAGAGGAGACTGGCCTATTCTGTGCTTCTTCAAGCATTTTCTATCCAATAAAGGATTTAATCATGTAATGAGAGTAGCAGTGCAGTTTTGTGCGCCATGGCACACCTGTTGCTTGTAATTGAGTTAAAAATGGTATATTACAATATGGAACTGAAGGTTAGTATGGCTTTCTCCTTTGAAGTGCTTGGTGGTGATCAGTTAAGACATGATGTTCTCCCTCTTATATTTCTTGCAACATAAGTATTGGAACTTTTATGTTTTGGAGCATAACTAGTTGTCAATTTCATGTTCTTCGCAGGTTCACACATTTAAGAAAGCATGTGTGGCCGCTTATCCAAGTACTGTGCAGCATGATATTGTGTGGTTTTGGCCAAATAGTGATCCTCAGTACAAAGACATTATAATGAAGAAGAAACCCCCGTACATTCCAGAATTAGATGACCCATCTTATTCAAGGCTTATGGGAAACAGAGAAATTGCCTATGGGTATGAAGGCATCTTCTGCGATTTCTGACTTTTAAGAATGCCACAACTCTTTTTTTTCTATGTAGACTGTTGTGTTTTGCATAGCTACAGTAGCTTCATTCTTAGGCATATCATGTGCTTAAAGAATGCGTTACGTTTCCTCTGGCAATCATCATAAAAGCTATATTAGTAGGTCTGCCCTATCACCAGCTTGCACTTGACTGCTTTAAAACACATGAATCTGCATTTTCAGTTATGAGGTGTTGATTGAAAATCTTATGGATCCTGCTCACGTCCCATATGCCCACTATGGTATAATGCGAACTCAACAGCCGAAAAACAGATAAGAACTTTCTCTCCATGATATTTCCACTAATTACATTTCGATTTCCTTTGAGAAGCTACCAACACTTAGTATGTTCTCTACACAGTGAAAGCTGATAGAGAAGGGGGAAGGCCAGTTGAAATGAGTATAAAGAAACTCGATATTGATGGTTTCTTAGCAAAGCAGGAGTGGGGAAGTAGCAAATTCATGCCACCATGCATATTTTATGCTTATTCTGAACGTCCATCGGATCCAGGAAATGGGACTGCTATGTCAGATGGAAGCAAAATGGTATTGAATGAAAATTAATTTGGTGAATTTATTAGCAAATGATCTCCTTTTGTTTGTTCTGAGTAGTAGTATATCATCAGACACAGGAGTCTTCCGCACCTGCAGCAACACGGAGAATGGCTTTGATTTTCATTTGCATTCCAGTGAGTCCTGGTAACAGTAGATTGATATGGACCTTCCCGAGAAACTTTGGAGTATGGATTGACCAAGTGGTTCCACGATGGATATTTCACGTGGGACAGAACCTGATTCTGGATTCAGATTTATATCTTCTTCATGTTGAGGTAGTCTTTTAGTTTAGACCTTCATCCCTCAGCTATTCTTGTTAGTTGCTGGTCATGCACAGGATGTTCAAATGCTAGCATGGAACACTAACTGCAGATAGTGGTCTCTAGGGACAAAAAATCTCTGCGGAAAAAGAGTTGTAAAATTGTGACTAGTGGTTGGCTGTAGAAAGGGTACAGAAACATTCAATGGATTACTATGAGTCCCAGTTGTCATTTCAAGTCTAGCATAGAGTGATGTAACTGTCATTAGGTTCTCTCAGTTTTTTGTTGAAGGTTTTCCCACCTTCTCCTATGTTGCTTATTCTTTTGTGTCTCTTCTAACCGAGGATCTGAGTGAGTAGCATCTTCCTGATTGAAACGTAAGAATACTGCTGCAGAAGATGCCTGGCTTTCAATTAACCCCTAATGCATGCCAAGCCCCAGGATTTGCTTAGACTCGCCTGACTATCATGGTTCTTAACTTCCTTATGCCTCTCAGGAGCGAAAGATAATCGAGGTGGGCTCTTCCAAATGGCAAAAGGCCTGTTTCGTGCCAACAAAGTCGGATGCTCTTGTTGTCGGTTTCAGGAAGTGGTTGAACAAGTATGCCGGCAGTCAAGTTGATTGGAGGGGCAAGTTCAGTGGTGCTCTCCCCGCTACTCCTCCAAGAGAACAGCTGATGGACAGGTGATCCATTTCAGATTTAATTAGTTGTCTCGAGCTTTTGAAATCTTGGGCACTGATAACAAAGCAAAACGACATTTGAAGCCATCACAAGAAAAATTATCTTTACCTCAACGGGAAAGGAAAGTCAATCTTTAGGGTTCTTATATGGGGTGGTAGAGAAAATTATCAAGTTCGCAATGACTTCCAATGCAATCTTTAATGCCAATGAGCAGTTTGATGAAGAAAGTTGGTTGCAATTTTCGCAGGTACTGGTCTCACGTGGTGAACTGCCACAGCTGCAACGTTGCATACAAAGGTCTCAATGCACTCGAGGTCGCCTTGCAGGTGTTGTCTGTAGCTTCTCTGGGAGTTGTCGCCATGGCAAAACAAAATGCGTTGTCGGCCATAGCAAGAACTACACTTGTGGTGATGGCTGTAGTGTTCTTCGGGGCATCCAAATGGTTGGCTCATTTCATATACAAGAATTTCCGGTACCATGACTATGACCATGCCTTCCGCTGAGATCCGAGTTTCATTATCTCTCCTTTTTCTCTCCCTGATCTCTGTGGAGATCCTTTTTGTACATAACTCAACACACCCTCCCATCTTTAAAGAATGAAAACCCAAAGAGATGGACTTCGGATACCATATTTGCGAAGAAAGTGATTACGAAACTCGTGGGCAGTCAGTGTTTTTATGGCATGATCCGTGGTGATTATGATGAGATTTTTTTTACTTTACAGTCCTTGTTTCAGTAAAAAATCTGCAGCCATGTAGTCACTAGATGATAGACAGAACACTTCGCAGCGAAATGCTGTGAAAATTCGACTAGAACAGCTTTGTACAGCCGACCTGTGACACTGAGTAAGACCGCGATACATCTACGAACTTGGATCGTCCTGCGCATGTTTAGTATGACAGAGTCGGATCGTTTGCTTCTTATATAGATATTGCTAACAATTGCTCGTCGTCGTCACCTGCAAGATAAGGCCAAAAACTTGACTTTACGCCGGTGAATCACTGATCAAAGAGAAGATTTTGTAAATTCGAGTCATCTGCGGGATCTGTTTTAGAGACAAACGAGCAGAGCCATAGATGCAAGAAACATGTGTCGTTGAGCTGGTGCTTCTTATCGGTGTTGTGCTCACATCAAAGTGGAAAAGAAATGATTTATCGTCGGATATCTAGTCATTGTCATCCCAACCATCTCCACAACCACAAGCAGATATGGGCTTTTTATATGCAACTCCAAAGTCGAACGCAAACGCCACGCGATGATTTGAGTTGGAGGGTCACGTTAGCTAAATTTGTCAGATTTAATTTGGGAAAATTGCGTAACTAGTCCTGAAAGTTGTTAACTTTGTGTCCACTTCATTTCTAAAACTTTCAATTCGTGTATTTAATATCAGACCTCGTTAACCTTCGCCAGCTTTCTGCTTTTCGGTCAAATTGGTTAATTTCAAATGGACGGAAATGCACACATTACTTTTTGATAATTTTTTTTAATGCTGCGTGGTTTTTAAACATTTTTTCAATAGGTGAATATGAGGGGAGTAGTCTTGTGATGCTACTTCAGAAAATTAAAAAAAAAATTTGAAAATAAACATTAAATATGAAAAATTGGAAGAAAAAGAATTAAAAGAGAAGGAAAAGTGACAAAAGAGTGGAATGCGAAGAATTTCGAGTCAAAGATGAAATGCAAATAGTTTTGGTAAACACTTTTCGCCTTTAGATTAAAGGGTTTTTACAAAATGTTAGTAAACACTATTTGCTTAAACGATTTTGGTTTTAAAAAAATAAAGAAAGAAAAGGAAGATTACAACACTAACCAAACTCAAACAAAGGTGGAAGCTTTGGTCATAGTTGTTGCCGAGTCACGTGACCCTAAAGTAGGCATAGCTGGAGTGGCACAACCCAGGCAAATCGGCTATGGCCTAGGCGAGGCAACACTAAAGTTGAATGACCTTAGACAAGTCATTTAAGAGAATAGTAGCTAGGCAAATTCAAACAAAGGCAAACTCAAACGATAAAGCATCGAGACCAGATAAATCTTAGGGATAAAAACAATAGAAATCATAAAACTTGTCACAAAAATGCAATTGAATTCTAAAACTTGCAAAAAGTACAATTAAGTCTAAAACTTGTCAAATTGTTTTAATCGAGTCATAAAAGTTAACGTCCGTCAACTTTTTTAATGGAAAATGCTGACGTGGTGCGTAACGTGGCATTTTAAATGATTTTTCATTTTCCACATGGCTTTTTTAATTATTTTTATTCAATTTTTTAAAAAAATTAGATTCAAAAACTAAAAAAGAAAAGCTAAAATTTATTTTTTTAATCATTAAAATAAAAAGGCAGCTCCTCCCTTGCCGCCCCTCTAGCTATGGGCGCCAGCCAAGGAAGCGTTGGCCTTTTTTTTTCTTTTTTTTTTTTTGAACTGAAGTTTTATTTTTCAAATAAATTTTAAATTTTCTTTTCTAATTTTTAAATCTATTTTAAATATAAAAAATTTTAAAAAAACATATGGAAAATAAAAATTAATTTTAAATGCCACGTTAGCATTTTCCATTAAAAAAGTTAACAATGTTAACTTTGGATTCGATTAAAACAATTTGATAAGTTTTAGAACTTGATTATACTTTTTGCAAGTTTTATAACTCAATTGCATTTTCATGACAAATTTTAGGACTTCTGTTACACTTATCTCTAAATTTTATAAAGATTCGTGACCCTTATTGAGACCAATGTGGCCGGCGAGCCTTGACCTCTATGATTGTCGCATAACCTTGGAAAGCCATTGGTGATCCTCATGCATCGATGAACATCAATGACCCTTAGTCTTAGCAAGCATCGATGAACATCAATGACCCTTAGTCTTGCTAAGACGATGAACATTGATTTTGTTCAGGGGCACAAAAGGAATATGAAACCATTATAATGAGGGAAAACTTCGAATAAAAAGGTCCACTGAGTTAGAATTTCAAAACTACTCCATCTTATGTTACCTTACCTTTAGAAAAAAGCTTTTGAAGATGCATTGCATTGGCCAAATGAGCTTTCATTTCAGCTTATAGGACACCCTATTCTTTCCCTCCATTCCTGGACAGAGAGAGTTTTTCCTTTTTGGGGATCGATAAGTATGCAAACATCAATCATGCCAGTACACAATACCATACTATGATGATTCATCATTATTTCAAAAATAAAATAAAATAAAATAAAATTCGCCCGCGTGAGCGAATACGACTATAGCAAGCAAGCGCAATGTCAAGCGAGCGAGAGATAGAGACCAGAAAAAACAATTCCCACGATATAAGACAAATCTCGGAAAACCCAAACAAAAAAGGCCCTTCGACACCCCAACGCCCATCACGACACCAAGGTAAGCCCAAGCTCACCGCGACCCCCAAGCCCAAGATTTGCAGAAACTCCTCCTCCATCTCCATCTCCATCTCCATTTCTGCAACTCGAGCTCGACTGTAAGTGGAAAACCCATCTCCAAGCTCTTATCTTTTCGCTCCCATTTCCTCTCTTTCGCTCTCTGCGCTTCTGGGCCTAGGCCGCCCGCCCCAAAAGGCAAGAAACAGAGACGCGCCCCTAGAGGTAGGTCGACTTCTTTTCAGGGCACACCAGAGGGAAAAACCTCGTTATTCTTAACCGTACCTGCCTGCGGAGGTAAACCTTGTCTTTGGCCTGAAAAGAGACTTTTGTCGCTGTTGCTCGGATACGCAAATGACTAGCGTCGCAGAATTGCCCTGTACATTATGCAAAGTGAAGTGGTTTTTGGTAATGACCGAGGAGGTTTTGCAGAACTCACAATAACACAGTGATCTAGCAAAGAAAGTGGGGGTCGTCGTGTTACTAAACATGCTGTGGACTCTCTCTCTGGTGGGTTTTTGCCGATGCCTCCGCAACTTAAAAACTATCATATTTCACAAATCCTACTTTAGCTTGGTGCCCGTCCTTCGTTTAAGCAAGACATTGGGATAGCATACTTCATTCCTAGTTGCCATCCCCATTTTCAGCTTCTAGCAGATCAATGCCCACTGGCAGTTTCACCATTAATCTTCCCCATGTCCTTCGTTTAGTTACTCTCGGTTTTTCATTTATCTTCCTTCTTGTCAGATGCTCACTTGAGTTCAACTACAACCCATTTTTCACTACAATATCTAGAGCGTAAGGAGACATGGCCTTTGATAAATTGCAGCTTTTTAGGAGATTAAATGGCCTCAGATCTGCCCTTTTTTTTTTTTTTTTTTTGGGCAAAAGCATCGAACTGTGAACGCCTTTGCGAATGCCTTCTTTCTCATATCTTCCTGTTTTTGAAATGCCTTAGGATGTTCCGCAAATGGCTTAGGAAGTCTCACAGGAGATGCTCCGCAAAAGTGAGCGAGTCTCTTAGGTTGTTTAGGTGGCTTGGTACGAACTCACAACCTCTAATTTGCTGTATTGATATCCTCGCGCTACACGTGGAAACTGTTGTTTCTACAGACAATGGACGGAAATAGCAGGGCTTGGAACGACGGGAACCGAGTCTCGATAAAAAAAAAAGGAAATGAAAAGAAACAGTTCATAGGATTTCAAATTCGAACATTCGAGCCCACCAAAGCGAAGCAATGCTTCGGTCGTTATTCACCACACTGCGCTCCTGCTGACTACTAGCATTCAACCTTACGGAATCATCTCATCCAAAAGCAGCCCTAGCTGGTTCTGGAGGATCTGTGAGGAAGATGTCGAGGAGCTGATCAATGGTGGTGAGCTGCATTTCTGGGTACATTGTCGAAACCTCGAGATCATCATCATCTATCTCGTAGCTCATCAGATCTCCCTTGACGAATATGGAGTGAAGTATGGAGACGGGTATGTTTTCTGGAGGTGGCAGAGCTTAACAAAGGACATGAAAAACATGAAGCGTCGTCAGCAAACCTTTCTTGAATCGATTCAAGATGAGGCACAAGCACACAAATCTGACCAATGTCGTTTAAATAAAATTTCGGGGTGGGTATTGCGAATAATTTCGATAAATGCAAGGACCTTATCATAATTGAAGAAAAATAGAGGGGGTTTGGAAAAAATACAACAGTGATTTGAAGCTTACTTTGAGAGAGCTTGACCAGATCTTCCTCGGGCACATAGACTCTCTTGAAACTCCGACCCGTTTTCTCCTCCCACAGCGAAATCAGTTGGTGCTGAGAGATTATGTTCGATTTCGGGCGATAAGTGACGACCTGATTGCACGCCCTCGGATCATTCGCCACCTTGATCGTGTACTTCCCTATGTCTTCCTCGTAATTTAGCACGGCTAGCACAAAAAATAGAATCTTCAATCATATTCATACATACGACAATGGCAAGGTTAAGTCTCTAAACTTTTTTAAACGAACATGAATAGATAAACAAAATAATGTTTTAGGGGAGACATTGCTGACGTGAAAAAGTTTAAGGACCTCCCTTACCACTCGACATAAATTTAGTGGTTTTGGCATTTTTCTGGAAAATTCAAAGTAAAGCCCTTTCATTCGAAAATTGGATCAACTTGAGGTTTACATCTATCTATCACCCAACATTTTGAATGAAGAGTTTTTCATAACCAAATGACCTCGAAAATTCTTCAAAGACTCCGTGATTTTCTCGTACAATATGATTGCCTTCATCTATCACGTCAACATCCCACAAAGGATAAGGGCTAGGCAACAAATTGGAACCCAAATTAAATCATAGATGTCAATCATGTGGGATGCAAAGGCGAGATCCACATGATCAATTATTTTGATAGAAACGGATTGCGTGAATCTAGATCCAGACAAGGCCAAGTTCAATCTGAGAGAGAGAGAGAGAGAGAGATGATTTTCTTGCACGATATGATTGACTCCATCTATCACGTCCACATCCCACAAATGATAGGGCTAGGCAACAAATTGGAACCCAAATTAAATCATAGACGTTGATCATGTGGGATGCAAAGGTGGGATCCACATGATCAATTATTTCGATAGAAACAGAACAAGGCCAAGGCCAATCTGAGAGAGAGAGAGAGAGAGAGAGAGAGAGAGAGAGAGATTTTCTCGTACAATATGATTGACTTCATCTATCATGTCCACATCCTACAAAGGACAAGCTTAGGCAACAAATTGGAACCCAAGTTAAATCATAAACGTTGATCATGTGGGATGCAAAGGCGAGATCCACATGATCAAGTATTTCGATAGAAACGGATGTGTGAATCCAGATCCAAACAAGGCCAAGATCAATCCGAGAAAGAGAGAGAGAGAGAGAGAGAGAGAGAGAGAGGGATGCAAAGGTGGGATCCACATGATCAATTATTTCATAAAAACAGATCGCATGAATCTAGATCCAGTCAAGGCCAAGGCCAATCAGAGAGAGAGAGAGTACCGTTGGCTTCGCCGTCGCCATAAACAACAATTTCATCATGAGGGTTGTGGGGATGGAGGAGGACATTGACGAAGTATGCAGCGAAGCAGTTTGCAGTGATGAAGGTGAAAGGAATGCTTGCAGCTTCGATGGCCCTCCTAATCTTCCTCTTCTTCTCCAAGAACTCTTCGAATGGAGGGAGTGGCGTTATTTTATCCTCCTCACTCCCGAATCAGACGGGACAAACCTCTGATTAAAAAAAAAAAAAAAAGGATTAGAAGGGAAATTTGTTAATAAAGATGATAAATAATGATAATAATAATCCAGTTTGAGAACGAGAGTAAAATATTAATAATTCTGTTGTCGGGATGTGATAATTAGCAACCAAACGAGTAAAGTTATGCAATTAGACCTAGGATTTCATTGATACCATTTGACTGATTCCAACATATGATGGTTCACATGTACTATTCATGAGAATCAATAGAATTGAAAGGTTCGGTGCACAGTAAAAGTCGACTCCTATATACATCTAAATGATGTTGATTTATAAACTTCAAGGGTTTGATTCGATTATTTTTTCCCTTAATTTTTACCTAACCTATTGTCAATATTTGGATGCTCAATTTAACAAAATTCTATACTTCTTAGATCAAGGACACTTGAACAGTAAAAAAGGTTATGTTGCTTCTTGAGGATTTTCTAGGATTTTGATTCTAAACTGAAATTTCTGACATATTTCAACAAAGGAAAAAGTACATATCAAGATGAGAGGAAAAGTATGATATGCTTTTGATTGACGTGGTTTTTTAAGATAATGAAATATTTCTTCTTTTTTTCTTTCAATTTGAGATCAAAAGAGTATAATATCATTCTTTTTCATGGCGAATTTGAATAGTGTCCAGTGGTATAACTTCTTGTAACAGGGGATATTACTTTATATATATTAGTTCATAGCCAAAGAAACAATTTCTCAGACCTAACTCAAAAATAATATAATGAAGGCTTGACCAATTAGCAAGGGAAAAAATGATTAAGGTAATAAGCAAATCAAAGTTCTTTAATCATTTTGCTATTTTTCCTCTTTATCTTATAGCTTCAACTATAACTTCATTGATCTCAATTTAATTGTGTATATCATGCTTTTCGCTTTTTCTCAATTTTAAGTTAATTTTATATCTCGCCTTATCTAAGTTCAACCAATTATTTCAGGAAGTAACAATAATATTATCTAAAAAACATTAAACAGATTTCTTACTCCTTGGATAATTAATTTGATTTTTCATACAATAATAATTGCAACTTCCCTTATATGCCTGATTAGACGGTGCATTCCACGGATGATATTCTAGTTTTTTTTTTAAGTACCAGCTCTTTTGATATATAGTTTATTTATTATGGTACGAATGACGAATATTTATCTATTACATGTCATCAAGATCAGACTCTAAACGGTTGACAAAAGTTAACTATGGCACTAAAAGGCAGCAAACCCAATGCTGACACGTTGTTGTTCTGTGCCCTCGTTACTTTCGCAACTAATTTTGGACCGTGGTTTTGAACCCAAGAAAAATAACCTGTTGGATCAATCCAATATAGTAATAAAGTAAGCTGGATCTAAGCATGTCTTTAAAAAGCTTCATTCCAATTTAATTTGAATCTTGAGATTTTTAGGATGTAAAACACTTTGAGAGTATTCTCATATCTTAAAAAAGATAGATATACAGAGGAGAACTTGGGGATATTAGGCGTGCGAGTATCAACATATTAAAATAAGAAACGTAGTCTTATTAGCTCACCTAAATTATCATGCAAGCAGGGTGGCCCTAACACGGAAGTGAAAACTCCTTGCTACTTGGTGAGGTTACATAGGGTTACAATGTAGTGATAACGTAAGTAATGTAGAGTTTCTGATATAATTATTTCCACTTTAATTTTGAGACTCCAATGAGTTAGTATAAGGATCTGAACTGGGATCAACTGACGAGGGTGATAATTGGATTGCTAGGGATGTCTCACGTGTGACACTAAGGGAGCAATTCTCAATGCACGGAATCTTCTCGTTAATTTTGGGTAATTAAAGCCTCTACTAGCTTTGTCCCGACCATTTAGTATGATAGGCCTACTCTTACGCGTCACTGGAGAAGCGATTTTCGTTACATCGAATTTTTTCGTTAATTCCATAAATTTAAGTCTCTGCTAGCTTTGCTTCGACCATTCAGTCTAATATATCTACTCTTTTGTTTTTAATAAGAATAAGAATAGTAAAAAGTATGATATTTTTTCTACATTTGCTCGAAGTAAGAGAGGGTGGCTCGAATAGCTTAGATCAAGACTTTTAGAGTTAAGAAGTGAGAATTGAAGAGAGGGTTTTTATTTTTTATTTTTTTATTCCTGTACTTTTAGTACCAAACTCCTTCAGAGGATTGATTATTATACACTTGAACTAGGTGGATCCGACTTTCAAAAGAAGAGAGAAAGAACCTCTCAGTCAAAAAAGAAAAAAAGATTGAATGGCCAATTTCCTAGCCTAGGGAGGATTACCAAAAAAAGTTCTAAACATATTATAATTGTGCCAATTCAATCTTTTAGCTCCTTTTTTTTTAGAAAAAAAAAAACTAATTGAGTCATAAACCCTTTGCATTTGAGCCAGCTGAGTGATATAGCAAAATCTAAGCAATCAATGCTAACATGGACACCGCCTATTATTGACATGGATAATTTTTAATAATATTTCAATTTTTTTTTTACTTTTTCTCTTTTGTTTTTTTCTTCCATTTATCTTCTTCCTCTAGCCAATTGCCAAAACTTAGCGACCGACCAGGCGAGGTCGACCTCATCAAGAGCAAGCGAGGTTTGCCCTCACATCAGTCGGTAGGGCTGACCTCACAAGCCCTCACCTCTGGCTAGTCGTCAAGTTTCGGCGACTAGCTAGAGGAAGAAGATGAAGGGAAGGAAAAAAAAAAAAAAAGAAAGGGAAAGGGAAAATAAATAAGTAAATATTATTAAAATGTTATTAAAAATAGTGTTGGTCACGTCAGATAGTATAGCCAATGTCCATGTCAGCACCATCGGCCAACATTTGTCGGATGGCTTGAATTGGCACAAATACAAAAAGTTTATGAACTCAGTTGGCACTAAACTAACACAATTGTAATAGTTTTAAGACTATTTTCATAATTTTTTCCTCCTAGACTAGCTAGAGATAACTTACCTTGATGTTGCCGGCGGCAATGATGGCATCGATGATCTTGAGTTGGTCGAGTACTTGAGGGTATGCAAGAGCGGAGATAACTATGTCCACCTTCTTCAGTGCTGCCACAATCTTCTCATGCTCCTCTAGCTCTCCCTATTTCATTGCCACAACAACGTCAATGGTCAATTTTGCTTTATCCTTGTTCCTCCAACTAGTCTTTTGATTGATGGATTGTAAATATATCGTAGGTGATGATATCCACAACATATAGCACCACACTTAGAAATATAATTAGAGGAAAACATAGCCTTTATCAACATTCGGGTGTGCATCCGAATGAGCTCCCATCACATGAGAGAGAGAGAGAGAGAGAGAGAGAGAGAGAGAGAGAGAGAGAGAGCACGCATACTTCGATGATGTGGACGCCGATGGAGTGGAACTCGCGCCGGAGGTTAAGGTTTGAAGGCAGGGTCGCGGGGCCAACAGGCCGAGCGTAAATGCAAGTCGGGTGACCCAAAGAGACGCTCGCCCTCACCATGTGCTTGCCAATGTATCCGGTGCCACCGAAGATGAGAATTCTGCTATCTTTCGCCTCCCTCGCCATTTGCCCTTACTTTGTCTTCTCCTCCCTTTCTTTTTGGCTCTTGCCCATTCGAGTGTGCCTTGGCTACACTCCTATTTGTACTAGTGGTGAGTGCGGTTCCCGAGTAGAACCGGGAACCGGAAAACCCTAGTTCAGTTCCCGATTCTTAAGAAATCGGTTTCGATTCTCGGTTTTGATTGCGGTTCTTATGGGAACCTGAACCGGAATCGAAACCGGTTAGGATTCCAAAAAAAAAAAAAACCTAAATCAACGGTCTCCTCTCTTCCCCCCACATGATTTCCCCCACCACCCACCCACCCACCTTTCTTTTTCTCTTTATTTTCTCCCCTTTCGCCTCCTCACGTCACTTCATGCCCCCCCTTTCTTTTCTCCCCTTTTGCTCCTCACGTCACTTCATGCCCCCCTTTCTTTTTCTCTCTCTTTCTCTTCTCTTTCCCCCTCTCTCGGCCGAAACCCGCCCTTCTTCTTCTCTTCTTCTTCCTTCCTTCCTCTTACTGGTGTTGCTTCACCCACCACCACACCGCCGCCCCACGCCCTACTCACCACCACCTCTTGGCCACCGAACCACCACCACTCACCGCTCATCCGACGAGCCATCTCGCCGTTGAGCCGGACGAGCTGTCGCGCCGTCCGCACCACCGTGAGCCACCGCCGTCATCCCTAAGCCACCGTTACCACCTCTTACCGCCACTCGCTCGACCGTCCAGGCCATCGTTTCTCCAAACCGCCACTACCTCCGCTCGAACCGAGCTCTTCCCCCCTTGGCCGTGGGTTGAGCCGCGACCACCGTCGTCTTCACCGCACCATTGGTGCCACTGTTGGTGCTGTGAGACTCATGTCTTCGTCACCGTCACTACGTGCTCGCTGTCGCCGGACCTCCTCGACCCCGCCGCTAGACGCCGTCACCCCTTGCTCGACTAGCCGCTTAGCTGCTTGCCATCGATGCCACCATTGGACGTCGCTTGTCCCCTCGGTGGAGGCTGCTTGCTTGCCTAGCCGCCCCGACGCTGCTTGTCGCTCGCCTAGTCGCCCAATTAGCCTTAACTCCACACCCCTTCGCCTCCACCTCCACCTCCACCTCCAGCTTAGTCACACCCCACTCTCTCTCTCCTTCCACCTATCTGGTCAGGGGGCGACGCGGGACGCCCTTGGAGACTCCAGCGGGGGCCTACTGGCTGGTCGACGACGAGACGGTAGGGTTGGATTTATCTCAGTAATCGAGCTATTAGCTTGTGTGTAGTTTGCATTCGACTATAGATGTGTTCGATGTGAATGTGCAAGTCGGAATGACTGATGCGGTTCATTCTGATGACGAATTTCCCTTTTTATTTGTCGGGGATTTCTTTTTCAATGCTTGCATTGTTGACATTTGGTATCCAAGCTCTTGGAACAACTCAAGCGATTGTTGTATTTATTGTGTTCAGATGGAGGATAACAAATCCAACACTAGATCTTCTTTTGGAGATTGTCTGAATCATACAACCTTGGACAAATGATTTTGGTTTTCTTAGTCTAGCTTGAAAACGGATGTATGCGAACAGAGTTAGAAATTTCTCTTCCATTTCAATTTGTGCTAAGACTTTCTTGTAGCGTATTGAATCCCTCTATGCAATGTCTAAAGTCAAAGCTAGGAGATGAATTTGGTTTTTCTAGCGATAAAATGTAGTCTGACAGTCATTTCTTTTTTTTCTTTTTTTATACAGTCTCAATGGTTATGTTCATGGTAATGACAAGTGGACCATATTGCTGGTTGGTTTTCTTCAAAATGCTGGAGCTAGGTTCCTCACTTAGTATTGTTGAAGAGTTCATTACTTCGACTTAACAAAACTCACTAGATTGGGTTGATGCTAAATTCTTGTGATTGTTCAGAAATTGGACTAAGAATGACGAAAATAAGATCTATATGTCTCTGATATGTGGAAGAACTCATTTTCTATGCAAGGACATGAAGCCCTTTCAGGAATCTATTAAAAAAGCAATTATTGTTCTCCATTCTTCTTCTGTTAGATTTTGTTCCCGTAATTTAAGAATTCACCAATCCAACATACTTAGGATCCATATGATGTTCTAGTCAAGCAACTTGATAGCAATCATTTCCCATTCTTCATTACTTCTGCGTACAAATGCTAATCTTCATGGTCATTGTTTGATGTACTAAAAAGTTGCATCGTTTGTCACTGAGCTGAGGTTTGAAGCTTCAGGGTATTGTCAGGAATCTTGTATCCTCCATTCTAATCCATTTACTTTTGTTCTGGCCGTGTAGGTGATACACAGAGACTTTAAGTCATCGAATGCATTATTGGACGAGGACTTAACCAAAGCATTCAAACTTTGGGCTTGCACGGGAAGGGCCAACAGCTGACCGTACTCATGTTTCAACTACTGTAAGTTACACTTAAACTCATTCTTGATCCGCTGTAGCCAATTGTTTAGAGGCAATAAGTGTTCTTCTATAAAAGTCTTGGTAACATTTGTTGAGCTAAAAGTTTTTATGGTGCTCATATCCTTTGTTGTCTATTTCCTTCTTCGTTATAGTTCAAATCTGAAAATGAAGAAAAAAAAAGCTGTTGGAACTTGGAACCGACCTTGGAACTTGTGATAGGGTAGGTTCTAGGTTCTTGGCTTTAACGGGTAGATTTCAAGTTCCAAAAAATAAGGAATCTGTACTCAATGGTAGATTTCAAGTTTCAAACGAACCGAACCGGAATCAAGAACTGCTCACCCCTAAATTGTACGCCAGGCAGGAATCAAGAACTGCTCACCCCTAAATTGTATGCCAGGCAAGGAGGGGCAACCCTCTCTCTGTCGGCTGCATTGGGGCCGATATCTAGCACAAATGCATACTTGTCATCTTATCGCGCAGAGGATGAGTTTCCCTCTGAATTTGAGAGATTGCAAAAGAACAAAGGGTACGGCGCATTGAATGACCGAAATCGATGATCGTCATCAAGGCATCTCCAACAGTGACACTGATGGAAATATGCATGCACGTCATGTTCAGGGAAAACGTGCTTTAACCATGTACCGTGTGTCCCCTACGTCGTGGACTGTGTTCGCTTTCGCCTGAAATGAGACTTTGAAAGGTCCATGTCTCGGCTATTTGCTTGTGTTGTGTTTGGTAAAAACTCGAGGAGAAATGGAGACGCTCGGTTCTACGGAAAAGGAAAGCCAAATTTCATTCTCCATTGAAATCCACGATTTTGTGCTTCGTATTTGCTCAAATAGGTTTAGGATTTCCATATTATTTCAGGAATCGGGTGAAAATTAGGGTGAAAAATTGAATACGAGAGGCGATATATTGAAGATTGGAATAAAGAGAAAGAGAGACGCGAGTGATGTGAAGATTCCTTTTTTTTTTTTTTGGGTACAGCACACAAAGGCTTTTTTCCCGATCAAAGGAATGAATCTTGCACCTCTCTCTTTTCGCGTCCTCACCCTCCGAATCCCAGTCACTCGGTTGTGTGCCCAATCCAAAACTCACGTTCAACCGTGCATTTTAACCTTAAATAATATTTGCGGTCTAACTTTCCATCTTTGATTTGTTGAATTTCTTCGACAATCGACATTACATTATGAAGATGGATTAGCCGTTTGTGTACATAGGTGACAAAATATACAAATTATTCAAACTCGCTCCAAAAGGTAAAAATCCACTCTTAGTTTCTAAACCTGTGCGTACATTCAATCAAAGTCCCTCCCGCTTCAAATCGAATTAATGGGAGTTGCAAGTCCGGTCGGAGGCATCCCGAGCCCAAGTGGGAAAAACTTCTGTCGCCATGAGCGTGCACTATCGACCAATGCCAAACTCTAGGATTCCTACTCTTGACCAGGCCAAGTTTGTTTGCACTCCCTGGAGGTATGTCGACTTCTTTTCAGGGCACACCAAAGGAAAAAACCTCGTCATTCTTTAACTGTACCTGCCTGCGAAGGTAAACCTTGTCTTTGGCCTGAAAAAGAGACTATGGTCGCTGTTGCTTGGATGCGCGAATGACTAGCGAATGCAGAAATTGCCCTGTACATTATGCAAAGTGAAGTGGTTTTTGGTACCGACCGATGGGGTTTAACAGAACTCACAATAACAGAGTGGGTTAGCCAAGAAAGTGGCGGTTGTGTTGCCCATTGTCCGAGGCTCTTCTTTTCAACCACAATGACTAGCCAATCTAAACATCCTCATCCTTCTCGTCAAGTTCCAATCCGGGTCCCTGAGCCGTCTTGCTTATTTGCTCATGTCTATCCACAGAGGCTCTATTTTCCAAATGGCCATGAACATTTTTCCGCATTCACTTTTCAGTAATCACTTCGGAATCAATCTCGACTGCAAGTTCCTTTACTACTTAGCTTGCTGGGACTTTCTACGATGGGTTATTGCCGGTGCTTCGACAACTTCAAAATTATCATATTTCACACATCCTATGTTAGCTTGGTGCCCATCCTTCCTCTACTCAGCAAGACATTGGGATGGCATACTTTATTCCTAGCCGCTATTCCATTTGCTGCTTCTAACGGATCAATGCCCACTATCAGTTTCGCCATTAATCTTCTTCACGTCCTTCGTTTAGTTACTCTCGGTTTTTCATTTATCTTCCTTCTTGTCAGATGCTCACTTGAGTTCAACAACAACGCATTTTTTACTACAATATCTAGAGCGTAACGAGACATGGCCTTTGATAAGTTGCAGCTTTTTAGGAGATTAAATGGCCTCAGATCTGCTTTTTTTTTTTTTCTTTTTTTTTGGGCAAAAGCATCGAACTGTTAACGCCTTTGCGAATGCCTTCTTTCTCATATCTTCCTGTTTTTGAAATGCCTTAGGATGTTCCGCAAATGGCTTAGGAAGTCTCACAGGAGATGCTCCGCAAAAGTGAGCGAGTCTCTTAGGTTGTTTAGGTGGCTTGGTACGAACTCACAACCTCTAATTTGCTGTATTGATATCCTCGCGCTACACGTGCAATCTGTTGTTTCTATAGACAATGGACGGAAATAGCAGGGCTTGGAACTACGGGAACCGAGTCTCGATAAAAAAAAAAAAAAAAGGAAATGAAAAGAAACAGTTCATAGGATTTCAAATTCGAACATTCGAACCCACCAAAGCGAAGCAATGCTTCGGTCGTAATTCAGCACACTGCGCTCCTGCTGACTACTAGAATTCAACCTTACGGAATCATCTCATCCGAAAGCAGCCCTAGCTGGCTCTGGAGGATCTGTGAGGAAGATGTTGAGGAGCTGATCAATGGTGGTGAGCTGCATTTCTGGGTACATTCTCGAAACCTCGAGATCATCATCACCTATCTCGTAGCTCATCAGATCTCCCTTGACGAATACGGAGTGAAGTATGGAGACGGGTATGTTTTCTGGAGGTGGCAGAGCTTAACAAAGGACATAAAAAACATGAAGCGTCGTCAGCAAACCTTTCTTGAATCGATTCAAGATGAGGCGCAAGCACACAAATCTGACCAATGTCGTTTAAAGAAAATTTCGGGGTGGGCGTTGCGAATAATTTCGATAAATGCGAGGACCTTATCATAATTGAAGAAAAATAGAGGGGGTTTGGAAAGAATACAACAGTGATTTGAAGCTTACTTTGAGAGAGCTTGACCAGATCTTCCTCGGGCACATAGACTCTCTTGAAGCTCCGACCCGTTTTCTCCTCCCACAGGGAAATTAGTTGGTGCTGAGAGATTATGTTCGGTTTCGGGCGATAGGAGACGACCCGATTGCACGCCCTCGGATCGTTCGCCACCTTGATCGTGTACTTCCCTACGTCTTCCTCGTAATTCAGCACGGCTAACACAAAAGATAGAATCTTCAATCATATTTAGAGATGGAAAATACACAGGATGATGGCAAGGTTAAGTCTCTAAACTTTTTTAAATGAACATGAATAGATAAACAAAATAATGTTTTAGGGGCGACATTGCAGACGTGAAAAAGTTTAGGAACCTCCCTTACCACTCAACATAAATTTAGTGGTTTTGGCTTTTTTTTTTTTTTTGGAAAATTCAAAGTAAAACCCTTTCATTCGAAAATTGGATCAGCTTGAGGTTTACATCTATCTATCACCCAACATTTTGAATGGAGAGTTTTTCATAAACGAATGACCTCGAAAATTCTTCAGACGACTCCGTGATTTTCTCGTACAATATGATTGCCTCCATCTATCACATCAACATCCCACAAAGGATAGGGCTAGGCAACAAATTGGAACCCAAATTAAATCATAGATGTCGATCATGTGGGATGCAAAGGCCGGATCCACATGATCAATTATTTCGATAAAAACGGATCGAGTGAATCCAGATCCAGACAAGGCCAAGGCCAATCCGAGAGAGAGAGAGAGCGTGATTTTCTTGTACAATATGATTGACTCCATCTGTCACGTCCACATCCCACAAAGGATAGGGCTAGGCAACAAATTGGAACCCAAATTAAATCATAGACGTTGATCATGTGGGATGCAAAGGTAGGATCCACATGATCAATTATTTCGATAGAAACGGATCGCTTGAATCCAAATCCAGATAAGGCCAAGGTCAATCCGCGAAAGAGAGAGAGAGAGAGAGAGAGAGAGAGAGAGAGAGAGAGAGAGAGAGAGAGAGAGAGAGAGAGGAGGTAGGATGCAAAGGCGGGATCCACATGATCAATTATTTCGATAGAAACAGATTGCGTGAATCTAGATCCAATCAAGGCCAAGGCCAATCCGAGAGAGAGAGAGAGAGAGAGAGAGAGAGAGAGAGAGAGAGAGTACCGTTGGCTTCACCATCGCCATAAACAACAATTTCATCATGAGGGTTGTGGGGATGGAGGAGGACATTGATGAAGTATGCAGCCAAGCAATTTGTAGCGAGAAAGGTGAAGGGAATGCCTGCAGCCTCTGTGGCCCTCCTAATCTTCCTCTTCTTCTCCAATAACTCTTCGAATGGAGGGAGTGGCGTTATTTTATCCTCCTCACACCCAAAATCAGATGGCACAAACCTCTGATTAAAAAAAATAATGATTAGAAGGGAAATTTGTTAATAAAGATGATAAACAATAATAATAATCCGGTTTGAGAACGAGAGTAAAACATTAATAATTCTGTTGTCGGGATGTGATAATTAGCAACCAAATGAGTAAAGTTATGCAATTAGACCTAGGATTTCATTGATACCATTTGACCGATTCCAACATATGATGGTTCACATGTAATATTCATGAGAATCAATAGAATTGAAAGGTTCGGTGCACAGTAAAAGTCAACTCCTATATACATCCAAATGATGTTGATTTCTAAACTTCAAGGGTTTGATTCGATTATTTTTTTCCCTTAATTTTTACCTAACCTATCGTCAATATTTGGATGCTCAATTTAACAAAATTCTATACTTCTTAGATCAAGGACACTTGAACAGTAGAAAAGGTTATGTTGCTTCTTTGAGGATTTTCTAGGATTTTGATTCTAAACTGAAATTTCTGACATATTTCAACAAAGGAAAAAGTACATATCAAGATGAGATGAAAAGTATGATATGCTTTTGATCGACGTGGTTTTTTTTTTTTAATATAATGAGATATTTCCTCTTTTTTTTTTCTTTCAACTTGAGATAAAAGGAGTATAATATCATTCCTTTTCATGGCAAATTTGAAAATTATTAAAAAGAAAATAATAAAAGAGAATAAGAAAAATTAATTATTGAAAACTAAAAATTATATTTTAAAAAATTAAAATTACAAAAATAATATTTAAAAAATAAAAATAATTAAAAATTATATTTAAAAATTAAAAATTGGATTTTAAGAAAATATTTTAAAATAATTATAAAAAATTTCCATTAAATTTGCATCGCATAAAAATTTTTTAACAATACTTTTTTTTTTATAAAAAATATAAAAATGAGTTTTTTTAGGTTTATTTTTAAAAAAATTCATGTTACAATTTTTAGTTATTCAATGGTATGATCACTTCAAATTAGAGAAGCATGTGCATAGTCTAATTTTTTTATAAATATTTCAATTTGTAGGTTTTTTTAACTTTTGTTATTTTATTTACTATTTTTAATTTAATTTGAAGTTTTAATCCAATTAGCATATAGTAGAAGTGGGTTTTCCTATAATATTAATAGGTTTTAGCAATACAGGTTGGGTCGGGTATGAGTCATTTGAGCCCTGTTTGATAACCATCCAAACAGTGTCTAATTCTGATTTTTTATTTCCGGGAGCAGTTTGGGCACAAAATCGTATTTGGTAAAAATTTTGTTCCCGAGAACAATTTCTATTTTTTTGTTCTTGGAATTAGATTTGAAACTGAATCAAGAATAAAAAAAAATGATTCTTGTTCCGGGAACAAATCTAAGAGTCAAAACAATCTCTTCATCTTCCCTTTTCTCTTCTTCTTCTTCTTCTATTTTATTCTTCTTCATTGACCACCATCCCGCAGCCACTGTTCGCCGCCGATCATTGGCAACCGGTTCGACGAGCTCGCCGGAGGCTCGCCAGGCCAGGGCAAGGTTCGGCGAAGCTCAGCCCCCTAGATCTAGCGAGACCGAGCCTCGTCGAGGCCGGGCAAGCCTCGCAATGCCTAGCCCCGCCGGTGGCTAGGCAGGCCTCGCAGCCCCGCCAGGGGCCAAGCGAGTGCCTCGCCCAATCAAGCGAGACTCGGCCGACAAAGGTCGGCCTCACCAAGGGCCAATGGCAAGCTTCGGCTAGAAGAAGAAGAAGAAGAAGAAGAAGAAGAATATGAGAAAAAGGAAAAAAAGAAAAGAAAAGAAAAAGTAAAAAAATTATTTAAAAATTAAAAGAAATTGATTTGGAACATAATCAATGAGTACGGTACCAAACACAATTCTATTCCAGAATTAGAAATTTTAGACAGTTACCAAACGACTTAAAGTGCTTATAAATTATTCCCAAGAACGGAATAAAAAAGAATCATTTTTGATCAGAATCTGTTCCCGGGAATAGAATCGTTACCAAACGTGCCTTTGATTTACACTACATGAATATGGGTTAAAATGGGTTAAATGGATCAAATATAGGTTGACCCATTTTCAACTCGACCCAAACCCAACCCGACCCACCCATTTGATGGGTCTACCTCTCAGCAATCAACTAGAGGAAGAAGATGAAGGGATCAAAAAATTGAAAGAGAAAGAAAAAATGGAATAAATAAATAATTTTAAAAAAATATCATTAAAAATTGTCAATATCAACATTGGCCGGGCTGTCATGTCAACTTCAATTGGCCAAAATCTATTGGATGAACTGATTTGGTATAAATTTAAACATTTAAAAACTCAATTAACTAAAAAAAATTAGGACTAAACTGACATAATTATATAATATGTTGAAAACTGTTTTGGTAATTTTCTCCTAAGTTGGTGAGAGATAACTCACTTTGATGTTGCCGGTAGCGATGATGGCGTCGATGATCTTGAGCTAGTCAAGTACTTGAGGGTATGCCAGAGCGGAGATAACTATGTCCACCTGCTTCAGTGTTGCCACAATCTTCTCATGTTCCTCTAACTCTCCCTATTTCACTGCCACAACAATTCAATGTAAAACATATATATTGATGACCAGTTTTTCTTTGTCCCTGTTCCTCCAACTAATCTTCGGATTCATGGATTGTAAATATGTTGCAAGTGATGATATCCACAACATATAGCACAATAGTCAGAAATATAATTGAAAAGAAACATAGCCTTTGTCAATAATCGGGTGCATGTCCAATCCACACCCTCAAACCTCTCGATTAAAATGAAAAAGTAAGGCACTTGCGCACACACAAATGCATATGAACAAGTTCCCATCACATGAGAGAGAGAGAGAGAGAGAGAGAGAGAGAGAGAGAGAGAGAAAAGAGGCACACATACTTCAATGATGTTGATGCCGATGGAGCGGAACTCACGCCGAAGGTTGAGGTTCGAAGGTCCAGTCTGGGGGCCGGTGGGGCGGGCGTAAATGCAAGTCGGGTGGCCCAAAGAGACGCTCGCCCTCACGATGTGCTTGCCAATGTATCCGGTGCCACCGAAGATGAGGATCCTGCTCACTTCCGCCTCTCTTGCCATTAGCCCTTACTCTCGTCTTCTCCTCCCTCTCTTTTCGGCTCTCGCCCAAATCTGATTAACCCTCCCCTAGATTGGCTAGCCCTCACCTACCGTTTGCGAGGGTTGGTGGGGCAGCGGTGGCGGCGCCCTCGCCACCTACTTTTTCTTCTTCTTTTGTTTTTTTAAATTAAAAATAAAAATTAGCTTATTTTTTACTTAATCTAAATAAATTTTGTATTAAAAATCATATTTAAACCAAAACAACGCGTTTTAGCTTTATACTTTGTGTTTAAGTTATATCAGCATTTTCCGTTAGCCAAGCTAGATAGAGTTAACGGGAGAACTCGATCGTACAAATTTAATAAATTTAGGACTCAATTGCATATTTTACAAATTTTATAAAGTTTTAAAGTTTTTAGTAAACGTATCCCAAACAATAAAAATCGAGGCCGGGGTCAAAATTGAAACGCTCAGAAAATGGTGAGCCAAAAAGAAAGACCTTGAGAAGATCTATATATAGCCCCAAGCCCAGCACATCACAAAAAAATTTTGGCTGCGTATAACCTAACATCACTTAGGCCCCTTCTCAAGTCAACTTCACCGATTGTGATAGGGTCTAATTTTGGCCCGACCGCATCTGCTAATCCCTCCAATTCTGGCTTTCAGTCCTATTTGATCCTCCATCTTTCTATTTTGCTCGACCAAGCCTTCTAAATTGCCGAACACAAATAACATGTTTAAATGTTGATTTATTATTATTATTATTTTGGATCAATAGAAGTTTTGGCCCTCTGGCTCACCTCAATTATGCAACATCTCTCGAAAACCAATCAAATTTCTTTTAAAATGAATTATATTCAAATCCATAGATAATGCAACTAAATTTTACCGTCTCAATTCATAGTTCTTTAACCCTCATCACTTGACTTTAGACATTAACATCAAGTCCCTTTCGCAGCAAAATGAGCATATATATTCTCACACGCAATAGATCATGAGTCGTAATATATTGGTCTAATTCTTATTCTCAACATTCACAAGGAGTGATGAAAAAAAAATTTTCTATTTTACATGTGAGAGAATTGTCCCGTAATAAAGCCAAAGGCTAGATCCCCAACCCATCCATTGTCCACTCAACAAAGTGGATCCAAAACCACTCATAGAAAGTGGAAATAAATCCCCTCTCTCTCTCTCTCTCTCTCTCTCTCTCTCTGTAATTGACTCGCCCCTCAATCAACGGCAGCAATTTGCAGTGCTGAAAATCAACGTCCAAAAGGCCTGCCTTGTTCATCAAAACGTCCGCCGTCCACGTGGCAATAGCACCACCAACAACTTTTGTCAAATCAAACCTAAGAAAGAGAAAAATTGGAAAAGTCAGTCCTGTCAATCTGACGTCACGTTCGTCCTGGGAGACGTCACTATCAAAAACGCATCACCCGCAATTTCTCCCTACCAAACATACATTATGTTGAATCGGTAATCAAATCGCAAAGCATGCCGAGGAACGCGGTCGTTGCTCTGCAAGATTGCGTCTGCTCGATTTTGGGAAAAAAATGGTCTACGAAATTTATCAAGATATCGAGAGAGTGACTTGTCATTCGATAATTAATTAATTACATGTGTAATGAGATTGATATCATTGGCACAATTATTGAGTTTCGACTTAATTAGTCAAATCTCATCTAAATAACAGGGAAAAGGTTAATGATTTACCTAATTCAATCGAATATCCAGTTAATGAAAAATAAAAACCCTTCAATTGAATAACTTTAAATCGCCTTTAAAACATAGTCAATTATATATCGTTGAGGTTTGCGGATTATATGCGTGGCTTTACGTTAGGAAATAGAGTAATTTTGATATCGCGCTTTCAGCTAATATTTGATAGCACCTAAACTCCTCATCAAAATTTATTTTCAGCCCACTATTCTCTTCTTTTTTATGACCATCGAGCGATCAGGCTTGTTCGTATGGACTGGCTATATTGAGCACGGTAGTGGGTGGCACAAAAGCTGATTTGTTCGAGAAGACCACTTTTAACTCGGGTTTTTGGAGAAAGGTCAGTTGGAGCAAAACAAGGCCAGATGGTTGGACTAACGCTAGCTTCTAGCCGGCCGACGGATCAAACAGCGGCTCCGACCGGCGGACGGCCAAGTCAAGGTGGACGGTCTGGGCCTCCTAAAGACAATGGTGGGTGGCACGAGAGCTGATTCGTCCGAGAAGCCAACAATCAACTTAGATCTTTGGAGGAAGGTATGCTGGAGCAAAAACTGGAATAGAGGGAGAAGGAGGGAGAGAGAGAGAGCTGGACGGTTTGAGGCTGATGGAGGAGAGAGAGAGAGAGAGAAGATAGAGCTAAAGCCTTCTCCATCAAGGCTCATCAATGCTTGCTCCAACTCCCCATGCAAGTCCCATCATCTTCTCTCTCTTCATTTGCCCTTATCCAATTGCTTTTATGGGCAATTTGATCATTTCTACCTTGCACAAATTCCTAATCTGACCTTGGGCTGAAATTGATGTATGGGCCTAAGAATTGGGCTTGGAAATGAATATAAATGGGCTTGGGAATTGATTGGGCTCAAATGTGCTTAAGTAATGGGCTTGAAAGGAGGAATAGTTGGTTTGGGCTCATTTGCTTGCTTTGAGCCCATCATGGTGGCTTTCCCACCTTGGGCCTAGGGCCCACAATGGCTTGGCCTGGCCCACATCCTCATGGGCTCGCTTTCTCAGTCCGAAAATCCTCTTTTCCAAGTACTCGGCTTAACTGGCATTGCTGACTGACGAAATAGCTTCATTCAAATTCTGTCCCGAACATTTCCAATAATTCGAAGTCCAATATTTAGTTTTCATGCCATGTCAATTTTGCCCAATGCCATTTCGAGTACAACTCAGATTGACGGGTGACTTTGAGGATTCACACGTAACCGACTCATGCCAAACCACATTCAAGACAATCTCGACACATGGATGTCCTTGACTACATGAAATTGCGGAGTATAGATTCTTATTTCAAAGTACACGATTACTGAGGATCAACCTAGGGTCGTTCGCGGGTTCGATAACAGTAAACGGAATCACCCGTCGTTCCATTATGTTCTGTTTGTGGATCGACTTCTAGTCATCCTTGAAATCGGCCTGCCTATCTACAGGATCGTCCTCACGCAAGTCTTATGGTCAAGTCGTTTTCCCAAATCAAGTTCTTTAGTCGTACGAGCTTTGTCCTCATTAGCATTTCCCTTTAAGGTCAATATCTCAGGAGTGATCAATTCCGAGTGAGATCAACCAACAATGGATTGACAAAGTTCACATTCATTTATGCCTTAGAGAGCTCGAATTTCAAGATGTCACAAGCTTGACCAATTAGCGAGGGAAAAAATGATTAAGGTAATAAGCGAATTGAGGTTCTTTCATCATTTTGCTATTTTTCCTTTTTGCCTTATAGCTTCGACCATAATTTTATTGGTTTCTATTTAACTGTGCATATCATGCTTTTCACTTTTTCTAAATTTTAAGTTAATTTCATATCTTGCCTTATCTAAGTTCAACCAATTATGTCTGGAAATAACAATAATATTATCTAGAAAACATTAAACAAATTTCTTACTTCCTGGATAAATAATTTGATTTTTCACACCATAATAATTGCAACTTCACTTATATGCCTGATAAGACCGTGCATTCCACAGTCGATATTCTAGTTTTTTTTTTTTTAAAGTACTAGCCCTTCTGATACTTAGTTTATTTATTATTGTATGATGACAAATATTTTTCTATTACATGTTATCAAGATCAGACTCCGCACGGCTGACAAAAATTAATAATGGCACTAAAAGGTAGCAAATCCAATGCTGACACGGTGTCGTTCTGTGGCCCCGTTACTTTCACAGCTAATTTTGGACCGTGGCTTTGAACGCAAGAAAAATAACCTATAGGATCAATCCAATATAATAATAAAGTAAGCTGGATCTACGCACGTTCTTAAAAAGTTTCATCCCGATTTAATCTGAATTATGAGACTTCTAGGATGTAAAACACTGTGCTGCTACTGCTAACTATTAGAGCTCAACCTACTGAATAATCTCATTCGAAGGCAGCCCTAGCTGGCTCTGGAGTATTCGTGAGGAAGACGTCCAGGAGCTGATCGATGGTGGTAAACTGCATTTCCGGGTACATTCTTGAAGCCTCGAGATCATCTTCCCTTATCTCGTAGCTCATCAGGTCTCCCTTGACGAATATGGAGTGAAGTATGGAGACGGGTATGTTTTCTGGAGGTGGCAGAGCTTAACAAAGGACACAAAAACTATGAAGCGTCAGCAACCTTTCTGGAACCGATTCACGATGAGGCACAAGCACAGAAAACCGAGTCTCGACAAATGTCGGGGGTGGCGGCGGTGTCTTGAAGAAAATTTCAGGGCAGTATCGTGATTGATTGCGATAAAGGCGAGGACATTATCATAATTGATGCGAAATAGAGGGGGTTTGGAGAGAATACAATAGTGATTTGAGCTTACTTTGAGAGAGCTTGACCAGATCTTCCTCGGGCACGTAGACTCTCTTGAAGCTCCGACCCGTTTTCTCCTCCCACAGCGAAATCAGTTGGTGCTGAGAGATTATGTTCGGTTTTGGGCGATAAGTGACGACCCGATTGCACGCCCTCGGATCATTCGCCACCTTGATCGTGTACTTCCCTATGTCTTCCTCGTAATTTAGCACGGCTAGCACAAAAAATAGAATCTTCAATCATATTCAAAGATGGCGAATACATACGATAACGGCGAGGTTAAGTCTAAACTTTTTTTCATCAGATTTTTAAACGGCAAAACAAACATGAATAGATAAATTTATGGTTCACGGATTCAATTGCACGAAAATTATGTCTGGGGATGGCATTACCAACGTAAAAATGTTTAGGGACCTCCCTTACCACTCGAAATAAATTTGGTAGTTTCAGCCTTTTTGATTCAAAGTAAAGCCCTTCATTTAAAATCAGATCGGCCGGAGTTTTATTATTTACCGATCACCTAACTTTTTTGAATGGCGAGCCTTTCGTAAGCGAATGACCTCAGAAATTCTTTAGAGGATCCTGCGATTTTCTCATACAATGTGGATTGACTCCATCCATGGTGTTCATGTCCCAGAAAGGATAGGGTCATGCTAACAAATTGGAGTGATTTGCTCAGACCAAAGTCCATGGATCTATATAAATCACAGCCATCGATTGTGTGGGATGTAAAGGAAGGATCCACAGGATCGATTATTTCGATAGAGATGGGTCGCATGGATTTAGATTCAGACAAGCCCTAGCTGAAATGAGCCGAGCCGAGCCGAGCCGAGCCGAGAGAGAGAGAGAGAGAGAGAGAGAGAGAGAGAGAGAGAGAGAGAGAGAGAGAGAGTACCGTTGGCTTCGCCGTGGCCGTAGACAACAATTTCATCATGGGGGTTGTGGGGATGGAGGAGGAGATTGACGAAGTATGCAGCGAAGCAGTTTGCAGTGATGAAGGTGAAAGGAATGCCTGCAGCCTCGGTGGCCCTCCTGATCTTCCTCTTCTTCTCCAAGAACTCTTCGAATGGAGGGAGTGGCGTTATTTTATCCTCCTCACACCCGAAATCAGACGGCACAAACCTCTAGTGGAAAAATAAATAACAAGACAAAGGATTTCATCAGTGCCATCTGATTAATTCCAACGTATGATGATTCGCGTGCAATATCCATGAAAATCAATCGAATCGAAAGGTTCGGCACAGTTGATTCCCATAAGTTTTTAGATGATGCCGATTTATAAATTTGGAGTGTTTGATCCGGTTATTTTATCTCATACTTTCTCTCAATTTTTACCTAACCTATTGCCAATATTTGGATGCTCATTTAAACAAAATTATATCCTTTTTAGATCAAGGGCATTTGAACGGTAAAAAGGTTATGTTGCTTCTTTGAGGTTTTCTAGAATTTTGATTCTAAACCGAAATTTTTGACATATTTCAACAAAAGAGAAAGTACATATTAAGATTTAAGATGAGATGGAAAGTATGATATGCTTTTCGCTGATGCAGTTTTTTAAGATAATAACTATTTCTTCTTCTTCTTCTTCTTTTAATTTTCAATTTATTGTCAAAAAGTATATATCATTCTTTTTCTTGGTGAAATTCAAATGGTTTCCAGTGGCATAATTTCTTGAAACGGGTAAAGACCTAACTCAAAAATAATATAGTGAAGGCTCGACCAATTAGCAAGGGAAAAGATGATTAAGGTAATGAGCGAATATAATTTCTTTCATCATTTTGCTATTTTTCCTCTTTGTCTTGTAGCTTCGATAAACTTCATCTATCTCCATTTAGTCGTGCATGTCATGCTTTTCATCTTTTCCCGATTTTATGTTAATTTCATATCTCGCCTTATCTAAATTTAACCGATTATGTCATAAAATAACAAAAGTATTAACCCAAAGATATTCAACAGATTTGTTACGGATCGACTATCGAGGGTGATAATCGGATTGCTGAAGACGTCTCACGCGCAACACTGAGGGAGCAATTCTCAATGCACGGAATCTTCTCATTAAGTCCAAATAATTAAGCCTCTATTGGATTTGCCCCGACCATTCGGTTTGATAGACCTACTCTTACACTTGTCACTAGAGAAGCGATTTTCAATGCATCGAATTTTCTCATTAATTCCAAAAATTTAAGTCTACTAGCTTTGCCTTGACCATTCAGTATGATATATCTACTCTTTTGTTTCTAATAAGAATAAGAAGAGTAAAAAGTGCGATCTTTTTTCTGCATCTGCTTGGAGTAAGAGAGGGTGGCGCGGATAGCTTAGATCGAAACTTTTGGAGTTTTTTTTTTTATAACGGAACCCTCATAGTATTAAGAGGAAAAGGCCTTACATCCCGCGGCTAGAGCATCCGCGCATAATAAGTTAGAGAGCGGGGGGGGGGTTAAGGGCCCAATTACACATCAAAGAGGAGGGATGATGGGCCTTACAAGCCCAGTCAGCGACAGAATTCGCCTCTCTTCGGCAAAACCCTAGCTCGAGGTTGGGAAATAGGGTTAGGAGAAAAGCTGCTTCGGCGAACAGAGAACGATCCGTCCATGGTGGCTGAGAGTGGCTGTTGAGAGTTTCGACCAGCATAAGGTTATCTGATTCAACGGCGATAGTTGCTGATTGGAGTCCTTGGTGCAAAAGATGTCGAAGCGATAATGATAGGGCTTGAATCTCGACCTGAAGAGCAGAGACAGCGGCTACCCCTTCAGAAAACCCATCGTTAAGTCGTCCTTGATGATCCCTGCAAATACAAGCTATCGATCCTTTGTTGCTGCCTTGGTGAAATGATCCGTCGATATTGACTTTCAACACCCCAAGATCTGGAGGACGCCATAGATGGGATCGATTAATGACAAAACTGTTCCGGTGCAGGTTTGAGGCTGAGGATGATCGGTCCGCTTGAGCACCAGTTAGAGCTGCTTCTACAACTTGATGGGATTTGGGATACGTACCTCGGAAGACGAAGGCGTTCCGAGCACGCCAGATCTGCCACAAAATGTGAGAAATAAAGGCTAGCCGAGGTAAATGATTTTCTGTCCCAACCGTTGAAGTGATCCATGAATCCATACGGTTGATACTAATGGGAAGGACGGAAATCCGAATCTGGGGATGATTCCAAACCTGTCGAGTCCACGAGCAGAGTAATAGTAAGTGCTCTATAGTTTCTGGTGTCTTTCTTTTACACAACGTGCAACAGGGACTATATAATATATGTCGTCGATGCAGGTTCTCTCGCGTTGCCAAGGCATCATTGCAGATGGACCAAAGAAATACTCGGATTTTGGGAGCTGCAGGCATTTTCCAGATAGAGCGCCATAACCAGGTAGGAGTTTGATGTGATGTTGATGCAGATGAGGTTGTGATGGTTGATTGAGTGTGAATAAGTGCATGGTATGCAGATTTGACCGTAAATATGCCTTGCTTTGTTGCTGTCCAAATGAGTGTATCTGTGGTAAAGTGAGGTCTGAGTTGAATGTCTCTGATCCGATTAATAATAGGCATATCAAAAAATCTGGATAACAAATCAATTCTCCATGAACTGGCAGATTGATCGATAAGATCAGCTACTAGGGTAGGTTCTTCAGGGACTTTAGGTCCAACTAAAATTCCCATAGGAAGCCATCTGTCTTCTCTTATTTTGATGCATGATCCATCTCCCACAGACCAACTAATATGAGGTGATATTGCATCCCTGCCACATAATAAACTTTGCCAGCCCCATGAGGGGCGAGAACCCTTGTTTGCTTTTAAAAAAGTGGAAGAATGGAAATATAAACCCCTAAAAAGCTTACTCCACAAAGATGATGGCTGATTCAGTAGACGCCATGCTTGCTTACCGAGCATGGCGAGATTAAAACTCACTAAATCCCTGAATCCTAATCCACCAAGGTCTTTTCGGGTTTGTAGACGATTCCAGCTTTGCCAATGCACTCCAGACTTGCTTGCATCATTACTCCACCAGAATTTAGCCATTCTTTTCTCAATAACTCTACATAAGGATATCGGAATCTTGAACACAGACATTGCATATTGAGGGATAGATTGAATAACCGCCTTTAAGAGAACTTCTTTCCCCCCCTTAGATATAAGCTTCTCCTTCCATCCTTCTAGTTTGGCTTGGCCTCTACTCAGCAGCCAAGAAAACATATCTCTTTTAGATCTTCCCCAATCGGTAGGTATCCCTAGGTACTTCCCACAACGCCGTAAACCGGAACACGCAATTCAGCAGCTAAATTTTCCGAAGAGCAATAGGGCAAGAGGAACTAAAGAAAATTCCAGATTTATTTCGGTTGATCGTTTATCCTGATTCTAGGCAATATTGATTTAGAATGTTAGAGAGGTGCTGACACTCCAAGAGGGTACCATCCAGAAAAAACACAGCATCATCGGCGAAAAATAGATGTGATAGAGTAGGACACCATTGGTTCAATTTTATCCCCTTGAGAGAGCCCATATTCATAGCATTTCTAATTAGGATGGATAAGAGGTTTGCAATAATAATAAACAAGTAAGGGGATAAGGGATCTCCTTGCCTCAGTCCACGGGAAGGTTGAAATCTTGGTGAAAACTCCCTATTCATTTTAAGAGAGAAAGAAGGCGTTGAGACACACTGCATTATTAGATGGACCCAATGTGAATGAAATCCCAATCGAAGTAGATAATCTCGGAGAAAGTCCCACTCAACACGGTCATAAGCTTTCTGCATGTCTACTTTTAGAATGGCTTTAAAATGACGCTTCCGTTGCTTTGTTTTGAGCTGGTGAATGAGTTCCTGTACTATTAGAACATTGTCCTGAATCTGTCGGCCAGCAACAAAGGCGCTCTGTTCTTCGGTGATCAGTAGAGGCAGCAGAGGTTTCAATCGATTAGCAAGCACCTTAGCGAAAATTTTGTAGATAAAGTTGCAGAGGCTAATAGGCCGGTACTGATCTAAGCATTCCGGGTGAGGAGTTTTGGGAATCAGGGTTATAGCTGTGCTGTTTAGGGATGGGGGTAGCGTGCCACTTTGAAAAAATTGCTGTACTACCCTGTGAATGTCTGTTTTAATAATTTCCCAATGCGTTCGGTATAATAATCCGTTTAAACCATCGGGTCCTGGTGCCTTTGAAGCACCTAGTTGAAAGGTAGCAACGCGGACCTCTTCAAGAGTAGGATGAGCGAGTAGGCCAGCATTCATTTCTGCATCCACCATTCTTGGACATTGATCTAATATCTGTGCATAAGGTCTAGATCCGGAAGTGGTGTATAACTGTGAGTAATAAAGGGTAGTCATATGTTTGATCTGATCACGATCCCTAACCCATTGCTGATTTTCATCTTTCAATATAACAATCTGATTTCGTTGCCTTCGTTGAAGAGTAGAAGCATGGAAAAACTTAGTGTTACGGTCGCCCCATTGTAACCAGTTTATTCTCGATCGCATTGCCCAATATTGCTCTTCCCTCTGCCACACTTGCTGAAGTTCTACTTTAATCCTCTGTTGCTGCGATTGATTCAGAGAAGTAGGTTGCTGATTTGATAAATATTGTAACTGTTGTTCTAATTCCATTGCCTTCTGCTTGTTATGGGAGAAAACCTGGCGACTCCACCGAGATAAAGCAATGACGACTGCACGAAGTTTGATTGGGAGAGAAGATTCCCTTCGTGAGATAGAATTCCAAGAGGACTCGATCACTGATTGACAGCCAAGATCCTGATTCCAGAAAGCCTCAAAGGTAAAGATTCTCTTTCTCCGAGTTATGCTAGGATTTGTGTGAAAAACCGGAGGGCTCATGATCTGAACCTACTGCAGGTAGGGCTGTCACTTGGGCGTTGGGGTAAGAGACACGCCATTCAGAAGTACATACAGCTCGATCCAAGCGTTCCTTGACCAAGGCTTCGGCATCTCTGTTGTTTGACCACGTAAAGGCACAACCGTGAGAGGGCAAATCCATCAATTTGCAGTCATTGAGGACTTCTCTAAAAGAAGAAAGGCGGTAAGAATCTGCTGGTCTGGAGCCTACTTTCTCCCATCGGTTTAAAATTTCATTAAAATCACCGAAGCACACCCAAGGTAAGACATTGAAATTGCTAAAATGGCGCAAGGTCTGCCAAAGATACTGACGATCTTGATAGACTTGCAGGGGCATGAATACAAGAAATCCGCATTGATCTGGCTTCAGAGATGTCAAAACAGGTAAAATCCAGAAGATGCGGAGAGGAGAAGAAATCTGACAGAGAGAGCCCTGCATTCCAAAAAAGAGCTAAACCACCAGCTAATCCAACAGGGGTGACTAGCTTGTGATGCAAAAAACCCGAAGACCTTTTCAACCGAAGGAGAACTTCATCAGCATTTTTCGTCTCCATCAAAAATAAGAGGTCAGGCTTTTCCTTAGCCAAAAGGGCTTTTAAAGATAGGACTGTTAGGGGATTGCCCAAACCCTGACAGTTCCAACCGATAAGTTTCATCTTTGATCTGGTGACTGTTTAGGGCCAGCCACCGTCGCCTAGAATACTTCTTCAGACGCCTCCAAAATTGGCGTGTCCAACAAAAGCGAGTCATCATAGCCCCCCGAATATCCTTCTGGTAAGTCATAGGGATTATAGCGCCTGGGTTTCTTTGAAGGACTAATCTTACTTACCGGTCGTGTACTTTGCCCTTTTTTTTTTTTTTTTTCTAAGGAGATACTATCGGCCATTTCACTCCCTTCATCTTCTCTCGTGGCGGGGATTAAAGCGGTGGTTAAGGTTCGTGGCTCGGTGGGAGGTATGGTTGATGAATCAGTTGCGTTCTGATTTGAGATGGGAATAACAGGGTGTGGTTGGGTGGTTGTTACTGGAATTGGTGGTAAAAGAAAAGGAAGAGGACGAATCTCGGAGGGAGGAGTTTCAGGTATAGATTCATCTCTATCTTCCTCCAAAATAGTTGGGCCGTAATAACATTTCCAGTAAGGGCTGTACTTTTGAATTTCAGCTTTTAGCCAGGGGCCGTAAGGAGTAGAGTCGGATTCATGGATCATTTTCTCCTCAAAAGGAATAGAAGGACAGGAATCAGTATAATGGCCCAGACGTCCACAAGAATAGCATGGCCCCTGCGCAAGGATGACACGAAACTTTTGGAGTTAAGAAGCAAGAATCGGAGGCAGTTTTTTTTTTTTTTTTGGGTACTTTTAGCACCCAAACTTCTTAACAAAATTGATTTATCATACGCTTGAATCAGGTAGATTCGACTTTAAGAAAGAAGACAGAAAGAACCTCTCTGTCAAAAAAGTAAAAGAGATTAAATGATTGGTTTCATAGATTGGGGAGTATTACCAAAAATAAGTCTTTAATTCAGTTCCAAACATTTTTTTTTTATTAATTGAGTTTTAAACCTTTTATATTTGTGTTAATTCACTTCATCTAATAAATTTTGACTAGTCGGTGTGGACATGGATGCTGGCCATCCCATGAGGCGCGATTGATACTAACGTGAACAATTTTAATAATATTTTAATATTTCATAATTATTTATTTATTTATTCTCTTTTTTTCCTTTATTTTTCTTCCCCCTAGAGGAAGAAGATGAAGGGAAGAAAAAAAGGGAATAAGAAGCAAATAAATAAATAATTCAAAAAATATCATTAAAATTTGTCCACGTCAATATTGGCTAGGCTGTCATGTTGACTTTAGTTGGCCAAAATCTATTGGATGAACTAAATTGGTATTAATGTAAAAAGTTTAAAACTCAATTGACTACAAAAAAAAAAAAAGTTTAGGAGTAAACCGACACAATTATAATAGGTTGAGAACTGTTTTGGTAATTTTCTCCTAAGTTGGCGAGAGATAACTTACTTTGATGTTGCCGGCGGCGATGATGGCATCGATGATCTTGAGCTGGTCGAGTACTTGAGGGTATGCCAGAGCGGAGATAACCATGTCCACCTGCTTCAGTGCTGCCACAATCTTCTCATGTTCCTCTAACTCTCCCTATTTCATTGCCACAACAATGTCAATGTAAAACATATATATTAATGGCCAGTTTTGCTTTGTCCCTCTTGGCATCGCTCTCACCAGTGGCCGGCGAGGCTGACCTCGCTAGATCTGGCAGGGCCTTGTCCGCGCCGGCCCTCGCTGGCCCTCACCTTCAGGCCGGCCAGGGGAAGAAGAAGATGGGAAAAAAAAAAAAAAAAAAAAAGAATTCAAAAATTCAAAAAAAAATTTAAAATGTCACGTCGGCGTTCACTGGATGGCTAACGTCCACGTTAAGACCGGCCAACCAATTTTGGCCTGATGGACTGAATTTGCACAATTATAAAAGGTTTAAGACTAAATTGGCACAATTACAATAAGTTTAAGACTTTTTTGGTAATTCTCCCCAATTAACCCAAAAATATAAATATGTCTCACTGATACTAATCTTATGGTCATGTTTAATTTAGTTTTTCCTTACTAAAATATTGTTTAACTAATCTTCGGATTCATGGATTGTAAATATGTTGCAAGTGACGATATCTACAACATATATCATAATAGTCGGAAATATAACTGAAAAGAAACATAGCCTTTGTCAATAATTGGGTGCGTGTCGAATCCACACCCTCATACCTCTCGATTAAAAAGAAAAAGTAAGGCACTTATGCACACACGAATGCATCCGAACGAGCTCCCATCACATGGGAGAGAGAGGAAGAGAGGCACACATACTTCAATGATGTTGATGCCGACGGAGCGGAACTCACGCCGGAGGTTGAGGTTCGAAGGTCTCGTCTGGGAACTGGTGGGGCGGGCGTAAATGCAAGTTGGGTGGCCCAAAGAGACGCTCGCCCTCACGATGTGCTTGCCAATGTATCCAGTGCCACCGAAGACAAGGATCCTGCTCACTTCCGCCTCTCTTGCCTTTAGCCCTTACTCTCGTCTTTCTCCTCCCTCTCTTTTCGGCTCTCGCCCATTCGAGTGGGCCTTGTGTACTCCCCTTTACATGCCTTAAAGACAGATGGGGCTTCCCTCTCCCTGTCGGCTCCATTATATCTACCACAAATGCACCCTTACGCCCAGAACATCATCTTATCTCGCACCGTGTGAGTTTCCCCCCGAATTTCAATGATTGCAAAAATACAAAAGGGCACGGTACGTTGAATGACCGAAATCGATCGTCCCTCCTTCGGGCTCGAACGTGACATGAAAGTGGGACCGTCGGGTATCGAGCAAAGGACAGAAATTAAGGCATCTGCCATGTGAAGTTGACTGACACTGTAGGACAATTCGAGGACACAGTTTTCCCCATTCGTTGTGGACTCTGTTCGCTCTCGCCTGAAATGGGACCTTGAAAGGTCCGCGGCACGGCCATTTGGTGCAAACTTCGAGGAGAAATGGAGATGCTCCTATAAAAGGAAAGTCAATTTCATTCTTCATTGAAACCCACGATTTTGTACTTCGTGTTTGCTCAAATGCGTCTAAGATTTCCATATTATATCCCGAATCGGGTGATATTTAGGGCAAAAATTGAAGATGAAAGGTGATCAATTTAAGATTGGTAGAGAGAGAAAGAAGCGAGTGATGTGAATATTCTTTATTTATTTTGTCGTTGTTAGTACAGCACAAAAGGCTCTTTTCTCAATCAAAGAAATAATTCTTGCACCTTTCTCCTTCGGCGTCCCCACCCCCCAGATCCCCATCTCCGGGTTGTGTGTCCAATCCATAACTCATGTTCAACCAACCATTCTAACCTCGGTCTAACTCCCTATCTTTGATTTGCTGAATTTCCTCAAAAATCAACATTACATTATGAAGATGGATTAGCTCTTTTGTGTACATAGGTGACAAATATACAAATTATTCAAACTCACTCCAAAAGGTAAAAACCCACTTTTAGTTTCTAAACCTTTGCATAACCTTTGCATACTTTCAACCAATGTCCCTCCCACTCCAAATTTAATCAATTGTAGTTGCATGTCCAGTTGGAGACATCACGAGACTGAGTGAGAAAAACTTGTGTCACCATGGGCATGGACTATCAACCGATGTCAAATGCAACGACCATAGCCAAACTATGAGAGATCAAATTTCTTGACACAAACATTGTAAATCGAGCATTCCACATAATACTTGTGTCGATTCTGGCGAACATATACATTCTGTTCAGTGAAATTGATTTGAAATTAGAGGGACTTAATTTGACTAGCTATTGAAGTTTGAGGGCTTGATTAGACCAATGACTTGATTATAAAGATACAAAAATTCAGGGACCATAAATGGAAATATACCTAGCCTATTTGAGCCAAAAAAACCGACGTGTTTCTAAATTTTTCTATCTCACAATATGGTCCTAACTTCAATAACATTCAAAGTCAGCAAAGAGGAGGGAATGAAACTTGGAATGGAAAACTCAAATTCAAACAAGGAGGCTAATGACGATGATTACACGAGAGTCAAGTCAAAGGGCGAGGTCTCTAAACAAGTCCTTCATTTCAATGGTTTTTAGATTTTTCACCCCAATTTTTGCACAACCGAAAGGCAAGTTCAACACGACGCCCCAAGTAATTCGGTTTATGGACGGACTAAAAACAATAAAGATCCAGGCAGGGGTCAAAATCGAAACGCCAAAAAGTGGTGGGCCAAGAAGAAAGGCCTTGAGAAGATGGATATCTAGCCCCAAGTCCAGTCCATCACGAAAAAATGGCTGCCTATAACCCAACATCCCTCAGGCCCCTTCTCAAGGCAGCTCCACAGATTGTGACAGGGTTCTAATTTTGGCCCGACCACATCTTCTAGTCCCTCTAATTCTCGCTTTCAAAGCAATTCGATCCCCCAGCTTTCTATTTCGCTTGATCGATCCTTCTAAATTGCCCCCTTTACGCAATCAGGTCCTTCTACCTAACGTAGATAACATGTTAACGGGTTGATTTATTGTTTATTTTGGATTGATCAAAGTTTTAGCTCTCTAAGCTCTTGTTAGTTTATGTAACATTTTTATGACAGAATATTTAAATAATAAACCATGTTTTCATCTTGTGAGATTTTGTGGAATCACGCTAACTGTTCTAAAAGTTTAGACTAATTAATGAGTGAATGGTTTATTATTTAAATATTCCAACATTTCCTATCACGTTTAATTTAGTCTTTTTACTTAGTACTAAGTGTGGATATTTAATTGGAGAGGCAAATGAGACTCGAAAAGATTCAAATTCAAGACATGCAACTCTAATACTATATGAGATTTTCACTATTTTTAAAATGTTTTCTAAAACAATTGGTAATGATCCTACAAAATCTCACACTCATGAATATTAAGCAATATTCTTTTAAAATGAATCGCTTCAACTCCATAGTTAATAAGATTATGTTCTGCCTATAAGAATCATTGTGGCCCATGTGATTTTATTAATTAACTGTTTAATAAATATTTAATGCTAATATGTATTGGCTATTAGAAGTTACGACTCTAATAAAATGATATAATCATCATCGAAAAGTTATTATTCTTCCAAAGAAGTGCGACTCAGAAGTTAAAAGGCGCTTTAATGGAAGGCAACTATTAATAGCATATATAAATAAGAGTATGGTCCTCTCTTCAAGCACAACATGAAAAAGAACTTGTATTTAATCATCCATCAAACGTAATACGTTAAGGAAAGTGTGGGTCAAGGGAGAGAAATCAGATTCTTCATCTCTTTGTTTTTCCACGACAAATTTTTTAAAGGCTTTTGCTATGGATAAAAGTATGTTTTCACTCATCTTATCATGAAAATCATGAAAATCATGAAAATCAAAGATCCTTTGTTTTAAATTTTCATTATTATAAAATGACATTATCGCTTACAATTGGTATTACGTTATCGCTTGCTTTCATGTTATCTGCCTATTGTTGAAATGTTTTCAGAGGCATTTTTTCCTAGGAAATCCAAATGACGAAAGGCACGGCGGAAATAGGGCAAAAAAAATGAAGAAAAATAGTGAATAGGCGCCAAGGGGGGGAAGGCGTGTGGAATACACATGCCCCACCCACGCGCTGAAGGGTCAGGCACGTGGAACCCACACACCACACGCCCATACGTGCACTAGAGGCCTTGGCGTATGTCATCCACATGCTCGTGGATCCGGCACATGCCTTGCATGCACCTGCACAACAGTAAAGGAGAATGCCGTGCATGCGCCTATTGCCAAGAAAATATTGGGTGAATTTTACACTCCATGTAGGCGAAATGTAAAACCATAGAAAAATCGACACGCATTGCCACGTGTAAATGGGGTCCGTGATTCAAAATTTTGCGTCTTCGCCCTCTTCTGCTCTCTCTCTTGTAGACCTGGCCCAACTTTGCTCTCCTCTGCTCTCCTTTGTAGATGGTCTCCCTCCTCTCTCTCTCCCTTCTCTCTCTCTCTCTCTCTCTCTCTCTCTCTCTCTCTCTCCCCTGTTCTCTGTTTTGTTGCGGGGAGAACAAAAATCGCAATTCTGCTTCCATATGCTCTTCCCCCTCCTTTGCTCTCCCTCCTCCGCTGGTTGCTTCCATCTTCCCCCACCCTGACGCCGACACTGCCAATGCTCCTCCGCATGATGCCAACGTCCCTCCACCTCCGCCTCCACCTCCATAAGTTGCCTCCGTTGCCCTCGACTCCAACGCCGACTCCCCTGCCTCCCTCTCACATACTCCAATCCGCTCTCTCTCTCTTTCCTCCTCGAAGTCATGCCTCTTTTCCAGTGAACCGTGACGCGGACACCCCTCCGCCGGTTGCCTCCATTGCCCCTTCGCCGGTTGCCTCCATTGCCTCCGACTCCAACACCGATGCCTCCACCTCAACACCGACGCCCTTTCGCCTCCCTCTCGTGACCTCCACTCCGCTCTCTCCCTCTTTCCTCTACGAAGCGCCCTTGCTGGACAACCCCGACGCGAACGAACCCCTACTCGCGTTTTGGCCTCCCTCTTCGCGAACGAAGGTGGCTCTACTTGCTCTCTCTCTCTTTCCTCCACAAAGCGCCCCTTGCTCTCGAACATGGATGCCACCGACGCCGTTACCTCCCACCGTCGCCTTCCCAAGCCCCACCGATAGACACCCTATTGGCGACTCCCGTATGTCCAAAGGTTCTTTTTTTTTTTTGGATTCCACTTAGTAGAATTCGATGCAATGTTAATGTTTAAGTTTACAGATACATCTACATCAAGTATTGCTTTATCTATGAAAACAAACAAAAAGAATTTCCCTAACATATGACTTTGGAGCTCTCTTTTAACTTGGAAGTTCCATAGCTCTTTTACAGATCAACTTCCAGGGAGTTAGGAAGGTTGGACAGCGTTGCTCGTTCTCCTATTGATGCATCTTTCTCTGAGACTCTTGATGGATCATCAACTATACGTGCATTCAAGTCTTAGGTAGGCAATGGATGTTTGCATCAGATCCTTTTTATAGCAAAGTATCTCTATCTTCAGAAGACACGCATGATTCATTACAGAGATGTGAAGAGACTGTCATTCGATAATTAATTAATTTCGTGTTTGATGAGATTGATGTCATTGGTACAATTGTTGAGTTTCGACTTAATTAATCAAGTCTCATTTGAATAAGAGGGAAAATTGATGATTTACCTAATTCGATCAAATATCCAGCTAATGAAAAATAAAAACCCTTCAACTAAATAACTTTAAATCGCATTTAAAACATAGCCAGCTATATATTGTTAAGGTTTGCCAATTATATGCATGGCTCTATGTTAGGAAAGAGAGTTATTTCGATATCACACTTTCGGCGAATATTTGAGAAAAATCACATCATCATTTTTAGCACCTAAACTCCTCATCAAAAATTAATTTTCAGCCCGCTATTCTCTTCTTTCTTTGGCCATCGAAATCATTTTTCAACGCGTGCGAAATAGCAGGCACGTGCGATGGCGGGAAACCGAGTGGCGAGATGAGTCGTTTGCAAGTTCACAACTCATGACTCTGCACGCGCTCGAGACTCAGTTAATGGCATGATGCGTCAGACCTGACCGTGGATGCAATCGATTGAACGAAGAAAATATTGGGTGGGCCAAGCGCAACACGTCACCTTGCGCCCGCCCAATCAGGATGCAACATGTCTCGCCACGTGGCTTCACCAGAGTCGGGTCCCGCTTTTGTTTTTAACCAAAATTTTGCCTTCTCTGTCTTCTCCATCAAGCCACACGAAGTCTCTCTCTCACAAAAATTGCTCGATCGCATTCAGCACAACGCCTCCACGACCTTCGGCATAGCCTCCGGCACGACGTCTCCGGGCACGTCACCTGCGTCTCCGCCTCCGCCATCGCTACTCCCTTAAGTTAGTCATCTCCGCCTCTGGCACGACGCCTCTAGGCACGTCACCTGCATCTCCGCCTCTGCCATCGCTACTCCCTTAAGTCGGTCATCTCCGCCTCCGGCACGACGCCTCTGGGCACGTCACCTGTATCTCCGCCTCCACCATCGCTACTCCCTTAAGTCGGTCATCTCCACCTCCACCATCGCTCCAACGTCGTCCTCTTCCTCCTCCTCTGATGCGTGATGGGGAGAGTGATTCCAGAACGGAAATTTTTTCAGAGGGGAATTTGGTGGTTAAGTGTATGGAGTAATGTCTACGATGAAGAAATGAAAAGGAATAATAAAAAATAGAACGATCTCCTTCCGAGGTATAAAGGCTACGCCACCAATCGAGGATGAGGATCAAGATCAACGAAGTTCACCACCAAGGCCTAAAGCTTCCACCAGTCAAAGATAAAGGACTTCGGGATAGGAGAAGCTTACCACCAAGGCCTAAAGATTCCACCAGCCAAGGATAAAAGGCTTCTTGGCTCACCACCAAGGAGTGATCTATGCTCCAAGGATAAAGAGACCGAAATGAGTTATCCACTCTCCGAAGGAGTTCACTCAAGCAGAGGAAATCTCACCATTTTCATTGGTCAAATTCATATCTCCCCTACATTTGATAGTTTTCCCCTATTTATAGGAGGATTTTAGCCTTAGGAAATATTAAAAACATACTTCAACGACCTAGGAACTTAAACCTTCGACTCTTGAGCTACATAAAAATAAAAACACCTAAGAACTTAATAAAAGTCTTTATAAACATGGGAACTAAATGTCTTTAATCTTCGGCCTTCCGCCTTCTTAGACCTTTAGCTTTCCGTATTCTTGAACTGTATTCTTGAACCTTTGGCTTTTCATATTCTTGAACCGCATTCGTGAACCTTTAGCCTTATCAAAATTCGTGCTCCTCCCTTGACTAAAAAATAATCCTCTTGAAACTTCATCAATTGGTCATACAAGACATCTAATGGCCTCCCATTAATAGTTATCAATATCCAACAAAGTACTGATAAGTAATTAATATTATTCATTCAAAATGATCCATCGAAGCACATAATGCCCAATTTCTTTATTGGCTTGGATAAGCATTGATAATTCTGAGTTGGTCGATCGATCTACATTGGATGCTCCCGCATCATTCTCCCGAGGTTGTTTGAGATTTGTCCTCAAATCTAGAAGGTTTTCATCCTCCAAGTAAGGAGAAAGGTCTCCCACGTTGAATGTTACCGAAATTCCAAACTCTCCAGGAATGTCAATCTTGTAAGTAGTGTCACCAATTCGCTCAATAACTTTAAAGGGACCATCAGCTCTAGGCATGAGCTTGTTCTTTCGTCAAAATGGAAATCTCTCCTTCCTCAAGCGAAGCCATACAAGATCGCTCGGTTGAAATTGAGTCTTCTTGCGATGTTGATTAGCTTTCTTCTTGTAAGATTTGTTGGCCTTTTCAATCTTGGATCGAGTTTGCTCGTGGAGCTTCTTCATTGATTCAGTTCTTTTCTTGCCATCAAAGCTTACTTGAGAATTAGATGGAATTGGAATCAAATCAATGGGTGTGAGAGGATTAATTCCATACACAACTTCAAATGGCAATCGACCAGTGGTATAACTTGGTGATCGATTGTAAGCAAATTCAGCATGTGCAAGCTTTAAATCCCAATCTTTTAATGATTTACTCACCATACCAAAAAGAAAAGTGGTTTGAGTACGATTTGTTGCCTTCGTTTGGCCATCAGTTTAGGGATGACAAACTATGCTGAATAAAAGTCTTGTACCAAGCATTCTCCGTGGAGTCCTCTAGAAATAGCTTAAGAACTTGGAATCACGATCCGACACAATGGTCTTTGGTACTCCATGAATGCGAATAATCTCTTTGAAATATAATTCAGCAATATGAGATGCATCATTGGTCTTGTGACATGGCATGAAATGAGCCATTTTAGAGAACCGATCGACGACCACCATGATAGCATCTTTTCCTCTTTGAGTTCTTGGTAGAGCCACAATGAAATCCATGTTAACATCTTCCCGGGGCTACAATGGTACTGAAAGTGGAGTATACAAACCTTGATGGAAATGGCTTTATGATCTTTGACGAGTTGCTCACCTTGAGATGATAGCATGCACATCTCCACTGGCGTAGAAAGAACAGCCCAAGTGCCATAACTTGGTACGGAGAGATATTTAAGTCCTATAACTTCGGAAAAGTACACTTGAGTGCTAGTTTTGGAGTAAAGTGGAACACTTAAGTGACACTCCAGCCAAAATCCGGCCAAATAGCTGACGTGGCAATTTTCCGGTGAGTTAGGTACAAAACGGCATCGTTTTGCACGCTAACATGGTGAGAAAATGCAAAAATGACGTCATTTTATGTCGATGTATAAATAATTAATATAAAAATTAATTTAATTAAATTTAAACTTAATTTTATTTAAAATAATTTAAAAATTAAAAAAAAACTTAAATTTTTAAAAATTAAAATTTTAAAAACTTAAAATTTTAAAAAACTTAAAATTTAAAAAATTAAAATTAAAAAACTTAAAATTAAAAAATTAAAATTAGAAAACTTTAAATTTAAAAAATTTAAATTAAAAATTATATTTAAAAAAATTAAATTTAAAAAATTAAAGTTTAAGAAACCTAAAATTAAAAAAATTAAATTGAAAAAACTTAAAATTTTAAAAAAATTAAAATTTAAAAAAATTAAAATTTAAAAAAACTTTAAAATTTTAAAAAAATAAAAGTAAAAATTAAAAAAATTAAAATTTAGATATGAAATTTTTTTAAATTTAAAGTTTTTTAAATTTTATTTTTTTTAATTTAAAGTTTTTTCAATTTAATTTTTAATTTTTAATTTTTAAGTTTTTTAATTTTAAGTTTTTAATTGAAATTTTTTTTTTATTTTTTAAGTTTTTTAATTTTAAGTTTTTAAAATTTTAAAATTTTAAATTTTAATTTTAATTTTTTTAATATTTTAATTTTTAGAATATTTTATATAAAATTTAGTTTAAATTTAATTTAATTAATTTTTATATTAATTATTTACACATCAAACACAAAACGATGTCGTTTTGCATTTTCTCGCAACGTCAATATGCAAAACGATCGCCGTTTTACACCCAACTCATTGAAAAATTGCCACGTCAGCCATTTTGGCTAGATTTTTGCAAGTGGCACTTAAGTATTTCACTTTACTCCAAAATTGGCACTTAAATGTCTTTTTCGAAGTTATGGCACTTAAGTATCCCTCCGTGCCAAATTATCCCAAACTCCATCTCCACTCATCTTTGACCAATAAAAATACTCTTGAAGAACTTCAAGAGTTTTGTTAATACCAAAATAACTAGCCAATCCTCCACCATGTGCTTCTCGAATCAGCAATTCGCGAAAAGAACTCTTCGGCACACATAATTGATTTCTTTAAAAAGAAACCCACTTTGCAAAGAATATATACCTTGTACTCCCTGCTTGCAATTATTGATGATGGATTAGAACTCCGCATCTTCAGAATAAAGTTATTTCATTGATTGAAATCCAAAAATCCTAGAGTCCAGAACAGCAAATATAGAATATATTCTCGATAAAGTATATGCTACAACATTAGTGTGCCCAGGTTTATATTTTGAGACGAAAGAAAATGATTGAAGAAATTCTACCCATTTTGCATGTTTCGAATTAAGCTTGCGTTGGCCACTAATAAACTTAAGCGCCTCATGATCAAAATGAAGGACAAATTGCTTTTGGCTTAAATAATGACTCCAATGATCAAGAGCTCGGACAATGGCATAGAACTCTTTGTCATAAGTTGAATAATTCCTCTTGGAATCGGATAACTTCTTGCTGAAATATGTCAATGGCTTTTGTGCTTGCACCATAACAGCACCAATACCAACTCCGCTTGCATCACACTCAACTTCAAATACTTTATCAAAATAAGGAAGTGCAAGAATAGGGGACTCACAAAGTTTCTGCTTGATTACGTCCATTCAAAAACATCATTCTTCATGCATTCAGTTATAGAAGCCATGATGGTACTAAAATTTTTGACAAAACGTCGATAGAAAGAAACAAGTCCATGAAAACTTCTTACATCAGAAATGGACTTCAAAACTGGCCAAGTCTTCATAGCTTCCACCTTGGCTTAATTAATAGAGATTCCATCTTTGGAAACCACATAATCAAGAAACACAATGCTTGGAGAGAAGAACTCACATTTCTCCATTTTAGCATATAGTTTTTGATATCTCAAGACATTGAAGACCTATTTTAAATGAGAGATATGCTCCTCCTTATTCTTGCTATAAACAAGGATATTGTCAAAATAAGCAACAACAAATCAACCAATAAAGGAACGAAGAACCTTATTCATAAGTCTCATGAAGGTACTCGGAGCATTAGATAATCCGAATGGCATAACCAACCACTCATAAAGGCCTTCCTTGGTCTTGAAAGCCGTCTTCCATTCATCACCTTCTCGCATTTTGATTTGATGATAACCACTCCGCAAATTTATTTTTGAAAACACAGAAGAACCATATAATTCGTCAAGCATATCATCAAGTCTAGGTATAGGGTACCTATACTTAATGGTGATATTGTTGATGGCCTGGCTATCAACACATATTCAGTATGTACCATCCTTCTTAGGTACAAGTAGAGCCGGAACAGAACAGGGACTCAAGCTTTCTCGGACGTATCCTTTGACGATAAGTTCATCGACTTGTCTTTGCAACTCCTTTGTTTCCTCTAGATTGCATCGATAAACTGGCTTGTTTGGTAGCGGAGCACCGGGGGTCAAATCAATTTGATGCTCAATACCTCTTATGGGAGGTAATCTAGGTGGCAAATCCTCCGGGAACACATCTGCAAATTCTTTTAACAAACAATGCAATTTTGGATGTATGGGTCGCTCTATCTCACTTTTTTTCTCGACCACAAGCAAAGCAAATATATTATTTTGTTTGCTAATGGCTCTCTCAACCCGTGTCTCACTCAAGAATAGATTTTCCTTACAAGTGTTTCCCTCCCCAGGTTGATTATTATGTATCGAAGAAGGATTCAATGGTAAAAGAGTAATGCACTTTTGTTCTTTATGAAAATAGTATGTGTTTTTCCGACCATCATGCATAGCATTTATGTCAAATTGCCACGGTCTACCCAATAATAAGTGGCATGCCTCCATAGGAATCACATCACATACAACCTAATCTCAATAGTTCTTCCCAATCGAAAATGATATAAGAACGCGTTTGGTTACCTTGAGTTCATTCCCTTGATTGAGCCATTGGAGTTTGTATGGTTGAGGATGTTTCATTGTTGGAAGCTTCAGCTTGTCAACAAGAGTTGTCGAAGTACCACTGGTGCAACTCCCACCATCGATGATTACCGAACACACCTTTCCATTAATAGTGCAACGGGTGTGAAATATATTCTCCCTTTGCTCTTTATCAGGAGAAACTACAACATGCAATGCTCTTCGGATGATCAACAGCTCACCATCATCGACTTTCTCCACAACTTCTTCTTCTCAATCAGATTCGAAAATATTTTGGTCTTGATTGCCCTTAACCTCTTGAAGCGTCGAATTGATCTCCTCAATTTCTTGAAGAGTCATAACTCTCCGATTTGGACAATTTGCTTGTAAATGCCCAAAACCATGGCACTTAAAGCATTTCCTTGCATCACCTTCAAACTTCTTTTGGACTTCTTTGGAAGGCTTTGCAATTTTTCCCTTGCCTTTGTCTTTTGTCGACGTACTCTCGCCCTTGCTTGAGGAAGCACCCTTAAAATAAGATGTCACCTTTGTTGAGGTTCTAGAGGAAAACCTCTTGCTCTTCAATTGTTTTTCGACTTTTATGGCTAACTTGCATACGTCTTCAAAGGACCAATACGATTGAAGTTCAACCATATCAGCAATTTCTCGATTCATGCCACTAAGTAAATGAGCGATGGTTTGCTCAGGAACTTCTGGAACTTCACTCCTCATTTTGAGTTGTTCAAACTCACGAATGTATTCTTCAACACTCATCCCTTGTTGTCTTAGGGAATTCAGTTTGAGGAAGAGATCTTGTTTATAGTTGTTGGGCAAGAACCTCTTCTTCATCAACTCCTTGAGTTTTTCCTAAGACTTGATTCGGCCTTTTCCTTCCCTTGCTCGTTGATGCTTTAGATTCTCCCACCATAGAGAAACATATTTTGTCAATTTTAGGATAGCAACCTTACATTTCTTCTCATCTGAATAGGACTTGAAGTAAAAAATTCATTCGATCGTGTGTAGCTAATCCACAAAGTCGTCGGGATTGAGATTACCATCAAACTCAGGGACCTCTACTTTAATATCTCTTTCATCCTCCTTATGCCTCCCTCTTCGTCTTCGTCTTCGTCTTCGTATTTGAGATTCAGAATCACTAGAGTGCAGAATCGTTCGATTGTCTCCAGTGGACTTGGAATCGCCATCAGAATTTCAATGACATTCAGAATCGTCACGCCGATGCCGTTCATTGGGATGCTTTGCTGGTTGTCCTTGTCTCACCGGATTCTCTAGAAGATTGAGGACTCGCTCCATTTATTGTTGAAGATTTTGGATTGCACGATCTCGCATTTCGTTGTACGCTTGCTATAGAGTCAAGCCTCTTGGAACTTAATCATCCATAAGGAATTTGTAATAGAAGAAAGAAAGGAATTACTCAAATGAGTTGAACCTTGAGCTCTGATACCAATATTTTGATGCGTGATGGGGAGTGTGATTCCTGAACGGAAATTTTTTCTAAGGGGAATTTGGTGGTTAAGTGTATGGAGTAGTGTATACGGTGAAGAAACGAAAAGGAATAAAAAAAGATAGACCGATCTCCTTTCGAGGTATAAAGGCCACGCCACCAACCGAGGATGAGGATTGAGATCAACGAAGTTCACCACCAAGGCCTAAAGCTTCCACCGGTCAAGGATAAAGGATTTCGGGATAGGAGAAGCTCACCACTAAGGCCTAAAGATTCCACCAGCCAAGGATAAAGGGCTTCTTGGCTCACCACCAAGGAGTGATCTACACTCCAAGGATAAAGAGACCGAAATGAGTTATCCACTCTCCGAAAGAGTTCACTCAAGCAAAGGAAATCTCACCATTTTCATTGATCAAATTCGTATCTCCCCTACATTGGATAGTTTTCCCCTATTTATAGGAGGATTTTAGCCTTAGGAAATATTAAAAACATACTTCAATGACCTAGGAACTTAAACTTTCGACTCTTGAGCTACATAAAAATAAAAACACCTAAGAACTTAATAAAAGTCTTTATTAACACGTGAACTAAATGCCTTTAATCTTCAGCCTTCCGCATTCTTGGACATTTAGTTTTCTGTATTCTTGAACCGTATTCTTGAACCTTTGGCTTTCCATATTCTTGAACCGCATTCGTGAACCTTTAGCCTTCCCAAAATTCGTGCTCCTTCCTTGACCAGAAAATAATCCTCTTGAAACTTCATCAATTAGTCATACAAGACATCTAAAATGGCCTCCCATTGGTAGTTATCGATATCCCACAAAGTATCGATAAGTAATTAACATTATTCATTCAAAATGATCTATCGAAGCATATAATGCCCAATTTCTTTATTGGTTTGGATAAGCATTGATGATTCTAAGTTGGTCGATGGAGTTACGTTGGATGCTCCCGCATCATCCTCCCCCTCCAGGCCCTCCTTCCGGTGGCCGCTCCGCCACTACGCCACCGCCTCCACCGGAGGTTCCTTCCCGTTTGACAGCAGGCAGCGGCGGCAACTCGGTTACTCTCTACGAGGGCACCATCTAGCATAAGCGTTGCTGCCCCGTACACCACTCGTTCCGGTACACCATAAGGTACGCGCTCATCGACCTCGACCACGCACTGCTCGGCCACCTCTCTGCCGACGAGGCTCGACGATTCGCTGATACAAATGGACCCATGTAATGATTTCTACAGAAGTTCCGTTACTTCGTTTTAGTTTGATTTCGCCATGCCATGCTTTATGAAGTCATTTCAAGAATGTGTTCGCAATCCCCGCTTCCGCTGCGACCACAATTGTGAACAAACCCTTGAATTGCACATATTTCAAATGCGTGATTCTTCTTTCATTTCCCCTTTTTGTTTGGTTCAAATTGTCTTTTTACTAAGTTCTAGTCATTGAGGTGTGGTTTTCTGGAAGCTAAGGTATTCGTTTTTCTTTTGCAGATTTCTCTTGACAATACCTCCTAGTGTGGGATATGAACAGAACCCATTGAGCTTGTACTATTGCTATGATCTAGTAGGTGCCACTCAACATCTGCACAAGTGTGTTGCTGAGGTATGTTGAGTCTTCCGATTTGTCTGCTTACTAAGGTTTGCGTGAATTGTGGGGACGCTTGTTTTGGCTTGTTCAGAATGTTGTCGAAACCTGGTTTTGCTTGAAATCTAGGGAACCCCTTTTGACTGACTTGTAGTAGCTACAACACCAAAGTAGGATTCAAACCAATTGATACCCTCCCATGGAAATTTGCAAAAATTAAGACTTGTTCGACTAACTGCAGTTAGTGCAGTGAGCATTAAGGGAATTTGGTTTATGAGGGGGGTGGCTTTATTTTATTTAAGTATTATGCTACCGCCTGCATTAGACATTGAACTAGAGACAAACTAGAGACTCGCTTGTTTCGGAAATGGATATTAGCTAGCCAAACATGTATCATATGGATTATATAGTTGTGGTTATTGGATAACCTGCTAATTATGACTACATCTAATATTTTGGCTCACTAGGATTGATTCAATGTGATCAACACATAAGCAAAGTGCATGTTTTTAAAGCATTAGTAAGTGAAACTATGGAATCAAAAATGAAGTATTGTCGATGAAATCTGCATAATGTAGGGGTGTAAGGGTCTCGTATTGATATGTCGAATTTAGAGCCACCACTCTTCATTATATGTAATACAGTAAAGTCACTGGAATATATTGCCGACCATCTTATCTCGTATATTCTCCTTGTATTCTCATGTAAATGCATCTAATGTATCTTTCTTGCTTGCTTTTTGTGTGATTATTGTTACAGCCACCGACTTCAACCATTATATGTTAAAACCTTTCACTATGTCAACTGGCAATTATATTATGATTTGACATCTTGTGTTTTTGTGAAGATGCTTACTTTTATGTCGGCATTTGCAGTTAGTTGATGGACTTTTATTGGTACAGGTAACTAATACACCATGGGGTGAGAGGGTTTTGTTTGTTTTCAATCCAAATTCTGATTTGGTCGCGAAGCCCCTGCATGTCAGTCCATTCATGGTATGTAAAATTCTGTTGGCTCATGTAGTTCTCTTGTCTCTGCTTTTAGTTCTTTGTGCGACCAATAGATTATTTTAGAAGGCTTGGGCAATTTATGAGGGTCTCATATTCATTCTATCAATGGAGTGGCTTATCCATATATGCTTAAATAATACCATTGAGTAGACACTTTGCAAAAATAAGAAACCAGAGCATCCATCCCACTAGGACTTAAAAGTCCTTACTTTGCTTTGCACTTTTTGTCCTTTGCTGTCCCATACTTCTGATATTATTATGTATGCCTGATTACTTTGACATCATTATTCAGTACATGAATATTGCGCTCTCAGTTAATCTATTACAAGTTGGCTTAACCATGTAGATGCGAATTTTATACATTCAGCAATAATTGTTTTGATGCTTCCAGTACAATATAGTGAAAGCCTTAAACATCTTGGAGAATAGTGTCAAAGTTCAAATGGTATGCACATGGCATAGAACTTGAAATTGATTACATTAGAATATGTAGACCAAGTGATGGATGACCTAAGAGAGAAGCTCTAGTGCTTAATGGAGAGTGAATATGATGTCCCTTCTCATAATTGTGGCTCCAAAGCCTGTCATGTGCCTCCCTACTACCATGTCAAATAAAATATAGCAGATCAGAAAAGTTTTCCACTTATGGATGTTTTGCACTCCAGCTTGACACATATTGAATAGCTGACTTGCCAGATATAACCTCACCATTTGTTGGCTGGAAATATTTTAAAACTTTATGGAAGACCATAGGGGTGTGCATGGTCCAGGTGGGCGGTTCCCGGCTTAGAACCAAGAACCGTCCGCTAAGGATCGGTTCCAAAAAATTGGAATCGGGAACCACCCGTTGTTGCATGGATCACCCAAGAACCGGACTGCCGATCCAGTCCGGTTTCCGAGTGGATCCATATAACCGGTCTCACCAATAATAATATTGGTTTCCAAATCCCGCCGTGAGTACCTTTCATGATAAGTAATATTTTTCTTTAAATCAAACTGGCTTAATTAAGGGTACCATTTTTCTTTATTTTATTAGAAAACACTATCAAAGAAGAGAACGAGTTTTTTTTTTTTCCTATTTTTGAATCATTTTAGTTGAAATCTAAAATATTATTTAAGTTCAAGATTTTGGATAATTGTCATATGTAGATTGTCTTTTCCTTTATCCTCTAACAATGCTCAATCTCTTACAACATTTGCTTTACTAATTTTTTTTTTGTAGAAACAATTCAACCGATACTCCACATATTCTTGAATATGGTGTCATATGTGAGTCTCGAAAGTATCTTTTGAATGAGCCATTTGTTGAGTTGTTGAAAGGCAGCTTACACACTTTACTAAATTCTTATTAAAACATGGAAACCATGAGATGGAAACCATGAGAGGAGATGGAGCTCTAAAATTTAGATTTGCTAATTAGTGATTTCATATTAAAAATAAATATGTTATTATAATGTAATCGGTTCGGTCCGGTGGGCCGATCCGCCCATAAAATCGGGAACCGGACCGGTACCTACCAGTTCCCATCAATTGGAAGCGGGAACCGGACTGGTTTCCTCAAGAACCACCGGTTCCGAGTAGTTTCGGTCCGATTCCGAGCGGTTCGGGTAGATCCCGATTCTTTTGCACACCCCACCTATCCATGCGGAAATTTATCTAAGGATTTCCAACTTCGATTATGGATATTGTCTCCTATTATATGATTGTTCTCACTCACTTCATCTTGAAAATAGTCAAGTCAATTTAAATCTTGAAGAAGTGTCTACAATACTTTGCTCATTATTATTATTGCAGTAATTTGTTTCTCTATCATGACATAGCAAGAGTTTATCGAGAGGTATAAGAAATCTGCACAGTGCACAAACCTTTTCCTTAAAAAATAGCATGTACTTTCTCATTCAGTATCTTTTCTTATCTTTCGGATCTTTTAGGAAGAATAACTTATTACACTTTATCCTACTTAAAGTAATTGCAGGACATACTTGGGAATTGGAGTATAAAAGCAAATGCTCCCAGGGGCAATCTATTTGTGGCTATTTCAGTTTAGCATTCCAAGCTTAGTAACTACTTCACAACTACCCTGCAAGCCAAAAGAGTTTCCTTGTCAACTGTGTCAAATCATGGACCATTCTTCTAGTTGATGCCCCATAAGGTGGCATTATGGATATACTGGCATGTGAGTGAAACTGTCTTTACAGTTTGCCTGTATGTTTTTTTATCAGCTTAGACGGTCAAACCCTTTATTTTCCTCTTGTTTGGGTATTTCTTTTTTAACTTTACTTTCCTGAAGTCATGCCAGAATTGGATTAGGCCTTTATTTTCTAGTTATCAGCTTTGGTTTGGGTAAACCTATGAAAGATCAAATTCTTCCAAGTGAAATTATTAAGAGGAGAGATGCCTGACATTTAGGTACGATAAATTTTTGTTGGGGAAGACCATATCTCATATAGATGTAGTACCCAACAAAGTGGTCAGGGGTCAAATTTGTGAGAAAGATCATTCCTCAAGAGTTTGTGAAAGTCGGGAATACTTCTGAAAGTGCTTTTAGAACTCCAATTGAGTTTCACAAGGATTTAATCACATGCAACACCTCCAAGTGAACATCTTAGCTACATTATGAAGATGAAAATCTCATTGTTTGCTTCTATCTTGTAGTCTCATAAGCTTGTTTCTTTGACTTTGTTCTGACCACCTTACCATTGTGCCAAAACTGAAAGAATTTGTCCCTAGATAAGTCATTTTACTAGTTTGAGTTCTATTGTGTTGCGTTTTAATTCATGATCATGGTTTTAAGTCCCATATGCAATAGTTCCACTCACATCTGGTTCAGTCTATGAGGAGACAACTCTGGCATACAGTGCTTTTTGTGAGTGTGATGCAATGATTGCCTGTAGCTGTATGCCTGTCAATGACTAAACACTCATGGTTCATTTGTTGTTAGTGGCTTGAGTTGGGTAATAATTCTCTCCGCCCCTTGCTTAGTTCCTTGCTTAGTTCCACAAGACTAGTGGGAGCACGGGCACAAATGCCACTGTTTAAGATTGTTGTTTAGAATCTTGAATGTGTACATGTTATTTTGAGGATACAATTGACTCTGGGTCTTGTCACCGCTTTGAGATGCTTAGTCTGCCGAGATGGTCAATGAAGGTCAAACCGACTAATGTCAATGAACAGTTGAATTGCGAAGTGACCTGAGTTTCAGGGATGTAATCTTTAGCTAGTTTTCTCTCTTGCTTTTAGTCAACACCAGTAAGTTGATCGCTAATGTCCTCGAATTTGAGAGCTATTCGACACCATTTATCTGTTTCACTGTCTCTCTCCTTTTTCAGGCTTTTAAGCTCTGGTGGAAAAATGTGTCATTCATCCAGCACCCACGCTATCCAAACCCTACATATAGAGAGGAAGCAGCAGAACGCGATCAAGGACTTCAATGTTGCAAAGCATTTCGTCCAGATGGAATGAAAGATTCACCGCCTATCCGAACTGATTCGGATTCTTCATCTGGCAAAAGTAGGTTTGATCGATGTTTTGTTTGGAGGGACGCAAAGTGGCCCTGGTCTTGATCCTGATTCTTGAGTAGAAGCTGCCCACTATATTGACCGCCTCTTATTCTTTTTAAGAGCTGTTACTGTTATTCTCTTTTCGGATCTCTTTCCGTAAACCATGGGAATTGCGACGCTCCGTCTTTTCAAAATTGTAAGCGTTGCAGCTATGCACCATCTGATCCAAGAGAGGTTTCTTCAAACAAGCGGCTAGCTACATCTCGACGAGAGGAAACAAGCTCCATTAATTAATGAACTCTTATGAATTCTTAAAATTAAAGCAGTAAGGAGAGTAGCTAAGTCGATCATGAGAATGGTTAGAACACACACTAGACATGAGCCGTAGGTTCCAACAGTTGAGTTCCAAAATCAAGAGAACTAAGGACAATCGGTTCAAAACAATGATCTATCTTTCTGAAGTGCCAAAACAAAGAAAGAAAGATATTTTAGCTTGATCAGTTAGGAAGATTACCAGTAGAAAAGAAGAAAAAGGTCAGAGAGTAGCATCTTCAAAGATTGAAGCAAAATCAGGGAACTTCAAGCTTGCCTTCAACCTACAACAAAAGATTCAACAGCTTTTACTCTAAAGACTTCCTTAATCCAACATCTATAATGCAGTTTCATGAAAGCAAGATTCTATTAAGAGATCCGGCTGAATAATTCTCGACATAAACCATTTGGGTCAGACGCCTCTTGGACGTTGATCTTAAACCGCCGTTGGTTAAGTTCATGTCCGACTTCAATCTCAAAAACTGCTGCTTTAATTGATCATTTTTCTTTCGTCTGGGTTTTTCAAATGCGCTCACGTTCCGGGGTGATTATTTTCGTACTTAAAGATTCGGAGTAGAACTTCTTTCCGCGCTACTACTCTTATGGAGCATACTTTCCTTTTTTTAAAGAAACCGATTGAGTACTTGACGTGGTATGATAACCCGATGATAGCGATTGCATGATATCCATGTTGTCGACCACTTCGACGGCAAAGAACAGGTCCACCAGGAGAAGGTCAAAGGAGCCAAGATCAGCGAATAGACGATTGACGAAGATTCCAAACGACAGAAAAACGAAAGGGAATTCATTCAATCATGACCATAGCCTCCTACCTAATATCACGACTTAATTATTTCCTATCGAGGCTCTCACTGACGACCGTCAGCTAAGCGACGGCCAGAAATCTTCTCGCTGATCTTCGAAGTACCAACTCTTGCCAAACTTCGACATATCAGATCACGCACAAGCTGTGACCCGACGGAGAACTTCGCATGATCAGGATTTTCGAGTAGGTTAAACATCCGGCTATCATGTAAGTAGGTCCAAGTTTCCATTGGACTCCTCAAAGGCCGTCCCCCATATTCAACATCACTACTTAGTATTTTCTCACATTCATAGACATAAATCACAAAGTGAAACGTGACCTGCCATTTCCTCCAGAGCCAGAAGTGCCTGGCAATGAAGAAGCAAATCTTCCCTGACAAATGAAGGAGATCATCAAACACATGCAAAGACTTTAAATTTGTCTGACACAGAATAATGCTAATTAGCATACCAAGAACTATAATGACAAGATGCTTTCCGTTCTACACTTCAACACACAATCGATCGGGTTCAACAAATCTCATTGTAAGCAAAATTTGATCTCTTATTCTAGTCTATATTGATCCTAACCACTTTCTTAGTTCTTTCATTAGAAGGTGCAGATCTAATTCACTTGATGAGAAACCTGTGTAGCTAAGTAGTCCATGATAGATTTCTCAGAAAGATCACTTCCAATTCTCTTGACCACGAATGCCAATGGTATCTCACCCGATTCTTCATTGAGTAACAGTACATCACTAGATCAACATTGCAAGAAAAATAAGACATTAAAAAGAAATTTGACTAAAACATCATATATTCAAACTTTGTTTTAGTCATGAACATATTTCACATTAAAGATGGACTGGTTCTTTCGCCTTTTTCAACTATATTAATAGCATGCAAACACATCATGTGATCATTTTCATTTTTGTCCAAGAAATGGGCGACAATAAGCAATACAGAAAATATGATTCATTTCTTTCCTTTCCCTTGATCACTTTTTTTGGTTGTATTATACCATAAGTATTCTTAGAAAAGCCTAATTTTTCTCTATTCAACAGTAAATTGTTGTTTATAATAAGAATGTTGAGATGCAATTACAAGCCCGAGCTCTTTTTTTTTTTTTTTTTTTTTTTTTTGTCTTTTCAATTCTTCTTTACATCAAACTCTTTTTTCATCTATTTTTTTGTTTGCACCACCCAAAATGTGAAAAGCGTCATGACACATGACGAGTCTTCATCCCCTCCAACTATAAGCTGAATATAACCCTCCGAATTCACCCATCCTCACCGAAACTCCGGTCTCCAGCCATGGCCCCGACGATCGAGGTGAAGGACGAGGTCAAAGGAGAGCACGTGGAGACCTCCGATTTCTTCTTCGACCGCATCGGCGAGCCGGTCTCGGTCAGGCCCACCGGCGGCGGCGGTGGCGGTGGCGGTCCCGAGCTCTACGACCCTGGCTGCCTTCCGTCCCAGCCGCTCGCCGTCTCCGAGCGGTTCCGGCTCGTCTTCGTGGCCCACTCCTTCGGTGAGTTGTAGATCTCGATGCGTCCGCTCAAATTGATCGCCCGTGGCGGCGCCTTTTCGGTGCTAATAATCGTGTTCCCATTTCGTAGGATTCTGCGTCGCGAGGACCGGGGATGTGGTGGAGGCCGCGAAGGAGATGAAGGAGAAGGGGAGCCGATCTTCCTTGCTGGAACTCAGCGTCTCGGACGTACCTCGGGGGTGGTCGACTTTCTCTGGCTTTCTCCCGATTCTTCGACACTTGCGGCTTCTATTGGGGGAACTGTCAACTTCTTCTCAGTCGATTCGCTTCTCAATAAGGTCAGTTCAAGTCTCCTTTCCTGAGATCATGCTTTGTGTTTATCTGAGAACAAGGCTTGGAACTTTTGGGGCCGGAATTCCTTTTCCAGTTACACTCCCTACGCGTGTGGAGATTCTTTATAAAAAGGTTGAGTTTTTCTCGTCATGTTGTGATTCTTTTCTGAGCATTTTCATTGAGAGTTCTTGGAAGAAGCTGACCGATTGGCGAGTGATGCCTATTTTGTTACGTTCGGTTGAGATTGGGAATGGGTATAGCTGGCCCTACGTTTTGGACATTTTCCTGCATATATGCTCTTTTGGCTTTTGGGAATTGAGATATCTCTAGTTACATGCGCTTTCTTTTGGTATCTGCAAATGATTGTCGGTGCAAGTTATCTGTAATAAAGACGGAGCTATGAACCAAAATGAAGTAGGTGGGCAGTATCCTCCCTTTGTTGGAAGATGATCATTCGTGCTGTTATCTTTCACTGAGGCTAAATTTTGGATAAATAATATTGTTCAGATAAAGTTCGCTCCATGTTTGCATGAGCAAGGGTTTTTTATTTTTATTTTTCATATATGCATTCTGCTCACATTTGAATTCTTTCTAAAGAATCACTTTGGTCTTTAAGGTTTTTGTGGGATACTAGACCAAACTAGGAAAAGGTGCAGTAGGAGTTCTTTTGCCAAATTCACTTTCTGACGAATGGTATTCAGGTTCTATGTTCCATGTAGATGATTCTAGACAGTGAAATTTGAACCAACATGTTCCCATATCATCTTGACAGAATGTTCAGCATATTTTTTTAATGATGTGATGCCATCATCTGCAGATGTCAGATCATTGTCACTTAGGATTTCATAACCAGGTAAACAGCGGCAGTTAGAATTACTTTTACCATCATTTGTCTATCAGCAAGGCCCTTCCCATATTTTGTAGATATTACTACTTGGTGGGCCTAGAAGGAGGGAAAAGCAGAAGATATGACTGCATGGACAGCAGTTTTTTAGTCTGTAATGAAACCAAGGGACCGGATTTGATGCAACATTGGAGCTTTTAGAAAACACAGGGATCTCTTATTGTAGATGGATGAGCGGGAAGCATTTACAGGCAATCTGCACTACTAAAATGTTTCGGTGACTACATATCAAAATCCTCCCTACAAGAAATGAATTAGCTATCTTAATTAGATTAAATAACAATTATTTCTCAGTGTCCAAGTTGTCTGGCTTCTAGGGTTATTAGTGTCTTTCATGATACAGAGATTATCTGAATTTTTGCTTGGTTAATTTCTCACCATTGCTGAGAAAGCAAAATTTGATGTTGTTTCATGGGTTTGTTTAGAATCTCTTTTGTTTCTGGCGATTCCATCTCTTAAAAGAAAATTCTTGGCTGTCAAAAATATGCTTGAAGTAATGGCCTTCTCCAAATGCAAACCCAAGTGAGAATATCAATTTATGTGTTCATCACTTATCAAAGAAAACATTTCCCCTCTTTACCAAAAAAAAAAAAAAGAAAACATTTCCCCCCCAAAAAAAGCTGTTGTGCGCATCATGTCATTATGTCACATGCAGTACTTCTCTTTAGGTTACTTTAGAAAGCAGGTTGTAAATTTGACCTGGGTCAAGACTTGTCAGCGGGACTTGCTCTTCAGAAGGTCAATTGCCAATTACTTAATGACTACGTTAAATTGCATCTACCACTTTCATTTATCAAGCTTAGCTTCTGTTATTCTTTGTTGGTATTATATTTAATAAGTATGGAAGAATAGATTTATATGCTCTCTAGTTTGATTATACCCTAAGATTTGAGGTCTAGTTATCTTCCCACCTTGTTAATATCTGCAATACTGAAAATTTCTTGTACCATGTTGTCAGTGGATTATCTCAGGTGGGTTCGTCGCGATTGCATCGTTCTAGGGTGCTTTCAACTTACCTCAGATGGCGTGGAGGAAAGTTATCTTTTGCAAGTGATCAGGACAAGAGATGGCGAGTTTTTTCATGTGAGTGAAACAATTATTGACACAGTTTTCACTATCAATTGTTTAATTTTTTTAAAATATATGGCAAATATTATTAGTGTTATTTTTTTCATCATCATTGTCGTCGTCATCATTAAGCAGCAAGAGAGGTTAATGAGCAACCTCCTTTAGTAACTAGAAAAATTAAATTGTATACTCAACAATTAACAAGTGATTTTTCTGAACTTGATTTCAGTATGATTATATGGTAATTGGCTTGGAAGTGAAGTAGTTTCAGTCTTTACTTACTAGATCTGGTTGCACTGATCTTCATGGTCCCTCGATTACCTCGTTGTCTTGTATTGTAAATTCTTGCTGTGATGGTTTCCAAATTCCTCCTGTAATTAAATTGTTTCCTGTGGAATCCTGTGACATAGTTATTTTTTTCTTGTGCCATACTTAAAATTTATGTTCTAATCAAAATTTTATCGTCCCAAGATGTCATTGGTGACAAAAGAGAAGTTTTTGGTGCACTTGCTCTTGGGTGATACAAAGTTTCTACAAATATTTAAACGAGTCCATGGCTGCTAGATGTTGCAACTAGGATTTGAAGGAGAGGGCATATTCCTATGTCCCAATAGTTTTCCATTTTCCTTTGATGACATGCAAATGATGGCTTGCTGTTTGTTATATGTGTAGCAACATACTTGAATGTGGGGATGCTGATCCCGTTGAATGGCATCCTCAGGACTATGTCCAAAAATTTAAATTTACAAACCACCTTTGTTCTTTCTGATTATGTGGCAATATGATGGTTTCATTAATTATTTTGGTAATATTCATTTATGTAGGCTTCTTCTGAGGCAGTGCTGCAGTCCTTTTGTGATGTTTTCCCCAGAGTTGTGGATGATATTGTTCCTGCAGGATGCGGGCCGCATCTGTTCTTCAGCTATTTGGAACAATGGTAATGTCCTAATTTTTACTCTCTCCATATTTTTTATTCTTTCGTCTGTCATTGAGATTCTGATCGCTTGCATTCCTTAGTATATCTTGTTTGAGAGAGTTATAATTATAGAATATTTCAAAAATATAAAAAAAAAAAATTTGGGACTCGTGGCCATTTAATGTGTGATTTTTTATCACTTGTGTTTGGTGCAAAGCCCTGATTATGGTCTAATTATCTCATTTGATCCTTGTTGAGGTCCGTCATGGAAATAACCCAATTGGCAAATTATCTTGAGTTACATGCCTGTTTGCAAATTTGAACTTCTTGCTTTGGTTCTAATTGCACATTGATCTCATGAGAAAGTTAAACGGACAGATTTCCTCTTTTTTCCTACTTACATATAGATATTTGACTTTTGATGATAACGTCAGAGATTAGCTACTTCACTTTTTTCTTCTGCAGTATCCACGGAAATGATCTTGCATAGCAGATTAAGGCTAACCTCTTTCTTCTTCTCCATAATTTCGGCAAGCTTGCAATTGCAGCTAACCGAAAAAATGTGGACCAGCACATTATTCTGTTCAGTTGGTCACTTGGTGAGGAAAGGAATGAAGCAGTACTTGTTGATATTGATCGAGATAACTGGCTTCCAAGAATTGAGCTTCAAGGTACATGAGGTTATAGTTAATAGATGGACTTATATATTGACTTGCAGAAATTTGTAATCATTTTCATTTAATACATTATTTGGTAGTTAATCTATGTTTGCATTCATTTTTTGGGAAGATTAGATATGAACTCTGTCAGTTCCTTATCAGAGTTCTGAAAGTGCTAATGTTCTCACGAGGATAAGATAACCACATATTCTTGCGCTTTTGCAATTTCTACTGTTTCAAGTATTTGTGGTTCATATTCTTGTTGATCAGACTTGGAGTGAATGGCATTAGTGGAGAATTCCTAACTGAAGCTTTTCGGAATGATTAGATTTCTCGTTTTCGTAGGTAGGTTAATGGTAGAGTAGTTGGTGCAGAATTGGAGTCAACATGGTGTATTGTAAGTTAAGCGTAGCAAAAAGAAGATGGGGCAGTGGTTCATTTATCAACTTATGCAGATGACAGTCTCCTGATGCCTGTTGTTCTCTTCATATATGTTGATTTTCTTATTTGCTGTAAGTACCAATCTGTACTGAGAAGATTTAAAAATTCAATTGTGGTCAGAAAATGGTGACAACAATTCAATCCTGGGGCTTTGCACTGACAAAGTATCCATGCATGAGAAAGTCAAAGTTCAACTTGGAGTTGAGGAACAAAAAAGTTCAACTTGGAGTTGAGGAACAAAAGGACCTTTCGCCATTTTGCATCCTTTTTTGTCTAGGAAAGCTCATGATGTTCAATGTTGCCTGGTATTCTCCTTTGCCCTCTCCTACTTGCTTTGTTGATTTTGTCGAACCTTATTAAATCTGTTACTCCTTGTCTGCATCCCAAGCATCACTTATTGATGGACAAACCAAACTGAGGAGTATGAGTAGCAGTAACGACAATCTTGCTGCAGATAAGTATACTGGTGAAACTGTTAATAAGTCAAAATCAGTTTTTGGTAATCAGATCAAGCCCACAATGGTAGGAGACACCAATATTCTTAGAAAGCTAATTTAGCAGCAAGCTAGAGATTAGGACTCCTCCTGCCTAACTCAAGTAATGCCACAAAAAATTACCATTCACAATCGTGAACTCATTTCTAATGTGTTTGCTTTATCTAAAAATGAAATTAGAATGTGTTATTGCACGTCACGTGTAAATATAGACTTCCCTCAACTTCGCATCTCAAAAATTAACATTGAAAGATGGATACCTTTGAATTGGCTTTTTCAGCTTGCTATTCCTGTTTATTTTGAGTATTCAACGGTCTTATGAAAACCAATAACCTTTAAACCTAGAAGAGTCTACACCATGGAAAATGTCACCATCTAAAAAGAAATTAGGAGCAGCCATTCCATAATTGCAACATCAACCTATCATTAATTGCAGCAGAGTATTCACAACCTAAAAAGAAATAAGGAGTGGCCATCATCCAAGTAAGGAGACAAGCTTTGGACATCCAGCAGAAACCTAAGGCAGGCCATGCCCCAAGAAACGCTGGCAAACCCAACCATGAAGACTATGTAGAAAATCCTGCCAAGATCCGCATATATCAATCGCCACTTGTGGCTCAGCGCCTCTTGAGTAGCAGCTTGTCCTCCGGCATGAGGAGCCTCCACTCCTCCTGTATGTCGGGAAGCTTCGCGTACCGAACCTGCAGGCGCTACAACAGCTTGAAAAAGGAAATAGTATGGGCAATGGAAATCATCATAATGACAACCGGCAGCAACCATCCCTTCTCGCAGCGCAGCTGAGTGGCTGGTGTGATGGCCTATACACGTGACAATGCCACCACATGGAACGCTAAGAGGGGGCCTAGGGGCCCAGCTGCTGCCAGAAAAGATCCACCGATGACTCTAGAAAGTCGAGGCTTATCTTCGCTTCTTCAACCTCGGGAGCGATTGCTTGAGCCGCCATGGAGGAGAGAGAGCAAGCAACTGAGGAGAGTGAGCTACTGAGCAGAGCGAGTGACGAGCGACTGAGAAAGAGAGAGACCGTTATACGAGAGGGAATAGGAGAGGAGAGAGTGACAGATTCAATTTCTATTTAACCATCAATCAAAGTATCAGACTATTCTAACGGAGGAGAAAGAAGATACACGGAGTAAACAATCATTTCCGTTCTTAATTTCTAGTCTCTATGAATCTTTGAGGCATAATCAAGTCCTGAACTAACAAACAACTCAATTTTTCAAACTAAAATGATTGGTAAAATGCATCAAAAACAGCTAACATTACAATCTCACTCTATCAGTCACGGAGGAGGAAGAAGATACACAGAATAAAAAATTATTTCCGTTCCTCATATCTAGTCTCCATTTAGTCTGAAAAATTGAGCTGTTTGTTAGTTCAGGACTAATTATGCCTTAGAGATTCATTAATCTGTAAATGGAGACTAGATATGAAGAACTGAAATGATTTTTTACTGTGCATCTTCTTCCTCCTCCGTGACTGATAGAGTGAGATCACACTGTTAGCTGTTTGTGATGCATTTTACCGATCATTTTAGTTTGAAAAATTGAGCTGTTTGTTAGTTCAGGACTGATTTTGCCTCAGAGATTTATTAATCTAGAGACTAAATATTAAGAACGGAAATGATTTTTTACTCTGTGTATCTTCCTCCTCTGTTAGGATTAGTCTGATACTTGATGGTTAAATCTGTCATGTCTCTCCTCTCTCTCTCTTATTCCCTCTTGGTCTCTCTCTTTCTCAGTCGCTCGTCGCTTGCTCTCTCTGCTTAGTAGCTTGCTCTCCTCAATTGCTTGCTCTCTCTCCTCCATGGCGGCTCAAGCAATCGCTCCCGAGGTTGAAGAAGCAGAGATGCGCCTCGACTTTCTAGAGTCATCGGTGGATCTTTTCTGGCAGCAGCTGAGCCCCCTTAGCGTTCCATGTGGCGGCACTGTCACGTGTGCAGGCCATCATACCAGCCACCCAACTGTGCTGCAAGAAGGGATGGTTGTTGCTGGTTGTCATTATGATGATTTCCATCATCCATGCTTTTCCTTTTTTAAGCTGTTGCAGCGCCTGCAAGTTTGGTTTGCGGAGCTTGCTGACATGCAGGAGGAGTGGAGGCTCCCAGAGGACCAGCGGCTAGTCAAGTGGCGATTGATATATGCGGTTCTTGGTGGGATTTTCTACATAGTCTTCACGGTTGGGTTTGCTAGCTTTTCTTGGGGCATAGCCTGCTCTTAGGTTTCTGCTGGATGTCCAAAGCTTGTCTCCTTGCTTGAATTATGGCTGCTCTTTATTTCTTTTTAGGTTATGAATACTGCAATTAATGATAGATTGATGTTGCAATTATGGAATGGCCGCTCCTTATTTCTTTTTAGGTTGTGACATTTTCCATGGTGTAGACTCTTCTAAATGGGTTTAAAGGTCATTGGTTTTCATAAGACCATTGAATGCTCAAAATGAACAGGAATAGCTAGCTGGAAAAGCCAATTCAAAAGTATCCATTTTTCAATGTTAATTTTTGAGATGCGAAGTTGAGGGAAATCTATATTTACATGTGACGTGCAATAACACATTCTAATTTCTTTTTTAGATAAAGCAAACACATTAGAAATGAGTTCAACCATGAGTGTCATATGAAAAGCAAGGGTCATTTGATCTTTCGGTTCAGAGACCACACATTCGAGGATGCTTCACATTATATCTAAAATTTAACAATTCTGCACCATTGACTAGTCTCCTTAAGAGTTAAGAGGACATGACTCTCTTTGGCCAAATTCTTCAAGGAACAACTGGTATATTTAAGTCCACACAATTTTCTGGTTGCATTACTTCCGGTATCCCTTTCTCAATCACCATTTATTCAGCATGGCATGCTTAGTTCCATTTCAACAGCGCATTACGCACTTCTGTTTTCTGAACTATAGAATACTTAATGGACTTGTTACTCTGCACTCTCTACAATGTATGGACATATGGTTTTATGATATTTCAACAGTTTCAGATGAAAGGTCCATGTTCCTCAGTATTTAAAAGAACAAAAATTCCTGGATGTTCATTTTCTCCTTCATTTGCATTTTCTTAATTCTACCCTAATTTTGCATCAAACAGGAGACAAGACTACACGACATGATATAATCAGGAAGAAGTGATTTGGCAGCCAGCTAAGCAGCAGAAGCAAGCCTGCTGCAGACCATAATAGTACACAACACACCAATTGAGTTAACTGGTCAGCCGCTCAATCAACTTAGAGCATTCCAAGAATTATTCTGGAAAGCATCAAATGGAAGTCATCTTCTAAACGATAGCATCAACAAAGGCGAAAAGTGGACTTAACAATATAATCACCTGATCCAGGGAGTCTCTCCGTCTCCGGGCAGTTTCCGGTTCAGAAGGCTTCAGAGCACTAGTCCGGTTTCTTCTAGAATGATCTCTTGTAGCAACGGTATTTGAAAGTGTGATCTTTTTATCTCCAGGGCTTTTAGAAACTTTTGTCACATCAGGGGAGCAGAAAGAGGCATCATAGGAAATTCCAATTTCATCAAACAATTCTTTTTTAACGTTCTGCTTAATTGAAGGTGACTCAATACTCAACACTGACATTTGTCTTGAGAGAGAGTCAGAAAGTTGCTCGGCAGCCATTATTTGAGATGTCATCGTGTTGTATAAACTTTTTAAGGATTGAATCGATCTGCAAAATGGTTGAATTAATGTTACATGTTACAGAATAAGCCATGTATCATGCATCAAGTTTCTTCAAATGTGTAAAGCATGTCTTAGAGCCAATATGATAAGCAGGGTGCCCCAGTAATGGAAACGGAGAGACTCTGCCTAACGTGGCAAGGCTGCCTATATTTAGTTATGCAAAAAATCTAGCGGTGAAAGAGTCTCAGGCAGTTTGAGCAATTTTTTGGGAGTGCAAAGAATTTATAAGATGAGCTTGCAATTTTAATAGGATAGTGGTACTGGTATCAAAAGGAGAAAGGCCATATGCTAAACTCAAACTCAAGATATAATCAAACCTGGCAGGCTCATATCTATTTTGAAGAGCTCTTCGACCTCCATGAGCTTCACTTGTGTCACCAAATTTGTTAAGTTCCAGGGTATTGAAGTGCCTTTCTAATTTAATCAGCTCATTGGTCAGATCCTGGAATATGACACATAATCAGTATATTTCATCCAAACAGAAGTCCATACATAAACAACATACATAAGAGACCCTAACCTGGTTTAGTTCCAAAATATGTTGCCGCTCCATCTCCAGTTCTGTACTCAGCTTCTGCCGATTCCAAAGTTCCCAATATTGATCATCCTTGGCTTGTTTAACAATTCCTTCCACATACATTTTCCTAGCCAAAACTGAAAGCCACATGAAGAATTGCTGATAAGCTTACCTTCATTAGACAATCCAGTGAAAAGCAGAAGCAGCAGAACTTCACCAAAGGAAGGGGGAAAAGTTGAACATGTTCCGTCAGTTAAACAAAGTATAAAGGGCTAAAAACACAATTAGGCTACAAATTTTAGTAGGAATATAGTAAATCAACTCTGCACTTGTGATGAAATTTACTTTATTTACCAGCATATCGTGTATACACAAGAAATTGGTTGACCAAAATTGGCAAAATCAGTGACTCGCCTCAAGCCTTAATTCAATAGATAGATGCTTCCAAATAAATCACATATATTCATCTGATTATAGAAAACCTTGAAACTGAAAGTACCTTGTACGGTGTTGTCGAGCAGGCTTTGAACTCCTTCAAGTCGTTAATCCACTATACTCTACAATGTCCAGATGAACGAGACTAGAACTAAGTAATACATAAGTGCAAGTTAAGGGAACAAAAGATATAACGTACATAATTTACTATATGAGAGGAGCAAAACAACAAGATTAACAGAAACAGCCACAAATACATTAAAAGGGAGAAGTACGAAAACTAAAAAACGGACATATAAAAGCTCTGTACAAAATCATTGTACAAGTACAACATCTGAAGCTATGAAGAGATAGATATGGAAAACAAAAAATGTGATTTAAGCAATAATAGAAAAACGAGAAGTGACCTCTTCAGTATACGTGCATCTACCATCTCATGACAGAAAGGAACTCAGAGTCCGTGTTTCTTATACTGATAAAGGATGCAAAAAAGTTTACCAAGCTTCCAGCAATCAGAAAACTTCATTTCAAGAGCAGCATAGCATAGATGTACAACATAAGCTGAATTATACTAGAGCAGTGACGGGACGCGATACAGAACAACTTAGAATAAAAGATAACCCTTAAAAGGAATTCCAAGACACTTTAGAGCTACAAGAGAAGCTGCAAGTAAACACAAAGGAAATATATGAGGCCTAAACATATACCTTCCACATCATACATTGGCTAGAAAGATTCCCGATTCTCTCTTCTATCTCTTAAACTGGACCTTTCAATGAGATGGTACATGCATCCTTAAATCCACCCTTCCGCACTATAGAGTCCAGAAGCGTGTCCAGTTCATTGACCATCTCCTTGATCTGGAAATTCAATGAAATTAGTACTTAATAAACAGGAAGCCATCTGAATCCAGAACAATCCCTTTCCTGGACCACACCACGAAGACTAAAATCCCAAAGTCATTAGCATAGAAAGTGCCAATAAAAACAAAGAATTTTAAGGTACTCAAGTGACAAATTGACTATGAGTAGCATAAAATTATGTCAAATAATGACAGAGATGGCAAGCAAACTTATATTCGCCATATTTAATAATCAAATCCATGATAAGCACTGTTGGTTAAGATAAGAAGATCCACAAAATATACAAACTTTGTATAATCAAGATTAAGTACGTAATGGGTAAGAGATTATTTCATCACAAAAGAATCTCACATTGCCAGATTGTTTTGATGTGATTGGATCCTTCTTAGACATCCCAGTCTGGGACAGACTTTTTATGTTCTCCATGGAGGGATACAAATGATGGCTAGATGGTAAACCCGAAGCAGAGTTTTCCTGCACCAACTGCGAGCTACGAATAGAAGGCAATGGCTCAATTATCCCGACCTCCTTCGAAACTCTCTGTCCTCCACCTTTGACTGGAACACTAGATAGGTTGACTGAAGCAGGTGGGGCAGCACTTTTGAATATGGGATTTCCAAAAGGGGTACTTGGAACATTGGCAGAAGCTACACCAAAGGCAGTTTGAAACTTGTTGTCTTCAAATTGATTTGAAGTGAATAGGACCTTGGTTCAAAGCTATTTGAAGATGTGTCTTTCCCACTCAGCCATGTCTGAGAAGGAGAGATCTGAAAACCATGTGAAGCTGTTTCAGCTGGCACTTTCTGACCAGCCTGAACATATTTTGCATCACTTGAGCAGTACTACTGGAATTAACTCTAAACTTTTCCACAAATGAAGGACTAAATCCAACCCTAACCTGTTTATATAATCTTCTTTGCTTTCTGTGATGTTCTGTGTTTCCTTAGGTGGTGGGAACTTCGATGTTGATTGGCCAAGAAGTGTGCTTTGGGGCCTTGGAAAGAGAGACAGAGTGGAAACTGCACCAACTGAATGCTTTTCATCCAGGGCCTTTTCAATTACATTAGATCCTTGTGGCTGTGCAAATGAATTTAGATTCCATTTTCCAGTTACAGCTTCTTTCCTCTCTATTTGATTAGTTATTAGTCTGGCCGTTCCAGACTAAGAAGACTTCGTGTCAGCTTTAACAGCAATCTCGCGATCTTTTGGTAAGTTGTGTTCCATTGTGTCGATGTCCTGAATTTGATGACCTGTAAAAACCTGTTGTGAAATCATCTCTCCCAAACTTGAGGAAACAGATGAACTGACTTCTTCTTGGGCTTCAACTCCAGAAATATCCTCTTCCACATCAGACGGCCAGCCAGTGCAAGGAAAATCGGTTTGTTCTGCAACACTGCACAGAAATAACACATCAGGCACTGTAGCAGCAGTGAGTTGAAGAGGCCTAACGTAAATGCATGTGGTAACTACGTAAAATTTCTACTCCAATTCTAAAATTTTATCAAATCATAGAAATTCTATTGATTAATTATATTTATTCTAAGTAATAAAAATATTAACTAATCAAATTTTTATTAAATAGTAAATAACAAAATATAGTATAAACTATAAATATAAATACTAAATAATAAATTAAAATACACAATTAAATATGTATTCTATATATAACAAAATTTCAATTCCTACTTCAAATCATTTTTTTTTATTTTTTAAATAATTTTATTTTTTTATTTTTTTCTTTTTGGGACGACCAACAACCGGCCAAATGAGATTCGGTGACCTCACTGGAGCGTCACCGGCAGTCGATAAGGCCGTGCCTTGTCGACCGAGCCTCACCGTAGCTAGACGAGGCTCGGCCAAGCCTTGGTTGGTGAGCTTGGCCAAGCCCAACCGGCGAGGCTTGCCGGTGGCCAAGGGAGGGCCACCTCACCGGTGGCTAGGCGAGCCTCCGAACGAGCTCGCCAAGCCTCGCCGACGGCGTGGGTGGTGGGTGGTGGCATTCGATCGAGGGGGCGGCGGCGCGAGATGGTAATGGCGAGGGGCGACGATAGTAGCACTTGAATAACAAGAGAGGAAAAAGAACAAGAAGAAAAAGGAGGAAAAATAAAAAATAGGTAGACTTGATTCTATAATTGTTTCCTAAACAAAGAATCAACTTTTTTTTTTAATTCTTGATTTTAATTTAAATCTGTTTCCCTGGAACAAAAATTTTACTAAACACGATTCTCGTTCCAAAATTACTCCTAGAAACAAAAGAATAGAAATAAACATTGTTTGACCGATTACCAAACATGCCCTAAATTTTCTCATTTGCATGGTAATGACATGGCTAACACATAAAACATAAGGCTAAAACGACATTGTTTTGGTCCAAATTTTATTAACCCTCCCCTAGATCGGTTGGCCCTTGCCTATCATCTGCGAGGGTTGGTGGGAGCGGCAATGGCTGTGCCCCCACCACCGGGTTTTTCTTCTTCTTTTGTTTTTTTAAATATAAAAAATTAGCTTAGTTTTTACTTAATCTAAATAAAGTTTGTATTAAAAATTATATTTAAACCAAAACGATGTCATTTTAATCTTATGCTTTGTGTTTTAGTTACATCAGCATTTTCTGTTAGCCAAGTTAGATGGAGTTAACGGGAGAACTCGATCGTACAAATTTGATAAATTTTATGACTCAATTGCATATTAAGTGATAAGTTTTAAAATTTTTAGTAAATGTCTCCCAAACAATAAAGATCAAGGCCGGGGTCAAAATTGAAACGCTCAGAAAATGGTGGGCCAAAAAGAAAGGCCTTGAGAGGATCTATATATAGCCCCAAGTCCAGCGCATCACAAAAATTTTTTAGCTGCCTATAACCTAACATCACTTAGGCCCCTTCTCATGTCAACTTCACCGATTGTTATAGGGTCTAATTTTGGCCCAGCCGCATCTTCTAATCCCTCTAATTCTGGCTTTCAGTGCTATTTGATCCTCCATCTTTCTATTTTGCTCGACCGAGCCTTCTAAATTGCCCATTTTATATAATCAGGTCCTTTTATCTAACGCAAATAACATATTAAAATGTCGATTTATTATTATTATTATTTGACCAATAGAAGTTTTGGCCCTCTGGGCTCCCCTCAATTATGCAACATCTCTTGAAAACCAATCAAAATTCTTTTAAAATGAATAATGTTCAAATCCATAAATAATGGGACTATTTTTCACCGTCCCAATTCATAGTTCTTTAACCCATCACTTGACTTACGATATTAACATCAAGTGCCTTTCGTAGCAAAATGAGCATATGTAATCTCACATACAGTAGGTCATGACTCGTAATATATCGATCTAATTCTTATTCTCGACATTTTTGAAGAGTGATGAAAATAAAATTTTCTATTTTACATGCAACATATCAAAATTGGCGAGACAATTGTCCTGTAATAAAGCCGAAGGCTAGATCCCAACCCATCGATTGTCCACTCAACAAAGTGGATCCAAAACCACTCATATGAAAGTGGAAATAAATCCTCTCTCTCTCTCTCTCTCTAATTGACTCGCCCCTCAATCAACGGCTGCCATTTGCAATGCTGAAAATCAACGTCCAAAAGGCCTGCCCTGCTCATCTAAACCTCCGCCGTCCACGTGGCAGTAGCACCACCCTTTTGTCAAATCAAACCTAAGTAAGAAAGAGAAAAATTGGAAAAGTCAACCCTGTCAATCTGACGTCACGTTTGTCCCGGGAGACGTCACTATCAAAAACACATCACCCGCAATTTCTCTCTACCAGACATACATTATGTTGAATCGGTACCCACCTCATCGCGAAGCATGCCGGGGAACGCGGTAGTTGCCCGTGCAAGATCGAGTCTGCTCGATTTTGGAAAAAATGATCTACGAAATTTATCAAGATATCGAGAGATTGACTTGTCATTTGATAATTAATTAATTCCGTACTTAATAATATTGATGTGATTAGCACAATTGTTGAGTTTCGACTTCATTAATCAAGTCTCACCTGAATAAAAGGAAAAAAGGTTAAGGATTTACTTAATTCAATCGAATATTCAGCTAATGACAAATAAAAACCCTTCAACTGAATAACTTTAAATCGCATTTAAAACATAACCAACTATATATTGTTAAGGTTTGCCAATTATATGCATGACTCCACGTTAGGAAAGATAGTAATTTCGATATCGCACTTTCGGCTAATATTTGAGAAAAATCATATCATAATTTTTAGCACCTAAACTCCACACCAAAAATTAATTTTCAGCCCGCTGTTCTCTTCTTTTTTTTTTTTTTTTTTTGCCATCGAAATCATTTTTCAACGGGTGTGAAACGACAGGCACGTGAGATGGCGGGAAACCGGACGGCGAGCTGAGTCGTTCGCGAGTTCGCAACTCGGGACTCTGCGGGCGCTCGAGACTCGGTTAATGGCGTGACGTGTCAGACCCCACCCGACCGTGGATGCGACCGATTGAACGAGCAGCCTATCCTATCCTCGGGAGATGACGTGTCGTGGGCTCCGTAAAAGGCGTTTGACTCGGTCCGGTCCACTCAGTGAGTGGAACTGGAACTTCCTCCTCCTCCTCCTCCTTGATGAGTGCCGTTAAAACGGACTTCCTCGGTTGCTCCGTTTTTTCGCTATGTTGCTCCCGCGACTGGCTCTCCCCCCCCCCCAGAATTAGGCCGCATTTATATTGTCATGGAATTACGGCAATGCCCTCCTGCCTTGTTTATCAAAGTCGTTAGTTCCATAAATAGACTCCGTCAAGCAAGGCCTTACGCGTTTTTAGTCTATCAAATGAGTAAATCAGATTGAAAATAATCCAACCTAAATTGATGAAATTTAAATTGTCTCTACTCATTTACATGCAATATAAATATAATGATCTAAGTTTAACTCGACATATATTGTTAAAACACTAGGAAAAATTGAGGTGAATGAGCATGAGATGAGCAAGGGAGAGAGAGGGAGTGAATAAAGAGTTATAGAGATTTATTGAGTTTAAGTAAGTTATGAATTCATTCTTTATCTTGTTCGGAAAGTTGTGAATTCATGTAACACTCATATTATTTTAGTTTTATCATTCTAAAGTCATTTATAACTTATTTATTGAATATCACTAACTTATACAATAACTCATTCCATCATGAATATTGTTTACATGTGTGGAAGCTATTTATTATTTGAATTAATGAGAATGGGGCCTTGTAAGATTTCATAGTGAATGTGGGAATTTTTTTTTATGAATTTCTATAAAATGCTTTTAAAAGGATTTCCACTTTCGAACAAAAAAAGGGGTTTCCAATTTGCTCAATGTGAAATGGGGTTTTTCTTAATGAAAATTCAACTAAATACCCTTTGTCAAAAGAATTATGAAAAGTTCTTGATGGTGAAGCTTGTCTGGGAAATTTCCACTATTTTTCCTTTGATATAAACACATCAGAAGTTTTTACCTAAAAAAAAAAAAAAAAAACACATCAGAAGCTCCCTTATTGGTAGGAATCAAGGTAGGGAATGGTTATGTTTTTCACTCTGGTCTTTTGCACTACTCTTTATAATAGGGATAATTACTGATTTAGTCACAAATTTATTTATGAAGACAAATTCAATTATAAATATTTTAATTTTATTATTATGGAGCTAAAAGTTCGATGAAAATTCAATATAGTTCACCTAATAAATTGTAACTGAAAAATTAAACAGTTCAAAGCTAACTGAATTCGCATAAGTGCGATAAGCTTAGGAATGGACCGGCAATTTTCCCAGTCCTCGCGATTCAAAGGTCTCATGATGCATAAATGAAACGTGGAGGGCAAGGTGGGGAGCGGCAGTTTTGGTCAAAGATCAATCGGGAGAAAACACCGGGGAAAAGAGAAGGAGGTGGAGGAAGGGGGGGCCCACCTGAGATCATCGTTGGGGCCGGCGGCGACAAGGATGTGTTTTTTTTTTTTCGCGAGTATCGAATCGCCGGACTGGGTCGGGGCTGACCGGGCCCGTTTTCGCAACCGAACCCGCCTTCCCTCCCTCCCCAGAAAAGGGTCTCCATGTCCTCACGTCTCTGACTCCTTCCCCGTTTGGTTGTTTATTTTAGATATTTCGAGGATTTCAATGTGCGCTTTTATTTTTATAATATTCTTTGTTTTTTTTGTTTTTTTTTGTTTTTGGGTTATAAAATGGGAGAGGATTTAAAACCCCCTTCTCCCCCAATACGCTCCGCCCATTAAACCCCCACGCTCCGATTTCACCGCTCTCTCTCTCTCTCTCTCTCCCCATGCGCGTATCTCCATCGTAAGAGACAAAGCCTCGCCACCCCGTCTCTTGCACGATTCCGCCATGGAATTGACGATCAATGGCCACCACCAGCATCAGCAGCAGCACGGCGACCCCCCGGCCATTGACGTTCAATCCCCCGCCTCCGGCTCCGACCTCGCCGGCGGCGGCGAGCTGCCCCCTCCGTCCGACGGATTCTGCGAGGTGGATCTGTCCCCCCGGCCGGATGAGGAGCCGCCGAGCGGGAACCCCGGCGATCCCGCGATCCGGGAGGACCCCGCCTCCGAAGAAGCCGACGACGCTGGCGGTGCCGGCGCCGCCAGAGAAGCGGCTCCGGCTTCGCCGCCTGCGACGGATGAGTCGGGGGAGGACCGAGGCGCGGAGGCCGAGGATCGCGAGCGTGCGGTTGGTAACAGGGCGAAGGCCGGCGGCGGTGGCGGCGGCGGCGGCGGCGGCGGCTCTGACGTGATCAGCGTGATCCAGCCTCATTCGCAGCTCCCGAAGCCGGAGCCGCCGCCGATGTCGCGCTCTCCGCCGCGGAACGTCGACGCCGCCGCCCCCATATTGGGCCGATCGCAGTCCACGCCGGGCGGGCTCCCGGCGGTCGACATGCCGGCCATCGGGAAGTTCATCCGGGACCGGAGCAACAGCTTCTCCGCCGCGATCGTGAAGCGGCTGTCGTCTCTCAAGGAGATGGGGAGCGATGACGACGGCGGCAAGGGCGATTCCGATTTCAAGCCCAACGGTGTGACGGAGATCAATCTCTCGGGGCTGAAGGTGGTGGTGACGCTGAAGACGGAGGAGCGACCGGCGAAGGAGCTGCGGGGCAGGATCACCTTCTTCTCGCGGTCCAACTGCCGGGACTGCACCGCGGTGCGGTGCTTCTTCCGGGAGCGGGGGCTCAAGTTCGTGGAGATCAACGTGGACGTGTACCCGCAGCGGGAGAAGGAGCTGGTCGAGCGGACGGGGAGCTCGCAGGTGCCGCAGATCTTCTTCAACGAGAAGCTGTTTGGCGGGCTGGTGGCGCTGAACTCGCTGCGGAACAGCGGGGGTTCGAGCAGCGGCTGAGGGAGATGCTCGCGGGGAGGTGCTCCGCGGGGGCGCCGGCGCCGCCGGTGTACGGGTTCGACGACCCGGGGAGGTGGAGGAGGAGGGGCGGGCGGACGAGGCGGTGGGGATCGTGAGGGTCTTGCGGCAGCGGCTGCCGATCCAGGACCGGCTGATGAAGATGAAGATCGTGAAGAACTGCTTCGCCGGGGCGGAGATGGTGGAGGTGCTCATCCACCACCTGGACTGCGGCCGGAAAAAGGTAAACCCCAGTCTCTCTCTCTCTCTCTCTAGACTGTTACTGGGTGTCGCACGTGCGCCGCGTTTGTTGAATCACGTGAGGGTCGCGGTGTGGAAACTAGAACTTACCGGGGATTACTTGCTTAATTAAGAAGGGATTATAGTTGGCAGATTTTTTAATGCCGCGTCGCTTAGTAATATCCCGCTTTTAATTCGCTAGCAACGGACGGTCAACCGCATCTCCGCGGGGGCCATAAGTGTAAAGTCAAACGGCAGTGCGAAATGACCATCTCGCCTCCCACCCCACTTGGCTTCATGATGAATTTCGCGAGCCAGTGGGCATGATGGCGGTCGAGTGGAAAAAGGGGAGTTTGCACCTGCGGGGACGCGGTGTAATAATCACTTCGTCGTTTTCCAGAATGTCACTTTTTGGGGAGGCATTTTTTTGCTAATTCGCTGGTGACCCTTTTCCCCTCATTTTCCGAATTCGGGAATTCGCGCATCAATCTCGGGGGCAAAGTTGAAATCGAGAGTGGAATGATTAGATTCGTAGTTTTGGAGTAAAGTTGACGTTACCCATGAAATAATTTCATTCACACGATCTAGAAAACGAGGGGTTAGAGTAATATCACATCGCACAATTAGAGTAATGGCGTGATGTGGCTGACAGGACTTGCGGGCACCTTAGGACAATCCGTGGCTTGAAAATATGAGTTGTCTCTTTCATAATATACATAATGGAGTGTCCCGAGGGGCACTGATAGCGTCGTCCAATTTTGTAGGAGTCACCAAATATGCGCTTGTGGCGCGTATTGAAGATCTTGTCGACTTCGATAGGGCACACCCCCCCAAAAAAAGTGGGAGACAATGAGATGGGGCTTAGGCAGTTCACATTTTTTTGTTGGGGTGTGGTTGCACGACCGCCGCGTCGCTTACCGAACTCAAAACAAAATCGTACAGAACTAGATTCAAAGCACCGAGTTGATGGCGTATGGTTGAGGGTTCTTCGATCTTCAGTTGAATGTCCGTTGTTCCATTTTATTTTATTTTTTTCGGGTCGTGCTTCGGTCAGTTGTCTTAGCGAATTAATTTCGGACCCATTGAAATCGGCCTCTCGATATGTTTTGAATCCTTCTTCAAGACGAATCCGATGGTATCTTTTTTGTCTGGTAACCGATAAAGAACTTTAAGACTTTATCTTTTTAACGACCGCGAAAGGCGAAAAAGCAAATAAGGGATTTTGTCGTCATTTCGTCAGCCTTTTTTCGGAGGGTCGCCCCGTGAGCTGAAATTATTGCTTTGATCGAGGATGAAAAGTTTAAAAAAAGATGGAGGAGGAGCCCCCGACCACGTGACGAGGAATGATACCTTTGGACGTCGGAGGTCGGACCGTTGGAAGCATTCAAAACAGTTGTTTCTGTCGGGTCCATGTTATTAAAACTTTCCCAGTTCCACAGTCCCAAAGCCTTGGCTCCCTCGCACTGGCAAAAGCGACCCTTCGACCTTGAACTGTTCATGCTCTTTTTTGGGGCCTAATAGTGTTCAAAGGCTTCGGTGTCTTCCGTTCTTCAACGTATCTATTAATACCCGTTGGGGGAAACTGTCCAGAATGATTTTTTTTTAACTGTTAATTACGGTATACTAAGCTTAATTAGCATTTTTCACGGGTTGCATATAGTAATGTGCTGTTGTAGTTGACTGGAACCAAAGTGAATCTTCAGTAACTTCCTGAAAAGTTTATTAGTAGATACTGCTTGACTGCTGATAACTTGCCTTTGTGTTAATTCTTAGAGATGTCCTAATTCCATGTGAGTTTACAAGAGGGTCTCCATTTAATCGTAACATACTCGCACGTGTCATAAAATGAAGGTCTTATCTCGTGTGTCTAACGAGTCCAGTCAAAATTCTCTCTCAAAATTGTTGCAGCTGTTGGTGATTTCCCAAAAAAAAAAAAAAAAAAAAAAAGGTTGGACATGTCATATGTGGGTCGCAATACAAACGTTGTTAATCAACTTTCATGCTCGGATATTAGTGACCCTTTGCATCGTTTGACAGTAAATGATTCGAAGCAAGCCTCAAATTTTGTTTCCTTTCAATATGAATTTAGCTAACCTTCTAATTGTTATCATCAAGCAGTTAGAAATATTGCAAACAGATACAAATGGAAACAATAGTTCAACTAAGGTGCAAAAGAAGTATAGGAGATCTTTGTGTGTTTAGACCTTATGCAGCTATGCTCTAACATTGCTACTGAAAATGCATATATATCCCATATCATTGTAATGTGCTTAGCTGAAAACATGTATGTTTGTTTCTGATCCATCAAAGCTCCCCCAAAACTGTCCTTAATTTGTTGTTTAGTTTCTTGCTGTCTAATTTTCTCCTCTGTTGCACATGGTAGGCTGTTGAGATTGGAAAGAAGTTGGCCAAGAAACACTTCTTCCATCATGTATTTGGGTAAGTGGATTTTGCAGAAACAGCTAGGTTGATGATCCTATCCATCTGCCTTAAACTCAATAGTTTCTTTGGTATTTCTGCTACTGCAGGGAGAATGATTTTGAAGATGGAAACCACTTCTATCGTTTCATTGAGCACGAACCATTTATTCCCAGATGCTACAATTTCCGAGGATCTACAAATGACAGTGAACCAAAGCGAGCAGCTGAAGTTGGCTTGAGGATGACCAAGATAATGTCTGCCATACTTGAGTCTTATGCTTCTGAAGATAGGCGCCATCTTGATTATGGAGCCATAAGCAAAAGTGAAGAGTTCAGAAGGTACATCTATTCCGTGACATTCATTTATCTTAAATTAATAAATAATACATTCAGTCTCAAAGTATCCATTAGCCTTAAAGAATCCATTAACTCTGATCATTGAAAGATTAAAGTATATATAACCATCTGTATTGATGCTGACTAAACTTATGAATGAGAAAACTGAGGCTTAACAGGGCTTAAGTTGTTGCCAGAGGTCAAAGTACCAGCACAGTTAGCATTTCCTTAATAAGGAAAGAGAGCTATCTTTTGCGCGAAAAAACAACGATTTTAGAGATGTTTAGAGGAACTAAACCCACAGGCTGCTATTGAGCTGGTGATGATCATATATTGACAGCAACTCATATTTCACCTGAAGCACGGCAATCGAGTTCTTTGTGCCTTTGGCTTCCATCCGTTGTGTTCTCTCACTCTTAGGGCAATAAGTTAACAAGTTTTAAACATAGAAAATGTTTACAGTTCCTCTTTGAGATGCATTAAAATAAAAAAAATTCACATAACTTTCTGTCCATTTGATCTTATTTGTCTGGAGTAGGTTCTCCCAGCTACTTTATCTGACATCAGGGTTTCCGTCTGCTCATGAATTGCTCTAGTATAATCTTAAGCTGTGCAAAAGAAACAATTATATCCTAGAAATGCATGTAGGATCATTATTTCACCTTTGCAAGTACGGATAAATTCCTGGTTGTAAATGGTAAGAAACTCTTGTGTAGAGTTTATATATAAAGGTAAAAGCCATCCACACATAGGGGACTTATACTCTCTTTCTTTTTCTTGTAATAGACTCTGCTTTTCGTCTTGCATTCTATAGAACTTCCATGAACATAAATGAGGGTCTGTCACCGTGACATACATAACTAAACCTTCCTTTGTACCAAATGCCAACATTTCGCTCAATAGTGCTCTTGTACTTTTTCCATAACAACTTTCATGGATTTCTCCTCATTATATAAAACTATATGCAGAAGTTGTCCATCCATTATTAAACTTCTTATAAAAGGCCAACGGACTGCTGCTTATAAGCATTTTGTTAATTGCTATTTTCCCTCATCATTTCCTAATACTAATGGTATGCAGATACGTGAATTTGTCTCAAAAACTTCACCGGGTGGACTTACTGGAACTCTCACCTGATGAAAGGCTGGCGTTCTTCTTGAATTTGCATAATGCCATGGTCATTCATGCTGTGATAAGGGTCAGTCTACCAGAAGGAATCATGGATAGGAGATCGGCAGACTCTGACTTCCAGTACATAGTCGGCGGGTATCCATTCTCCCTTAGCACGATAAGAAATGGAATATTGAGGAACAACCGGAGACCTCCTTACTCATTGGCCAAGCCCTTTGGCAATGGAGACAGGCGCTTAGAGGTAGTTGGTGCCTTTGCATAAGCAAGTTCACATAACATATTGTGCCAAGATTAACTGTTTAGTTATACAATAGCGGTTGTACTTGCAGATCTTTATCTAGTGTCGGAAGAAAATTCTTCTAACGGTTAGTTCATATGCTTGCAGCTCACTGTTCTTAAAGTAAACCCCCTCATACATTTTGGTCTATGTGACGGCACGAGGTCGAGCCCAACCGTGAGATTCTTCTCTCCTCAAGTGGTCCAATCTGAACTCAGAAGTGCAGCTAGAGAGTTTTTCCAGAATGGCGGGGTTGAAGTGGACCTGGAGAAAAGGACACTTAAACTCACTCGAATCATGAAGTGGTACGTGACCTCTATTTAGCCATTCGTCCCGTCTGCACTTTACTTCAAAACGGCATCTCGAACGTGACACGTTCTGTGCGTGTGTTTCAGGTTCAGCGCCGATTTTGGACAGGACAGGGAAATCCCGAGGTGGATCCTCAGCTACTTGGACGCAACCAAGGCAGGTCTTTTGACGCATCTCCTAAGCGATGGCGGTCCCATTCATCTCACCTACCAAAACTATGACTGGTCTGTAAATTCCTGATGCAACCGGCAACATTCTTGTGGATAGAAAAACGAAGAACGCTAAAACTTATAAATCACATTGAGAGATGATTAAAGTTGAGGTGATGCCAATTACATACTCTGTATATATCTGAATTTTTTGTGAGTTCATCCCGAGCCATTAAAATGGAAATTCGAGGATACAGATATAGGTATATGCTTGTTTGTCTCAACCGGCGCGCCAAAGATGACAAATTGTCGTGCTTTCTTGCTCTTTTTCCCGGCATATGGGGCTTTGTTTGTAATGTTCGGTGATTAGACTTGCGAAGAACAAAGTCTAAACTGTTTGAATGATTTGTGCCTTTAAAGTTGACAATTTGCACTATGAGATGGGGATTGTGTGGATCGCGCTGGTCACAACACATCGTCAAGCTATTTTGGTGCTAACGTTGATGGTTGAATATGAATCTCTTAGTAAATATGTATGGACTGAATGGAGAAAATATGACGAAAAAGGAACGAAGTGAGACGGTCGCCAAGCACTTAAGCTGGCAAATCACTTCAGAGTATCTACCTCAAGTGCTTTGAAAAATAAATGAGAATATTAATAAAGATTCTCAAACTGGTATTTGAAGACACGTTTACTTAAACATAATTTTTGTCCCACAAAAAAGTCGAATGGATATCCCATAAACATTCAAGTCAAACTAATTTTCTTCTAAAAGAAACTATAAGCCAATGATGACATATTTAAGTTGAACTAATCATCATTTCATTAAAAAAATTCCAAATTTTTAGACATGAATTTTTTTCAAAATTGGGTGTATTATTATCCAAGTTGGATTTGCAATGAGTGTTAAATGCATATGCAGTTTAATGGGATGATGAAGGGTATTGCATAATAATTTGGGTTTCTTTTGTGAAATGAAAATTCGATTGGGATAAATACAACACAGAAAATTTTATGTGTCTTTGGTACCAAATTTGAACCAAGCTTTTATGTAAGGCCGCACGAAAAGTTTTACCAAATTTGGTTCAAATTCTCCCGCTTAGGATAAACTTAATTTTCCCGGAGGTCCGCCTCACCAGGTTGTGAATTCTAATCGTATGTACGAACCAAAAAGAATAACGAAAGGTTATTATGACAACATACCTTGACCCTATGATAAAATTTAAAATAATAATAATAATAATAATAATAATAATAATAATAATAATAATAATAATAATAATAATAATAATAATAATAAAGCGAAAGGATAGAAGAAAGTAAATAATCGGATCCGGGCCAGATGATTCGGCCCAAAAGACTCCCCCCAACCAAATCCATTCCCGCCAAAACAACGAACCCGATGGAGGGAAAACAACTTCTGGAGGTGGAGCGACTCTGAAATTTCAATAGAAATCCCCCAAAAAAACTGCGACGGAATCAGAGAGAGAGCCAGATCGGAGATCCCGATCGGAAAAAAAATGGCGGCCGCCGGAAAATCAGCGCCGACGGGGTGCTACAAGTGCGGCCTGCCGGGCCACTGGTCCCGCGACTGCACGGCCGATCCCGTCCAGAGCTCGAACCCTAACCCTAGACCTCCGCTCCCTCCTTCTTCTTCGTCGATCCCCCGTTCCGGCGGCGCAGCAGCAGCAGCTCGGGCCGCCGGCTCCGAAGACAAGCCGGCGAAGCCGAAGAAGGTCCCGGCGAAGCGGCCCAAGCTCACGCCGGAGCTCCTCCTCTCCGACGACGGCCTCGGTTACGTCCTCCGCCACTTCCCTCGCAACTTCAAGTACCGCGGCCGCGGCAACGAGGTCCTCTTTCTCTTCCGGTCATGATGTTTGTCCTCGAAAGCCGGTGCTCGGAAGTTTGCCTTTCAATTTCGCGTTGAGTTTCTGTGAGGAAGCGTCTAGCAGATTTTTAATAGCATTGACTGCGGATCCAATGTGCTAATCACTTTCTCTGTCATCTTCTCCGTCACGCTTTTCATTGTTCTGATGCCCATTTCTTATATCCCGAATAATGCCTGAGACATGATAGAAGAAAGGAGATAGCAAGATAATTCAAACTATATTACTTTCTCCGGTTGCACTTCAGAGATGGGTCTGACCGAACTTGCTGTCAATGAACTTGCAAATTACAGGATCATGTGTATGTGGCATTCCTTAAAATCATTCACGAGTTAAAGTTTACTACTGAGGGATTTTGGGTTCTCCTAAGATTTAACATTCCTACTTCTGTAGCGAACATTATAAACCATTCCAGAATCCTAACTCGTAGAAATATATATAGTCCTACTGCAGATGTTTTCAATCACCCACTCACTAATTGCATTACCTATTTATAGGTAAGTTATGTGTTGTTTCGGTTGAAGATATCACATATGACTGCAGCAATGGCGTCTATGCTACATGAACATTTATCATGTATTCATCTGTAATGCTCTCCATAATTGGCTTTCCATACTTCCAAATTTTGATAGAGAGGGCTGATCATTAATTTGTAATTGTAATGACCCGAAAGAGTTGACCTTTGCTAGAGCAACACAAGAATCAAGTGATAACTGAAATCCACATTCGATTTTCATCAAAATAACTAACTGCAAACTTATCGTCCAGATATTAGCATTGTAATTCTCGTATCCTGTTTTGTTCATACGGGAAGTAGAATTTTTGCAGGCAGAGAGCCAGGTAAAATATTCTTTCAGTCAGTTTCCCCAAGCTCAAAATTCTGGTTATCAGCTAAGTACTGCAGAAGTATTTCATACAAAAGTTACAATTTAGATCATTGTCAATCCACATTCCTGTTGTGTTATCTCATTTTATAACCTTCACTTCTTTGATTAGATGATGATATTTTGAGCTGTTTCTGTCTTTCTACTAAAATATATTTTTGACTTTACAAAATTATCATAATGCTCTTTTTCAAGATTTGCAGGTTAGCGATCTGGGAAACTTAATTGGCATGTACCGGGATTGGCACTCTCATTTGATTCCCTATTACTCATTTGATCAGTTTGTTCATAAGGTAGAACAAGTGGCTGCCTCAAATCAAGTAAAGGTAATTGATCCAAATGAACTTTTGAATTAGAGATGAGAACTAATTCATGTACTTAATCCGAATTTTACAGGGTTATGTAACTTAATTGGCATTATTGTTTGACTGAGTCAGATACTAATATAAATATTCTTCTTTTTGGTGAATCTGGACTGTCTTATTTGTCAGCATCCTTTAATACGCTGTTCTTAGTCATTTCAACCTTGAATTATTGGAAAGAGCCTGATAAACCGAGCCATAAAAAACCTGTTAGGCTTACTTAACTAGCACTTATTCTCTAATATGCTATTCTTGATTACTTCTGTCTTGAATGAATGGAAAGACCCTGATAGATCAAGCCGTAATAAAATGTTAAGCAGACAAGAACCCTTTCCAAAGTAGGAAGACATTGTCTGCCTTTGAATACTTGTAATTGATCTCAGAAATCACATGGATCTGTGGAATTATAAATTGCAGTTTGATTGCTTGATGGTTAGTGATCTAATTTCAAGGTGCCTAGAAAGCCAGTTGATTTTATTCTGCCATGATTATCTGTCTGGTACGTCCACAAACATAAATGGCCAGTTGTGGGTTGCGGAATTTCTTGTTGGAGCAGTGCTACTCGTTTAAATAAAGTTATGGCTTCTAATTCATAATGTGCAAAAGTCCACTTTCTTCACATTTTTAAATCGTCTTTGTCATTTGTTTTTGGCTGTGCTGAGATCAACTACTGTAGGTTAAAAGGTACCATTCTGGGCTTAAAGTTACATCATATTGATGGATTAAGCTTCTGTTTTCCTCTTCCTCCCTTCCCCAAACATGCTTCTTCTCTCATTGTCTCAAATACACATACTGTATAATGATTCTTTTAGCTTAATTCCATCTCATTTTCATGGTGCTCACTGTATAGCTTGTCTAGGTTTAACACGTGAGATTTGTATATAATGGAGGAATGTGAGCACAATCAAAGGCTGTGGTGAAACATAATTTAATCAAGTGTGTTCTTCTCTATGGTCCTGAAACCTTTGATAAGGCACTTTTGTTCTACTTTTAGTTTTACATTTACCCTTAAGTTCTGTTTATTGTTATGTATGATATATAGTAAATATATTTTTTCAAGGCAATAAATTGGATATCAGGATCTCTAATAAGAGCAAGGCTTGGTCACAGAATCAAACTTTCAAGAACTATGTAGATGAGTTATGTTTTGTTTGTAATGGGTATTTGTGCTATTTGCTATAACTGGGTCATGACCTCGAATATGGAGAGATGATGACTATCACACATGCAGTTGGTCCAGTAAAGGCTGGACACCAGGCTGAAGAGCGACTATTAAACTTATAATTTGTGGATATATCTTCTTGTTTGAGCCACATCAGTAATTCAATGCTCCACATGGGTTAAATTTCTTCTAAGTGTCAATATTGTCATAAAGGACAATGAAAAAAGATCATTTTTCCCATTAGTCAGTGCCATCACTTGGTAATTCCTTTCCACCTTTTGGCTAAGTTAGCCATCACTTTTTGTAATGTACTTTCATCAATTACCTTTAGACAATTTTAGCAGATTAGCCCATTATTGATGATACCGTATGATGAATTGTGATCCTGAATCAAATGCTTCTGTTACATCAGCCTCTCTAATGTGATTTCTAAAATCCCTGAAAGGAAGGGACTTCAATATTGTGGGCTTTCAGATGACAGATCTGATTTTTGATATGTATGGAGATAGCATAAAAATGAGCAAGTAATAGTGATATCTGCAACAAAAAGTGAATGAACTGAACAAATGTGGACTGGGTACATTTTTTCAGTGGATATACATACATACATACATACATACATACATACATACATACATATATATGTGTGTGTGTGTGTATGTATATATATATTTATAGTTCTTTGTTCAATATTTTGGCAGAGATGCATCAGAGAATTAAGGGAGAGAGTTGCTAGTGGTGGGGATCCAACAAAGTTGCACGAACCACCTCCACCCAAGGAAGATGGTGTAAATGATGATCAAGGTGAGACAGATAGTTTGCCATTTCTTGTGGTCTAAAACTTTTCTTAATTTTTGTCTTTCTAAGAGCCTGTCTTTTGCAAAGAGTCACTGCTTGCAAATTGTTCCTTGACATTTGTGATCCCATCTGTACCTTGTCATCCCACCTAGCTAGATTCTTGTAATTTACTCTAAAACTTTTTGGAAAGACACTTTTGGCCTCATTAACTATTTCTGACCGAGACGCAATAGTTGTTGGATATGGAAATCTACTACTTCATAAAAACAGGGTTGGTTTTCCTGTACTTCTGAGCTGTTGTAAATATTGATGGTTAGCTTTACTTACCAGCTTGATGGAATGTCATTCTTTGTGAGGAAAGTAAATGCTTACAGAATGGATTTTGAAATTCGTTCCTTGTAATGGATCTCTATGCTTGGCTTAGAAATAATCTACCACCATCAACTCCTGATAGAATATTAAAATATCAAACCATGTCTAACAACTTGTTTTTAGAACATTTGGCAGTGGTGTCACAAATTCTCACATGGTATCAAAGCTGGAGGTTCAGAGTTCAAATCTTACCAGCCCTTGTTTGTTTCTCCAATTAAATATGTCCATGATTAGTACTAAGCAAAAAAGACTAGACTAAGCGTGAAGAGGTGATGGAATATCTAAATATAAAACCGCACCTTTCTCCATCTAATAGCTTAAGCTTTTAGAACAATTGACGGTGATCTCGCAAATTCTCTCAAAATTAGATATTGTTGCAACTCCAGATTTCTGCCTTAGTATTCTCAGGAGCATCTATTTTTTTGGTTATTTTCTCGGTTTGTTTGATCTTGTTGGTCCAATCAGATAATGCTCTCTTTAAAATTCAATGTACTAATATGAAGATTGGTCAGCATTAGCTTTAGGCTGGCAGCACAGGTTCTGGTGGTGTGACAAGCGACTTATTAGTAGTCACTGAAGAGGATCGATTCTGTAGTGTCATTTTTTCTGGAGCTTCAATTAAGCCATCGGGTTCTGTATGAGCATTGGACTAATTCTGAAAGCTAACCTTGAACTTCCTTTGCGCAACAAGATTTGTATCTGAAAGCAGCATGTTTGGTTGCCCCTAATCCTGTATTATTCTGTTGTAGGACTTTCAACACCTTTTGAATTCATGGATGCTGAGGAACCAACACAAAATGAGAGAGAATCGTTAAATAACGCCAATGCCAATGACTTACCAGAAGACATACTTGATGAGATCTATGAAAAAGCTGTTGAAGTAAGTGTTCACTTTCTATATGTAGGCTCTCACCATTTTCCAACAAGTTCATGCTGTTGCAGTTATAGGATTCAAAATGTTTAGGTGGTAGCTGTAGATTTCAGTACATATTGAAGTAAATGACAGGTTTTTTTTTTTTTTTTGGTTGAATAGTAAATGACAGGTTGACTTGTTTTATATTATATTCATGAAAAAATTTACTGAATATATTGACAAAAGCTGTTTTGTCTCTGTTATTGTCAGTCTATCACATAGACGCGATCTTTTTTTCCTATTCTCAAATTTGTGGAAACTTCCTCAGATATTCAAGTCTTATTTGCACTAACAACTGAGGTGTGCTGAAGTCAGGCTATATGAACGATGTGCATGCTTAGAACTTAGAGGCTTTGTTTTTTACCCTCTTTTTTGTAATTTCTGCAGGATCCACCTCCGACCTCACAAGGACACGATGTCTTGGATTCAGCAAATAAATCGCAGAAACAAGACTCAAATAAGGTGACTAGTAATTCTACCAATAGCCAGTTCTCAGATGAGCAAAAGGCTCGTATGGAACTCAACAGACTGAAGGCATTGGAGAAGGCTGCAGCTCGTTCCCATTCGCAACAAGGAAGCTAACTTGAGCTATGTGTATCGTTTGTCCTCCAATGCTACCTTTTGCTTGTGATGGACATGGTACATTGGAAGCTCTAGATAATCTGGGAAAGTGTGGTAGCGATGAAATTTTTGATTATCTTGATTTGTGACTTGTCCCTTACAGGATGTGAAGTCAATTACTTATTCAAATGATCCAAATCTTTTGCTTTTTTTCCAAGCAAGAAGAATGGATCGTTCTACATGGTGATCTCATTGTTGCAATTTTGTTTAAGCTAAGACTGTAATTGGAGATGAGTTGTTGATATCTGCAAACCAATGGGCTTCTTAGGTGAACCATGAGTGAGAAGCTCTCAGGTTTGCATTCTATGCACACTCCTTGCAAAAGAATCGCACTCATTTAAGAAAACGATATTATTTTATTTTTAAGATTATTTTAATTCTTGAATGCTTAAATTAAGATGGTAGTTCTGGATGCGTTTGATGTGGTGGCCAACAAAAATTCAGAAATAGGAAACGTATTTAGGCCACATGGGTCATTTATTAGGTTTAGATAAAAGTGAAGAGAAAAATCAAGCCTACTGAAAATCTTTAGTTAGTTAACACGTAAACTGAGATGACTAATGACACTTTCGCAACAACAGTAACTTGCATCACAATCATAACAAAACATGGACTTAGCCTTAGGTAGGTAATCAGATTTTCTACCTTTTCAATTAATGGAAACATGATTGCATAACGTGCATTCAAATTTTGATTCATATTCTTACTTAATATTATGCTAGTTATTTTATGCTCTTATTTGAGATTAAGTTTGTTTTGTGAACTCTTTTGGGAAAAAAGGTACTTATTCAAATCATTATTTGAAATTTTCTAAGTTATACACTTGCTGATTTTTTTCATGACGTGACGTGCTACAGACAAGATAATACTTTGGCCAACCTTAGGCAATTACGAAAGATAGCTGTGACAAGAAATGGTTGAATAGTTCTTTTTTATGAGACTAATCAAAGACAAGCATTGCACTCCAATTGGACCCCAAATCTTAATCCACATTAGCCTTCATTAGACCGTTCAACCACCCCTCTGGTGAATGAAGAAAGAAAAAGAAAGTTATGTTGCTTCCACATTACTTCTCAAGACACCCATGTTTTGTAATCTAATCTAACCGATTAAGTATGTACCAATTGCTTGATGAATCAAAAAGGTACGTGTCGACTGGTACTTTAAGCATGCTAATTTAAGCATGTCTATAGAGAAATCTCAATTTTTAAATGAAATTTCTTGAAAATTTTTGGAAATTGGGAGTGTTGTCAGTTGACTGATTAATACATTTCCCCAAAAGCAATCTCATAAAAAAATTGAGGAAAAGGATAAAAAGGGCGTCCAATTAGATGGAGGTACACTAAAATATACTTTTCAGGAGATTTGGTATCCTGTAATTGGCCATGAGGTTTTCTGACAATCCACCAAACACTGTCCGTGTCCTACTGGACAGGGCTGAGCGGGTATATACTTTGCCAGCATCTTGGAGCTAAATTCACCTTGTTATCTTAAGTCTATCGATCTTGGTGCGTTGCATAGTCTCATCAACCACTCAAAACAAAGATTCAAAAAAGGAAAAGAAAAGGCCACTGTAGATTATTGCCAAAGTCCAGGGCCTTCTAGACAAAAGTTGTATTTACTTTGTGTAGTTGACTTATGTGCACTTTGTTTTGTCTCAAGTTCTACTGGCCTAATCGACAATTATGTGGTAAAATAAAAATAATATATAGAAAGCGTTAAGCATATCTACTGCCATCTAGATAGGTTATTTGAATTACTAGAGTTTGCTCCACTAGCCATCATTTTCATGTGAAAAGAGGGAGGTGAGAAGTTTAAATCCCCACATTTTCAGGGGAGTTTGGTTGTAAATGACTAGTTTCAGGAGTATCCTGCAAAAAGATAGAGTAAAAGTTTAAGAGTGAGTTAAAAGTTACAATATGATTGATAAATTAAAAAAAAAAAAAAACAGAAGAAAAAGAGGAAAGGTTATTTGAATGTTTCCTACAACATTATTACACTTCCCTTGTATGCTTGATTAATTATTTGCATCGCATGAGATAATTCTAAATATATTGGAGTGATCAAGCAATAAATAGTAATCAGATGATGTGTTCTTCTGGGAGTAATTTTTTTCCATACAAAATTTCTTTGTCTATGCTTATTTATGTTCTTTCTTTTCACTTGACTTGACCATGAAATTTATGTTTGCATTCGATATTTTACTATAAATAAATGGATGGAATAGTGAGGATGAGTACAATATGAAGTTTTTTACAGGACTTCTAGTGAACTTCTATTTTCTTCCAAACCCACATTTTTATGGGTTCTTATCTTCAGGATGAACTCGAATCAATAAAAACTATACACAATTAAATAGTAAATAGATAACGTGGGTACTGGTGAGTTTCTTAACTAGGCAAACTTTTTCTCGATTCGTACTTTGCTTTAACTTTCTGTTCTCACTCTTGATTTACCAATACCTTTTTTTATATTATTTAACCTCATAGTAGTATTTAAAAAATTGTAGAATGAAGAAAATTACTAAGTGTGCATGATCAGTGATTTACATTAATGAATTCGGACGTTGACATGATGATTGCAAATAATTTGTAAGATTGAACAAAGATTCTCAATCTCAACTTTCCTGAAATAAAAATGTTTTATAAGTCACACGAGTGGAATACATTTTTTTCATTATAGTTAATTTTTCGTATATCCTAATGTTCCATCGTTCTGTTATTTCAAATTCGTCATGTGTTTTGTGGCATCCTTTCTACTTCCGGAATAAATCATGATACGAAAGGTATGTATCGACGGGTAAAATATAACCGGCCCCTAGCAGTTTGAATGGATTCTGCAAGATTAAATCATATTGGATAGTTGAAGAACTCTTGATGCCTTTTAGACGACTTCTTCTTTGAGGAAAAGAGAACTGACGTTCGAGATGCATTAGAAAATCAACGGGCTAGGATGTCAACATGGCAAACATCACAAGTTGTCATTTTCTAATGCTAATCAAAGTAGTTCTTGCTTCTTTGAGTTAATTCATGCTGATTGTTGGGGATCGGTCGCTTGCGATTCAACAATGTAGCCAAAGGTTGCTAGGTAGCGACGTGTGAGGTCCTGAAGGTAGGCTGCCATTTTCAATAAATCATAATGCCTTCAGTGAGCAATTTGTTCAATTTGAGATGTCAACCCTACTCGTTTTTTAATGGGGAACTCCCGAACAAGAGTGGAAAAGGTGCTGAACAGATTTAGGTTTATCTTGGACATGGAATCCGCGCTTGAATCCTAGAGACTGTGCCATTCTATAAGTCCTTGTCATGGTTTTCATCTTCGCTGGGAGATAACCGAAGATGTATGGCATATCCCTTTCAGGAACCCACCTTTGAATAAAATTCCCAATGATTTTTGGTCGTGTTCCATCGGTGGAGAAGTTTTGAATAGATTCCACTATAAAAAAGAGATGTATAGTTATATTATTCAAGCTTTAACTTGACTCTTCTCATCTTTCCTTCAGTTTGCACAAGAACAACTGGCAGGATGCTACTTCTTGCCTTTTTGAGGCCTTTCGAGGAACTACCTTATCTTTAATGTCTTTGAGGGCAATGTCGGGCTAAGGCGGACTTTTAATGTGAAGGTGTCGGCATTGTGCAGCAGGTTTTGACTTGGATCTTCTACCGCTCCGTGGGCCGCGTATTCTCATCATTTAGATTCTATGCATTTATCCTTGCAATTGGGAGTTCACATTCTCATCATCTTTTGTAAAATCAAGTCCACCACATAGACATTCATGGAACGCTCTACCACAGTGGATGAGCTAATTTAGGTTTTATGATGCATCCATATAGGAGACTACTTGTTCAATTTGTCTCTTTCAACTTGGATGCCGTGAGGCGGGCCTTGAAAAGTGCTAGAATAGGGCCTTGAAAAGTGTTAGAATAAGCAGGAAGGATTCGCGCTACCTCCTATTCCTACAAAAAGATTTATTTTCAAGAATTAAAGACGTTCACGATCGATTCCTTATTCCCAAAAGAGAGTTATTCTCGATCCAAAACCTAATTCTAGAATGTCTTCCTTCGATGAGATCGGCATATAAACTGTTCCTCCTTCCTTTCCTTAAAGCGCTTAGGAAGTCCAGATCGAAGATAGCAATCAGTGCTCATAAATCATAGTAGAGAGCTGTCAGTGCTCGAAAGTCCAGTCTTCGTTCTTTTCACGTTGCTTGGAAGTGAAACTTTTAGAGGCGAAACTTTCAATTCGATGTTCCTTTCATGATTTTCCTTCATGAGGGAAACAAATATTTAAAAGGAAAGGATTGCTGTCTAATCACTGGAGTTGAAGCTGGAAGGAGGGCCCATGAAAATGCTCCAGACATTGATCACAAGCCAAGGGTGCAAGCTACGTTATGAATCACAAGCACAAAAAGACTGTTGTGGCTTTTGCAAGGCGCGTGTTCGAAATATTAATAGCCGAAACACCGGGCAACAGACACAAAAATCTGATTCACCTATTTAAGCGTTGTACATTTTAGTGATAAATATACTAAAACTTCTAAAATTTATGGTGAAAATAAAATTGAGTTTTAAAACTCACAAAATGGATGCAATCGAGTTCTAACATTTGTCAAATTGATGTAATCAAATTATTATGTTAGTTCCATCCAATTTAGTTAACAAAGAATGTTGATGTGGCTTTTTTTAAATTATTTTCTCTCTTATGTGATGTCAACATGGCTAAAACTACAATATTTTTGTCCAAATTTGATTTTTTAGCAGAATTTTTATTTAAATCAAGTTAAAAAGCAGTTTTAGAAAAAAAAAAAAAGGGAAAAAATCAGGCGAGGGTTTGCCATTGCTAGTCCACCGTTGTAGGGAAGGGTTGTGAGGGGGTTGCCAAGCCTTAGCCATCACCTACCATTGCGGCCCTTCTCGATGAAGGTGGGGCAATAGAAGCAAGGGCCTTCTACCTTCGTTTGTTTTTTAAATTATTTTATTTTTAATCTAACTGAAATAATATTTAGATTTATAAATCGCATTTGGACCAAAACAATGTCGATTTAGCCTATTATTCATGTTTTAAAGACACTAGTGCCATGTAAGAGAGATAAAATAATAATAAAAAGTCATGTTAATATTTTCCGTCAGATAAATTACACGGGATTAACTAAATGGTTTGGTTGTACCAATTTTATAATTTTAATTTGACTGCAGTTTTTGAAAGCTTCGAGACTTAGTTGTACTTTTTGATAGATTTTGAGATTTCTAATGCCCTTATCTTTATATTTTATTATGTGTATCATCAAATATAGGAACCTATCCTATGCTCGTATCATTGTTTCTTGTGCTCGTCCAGCACAATGTCGGTTTGTGCTACATACTCATCGTTGCCAGTTCTGCCACCGCCATCACCGTCTAATATTAATTTGCTAGCACTTTCGTCAAAGGTCCCATGTTCAATCTCTAGCCACCACTCCTCTCGCTCGTGCGCGCACGCACAACATGTGCGAGCAGGCACACTCATCAACATGCATTCACACACACACTACCGACATTGCAACCATTGATGAGATGCACTGGTAACTCTTAGATCAAAGAAGCCTAAAATGGTGCAATTAATCTCAAAGATGCGCAAAATCAAGGGGAAGGAAAGGGCCCGAGCAATGTGGCGGTCATCCTCAAGCACACTGGCCAACCATATCATTGCCCTTTGCGTAATGTGGTGGAGGCCCTGACGATATCGAGTAGGGGTTGATAGGATCAAGAGATAAGAAGAGCCTATTTTAGTTAAGGTGCCAGAGAGCCATGCGAAGTACTTCCAAAAAGTTCATTGAATGGGAACGACGCATGAGTAGAGTACAAGAGAAGGCAACGACAACCCCTTTCACCCAAAAAATCACAACACATCACCTCACAAGATCGTGCATGCTTGAGTCGGTTATGCCACTGCAGCATGGTGGCAAGATATTAAAGTTAGGATGGGAATATCACGCGTCATGTATATATTCGGATCCTACATTGCTCCCGTCTAAGGCCTGCTTGATCACATAAGTCTCGCACCGTCTCAAACTATCCTGGGACATTTCAAGGCCAACCGTGCACATGCCTGTACAGACAGAAATGAGATCTAGGGCACTAGATTTTCGACCGAACTATGTAAGAAGGGAAGAAGAGAAAATGCGGTAAGATTTTGTAGGTGAGAAAAGTAAGAATCTGGCGACCGGTTTGTTTGTTTGAGAACATGCCTGAAAAGCTCCCAATGCTTAGGCATAGGCATAGGCATAGGCAAAGTAAATGTTGTTCCGTCCCGGGGGGCCCACTTCGGGCAAGCACAGCTGGCACCGGTCGCTGAGGATCGTCAGGACAAGCGTGACTTCCACCTCACTTCTCGCCACGTGTAATGACGGTATTGGTTGAGAGTAAATTTGTAGCTTAGTGAATAACAGTAAAAAAGAAAAGGAAAGGAAAAGGAGGGGAGAGGAGAGAGAGGGACCCCCCTCTCCGAGGACTTCAATTCTTCCCTTTCTCGTAATTGAAAAAAAAAAAAAGAATGCGAAAATCAACCTAATTGACAGAAAAAAAAGAAGTACGGGGAAATTAAATCGCAATGTCCTATGATTTGATGGAAATTAAGTAGGATTGACGCCAAAGTGGTACGACACGATGATTCTGTAAAATCGAAGCTGACATTGAATTTACTAAGGAAGCGACCCTCGGAGGAAAAACATGTGCATGAGCAGCGCAATTACACTCTCGAGACGCGCTGCGGGAAGCAAAACTAACATATTAGATAAAGCCGAGATTGGGAGACGTCACAAAAAGCTTAGAAATTATCAAAATAATCTTAAATTTATTATAATTTTTTCAATTCAACCATAAATATTTTTTATATCAATTTCCTTTAAATATTTTATAATTATATCAATTCAGCCCATCAAACCAAATTTAGCTAGCTAACATTAACATCGATTACCATCAATGCCGATTATCCAATTGACACTAATAAGTTTTTGATAATATTTTATTTGTTTATTTATTTTCTTTCTTTTTTTTTCTTGTTGATCACTAGATCACCCAAATGTTATGGCCGTCAAGGCCAACCTTGCTGGCCACTAACTAGGCCATTGTTGGGTGAGGTTAAGCTTGTCCAAGGTGAGTTTGAATTGGTAATAAAAAAAAATGGTTTAAAATGAATTGAAAAAATTGCAATATGCATAAGATTGTTTTGGTAATTTTTCCCAAAGAGCTCAAAGCAAGGATCCCCCAAAAAATTTTGGCAAGAGCTTTTTTGACATGGTCGAGCATGTGGGGTGAGCACCCCTCATTGATTGACCCGCCCGCGCTCGAAATATCCAAATGCCACTACCCGTTCCCGCCCTTTCAAATATTCCAACGGGATCTCTTTTCATGCGGACTTTGTTGGCATGAGCTAGGCTTTCTCACATGCTAGGGCTCTCGCCCTGGTCATCAGACCTTCACTTAGGTCAAGCTACTTTTCTAACAGCGCAACATGCGCACCAAGCCAACTGATCTTTCCACTCACGCTAGTCTTTGGAACTATTATGCAATACTTTCCAAATCAGGTAATTTACTTTGCTCTCTCTCTCTCTCTCTCTCTCTCTCTCTCTCTCTCTTTGTTCATTTGCCAATGTCGCTTTTTGCAGACATTTAATCCATATATAATATTATAAATGTCCTTAAATGTCAATAGAAAATCTAATAGGACAATAGAAAGTTGATGTGTTCGATAGTTTATGGAACGGCTATTGCACCATGTTCAAATATTCCGACACTTCCTTTCACGCTTAGTTTAGCTTTTTTTCTTGTACTTAGTACTAAGCATGTAAATATCTAATTAGGGAAGTACATGAAATCTAGGAAGATTCAAAATCATGATTTCCAACTTTAATATTATGTAAGAACTTGTACTGCCAACTGTTCTAAAAATTTTAAGAGAAGTGTTGAAATATTCACGCAATAAATCACATCTTTATTCAACAAGCTTAAATTTTTAAAATAGTTGATAATAATCCCATAAAATTTTACAATGTGCGCAGGTCAAATTCAAGTCAAAAGATGTCGATATTGGTGATCGAACCTATTTACACCTTAATAGATAATATCACCCCAACAGAAGCAGACACCCCGGAGCCTCATCAGTTGATAAATGACATGCCGGGTTTACATATCATGTCCTAAAATGTGGTACACCGGGTACCTTTCTACGGTGGTGTTCTATTGAATCGGACGGGCGGGATCGGGACAGATCGAGCCCGTGGATCCTGCTCCCCATCCAGAACCTTCTCCACGAATCGGACCCGTCTTGATCGCTGCAGCAGCAATGCCGGCGACTTCAAGGACCGCTGGCTGGCTGAGGTTTATCAGAACTCAGGAAAACACCTGCAACTGCAATAATAAGACACGTTCCTTTCAGCCTTCCCATGTCCTCTCCCTCTCCTTCTCTCTCTCTCTCTCTCTCTCTCTCCATCGCGGTCAATGGAGAACCCCACAGCGATCTAGTCTTCTTTAGCCCAACATCTTGCCGGTCGATCCTGTATTTATGGTGTCTCAGCCAAGGAGGCCCTTCCACCAACACCCTTCATTCCTTCTCTCTCTCTCTCTCTCTTTTCTTTCGACCGGAGCTTTAATGGACTGATTGTCCCCGCGCTGAATCGACCTCCCTGAGCTGAGAGCCACTCGAGAGGGCCCTTCGGTACGAGTCACCAACCTCCTCGTGTTTCCTTCCTCGCTCGTCGCGCTGCTCGCGGGTCGCGGAGACCATGTGGGTCGTTTCGATCTCGGTCGTGGCTGCTCGATCCCCTGTTTCCGAAGCCTCAAGATCGATGATCCGAGCGGGCGACAAAGGTGCTTAGTTTAGCAGCCCGAGAGTTCCCGTTTCGGCTTGGGAACTAAGAAAAGAACAAAAAGGGAGGAGAAATCAGAGTACTTTAAAGTTAAACTGATGCTAAAGATCGTTTTTTCTTTTAATTACCGAGGGATTTTCTAGTTTCAATAATGCCTGCAGAGATTAGCGAATAAAGAAATCGCGGGGAGGAGAGGGAGACGAAGGGGGGGTTTTGAGATCATCAGCTCAGCTCACGTGAAAGTCTCTCTGTCTCCGTGTCTGTGCGTCCTCCGTCCCCGTAATAATCCGTGAGCTCGTGCCATCAATTAAAGAAAAAGTTTGGGACAAACGATGCCACACACTCAACCCTTTCTCTCTCTCTCTCTCTCTCTCTCTCTCTCTCTCTATCAGTCTTCATTTGAACGGAATGTGGGAGGAGAGAGAGCAGCTCACGGTACCCTTCCCACCATTGGAGCTCCCTCTCTCGCCCCTTAAATGCCCCCTCTGCAACCGCTACTTCTAGGGGGGTTTTGTATTTCTTTTTCTCTCCCCGTTTCCCCATTCTGGGACTGCGAGTGAGTGGTGGGCGAAGAGCAGCGGAACAGAACAGCAGCTGTAGCAGCAGCAGCAGCTGGTGGCGCTGCTACAGTGCGAGTAGATGCACTTTCTTTATTGCCCTCCTCCCCCCATCACCTCCTGCCCCTTTTCGCGCCTTGTCGTTTAGCAGTCCTGTCCAAGGAGAGAAGGGGAAAGCACGAACTTGGCTTCTCTGAAAATGACCCAAATTGGCGGGTCTCCTCCCCACCCCCCTCGTCATGATGGGGGCTCCCTTCACATTTCGAGAATCATTTGGTCTTCTCCTTCTCTTTCTACACAGTGATGAATCTGAAAAGCCCAATTTTTCCTCACTCTCTCTCTTGCTAAAGATCGATCCACACTGATTCGACTGTAGATTCTTGACAAAGACTCGAAAAATGGGGTCTTTCGTTTCGGGGTACTGCTCTCTCCTCCTCTTTCTCTCGTTCCTCCCTCTATCCGTCCTCGTTCCCCCCGCCAGATCAGGCGACGCCGACGCTCTGCTCGCCCTCAAGTCCGCCGTCGACCCTCACAACTCGCTGCCCTGGCAAGGAGGCAGCGCGAACTCCGTCTGCGCTTGGCCGGGGGTTAAGGACTGCATGAACGGCCGCGTCACCAAGCTCGTCCTCGAGTCCTTGAACTTGACCGGCACGCTGGACGGTAAGACCCTGAACCAGCTCGACCAGCTCCGTGTCCTCAGCCTCAAGGACAACTCCATCTCCGGCGATATCCCCGACCTCTCCGGCCTCGTCAACCTCAAGTCCCTCTACCTGAACAGCAACGCCCTCTCCGGTGGCTTCCCCTCCTCTCTCACGGGCCTCCACCGCCTCAAGATCGTCGTCCTCGCCGAGAACCGCTTCTCCGGCGAGATACCCAAGTCCGTCCTCGGCCTGAGGAGGCTATACGTTTTCTACTTGCAGGACAATGGATTCACCGGCGGGATCCCCCCGCTGAACCAGACCAGCCTTCGGTTCTTCAACGTCTCGAACAACCGGCTCTCCGGCGAGATCCCGGCGACCTCCGCGCTGTCGAGGTTCAATGCCTCCTCATTCTCCGGCAATGTCGATCTCTGCGGGTTGCCGCTCAGCAACCCTTGCAACGGCACTGAGTCGGAAGGCCCGTCTATGAGCCCCGCGCTCCCGGAGAACCCGACCGGGAGGAAATCGCGTTCCAATCGCTCGAGGTTCATCAAGATCGTTGCAGGAACGGTCGGCGGATTCGCATTGCTGCTGATCTGCCTGCTCCTGCTGTGCTTGATCTGCAGGAGTCGCGGACGGAGGAAGGCTGGAGGTTAATTCACATTTACTTGTCAAATTCACATTACTGATTCTCATTAATTCAAATCATTGCCCAATGTTTGAATTTCTATCCTAACCGCGATAGCGCTGAACTGTATTAATTCGTGTCGATTACTAGGCGAGGCGAAAGCCAAGGGCGGGGCCGAGACAGGGGAGGAGGCAGGGGAAGGGCCTGCCGGCGGCGGCAACAACGGCGGTGCTGGGAAACCGCCGGCAGCCGCGGCGAGCGGGTTCACGTGGGAGGGGGAAGGGCTGGGGAGCCTGGTGTTCCTCGGGGCCGGGGACCAGCAGATGGGCTATAGCCTGGAGGACCTGCTGAAGGCCTCGGCGGAGACGCTGGGGCGGGGCACGCTAGGAAGCACGTACAAGGCGGTGATGGAGTCGGGCTACATCGTGACCGTGAAGCGGCTCAAGGACGCGAGGTACCCGAGGATCGAGGAGTTCCGGCGGCTGATCGACGGCCTCGGGCGGCTGCGCCACCCGAACGTCGTGCCGCTCCGGGCCTACTTCCAGGCCAAGGAGGAGCGGCTGCTGGTCTACGACTACTTCCCCAACGGCAGCCTCTTCACTCTCATCCACGGTAACGTCCCATATTGTCTTGTCGGTCCAATTTCATGTTTGGCAATCTCTCTCTCCATTTTTCTTTAACTTTTTCATAATTTTGGCCAATCTAATTTGGTTAGCTTGTCTGCCATTTTAATTTTGTTTTTATGTGCATCGTCATCTCACCTGATAATCTTAAATAATCTAATTTCGCATCATTCATGTGGGTCTATTAAATATTAACGGGCGTAAATGCGAATCGTCTCACCTTTATTTATTTTTTTGTCATGACATTTGGATTAATATGGGAGGTAAACTTATATATAGGAAAAGTGTATATAATATAAAATGGGGTTTTAGGGTTTCTAATTTTTTATCATGTTAGTCATGAATTTTTGTGATGTGCACATCTTTCAAAAAAAGCTGCCCGTCGGAATTTAAAAAAAAATAAAAAATCTCACGTGAATCTTGGTGAATTTCTTTTTAAAAAAGAAAACCACACATTCAAGATTTTGGCCGAGCTGTCATCCTAAAGGCTGTTTAAAAATAACTACTTGGAGACCGACTGATCGAATCGGTGGGGCCTACGCCGCTGACCTTGCTTGGGACCTGCGGATCTAACGGCGGACATCCTTCCTGATTTCGTTCTAGGTGATAAATTTCTCCTCCTGCACGACCCTTTTAGTTGATTATTCCATTTCAATCAATATATATATATATAAAAAAAAATATATATTAGAAAATAATATATGGTTTTTTGAGAGTTTAGCTTTTCAAATATTTAGATTACCAAAGCCAAAGGACTCGTTCGATTATACTTTGAAAAATGAAATCTTGCTTTTCTCCTTTTTCCCCATCTTCTTGGTATAAGATCATGCAAGAAAAAAAAAAAAAAAAAAAAACTGATCATATGAATTTTTCGTGTCCATGTTTATGCATCACGTGAATTTTTACGCGCTCCACTAAAAATAAGTACCGAACTTAGAAAATCGGAATTTCCTTTTTAGGTTGCTGAAAACAAATTTCGCCAAAAGACTCTGTAAATCGAAATCTTGCTAATAGCATCAACCGGTCAGTCTCGAGTCTGTTAGGTGAACAAGGACAAATTATTTAAATATTTTTTATTTATATATTAATCTAAATATTCTTTAAAAAGCGCGCTTCGAAGTTGCCAACTCGCTTTTGTACGGTCCGCCAGTGAAAGCTTGTCTGGTCGAATACCAGGGTGAAAAAAGTCCAGATAGATTCGTGTCCTTTTTTCGAGAGCTCCACATCTTTGCCAGCGTAACACTGATTTCAGCTAGGAAAAGTTGAAAAACGCATCTTGGGATCTTTGAGCAATGAGCATAAACAATCCAAGAGCAGCTAGAGCAAACTGCAGGTGGTGGACGTTTTCTTGAAAGGATGGTTCTTGGTTGGTAAATTGCAGTTGCTAATCTCATGATGCAAACCTTGTAAAAAACGAAAGGCGAGAAAGAGGGTTGACAGGACGAGTTTTTGTCTAAATCCCGTGACGATTTGGTTAATGATTTCGAGTGGCGTTCTGAGTTTTCATTTGTCAGCTGCGTTGCATGCTCTCTCGGTTGCATTATCATGTGCATGCTGCACGGTTCTGCGCTCTGCTTATCAGTTTCTGCTCTGGTGGTTCTTGGCTGCATCTCTTCTCTTTTGCCCTTTCGCTTTTCTTCGTTTGGATTGTCAGAAGACCTGTGAATTTTTTGCTGTCTCTTGCTGTCTCTTGGGCGCTACTGGTTTGGATTTCTCATGTCGTTCTTATCTCATTTGTCACCACCAGTCTTGTCTTTTGCATGTTTAACTAGAACATGGAATCTCACCTGGACCGTAAGATTGCCGAGCGCAGAGCAGATTGTTGTTGAATCATATAGGATGGATTCACTGATCGCCTGCTAACGCGAATTTGTGCACTGAATTTACATGAAATTTCATCCCTCTCCGCAGGATCAAGGACTTTGGGTGGCGGTAAGCCTCTTCACTGGACCTCGTGCCTGAAAATAGCCGAGGACTTGGCGACCGGGCTGCTTTACATCCACCAAAGCTACGGACTGACGCATGGGAACTTGAAGTCCTCCAATGTGCTGCTCGGCCCTGATTTCGAGTCCTGCATCACAGATTACGGCCTCATGTCATTCCGGGACCCTGACTCGCTCGAAGAACCGAGTGCCACTTCCCTCTTCTACAGGGCCCCCGAGTGCCGGGACCCTCGGAGGCCCATCACCCAGCCGGCCGATGTATACAGCTTCGGTGTCCTCCTCTTGGAGCTCCTCACAGGGAAAACCCCGTTTCAGGACCTCGTCCAGGAGCATGGATCGGATATACCGAGGTGGGTCCGTTCGGTCCGTGAGGAGGAAACGGAGTCCGGGGACGAACCCGCATCTAGCAATGAGGCCTCTGAAGAAAAACTTCAGGCTCTTTTGAACATAGCGATGGCCTGCGTGTCCACCGTCCCGGAGAGCCGGCCTGCCATGAGAGAGGTCCTGAAGATGATTAGAGATGTGAGAGCTGAGGCTCAAGTTTCGTCCAACAGCAGCGATCACTCACCGGGGAGATGGTCGGACACGGTGCAGAGCTTGCCCAGGGAAGAACATCTGAGCATATGAGGGCTTAGGCTCCAATGTTCTTTTTTTCCACCCATTAATTTGATTTGATTTTTTATTTTCGCAGTATGGGGCGGCGTAAGTCCATTGATGTAAAGATCTAAGTCCTCACCATTGTTTCCGGTGTTTCTTCTTTTTTCCGATCAATCTGCAATACGTTTAGGTCCAGAGAACTTGATTGCATTGAAAAATTTAGAATGAAACTTTTGAGTTAATGGCTCTAATGAAAGTTAAAATTTTCAAAACAGCCTGAGCAAAGTTCAGAAGCTCTTATGCATTGGGGGCTCTTCTTGCAACGACTGCAGCAATGGTGCAACCGATGCCTGCTTAAGGTCAACTCCACCCTTTCTGTGTTCATTTTCCTTCTGCAGTTTGATTCTACGGTCTCTTTCACGCGTCGAGCTTTTTACCTGTCGATTCATCAGTTTTCACTGTAGCATTTATGATAGCTTTTGTCATGAACTTGGCAGCTGAATCTCTTGACTTTTCCTGTCGTTGATCATTCTCATTGCTTTTCGTTATTCTCACATGAAGTTGGTTTCTGCTGCTGTGTTTGGACTTCGCCTTTGCCTGTTGAAGTTCCTATAATCTCCCTGAATCTGATTTCTGTTCAAGAAAGTAAGGGTGAAAGAACAAAATGGAAACGATGAAACTGGCATAAGACAGATGAAAACCTCGGGAGTACTAGGTCAAACATTATAACTAATCTGGAATGACAAATTATAAGGGACGAAAACTCAAGTTCTCACTGCACTTAGTAACTCCAGACAGATAATTTTCTTCTTTTGGGTTACAACTTACAAGGCTGTTCTAACTTTTCGGTTTGATCCTTGTGGGCGCACATAAATCGTTCTGTCCAATTGCAAGAAAAAAGTTTGGACGTCGAAACAGCAATGACTATAATGTTTCATCGGGTATGGCAATGGGGCGAGTTTATAGGATCCATCCCCACTCCCACAGGAAATTCAGGTGTCACCACCTTATTTGTGTTGTCCCATATTCTTCTTGAATTTAACTTTAATTAGAAAAAGTTCATTAAATTTAGTATTCTATGATTATTCTAATCCGTGAAAAAGTAACAAAAAGTGATTGTCAATAAAAAAAAAAAAGGGACAAATACTTTATTTTAAAAAATATATAGATGATAGAAAATACTAAACTTAATACTTAGAAAGGGATATGATGTGGTCTGGAATGGGTCATAGGTAATGATGACCAAATCGATCGCGGTCCCGGTCCCGGTCCGGATGTTCCGGAACAATACATTCGGTATCCATTCTCACCATAAACTTCGGGCAGCGATGCGACAAAGCGATGCATGGATTTGCTGAGGCGGGTTAAACTGTCATTCCTAAGTTTGTTGGTAATAGGCTCCCGCTTTAACAACGTCTGCTTTCTTAGAAAAGACAAATTGGACAATTACTTATGATTGCCCTGCATGACCAAAAAAGGTGTGTAAGCTTTAGCCACCATACCCTGCCATTTGCACCGCATCTCATTTTGGACGATTCTAGTCCTCTGCAAGGCAAACAGGATAATCATACAAATGATCTCAAAACTAAAAGCCAATATGTAATCTGGTATATGAACTTTTAATTTATTTAATATGATCTTTTAACTTTTGATATATATTCAAACTAGTTCTTGGATTATATAAAAATATTCAATATTATCCTTTCATTAATTTAAGTTTATAGGCAATATTGAACATTTTCATATATTCTAAGGGCTAATTTGAACATTTACCAAAAGTTTAATGACCACATTTAACAAATTAAAAGTTTAGTGGTAAGATTGCATATTAGGATAAAGTTTAGGAAAACATTCAATAAAATAAAATTTTAGGGAACGCATTGTACATTGAGTCAAAGTTTAAGGACCTCTTGTGTCATTTTTGTGATGCCAATTACAGAACACTATTTTGTGCTTGCTAATAAATTCATGAAAGCATTGATAACTACCGAATCCATTTGCTGGCAATAGCTTAACCCTACCACATTTTGGTTACTTGCCAATATTTGTAAGAAAAGAGCTAAGATTCTTTATTCCTTTCAAGTTACTAAGTATTCCAAAACTTATTAACATTTATTTTCATATCTTACAATATTGAGTTATTGATTTTTCATACAAAGTTATCAACCTTAATTCAAGTCACATGCCGATGTTCATTTGCCTTTTCAATGGATCTACCATTCCATTTGTTACTAATAATTGAGTAAGTGATCAGCATGTTAAACTTTTATAGAATAAGAATTGGTATTTTCGTGTAAGAGCTAGTAGCTTCATATTGTTGTAATAGTGATTACTTTTCAAGCGATCTAATAAAATGCTAGTCACGTAAGAGTGAATAAATTCATATAATATCAAAGCTAGTAAATTTAATACATTGGTACTGCTGAGTTGAAAATAAGTGTTAGTTGGTTGTTTGGATAATTAATAAGAGTTGACATTTCTATCGTTACTTGAACACATTAGTAATCTCCGGATATACGAAAGGGTAAATGATTGAAATATTTATCAAAACAACTTATACAATTTGGTAATTTTCTTAAAATAAGAGTTTGTATAATGAAAATTAGTCGGTAACTGAATCGGAGATAAGTTGGTAAAACACACAAATTACAATTGCTAATTTTGTGTGAAAGTCAATAATTTTAACATATTTGTCAGTTTTTGTAAATAAATGTCGGTAAACTATGATTTAGTACTATCCGAATAATCTAATGAAGAAGGTAAATGACACAAACAATATTTGCCAAGCTAAAATGAGGTGATAACTTAAAGAAGAAAAATATCAATGAATCACTTAAATTATCGGTAACTTTGGAAGTAAAAATAGATGTTCTACTTTTTAAAACGTTTTGGTAAGTTACTAAAGAGTTTGTTTAAGTGCATATATATGGATTTTTTTCTAGGCAACTTAGTATTTTGCAATCTTTAAAACATTTTGCTCATGAGACTTTCCACATGGCAAATTGCAACCAAAAAGTACATGATCTCTGCGCCATTGCTATTGTATCAAGATGAGGAATTGAGCAATTGACAGTGACAAGATCTTCTAAATGATTGACTCTCCAAGGAGCAGCAGCCTTAAGAATGATCGATAAGATTGCAAAAGATTAGCAATTTATTCAAGGAATAATCTCACGGGCCAATCCTAAAAACATTATAAATGGCAAGTTGGTGTTATTTTGAGGGGAAGACATGGGAGAGTGAGATAAAAAAGCCAGCATTGCACGTACAAACCGGTGCAACAAAAGAGGATATAAAGACGAAATCATCTGTGCTGATTGGCTCAGAAGAGTTCTTATTTAAAGCTACAGATGATGCTAATCACGGGACTAAACTTGTACTGGCATTATTAGTCACATGGACATCGAATATTGGGCAGGATCCTTAGAACACTTATCAGCCAATATTTATTTTTTCAGCTATGCTGACTAGTTATCAGATGCACACGTGAAAAGTGCTCTTTTTTTAATTTTATAATATAGTGTTTAAATTTTACGATTTGATTACTTTTTGAAATGGTCCATGATTGATGATCAAGTTGCTCTTTGAAAATCACAATTCCTTGAGTAAATTAATTTACAGATAAAACTCCAAATCTACATGTTTCCCATCTCAAACCACACTGGAATGCAACTTTTACAAATCGAGCCACAAACATCTCTGCAAAGTTGAAGGTCAAAAAATGAAAAGAGTCAAAAAGAAAAAGACACGGCCTTTGTTCTCAACAGAGTCTGGGCAAACTCCTGCTACTACTTGGGTGCCTCACTATCTTGGACATCTGACCCTTCATCTGCTTGCACACCTTCTCCAGCTCATTCACCCTCCACTGCATCCTCTGCAGATTCATCCTCATGTCATGGTTCTCTTCTTCGACGCTCTCGGTGTCAACCCTGCGATAGACCACTATCTGCCTGTCGCTCATCGCGGGGCTCCCTTTGGTGACTTCTACCGGGAGGAAGTCTTCGGCAGGTGGCACGTAGGATTGCTGCGACATGAGTGCTTGTACGGTGATTCTTGGCGGGACTTTGGGGTTCTTTGCCAGGTCCTTGCAGGCCTCAAGGCTTAGTTTCTCGTAGTTGAGGCACCTGCACAGCCTCGACCGCTCCTCGAAGGAAAGGCTTGGGTGCGACTGCAAAATATCCGCCAAAAAGATTAGGGGAATTGTTCCAAATGAGAGATCTTTTTTTGGAGATTGACTGTGCATATCACGTCATTGCCAAATCATGTTTAGCTGATCTTATTGGCCTGCTGGGTGACTCCAATGCTTCAACATCTAACTGCCAAACATAGACACTTCATGGAACTATTGAATGCAGCGTCAGCCTTTATTGGGACATTCCAGCAAGTGCATGATTCCCTACATTTCAGGGAATTCAGGTCGGCCCTACAAGTTTTGTATTTTCTAATCAATGATCATACTATAGCATGATGGGCCAGGGGAGTACACATTTCCTATAAAAGGTGGGCGCGAATTGACATGTCCAGCCGACTTGCATATAAAAGAAGATTGCATTATGCAGGTTGTCCTCTCAAGTAGAGGACAATTCACGAAATCGGTAACTAGTGGCAGCGAGTTAAGCGTCCGTGAATGAGCAACACGCATGAGAGAGAGAGAGAGAGAGAGAGAGAGAGAGAGCAGATTTGTTTTGATGTAGGCCAAGTCATATTTAGGCCACAGGTAAGAAATGATGCAGTAATTTTTGTGACCGGAAAATCTGTCCTACCCTTTTAATCACGCTTGACAAACAGCATACACGAAGTTCATATGAAAGCGTCTTGGTCCCCACATTACAGATGCTGCTCTGAATTAAAGTTTTCACAAGATGTCAGCTGTAGAACCAAGAAAAAAGATGCCGATTAATGCCGCAGCAATGGAACTCCCTAAAAATTTTATTTTCGTAAAGTTGGTACTTCCGAGAGAATCAGAAGTACCAAAAGAATGCAGATATTCCTCACTCAAGCCTTCCATGCCCGGATTAGAAATACTGAACGGAAAAGGAAGAAACTTTAGAGTGCTAGAAACCCCAATGGATGATAAAAACAATTATTGCCAAAGCATCTTTTGTCTTATCTACTATCTCTCTCGTCTTCTTTCATCTCACTAGCTTTCGTGTCCAGCCCATGTTTCTCAATTATTTTTGACATCTGGAAAATATATGGATAAGAAAAAGCAAAGAGAGACAAGGTAATGAAATAGTTCACCTCAAGGAATATATCAATGGCTCTGTAGACCCCATCGTACCAGTCTCTAGCGGAGTCTGGCAAGCTCTCTGCAACCCCAAGAAACTTAGAGATCTTGAGGTTTTGATCTGGGGCTATCTCACCCAAGTACTTATCCACCAACCTGGCCACTTTCTTCATCTCCTCTATGGACCAGCCATCGCCATTAACAAACACCCTAATCAGCCTCACCACCAAGTTCACATCATAAACACCTCTGTCATGCCCAGAGACCAGGAGGTCATCCAGAGTTGCCTGATCAAGCATCCCGCCAATTAGTCTCTCCAGGCCGACTCTGCAATCTTTGCTGATTCCGAATCCTGACACAATTCTCAGCACCCTGAGAAGCCCCCGGCAAGAAAATGCAGTTTTTCCCACAAGGATGACCCCGTGAACTGCCGTATCCGCGAGACCGATGTAGTCGGACTTTGTGCTCCCCGAAAGCCCAGCCACGTTGCCTTTCCTCTGAGACACTGTCTTGAGGTAATGGAGCAGGAATCTCGTGAGGGTCAGGCTGTTGTTTTCGCTTCCATGAGCCCCTAAGCTCTTGACTACCTTCTCGATTATCAGTGGAGATAGGACGGTCAAATCATCGAACCACCACGCTTTGCTAGACGAGAATGGGCTCTTAGAGTCGGGGGTCGTCTTTGCCGAGGAAGAGAACCTGAACCTGGAAGCCATTTCAGGGGACGATGATGATGAAGACGAGGAATTAATTCGGTTAAGGTCTGAATTCTGAGCGATTTTTGCCAGCAGTGCGCAGATGAGCTTTGGGAGTAGGCCTACCGAGTCTGCATAGCTGAGGAATGTTTCGCAGCACTTGAGGCTCGCAATCACATCATTCCAGGACCAGTAAAACATAGTTTCCAGGAACTTCTCAGTCTGTTGCAGGAGATTAGAAGCTGTGACCTTTTCGGACATCCCCAGGAAGACTGCACAGCAGTGAAGGAGGGACACATTGGAGACCGTGATTTCAATCTTGCCGCCGTTGTAACAGAACCTCAAAACCAGCTCGAACCCGTCGGAGCCACCCGGGAAGTCGTCGACCTCGATTCCGGAATTCTTGATCTGGGTCCTCCTCTTCTCTTGCTTGATGATCTTCTTCAACCTCCCCGAGTATGCCGATATGATTTTCTGCAAAGAAATTGGAGGCGCCTATTAATTTCCATCAAGAACTGAGGAGTAAAGACAAGGGGAAAGGAAGAAGGAGGATTTCGGTTGAGCGATTCAGACTACCTCGTTCAGGAAGAATGTCTGTTGACCATTGACATAAACTCGCAGGTCACAGTGCAGTGACATCTTTCGCTTTGCATCGAATGACCCCACAAGCCCTCAATACAGATAGCAAGAAAATGCCCAAGGTGGTATGTATTTCACCGGCAGAAAATAAGTGTATGCATGCAATGAGGGAGAGAGAGAGAAAGAGAGAGAGAGAGATGCAAAGTTTAATGAGCTAAATAGTAGAGTACCCTTGCTTAATTATACTGCTAGAAATCAACTGTTACGCTCGGGGACGTGAGAATAGATTGATGAAAAGACTCTCTCTCTCTCTCTCTCTCTCTCTCTCTCTCTCTCTCTGGTGCATATGTGGGTGTGGTGGCGTGGCTCAGTCACAGGAGTCAGAACTCCATTTATGCTGCCTGTTATTATATTGCCATATGGTTCTTTGCGTTTATAAACAATCCAAGCGGTGCTGTTCTTTAGCAGAACAAAAGGGAAGACAGAATATTTTATTCTTCTTTAGATTACGGATTAAAAAAAGGAAAATAAACCATGTTGGTACAACGAACGGGAAAAAAAGAGGGAAAAATATGAGCAGGGTCCTTGTCCCCTAGTAGATGCCCCTCCATTTGAGTTATTGTTATTTCCTTGGCACGTACTGAGTTTAGGTTCTCTCCATGCATTTGGATTTACATGCTCCACTTCGGGGACATGTGAAGGTGGACCCCATGAGAGAGAGAGAGAGAGAGAGATTTGAGGCCAAGCTTGTTGATTTGGATCGATGACAAAGGTGATGAGAAAAGGTTGAAATTTGAAGGATTTTGTGGTTTAATTCATGATCCTTTTGCACAGCACTGGAAAATGCAATTCCAACTCTTTTTGTCCAAATCTTTTTCAAAGGGACAAACATTTGAAGGCGTGATGCGCAACCCCAACAAGTATATCCAAGCCAATCTGACAAGTCGCCCTAGTTGTAGGGGAGTCGAGATGTGCTTTGCTATGCCTCAGAAACTGCCAGTGCCAAGGAATGGTTGATGCAGTAGGGCTTGCTCTGGCAATCAATGATCCAAGTCTGCTAGGCGCCCTTCAGTAATCTTTTTGCCAGTCAAAAATGCACGTGACATCTGCAAATTGCGGTTTGAGTTGATGGCATTTGACGTTGAGATAACCGATAACACTTCTCCACTAAATCCAGATGAGCACTTAATATATCTTGATTGGCTCATAATGCATTGTTTAAATTTTTGAGTGAATATCTAACTAGATATATTCATATTTATAACTTAACTCTCTTTTCATGATCATATCAAATTAAGCTTTGGTCACACCTACTTGACAAGTGATACCAAAGTCAATAATTAATTGATCGTTTTCTCTCAATATGTGTCAACATTTGATGAAATCAAAAAGGAAATCTTGCATGTGTTCCTATAAGTTGAATGAGAATTGAATGTTGGTTGATGGGTTCTCAGGAGTGTGTAAACACTTGGTGCAATATCTCATTGAATGAATCTCATATGTGACTCTTCCTAATCTATATGGCATCTAATGTGTCACCCACAAGTGATATCAAAACTAATGGTTAATTGATGGCCTCCTCTAATGTGTATAGGCTAGGTGAAATATCTCAAGATATGAATTTCGGATGCAATTGAATCTCCCTAGTTAAGGTGGCAGATGGTGTCTTCCTACTAAATTTGGCTAGGCTGAGGCAACTGAGAGGAGTTAGAAGAGTACATCTAGCTCACCCATTGACATTTGCCAAACTTGGTTGGGACATGGTATAAATTTGAATCAAGATAAGGTTAGTGCAAAAAATATGATTAAAGGGGATTGGGCTAATGTGGGGGGAGATGTATTGAGGGAGAAAATTGTCCATAAATCATAAACCTATTGTACCTTTGTCAATTTAATCTTAAACATTTTAATTTTGTCAATTCAATTCTAAATCTTTTTACTTATTATCAATTTAGTCAATTTAGCCAATTTTGATTGGAAAATGCTGACATGGACATAAAAATATTTTAATATAAAATAAAAAAAAAACCTCCATTTCAAATATTTTTTTAATATTCAAAATTTTGAATCCCAAGAAATATAAAAATGTGAAATTTTTTTATTTTGTTTAAATTCCTTTTTTTCAATATAAAAAATTCATCCAAAGGTAGGTGAAAGCGAAAATTTTTAATTTGTTTTGTAAGGTATTGAGTAGCGGTGTAGCATTAGATCCCAAAGATAGTAATTCTTTTCTTTATTATGAAGAAAAGATTTTTTAAAGATTTTATATCAATTTTTCTATGAAACCGAGATAGTTACCTTTGAGAAGATTCTAGCAATAGAGGAAATGTCTATGCAATTAGATAATAATTAATATTAATTAGATAATAAGAAATAAGATTCTCTTTTCATTTTTAATGCATCAAATGACATTTTTTTTTTTTTTTTTTTACTAATTCAATTCTATTACTTTTTATATTATCACTAATATTTTATTAACTAATTTAATTTCTATATAAAAATTTGAAATAGAACTAATGAAAGAGAATAAATAGAATAGAACTAAATCGAAATACTAAATAGAATATAGAATAATCGGATTATAATCTTATCTACATTCTAGAAAATAGAAATTTAATCGTTAGAATAGTCATTTTTAATTTAACTAATAATTTAAAATAAAATATAATATATATTTCTAAATAATATTAATAGTTATTAGTTATATATAATAAATAATATTTATCTAAATTAATTAATATTTTTATATAGTTATAGAATTCTAAATAATTAGAATTATTTATATTTTTAAATTAATGAAATGATTTCTTATAGAAAGAAATGATTCTTTATAACGGTGATGCCGCGTAAGATCGCCGAAGTTGATGTGAACAAATTTTAATAATATATTAATATTTTTTGAATTTTTATTATTTTTCTATTTTTTTTTTTCCTTTTGTCAATGGCCGACCTCCGTCTACAAGTGATGACCAGTCGGCTGGCCTCATCCACCATAGGCAACGCTTGGTGACACTAGGCGAGGCCACCTTGGCACGAGCAAGGGTCAACCTCGCTAGATTTGGAGAGGGGAGCCCTTGCCAAGGTTTGCTCTCACCCAAGCCAAATCGATGGAGCCCTAACCCTCACCCTCGCCCAATCACCCAGGGGCAAACTTGCAAGGGTTGGCCCTTGTGAGGGTTGGCCCGACCTAGTGTTGCACTACCCGACGATGCTCGACAAGGCCACCCTAGCCTAGGCGAGGGCACCTCGCCAAATCTAGACTGGGCGAGGATGACCCTTGTTGGGGCACGCTTGGGTGAGGGTTGTCAACTGTCACCTATGGCCAGTGGCGGGCGAGGCTAGCTATTCACTAGCAAAAAGAAAAGAAGAAAGCCAAAAAAAAAAATAAAAATAAAATATTAAAATATTTTTAAAAATTATCTACATCAACACTTGATGATCCTACGTGACACCATTAGCACCCACATTAGCATTTTCCAACTAAAATTGATTAGATATACTCAATTAATAAGAAGTGAAAATGTTTAGAATTGAATTGGTAAAATTAAAAGATTTATGACTGCATTGGCAAAAGTGTAATAGGTTTAGAACTTTTTGGACAATTTTCCTTTGTTGATGTGTATGTATGAGGGCTTTAAGCAATACTCACATATGGAAAATTAATGCTATGTGAAACAATTAAATGCCCTAGTTCACTTGTAACCAAATGTGGGTTAAATTGAATATGTTCATGAAATAGAGATTAGGCTTTCTCTTGGTGATCTTTCCAAAAGAAAATATTAAAATTTTACTATGAGTTAGAAAAATACAAAAAAAAAAAAAAAAAAAAAGTCCTAAACTTAGTGCATTGGTAACAATTTAGTCATGAATCCTTAAATTGAACCAATTTAGTTATAAAACTTTTTGCATTGTCATCAATTCAAACCATTAAGCCAATTTAGGTGGAAAATCGGAAATGTGGATGTTAGACTTTTTATGTGACTTGCGGGCGTTGATATGGACATTTTAAATAATATTTTAATAATTTTTTGTTATTAATTTTCTTTTCCTTTCTTTCTTTTTTCCCTTCATTTTGGCCTGTGAGGGCCAACAAGCTCTCTTCAACAGCTAGTGAGGCAGCCCTAGCCTGGATTTGGCAAAGGCCTTCACACAGTTGTCCATGTCCAAGGAGGTTGCAATAGCCTCACCGGCTATGAGCAAGGCCATGAAGGCCTCACCTAGGGCCTTTGTGGCCTTGTCGGCTCTAGACAAGGTGGCCCTTGATAGATTTGGCAGTAGGCCAGCTCTTGCTAGCCCTCATTTAATGGCCAGTGAGTCTTGTTGGCCAAAATGAAGGGAAAAGAAAGAAAAAAATTATTAAAAAAAGAAAAGAAAAAACAATGAAAAAATTTTAAAAAAATAAAAAAAATGTCCACGTTAGCATTAATTGCATTACGTAGGATAGTTAACGTCTATGTTAGTGATTTTTGGTTTAAATTGGCTGAGTGGACTAAATTGATATCAGTTTAAAAAAATATATAACTAAATTGATCAAATTGAAATGCTTCATGATTCAATTAATACAAATGCAATAGATTTATGACTTTTTTGATACCTTTCCCATTATGAGCCCCAACAAACCTAATTTCCAACATGATACAATTTGGCTCTAATATATCGAGAATAACCCAAGCATGACATTCAAGAGTGAGTTTTTACTGATGTATTACTTGTGCGACTCTTTTGCTCTTGACAAGGAAATTTTTTCCCCAAAAGTCCTAACTCTATTGCATTTTTCCTTATTCAACCTGAACTTTATAATTTTGCTAGTCAAGTTCCAAATCTTTTGACAATTGATAATTAAGTTCATCCAGTTAATTTTAATTGGAAATAACTAATGCGGATGCCAACTATCCTACGAGATATAGTCGGCGTTGACGTAGATACTTTTTATAGTCTTTTTAAAAAATTATGAATTTTTTATAATATTTTTATTTTCTTTTTTCCCATGGCATTGCGGCCCTCTTGGACTTGGTAAAAAAAAGGAAAATGAGAAAATAAAAAAGAAAAAAGGGAAAAAAAGAAAAAAATTCAATTTTTTAACCAACGATAAAATATTATCTACATCAGCCTCGGTCATCTTATGTGCACTATTGTCATTTATGTTAGCCCAATTAATTTTGACCGAATAGATTGAATTGGTAAATTATTAAAAGGGTTAGGATTTAATATATAAAATTGAAAGGTTTATGATTAAATTAATAAAAGTTCATAAATTTGGGATTTTGTGGAAAATTTTCCCACCCTCATTGGAAGACTTCACGTGTTCCAAACTCCTTAAGCTATAATCGTGATCTGGGCGGCTAATTAGCATGCCATAACTATGATTTCACGACGTGGGAGTCTCGGAAAATGTGAGGAAAATCCAACACAAAATAACCTTCAATTTTGATACAAGTTTTTGAGATATGCAGATGACATCCAGTACCTCACGAGGGAATACCATAACACGAAGTCAACAAAAGCACGAGCTCCCAATATAACTTGGATCCATTTTATTTACAAAAGCGAATAATTTTTAACGAATTAAATGTTTGTCGGTTTCTCGGCCTATCTAGTTATCAGATGTAAGTTTTTTTCTTTCACTCCACTTCAGAACTATACCATTACCACCCCTTTTGAGTCGTCGCTCCATCACAGGAGTGATTTTTTTCCTACCATTTATAATGATCCAACCCAATGCACGTGGACGAAGCACCTCATTTAGGAGTACTCAGCATAATTACCATCATGATTGCTTGAATTAACCGCAGTTTATCTAAGTCAATGAAAAGAAAATATTTTAGTTTTCAGTTAGCCTTTTTGTGCATCCTAAAGAGATTTTCTGGCTTTTGATGCATTGGAAGGGCTGTGGGGATTGGCTAGTCAATCTAAAACTTTTAGGGTTTTGAGTAGACGAAATAGCTGCCACTCAAACCTAGCGGCCGCCAGATCTTTATGACAATGTCAAAAGGAATAATTGGACTGGTCAAACCTCTTTGCCTTTCTTTATGTTCAAAAAAAAAAGCGAAAGATCTCTTTTACCCCGAAAAATAGTGCTCTCATTTGCATGTGAGTCTCACATAACCATACATTTAGTGACTTTTAAGTTTGATAGCTGATTAAGATGTGCTATGATCTTTTTAGTCTCCCAATAGCTAGGTTGTTTAATTTAACACAGATGAATTAAATTAGAATGGAATAGGATTTCAAGTAGACCAATGTATATGATCGCCTACTTTTAGATTTGATAGCCACAAAGAAATGAGATATGGCCACGAAATGAGATAGAATTAGATTTTATGCTGATACATGGAATATAAAATCAATTGCATCCTTACAATAATCCATTTGACAGATCATTAATTATTTCATGTGATGCCCAAGATTTGTCTTATAAGCTATATAGAATGTGTAGGAATGAGATCCTTTCATGAGCTGAAGACTGGATTTCCGCCGTAATAGCCACTCCAGCTTAAAAGTCACCTTCCAAATAAAGAAAAGAGAATGTGCGGGAAGCCTAGCTAATCTTGATTCTAATTCCGTTTTCGTGAACCCCGATTGACCAGCCATTATCATAATCACCCACCGAATATGCTAACTACAATCCTGCACATGGTTTCTGGATTATCCCGCTGATTGCATGTCCTTTCCAAAGTTTAATTAAATGCGAAACCCTGCTTATGTACGAGAACGAGTCAGAAAGTGTTGGGCTAGTGTTATGGAAACGAGGGGCAAGAATCATTCAATGCTCTCTGTTGGGACCCTCCCCAATGGGTCCGCCATCCGAGGGAATCGTTCAATGCTCTCTAGCCGGTGCTAAGGAAAGCTGCCTCCTTGATGTAGTCGGTTTCGGTTATTAAGATCGGTTGCGATAGTAATGGAACAGATAGGAATAGAAAGCTTCTCTTTGTAGTGTCTGGGAAATCTTTAAAAGAGAGAACACGGAAGAGAGGAAGATAGGAATTCGCAAAAGAAGATTGGAGAGTTCATTAATTTAATCAGAAAGTGATTTCTACGGTTCTACCCAACATCCCGATTCAACATCAATGGCATGAATGATAAATCTTGAAAACATCATAAAATACAAGGTATAAAATTGAGCAAAGTTGAGTCGATTCATACCGGTTAAAATATTTCATGAGATGGGTGATGGTCATGACTGGTGTTGAAGAATAATTTTGTGGAAGTACGGGTCACTACTAGGCCTATATGTTTCCAATAAAGGACGCCTAGCCATGCTTTGGTTCTCACGACCGGACAAGCTGAAAGCATTGTAGAAAATGGCTGAAAGGCAAGATCTAGCAAGAGATCTGACTTTATCATGGGCCCGTGGCTCATTATAGGCCCATCCTAGCCACTCGGGCCTCAAGAAGTAATAAAGCGGAAGACATTTCGAGTGATGAATCCCGGATTTATTCACTTTTCTAAATTTATATCTATGTTTGGGTCTAGTTACCATCATTACCTATATTGTTTTTTCAAATTTACCATGCAAGAAATTTTAAAAAAACCTAGTTCTTTTCTATGTTGTCAAGAAAATTTATAGTCTTATCTCTACACTCCACATCTTGAACCCTGGTCCTCATTTACTAGGTTTAAGTTGAGATGAATGTCAATAATTTTCCATCAAAAATCGAATGTTATGTTTGTCCTCCTCAAATGCAACCGCATGCTGTGTCAACATATTAAGAAGGTAAAATTTTGTTCACCTTCCCAAATTACAATGACCAAAAATTGTTTCTTGTCAAGTTCTCCTATTTGGACTTGCTCATATATGTTTTATGGAAAAATTGTCAAAAAATTTCTAAATCTATTAAACTTTTATCAATTTAGTCTTAAAGATTTTAATTTTGCTAATTAGGTCTTAAACATTTTCACTTTTTGCCAATTGAATTTGGGAAGACTTTTGGGAAAAGTCCTTGAGAAAATGTAAAGGCTTTTGAGTTAAGGGTGTTTTTAAAAATGCAAAGTGTGTTTGGTAAATTTATTTGTAAAAGTCCATTGTGAAATGTTTTTGTGTAAAATAGTGTTTGGGTAAATTAAATTTGCAAAAGACTTTTATTATTAAAAAAAAAAAGGAACGTTGGCTGGCCAAGGCTTCACTGGTTATCGCTGGCCAAGGGCTTCACAGGTCACCGCTGGCCAAGGGTAAGCAATTCGGCGAGGGTCGCCGTGACCCTCGCTGCGTCGTCGTGCGACCCACCGCGTCGTGGAGGTCACCGGCGACCAATCTAGTCGCGCGAAGGTGGGGGCCGATGTGGTCACAACCGGATCTACGACCCGGATGGGTTGCGACCTCCGTGGAGGTCGCTTGAAGCATGGCTAGCGATGCATATCTGGTTGCTACTAGATTTGCGTTGCGACCTCCGCGAAGGTTGCGGTCGGCCACCCATCCGGTCACGGCCGCGAAGGTCACAACCAAATGGGTCATGCGAAGGTCGCGACCTCCGCGGAGGTCGCTGAAGCACGGTCGGCGATGCAAATCTAGTCGCTACCAAATCTACGTCGCGACCTCCGCAAAGGTCGCTGAAGGTCGCGGTCGGCAACCCATCGGTCGTAGTGCGAAGGTCGCGAGCGACGACCAGATCTACGACCAAATGGGTCACGGTCGCGACCTCCATGGAGGTTGCCTAAAAGTCGCGACCTCCGTAGTGACCTCTCGAGCGGGGTCACGCGACCCTCGCCGAAGGGTCACGCGGCCGCGACGAGGTCGTGGTGCGGCGAGTTGTTGTGGCGGCGCGACGGTCGCCGGTGATTGCGTGCCCTTCATCGACAACCGCTCACAAAGAAGAAAGAAGAAGAAGATGAACAATCGGGGTAAAAAGAGAAAAACGAAAAATCAACGGGGACAATTTGGGAAGGAATTTTTTATTTAAGCTCAGCTCTCAGCATGCCAAGAAGGCTGAAAGCCCAAGGCACCCCCCCACCTGCCTTGGGCTTTCAGCCTTGGGAATGCTTGGCATTTCTCAAAGGGGTTTGGAAATTTTTACCAAACACCCACAAATTAGCCCAATGAGCTTTGGGGGTTCAAAGTGGCTTCTAAATGCCACTCCCAAACGCACCCTGAGTCCATCTAATGAATTTTGACCGCAATTTGCTAATGTGAATGTCGACCGTTCTAAGTGGTACGGCTAGTGCTGACGTGAACATAATTTAATAATTTTATGTTTTTAATTTCTTTTATTATTTTATTCTTTGTTTTTCCTTCTTTTTCTTTGGTCGGTCATCTAGCCTCCGGCGATTGGCCAAAGGCTATGACCGATGAGGGTTGGCCCCGCCAACCTTAGGCAAGGTCACCTTCACTGGGATTTAGCAAGGGGTGACCTCACCAGCCTTAGGTTGTCAAGCTTGTTAAAGCCCAACAAGGGCGACCTTGCCCAAGGCCGACAAGGTCGTCTTCACCGGATCTCAATGAGGGTGACCTCGCTTGAGGCCTACAAGGTTGACCCTCACTGGTCTCTAGCAAGCCTGGTGAGGTTGCCCCTCGCCAGATCCTAGTGAGGGCCACCTTGCCCAAGGCTGCACGTGGTCAACCCTGGTCGATTGTGGCCTTTGGTTGATCGTCAGAGGCTAGATGACCAACCAGAGAGAGAGAGAGCGGCAAGGTTGTCTTTCACCAGATCTCAATGAGGGTGACCTCGCTTGAGGCCCCCTTGCTAGCCTCTAGAGAGAGAGAGAGAGAGAGAGAGAGAGAGAGAGAGAGAGAGAGAGAGAGAGAGAGAGAGAGAGAGAGAGAGAGAGAGAGAGAGAGAGAGAGAGAGAGAGAGAGAAAAAAGAGATTAAAAACATAAAAAATAACTAAGAAATTCAAAAAAAAATTAAAAATTAATAAATTTTATCCACATTAGCATTAGCCGTGACACGTAAGATGGTTGACGTCAATGTTAGTGAATTCGACCAAAATTAATCAAATAGACTCAATTGGCAAAATATTGAAAGGTTTAGAACTCAATTGGCAAAATTGACAAGTTTAGCATTAAATTGACAAAAGTGTAATAGGTTTATGACTTTTTGGATAATTTTCCCCAAGTTTTTCCTCACTTTAGGCTTTGTGATAGGAACTGTCACAAATCATATGTCATACCATAGCCCAAGACTAGAAGTCCTGTTTTTTCTTCCCGGTTGAAATTGAAGGAATAGAAATCATTGTCCCCTGAGTTAACTCAAAAGTTGTGGACATAAACCTGAGACACATCTACATCCAACACATACGCGTGTAAGGTGAAGGTTCTTGAATGTAGTAGAGTCCAGAAATTGTTGACCTCTCCAAACCCTTTTCAGAGTGTATTTGTTTTGAAAAAAAATTTTATGATAAAGAAAAACACTTTTCGATAAATTATTTTGCAGAAAATATTTTTCCATCTTTAAAATAGAGATTTTCTAACTTTAAGCATGCGCATTTGCTTTGATCAAAAATTATTTTCTATTGACTAATCATTTTCAGTAAACAAAATGAGTGAAAGTCTAAAAAATTAATTCACGAAAAATTCTTTCAATTAAATAAACACACCCTTAATTACTTTATGAAATCACCAAATAGATAGGTCAAGTCTTATAGAGAATGTTGCATTGCGATCCAGTAAATAATTGGAAATAAGAAGGGTCATATGAAACACGGTTAAGACCCTTTATGATTGTTTTTTTTCACTCAAACAAATGGGAAAATTGTTTAAAAAGTTCTAAATCTATTACAATTTTGCCAATTTAGTCTCAAACAGAAAATGCATGTGGACACCGACAGTGTCACGTAGGACTGCCGTAGGCAAACTTTTTAATAATGTTTTAATACTTTTTTGAAATTTTATTATTTTTCTTTTTTTTCTCTTTTCTTTTTGGCTTTCTTCTTTGCCTTTTCCAGTGACTAGCCGGCCATAGGCAACGGCCAGCCATCGGCCACAGCTAGCTGGCTAGCCTCACTTGCCACAGGAGAGGCTTAGCCGGGCGAGTGCTAGCCCCAACGAGAGAGCCCTCACCCATGCGTGGCCAGGCAAGGGTCACTAGGGCAGGCCGGCCCTTGCCCAGGCCAAGCCAAAGTCTGTTTGTCTTTCTGACAATGACAACATGGACACAAAGAACGTCTTAGTATAATTGGATTACCAAGTCAAAAAATGGGTTTTCAAATGACCGAAATATCATCTCTAGCATCTTGTCTTTCCCCAACTTGAAAAATACTATTTCAATTTCTTTATTATCCGAAAAATTGATTATTGGCCGTCATGTGTGCTGTAATGTTGATGAGCACGAGACCCAAACAAGAAGTGGCTCCTCACGGCCTTGAACTATCCCTGAAACTTTAAATGATAGATTCATGAAACTTGCTATAGGAGGGGTTGAAAAGGAAACGCCTGGATCTCGTAATCAACTTATCACACAAATTAGGGGGAAACGTAGCTAATCCGGATCCTAATTCCATTTCTGTGAACCCCAGCCATTGGTCCATTATCATAAACATCCACTGGAAATGCTGACTACGCTCCCGGCACATGGTTTCTGGATTATCCGGTTAACCAGCCATTGGCCCATTAATCGGAAATGCTGACTACATTCATTGGAAAGGACTCCTTTCCACAGATAAATTTGATGTAGAAAAACCCTACTTATGTATGAGAACGAGTTAGAAAGTCTAGGGCTTTTTCTATCAAAATGTGGGGTAGACCCACGAGTGTATTTCCGACCCGTGGTCTTTGTAGCTTGTATGAAGTCATCGAAGAGAGAGACGTGAGAGCGAGGAAGATAGGGATTTGCGAAGAAGATTTAAGATTAAGGAGTCCATTAATGTAACTAGCAAGTGATTTCTACCCACGGCTTCCCATTTAAACAACACGATCTGAGACGATGATCTTGAAAACATCATGAAAATGTGGGGTATGTAATCGAGCTGAGCAGAATCGAGTCGATGTGTTTCGGTCAACATGTCTTTCATGGTGGCCGGTGATGTCCACCACTGTTGAAAGATAATTTACTGTGAGATTTCGGGTCATCAAAGAGCCCAGACAAGGCTATTGAGTAAGGCCTGATTTCACTACCAGGCTTGTATTTTTGGATTAGGGAACAGCCCAAACTCTGTCGTTGATGAAGCCTAGCTATGCTTTGGTTCTCATGACCGGGTTTGCTCTCAAAGATAGCCGGACAAACTGAAAGCATAGTTGAACATGATTGAAAGACAAGATCTAGCATGAGAAACGGACTTTATCATCGGCCCGATGGCTTAATCGGTTTGCCCTAGCTCGGCCTTGAAGACCTAATTAAGCGGCCACACACAAGCCATTTCCTTCCAAGTAGAGGTGTTAAATGGGTTGTGCAACCCATTTATGAACCCATTTATGGTTAAATGGGTCATTAATGGGTCAAGGTTTATCTTATAAAGCACCCATAATAAGTTTTAATGGGTAAATACTAAGATATATGGGTTTTAAATGGGTCAGCTCTTTGACCCATTTATGACCCATTTATTAACCCATTTTTCACTCAAAAACTCATTATTTCTCTCTCTTCTTTTAACTTTACAATTTTTTTTTTATAAAAACCGAAATTATAATTCTTTTTTCTTTTTTTCTTTTTTTCTTTCTTCTTTTTTTTTTCTTTTTTCTTCCTCCGGTCGCACGGCGATGGCCGGCGACCGGCCAGGTGAGCCTCGAGCTCGCTGGATCTGGCGAGACGAAGGCCTCGCCGACGCTCGGCGAGCCTCGAGCTCGCCCCGATGCCGGCGAGCCTCAAGCTTGCCCGATTTGGCAAGGCGAAGGCCTTGCCGACGTCCGCGAGGCTCGAGCCTCGCCCGATCTGCGAGGGGCAAGCTCGAGCTCGCCGGATCTGGCGAGGCGAAGGCCTCGCCGACGTTCGGCGAGGCTCGAGCTCGCCGGATCTGCGAGCGGAGGCCTCGCCGACATCCGCCGAGGCCCAAGCCTCGTCGATCGGGCGAGACTCGAACTCGCCGGCGTCGGCGAGGCTCCAACATCGCCCGATCGGCGAGGGGCGAGCTCGAGCTTCCACGCGGGCGTCAGCGAGCCGAACCCGAGCTTGCCTGTGGTCGGTCGCCGGGCGGCCGTCGTCGTGGCCGGGCGGTCGGCCAAAGAAGAGGAAGAAGAAAAAAGAAAAAGGAAAAAAAGAAAAGAGAAAAGAGAAAAAGAAAATTAAAAATAATTAAAATTTTAATTTTTTTAAAAAATAAAAAATAAAAAATTTTAATTTTTTAAAAATAAAAATAATTAAAATTCGATTTTTTTAAATAATTATTTTAAAAATTTGTATTGTATAAAATCATGTTAACAATACCATTTTAAATATATATATATATATATATATATATATATATAAGTTTTTTTATGTTTCGTTAAATGGGTCGGGTCTGGGTTGGGTATAGGTCGGGTCGGGTATGGGTCAAAAAATTTGCACTACAATAAATGGGTCATAAACGGGTTAAATGGGTCGATTTGGGTCGGACCATTTATGACCCGACCCAAACCCGACCCAACCCACCCGTTTAACGGGTCTACTTCCAAGGCTTAGTTGGGCCAGCCTAGGCGCAATTACTACAAAAAATTAATATACTTAAAATCATGGATGAGTTTAGATGATGACTTTTTGATCCGGTTTCCGACCCAACACTGTCGGCCTATTGATCAAGTCGATTGGAGAATATTGATTCAATTGAACAAAATCCATGACAGGATGGTCAGAAAATCTATGATGATTTTGGTCTAAGAAATTAGATCCTCTCTCTCTCTCTCTCCAATGACATTGAGGATAATCGGTCAATCGAACCTTATTAGTTTTGAAATTTTTAATCAAATCACTAAATTTTTTAATCTCTTTCATCGCTTACTCCATCAATCATAAATTAAAAAATAAATAAATAAAAGAAAACCTTAAGGAGTCACATAAGCTTTTCTTAAAAGTACTATGTGACTCTGCCAACTTTCTTTTATCTTTTTAAAAAGCTTTCACGGAGTGACAAGATCAAAAGTACTATGGAGGCTCGGTGAATAAATTAGATGATTTGAAGGTTTAGTGAAGTAGTAAGTTAGTAACAGGCAACTCTGAATTATGTGCTGAAAAGATGGAGTTACTCCATAGTCTTATCTCTACACACGACATTTGAACCATCGTCTACCGGGTTCAAATGGAGAAAAATGTCGCTAATTCTCCGTCAAATTATCTATCCATGCAAGGAAGTGACACGGGCCATTCTAAAAGGTTTTCCGTGAAGAAAGATAGCTAGATAGTCGGATGTTCCATTTCTCCTCCTCAAAAGCGATGACTCCGGGGGGAGCGTGTTCTCGGGGCAAATCCAAGACTGGCGGGTCAACAAATTAAGAGTGTAAAATCGAACTCACCTTCGAGGAAAAAGACAAAAAGGTACCATAAGATGTTAAATCAGTTTCTTGTCAAGGTTCGTTCTTCTATCTCTACTCGCTTACGCAAATCTTTCCTCACGTTAAAGACTTTGTGAGGGGAACTATTACAATCATGTGCCAAACCATGGCCTTAGATTAAAAGCAGACTTTCAGCTTTTCTTGCTGGTTGAAATCTGAAGTGCAGGAATCAAAATATCACGTGAATCGATTCAAAGTGTGGGCATCGACCTCCGAAAACATCCACATCTAACGCATTGAAAATTAGGGTTTCTGATTGAGGATGACGAAGACCGTTGCCACCCAGTAAATAAGTCGGAATCAAGAAGTCATCATAATCGTGCTTTAAAAGCTAAAAACCCTTTCCACATTCTGATTAGTTTGTGATGAAGTATTTCTGATAAAGTCGTTCGGAGAATAATGACACAGGCACAAAGGATGTCCGTGCTTTAAAAGCTAAAAACCCTTTCCACATTCTGATTAGTTTGTGATGAAGTATTTCTGATAAAGTCGTTCGGAGAATAACGACACAGGCACAAAGGATGTCCGTTTAAATCGGCTTACTAAGTCAAGGAACGGGTGCCCAAATAATTGAAATATACACTGTAGCGTATTGTTTTTCCACCCCCTTTGTAATGCTATTTGATGTCTTAATTATCGGAAGACATTCCGACCTAACTTGCCATGTACCCGAGTAAGAAACAGTGGTCTGCAAAAGATTGATCACGATCAATCGTACAACAAGCGCGCATGTTTCGGCTTTGGCAACCGCCGTGCATGGCTGTTGAAACATCGACCTTGTATTGCCGCTAAAATAAGCAGCACAAGAAATAATTTAAAAAAAAAAAATGCGGCTCTTCACTGGCTTCTAAGATTGTAAGAATACGAAAACAATGCAAACTACAAATCAAATATAAAATCATGTCGCGGGACTGTATATGTCCAAGTCAACGTAACCTACCAATAGCAGTCACTTGAACTAACATTGGAACTTCAAATGACAATCATTGGAACTAGGATGGACGGAAAGGAAAATATCTTGTGTTGGTTACGCAAGGTCGGTCCACGCTTAACTCCTGTAATCAACTTTTCACACATCCATGTACCAGCAAAAATTTGGACTCGCTAAACAATATTGCACAAATTAACTTTAAAATGGAATGTTCTTCATGATCTATGCCTTAATTTATAACAAGTTTGAGATTTTCTCATGTATTTATCCAGAGTATATTCTCATAGAATGACGACGAGGGGAGGCCAACGACAGAGGAGGAGGTCTATGTGCATGCAGCGGTCGTTAGGGGAGGAGAGAGGCACAATGGGAAAAGGAAGAATAGGATAAAAAAAATGGAAGAAATTAAATGGTCAAAAAGGGAATCGATACTGTCATTGAGACTAGAATGTTGTTGGGAAAAGTACCAAAAAAGTCTTAAATCCATTACATTGATATTAATTCAGTCATAAATCTTTATATTGAACTAATTTAGTTCTAAATATTTTCACATTAATATGAATTTAGTCCATTAGTCAATTTAACTTGGAAATTGTTGATGTTGACGTTGGCTGTATTATGTGGCGCGATAGATGTTGATATAAACATTTTAAATAATTTTTTAATAATTTTTTTGAATCTATTGATTTTTTAAAATATATTTTTCCTTTCTCTTTTCTTTACCTTTTCTTTTTGCAAGTGGCCCTCACAAGCTATAGGCACGGGTCAACCTTGCTAGGTTGAGGGTGAGCACGAGTTGTCTAGGCGTAGCCAAGTGAGGCACCCCTCGTTAGATCTGCTGAGGCTGACCCTTTCTCACACCAGGGTAGCCTCCCCTAAGCGAGGGTTGGCCTCACCTTGGCCTGGACAAGGGTTGGCCTTCTTGACGTGAGACTAGACCGATCCTCACCTAGGCTAGGGGAGGCTCACTAGGCCTTGTTGTTGCATGGATGCAGCTCGTTGGACCTCACCCTCTCCCAAGGGAGGCTCTACTTTGCTAGATTTGGCAAGGGGGTCTTGCCTAGATGTCAAGTGCTTGCCCTTGGCCTCGTGAGGCCAACCCTCACCCATGGCTAGCGAGGGCCATTAGCAAAAAGAAAAGATAAAGAAAAAGGAAAGGAAAAAAATTCAACAAATTTTAAAAAAATATTAAAAATATTCACGTCAGTGCTGATTGAACCATACAAGACGGTTGGCATCAATGTCAGTAATTTCTAGCCTAAATTGGTTAAATGAATTGAATTTGTATCAATGTAAAAAAGTTTGAAACTAAACTAGTTTAATTGAAAAGTTTATGATTGAATTTGTATCAATACAATAGATTAGTATTGTTTTGGTACTTTTCCCAACCATTGTCCTTTCACTTAAGGGATCAACAAGAGAAAGCCCGAGCCTATACTAATTAACATATCCAGTTGGACCTATGGTCATTTAAAAATTTTAAATCAACAATCGAGTTATGAGCCAATAAAGAGGTACTAGCGGCTCCAAACCACATCCATCTTTCGATATGAGATTCAATTGTTGCTTTGCACCTTTGCACATGCATCTTACCAAAAACAATAGCACACTCGCCATCAATTCGAAGGGGGAATTCCGTCCGACTCCGAACGAGGGAAAACGAGGAAAATGTATGCAGTCCTGTTTGTACATAGAGCTGCTGGTTAGTTCGGATCTCACTCCACAACATCCATATACATTATTGGTCATACCATGTTTATATTTTCATGTGTTGATGATACATTTGAGCGTACATGCGTGTATGGATGTTGAACTAGGTCTTGACATGGCGAACTTTACTTTACGTCGGTGGTGCCTCGCGTCTTTTAATGCGCTCAAGTTGATACTGCCCTCTATATACTTCTGGAATAAAACTTGCGAGTACGTGCATACAAGAGCAAAGCCAGCACAGTCCCGAGCGAGCAAAGACACCCCCAGACGACGAACGTTGTGTTGTAACACTCCATCCCCATGCACTTTTGGCCGCCGCCAGGGGATTGGCGGCGGTAGAGCAGTGCAGCGGCATACCCGAAGGTGAAGGACCCAATCGGGATGTTAGCGATCACTATGTTGTGGTTCACGCTGAAGTTCTTGGTCCCGAAAAGTTCGGTGGTGGTTGCCACGGCGATGGACGTGATGGCCCCGCTGCAGGTGCCGATCACAGCTGTGCTCGCATAGAGCGCCGCGGTGGCGGGGCTGAGGAGCAGGAAGTAGGCGCCCACCATCGGTGCCATCAGTCCTGCTATCAACGCTGGTCTCGCCACCACGTACTTCCATCTGAAAAATAAACATACAGAAACGGATTGGTTTCATTACTAATTTTTTGGACCAAAAGTCTCAAGACGCTCAAGTGAAGCTGAGAACAATTAATGTTGAATGCCATGAAGTTAACAATCTAACAATGTTAATTAGAACCTGCAAAATGGAAACTGCATCTTTAATACCTTGCTAAGAGGCAATCGAAGAGAGACGGGATCAACCGCCCAAAGAACCCGAACGCCGACGACAGAGCGACCAGCGACGACGTCTTGGAGTACCCACGGGACTCTGCAATCTGCCCCAGGTTGTTCAGGAACACGAACCCGAGGGTCGCTCCCAACAGGTACACGAAAAAGTAGAGCCAGAACTCGACCCGCCTCACCATGTCTCTCGCCCCAAGCTCCTCTCTAACACCAATACTGATTGCCATTTCCTCGAAAGGAGCAACCACAGCAACCTCCTCCTCCTCCTCCTCCTCCTTCTCCTGGTCGCCAACCGCAATGTTGTCTCGCCGGCGTTCACCCTTCTCTTCCTCGCTTGCCACGTCTTGTACCCTCTTTCGGGTGAGGGCTAAGAAGTGCTTGAGGCCCTCCGCAAGCGGCACGACGGCAGGGACCATGAGGCATATGCCCATCCCCATCGCGTTGTTCACTGCTGGCAACCAGCCCGATACCGACCCCATGCTGCTCACCACTGCGTAGACCCCAGTCGCGATCGTTATCACGAATAGCATTACGAACCCGCCGTGCGTATTTCTGCCTGCCCCTGGATTGCCTGCATTCACTCTGACGAAAGGCGCGGTCACCAGGGACGTGACAACTGGCAAGACCGAGCTGAGGAAAAGGTAGGCCCGAGCCCTGGCCACGCCGCCACTCTGGTTGAAGGCAACGTCAACTATATTGGTGTAGACACCGGCGCTCAGCCCCTGGTAGCTGGTGGTGAGCCCGACGACGACCTGACGGTGGAACGGGAAGTTGCGAATTGCAACGACATAGCACACTGTGTTGATCCAGCAGATGCTGTTCCCAGCGAGGGCAGTAAGGAGGAACACGGCAGGGTACGAGAGCGAGGCGACCTGGCCTGCCACGAAAAGGTACTGGATGCCGTACCCGACCAGCCCTAGCGAAGCCCCAATCAGCAGGACGAGCCAGAGTGGGAGGTGCACCGCAGCAAGTCCCGACAACCACCCCAAGAGCTTGCCTGCATCGGAGGCGAAGGCGAGGTTGTTGAGCTGGACTTGGGAGATGGAGAGGATCTGCTTGAGCTGGGACGAGTAGGCGGGGAAGTTGGTGTTCGTCCCAGCCACGGATTGGAGCCAGATCATGGCGACCAGGCTGAGCCACTGCTGCATTGTTTTCGCTTAATATTCGTCTTGGAAGCGAGTTCAGAAGCTATTTTATCAGATGGGTATAACGAAACGAATCCAGTTCCGCCCTATATATGCACTCCATGGGGGTCTGCTCCACGGGGCGAGGGCACGGGGGTGCATGCTGCTTCCCCTCCCTCGCTCCAAAGATGACCTTCTTTATTTCTTTTCTAGTGATGATGAGCTCAACTTGACAAGAAACCTTAATCTAGTACTCAAGGATTGCGACCGCACGTCAATATACGTCTGTTGTTTAATGGGTTTGACTTGAGAGCTGTTGGTATTCCTTTTCAAGGCATCATCAGATCAGTAGCATGCTCTTGCCCAGAATGCGGTCGAGCGCTGGATCCGTATGCTACTCCAAGCCCTCGTCATTCTAGTTGAAAAGGAACGTTCTCGCCACCGCAGTGTGAATCGAGCTGATGATGAAAACCGGCAATAAAAGGGCCGCCTATCGGCTGCCATCTCCCGCTGCTCTCTATACTGAGGCAATCAAGCATGGGTCGGAACATCATTCCGAAGAGCGCACACGCCATTCCCAAGTCGTTTATACAAAGCACTAAAAAGACATATGAGAACGGGAGAATAATCTCAAAAACTTTGCCTTCTGATACCATCTGATCGACAGAGATACGTATGTATATACGAGAAATGATAATCTCATGATCCTGTTATCAAACATCTGCAGACAACTTAAACCACCTCCATTACAGGACCAAATAAAGATAAAGAGCGATTCAACATCGAATCCAATTGGATGTAGAATAACATGCAAATGTTTTTATGGAAACACTGGAGTATGATGAGAGCAGGCAGTCCCACAAATAAAAAAGAATTGCATGATTTGCGAAATTACAAATGAGTTACGATATTTAATTTCAAGGGACGTTAAAAATTTCAGTTGTGTTTTGTTGATTTTCTAGTTGCGTTTTGATAAATTTTCTTTTATCAATATATTTTCCTTGATTTTTGTTATTTGATTTCAGTTATTTGATTATTTCCTATATGACAACTACTCTATGAATAAGCACTTAAGATATTGTAATAATCACTTCATTATTAAAAATAAACACTATCTTTTAGAATCTTTTTCAAGCATATATTTCCTCTGCTTCAGAATTTATTGTGCACGTAGTTGTTATCGAATTCATCTTGATTCGGCTTCGGTTTAGCTCGGGAATTAATGTGTGGATCGATGTGCGCAAGGTTAGAATGGAACCTCCGAATTGGTATGGTTGGTTGGGACAAACAAAAGAGTTCTATACCGGGAACTTAGAGATCGCCACTTATATTTCACCACTCATGTATAAATTATATCTCGTGTTTCCGCACAATTTTCTTTTCTTTTTCTTTTTTTATGGTGATCAGCTCACTACATCAAGTTGTCATCCATAAATTTTAGAACAATATCAATTTGTTCCGTCACAAAGAAATGCGCTCTCCAATGAGAAATTAAAAAAAGAAAGAAAAAGAAAAAGGAATGAACAAGGAGATCATGTCACTTATCGAATTATGACGTCATGTGGAAAATGAGGTACTATAAAGGGGCATCACGGTGGGGGCAGGAGCCACGTCAATTTTGGCGGTCGCGCCACCACTCCATGAGGTCTGCCCCATGGATGGATGTCTCCGTGCGGCATGATGTCTCTCTCCTTCCCGCAACATCAGAAGATTCGATTGATTTCTTAGATACACATAAATCGCATCATCTACATATATCACTTAAGATTCAATCCTCACTAAGGACACGCATGATAATCATTCTATTTCTATTCCAAAATTACTTTTCTATTTCAAACTTATTTTTAGAATAGAAATTCATTGAGTAAAACTATTTTATTTTTCATTTCTAAAATAGATTTTTATTTTAAAAATAGGTTCAAAATAGAAATCAAATATATATATAAATCAAAAGTATATATATATATCTATTTCTGCAATAGAAATAAAAAATAAAAACCCTTCTCATCATTCGTCCTTGTTATTAATCGATTGTCCATCTACTGTCGTCGGCCACCGTCCACTGTCTACCGCTGCCGCTCTCTGGCCACTCCTTGTTGCTTGCCGCCGCCCACCACCCACCACCGTCGCTTGCCTTCGTCCACCATCCGACAGCTGTTGTCCCTACCACCCATAAGCCACAAGCCACCATTGCCACTCAAAAGGGAAAACTACAAAAAGAATTTTTATTTAGGGATAGAAATTTTATTTTGTTATCAAACATATTTTTTTACTTAGAAACTCATCTAATGATAGAAAAAAAAAACATATTTTTTCTTTTAGAAATAAATTTTTAGCCAAGATGGTTATCATTCATGCTCTAAATGGTGAGTGTCATCATTTATTTTAGCCAAGATGGTTATCATTTATTTTAATTACGGAATCGGCCACATCCAAATCTAGTTACCTTATGAGTGCCATGAGCGTGGGAATCCCACTAGTTTTCAACCCTTGCTGCACCCTTGAGTCACTACTGCCAATTCCACTGAACGGATTGCCCGTTAATCAAGAATTAATGAATAGAATATATTCTTTTTTTTTTTTGGTCGGTAGAATATATTCTTATTTAAATGAATAATTATAGGCACATTGAAACTGGCCCAATTAAATATTTTTTCAACTCCTTTCGGAGTATGTAAATAGGCATAGTAGCTTATGATAATCACTTCTAAAGTGCCACATCACTTTAACAAACTAGTTTAACAGATGATCTCGTCATCTTATTATTTTAGTATTTCTCATATGGAGATGTAAAAATGTAGTGAATAAACGTCATCAAGATTAGTTTGAATCATCGGACGAAATATCTTTAAGTTCTCTTCCTCCCTAGTTTAATTTGAACACGCAACATTCGACCTGGGAAAAGAGGGCCCTAAAACTCGGACGTGTCCGGCTGTGTGACGTTTTCATTGGATGAATTTCCAGTAAATTTATGTCGACTTTTGTCCTTCATTAGTTTCTGGTCTCTTTTAATGTCCTATCGATTTACGGATCAATTCTCGTCCATCGAAGAAACCATCAAGCGACGTATCTGGACTTGTCTTGATAGAGCAAATGGACGGGAAAATCAAAGCGGGAAAAAGAAGGTTTCAATCACTTTCCCTGGCAAGCCAATCATTGTCCGAAGATGCTATTGAAACCCTCCAAAGCTCTCCCAAGGAACATAAAAAATTCAGGGGGAAAAAAAAAAATTAATATCAAAAAAGCTACCAAAAATCTTAATATGATACATTTATAATTAATTTATTTTTAATTAGTTTCTATTAAATTAAATTAATTTCACAAAAATTTACAAATTGATACATATATAATAAACAAAATGTGAAACTCCAAACTAATATAAACTGTCATATGTCATTCAATTTACAATTTGATAGTAAAATTTAAGAGAAATTATTAGAGCGTAAACTTATCACATTAATATCAATTTGGAGTATTATTTTTAGGTAAATTAATCATAAATATATCAATTTAGGATTTTTCGCGATATTAAACAAAAAAATAAAGACGAGTCAAGAAGAAACAAGAGATAGTGGTAGTTATTGAAAAGTACCTTAAACAAGCGCCGATGGTTATTTGGAGTTTGAGTAGTTTAGATCTCATTTAATGCTCAAACACATTAGTGAAAGGTAAAGAAAAAAAATTGTAATAATCTATTGTGAGAATAACAATTTGTTGTATACCACAAAAAATTAGATGATTAATAATTATAGAATATTGTGGGGTTCACTATTTCAAAAATTTGTGACTCATAATAACTTTTTATTCTTACGGCACTTTAAAAATTATTATGCTAACAAAGCCTAAAAGTAAAACTTAGTGGTGCACATGCAAGGAAAATCTCATTTCATTGAATTTTCCATTGTGGGTCTCATTTCCGAAGATATCAGCATCGCTTCCAGCACCAATAAGTCTCGTACGGGCTATAAAATTGTTCAACTTTAAGACACTGAATAGGTTGTCGGTCAGCACCATTCGTGAACTTTCGATTTGAGAAAGCTAAGCCTCGTCACGATAATCACACTGAGCGGCCAGAGATCCGAAACCCGTTCGCCCATGCGAGATGCATGCATTGCTTTCTCTAATGAGGTCAAATCGTGATATCGGGTCGGGGAATATCAGCATGTATCAAGAGAGCACTAATTGCGCGGGTACCAATAAATATGGTCATCGTTAACTTAAAAGCAAGCCGAACAAAATGCGTTCATTGAAAAGGATGTTTCCAACCATAAACATGAGCTGTATCCTGCCAATTTGATATTTTCGAGTTGCGAATTTTATCTTCAAATATATTACAACAAGTACAAGAGTTGGGAGCTTTAAAATTTCAGAGATAACCTTGCCATGTAAAGTTACTCCTTAAATTTGACCAAAACAATACACACGCAACAATATGTAGATCCCTAAAAGCCGATCCTTCTCGCCATTCTCTCTTATCCACCGAAGAAGATCCTTCTCCTTCCCTTCACCGCTCCACATTCAGTCACCGACGGTCTCTTCCCCCGTTCCGCCGTTGACGTCGCTCTCCTCCCTGGGCCATTGGCAATTGTCTTTGCGTCCCCTGCCTTCGCCCCGTTACGCCCTGGTGCCCGACAAGTCCCTCTCGTCTCAATCCCAAGCATGATGAGTTTACGCCAGTGTGAACTTTGAACTAAATAGCTCTATTTGACTTCATATTCATATATTCCCTTTATCTCATTCAAATAAGTTATATAGAAACACCCATTGAAGTTCTCTCGACGCATCCTAGCTGGTAAGAAAAAACCCTCTTGAAAATACGACAGGAAACCTCTTCAAGTTGAGACTTTGTAGTCATTTGACAAACATCATTCGATTCCGACCAAAACAAAAAAAATAAAATAAAAAAAATCATTCGACGAAAACATTGAATAGCAGCCAGCATGGCATTCATTGAATTATACCTTGGCTTAAGCATTTCCAAGTGATGCGTGGCCCACGAGTTTCAATGCGTTCTAGAAAGAAATGCAGAGACGGCATGAACAGCGCGCATTGCAGTTTATTCAGGTTCAAGACCTCATCATCACGCGACTGCCCTTCTGGAGAACGGAAGACCTGTCCATTTCCAAACCCGTTTCCTTCACGCCGTATCATCACGACAACGTATGCGGTCGGAACGAGCTGCCTATTGTCCGGCTTCGGGCACGTTTAAGCAAGGAGCCTCGCATGGGTTCTTCTTTTTTCCCACGTCTGGTCGAACTTGAACTTCACGTGACGTTGACGTCGAAGCTCGGGCGAAGGGTTTTCATCTGAGGAAATAGAAGACAAAAAGCGATGCAAAAGAGCCAAAGAAGTCATGCGCCTTATACGTGCCGTATGCACGATGACTGGGTATCTAGGAAAAGGAATTTTCCACAAGTGACTACCTTAATCAAGTTGACAATGGAATACGTTTCGGATAACTCTCTCCTCCCCCTTGCCCTCTCGATTTTTCTACAATCGAATGATTACAGCAGTACGCATAGCCAATCGAAATGGGTCCACATGTAATCTCGAGATCGGTCTCGTTTGGGAGGCGCTGATGGGTGGGTGAATACAAGTTGCCTTATTTCGCCGTCAGTGGGAGTCTTCTTCTCAATGATCGTATAGAACAGTCGTGAACTTTCTTATGGAGAAGGTAAAACACGAGTCGGAAACCTCGACCGGTGGACCGAAAGTGCCGGACCAATCGCGTATACTCAACCGCGTGAGAATTGAACCTAGTGATTCCGTGACGCCTGAAATCCGACATCTAATGGGACGTGCGGCTCGTGCTAAAACAGCTACCACCTTGAGTGGCATGAGCACTCTTTCGTTAAGGGTTTGACGTACGTGGCATAAGGTGTGTGGCAAGCTGTAGGAGCCACCTCTTGAATGAATCTTCAGAGGCCTCCGTCTAGAATTAATTCCCACCTCCCCGGTGCCGTCGTGGACTAAGGAGCCAACACGAACAGGGACGTCAGAGCTATGAACTGCAGCATTCAAAGCCCCGCGCGAGATGGGTGAGGAGTTGTGGCATGATTCATGCATTGGACTCGATCCAAAAAAAAAACATCATCTTAGGAGTCAACGCGCGAGTAGTTCTTTTGATTGTCGGGAATGGGCTCATGTGGGTCGAGTCGGATCCTTGCAAATTCGCTTAGCTACTAAGGTAAAGTATTGGTTGTGTGTATATGGTTATCTAACTAGAGAGAAGAGGGACAAAGTCCATGGAGGGCTGTAATTAATGCTTTCATCTACTTCATGTATTCGTTGTGAGAATCAAGACGAATCCAAGCAAACAAAAATTCGAAAATTTCTGTACCTATTGTCCCTCGTACCAACTAGCCGGACGGTACAGAAGCAATTATGCCCGCGCCCAGCGCATGTACAAGGCGTTAGTACATATCCATTGCGAGAACCCGTTCGACTTTTTTTTCCCCGCTATCAATGGAGTGCAAGACATGCAAATTGCTCATTACCATTTGCCATCTTCGTATAGTTTACGTTTCATAAAGAGTGCAAAGGAGAAATGCTGAACGAAAAAATTGACATTAATTGCTCAAAATTCAACCAATCAACATCAGACAACCAGACATTTCTAACGGGATTTTCTTTTTCTTTTCTCTAAGCTGGGTTTGATTATAGCGCATTCAATCCAAGTTATTTAAAACAAAAGAAAATGACATTCTTACAATGAAAGGTGCGATGAATCCAGCCACAACCATAAAATCGAATTTCACTAACAAGTACCTTAAATAAATCTTGATGGGACGCATTCACCGCTTTTTATGTCTCACTAACAAGCTCGATGATTTATAAGAAAGTAATAAAAATAGTAAAACTCATCTAATCATGTAATGCAATATGCACACGCTCATGTAACAAATTTCACGTTAAAATTAAGGGTGATTAACATGGATAGATCGAATTGAGTAAAATCAGGATTCATCGGTTTTGGACAGTTTTGTTCCGATTCTCAATTTCATAAAATTGAAACCAATGATTTTCAGTTCGGTCCTCGCTTTTGAGGGGAATGGAACCGAGCAAACCACTTGGAATAAACCAATGATTTTTTTTTATTTTATTTTTCATGTATAATTCTTTCCCTTCCCTTTTCACTTATCCCGCTCTCCTCTCTCCCTGATTCCAAGGAGGTATTGCTCATAAATCAATCGATCCCTGATTCAAAAAATTGAGAACTGATCTTTTTGATTTAATTCTTAGATGTTAATCGAATCCGGAGCTAACCATCCTTAATTCAAATTGTGAGACTTTTTCTATTCCTAATCGTTTCACAAATCACGCTTTTGAAATGCACACGCGAATTTGGGAGATTAATAATTGTGTCGAAGATCACTCCTCTTAAATGCACATGTGTATTCACGAGATTTCGTGAGACTAGTCGAGCTGAAAAACTCGGCTATCATTCGATAGTGAGGAAGGGAAAGAGAGACTTTTGGGACTCTGACTCACATACCTGAGTCTGAGGCTAAGATTGAACCGTCGTCTTAGCCATCCGAGACCTCCATCCCGTGCGCCGCCACGCCATCATCTTGTGAGGCAGACCTCATGGACCGCAGAGTAGCCCTCCTCCAAAATCATCTCATCCGTCATGTCTCTCTAGTGACGTGATAATCGATGTGGATCTCCCCTGTCTAGTCCCGTCTTAATTTCTCTCATCTTATTTACTTTAGCTTCTGAGAGTGCGTTTGTACAGGCCCGAACACACGAATTGACAGTTTCACCGAGCCTAATCAATCTACGTCGTTCTCAGGAACATTTTTTCTGGACAAATCACAGACCGAACTTAGACTCCGTTTATCTAATAAATCAAAATTATTTATTTTTCACAAAATGAATACATCTTTAGATAGTAATTTCACGAACTAATTCCAGGAAGACTTAGCAATCAGGAGCCAACCATTCTATTGCTGCAGTACCTAAATTCAGGTGAGCATTTGGCAAGAGTGAATGTCTCGATAATGAAGTGTACCTAATGTATGGGATCCGAGGCCGAAGCGTTTTAATGACCCACGTCAGCCGGGGCGCCCTACTGAAGAATAAATAAAGGAAAAGATCACTGTTTTCATCACTCACTTTATCCTTGCAAAGAGTGGAATTTGCTATTTTTCCATAGTGGTAAGTGTCTTCTCGTCGACATAAGAATTCATGACTCGTTCAAGCACCACCGGCGTAGTGGCGCGTACACTGTCTTGATCTCGACGAGCCCGGTGGGGTCGTTTCCTGGATGGACAAAGAGCTTTTCGCCTCGCGACCGGCCCGCGCAGAGGATGGGGATTTCGCGACGACGCGGTCCGATTGCTTCCCTGAAGGTTCAAAAAGCACGCAGCGCGGAATCCTGCGAAACTTCTCCTTTTCCTCCTTTTTGAAACGCCAAAAGGGTTTTCATGTGGGAGTGCATGGCTAATAAAAGAGAACTTTAGGGCAAAAAGAAAAAGGGTTTCAAAAGGGAACTCTATATGCTGCCGAGACAACGTTTTTCGCTGGAACAGTTTCGGGGAAACCAAGGTTACTTTCGCTCCGAATAGGCACTGATTACAAGATTTTCTTGACAAGATCTTTGATCAAGATTACATTTCCTGAATTGAAACCCTACTGGAGGTGAACTTTGCATGACTCTCGTCAAGACGAGGAGGAGCTTTTTGGGGTGGAAGTGGAGCCCCCGCGTGGGCGCACAAAACCTCATTTACTCATTCACACGCGAAACCCTATTCTACGCTCGATTGACCCACTCCCACCCCCGCCCCCACCCCCACAGGATCCGACGAGAGATCTATATAACCCCTCTCGGACATGTACACACCCACCTCGGGGAATCGCCATAAATAGGGCTCGAAGGTGATGGCCTTGGTATGACCACATTGTCCTGAGCAGAGCCACACGTACAGATTACACACAGAAAAACGTCCGGTTTCCATCGATAGGACTGCATCGTCAATCGCTCGCTGCAGTCTCGATACTTGGCCCCTCCCTCCTCCTTCTCCTCTCCACCCTAGAAATCCTGTACGAAATCCCCGTCATCGTTGATTTTCCTTCGCCCTGTTTTTGTTTTTTTCCCCTTGCCGCTGGTTAGTCAGTTGCTGTTGTTCTCTTCGCTTCCTCCCTTATAAAAGGGGTCCCTGCACGCATACACTTGGAGCAAGTATCCACCAAGAACGATGCCTTCATCACTGGTGAGGTGGCTTAGCCTCGTGGCCTTGATCTGGCTCCAGACCATCGCTGGGACGAACACCAACTTCCCGGCCTACTCGTCGCAGCTCAAGCAAGTTCTCTCCATCTCCCAGGTCCAGCTCAACAACCTCGCCTTCGCCTCCGACGCCGGCAAGCTCCTGGGGTGGTTCTCAGGCGTCGCCGCGGCGCACCTCCCGCTCTGGGTCGTCCTCCTGATCGGCGCGGTGCTCGGGCTCGTCGGGAACGGCGTCCAGTATCTCTTCGTGGCCGGCAAGATCGCCTCGGTCTCGTACCCGGGGATGTTTCTCCTCGCTGTCCTCGCCGGGAACAGCATCTGTTGGATCAACACGGTCTGCTATGTTGTGGCGATTAACAACTTCCCGCTCCACCGCCAGGTTACCGTCGGGCTCACCACCAGCTACCAAGGGCTGAGCGCCGGTGTCTACACGGATATTGTTGACGCCACGCTCGATAAGAGCGGCGGGACTGGGGCTAGAGCTAAAGGATATCTACTTCTCAGTTCAGTCCTGCCAATGGCCGTCTCACTGGCGACCGCGCCTTTTGTTCGGGTTGTCGGTGCGGACAGTCCAGGGGCAGGCAAGAATGCGCATGCCGGGTTCATAATCCTATTCATCATAACAATCGCAACCGGAGTTTTTGCGGTGGTGAGTAGTATGGGGTCGGTGTCGGGCGCCTTACCGGCGGTGTACAATGCGATGGGGATGGGCATCTTCCTCCTGAGCCCCATCGTTGTACCGCTCGCCGTATGCCTCAAGCACGTCCTCGCCCACACCGAGATGAAGGTACACGACGTGGAGATCGAGCAAGAGCACGGCGAATCCGGCCGAGACGAGAGCGGAATCAAGTGGGAGGCCCATCCCCAGGTTGGCGACCAAGAAGAGGTGGTTGCTGTGGCTCCCCCAAGCGAGGAAGTGGCAATTAATGGTGTTAGGGAGGAGGTTGGAGCCAAAGAGATGCTGAAGCGAGTCGAGTTCTGGCTCTACTTCTTCGTGTACCTGTTAGGGGCGACGCTTGGGCTCGTGTTCCTCAACAACTTGGGGCAGATCGCTGAGTCCCGGGGGAGCTCAAAGACGTCGTCGCTGGTCTCTCTCTCGTCATCGTTCGGGTTCTTCGGGCGGCTGCTCCCGTCTCTCTTCGACTACCTCTTCGAAAGGTAATTACGACCGCCAATGTTTCGATTAGTGCCGTTAGATTGTTAGCTAAGCGTGGAGTTCAATAATTAGTTCAAAGTCCAGACTTTGAAGTGGACGAACAACCATGGCATTTGCAGGTAAATGTCTTCAGCATTAATTGTCCTTATTCCCTATCTAGCCAAAACACTGACAATGGAGCACCGTCTTCAGACTATCTCCACGATATTAGCACCTTCTAGATAAGAGATTTTTTTTGCATTTGCATATAAGATATCTATTTAGTGCATTGTCGATTATAAGAAGCTGTTCTCACGTCTGCGCTTGCGTCGGATGACATGATATTTCCGTAACTCGAAGAAATTTGTCCCATTTATATCGCTTTCTTGCATTTTGTCCGTCCACTTTTAGGTGAAAAAAGTGGGCTCTTTTGTTCCAATGTTGGAGCGCGGATCCATGTCTGCTACGTTTGAAAGGACACGAGCTGTTGGGACAACGTTTTCAAAGCGTCCTAAGAATTTAAGTTACGGTCCAAAAGTTTAGGTCATAAAGTGAACGCTTTCTTTGTTTCTTTCAGGAGGAAGTACGTGGTGTCGAGACCGGCAGCAATGGCAGCATTGATGGCGCCCATGGTCGGCGCCTACTTCCTGCTACTCAGCCCCGCCACGGGGGCACTTTACGTAAGCACTGCCGTCATCGGCGTCTGCACCGGGGCCATCACGTCCATCTCTGTGGCAACCACCACCGAACTCTTCGGGACCAAGAACTTCGGCGTGAACCACAACATCCTGGTCACCAACATCCCGATCGGGTCCTTCGTCTTCGGGTACGGCGCCGCGCTGCTCTACCGCAGCCGGCGAGGTGGCAATGCGAGGTGCATGGGGATGGAGTGCTACAGCACAACGTTCGTCATCTGGGGATGTCTTTGCTTACTCGGGACTGTCCTAGCTCTAGTCTTGTACGCACGTACGCGCAAGTTTTATTCAAGAAGTATAGAGAGGTAGTAGCTAACTGAGCAAATCCACTCTCCTACACGAGTTACGATATTAGCTAACTGAGCAAATCCACTCTCCTATACGAGTTACGATATTAGCTAACTGAGCAAATCCACTCTTCTATACGAGTTAGGATATATTGCTTTTCTTTTATTTTGTAAAATAACTTTGCTCAAGGAAGAAAATATTTCCATACATGTATGCAGGCGCTATTGAGCGAGAAATCGGCATTTCATATTTCACCGAATCCAAGAAACAAGTTCAATGCACGGGTTTTTGAACATTTAGGGATATTAATCATACGATTATCATGTCATTAAAAAGAAAAACACGAGTAATGTTTTATTGACATGGCAAACAATACTCAATTTGATGTGGTGGGTATATGATCTTATATGTTTATGTGATTATATATTGGACCTCGAAGATACTCTAGCGTGGACTTAACTTCATGTAACGAATTACGAACAAGATGATACATCATTCATTTTGTTTTGACTATACAAATTCAGCGAGAGAGGATTCTTTGCACCCGTGACTCACGTATATTCTCAAAAGACGACTTCAATGTATCAAATCACACGACCGATCGGTCCCCCTGAGCGCAAGTAAAGAAAAAGAATTATTTGTTGGGTATGAGCCCATCTTTTGACTCATTGACTAATTCTTTTATGCTGCTAGTGCTCGTTTGAAAAGGACAACAGTTCTTTATTGAAAAAAGAAAAAAGGACACGGATCAGGACCCGGACCCGTGACTTGTGAGGTCAATGTGCGCCTTCACGTGCCTTACGCTCCGCTGAAAAATTGCAAATTGAACTGACCAGCAACGTCGAGTCGATCTGGCGATGCCATCTAAAAACCGATTAATAAGCTTAATAGACTATTTTTGAAGCCGACACAAAACCTGTTCAATCTGTAAGAACGGCAAATCACTCGCTCGGTGTAAGTAAAGTCGTCCATGATCCGGACATGTAACGTCAGCTCCCAAAGGAGGTGACGCACCACCGGCGTCTTGATGAGTTCTCTGGATCGAGACCGAGTTCGATGGACGAGTATCGTTGCTTGCTTTCGGCTTCGGAGGAATTTATGGTGGGTGGTTCCCGCTATTACTCGTCAACCGAGATGGGAAGTTGGCAGACCGACTAGAAGCATCGGACAGTTGTCGGATATGGCATTTCCCGACCGTCCTTTTTCCTGCCTGTTTCCGTAGGAGTATGTAATGACCTTCCGTGTCTTTTCCGTCGAATGGGGAACTGAACAGGGATTCGTTTGCTTTTTCAATAATACGGGAACGTCATTACAGCGATCCGGCCATCTTAAGATCCATGAAGTACCCTATGGTACGATCTTCGTATGTGCCTCCAATTTCATCTCATTAGTAATTTACATGTAATTAGTGAGATATGAATAAGTGATATTCGATTCGTGAGCTGAGCATCCCTCGGCATCCTCCCGAGAGTTGTGTGCAGAACACACTTGAGAGATTAAATGACATACTAGGTGAGGACCAAGACGGGACATACTTCCTTTGATCGTGGCGGAATTGTCCCCCCTTCCCCCCCTCAACCTGTGGACCATGTTCTAATAACTTTCCATCATGACATGACAAATTGATACAACAACCAAAATTTGAGACGGCCGACGTGCGGAGGTGGGCCGTTGCCGTGATTGCAAAGAAACTCAATATTTGCCAGATCGACGGTTGACTTGTCTTTTCGAGGTGGACGTCTCATAAGAGACTTCCCAATAGGGTCTTCGTCTCCCCTCTTTAGCCAACTCGTCGTGAGGAAAACGGGGGATGATGGGTGCGAAGAACAAGGGAATCTAGCACTCTATACCTTTTTGGCCAATTAGCGGAGAAACATTGCTTTGAACACGCCCTTGTTCTTCACGAGTCTTAAAGCTGAGTCAAGATTCCTTTTAACGATCAACTTCTGGTCTAACCTTGATGGCAACATGCGCTTTTTGCGTCTCTGCAATCCCGCAAGAGGGAGGTAAAAATTCTATCGACAAAGCGTAACGAGACGAGAAAACCATTCAATTAACCAAATACATATGATAGTGAAATGAGCATCAATCATCATACAATACGTGACATTGCCGTGATTGCGAAGAAACTCAATATTTGCCAAATTGACGGTTGACTTGTCTTTTCGAGGTGGATGTCTCATAAGAGACTTCCCAATAAGGTCTTCGTCTCCCCTCTTTAGCCAACTCGTCGTGAGGAAAACGGGGATGATGGGTGCGAAGAACAAGGGAATCTGGCACTCTATACCTTTTTGGCCAATTAGCGGAGAAACATTGCTTTGAACACGCCCTTGTTCTTCACGAGTCTTAAAGCTGAGTCAAGATTCCTTTTAACGATCAACTTCTGGTCTAACCTTGATGGCAACATGCGCTTTTTGCGTCTCTGCAATCCCGCAAGAGGGAGGTAAAAATTCTATCGACAAAGCGTAACGAGACGAGAAAACCATTCAATTAACCAAATACATATGATAGTGAAATGAGCATCAATCATCATACAATACGTGACATTGCCGTGATTGCGAAGAAACTCAATATTTGCCAAATTGACGGTTGACTTGTCTTTTCGAGGTGGACGTCTCATAAGAGACTTCCCAATAGGGTCTTCGTCTCCCCTCTTTAGCCAACTCGTCGTGAGGAAAACGGGGATGATGGGTGCGAAGAACAAGGGAATCTGGCACTCTATACCTTTTTGGCCAATTAGCGGAGAAACATTGCTTTGAACACGCCCTTGTTCTTCACGAGTCTTAAAGCTGAGTCAAGATTCCTTTTAACGATCAACTTCTGGTCTAACCTTGATGGCAACATGCGCTTTTTGCGTCTCTGCAATCCCGCAAGAGGGAGGTAAAAATTCTATCGACAAAGCGTAACGAGACGAGAAAACCATTCAATTAACCAAATACATATGATAGTGAAATGAGCATCAATCATCATACAATACGTGACATTGCCGTGATTGCGAAAAAACTCAATATTTGCCAAATTGACGGTTGACTTGTCTTTTCGAGGTGGACGTCTCATAAGAGACTTCCCAATAGGGTCTTCGTCTCCCCTCTTTAGCCAACTCGTCGTGAGGAAAACGGGGGATGATGGGTGCGAAGAACAAGGGAATCTGGCACTCTATACCTTTTTGGCCAATTAGCGGAGAAACATTGCTTTGAACACGCCCTTGTTCTTCACGAGTCTTAAAGCTGAGTCAAAATTCCTTTTAACGATCAACTTCTGGTCTAACCTTGATGGCAACATGCGCTTTTTGCGTCTCTGCAATCCCGCAAGAGGGAGGTAAAAATTCTATCGACAAAGCGTAACGAGACGAGAAAATCATTCAATTAACCAAATATATAGAATAGTGAAATGAGCATCAATCATCAAATAATACGTGACGAGATTCGAAAATTTGAATAGTTAAGATGCAATTTAAAATGATTGTGTTTCTAAAATATTTACAATTGAGCATTATAGTCTCTCTCTCTCTTTTGTCTAAGTAACTTATCCACTTAATCATAGACAATCGAGCACTTAACTCTCAACTTTTTATAAAAAGAGAAATAGAAATATCTCCATAAAAATTTAAGTATGATGATTGATTGGCCAAACAAATGACTAGTTTCTCGGGTACAATTTAATCATTGTTACTGACTGATTTTCCTCAAACAGGAAAAGGAAATGTCAGCTTTAAGAAAGTAATGAAACATATTTTAGTAGATTAAAGATAGAACTTCAGTACCAGGTGAACACTTGAGGGTGCTTTGGCCAGTAATGTTCATAAAAAATAAAAAATAAAAAATTTGAAGATAAACCAGAAGAATAAATATCTGATCGAGAGGGTCCCATCCACGGGGATCCCGACATTAAAAGTAAGCAACATATGACAGGTAGGGAAATTAAAGTGGCCTTCTGACGTCAGCATGACGATCGCATTGCCTCACCCTTGTCTTGTCTTGAACTAGGGTTTTGACTATTTACAGCAGCAGCTCTAATTACGGCTTTTTTTGGGTTCTTGTCTCGTCTTCTTCTGTCAAAATTTTGAAAAATGACGTGAAGAAGGCTGCCTGTTTTTTCCTCACTTAATAATGATGCGAGCTTTCACTTTTGCGGCATGATTTCAATTAGCTCCCGATGATAAGTTTTCAACCTCCACATTGGTGATCATTGAAATACGGAAAAAGACATGTTGCATGCTCAATTGGATATTTGAGAATTGTCGAATTAGGATATGGATGAGGTTGATTATTGTGAGGTAAGGTCGTATGCATGAATTAAGGATATGGACTTAACTAAATCATGATACTCTACGGAGTGTTGCATGTGACTCTAGAGAGCAAGGTCTCCATGCTTGTGTTCTAAATTGTTGAGTGTGAATACAACAAATTGTTTTATCAAGAGATTATAGACACTAATCTTGCTTTTGAGCCTTATTTTTAACAAGTGCCTCAATGTATTATTTATGTTTTTTTTTTTTCGGTCAATAGGACATTATTTAAATGGTGTTGAAGGATTGTTGAATTAGGATCTGAAAACAAACTAATATGAGTCTAGGTTATCTACACGAGTCCAATTAGTTGGGTCTCTATAACCATGTCCTAAATCATTGAATATAAATATAATGCGTTAATAACAATAGATCGTTTTATCGAGAAACTACATACACCTATCTCGCTTTTGAGTCTTATTTTAACAAGCGCTTTAGGACATTACTTTAGTTAACTAAAATTAAAAATAATGATTATGGAATATATATATATATATATATATATATATATATATATATATATATATATATATTTGGTAAGAAAAACAGAATCAGCTAATTATGGAATATATTTGTTCTCTCCAAAGAACATGAAAACCTTTTTTGGATTTGGGTCTTGTGTTTATATTAAGTTAACTAAAAATGGAAATGACACTTTTGAGATTATTTGAGAATTGGAAAAATACATATTTTTAGGATGGTACTTACTTCAAATGAGAACTTTGACATTTCCAGACCATATTGAATCTGACTAAATAATTGTTTTGGGAGCATTCTTTTATCATTTTTCTTCAGATTTAGATCTACTTATACTAAGAAGGAAATTGTTCGCTAATGATGTACTGATGGATTTATTTTAATAGTAAAAACATAAGAATAATTGATAGTAGAAAGAAAGATATATACATAAATGCAAAATGATTACGATATTTATTTCAATGTTAAATTGAAAATTAGAAGAGGTAGTTGTTGTGGTTGCCCAAGTGAGGAAGTAGCATTTAATGGTGCTGGAGAGAAGCTTGGAGCCAGATTGATGGTGAAGCCTGTCAGGTTCTGGCATATGGTTTCTTATCTATAAATGATTTAGAGAAGAGATGTTATTGAGACGAAGAAAAGTGAAACTAATCATGAAAAGTGGCGGTGCTTCTAATAAGTTACCCAATTCCAAAAAAAAAAAAAAAAATGTATTAGTTGATTCTCTATAAAAAGGACCATATCACACATTATTAACAACTTTCTCATTAACCCCCCCCCCCCCAAAAAAAAAAAAACAATAACTTTCTCTTGTTCATAATAACTTTCTTTTATTCATAATTCTTTCTTCTGCACAATTCTCTTTTTTTTCCCCTAGAAACACACAAGGTAAAATTCCAAGAGGGAAATTGAGTAACTATTGAACTCGTTGCTATGGCTTTTGTGTATATAATGGAGGTTTATTTATTTTAAAACCAACAGCAAAAACAGTGTGATCAAATAATATCTTAAGGACAATTATTGTTATCACACATCAAAATATCAAAGAACTATAGACTCCTGCTCATAACTTCATTGGCAAGTAAATTTTCTCAACACCTAGTCCAAACACATATACGTTAGGTCGCTCTGAATGCAGGAGGGACCGAAGGCAGTGATAGTCGATGGAGCACCATCTCAATACTATCTTCTTCTTCTCTTTTCCTTCTTTTCTATTGAGCAACAAGAAAAAATCCCAATGTTAGGCACGTTCTAAGTAAGATGTTTATAAGCAGGTGAAGATAAAGGTCCTGTTTAGTGCATCGTCGGCTACAGGAAACTGCGTTTTACGTATGCGCTTGCATCGGATGATGTAACACTACACTACTCCGAAGAAATTCGTCCTATGTCCATTGCTTTCTTGCATTTTGTCCGTCCAAGTTCAAAGGTGAAAATGTTGACTCTTTTGCTCCAAAGTTGGAGCGAGGATCAATGTCTGCTGCATGTGAATGGAACGCCAACTTTGGGAGAACGCTCTTATAACGTCCAAAGACTCTAAGTCAGGTCCAAAAGTTCAAGTCGTAAAGCGAACACTTTATTTTCAACCCTTTCTTTGGTAGGGAGCATGTGGTGTGGAGACCGGGATCATGGCAGCATCGATAATTGGTGCTTTTTTCCCGCTCCTCAGCCCCGCCACGGCAGACGCTCTACAGGAGCACCACCATTTTAGGCGTCTACACTGGGGCCATCACATCCATCTCTGTGGTGATCACCACCGAGCTCTTTAGGACCGGGAACTTTGGCGTGAACCACAACATCCTGATCACGAACATCCCGATCAGGTCCTTTTTCTTCATGTACACCGTGTCGCTGCCCTACCGCTGCCGGGCGAGTCACAGCGACGTGAAGTGCCTAGGAATGGAGTGTTATAGCACGACGCTGGTCATTTGGAGATTTCTTTTGCTTTTTTGGGACGGTCCTAACTTTAGTCTTGTATGCACGTATGTGCAAGTTTTGTTCAAGAAGCATATGAGAGGGAGTACCTAACCGAGCACAGTCATTATGTCCTTCCATACGAGTTAGGATGTACTCCCTTTCCTATTATTTAGCGAAATATCTTTGTTCAATCAAACAAATATCCCTGTGCATGTATGTGGCTATTATTGAGCGAGAAATTTGCATTTCATATTTCACCAAATAAAAAAAAAATACAAGTTCAGTGCTTGGTTTTTTAGCATAAGGGTTATTAATTGGAGCGGTATCATGTCATTAAAAGAAAAAAAAAGACCATAATCGTATTAACAATATAAAACAAGATACTCAATTTAATAAAAGGGATATGGTCTTATGCGTCCATGTGATTCTAAATATTACCACTGACTAAGATGCTTTAGTGTGAACTAGTCTCATCGGAAAACTTACTTAACGGATTACAAGCAAGATGATGTGTAGCTTATTTCTTTTTTAACTATACAAACATGGGATATGGTCACTTGCACTTGTACCCATTTACTATTTCTGTCGAACAAAGTCATCGGGAAAAGGACGTGTGAGGGCAATGTAGGCCTACACATTCCTTTCACGCCGCTGATAATGCAATGGACGGACAAACCACATATGTGCTTTGCCGTTGCCCGAAAGCCAAGTAATTAGTTTAATTGTCTTTGAAAAAGACTCCTCGTGCCCGTTCAGATTAGAATGACAGATCGCTTCTCCAGCGACGTGAGGTAGTCGCCCATGTCCTGGACTGATAACACGAGCTTCCAAAGGACGTGACGCGCTACTGACGCTAATGTGGAGTTTTTTCTGCATCCAGGTCACGTTCCGTAAGAGAAGTCTCGTTTCGTTCGGTCCGGAGGAATTTATGTTGGGTGGTTCCCGCTATCGTTCGTCCATGGAGGTGGGAAGCTATGAGAACAAACATATATGTTGGCTAGCTGTAACGTACCATCCAGCTACCGCTTGTTCCTGCCCATTATTTCTTTAGGAGCGTACGCTGACTTTTAATGTCTTTCCCTTTACTGTGAAACTGAAGAAGGCGAATGTGCTTTTCTAGCGACGCGAGGGTACAAGCATAGAGATCCATGGGGTCCATGAAACATCCTGAAACATGGCTTTGATATGTACATGCGACCCTGGCTTGAAAGGATTTGTAGGCGAATAGTGAAATTTGAATAAGTGACCCCATGACCTCGGAATTTCTCGATACCCCCAGCATAGTAGGGTGCAGTTCATACTTCTCCTTGATAGGATGGCACGGGGTCCTGCTCTCTAGTAAGTGGGTGGGGGTGTGGGGGTCGTCTCGAGGGGGTCACAATGGCAGTGCCTTCTTTAATATTTTTAGCCCATATTAAATAAAAATATATTTGATATGACCCTCAATTTTTTTGTAACTTAGAATTTGTTTTAATTTTTTAACAAATTTATTATTTTTTCTCTTTTTTTTCTTTTCTTTTTATCTTTTCTTCTTCTTCCTCTACTTGGTGAGGTCGCTAGCCTTGGGGGAGCCTCGCCCAACTAGGCAAGGCCGACCTCACGGTGGTTGGGTGAGGCTTTGACGAGGTCGCTGACCTCGTGTGGCCGGCGATCAACTAGGGGAAGAAGAGGGGGAAGAGAAAAGGGAAGAAAAGAAAAGAGAACCAAAAGAAAATGGTTTTTTTTTTTGTTCTACTTCTTGATTTATTCCAAATATATTCCCACAAATAAAAATGTATACAAACAGATTTCTATTTTATTTCTGTTTTGGAGAACAAAAAAAATAGATAAATAGAAGTATATCCAAACGCACCATAATTATACTGAAATTCTCTATTGGACATAGCTCTAGTTTAAAGATGAACTAAGATAAAACCTAATGTCTCAAGTTCTCTTTCTTGCTTTTACTCTTTATGTCTTTGTGACTATGCACTAAATCCTAACACAACAAACCGTGCCATTACGGGAGGCTATTCCATGTGTTTTCTATATCTAGGGTTCCCTCTAAGAGTTGTGTGAAGAAAACACTTGGATTGAATGAAATTCTAGGGGCGATCGATCGGATATAATCCGGAGCTTGATTGTGATGGAGCTTTGATCTAAACCTGTGATCTCTGTCGTTCAATGGTGAATCCATCGCCCCACTGTCCCTATTGAGTAGGTTCCGGTACTTGATCCGAAGAACCCCATAAATACTTGATAACGTGGAGTGGAAGCCGACGTCTCCTTTTGAGGTTGACGTCAGATATGCTTCAGATTCCAATCTTCCAGATCTTTTTCTTCTTCTCGAGTGATTAACACGGCCTCATTCGACGATGACTGAAAGCATCGATCGGAAACCCCACAACAGGAGGTCGTAATCTCTGTTTCGACCGGTCTTTTGATGTTTTGCGTTGGATGTACTCCTACAACTCCTCCTTTTTGACGTTGACGTCTGATGTGTTTACCAGGAAAGTGGATTGAATCGGCTCTTACAACTTTTCTGGCCCGTAGAGGAGGAATCGGACTTTGAATTCGTCGCATATATTCCCTTCGCACTCATCGCTGACGACTCCAAGAAGTCTGAGTCAAAATTCGTCTGAGGATCAACTTTCGGTTCGCACGCGGTGCATGCGCTTTGTCTCCATCGCAATTCCCACTTTTTTTGCGGGCCGGTGCATGCGCCTCGGCTCTACGCAATATCAGTGGAGGGAGTCGGAAAACACCTTCACCGCATGAAAAAACGACAAAACCTGTTCGATGAACTTAATAAGTATAAAAAAAAAATGGACATAAATCATCGTACATGATGAGATCCACAAATCTTAATGAGCACTATAGACGGCCCAACGCTGAAGTCTCATTTTTATTTAAGTTGCTTGTTTGCTTAATTATTCAAAGCAAGCCCTAAAGTCTCATATCTATAGGACTGAAGTACTCCGATCCATGTGTTTACGTTTTTCTGTTTTATTAACCGAAGTTACTTAATGATTTTTCTCAATCGAGGAAAGAAGACTTTTTAGCTTTACATAGTTATGAAAATAGTATAGTAGACCAAAGAAAGTTCTTAAGTAGCTATATGGAACGTTTGGGGGTGTTTTCGCTATAAAGAAAAAGAATTATTTGTTGGGTTTGAACCCATCTTTCGACTCATTAACTATAATTTTTTATGCTGCTCATTTGAAAAGGATAACAACGCTTTGTTGAAAAGAAGGACACGGATCAGGACCCGGACCTGTGACTTGTGAGGTCAATGCATGCCTTCACATTCCTTTTGCTCCGCTGAAAAGTTGGACTGACCGACCCGCATCGTCGAGACGATCCGGCGATGCCCTCCAAAAGCTAATTGATAAGCTTAGTAGTCTTTTTTGAAACCGACACAAAACCTGTTCGAACTTTAAGAATGACAAATCACTCGTTCGGCAGATGTAAAGGCTGAGTACGTTTCTGTTCCTCCGGATTTTTGTTATTTTGTTCCCCGGAACAAAAGAAGGAACATAAATCCGTTTGGTAACACTAAGTTGTTTTTCCATTCCTCGACTCATTAATTATAATTTTTTATGCTGCTCATTTGAAAAGGATAACAACTCTTTGTTGAAAAGAAGGACACGGGTCAGGACCCGGACCTGTGACTTGTGAGGTCAATGCATGCCTTCACATTCCTTTTGTGAAAAGTTGGACTGACCGACCCGCATCGTCGAGACGATCCGGCGATGCCCTCCAAAAGCTAATTGATATGCTTAGTAGTCTTTTTTGAAACCGACACAAAACCTGTTCGAACTTTAAGAATGACAAATCACTCGTTCGGCAGATGTAAAGGCTGAGTACGTTTCTGTTCCTCCGGATTTTTGTTATTTTGTTCCCCGGAACAAAAGAAGGAACATAAATCCGTTTGAGACACTTAAGTTGTTTTTCCATTCCTCGACTCATTAATTATAATTTTTTATGCTGCTCATTTGAAAAGGATAACAACTCTTTGTTGAAAAGAAGGACACGGGTCAGGACCCGGACCTGTGACTTGTGAGGTCAATGCATGCCTTCACATTCCTTTTGTGAAAAGTTGGACTGACCGACCCGCATCGTCGAGACGATCCGGCGATGCCCTCCAAAAGCTAATTGATAAGCTTAGTAGTCTTTTTTGAAACCGACACAAAACCTGTTCGAACTTTAAGAATGACAAATCACTCGTTCGGCAGATGTAAAGGCTGAGATGTTTCTGTTCCTTCGGATTTTTGTTATTTTGTTCCCCGGAACAAAAGAAGGAACATAAATCCGTTTGGTAACACTAAGTTGTTTTTCCATTCCTCGGAATAGAAAGTTAGCCCGGGAATAGATTTGGAATAGAAACGAAAAAAAAAAAGTTGCTTCTTATTTTTTAGAATAATTTCTAGAAATAAGTCAATTTTCTTTTTTATTTTTCTTTTATTCTTCTCTTGCTTGCACGGTCACCTCCAACCACCCCGAGCCACCATCGATCGTCGGCCCCGCCACCTGAGGCGGACAGGAGGTCGCGGGAGGGTGCGACCAATGGGTTGTGCGGCAACGATTAGCGATACGATCGGCCGGCCAAGGGTCGTGATAAATAGCAGGGAGCGGCAACGGCACGATGGCAACTCGACGATTCATGAGCAAGAATAAAAAACCAATAAATACAAAAAAGAAAGTTAAACCGCGTTCAAACATATTTCTATTCTTTTTCTATTCAATAGTAGAAATTTTGTACAGCTTATCAAACGTGTCATTTTACTCAAAATTGTCTTTCAGAATAAAAATAAAAAAGAACTATTTTTGAAAAAAAAAAAAAACTATTTCTCAGACAAAAAGCGTTGTCATGCGCGCCCAAACCCGTTCATGATAACGTCAACTCCCATATGGCGTAACGCACTCCGGCGTCATGAGGAATTCTCTGTGTCGAGACGGAGTTCAATGGATGAGTCTCGTTGACGCACCGTTGGGTGGTTCCCACTATTACTCGTTAACCGAGGTGGGAAGTTGGCAGAGCGACTAGAAGCATCGGACAGTTGTCGGATGTGGCATTTGCCGACCACTCATTTTCCTGCCTGTTTCTGAGGGAGTGTGTAATGACCTTTCGTGTCTTACCCGTCGAATGGGGGAGCTGAACAGGATTCATTCGCTTATTCAATAATCCGAGAACGTAATTGCAGCGATCAGGCTGATTCAACTGAGCATCTCCCGACGCCCTACCCAATCAAGCCGTACCTAGGGGAGGGTGCTTCTAGCATTTTCTAGGGTTTCTATCCAAGAGTGGCGTGAGGAAGACACTAGAGAGATTGACTGACGTACTAGGTGAGGACCGACGGACGTAATTCCTTTGATCATCCCCCTTCTCAACTAGTGGACTATGTTCTGATAACTTTCCACCATGGCCCGACAAATTGAGATGGCCGACATGCCGAGGGCGACGGTTGCCGTGATTGCAAAGAAACTCAATATTTGCCGGGTGGAGGTTGACGTCTCCTTTCGAGGTGGACGTCTCGCAAGAGACTTCCCATGAGGATCTTGGTGGCCCCCTTAAACCGACCCGTCGTGAGGAAAACGGTGGATGATGGGTGTGAAAAGAGCAAGAAAATCTAACTTTACACCTTCTTGGCCCTTTAGCGGAGATACGGTGCTTTGAACACGCGCTTGTCCTTCACGAGTCTTAAAGCTGAGTCAAAATTCGTTTCTGGCCTAACCCTGATGGCCGGTGCATGTGCTTTTTATGTCTATGCAAGCCCGATGCAGGGAGGTAAAAACTCCACCACTGGAACGCGGCGAGATGAGAAATCGCTCGATGAACCAAATACACAGGATAATGAAATGAACATCAATTATTAAGATATAGGTGTGAGTTATGTTAGAAAGGTCCCATATTAAAGGTTGATGTGGTGATGAGTAGTTAATATATTATATTCAATCCATAACTTTTCCGTTTAAATTTTTGAGTGAATATAGATACAACTGAATATGTTGAAAGACTGGAACTTGTGAATATAAGTCCAAGATGCCATTTAGAATGGACATTGTATTCATGAAATAATCACATTAAAGTCTCATTTTTTATGCTTAATTATATACAGTCAAGCACTAAACTCTCGACTTCTTTTAAAAAAAGAAAAAGAAATAGAAGGATCTTGACAAAAATCTAAGTATCGTGATTGGTTGGCTGAATAGATGACAAGTTCCTCTGGTTCGCATTCATTTCCATTTTAATCAAAGTTACTTGCTGTTTTTCCTCAAATGGGAAAAGGAGATGTCGACTTTGAAAATTTGATGAAACGCATTTCAGCAGATTGAAGATAGATCTTAAGTACCCAGGTCAATACTTGAGATGGTGTTTTGGCCACTAATAATTATATAAAAAAAAAATTTGTAGATAAATCACAACGATAAATATCTCATCGAGAGGGTCCCATCCAGGAGGATCCCAACATTAAAAGTAAGCAACGTGTGACAGGTGGGGAAATTAAGGTGGCCTTCTGACGTCAGTATGACGACTGCATTGCCTCACCCTCCTCCCGCGAGGGGTTGAATTTTGTCCGGACAATGCCTTGTCTTGAACTCGGTTTTTGACTATTCACAACAGCAGCTCTAATTACGGTCTTTTTGGGGGGTTCTCGTCTCATCTTCGTTTGTCAAAATTCGGAAAAATGATGCGACGAAGCCTGCCCCTTTCTTCTCACTTAATAATGAGGCGACTTTTCACTTTTGCGCCATCATTTCAATTGGCTCCCGATGATAAGTTCTCATTCTCCGGATTGATGATCATTGAATCGCAGAAAAAGACATACATCACGGGTGCACTCGATTAGGTGTCAGACAATTGTCGAATTAAGATCTGGATGAGGAAATTATTGCGAGTTAGGGTCGTTGGCATGAGATGAGGACTTAGCGTTATATATGGATCTTTACGCCTTTGTCCTGAATTGTTGAGTGTGAGTACAATATTTTAAGGATGGTGAATCGTTCTATAAAGAGATTATTGACATCCATCTCGCTTTTAAGTCTTCTTTAAACAAGTGTCTTAGGGCATTATTTACGTTTTTTTTATTGTCAATAGGACATTATTTAAGTGCACTGGATTGGGTGTCGAATAGATTTGGAGGCAAACTATTACAAGTTGAGGCCGTCCGCACAAGTCCAGATAGTTGGGTCTCCATGCTCATGTCCTAAATCATTGAGTATAAGTATAATATTTCAAGGATGGTGGATCATTCTATCAAGAAATTTTAGACACCCATCTCGCTATTGAGTCTTATTGTAACAACCGCTTTAGGGCATTACTTAAGTTAACTAAAATTAGAAATAACCCTTATGGAGTAGACTACTCTTTCGAAAGAACATGGAAACCCTCTTTTGCATTTGGGTCTCGTGTTTTGTTTAAGTTAACTAAAGTTGGAAATGACACTTTTGAGAGGTTTTAAGGATCGAATAAACACACATTTTAGCATCGGTACTTACTTCAATTGAAAACTTTGACATTTCCGGACCATACTGAATCAGACCAAATAATTGTTTTGGGAGCATTTTTTTAACAATTTTCTTCACATTTAGCTCTAGTTGTACTAAGAAGGAAATTGTTCGCTGTTGAGGCATTGATGAATTTATTTTAATAGTAAAAATATAAGAATGATTGATAGTCAGAAAGAAAGATATAAACATAAATGCCAAATGATTACGACATTTATTTCAATTGTACATTAAAAATGAGAAGAGGCAGTTGTGTGGTTGCCCAGGTGAGGAAGTGGCATTCAATGGCGACAGAGAGGTGGTTGGAACCAGATTGATGGTGAAGCCAGTCTGAGTTCTAGCTAAAGTTGATATAGTTTGTTAGCTATAAATGATTAAGAGAAGAGATGTTATTGAGATCAAAAGAAGTGAAACTGATCACAAAAAGTGGTGACACTTCTGGTAAGTTACTAAATCCCAAAAAATGCACTAATCCATTGTCTATAAAAAGGACCACATCACACATTATTAATAATAATTTTCTCATCAACCCACAAAAAAATAATAATAAAAAACAACAACAACAATAACTTTCTCTTGTTCTTAATAACTTTCTATTATTCATAAACCTTTGTTCTTCACAATTCTCTCTTCTTCTTTTTCACATAAGTTTAAAAACACACATTCAAAGTGAAATTCTAACGGGAAAATGGAGTAATTGTTGAACTCGTTTTTGTGACTTTTGCGTACATAATGGAGGTTTATTTATTTTAAACCCAGCAGCAATCATAGGATGAACAAATAATACCTTAAGAACAGTAATTGTTATTACGCATCAAAATATCAAAGAACTATAAAGTAGTGCTCATAGCTTCATTGGCAATCAAATTTTCCCATTAGCTAGTCCAAACAAAGATACGTTAGGGCGCTTTGAAGGCAAGAGGGACCGAAGGCTGTGATAGTGGACGGAGCACCGTCTCAATACTATCTTCTTCTTCTCTTTTTCTTTCTTTTTTGCCAAGCCACTAGAAAGCCACCCGATGTTAGGCACGTTCTGAATAAGATGTTTATATGCATGTGAAGATGAAGATCCGGTTTGGTGCATTGTCGGCGACAAGAAGCTGCGTCTTACGTATGCGCTTGCGTCGGATGATGTAACGCTACGCTACTCCGAAGAAATTCGTCCTATGTACATCGCTTTCTTGCATTTTGTCCGTCCAAGTTCAAAGGTGAAAAAAGTTGACTCTTTTGCTCCAACGTTGGAGCGAGGATCAATGTCTGCTGCATATGAATGGAAGTTTTTTTTTTTTTTGACAAGCATGTGAATGGAAGTTGGAACGCAAACTTTGGGACAACGTTCTTATTACGTCCTAAGACTTTTTAAAATCATGGTTCAAAAGTTTAAGTCGTAAAGTTTATTTTCCTCCTTTTTTTGTTTCTTTGGGGAGGAAGTACGTGGTGTGGAGACCGGGATCAGTGGCCGCATCGATGGTACCGATGGTCGGAGCCCACTTCCTGCTCCTCAGCTCCGTCATGGCGGTCGCTCTACAGGAGCACCGCCATCATTGGCGTCTGCACCGGGGCCATCACTTCCATCTCTGTGGCGACCACCACCAAGCTCTTCGGGACCGAGAACTTTGGCGTGAACCACAACATCCTGATCACCAACATCCCAATTGGGTTCTTTATCTTTGGTACACTATGTTGCTACTCTACCGCTGTTGGGAGAGTGGCGGTGACGTGACATGCCTAGGGATGGAGTGTTATAGCGCGACGTTGGTCATGTGGGAATTTCTTTGCTTACTTGGGACAGTCCTAGCTTTAGTCTTGTACGTACGTATCCGCAAGTTTTACTCAAGAAGTACAGAGATGTCGTACCTAACCGAGCACATTCATTTGGTCCTTCCACACAAGTTAGGATGTACTCCTTTTCCAATTATTTTAAGAAATTTCTTTGTTCAAGCAAACAAATATCGTTTTTCAGTGCATAGTTTTTTAACATGGGGGTATTAATTGGAAAAGTACCATGTCATTAAAAGAAAAAAAGTATACATTAATCGTTATTAGCAATATGAAACAATATACTTAATTTGATAGAAGCAGTACGATCTTACACGTCCATGTGATTATACATATTACCACTAACTAAGATGCTTTAGCATAAACCCACCGGCATAAAAAAAAAAAAAAAAACTTACTTAACGGATTACAAGCAAGATGTATATATTGCTTATTTCTTTCTTTAACTATATTAATATGATGAGAAATAATTATTTGCGCCCGTACCCTTTTACTATTTCTGTCGAACAAATTCCTTGGGGAAAGGACGTGTGAGGTCAATGTAGGCCTCCACGTTCTTTTCACGCCGCTGAAAATGCAGTGGACGGAAAAACGAAACGTGGTTTGTCTTTGCCCAAAAGCTAAGTCATTAATGATCTTTGAAAAAGACTCCTCGCGCCCGTTCAAATTAGAACGACAGCTGACAGATCGCTTCTCCAACGACGTGAGTAGTCACCCATGTCCAGGATTCGTAACACGAGCATACGAAGGACGTCACGCGCTACCGACACCAACGTGGAATTCTTCTGCATCGAGGCCACGTTCCACAAGACAAGTCCCGTTCGTTCGGTCAGGGGAAATTTATGTTGTGTGGTCTCCGCTGTCGTTCGTCCATGGAGGTGAAGAGCTACGAGAACAACCAGATATGTTGGGTAGCTGTAACGTGGCGTTTACCTACCGCTTGTTCCTGCCCATTTCTGAATGGGCGGATACCGACTTTTAATGTCTTTCCCTTTACTGTGAAACTGAAGAAGGCGAATCTGCCTTTCTTGCGATACAAGGGTACCAACATAGAGATCCAGTGGGTCCATGAAACATCCTAAAATAGGCTTTTGATCCATACATGTGATCTTGACTCAAAAATATATCTAGTGAGATTTGAATGGACATATTTAATTTATGACATAATCTCCTAATGCTCTCAACATGTTGAGATATGGTTCATACTCCTCATCAATAAGATGGTACAAGGGTCCCACTTCCAATGAGTAAACAAGGGTTTGGGGTCATGGAGGCAACGCTCTCGAGCTGTTAAAGGACTTTTATATTTTTGACCCATATTTTATTAGTAATTTAGGCTTGAGTCTATGAATAACTATGGTATAATCTATTTTTCTTGTAATTGAGGGATGTAACTTGGAGATGTGATGTGCTAATTTTAGTGGAGTCTTGTGCTAGATGTTACCCTATTTTATAGGTGAACCAAGACAAAACCTTGCGTCTCGAATTCTCTCTCTCCCTTTTACTCTCTATTTCCTTGTGATTATATGCCAAATCATAATACAACAAACCTTGCTGTTCCTGAAGGCAATTACAATTGTTTTCTATTTTTAGGGTTTCTCTCTGAAAGTTGTGTGAAGAAAAAACACTTGGATTGATTGAAATACTAGGTGGGGATTGATCGGATGTAATCCGGAGCTTGATCCTGAGGGAGCTTTTGATCTAAACGTTTGATCTTTGTCATTCAATAGTGAATTCATCACCACCACTCTTCCCATTGAGTAGGTTTCGACACTTGAGCTGGAGAACCACATAAATCTCGATGCGATGTTTTCTTTATTTCTCGCAATCTTATCTCGTTAACATCATTATTTTCATCAATCTTTTCAATATTCTTTTTCGCGGCGTTGCCCCCTAGCAACCGAAGTCTCAATAGGGACGAGTGTGGACACCAATAGCAAAATGTAGAAGTCCGGCAACGGCGGTCGACGTGCTTCAATTGTCAACTGACGAAAACATGATACGGCCGACGTGGTGAAGGTGGGGCGGTTGTTGTGAAGGAACTTGATAACGTGGAGTGGAAGTCGACGTCGACGTCTCTTTTTATGATCGACGTTGTTGAAGATCACCGCCTCTCTCTCTCTCTCCTGGAGTTCTCTAGATCTTTCTCTAGAGTTCTCCATATCTCTCTCCTCTAGATTTCTCTCTCTCTGGATTTCTCTAGATCTCTCCCTTCTCTAGAATGTTCTAGCAAAATCCATCAAGAAAAGATGCACCACTTCTAGACTTCTCCAAAGAAATCTAGTTGTGAGGCTATAATAAAATAATACTAATACTTCTAGAATAGTGTAGAAAGCTAGGAAAGTCACCAACTTTCTATCCTATAAATAGGGGCAACTTGCTCCTCATTTGTGTGTCCAACTAAAAGAGTGTGTGAGTAAGAAGTCCAAGGGAGTGTGTGGGTGTATGTGTAGGGGTCTTGAGAGTGTGTTGAGTAGAGAGTGGTATGTATGCACATGAGTGAGAGAAATTGTGTAGAGTTGTCTGAGTATTGTATGTGGTGTGAGAAAATATTCTAATAGTGAAAGTTATATTTCGTGAATTATATTTGTACCACGTTTCCGCAAGATTCAACAAGTGGTATCAGAGCAGGTCGTTGGAGGCCGTACGAAGATAGTGGTCGGGGACCATTGTAAGTAAGCAAGGCGATCAGGGATCATCGAGCCAAGGAGCGAAGAAGCGAAGGACGTCGGAGTTCTACCAGTGCGCAATCTGGGATTGTGAAGTCGGTTGGTCCAGGACCAGGCTTACTTGGTATAGTGCGGGGCATTATACTCAAGTCACCATGGTGGATTTCTCGAGTCCGGTGAGTGGGATGGAGAAACTCAATGACTTTAATTATAATAATTGGAGTACCCGCATGCGATATTATTTGCTTGGACAAGATTTATGGGATATTGTTGGCGGCAACAACACCACACCACCCACAAATGATAGTGATTTAAGAAAGTGGAACGTCAGGTCAGGTAAGGCTCTTTACGTTCTTGCCGTGACTGTTGATGATGAATTATTGCAACACATAAAAAGTGCGAAGACCCCGAAGGAGGCCTGGGATAACTTGGCAACACTGTTTGCGAGGACAAACGATGCCAAGTTACAATGTCTGGAGAACGAGCTTCTCTCAATCTCGCAACAGAGTATGACGGTAAGTCAATACTTTTCTAAAGTTAAATCTATTTGCGAAGAAATTTCAAAATTAGATCCTGAGAATGCCATCTCTGAGACAAGAATGAGAAGAATAATAATTCATGGGTTAAGGCCGGAGTATAACGGTATTGTTACGGCCACTCGTGGATGGGCAAATGAGTTAACTCTAACTGAGTTGGAAAATATATTGGCCAATCAAGAGGCCTTAGGTAAACAAATCCCTAAGGTCTCAATTAAGGAGGATGAAAGTGCCCTCTTCAGTAATAAAAGAGGGTTCAAGGGCCAGAATAGAAATATAGCAGGTGCAAGAGATGGCAAATCATGGAAAAGTCATGGAGATTGGCGGAGGCAACCCAAAAAGAAGGGTTATCAGCCAAGGGGAGCTCGTCAAGATTGTGACGATGACAACGATGAAGATAAGAGCAACAAAAGGCGTGGCAAACGGTGCTACGTTTGTGGCAAGGTAGGACATATTGCTCGATTCTGTTGGTATAGGCAAGAAGAAGGAAATGTCGTCACTTCTTGCAAGAAGGAGATTGAAAGTGAAGAAGAATGGGACTTTCAAGCGCCTGTTGCAGTGAAGGAACGAGAAGAGCTTGCAACAGCTTGTGTAGTTGAGTTGGATAATTCAACAAGTTCTATCACAACCCCGAACAAGAGCAAGCCAAGGGAGAACTTGAAGAAACAACTAACAATGCCAACAAGCAACAGTGAAAAGGAACTGCAAGAGATGCGGAGATGATACGAAGCTGAAAGTTGAGAAGAGAAAGATGGAGAATATGTTGAAGAAAAGGGATGAGATGATAAGGCAGAAGGATGGAGAGCTCAAGGCAAAAGAAAGGGAACTAGAGAAGTTCCGATGTGAGTTCAAGAAGCTGCAGAAGTTTCAGGATCTCAAGCCCGCTATGATGTTCCCAATTGGTCATACTGAGAGAGATATCAAACACATGAAGGAGAAAAAGAAAGTTTTCTTTGAGAAAAGGAGGCCATCTACACCCTACATCCCGTGGTGTAAGGATCGGTGGAATAAGATCAAGGGGAAGAAATTTTATGAGGAAAAGGATCAAGAGGTCTACATTGAAGTGCTTCGGATGGGACTGAATCGATTGAAGCACGAAATGAAAGTCACGAATGAGAGGGTTGATCAGGTGAGTTCCAATATCAAAATTCTTAGAGGAGATAGGTCGAATACGAAGACTGAATTAAGTGAGAAGAAGGAAAAGGAGACTAAAGCACAAGTTGAATTGACACCGCAAATACCCAAGCTTCAAAAAGTCTGATGGAAAGTCACAGTAGGAGAAACAACTGAAGATGGAGCCATAGAGCCATCCACGTACGAAGAAGCTTTGCAATATGACAAATGGAGGAAGACAGCTGAAGAGTCCAAAAGTAATATTGGCACGGCTACTATATCGAGAGAGAGTAGTCGGTGAGGGGAAGTGTTGAAGATCACCGCCTCTCTCTCTCTCTCCTGGAGTTCTCTAGATCTTTCTCTAGAGTTCTCCATATCTCTCTCCTCTAGATTTCTCTCTCTCTGGATTTCTCTAGATCTCTCCCTTCTCTAGAATGTTCTAGCAAAATCCATCAAGAAAAGATGCACCACTTCTAGACTTCTCCAAAGAAATCTAGTTGTGAGGCTATAATAAAATAATACTAATACTTCTAGAATAGTGTAGAAAGCTAGGAAAGTCACCAACTTGCCATCCTATAAATAGGAGCAACTTGCTCCTCATTTGTGTGTCCAACTAAGAGAGTGTGTGAGTAAGAAGTCCAAAGGGGGTGTGTGGGTGTGTGTGTAGGGGTCTTGAGAGTGTGTTGAGTAGAGAGTGCTATGTATGCACATGAGTGAGAGAAATTGTGTAGAGTTGTCTGAGTATTGTATGTGGTGTGAGAAAATATTCTAATAGTGAAAGTTATATTTCGTGAATTATATTTGTACCACGTTTCCGCAAGATTCAACAGACGTCTGATATGCTTCACATTCCAATCGTCCAGCTCTTCTTCTTCTTCTTCTCGAATGATTAATACGATCTCATTCAACGATGACTGAAGAATCGATCGGAAACCTCTCTTTCGACCGGTCTTCTGATGTTTTGCGTTGGATGTTCTCTTACAACTCCTCTTTGAGGTTGACATCTGATATGTTTACCAGAAAAAGTAGATTGAATCGACTCTTACAACTTTTCTGGCCCGTAGAGGAGGAATCGGACTTTGAATTTGTCGCATATATTCCCTTCACACCAATCGCTGACGAGCCTATCTAAGAAGTTTGAGTCAAAACTCGTCTTGAGGATCAAACTTTCGGTTCGCACGCCGCGGCCCGGTGCGTGCGCTTTGTCCCCACGCAATTCCCTCTTCGCGGGCCGGTGCATGCGCCTTGCCTCTTCGCAATCCCAGTGGAGGGAGCCGGAAAACTCCTCCACCGCCCGAAAGTGCCGTGAAAATGACAAAGCCCGTTCGATGAACCTAATGCGTATTGGGATGAAAGGGACATTTATCATCGCACGTGATGAGACCCAAGAATATGAATGGGCACTATATTCATATGATATTGATTGTCGAACGCTAAAATCTCATTTTTATATAGGTTGCTTACTACTTAATTTATCATCAGTGGTTGAGCACTAAAGTCTCGAATCTTTCTGGGGAAATAAACATAAATATCGTGATAGAACTTTAGTACTTCGATTCCATGTGTTTCCGTTTTATTAATTTTTTTCATTATTAACCGAATTACTTATTGATTTTTCTCAAACGAGGAAAGAAGAATTTTAGCTTTAAATAGTTATGAAAACATTTTAGTAGATTAAAGATAGATCATAAGTGGCTATATGAATTTTTGGGGGGGGGCGTTTTTGCTACTAATGAACATAGTCAACTTCTCCGACCGAAAAAAAATTCCAAGTTCAAAAATTAAAGAATTGAAAATAAATCACAATGTCAATGCAATCCCAAAATAAAGTAACTAGCGGATTACGGGGGAGGAATTTAATGTGGCTTGCTGACTTTAGTCTGATGATTGCATTGCCTCACCCTCGGGGCGAATTTATGTTTTCTTTCTTTTTTTTTTAATGTTTTTCGCAGACATGTTTTTTCTTCCTTTTTTGGGTCTTGATTCTTGAATGAGTGTTTGACTCTTTGCAGTAGCTTTAATTTTAGTCTACTTTCTTGTGTTTTTGTATCGTCTTCTTAGTCGAAATTTGAAAAATGATGCGAAGCCCATTATTTCATCAATTTTGGATCCCATGATGAAAAATCTTTCATCAAGTGTTATATTTTGATTTTTATTGAAAGAGACTCAGGTTCTATGTTAGCTTGAGACAGAAAAGGTCAAATGTGAACGAGATTATACACTTTACAATCTTGCGATTAAAGAAGTCGCTAGCTTGTCATATATTTGATATCAGCAATAATCAATGTCAAAACCCAATTAATGATGTTATTTAGATCCACTTTACATAATAATGAAAACTCATTAAAATTAAAGTATTTTATACAATATTAAAGACACTTTGACAACGCTAGGCACAAATAAGACACCTAACAAAGCACTACTTTCTACAAAGTAAGAACATAACGTTGGAATTTAATTAATAATGTTGGATAGTGGTGAACAACTAGTAGGCCATGGCAGCCTAAGACAATATGAGAATACAATGTCAGAATTTAATCGACAATGCTAGACAATAGAAACAATGCCTAGTGCACATTGCTCCTAGATGCATATGTGAACACAACACTGGAATCTATTCAACAATGCTGAACTGAAGCAACACCTAATGAATACTGTCTCTAGATGAGGATAAGGACACAATGCCAAAATCTAATCAATGACGCTAGATGATGGGTTAACATTAGAATCTAATCGACACACTTTTCGAAATATAGACACTCGTCGAAATTGAATCTACAAAGGAATCTTAAGCCATAACTAGACTAAGACTAAGTAAAAATAAAGACAATGTAAAATAGTTTTGTGTGTTGTTCAAAGAGGCTCTCTGTTGGGTGGCTCGTGGTATTTATAAGCTAATTTGATAACCTTCAGTAATTGGTATTTCTGCCTCAAGAGTTGTTACATGTTTCAAGCTAAATCACCTTATTCATACTCATTTCACAACTATGTCATGGCTTACCCAACAAGTGTTGATTGCTCCTCCTTCAAATTTGATGCCTTTTAACTCTTTCCCGCCTATTTTCACCGCCAAGATTGCATGTTTCTCATTGATCTTCGGCTTCAACACGTAATGCTCCATCGCTTCTTCATGATATTGCCTGTTCATCTATCCAAACTCAGCTCAAAATTTCTCAAAAATCTTTAATTATCTTCATGGGTTGGGCCGATGTAAAATTCGGCCCATACATGGTTGCAATGAATGTTTCAAGATTTTCTGTTCCTTCTACCTTACATGTGCCTGGAGGGGTATTTTTGAGTGTCAACATCCATCTATTTTTATTGATTAAGAATGAAATGGGTTTCACATTTGCAGCATCATTTCTACCGATTCCCATTGATCATAGGATTGGAATCTATCGACACCGTTGAATCACAAAAGAACATATGACGGTTGTTTGTTGGAATCTTTTGAAGGCTTGTGTTGTGCAATATTTGGTAAGGAAATAACGATAAAAACACCATTTAAGATAAGTGCAATTGCTTAGATATTGGAAGATTTCCGGCTTAGGATCTGGAGGTAATCTGTTGAAATCCCACTAATTGCGATCAGGTCATGGAAGATTTCTGACTTAGATCTAGAGGCAACTCGTTGAAATCCCACAAACACAGTGCAAACTATTATGGATCGGGATCATTTTCATAAGTCAAGGACTCAGACTTATGGTTCGTGATGCTTGCTTGTAGGGTGTTGCCTGGACATTTAGGGAGTTAGGCCTCCATGCTTGTGCCTTGAATCATTAAACGTAAGTACAATATTTTAAGGACAGTGAATTGTGCTATCAAGAGACTATATACATCCCCTCGTATTTGAGTCTTAAGCTTCAAGAGCATTGTTCTCTCGAGATAGCATAAAAGCCCATTTGACATATGAATTTTATGTTCTAGTTAAGTTTACTAAGATTAGAAATAAAATATGAGAACGACTGATAGTGAAAAAGAAGGGTATGCTCATAAAGTTCAAGTCATTATAATACTTAATCCCAATGCTAAATCGAAAATAATAAAGTTTTATTCATTTCTATCTATATCGATAAAGGATTCGCGCCATGATCCAAAACTCGTAATAATAAGAGAGTCAGCCCAGCCCCGCCTTCCCCGAACTTGTATGATGTTTGCTCTGTGATGGGCTAGGGTAAATGGAATTGGAATGTTACGCTTGATGTGCAATCATTCTCAAAACTCATCTCACGGAAAAGCCCACTTCATCGACAACGAAGCCCATGCCCAGTGTTAAATCATAGTTCCATTTTCTAGAATTTCCCAAATGTTTTCTTATACTTTGTTAAAATAATTAAATATTAAACCTCCTCTTCTTCTCTCATTTTTCTCTCTCATAGTCTTACTATCACTCTCTCTCGATCTCAGATTATTGATGAAATCTTTTATTTTGATCTCTTTGGGGTAGTTTCTTCATTTGATCTCTACTCATTTAAACTTAACAATCAATTCTATTTCCCTCCCATTTGTGCTTCCACCTTCGATGATTGAATTGGTTGTATCTCCTCTGCTACAAGTATATCCTTGATTCTTTTTGCTATTTCATCTTTTTTTTTTAATTTTTTGGGGCAATTCATCTATCACAAGGCATTGTGGACGATGGGCTTCTTTCTTTGTTGGAATGGAGTGTTTCACTTGATTATAATTAATAACACGAGATAGTAATCGGGCACTGGCCCCACACCCACTTATTTGGTTGTGAGTGATAATGAATTGAATTAGCCCAACTCAAATCACCATACCATACTCACCCTTATTCTCTTAGATCTTCCTCTCAATCTACCCGTATTGTCGCCTTTATGCCATCATGATCTCTAGCAACTTTAGCGTAGGCCTCAGCTCACGACAATGACCACCTCTCCAAATGCCCATCTCTCTATCTATAGACTTAAATAGGGATAATTTCGAATCCTAATATGTTGCAGTGCAGCACAACGTTTTTTTCACGACTTGACTATTATGATGATGTTATGTTTGCTTCGTGGAAAGGAATAAAAATAAGAACCAAACAACCGTTCCATAGGAACCCAATACAGCGGAATACGCATGGAATAGCTATTTCTTCCATTTTCTTGTTACCTGATGAAATAATTATTTTTAGCCCACAGGCCTCATGAAAATCACAAATCCAACCCAACCTGCAAAGGCCCGGCCCGACCCGATCCGACCCGACCCGATGCCATTCCACTAATTAAAAAACAGCACGCCGTTTTGTTAAGCTACCCACGGTCGGTGGGATCGGATCGAGCCTCTGAAACCAACCTGAGCAAAAGCCAAAAAAAAAATTCCGTCGGGCCACCTCGTATAAATTCGTGGAACTGATATTATGGTCAATCTATTTCCGTTAATTATAATAAGGCGACGGCACAGAGACCTTGCAATCTCTCTCTCTCTCTCTCTCTCTCTCTCTCTCCTCCCCTGTTCGTTTTTTGGATCCATCTTCGGCTTCGTCTCCGACGAGCATCATCGTCCGGAGGTAAAAATCGCCTCTTGTCCACTTGTTCCTCTTCCGTGGCTTCTGGGGTTCTCTTTTCATCGGTGAAAAATGGTTTATTTCTTCTCGAGGATGAGCTCTGCTTTCTTGTTTGTTCGCTTGTTCGTTTGATTTGACTTGGGAGCTTCTAGTGTTTCCGATACGAAATCCAGAACAGAGGCCCAAGAAGGTCGAAAGTAGCGAGCTTTACGTTCTTTCCTGTAATGGGTTCGTTCCGGACGTGTTGGGTCTTTTCGTGTCGTGGGTGTTGTCTATGGGGCGGTGATTCTTCGGAGTCGCCAAGATCAGCGCCGCTCGATCCGATCGGATTTGTGGTGGCCTGCGAGTTCTGATTAGGGGTGGCAAGGTGCTTTGGAACAAATTCATGCGCGTGGTTTCTTGTTTTCTTATTTTTTTTCCCAGGTGATCGTTGACATAGTTAAAATCTGGTATCACGCGTTGATAAACTCGAGCTAATCGTTTACGTGTACGTAAGAACAAGCTGGAGGTCGGTTATGGTTTCTTTCAGGTAGAGGATTGGCCTCTTTCTGAGTACAATGAACATTAGACGTCTGCTTTCTTTTTCTGTCCATCTTGGTTCATCGTTTTGGTTTCCTCTTTGGCCACGATCCTCATTAGGTTCGATGAGCTTTTGACCCTTTTCTTGAAATTTTTTCGAATGAATTTTTTAGCTACATATATTGTTGCAAAGAGGCGGGAAAAGGGTCGTTGTTTGCGATGCATTCGTTTTGTTTCCGGACCTTTGCCATCGTTCAGCCTACCTCGATGCACCAATGATTTGCTTAGCCTATTTATTGTGATGTGCATTCATTTATTGTTCCTGCCGGACTTCACATGGTTCCTAGAAACTGATCTCTCTAGATTGGACTGATTTATTTATGATTTCTTTATTTTGTCCGTATTGTTCCTTCATGTCTTCACTCTGCTCTTTGATATGTATTTGCAAAGTCCGCATGCGCAACCAGTGCACAATTTAATTCTAAGTGTATGTATGTCTCTGAGCTAGTTCTGCTCTAAAGTGGTCATGATTCCTGAAGGCATCTCATTAATATTCTATTTGCTCTGCAAAGGTATCCGATTTTACTTTCTTGTTTATTGGGATCCCTTCTGTATGTGGTAATAGCTTGTATGGATGTTCGAACGTTGATGTTTGGGTTTTTAGTGCCTTTGCTCTTTGGGAATGAATATCAGATACTTTTTCTTGTTATGTTCAATGAGAGTGTTAAAGGCTGTTTCATTGATTGTTTAGTAAACATTCTTTCTTTTGTATTCAGGTTGGAGGATTTATTTGTCTGAACATTCCCCAAGTTATCAAGTCTCTCCTGAAAGCTTTAGCTTTTTATATAACGTCTTTCAGACCTCGCTAGATCTTGCTCAACAGGGAACATAGGGAATGCTGAAAGATGTGTCCAACAGAATTAGACCCCATCTCAAGTGTTCATGAGGTTGGAAGAGTAAGAAAGCTGTCCTTCCCAATGCATGATGAGACTGACGATTTAGCACGCGACTGTTTAGATCTATTGCCTCAACTTCAGAATGGATCCTGTAGTCATGTAATGGCTGTTGTTCTAGTGCAATATTTCTGTGGAGACGATTAAGCAGCTTGAATATATTTACTCCAGCACCATAGCATTGCTGTTTAGATTTATTTATTTATTTTAATTTGGTATGGAAAATAAACCAAGTGTGTTGACTCAAAGATATGAACTAGGAAGACTCCTTGGTCAAGGCGCCTTTGCAAAAGTCTACTATGGGAGAAGTCTTCAGACAAGCCAGGGTGTAGCTATTAAGGTCATAGACAAAGAAAAAATTTTGAAAGTTGGTCTGATGGAACAAATCAAGCGAGAAATCTCTGTTATGAGAATTGTTAAACACCCTAACATTGTGCGGCTTTATGAGGTAATGGCCACCAAGAGCAAAATTTACTTCGTCATGGAATATGCTAAAGGTGGTGAGCTCTTTAATAAGGTTGCTAAAGGAAAGCTGAAGGAGGATGTCGCTAGGAAATTCTTCATACAGCTTATGAATGCAATTGATTTCTGCCACAGTAGGAATGTTTATCATCGAGACATCAAGCCAGAGAATTTACTCCTAGATGAGAACGACAATCTGAAGGTGTCTGATTTTGGATTAAGTGCACTTGCAGAATGCAAACGCCAAGATGGGCTGCTCCATACAACTTGTGGCACTCCTGCTTATGTGGCTCCTGAAGTGATTGACCAAAAAGGCTATGATGGGGCCAAAGCTGATATTTGGTCATGTGGAGTGGTCTTGTTTGTTCTATTGGCAGGCTATCTTCCTTTTCATGATTCAAATTTGATGGAGATGTATCGGAAGATAGGCAGAGCAGATTTTAAATGCCCTAGTTCGTTCCCTCCAGAAGTCCGGCGCCTTATAAAAAAAATATTAGACCCAAACCCTAGTACGAGGATTTCCATAGCCCAGATAAAGGAAAGTTCTTGGTTTAGAAAAGGTTTAATCTCCGACAAACAGATTATGCGGAAAATGGAGAACAGGGACAAGGGTGTCGCGCAGTCGAGCAGTTCTAGTTCTTCTGAGAGTAGCGGTATTCCTAACGAGTCAAAGGCAGAGCATGAAAAACCTCCATATCTGAACGCTTTTGATATCATCTCTTTTTCTGCTGGCTTCGATCTTTCCCGCTTGTTTGAGGAATTCTCCCCGCAAAGAGAGGAAAGATTCACCTCAAGACAACCTGCTTCTGTCATCTTATCTAAGCTACATGAAATCGCCAACTGCTTTAGGCTGAAGGTGATGAAGAAGGAGATGGGTTTGCTGAAACTGGAATGGACTAAGGAAGGTAGGAAGGGGATCCTTGGCATTGATGCGGAGATCTTTGAGATCACCCCATCTTTTCACTTGATCGAACTTAAGAAAGCTAGCGGGGATACGATGGAATATAAGAAGGCAATAAAAGATGATATAAGACCTGCTCTTGAAGACATTGTTTGGGTTTGGCAGGGTGAGCAACACCCACAGCCACAGTAAATACAGGACCAGCTGCAGCCACAATTTTTTGTTAACTTCCTGACTGACTTCTCCAGCTCTCTTCTTGTGCGCTTTTGCTTGCTCTTTCTTGTAAATGAGATGTACTTGATTTCCTCTGCTGTATGTATTGTTGCTTTACTTACCACCTGCCTTAGGTCAACTGGAGGCATGTTGATTTTGTGTAACCTCTGTTGTGACGAAGAGAAAATAATCCACATAGATGTGCCTTGTAGCGCACTGTTGATGTGGCATATTACGTTCTTATCATGCAAACTTTCTTATCTGGGTATTGCTTGTGGTGACCTGAATAAAGTTGCTAATGCGCCATTTGCGGTGAAATGCGAAGCTCATGATAGCTTGTAAGTGGTGACTGACTGCCCTTTGGTGTCCACCGGGCCAGGGCATGTAGAAAGAAAGAAGCGGCGAACGTCCAAATGACGTTGTTAATTTCTTACACTTTGATTCCGAAAGGGAAAGGTTTTGTAAGAGCCTCTACATGACTCTCTAAGTTTGAGTAGTCTAGGAGTCATAATCACATACATGGTTTATTTAAAAAAGATGAAAACTAGGCATTTGAAGCAAGGTTTTTGTGCAACTGTACACTTCTCGCTGTAATCTATTTTTTGTACCCAATGCCAAGCCAAGGTCAAGACAAGGATGCCATAAATCATAAGCTCAGCAATTAATAGATCTTCAAGAGGACGAGATAATTTCTGGAGGGTGGTAATGGGGTCACTGCTCATTAGGGATGAGGCGGCAAATTGGATAGTAGCTTCTCAGGAACGGTATGTTCATCCGGTTTTGAGGTCGAAACTTGGACTGCGGAACGGTTTAATTTCCTTATTTTTCTTTCTAGGCTTTTCTTCTCTTCATTTGGCCGAAGGATGGTCTATAGTTGGCGATGCAATTGCACATAATTTCTAGTGTATATGGATGCACAAAGCAGCAAGTCTTGATTCGATACAAACTAACGACTCCTAATGCCCCAAGGCCTCCTATGTTTTTTCCATAAAAGTTTATGGACACCTTCCGCTGTTTCGCTCCACTCTTGCTCGAGCAGAATCCTTGATGGGTTCGTGATATAACACAATATATGACACGTTGTCATATGCTCTTCCCTCAAAATTCGAACATTTTGCTGGTGTATTTCGTAAATTCGCCAAAGTACAACTGCTGCATCAACTTCTCCCAAAGTTAACAAGAAGTTACTCGTCCTCTAGAATGCAACCAATCGCCTTCACAGGAAACAGATCGCCGGAAGTGATCTACTTCACGTGCATTTATTATAAAGCACAAGCGGAAGTTACATCCTTACAGATGATTCCATCATTATTCTGAAGTTAAACTACAGCATCCTACACTCAACATAATTAGACAAAAATGGGAGACTGAGTCAAGTCGATAATTTTGGGACATATGGTTGGAACCTTTCTCCTCTTACCCGTAGAAGATGTATGATTTGGCGATGGGGTGAAGAGGTCTATGATCTCAATTTCCTCGGATGCAATAAATCTACTGGTCTCTTGGCTGTTATTAGCAGGCGACGCTGTCTTGGGCAATTTTTCTTCTAACTGCTTATTTAACTCAGCACTCCTCCCCCCTTCATCTGAGGAAAAAGAGCTGGGGTTGACTGAAGATTGTACTCCAACTGGCGACAAGTCGACACCATAATCTTGACCATGAAGGGGCTGGTGTACCCTTGGCTCATCGTCGCCCAGATTTTGAATCGTGTCATCTCTTACCGACTGCTCCTCCAATCTGTGAGCATCACAATCCTCGTTGTCAAGCTCCGCCTCACCTTCCCATTCATCGTCTGGCATCGAAACTTCAATTCCGTCAGAATAACACGGGAGCTCATCCATTGGGAAAATCTGAACCTTCATGTGCCCAGGCAAACTCGGGCAACCAGCAGCATGCTTTGTGTATTTTGTTGAAAAGTAGTTCACTCTGATGTTGAAACTAGTTTCCAGGGAAAGAATGCGTAAGTTCCAGGCAGATTGACCTCAACTCTAATAACTGGCACAGTCCGACACAGGTAAATAAACGAGTGGAAGAAAAAGGGAAAGCCGGTAAATACCTTTGCCAGGATGGGAGATTAAGCATGGTGTACGCCAGTTTAATCTTGTTGCCAATCCCGGACAAGGATTTGAATTCCGAAGCTGCCTTCCTTACGGCCAAGGATTCCCTCGGATGCTGCCAGGCCCATTCGAACTGTGGTTTTCGAGATCGAATAAAAACGCGTCAGGCAAGAACACGATATCGACCCATCCGGCGACTACAGCTAGAGCTCCATTCAAACGTAAGACCACAACAGCAAAATCAAACCTTTTGGCAATTACACTTCAAAAGTGCACAAAAACTATAGACTGAAAACCCAATCTAAGTCACCATCATGAGAAGCAACAGAGCGAACTGAGACTCTGAAATTGTTTAACTTTTTGCAAGTCTAGACCTGCATATTAAGGGGATCTCTCACCTCGAAAACAACAGATAAATCGTGACTCATTCGCGACGACTCAATTCATGAAAACAGTCCGAGAAAGCGATCGATTGACTCGTGCTCTGCAGAACGAACTTCGAAAAAATTGCTATTGAAATCGTTCTTTCCATTTCCGAACCTGAAGAGCGGAGACATGGGAGGGGAAGCCGTAGATGCAGAAGACCATTTCCCAAGGTCGCTTTCGCTTGGTCCTCCACGCTCCGCACATCAATTCCCCGTTGTGTTGCCTGATTCGCCGTCTAGGGTTCACCGTGAACCTGCCCGAGATAGACACAGAAATCACGCCGGTGGTTTCAAGATCAGCTCGCCGTCGACGAGAGATGCGCAAGAGAGCCAGACCGGTCGCCGGATCGCGATCGGCGACGGGAAGTGAACAGTGATGGGAGCCCAAAACAAGGGAGAGGAGGAGGGAGAAGAGATGGATGGTTACCCGATGTAGGTTTGACCCTTGTGGCGAGGACTGAGGGAGACCAAGAGGTAGCACGCGAAGAACTTCCCACCCCCATCTCCATCTCCAACTCCTTTTCCTCCTCCTCCTCCTCCTCCTCCTCCTCCTCCTTCGATCTCCGTCGTTCCGGCGGCTAGGTTTTCCACCTCCTCCGATCGACGCTTTCTCCTCCCCATCTCTCTCTCTCTCTCTCTCTCTCTCTCTCTCTCTCTCTCTCTAGGCGCTTGTCTCCGTCTCTGCAATTCGACCGTTGATCATACGCAAAGGAAAATGGGAAAAATCCAAGGGGCATGAATTGTAAATATACTTTGAAAATGGGGTTGAGATTTTGGGCTGGACTCTTCTGTTCAAGAATTGAGAGGAACGGTTTTTTGGGCCGTTCACGGTAAGATGGAGCGGGCCCAGAAAATCTGACATATAATATATGTAAGGTTGTCTTTAATTTAAGCTCATTTAGTGAAAAATTAACTCGAGAAAAACATTTTCCTCATTTTTCAGCATTTAGAATGTTTACGGAAAAATGGTTCGATGAAAACCTTCATGAGCCAACTGAAAATCTGCGATGGCTTCCTGTTTTCAAAATCAAGGATCATCTCCTATAGTTGGACCAAGACGTCACACTAAAGGGCTTGAGGCCATGGACGGTCGGACTTGGGATCCTTTGTGCTTGGACCCTGGTCCCTCGATCCCTCAGAGTAGGTCCCACGAGAACCAAAATACGGTCCCAAGATGTCGAGCACTCGGACTCGGGTGCTCTCGTAGACGGGACACGGGGCACCTAATACCCCGGTGCCAGGTCCGAGGTCCGCAAGCAATGGTCAGTTGTGCTTGGGCAATGCTTACTAGACAAAAATGCAAGCATTGCTCAAGTAACCTTGCCGAATATGACTTGGCATCCCCGCCATGCCAATTAAGAGCCACATTAACCTCATCTAAAAATTATACAAGAACACTAAAAATATGGAAAAATTGTCCAAAAAATTCGAAACTTATTGCACTTTTACTAATTTAGTCCCAAACTTTTCAATTTTGTCAATTTAGTCTAAATTTTTTACTTTATGCCAATTGAGTCAATCCAGCCAATTTTAACAGAAATTTGCTAATGTGGATGTTGGCCATACTATGTGGCACGGTTAGCGTTTATGTGGGAATTTAAAAAAAATATATATTTTTCTTCTAAAATTTAAATTATTTTTTATGTTTTTATTTTATTATTTTTATTTTGTCCTATTCTTCCCCCTAGCTAGTCACCTAGCCTCTAGCGACTGGCTAGAGGCTATGACCATCAATGGTCAACCTCAGGTGAGGTCGTTCTCGCTGGCCTTCAACGTGGGTGACCTTGCTAGCTTCAGGTGAGGCTCGACCTCGCTAGATTTGATGGGGGCAAGCCTCACTCGAGGCCGACAAGGCTAACTCTTGTTGTTCATAGCCTTTGGCTAGTCATTGGAAGTTGGGCAATTGACTAGAGGAAGGAAAGGCAAAAAAAAAAAACAAAAAAATTTAAAAATTCAAAAAAATATTAATAAATTTTGTTCACATTAACGCCAACTATGCCTTTACGTCAATAAATTCCAACTAAAATTGACCAAATTGACTCAATTGGTAAAAATTGAAAAGAGTTAAAACTGAATTGGTAAAATTGAAAGATTTATAACTAAATTGACAAATTCTAATAAGTTTAGGACTTTTGAGACAATTTTCTTCTAAAAATATTCACCAAAATTTTAAAAAAGGGAAATTGTAACGCCCAAGAATTTCTCTAATTCTTCGACTCACCTTGTCAACCCCGCCAACATAAGCTCTGATATTATTACTTGTAACGCCCATCAATTCACTCATTACTTGTATTAATCTCAATTTCACCAATTAAGATTGGATTCTCTACTTTTGGGAATGTAAGTTTACATCCCATCTAGCAAATGAAATTTGTTAAAATGCCCTTCGAGAAAAATCCCTATAGTCCTAGCTTTTGGCCACTAAACCAACTCACCAAAGGCGCCCCTCCGTCCAAGTCGGCACCACCCTCCGCCATAACCGGCCACCGCCTCCTGTGCATGTGACCACTATCGATGCCGGATCATTGCCAATCTCCCCTACCAGCAACCCATGTAGCACGGACACTCTCTAGAAGCGCTGTGTCGTGTCCCGACACTTCGACAAGTGTCCGACACGTTCCCACACGTCTCGACCCACTCCGACATGCGGTCAACAAGTGTCGAAAAATCCGACACATGGTCAATTCTCTCCGACACGCTCCAACACGCAAGTCCGAATTCCGACACGCGATTTCCGACATACACGGGGTCAATTTTAAAATTTTCTAATACTTGAGGGGTCAAAATATAAATATACACAAAAGAAGTAATAAAAGAAGTAATAAAATTGCTATAAATATACACGCATAGGGTCAATTTTTTTTTTTTTTTCAGTTTTTTTTTTTAGAATTGTTTTAGTTTTTTTAAAAGTCTTTTACATGAAAGAAGTAATAAAAAAATGCTATATATGATAAATAAATAAATGTAAAAATATCATTTTAGCATTTTTCTTTAAACAATGTTTTTTTCTTCTAAGTTTTATGTTTTATTGTAACAAATTAAAATAATGAATGACATTATTTAATATTTTTTGTGTAAATTAATTCTAGGCTATTATTATTATTATTATTATTATTATTATTGTTATTATTATTATTATTATTATTATTATTATTATTATTATTATTATTTATGTGTGTGTGTGTGTGTGTGTGTATATATATATATATATATGTATATTTAATATATAACGTGTCGGCGTGTCGTGTCGTGTTTGTCGCGTGTTGCGTGTCCGTGTCGATGCTACATAGCCAGCAACCCCTTTGGTTCCATACCCACCACACCTTGAGGTAATGCCACCATCGAAGCGACCCATCAATGAAGCACCACCGGCACCGTCGGGTTCAACAATATTGCCACAGTAACAAATTATTTTTCTTATTTAGATTGATGGTTTATCAAATGACGCGACAAGCTACGGTCGGCAATTTAAGCGATTGATTTTGCATCGGGTTTCGATATCTCTAGCCTTGCGATCTCCTTGCGATAGTCACTATCCGCATGTATCATGCACCTAGACATATAGTGTCGACCATCTTGATCTCGTTTACTAACAAATGAAATGATACTTCCTCGTTTGCACTCTTCTCTGTTACAATCGCATTGCAACCTCATTACGTCTCCGCAACCACGACACCTTGCTAGTAACCAACACGGTCGGCCTTGTTTGTTAACATTCTTTATTTCTGTTTATGAACAAAATTTCTGTTTTTTTTTTTGTTTCATAGAATAAAAAAATAACAGAAATGCGTTTGTTTACGTTTTTGTTCTAAATCTTTATTTTTTGTTCAGGAATACATTTGGAACAGAAACAAGAAACAAGAAAAATGTGTTTCTTGTTTCTGGAACAATTTTTAAGAGTAAATTTTCTCTCTCCTCTTTTTTTTTCTTCTTTTTTTCTCTTTTTTCTTTGGCTGGTCGCCAGCCTCAGCTATGGTCGGTGACCGGCCGTCGAGGGCCGGCGACCTTATTGAAGCATCGCCGGCCCCTAGCGAGGCTTGGCCTCGCCTTGGCTAAACAAGCTTGGGCTCGCCCGGGTCGACGAGCTCAAGCTCGCCTAGCCAGCCACCACCCGGCCGACGAGCTCAAGCTCGTCGGATCTAGGCGAGCCCGAGCCTCGCCGGCACGAGGCAAGGCGGGCGAGTTCGGGCTCATCGGATTTGGGCGAGCCGAGCTCACCCGGCCAAGGCGAGGCCATGTCTCGCGGGGCCGCGAGCCTCGCCGTGGCCGGGCGAGGTCACCGGCCATGGTCGAGGCCGCCGGCCCTCATCAGCCGGTTGTCGGCCATGGCCAAGGCCGCCAACCCTCGTCGTCCGATTCGGAGAAAAAAAGATAAAAGAAAGAAAAATAAAATATTAAAAAATTAAAATAAACTAAAAAGAACACAAATTTACCGATCGTGTTTTTGTTCATTTTTTATTTCCGAAACAAGTTTAGCAAACGCGTTTTTTTATTAAAAAATTGTTCCCCTCCGAACAAAAACACTTTTTTTCTATTTTTGTTCCCTGAAATAATTTTTAAACAGAAATGTTACCAAATACGCCCATAGTATCGACCATCTTGATCTTGTTTACTAACAAATGAAATGATACTTCCTCGTTTCCCCTCTTCTCTATTACAATCGCATCGCAACCTTATTACGTCGCCACAACCACGAAACCTTGCTAGTAACCAAAACGGTCGTCCTTGTCGTCGGCGGCGGCGAACAAGTCCCGGCACAGCTCGCGGTAGAATCGAGAGACCAAGTCGACGAAAACCGGGCACGTGAGGTTCTTCCAACAGAAGAGGAGCTCCTCCACGTCCATGAGATCCCTCACTTTCCCTTCTTCCACCATCATTTCCACCAAGTAGTTCTCGAAGCTCCTGCACGCATCCTCCACTTCGTCAACGCCGCCGTCGCTGTCCCAGCCCCTCCTCTTCAAAGACTTGGAGGGAGCGCCGCCGATTGCTGAAGGCGCTGCCGGCGTGATCGGCGAGGGAAACAGCAGCCTCTCGCGTCCGGAATACGAAGTAGCCGACCCGGAGAGCACCTTCCCGATCTTGCTGCCGGCCGGGGCCTTGCCCTCTCCGAGCCTGCCCCTCGCGCTCATCTTCTTCTTCAGGGATCGGACGACCGAAACGAAGGCGGAGACGGGTAGGAGCCTTTTGAGCTGGGAGGCTCGTCCCGATGCCGTTGTCGTGTAGCGTGGCGAGGACCCTCGCGCCCTTTTTATGGTGAGCTTCTTCTTGAGCCGGAAGACGAGGAGGAGCTTCCTGCATGGACGGAGAAGCTTAGATCCCAAGGCAAGGCCGACGCGTGCATTGGGTTTCATCTACTTTGGTAATGATTGAGGTTGATGAGGCAATGATGGGGAGACGGTGAGTGCGTTCGCGGGTGCTTCAACTTCAAGAAACGAAGCGGACAGGACCTTTGATTGGAAGAAGCTGGTGGGAGTGCTGTTTCGACCAACTTTGGTTATGTGAGTTTAAAAAGTACAGAGAGAAATTCGTGCGTGTGCAGGGTTTCTGGTGGCGTTTATATAACAGGAGATACGCTGAGTTGACTGACTGCGTTGGTTGGATTTTGGAGTGCATTTCACGTCTTCGAGTCAGAGGAGAGGAATGCCATGACATGCTTCCATGTTTCTGTTCTATATCTCATGAGAGGATGACATGTTGGGGTTCTTGGAAACTGATTTATATTGTATGTCGCGTTCTCTTGTCGGACTTTGGATATGGCCCGCTTATTTAAGTCTTCGTTCGTGCTTTCATCATTTGGAAATCGAAGGGAAGAGATTATGATTTGATAATTGCACGCATTTCAACGTATTGGGAACTTAAATACACTTACACTCCGTGCAATCGAAGATGCGTGTACTACATGTCTTGATCGTAAATACACGATGATCACAGCTGCCACTGGGGATCTAGAAACTATTTTGCTGGTGTAATAATTTGTTCACTGCTCAATTTTCTATGCAAAAGAGGTAAAAAATTGAAGAGGGGAACAACTAAAGCAACTACCTCGCTAGACGAGACTATATAGGCTGTCTCGCGTAAATGAATATTTAGTTTGAGTTATAATTATTGCCTATAAGCATGGACTCAGTATGTTCAAGGACGGCTACACCCTGAGGATGGCGAGCTCGTTACCACAGCCCTACCAAGACGCGAAGACGCGAGAGGTCGGCCATTTGAGTTAGATGCACGCAAACACAATCTGGCCCGAAGCCCGTCAACACAGACACAATGGACAAGACCCCTTTTCAGACATAACCTTAGAAATTTAATGATGCTCTTAAACATAAAAAGAGAGCCAGGTTTTGCAAGAAAGAAAGAGCAGCAATACACTCACGACGAGAGCAATCCCTAAGAACTTAATCTCACACGACCGGTGCAAATACAAAGATGTCATTATGAATAACCTTGTGTATTAGCAGGCATCAGCTGATTATTTTTGCATCAGACACTCGAAATATGTATTATTTGCATCAAGCTAAACGTTTATATGAAACTTATTTAAGCTACAAGGCTAATACTTTTGATCTTTGCGGGGTGGATACAGTCCTAAATTGCTGACATTTTGATACAAATTACCATCTTTAGATGCTCATGAGAGAGGACAGATTTCAGTTTCTTCTGTTTTGAATCCTGTGGCCCTTTTTATTCCTCGAGCTGCTGATGAAACTAGATCCGCCAATCCGGGGGGCGTTTCTTGATATCTCAATGGGCGCCTGAAACCCAATGTTCTCGACTTCTCCAACTGTCCTGGACAGCCTCCGCTTGCTCACCTCCTCCAGCAATGAGAGGTGAAGTAACTGGCTATGAACATCTACCAGAGACCTATTCCGTGAAAGTCTGTGGCCGGCCATCCTCCGGTTAATGACGGAGGAAGAATCTCTATCTGACCCTGTCAGGACCTGGCATTGCAAGGTCTGACTCCTATCCTTGAATTGCCTTGGCCTTTGGTAGTCGTTGGCGCAAAACCTTGTATGTTTGTTGCTTGTGCTGATAAGGTGTTGATCTGGGTTTGAAGGACCGGGGTTCACTTCGTGATCTTCCGGGCAGAAGTAACTTGTGTGGGAATATGTGCCAGAATGTATGGAGCTTGGAGAGCTCATATCATCTGGCACATCTGCAAAACGGGGCTAATCTTCATGAAAATTGAGGTTGGATTTATTTCAGGTAGAATTATACAGATCTGGCAAATAATATGCAGTTAAGAAGCGATGACGTTCCCAAGAAAATGAGCATTTTCCATCCTTGTTCATTCATTTCCATGATTTGTTGATTGATGGAATAAAACTGCATGAAGTATCGTAGATATATTCACTAAACAAAGTTGTCTTTTGTTGTTGGCTTGTTAGACTCTAGATCAGCTTTTTGACTACCTTGTGTTGTATCAAAATCTTAATGAGCGAAAAGCGAACAATACCCTGGAGACAACCGTAGTCGGACGCCATTTCATTTCCCCTGTGGGCCGTAAAGCCCGATGGCGATGCCTGGGATGACGAACCTGAAGAGAATGAGAGGACAGGTAGGGGAAAGCCGTCGTCATTCTCCTGATAGTAGTCTGGCATATTCTGTTTCGTCCAGTTAGGTACTAAAGCAGAGATTTCTCCGCCAATCATGTCGGCTATCTCCTCTGCTTCCCAGTCCACGATCTCCAGTTCCTTGACCATTTCCTTCGCGACATCAATTGGGGTGTCATTTAGAATGTCAAAAGGAAAATAGACATTTCTCGCTGAACCTGCATGGGTAATGGGAAGGAAATGAAGACAACCTTCATTAGTTTCATCACTCTGGAAGATCTGAGAAGATAAGTCTGGCCAGAAATTTCTATAGTCTCTAATTTAACGAGTTCTGAGAATTATATGCGTTCAGCCATTTTCCCCTTCAACTTCTATTTAGGGCAATATATAACTAGTTTGAGGCATCGATTTTGTGCGAATGATACCAGATAATAATCCACAATCTGCATGCATTCTTCTTGACTAATTTACAAAACTTAGTACTGATGCATCAGAGAAATTGTGTACAGTGATTCTGTGCTCTCAATAGTTCTAATGGATTGCAGGAAGATACTTGGGATTCAAACCATTTCTATCAGCAATCTGAACTTTCAGAAAAATGGTGTCACCCTCAGGATTCAGCTTTCCCGTAATCATCATGTCGGTCCTGAGTGGATTATCCCTTGCATGCAGATTATCCACATCTCTCGCATTCGAGAATGGCTCTGGCATTTCGAACTTCAATCCTGGGAGGCGGTCATCTCCATCACTTAGAAGAAATGGGTCGTGTAGCAACTCCCTTGCCGATACTCTGCATGAGACGTTTGCTAAGCATTTTCCAATAAATTTCCGAGCTTCTGAGTCTTTGATACGGTAGAATGCTTCTGGCAACTTTCCCTGAGTAGAGAAGAGGGCATGCTCATGAGGCGTAAATCTGTTACTGTCAGCATAAGTAAACCATTGGGACTGGACTTTACCGACGTGACTTTCTTGTAAATTTGAGCTGGATTGGTGCATTCGGTGTAAGGATACTCGCAAGTAAGCATTTCTAAGACACACATGCCGAATGAGTAGACATCGACGAGCTCATTGTAATTCTCTTCGTAGAGTTCTGGTGCCATAAACTCTGGAGTGCCTGAGAGTGGGTACTGTCGGTAAGTTGACAGGTAATCAGATAACCTGAAGCATCGATGACATTACCATGCTCATCGTTGGAAATTGTTACCTATGATGCTATGAGCTGCCCGAGAACCTTGAAGAATCGCTGCAAGTCCAAGATCACCAATTTTAACTTGTCCCAGATGGCCATTAACAAAGAGGTTATCACACTTCAGATCTCTGTGGATTACTGGCGGATCGTGGCTGTGCAGATACACGAGGCCGTGAAGTATTTGAACAGCCCAATTCTTTATGGCTCGGATGTGCAATCGTGGGTATTTCTTCCTGTAACTGCATAACCAAGCAGACCTCTGTTACAAATTCACAAGCGAGAAGGCCTAAATCAGTCGATCACCAAATGGTAATCACAGATCACATCGAAAGCCTAAAGAGTTTGTAGAGTCGAGGAAATGCTTGGCGAGAAGGTTACATAGAGGAGAGAGATTACTTTCTGAGGGTGCCTGAAGTGAACATTTCGGTGATGAAATTGAAGGCCGTCCCATCCACGTCGACCCATGAAGTGTGGAATTTCATTATGGAGTCGTGATTGAGGGTGCTGAGGAGGTGAACCTCCGAGATCAGACGCCGCAATTCGTCCGGAGACCGAAACGAACCGTTCAGCTTCACTTGGTTCCACGCCACCTCCATTCCCAGGACCTCATCGATCGCCTTGTAAACTGTCTTGGTCGACCCTTTGCCCAGAATTTCTTCAAACTGCTCGCAGAGATGGAGGAAAGGAATGAGAACGGCTAATGAAGAAAAATGAAGACACAAGAACAAGATAAGGATCGATCTGGCTATAGTTGCCGCCAAACGACCGTATAGCAAAGACACTTGCGGGAAAAAGGCAAGGTGGAGAATCGAGGCAAATCTAGTTCTCCAACGACCTAGGACAAGACTCGAGGCTATCGATGCGATTTCATCATCAGTTAGATGCATTCGGAACAATCAGAGGAACTCCTGTATAAACAGAGGTTCTTTGAATGCTCCTTTTTCCTGCCAATTACTAGCTCAGGAACAAACAAACCATACAAACATTCAAACAAAGGTTCGAGCATGGAACTTTGTACACAGCTCATCCTATAACCCAAACAAAGATTCGAGGAGAGCTCCTTCACCAACGCAGCTTACGTGAAGTCATTAGCTTTTGCAAGATAAACAAACCCACGAACCGAACTATAAAATATTAAGGTGGTGCCTGATTGGAGGTGGACTGATACTTAATAAACAATCAAGGACCGAATCGAATACCAATAAGAAAAACAGTATCGTCGGCTCGCGTACCCGAGCATACCGACCGGTGGGATCGGTCTCAACACAGTATCCAGGCTCGACCTGTGCCGCCGCCGCCGACCCTGCTTGTATTCTGTTCATGTCGAGAGCAATCTGGACCGGCTTTGCCCCAGAAACTCTATCAGGAGAGACACAGACGATCCCCCAAAGGACATTATCCACGGAGAAGAACCGAAAGGCGGCGAATCAGAAGACAAAGCTTTCGAGCAGTCAAACGAAATGACGAGGTGGGTTCGGGCTGCGCTGATCAAGATGCCCCGCCGAAAACGCCACGTGATCGTTACATGTCGGGCAACTTTGGCCACAACAAGGGAGGGTGGAAGTGGGGGAATATCGGGCGCTATACTAAGGGACGGATTTGACTTGAAAGTGAAAGGTTTCAGACGGATGTGGCTGTCGTGACGTGTGGCAAATATTCAGTGCCGCAGAGTTTCCTGCTCCTCTGCTCCTCCTCCACCTTCGTGGGCTGCCCGAAGCGAGTGCACTTAGGCAGCAAGCTCGCGTGCTCCGACCTTCCTCCGTGTCGTGTGCAGCCGACACGTGGGAATTCGAGCGTTCTTGTCCTATGTGCGGTTGCGTAGCCGTCAATTTGCATAAACGGCTGAGCAGGGCCTGACAGAGGTGAATTGCGATGCCCAGGCCCGCCCAATTTTTACGCTCTGGGGGTCAACCGGGCCTGAGGGAGCCTGGGCAAACCCAATGCGCCACCTAAAGGATCACAAAATCGAAACTTTTAGGGGGATTGACACAAATTGACCCCGGACCAGGATTTAATGTACAATATGATCATCGACCTTTATTCAATATAATTCCTGAACTTTAGCCTAATTTATATTGTTCAATGTAATCTTTAGACTTTTGGTACACGTTTAATTTAGTTAATGAATTATATGAAAATATTCAATATCGTCCATAATCTTGAAGTAATGGAATGACTACATTGAACATCTTCATATAATTTAGGGATTACATTAAACATGTACCAAAAGTCTAGAGACTACGTTAAAATTATGTTAAAGTTCAAGAACTATATTGAACAAATTAAATTTTCAAGGACAACATCAGACATTGAATCGAATTCAGAAACCATTTGTGTCATTATTTAAACTTTTAATCACACTATGCCTTAGACATAACTTGTTTATTGGTTTTCGAGCCCCTTAGTCCCTGCAAATAGCGCAACATGACATGTCCGTTCATAATCCATTCTTGATTTGGGACAGATCGGGTTCAAAAAAGGATCTTAAATAGTCGGAATGGTCTCTTAACGCCTTGTCTTGTTTTTTTTTTTTTTTTTTCTTCGGAGTTATTTAGAGGTGTTAAATGGGTCCACAAACCCATTTATAGACCCATTAGAGGTGTTAAATGGGTGGGTCAGGTCGGGTTTGGGTCGGGTCATTAATGGTCCGACCCAAATTGACTCATTAACCAATTTATGATCCATTTATACTTTATGTAAATTTTTTGACCCATACCCAACCCGACCCATACCCGACCCAAACCCATATTAATAAAATATTTTTATATTTATCTTATTATTTTTTTTAAAGATTATATTACTAAAATAATTCCAAGCAATACAAATCTAATTAATAATTTTTCAATTTTTTATACTTTTTCAAAAAAAAATTATTTTTTCTTTTTCTTTCTTTTCCTCTTTTTCTTCTGCATCCAGACAAGTTCGCTGGCCAACCTATTTTATGAATTGGAGGTATTAAACGTCTCGAAATCAATCAACTTCGACACAAATACAATTGACGACACGTTGATCACCAACGTCAATAGTGAAATTAAGCCCAAATGATTTGCTATCGCCTCCAATTTCCTGTGTAGATAACAATCTATGATGCAATTTGCTTATGCTCACATTCATTCCGAGGAATGAAGGCATGAGTTAGAAAAGTTCATTGCTGAATTAACTTGATACGGATTGTTCATCAAATCCATAACAAAATGTCAGTGCTTTTGCTTCTTGGGCCATCAAAGGCGATATTGTGACTGTACTACCATTAAATTGCTACAACTTCAACACATGATTTGGCTCATAGTCTTGGACTCTTTGTAGTATGACTCCAGAACATATGTTTCAACCAGTGCATCAAATCTAGGGCAAACTATCTAATGCAAATATACACGACTTCCACAAAATGTCTTCAGGAGCTTCTAAGATGTCACACAGCGCTTTCCTCAACCATTACCGACTCGATCTGTCAAATCATATCCTATAGCCAGTCATTCTTTTACAAAAAGAAAAAGAGAACCAGGGGTTTAACCACATGCTTCTATTTGCAGGGCATAGGACTGATCTTGAACTGGTAAAGTTTCGAGAGCATAACAAATTCGTAAACTTGATTAGAGAAATGATTCATAGCAAGTTCCCCTTAGATGTAACGCCATGCTTCATTATGAAGTAGAGCAGAAGACTGAAGCACATGTTCACACTGTCACAGCCACACTACAGATGTTGGTCATTGATCATTTCAATGGTTGGAGCAAACTGCAAAAGCAAAGAGAGCAAGGAAATCTTAGTCACGTAGAGAGAGAGAGAGAGAGAGAGTCTACAAGGCTTACTTCATCATCTTCATTGAAATACGAGAGAGAGAGAGAGAGAGAGAGAGAGAGAGAGAGAGAGAGAGAGAGAGAGAGAGTCTACAAGGCTTACTTCATCATCTTCATTGAAATACACTCCATCAACAGCACTATTTTGCTGGAACTCCCACCCAAAAGTATTCTCAAGTAGTTCCTTGAATTTCCTTGTCTACAAAGCCAAATAGCCCCACTCTAAGTAATTCCTTCATATCCATTTAAATAAGGGTAAGTGACTAGCAAATATGCAAATTGAGATCTATAGTTGCTAGATAGGATGCACAGAACTCAACAAGTTTCTTTCAACGAGCTTCTCCCCAAGGCCAAAGAGAAACATATAATTATAGTTAGGGCAAAGTCACCACTGTAAATAGCTTAAGCAAGTTCGATGGTTCAACTCCCATGAGAAGCAGGAGAAGAAGCAATTAAATCAAATGTAATTGTAAATTTTTAGTATGTGTTTTACTAGTCAATCATATTTATGGTACACAATATGTGCTCATATGAGCTCAAAAGCATATAGCAAACTAGAATAGTGGAAGTGGAACATATCGTAAAGGTTTAAATAGACATTAGATTTGGTTCTCACTCCAATGCCTATACTCTTAAGGACCCTGATTAACCTAAGAATTTATCACCAAATGATCTCCACAACAATAATTTCATTTCATTGCATTTTAAAAGAAACTACAATTCTTGTCTATCGTCATTAGAAGTGCAATGACAAATGGCAAACAACACCAAGGCTCAGAAAACCAACCCAAGATAGAAGTTCTCCATCAACAGCTGGGGCAACTAGCACCAATGAAAAGAAATCCTGAAATTGGGAAACAAAATAAGCTGTCACAAGTTTTAAACATGAATTTGGATTAACAAATGACTCAATTTAGTCAGAAGACAACTGATAAGACAGCTCAATCTCATGAACCCATAAGGAGTCAACATGAATTTAAAGACTCAATACAATTGTAGGTATAATATATTTAAACACAACATGGAAAAGTAGCTAAAACTACAGGATGATTATCACCTTATCCCATTACCTTACAAAGTTGATGCAAAAAGCTATCGATAGAAAACCACGAATCATCCGATAGCGTTGAGGTTCCCTGCTTTGTACTCTTATTGTTTGCAGAGTCCTTTTGAAGTCCATACTTGAGCTGATAGTAAATCACCCTAACAAACTTACAAAAAAAAAAAAAAAAATCCATTTGTCAATACTGGAGCTATCCTAACTAAGCTCAACCAGTATAGGGAGCACAGCCAATAGGCACCACAATTGAGAAATATAATCTAGTGTGCAATTGAGAAACAACAAATTTAGAGTCATTATGACCCAACAACTAGTCTAGAACCTGAAAAGGAAAAGCATCAACTTTGATTAGAAGTTGTAGCACCCCAAAATATACCAAGAATACATCATTATGAAGACAAGTGTATTAAACCACATGAGCAAACAAAAAGAATGAGATGAAAAAAAGTATCTAATGCAAATAGTCTCAAAAGTCAATGATGAGAGACTCTTCATCTAAATCTTCCTCAGGCGGAACTCCAAATAACCAATTTCTAGTGCACAGCTCAGCCTTTACGCTTTCAGGGGGAATGGAGCTACGATATTTATTTAAAATACGTCCTCCAATGCTAAAGGCTGATTCTGAGACAACGGTAGTGATAGGAATGCTCAATATATCACGTGCCATGAGGGATAACTCGGGATACCGATGAGAATGAGTCTTCCAATAATCAAGGACATTGAGATCTGGGACCTTCTTTCTATCAAGCCTATTCTCCTCCAAATACAAATCCAATTGTGACTTAATAGATTGTGATCCAAAGTGTTCACTCTCAAATGCATCATACTCATCAATGTCATCCCAATGTTCTCATCAATGCCCTCAACTGAAATGTTACCTCAACTAGTTGAAGAAGTAAAACGATCATCTCTAAACATAAGGTTCACATATTCATCAAAAAGTGTATAGAGTTTTTCTCGAATGCCCCGTACAAATTCCACATGATCATACATGTCCAACTTTGAGTAGCAAAACTCTAACAAGTGTAACTTATAACGAGGATCTAATGTAACAGCAAATGATAAGACAACACTATAACACTTCCAATATTTTTCAAACTTTTTGAGCATTGCCTTAGCCATAGAACTAATAGCCTCATCCTTAGTATTCCTTGCCCGTATTAAACGAAGCTGAATCTGCCATACTCCATAAAAATATAAATTCGCCATGGGATATCTAACTCCAGAGAACAGAGTAGAAATATCATAAAAGGATTTCAAGAAGAAAGCAATTTTCTTTCCTCTAACCCAATCTTCAGAAGATGGACATATGACAAAATTATGGTCAATTAACTTCAAATGTGAAAATGCACATTCAAAGAAAAGTATGGGACCACTACTACGATATACATTGAGCAAATTTTACTCTCCTCCCTTGTGTAGCTCTCACATATTTGACAGCTTCTCTAATATTATGTAAGGATCCATCAATAACCTTTAAACCTTTCTATATAATAAGATTCAAAACATGTGCACCACAACGCATATGAAAAAATTGTCCATCACATAACAAAGAGGATCTCACAAAAAGTGTATTTCTCCAAATATCAACCATATTGTCATTGTATGATGCATTATCTAAAGTAATGCTGAAAATCTTTCTCTCAATACCCCATTCTCTTAATAAAGACAACAATTTTTCTAAAAGTATGGGACCACTATATGGAGGTGGCACATTGGAGAAACACAAGACTTTTGAATGCAATTCCCAATCCTCATCGATATAATGAGCAGTGAGAGTCATATAATGATCCATAATAACAGATGTCCATAGGTTAGAAGTCAAACATATTTGGCTTGAAAGAGACAATAATTTGGATTTCAAAATTCCCTTCTCTTTTTCATAAACTTTTACCACATCACTTCTTGCTATAAGCCTTGAAATGTGCTTCACATTAGGGTTGAGGTAACTAAACAACTCTCTAGTAGCCTCATGCTCCACAAAAGAGTATGTATAACTGTGTTTGATTATTGCCCTTACTAGCATATCTCTAAACACACTTTGGTCAAATTGTACTATGGAACCATCAACATTAAACTCTCGGTTGGGACAAGTACCTAAATGACGCAACAAGTTTTTTGTCCCATGGCTAGCCGCATAAGTTACTTCACACCACTTACATTTAGCCTTCTTCATGCCATCACCATCTGTGAACTTTTCAAATTTAGACCATACAATCAAAGTGTGTTTTCTTGAATGCTTAGAGCAAGTAGAGTTATCTTCCTCATCCTCACGAACTAAGGATGCAACTCTACGTCTCTCGAATTGTTTTGTAGTTGAATATTCTTCTCAATCCTCATTATATCTTGACATGTCAACTAATTAGTTGGAGAAAACATAAATTAGAACAGGTTCAGGATTGCATGTTATGAATTTAACATAAAGGGTAAAGAATGAATTCATACATGGAACATGGATGTTAATGAAAAACCTAAGTCTCTAGCATCTATCAAAGAATCTAATTGATGAAAAAAAAAACAGTAGTAATCAAATTCATCCTTACCTTCTTTAGAGAGCACAAAACATAATAAAGACACGGGTGCACAAACTTCCCACTCAAGAAAATGAACAAAAGTTCAGATCATTAAAATAACAAATGGTTGTCCAACACCAAAACTCATGGAAGCCAAGTTAGAAGCGAGAAAGACTACTCAATATCTCTAAGCATTGTTCGCTAAGGCTACCTCTAGATTATCTCAATAAAATTGGGCAAAACGTAGGCAGCATCATTTTGTCCTCCTACCCAACAAACCAATCTTCTCTTTCTACCATACCGACCATGAAATACAATGTCCATAAAACGTAAGCACAAAGATTAGCTAATCAGAAATGCTCTGAAACCGTGCTCTGTTCCAAATCCAGATTCCCACAAAACCCAAATATCTTTTCAATTAAACGCTCCCTAGTCATAAACCCATAAGGTAGACCGCGATCAAGAACATCTATATAACCACACACCCTCTTCAATGACGACAGCTCAACATGGAACAAGATTGACAATAACAAACTATAAATGGGCATTAGCAACACTATGAGACCAATGGAACCATTAACACGAAAAGACAATCTGCTCAAACAGTGCAATTCGGGCACCCTTCCAAATTCTTAGCAAAAAAAAACACACATCAACCTAGCATAGAACAAACCACTTCCGCCATTGATTCGACTCGAGCAAAATCACCACTTTCACAAACAAATTGACGACACAAAGCAACCAATGATCGATCAAACATGTCGTCGGGACCATCCCGCCACACGTGCGTGCTCAATTACGTAAAACAACAAGCCGGAACTCAAAATAAAATCCACGAATGCGTGTTCAGATGGATTACCTGAACCAAGCGGCTCCGTCCTCCAACAATGGTTCCGCAAGTCGTTCGCGGCGAGCAGACGAGTGCTGCTTTTAGGGTTTTAGTCCAGCTGATCCGCGAGACTGATCGTGGCGGCAAGGCGACGATGGGTGGCGGCGAGCGGCGGCGAGGCATGGTGACGATGTGCTTCAGTCTTCTGCTTTACTTCATAATGAAGCATGGCGTTACATCTAGGGGGAACTTGCAATGAATCATCTCTCTAATCAAGTTTACGAATTTGTTATGCTCTCGAAACTTTACCAATTCAAGATTAGTCCTATGCCCTACAAATAGAAGCATGTGGTTAAACCCCTGGTTCTCTTTTTCTTTTTGTAAAAGAATGACTAGCTATATGATAGGATTTGACAGATCGAGTCGATAATGGTTGAGGAAAGCGCTGTGTGACAACTTAGAAGCTCCTGAAGACATTTTATGGAAGTCATCTATATTTGCATTAGATAGTTTGCCCTAGATTTGATGCACCAGTTGAAACATATGTTCTGGAGTCATACTGCAAGGTGTCCAAGACTATGAGCCAAATCATGTGTTGAAGCTGCAGCAATTTAATGGTAGTACAGTCAGAATATCGCCTTTGACAGCCCAAGAAGCAAAAGCACTGACATTTTGTTATGGATTTGATGAACAATCCATATCAAGTTAATTCAGCAATGAACTTTTCTAACTCATGCCTTGATTCCTCGGAATGAATGTGAACATAAGCAAATTGCATCATAGATTGTTATCTACATGGGAAATTGGAGGTGATAGCAAATCATTTGGGCTTAATTTCACTATTGACGTTGGTGATCAACGTGTCGTCAATTGTATTTGTGTCGAAGTTGATTGATTTCGAGACATTTAATACCTCCAATTCATAAAAATAGGTTGGCCAGCGAACCTGTCTGGATGTAGAAGAAGAAAAGGAAAAGAAAAAAAGAAAATAATAATAATTTTTTTTTTGAAAATTTATTGATTAGATTTGTATTTCTTGGAAGTATTTTAGTAATATAACTTTAAAAAAATATGTAAGATAAATATGAAAATATTTTATTAATATGGGTTGGGTCGAGTATGGGTTGGGTCGGATATGGGTTGGAAAATTTACATTAAGCATAAACGGATCATAAATGGGGTAATGGGTCAATTTGGATCGGACCATTAATGACCCGACCCACCCATTTAACACCTCTAGAGTTATTCCACGAACACCTGCCTTGGTTAAGAAGTGAAGAACGAGCACGCTCGGAGAGCGCAGTACAACAGAGCCATTTGTTGCGTCCCATGTTACCCGTCCTTGAGTTGCGAATTATACTACTCTCTCGAATCAATGAGGGGTTTCCTTTACACAAATAGCGTATGCTTTTACTTTATGGATTTGATTAATGGACTTGTTAAGGAGGGCAACGGTAGCAAAACCCACCGGATAGCAAAGTCCAAGTACACTAATTACTCCACTAATATCATGGACCACAATCATAAGTACATGTTGAACGTGCTTCATAAGAAAAATACTTAATTTCAAAATATCAAATACTAATAATAATAATAATAATAATAATAATAATAATAATAATAATATATAATAATAAATATATAAATAAATATAAATAAACCCTCTTGCTTGCCTTAGGCTTGCTAGCATCTATTTGCTCACCTTGTTGCTCACCTTTGTTTGCCTTGGCTCACGAGTTTGTTTTTATGGTTTGTTGCTTTTATCAAGTGTGAAAGTTTTATTATTATCTTATCTTATATTCATATTTGATATGGATTGGTGTTCATAGTTTAGTTATTCAATGTCACATTATTAATTGATATATAATTTGAAATAATATGTTTATCTTTTTAAGGAAGACAAAAAAATGAAACAAAAAAAATAAAAAATAAAATCAATTGGTCCATGGTCTACCTTGGAACTGGATTGGACACATAGGATCTGCTCAATTTTTGGTCATAGGCTCAACATGATCGGTTTTTGATCCAAAAAATTAAGAATCAATACTATGTGGATTGAATATTTGAATTAGGTGTTGAATTGACCCAATCTAAACCATGTTCACCTTTAGTCTAGAGAAATAGTGCAAAAGGTTTACAAAATTCAATTGATGCGCCCAAGGTCAATGAGCAAAAGAGATAAATATTTACCCAATAGGGCCCGGCTTCCACTATATGCTTCATCAAAGATCCTCAATCGAATCTCTACAAGGACTTTAAGAGTTGAAGGTTGGCTTTTCAGGAATATTTGCAAGCTCCCCCAAACCACCAAACCCTAACGAATAGGTACGAAGCGTGTTAGCATTGTCCTCTGTTCACCACTTGTCCAAATATCGATTAGGCACAAATCCCGCACGAAAGAAGTGCCCTCGCCTGAATTCGTCGAGGACGGCGACAAGAATCGCCTCCGGGGCTCACATGCAGTAAAATCATCTCATCCTGTGATTCATTCTCCATAGAGGAAGATCGAAAGCGACGGTGGGGCCCACTCGTTTGTCGTGGGTCGAGATGTTGATTTAAAAAATGGGCCAACGATCAGGTTTTGTCGACTAGTCGGTATACGCTCATTCCGAGCATCGCTTGAGAAACTCCTGGACGAAATTCTCACTCCAACATCCTTAACCTGTCTCGCTAGCTTCTCCTGTGGTGCTGTCTTCCTGTCAAATTCCCCGTATTCTTAGCCATAATGTTTTGTGGTCGTCAAATTCTTGCTTGTCGCTTACAAAACAATGAAGCATAAAACAAGCAAAACAGATACTTCCGTAGCCGGAACATCTAAATGACAAACCTTTGAATCATCCAACACATGGGGGTGGCGAGAGCGATATTTGCATCCAGTTAAGGGATGGCATTGAAGTACAAAGGCAAATGAATTGCTCCTAGCATTTGAAAGTTGTCATTCCTTTCTTTTACTTAGTTGATTTTCTGCCTACATAATCATCTCTCACTCCACATTAAATTGTAAAGCGAGAGAGAAAGAAAGGGGGGGGGGGAGAGAGGGAGAGGGAGTGAAAACATTTCTTGCCTAACTTCTCTACAGCCCTTTCCATTATGTGCATATATTTATGGTCCCAATTTTCCACCATCCTCATCAATTTCCTACTTAATATATCAGCCTTTTCTCTGTACAAGATTAATAGTCTTCACATAACTACGCCTGTAGACCCCACTCTGCCTACTCTCTTTCTTTCCTTCTGTTTGGCTACCTGAGTCCACTATGTAGAAGTTTCCTTTACTGAGACTAATTCAATTCAGAGCAGAAAGTTCAAATAGAAAGATCTCAAATTTGGTTCTTATCTTGAGAAATTGCATTGACATTTCACATTGGTTCCTTAACTTATGCTTTAGAGAAAGAGAGAGAATGCTGCACATAAACAAATTTTTCAAAAGACAAGTTTCAGTTCTCAAAGGACATAAAAGCTGTTATTTTACCAACAAAACACAACATAAGTTCTCATGGCAACTCCTGAATATGCTTTGTCCAATTCTTCATATTTTCACAATGTCCAAGTGAAATCAACAGCCACCAAAAGTTGAATCTCTGCGGAGACTAACTTCAAAAGGATCTTGGCTTCATGACGATGGTGGAGTGCTTCATTATGTGCAAGCTGAATTGGCCACCCTTCTCAGTGGTGTCGAGCTTCGATTGTCCAGGGGGCGGCAAGAGCTCGAAGTTCTGCACCAACTGGCCGATGGTGACCCCGAGGATGGGCAGGGCCAGGATGATCCCGGGGCAGCTCCTCCGGCCGACTCCAAAGGGGAGGTACCGGAAGTCGTTCCCGTTGGCCTCGACCTTCGCCTCCTCCTCCAGGAACCGCTCGGGCCGGAACTCCTCGGGCTTCTTCCAGTGGGCAGGGTTGTTGGCCAGCCACCACGCGTTGACCAGGATCTTGCTCTCGGCGGGGATGTCGTAGCCCCCGAGCTTGGCGTCGTGGAGGTTCATGTGGGGCACGAGGAGCGGGATCGCCATCCGGAGCCTCAGGGTCTCCTTGATCACCGCCTGGAGGTACGGCAGCTTGTGGAGCTCGGGCTCGGTGACTGGCACGCCAGGGCCCAGGACCGTGTCGATCTCCTCCCTCAGCTTCCTCTGGATCTGGGGGTGGTTCACGAGCTCCGCGATGCCCCATTCAATCGACCAGAGTGTCGTCTCGATCGCTGCACCATGTCAACTCATCAGCATTCCATTCGACCACAAATGTACGAACGAAAAAACAAATCGACGGCTTCATTTTCTTCTACGTGACGTCGACGCCCGTCAGTGCTCACCTACCACACGAGAACTACTCCCCCTCACGCGGGCATCAACCTATGACCGACAAAATGTACATGAACCGACGGGAAAAAAAGGCACGGACTGGTGCGGTTGGTGGTGCGTCTTGGTAGGTGAGGACGACGCGGGAGAAGGTGGGTTTTTCTTGCGGGGGTTGGTCGGGCAACTTCGTTCATCAACCGTCGCGCACCCGCGCACGAAGTAGGTTTCCATCCGGTGGCTGACATTTCAACCCCCACGTTGGAACGCAAGCCACGCCAATCCTTCCCACCTTCGGGACCCCACAAAAGTTTCCTTCGCTTATTCGACTCGCACGCCTTCTCCAATATCGGCTTTAACTAAGCAAATCGAATGGAAATTTGGGAAAAAGGCGCTCTCGAAGCCGAAAAGGAAAAGTTGGAATTTTCAATGCGCTAATGGCTTTTTCCTATCATCCAAAATCGCGGCGGGCGATGGTCCATGAGTACGTCACGAGCCGGACGGGCAAAAAAGGTCCAACTTCACATTATCCTCATGCTTATCCTCATATTAAATAAATAGCATTAAAGTAGGGCACCAGCTACACCGTCAAATCGGGTGGCAAAAGGACTGTCATCGTTATCGAGCTTTTCATCTGAATTTTTGGCCAAATAAAATAACACGATTTCGCCGTCTGATCATGTCCATCTCCCCCCGAAAATGGCTTTGACTATTTCCCCTGCCTATTTTATGGATATTTTACCGAACTGCCCCTCTTGTCTAGCATCAATGATAACTAGTCAAAGCCCTTGACCCGATCTTCCTCTTTTATCATGGTTTCGCTTCACCTATACACAACCATATATGGGCCGGAGAAGTGGCCCCCGACGTAACACGCGTCGCAATCTTAATGGCAAGAGAGTCCAGCGACATGCCAGCCGGCGTTACTTAAGTTTTCTACCCCACAAACATCCAAGTGGTCGATTTGACTTCATGGCGGCAATGACGCGTTCTACTAATCACCCCATTTCTTCCATTCCTATCCTAGCTCTCCCCTGTTTTGTCCGACGAGTTCGATTCATGGGTTTTACTCGAAATGGGCAATTGCTCATTTACTTTGTGGATCCAATTGTAAAGATTTTTTGCCAATACGAGCTTAATTGCAGAAAGAAAAGAAGGGCAAGCAATTTTTCGAGAGGTACCCGCAACGTTGATGTTCTCGACGATGTATAGAACGTTGTCCTCGTTGATTTCGCCCTTCTGCTGCGCCTCGAGGATGTGGTCCATCGCGCACTTCAGCCCCTCGTTGTCCATCCGCTTCACGCTGGCCAGTTTCCTGCAGAAGTTCTTGATATTTTCAGTTTCAGGCCATCAAAAACCAACTTTTTCACAAACCCCCGGAAACTCCAAAATTCAATTCAAGCACCGACGGGTTATTCCGGTTTCCACCATTCCACGACAGCACTCAGAAAAGTCATAAATTTGCAGACAATAACTCCCACGGATTTAAATTTAATGCAGCTTTAAAGTGGGAAGCTCGATTTGCCGTTTCCAGCTCTGCCCCCCCGTCACTACGTTTTGCATTCCTTATTTTCTCAACTAATTGCTAAAAAACAGAAGAAAATAAGATTATGGTCATGGTCTATAGGGCATGAGCCATGCGGTAGCTTTGTCAGTTGTCACTGATGGAGCCGCCTAATCACCATCTAAGTGGGTCAACTTAGCCATCCTTTCATTTTCACGTAATAACTAGGCCGACAACGGCGAAAACAGAGACAAAAAAAAGATCCACGTGCACTCATCAAGGCTGAGGACAATATCCTGCGCCCCTGTCTATTTTACGAAAATAAATATAACTTATTTTACTAAAAAAAAAAAAAAAAAAAAAAGAGTAAATGAAACTAGCTATGATCTGAGGTAGTCAGACGATATGGAAGAATGAATGAATGAAAGAAGGGGGACGAGATTGCTTACTTCCTCTCGTCGACGAAGTAGTCCTTGAAGAGCTGCAGCCTGCGCTCCTTGACCTCCTTGCAGATCTTCAGGTAGCCTCGCAGGAAGGGCCTCAGGATGGGGATGAAGTCGCCGTAGTTGTAGTCGAAGCTCTGCGCGAGGCGGCTCCGCTCGCCGTTGAGGGCCTTGAGCTTGACGAAGAGCGGGTCGTCCTCTCTGTCGAACCGCCGGTCGAACATGATCCGGTACATGTTGTTGTACATCATCATCTGCAGCCTGCGCCGGAGCACGATCCCCTCGCGGGCGGCGGCGGGGTTCTTCTTGACGTCCTCGACGACGGCGGCGGCCTCGGCCTCCCACCCCTCCCGGTACTGCTGCACCACCTTGTTGGTGAAGAAGGGCACCGTCATGATGCGGCGCATCTTGCGCCAGTGCTCCCCGTACACCGTGAACACCATGTCCTGCCCCTTCCCGGTGAAGATGTCGAAGACGACGTTCCGGGTGCGGGACCCGAACTCGACGCCCTGCGTGTGAGCACCTCCTTGGAGAGGTCCGGGGACGAGACGACCACGAGGTTGCGCTGCCCCATGCGGAGGAGGAGGATGTCGCCGAACTTCTTGGCGAGGTCGGTGAGGTTCCGGTGGTTGAGGTCGTCGCCGACCTGGAGCCAGTTGCCGAAGATGGGCACGGGGAGGGGGCCCGGGGGGAGGCGGAACCGCTTGCCCCGGAGCTTGGAGACCGCGATAGCCACGATGGCGGCGGCGAAGAGGCCCAGGAGGGCCTTCTCCAGGAGGAGGAGATCCATGGCTGGCGGTGATCGCGGGCAGAGGCGGAGGGTTTTTGCGGGGGGCGACGAGGAGGAGGAGGAGGGAGGTGGCGGTGATGGTGGGGGTGGGGTGGATGAGTTTCGGGCTTAAATAAGCGAACGCTAATTATTTGGTTTGGGCGAAAAGAAAAATAGAAAAGAAAATGAGAAAAAAGACTGGAAAATGCAAAAAGGGGCGGACGGACGGATGGATCGTTGGATGGCGTGACGCGCGGTGGCGTTAGGTGGAACGTGCGCGCGTTCGGCGTGGGATCAGTACGTGGAAATACGGACTCCGTTAGAGGACGGGAGGGAGGGAGGGTTGACGGCGTTACTTGACGGTTTGGGAGAGGCTGCCGGTTGAGGTGGGTGTGTCAACGAACGGGAGTAGGTGAGCGTGGGGAATTCTTCTTTTTTTCTTTTTCATTTTTTAATTAGTAGTATCTTATTTATTTTATAAATTTTGGGAGTGGGTTGGTGAGGGCAAGGAACGCATTGACTTTGAGGAAGTAAAATGCCTTGCCTTGGCCTTGCATTCACCGCTCTCTCTCTCTCTCTCTCTCTCTCTCTCTCCACATGGATAGGGCAACTTGGGTGTACCTCTCTTATTCTAGTATCAAATTAATTAGACTACGTTTGACAGTCTGGACAAGATTTGAAATAGGATAAAATTTATTATATTCTACATTTAGATAGAATAGACTCAAATATAAAAGGTATATGATCCGGATAAAACTATCTCATAAAATAAATAGGATAAAGGTAGATAAAACTTCTAATATTCATAATAGAAAAGTTATTTTTCTTGAATAAAATTTTTATTAAATTAATAAAATTGAAATCATATTTCCTTTTTTTTTGGTTAATAAGAATTCGATATAAACAATAAATGAAAATTCAAAATAACAAGAAATATAAAATTATTTTTTATTTATATATTCAACTTTATCTCTATCTTATAATATAAATTAAATATATAAATATACATTTATATTTATATTTATTGCATATTTTATGTATTTTTGTATTTTAAGTATATTAGTATAAAGAAAATGATGGAAGAGGAAAAAATAAATAATAAATAAAATAATATTAAAAAAGAGGGAAAATATAATTAAAAAATAAAATGTAAATTAGGGAATAGTATCGCGAAAATTTTTTACCATCTCATTTGTGGACTTTTATATTCATTTACATTGATATGCTGTTTATACTAAAAAAACGTGCATGATGTGATGCGAATATATTTACTTTTCTATTATTATTTACTAAATAATGAATAAGACATAGCAAAATCTTTGAATTTCATATTCTATTACATCCGGTCCTATCTTAATTAGAAATTCAGACAATAAAACAGAATCTTAGTGTATAATGCCAAAGCATAACGCCCAAAAGAGAAAATTTAACTACATGAATTGAGAACATGGTAGAACGCCTGCATGCATACCCAAAAAACTGAGGAAATTACTAAGAAAGCCTTAGACCTACTACACCTATGCCAATTCAGACCTAAAAACCTTGAATTTGGCCAATTTATTCTTACACCTTTCAATGATTTGCCAATAAAGTCCACCCAACTAATTTTGACAGAGAACCGTTGACATAAACATTGGCTATCCTACATGATATAATTGAGACTAACATGGATAGAACTCAAAAGCTTAAAGAGACCATAGGTGTATAAAGAGCTTATAAGCCCTGTAATTAAGCGATATAAGATATTATAACGCCTCTCTCAAACACAAGTTAGATTAGGAATGATGCGTGAAATTCGACGAACGAGGCCGCACGCACAAAATAAATTGGGCAAGACTTAACTCCGGTATTATGTTAGAATAACCAAATCAAAAACCTAACATGAGACATACCCAAGTGGCGATTATTTAGGAATGGGTCTTATTGACGAACTCCTTTACGTCACTCTCCAAGCGCTTGTCTCTCATTCTAAAAGGCCACCAGGAGACATACCTTATATGAGGTATCTCAGAATCAGATTGGTCCGAGGCCAGTCTATTCTTGTACCCCACATGTAAAGATTCCTGCTCTAATAACATTCGCAATAAATTACTTCACAAGATTTCTCCCATCCCGAGACTAGATGTCTTTTTTTTTACTGTGCTCGATCGAGTCTCTACGAAAAGACAGAGCAGCTTAAAGAGAATGCAAGTTAACCCTTGGAGTCTTCTGTATGAAATTTTGGGGAAATACTTTTCTGAATATGATGATCAATTGTTAACATGGGTTCAGTCAAATAGAGCGGGTCCAAGCAAATATTTCATAAGAAAGACGTCCAGGAGACACAAAGAATCTTAAAATCAAGCTTTATTTTTAAGTTTTTTCTTTTTATATGTAGCTTCTTACAATTGTGATCTTAGACAGATGTTTCGATATTTAAATGAGGGATCGGTGGAGAGATTCAAAGGAAAATAACAAAAATTCAAAACGAATGATACTTAGGAATTTAGATTAAGCGCTTGTTCAATAAAATTGAAAAAGGAGTGCTGAAAATTTAAGTAGTGAATTTTATATTTCAATAGTTTTAAATGATGAAAATACAAGTAGAAAGTTATTCGAGTTGATGATGAAATATTATTAATTTCTTGAGATTCATGGAATTTTCATCGTTATCGATGTGCTTTTGTGATATGATTGGTAAGATTCTAATTCCCAAGCTATTTTTTCTACTTGAAGAATTAAGTTTCCCCTTCTTTAAGTGACTAGTGATCTTTTATTAACTTAGGGTCCGTTCATTTTGCGGAAAATGAGCCACTTCCAAAAAATATTTTCTCATAAGTCATTTTCCAGGAAAATGACAATATTTTCTGGTGTTCGGTTAAAACCTGAAAATGTTTTGGAAAATATTTTTCGATGTTTGTTAAAGAAAATATTTTCTAAAACTTCACCACTTAAGCATGCATCACTTACCGACCTATAAATTTTTAAAATATAAACTTGCCTTTAAATCCATGCAAACTTACTTCATATTTATGTTCCCTCATTGTCGCCAAATGCTCATCTACTCTAAAAAATGTTCGTATGGACTTTAAAAAGAAGAAAAAGAGAAAAGAAGCAAAGCATGTACAACCCTCATCTTTTGTGTTCTAATAAACAAAAGAAAAAATAAGCAAAGCATGAAGAACCATTTGCTTGAGTAATGTACAATTGTAGGGTAGAATAAATAAAGAAAATGATAAGCAAAAGTGTAGAGTGTGAGCTTGAGATCAACGAGCTCAAGATTTGCCTAGCAACGGCCAACGACTAGTTAAGAAAGAAGAAGATGGGAAACAAAGAAAAGAAAAGGGAAATTAAAAATAATTCGAATTAAAAAAGAAAAAGAAAATTAAAAAATAATTCGAAAAAAAAAGACAAAAAAAGGGAGGAGGAAGCGAGGATTTGTAGAGATGTGAGATAAGAGAGATCAAGTGAGGAAAATGTTTTCTACTTTTCAAAAGTGGAAAACATTTTCCCTTAATTTAGAATACTTTTTTTCTTTTATGGAAAATATTTTTTTCTAAGGAATTCATTTTCAGTGAAATGAATGTCGGAAAATTTGGAAAACTTTTCCCTGAAATTATTTTCCACGAAACGAATGGAGCATTAATTGAATCTTTTAAGTTTTTGTTGGTCATGATTATCACACAACCTAAATATCATTTTTTTTTTTTTTTTTTTATGGGTCTGAAGCTGAATATCATTAAATGCTGGATTTAAAAAAAAAAATTGCGGCACTCAATTAGATAATCAAATAGGCTTAAAGTGTTATATTAATTTCATTCATTAAATGCAATAAGACAAGTTAAATCAAGTTAACTTGCGCAAGAAACTAGTTCTCTTTTAGGAAGGGTATCCATTATTTGATGGTGATGAAACATTGTAGTATTCACTGTTAAAGGATTGAATTATGCGAGTCTTGACTTCCACGGAAAATTGTTGTGCTCATCAAAGTTAACACGAAGCCGTACCAATAATGAGGAGAAAATGTAACTAATGACCACGAGATCCGCTATCATTTTCCAATGAATAAGCCAATCAGTACGATGCAAGGCCGATTGTGTCCAAATTCTCATTTGCCATTTAAAAAAGGAAAAAGAAAAACTCATTTACCTATTTAGGGTAAGAAAAACACACACATCATAGAGTCAAATTTGTGGATTTTGTTTAGGTATATGTTTGTTTTGTTTACTCTTTAGGAAAATTATCTAATCAATCCTAAATTTATTATGTGAATGTCACTTTTCAATTTTGCCAATTTAATTATAAACTTTTGAAATTCAAATGTATTCATTTCGATCAATTTTATTAGAAATAACTAGCGTATCAATCCAATCATCACCATTGTTTTGCGTGGAGTGCTGCCACGTCAGCAATTCTTGCAAAAATTGTCTTGAAGGATTATATTGAAATTTTGCACAAATGTTATATAACTAAATTAGCAAAATTGGGAAATTTGTAATTAAATTGACATCTATATTATAAATTCAAAACTAATTGGGTAAGTTTCCCTTAATATGTTTTTTTTTTTGGTCGTAAGTTTCCCTTACCATTTAAGCTTCTACAATAATGATTAAAAAAAAATCTTATGATTATGCATTTTGCTATAGCTGAGTGTCTGTTTTGGATTAAGGTTTACTCGCGGGGGAGAAAGTATGCATTGAGTACTTTCGCTGGATTAATTACTTACGATGATTGATTTTATTACCTTGAAATTATGTCTGGAAACATGTTTTATTTGAAATTAGGCATTTCGAACTTTATAATATAATTTTCAAATATCAATGTGGTGAAAAGATAATTATAATCAAATTCTAATTTAAAACAGAAGAACTATTCTAAGGCAATGGAAATAAAAAAAATTACTACAATGCCGAGCCAGAAATATAACCTAATGCCATAAAGGAATTTACCTAAAGCAACAAGTGTTTTGTTACCCTAAAGCAACAAGTGTTTTGTTACCTATGGTGGCCATTTGGCATGAAAATTAACTGAAGCCGACAAATTTTTGTCACCATAGACTTGACAATATGTCATATTTCCATCACCAATTGGCAACTCATGGCAATGAGAAAAGAGTTTTGTCATCCTTGGCTAGACCATCTTCTTACGTCCCTTTCGGTTTTCAAAGGTGATAAGTTTTATTGTTCGTATTCACATACATTTTGACATAGGTGAAAGCGACGGGTAACAGATTAACCCTTTCTTTTCTATGGCGTCTCTCGCTCTCTTCCCCTCCCAACACCCATCGGACAAGCTCACACCCACACACCCAACACCACATTTCCATTTCATGTCGGAGGCCGTCACAACCGTCGCCCAACCTCAAAATCCGAGGTTTGGGTGCGCATGATGATATAAACAAATCTTTTTACAGACCGTAAAGATGTAAAATATAGGTTTTGAAATGTAATGATAATTCTTGACTGGAGAATAAAGCCGAGGATGGTTCTTACAATTTTCCTTATCTTTGATTACTATCCATGCCCCATGTTTCTACTCGACCTAGTCAAAAAAATTACATTAAGTTATTAATATTATTTTGTCTCGTTTTGTTTGGTGGGAAAACGGGAGCAAAAGTCGGACTTTCCATCACGTTTGGCCCATGCTCGCAGACGGTGTTTCTCTTACTCTTCGTCCGAGGAATGGAAGAGTCAATCCATCACCCTCATGCCCACCTACCACCCCCTTTCAATTCTCACATCGCCACCATCTCTTCGCCTCTACTAGCGAGGCCAATTCTTGTCAATTCAAGCCCGGTCGCAGTCGTCAGGTCTCATTGGCCCCTTCGATTTCTTAACCCTCTCCTCTCCGCCCTCGCTATCCTTCGATGCGATTTTCCACTCGGTCTGATGTGGTTATTGTTATCCTGTGAAAGAATGTATCGACACTTGTATCGAATAGGATCGAGAGGAGGTAGGACAAATCGCAGTCACTGGTGATGCATTCCTTGATCATTTGATGTCTCTAGTATCCAATCGAAGTTTCGATAACAGGATTTTCATACGTAAATGCACGTGAATGAACAGAGCCTGATAAATATCTACGCATCTAAACAGCATATCCATTGCAACATTAGGATATGCAGCAAATGAATAGAATCCAGTGAACATCAAACCGCATATCCATTGTAATATTAGGATATACAGTGAATTAATAGAATTTGGTGAATATCTACGCATCTAAGTCGCATATTCATCGTAACATTAGAATATATAATTAATAAATGGAACCCGATGAACCGCACGATTATCATCCCCATGATGTCATGATTGTGACATTAAAGGCTAATGAAATTGCAATATGGTGGGAGGATACACGAAGAAGGGTCGAGAAAGCTGGGGAACGGACCGGTTCAAAAGGAGGAGGGGAGGATTGCTTCACCTACCCCGATGGAAAGGGACGTAGGGAACAACCACGACTCACCAACCTACCACCAAAAAGCTAACCCCAATCTTTCATCTCATGTTCTAGCTACCCCCTCTCTTTGATCATCGCCTTCGTCGTGCATTCGGCCACGTCAACGCCATCTCAATAATGCGATTACTTCCGCACGAAGAAAAAAAAAAAAAAGAAATTTCGTGACCATAAATTATTGCGAGAGGAAGGAGAAATTGTCGTTGACGTCGTCCGCCCGTCTTGGTGAATTCCTTGTTTTTTTTCTCCTTCTTTTGACCCCTTTCTGGGCCGGACATTTAGGGGAGTTCATGTTGGTGTACTTAGGTAATGAGATCTCTTTGGGCTTTGCATTTATTTAATCGCATCGAAGAGAAAAAATTCCGAGAGAGCAACGTGGAATTAACATCATTCACCCTTTGGATTTTTGGGATTCATCACACTTTACCGAAATCCCAGACCCTCGTTGTCATAATCTCAGTTCAGCGAGTGCCCCCGAAGACACAGGATTAGCATATATCATATGGATTTTTGAAAAAAAAAAATCAATAAATAAATGCGTTAGAAACTGCAAAACTAGCTTAATTGATTGCTTGGTGCTCTTGCACCATCCTTCAACAAAATCGAAATTAAAAGTAGCCGTAAACAGGTGATCAGATGCCGCTTGTTAACAAAATCATTTTCCAAAATGGCCGGAATCTATCGCCATGGGACCATGGCCGCACGTCCATTTAGATATAAAGGCGAACCGGCCCTATGCTCGTTAAGTTTCTTGTCAATACTTCGGTACATAAAGTATCTTTGATGGATACTCGTTCGCAAGGCCAGCTCCGATGCCGTTGCCAATGCATTGATTGCTCGTTCTAATCTTTCGCAATTTGAAATGGACGCTTTGATTGCGAATTGAAGTGAAATCGCCAGGACCATACCGCAGACAAAACAAATGTGCAGTTAAGTGTTATCTTTCGTTCCTTCACTTTTGCACTGAAGAAGCACACTTGTCTTCTTGAATTGCAATTGTTGGAATTCAAGTTGGCGGAAGACGACTTACCTGTTTCTTATGCGCAATTAACAATTTACCCTAGAACAATCGTTGAATTGTGAATGAATCACAAAAAATATTACCTCACGTTGGTCTGAATGAAATCACGAGGAAAAATATCCGATTTCCACAACGTAAATGCCAATTGTTTTTATAAAGAAGAAATGGAACGCCTTGTTTTCTTTTGATGAAAAGGGGACAAGAAAATGAGAACTTTCTTTCTAAGCGTACGTTCTACCAACCCACTCAACGGTTGTCTTCAGAGTCTTTTATATGATTCCATCACACAATTTCAAAGGGTGTCTTTCTATCGTAGCATATCAAGACGAAATGGTGCATTCTCATTGCACCCCATAAATTGTTTAGCATTTTCATATGGCAATTTCACAATAGTAAGAGCTTCTCTTTTCTTTTCTTTTCTTTTCTTTTTCTTTTTCTTTCTCCATAGCTACTTAATACATGAAGTGTCTTCTTAATTATACATAATGAAGTTTCTTGAACAGCCATTTCCACAATTTGATTTGTAGTGAACATTTTCCTTCGATGATTGTGAAAGAAATTATTTTGTTGTTGGGCTTTTCTTAATTAGGCTTCATTTGTTTTACAAGAAATAAATATTTTGAAAAATATTTTGCTAAAAATGGTTCATTGTATTGTTTAAAATAATTCATTCCTGAAAAATGTCTTCATTATAGATAAAGACATATTTTTGAATATTTTCGTAAATGATAAAATTATTTTTCATTCATTCTTTTTTGTAAATGATAAAAGTAATCGTTTTTAGAAAATAATTTTTAAATCATTTATTTTTCATAAAATAAATAGAGCTTAATATTGTTTTTTTCTCCTTGTCCTTCTCTCTCTCTCTCTCTCTCTCTCTATAACCATCATTTCTCACTTTACTCGCTTTGTCAATCCTCTCTAGAATCTTCTTAGACACCATGGTGTCTCTCTCTCACTAACATCATTCCTTGCTTCACTCGTTGTGTCAATCCTCTCCAGAATCTTCACATCACTCATTTCTCTTACTTCAAAGACACCACCTCTCTCTCTCTCTCTCTCTCTCTCTCTCTCTCTCTCTCTCTCTTCAATCAATCGCCCCTCAAGTTCAATTTCGACCCAATTTTCACCCAATTCGGGAAATCATATGGAAATCCCAAACATACTAGAGTAATACAAAGCACAAAATCGTGTGTTTTAATGGAGAATGGAATTGGCTTTCCGTAGAAAAGAATATTTCAAATTCGATTGTCGTTTAGTGGCAGCAACTTCACATGGTAGATGCTCCGATTCCTATGTATTTTGATACCTAATAGTCGCTTTTTCTTTCTCATGCATGTAAGCGTTATTTTTGGCAATCATTCAATGGGTCCAAGTATGATCATACGGATAAGCAGTTTCCTCTCTCTCACCATCATTTCTCTCTTTACTCGCTATGTCAATCCTATGTAGAATCTTCCTAGACACCTTTTTAGCATCTCTCTCTCTCACTAAACATCATTTCTCGCTTGACTCGTTGTGTCAATCCTCTCCAGAATCTTCACATCACTCATTTCTCTTACCTCAAAGACACCAATCTTCAATGGATCACCTCTCATATAATTTCGCCCTAATGTTCACTCAATTCAAGAAATAAATTGGAAATCCTAAACGTATTAGAGCAAACACAAAATCTTGTGTTTTAATAGAGAATGGAATTGGCTTTTCTTTCCATAGAAAAGAGTATCTCCATTTTTCCAAGAATTTTTGCCAAACTAATGCAAATTTACATATTCTCAATTTGATTGTCCATCAATGGCAGCCAACTTCACATGGTAGGTGCTCTGATATCTATGTTTTACTTGATGCCCAATAGTCCATTTTTCTCTCCCCTACACATGAGCATTCTTACCTGTCATCTAAGCCTGAATGATAGGCAATTGATTTCATTCAATCAATGTGTTGTACTCTTAGTTCTTTGCAATCACTCAATGCATTGGACCATGATCATACGTTTTTCTTTGTCTATGTGGATGGGCATGTGTGGCATCCCTAGCTTAACTTCCTCGATGTATTGTTCGTTTTGACCCGTCTTATTTCAAGTCTCATGATTTAGTACACATAAACGCTTGCCAAAAAGTTATCCATAAAACTTTTTGTGCTCTCTCCCAAACGTAATTAATATTGGAATTCTAAATGCTATATGATGTTATGTCAAAAACATGTCTTTTCATTTGATTTTAGTTTTAAACATAAAATTTAAGAACACTCTCCCTGTGTTTGGTGCAAAATGTTTCAATCTATTCCTACCCTCTTCCCATTCTAGAAGGCTACCAAAAGTTGCTCTTTATTCGAATCCTCTCATTCTATTAATCACTCCTCATGTTGGCTGGGCCTCCCCTATGGTGGGCAATGCAACCCTTGCCCAGGCAAGGTTGTTTGTCCATGGCCTGTGACTAATCACATGGAAGAAGAAAGGCCAAAAAAAAAAAAGAAATAAAATCAGAAAAAAATATTAAAATATTATAAAAATGGTCAAAGTTAGTGCTGACGGTGTCATGTAAGTTGACCAACATCTATGTCAGCAACACTAGTCAAAAGTAGTGTGAAGGAATGAATTGGCACTATATTAAAATGTTTATGACTAAATTATCACGATTAAAATGTTTAGAAATAAATTGGCATCAATACAATACGTTCATAGTTTTATTTTACACTTTTACCGACCAAGTGGTCACATATGAACTGTCAGATTTCCTTGCACATATTATAGGACTGAACTAATTTATCAAGGGTAAATGAAAGAGGTAAGAAATTATGACATTTAAAAGCTGGACACCATTGAAAAATTTTGAGCTAATATCTTTATTATTCCCCATGTACCAGGATAAATGCAGGAACTGGATAAAATAGGTTTTCGAATCTCGGATTCAATATCTCCTAGAGATATGAGCAAGTGATTCAAACACATGATTTAACAAATCCTAAACCTTTGATGAAAAAAAAAAAAAGTCGAATAATATCAATGGCCAGTATCCGACGAATAATAATCGTACATTTCTGAAAAATAGACAAAGTGATCATTATTAAGTGTCCGCAGAACATTAATTTTAAAATCACATGAATCTCCCATAGATTCTAAAAGTAAAACATTTCTTCCCGAATATAATTTCATCTTCTAAAAATAAGCCAAACCATATACATTTACGTTTAATCCTTTTACGCTTGGAAACATGCATGATACGTGATGAATGCGATGTGCTCCTGAACCCTAAAACTTCTGGGGAGCTGCGAGTGCTAGCTCGTTTGGTAAAAAAAAAAGAAAAAAAGAAAGGTGGATGAAGAGAATTTGCCAGTACCAATTCTGTTTTTAGTAGGTATTTTTAGACAATTTGACCACGACCAGCTTAAATAAAATAATTGCAGAACAGCGAAGTTACGCATTGATTAAGTCCCAATTGATCGGATCATCTCCGTACCTGTTCCGTTTACTTTCGCATTGATCTGGGATCACGTCGACGTAAACGTCTATTGATGTTGACTCTCGAGCTTGAACCGGTCTTGAGATCTAGAGACGAAAGAGTCTGGATAATCACAACTGCCAGTTTCGTTCGTCATCATGAAAGCAGACATGGAAAGAAGGAAGTCTTCGACGTTTTTACTATCTACGTGAATAATCGTCTTTGACTGTAGCTTGCAAGGAGAAAAAGAAAAAACCCTTCGCTTTCGGAAACTCAGACGAGTACAGAGAGCTACTGGTCCAACACGTGATATCTGTACATGGTCAATAACGTTGTCGCATTTGAAAGTGAAGCATGGATGTTATAACACCACGCGATCCCAGAGGACAGGAGGCCATGAATTGGAATCTGCTTGCGGTGGTATCATGTGCATCTCGCCTGGATGAATGGCTTCTCAACTCTATCTCACTGCGTTTCTGGTGACGAAGATGGTCTACCCCGGAGCAGCGGCTCTTGAATGGAATTGGGTGACGCCATCTCTATAGTATTAAATCCGAACATACCGACCGTGGCACGATGCCGAGCTTCTCATAGTAAAGCTCAAAGAAAATTGTCTCGCTGGTCCTCTAAGTCGGTCTCTCCCTGCCCTTTCTGGTTTAGCTACAAGATGTTGAGTTTTTTTTTTTTTTTTTTTTTCAGGCTATTAGAAAAATTACAAGAATCTGGGTTTGAGTTCCCGTGGATAGATATCATACCGGATTTACTGCCATCTATTTCCGGAATTTGGGATCGATCTCACTTGACCAAAAACCCGAGCACTCATTATTATAATCTCATGTTAGTGATTGCCCTAGAAACATGTGTTTTGCATATTTAGTATGAATTCTCAAAGAATGGATATCTAGAAACTGCAAAAGTATTTTAATACATAAGTATCTTTGATGCACTTGCTAACATCACCGGATCTGATTTTTACCAACGGATTAATGGCTCATTCTAATTTTTCCATGTAAATAGCATGCTTTGATTAAGCAATATTAAAGTGAAAAACCGTGACTTCGTCAGGACCATAACACATAGAATACAATGTAAATAAAGCAACCTTCAGCGAGCGATGGGAAATATTAGATCTGATTTGGAGGTTCCATAGGAAAATTTATGCAAATCTTTCGTTTTTGAACTTTAATGTTGCAAAGTACACCTGCAATTTAAATGGGAAATAATAATTATTAAACTGGTATGCGCGATTAGAATGAGCAAATGGTGCATTAATTAGAGGAGAGACATCAATGATGGGGCAAGTTTCGCTAGTCCAATTGGCTTAAACCTAGACGTTAATGCACACTAGAAAAGAGTAAAGAGTAATTTTATATAAAATGTGACCAGGATCATGGATAATTGTTTATTAGTATTTAAGCTCCGATTCTCTCGCGAAAAAATGAATAATTTTAAAAATATTTTCTTAAAATTGACCATCCTCATTAGACCGAATAGTCACATTATGAATTATCGAATTTCTTTCTGTGTTTGAGCTAATTTATCCAAGGGTAAATAAAGAGGTAAGAAATTATCACATATAAAAGCAGGAGATCTTTGAAACATTGCGAGTTCGTATCTTTGTTATTCCCAATGTACCAGGATAAATAAGGAGGTGAATAAAATAACATAGGATTCAAATCTTGGATCCAATGAATCCTAAAGATATGAACAAATTAATTATTCCCCCATATATATGCATCAGCAAAAGGATGTGGTCCTAATATTATTCTACAAATGGAAGAGTTTGTGATTCAAACACGGATTTAACGGGTCTCGATTATGTCCTATTAACCGCTCGCCAATAAAATTCCTATTAACAGCATATTCATGGGGGCTCGCGCGTGGTTCAAGCAGGCTTCACTTTCGCAAATGGTTGTTTATATCTCTAAAATGTAGAGCAAGCCTTCCACCATCTCCTTTTGATGAAAAAGAAGTCCAATAACATCTATGGCTAGCATCCGAATAACAGACAAAGTGAGGATTAGAAAGTGTCCATGGATTCTAAATCTAAAAAATAACTTCCCTAAATTCAATGTCATTTTCTTGGAATAAGTCAAAACCATATAAATTCTTGGTTTCCCACTTTTAGGTGTGGAAAAATATGTACGGGCATGACAACGTGACGATGAAAAAGTGGATGAACAGAGTTGCCAATGCCAATACATTTTTTAAGTAGCTTATATTTGACAATTTGGCCACGACCAGCTTAAATAAAATAATTGTAGAACAGCGAGGTTACCTATTGATTAAGTCTAATTTGATCGGATGCGTCCGTACCTGTTCCGTTTACTTTCTCATCGATCCGGGGTCACGTCGACGTGAACATCCATTGAAAAAAGTCGACCCTTGAGCTTGAACCGGTCGTGCCATCTAGAGGCGAAAGAGTATTGGATAAACATGGCTGCGAGTGGCGTTCACCATTATGCGAACGGACCTTAAAAAAATGAAGAAGGGAGTCGGCTTTCTGGAGAACGAGAAACCATTTGGTCCAACACGCGATGTCCATTCATGGTCAACATCTTTTTCATATTGAAAAATGGATCGCACCTGTAACTTTCCTGATGAACTAATCTTGCTTCGGCTATAACCATTAATTTGATCCACTGCCCTCCAGTGCTTGGACAAAAAACGTCATTTATAGACCATATTACCGAGAAATGAAAGACGCATCTCCATTCTCCATCACCAAGAAGCTTTATCGTCGGTGTTTGCTCCATCTTTTCGGCTATAGAAGTAACATAGACCATGTCATTCGCATGCTTGCTGGTTGTGATAGTGTTGTGTGATGAAGCTCATCTACCTTGGACTGATGGCTCTTGAATGGTGTTGAGTGATGACATCTTTATAAAATTAAATCCGAACGTACCACAGCTAGGATTTCAAACTTCTCGCAGTAAAGCTCAAAGAAAATTGTCAGGATGATCCTCTGACTCGTCTCTCCCTTGCCCTTTCTGTTTTCTTTTTGCTTTCGGCCTGCCCTTTTTGGTTATAGCTATTAGAAACTGAGTTTGTTCCAGAGCTATCAGAAAAAACTACAAGAAGGACGAATCAAAAGGACAGACAAGATCTAGGTTGGCGGCTCATGGGTCCAAAGGGCCCCCTACCCATCATTCAGAATGGGCTTGTACAAAATAGTTTTTCCATGTTGGAGTGGCCCAAAGACGAAACGACTACGCACCGAGAAGAAGTTGGTCATCTTTTCCCTTTCTTTTGGCCATAAGAAGAAGTTAAAAAAGGAAGCAGCATTAAAAATAGGAACGTGTTTACTTCCCTAGATATTTCCTAGAAAAAGATAAGACACATCTTTGGCGGGTAGAACTTGCTTGTTCGTTGCCTCTTTAGTGCTGAAGCGATACGTACTAGCTGATCTCCACGATCCCAATATAATAATCCACTGTAGATGCTCTCTTAATCCTAGGGACCTCCGCTTTCCAATGTTACATCCAAGGAGTTGTTGCTTGTGTCTTGGTTTACATTAGCCCATGAACGCGTACCTTCTTCTTCTGCCTGTTATAACAATGAATAAGGTTTTCGTCGGGCTTACCAAGCATAGTTCTTGTTCTTGTCGTTATAATTTATCAAATATTCGGAGTATATCTTGTCAGGGACGTTTGATTGCTGCTATGTGCTGTGTTTTTGGCGTCAACCGTCTTCTGGCTCATTGTTCTCGGTGTTTAAATAGTACATCGACAACTTGAATTTGGCTCAGGCAACCATCCTTTGGCTTATTGTTTTCCAGTAACTTGACTATTCAAGTTTGGCTCTCTTCAGCTTTGTGATCGATACTGAAGACACGGAGTGGTTGCATTAGGGATGGAGTTTTCAGGGAAATTCGGTAGCAGAGCGGGGTTACTTTGGCTTTCCTTCTGCATCCTTCTCGCGCTTTCCTGCGCCAAGACTGAAAGTTGTGCTTCTTTCACTTTTCTTCTAAAAACTACCATGAAAAACATTTAGGACTGCCCTGGGTGATATTCTAAAATCCTGTCTTGTGTTCTGCTTTTTTTGGTGGTTTCAGATCCCCTACAGAACGTCAATTTGAGTCCGTTCTGGCAGTGGAGGAGCGCGTACGAATGCTTGCAAAATGTACTCCCTGTTTTCTATTGCATGTCAAATTGCGATTACCCTCTTGATGTGTTTTTGTTGATTTGATGTGCGAAGTTGCGGATTGATGTGAACAGACATCGAGCAAATGTGTGGGCAAGAATCTGAATATGACGGGAAATATCCAAGTGACTGGGAGCGAACTGACGGACTATTGCAATGGATGCAAGCCGTGGACCATCGACGTGCTCAACTGCATCCATTCGGTTAAGAGGGACTTCTGGTTCAGCAACAACGCCACCATCAAGCAAGTCAATGACTCCATCAACCACGGCTGTTCCACAAAATCAGGTAAGATTTTCATGAAGAGGCAAAACAAACGCATCAAATTTCTGCTGATAATTCAGACCAAGAGACCGACAATTCACAATTTGAATTTGCAGATATCGTCTTCCATGGCTTCCCGAAAAGCAGCAGCATGAGGAATTTCAGCAGGACTTACATGGCTTTGTTCTCGGCTTTGGTCTTGGCAATTTTCTTGTTTAGCACCTGAGGATGAGGAGGGAAAGACAAGCATGCCGGTAGTCAATAAAAACAGATTGCCCTCACACAAATAAGGAAGCCATGATACCCATTGTGTTTATATTAAAGCGAATGACAGACACACGTGATATTAAATAAACTAAAGAGAGAAATTAGGATGACGAAAACGCAGCAATCTTCGTCGTCCTAATTTTTGGTTTTTGTTCACAATTGCGAGTTTAGTGCTTGTATGAGTACGCAATCGAGCGCAGGTATATAGCAATTGGTAATCCTCACTGCGTGATGCTCTGCTGACTCACGATCCCAAAATAGCAGCGAAGTGCTTTTAATCACAACCGAAGTTTATTCCACTGTCTGACTCTATTGAAACTACCGTTTTGAGATGATGGATGTGACATCGGAAACCTGCATTGTTCCCAGTCGATAAGACCTTATAATGCAAACACTAGGCATCACATCGAATAACATCAATGTCAACATGAGTCTTAGATGATCAAAATGAGGAAAAGAACGAATTCGAAAGATCGGCCAGCAAGGCAGAAACTTTGTTAACTGTATCGGAGTTTCCCTCGTCGAACTCAGAGTCTTTGAGGAATAGAGACGTTTACGTCTTAGATAGCAACTAGCAGCCTAACATCCTTATACTGAAGGCTCGAGAGTTACTTTGGAATCGCTTGCTTTCAATGTTTAGATTTTCGATGTCGGAACAGATTTGTGGTAGGAAACTGCATTTCTCGGGCAAGTTATGGAGATTGCAGTTTCCCTATCTTTAGTGAACTCAACAGAAGGGACAACAATCTCCTCGCACCAATATGCCTCATCATCTTCTGTCATCCCAGCTTTTACGGCAAAAAAAAAAAAAAATGATGGAAAGATGAGCTAGTCATAATCTCGGGTTCGACCAAAAGTAAGAGACATCAACGGTTCGGATGTACCAACACATTGACACAAGTTGGCGAAAATTATGAGATCGATAACTCATTTTGGGTTAAGACCTTATACTGAGACTTCTATCAACCTTCATGGCGATGCTTCATCAAGAGCATCATCAAGATATGGCTTTACAAAACAACGCATCTTTTTCTTTCACACATTTCCTTGGATTAATTGCGTGAGAATGGGATTGAAGGCGAAGTTTATGTTAGCCTTTGTTCTTGATCGCAACAAACATAATGATCTGGAAAGAACAAGAGGATCAGAAACCCTAATTCCGTCCTCGGTAAATGTTTCATTTGAACTGTTCAAAAAAAAAAAAGAAGAAAAGGCTACGCTGCTTCAAAGTACCGGAACCTATGTGAAAAGACTCGAATCGCGTAAGTGGAAATTACTTAGGCACTGAAAATAGATTCAATCCATTCCTCTTGACAGGTTCTAATTGCCCTTTATTGGGATTGTACTGGAAATAGTGCGACTGGGTCGTCTAAGATTTGGCCAGCGATGAGGAATCTCCACCCGACTGCGAAATGAGAAGGTGAAATACGATGAGATTCATAGGTAGCGGAAACCTGAGAGCGAGGGGGACATTCACTTGAAGGCGAAAATCCTAATGCTGCACCGGGGCTCCAACCCTATGTCGACCTCTACTTGATTGAGGTCGGTGCATCTTATTACGAACGGCAATCGATGCAACTTGAAACTTCCAAAGTTGAGTCCTAACATCCCGTTCAAAACCACATCGAGAACTATCGCTTTGCTCTTTGCATTCGATGCCAGATCTTGCCCGCCGTCCTTGGGAATTACGGAGTGGGTGGCTTGAGTCGCAATTTTGAGTATTGACCGGCTCCTCGGTTCCTGGGAGAACCCGGAAACCTGCGTGCGCCCTATCCTGGTTTCCTCCAGAGAAATTTCTGCGATCATCTTCTCGTACGAGATGCCAACCTTCGAGTTTTTGTTGGTGAAGTTGAGACGCAGGTTGACGCCTGTGTCCAGCCGGACCTCCGTCGACAAATTGGCAACGCGCAGGCCTGGAAAGGAGAGGCTGCGGACCCGCACCTCAGGCAGGTCGGACTTGATAAACGACACGAACCAGACTCCAAAGACTAGGAGGCCTAGGATCATCGCGACCACGCCAAGGCACGCCCAGGCGCAGCACATGAAGCAGCAGGACCCGCCGCGTCTGCAGCACTTTCTTGACTTCTTAGGGCAGGCACCCGGGATCGTAGAGCACTCGGAGACATCCGAGAAGGCGACACGCCGGGTTTCCTTCTGCTTTTTATCCGCAGGGTGGCCGTCTCCGGACAGCGGCGGGGTCTCGATATCCGACATCGGACAGAGAGACTCCTAGGGACTGCTGGGGAGGAGAGGAGGTGCCTTCCAGTGCAAGATTGGAAGGCTCTCATTGGAGATCATTGGACCAAGATCCGTCAACAAAGTTCCATTGTTCTGAAACTTTCCTGAGGTGGACCGCAAGAATAGAGAACGACTCACTGTAAACCGTAGACCAAAAAAGCTAAAATTTTGTACGATCGATATTTCGAAGCCTCTTTTAAGGACTTACTTTTAATGTCTCGATTCACGTTGTCCTTCATAGGCGTTAGTAGATTATTGTACTAACTATTCTCCTTCTAATGCCCACAATAGCAGGACTAATCAAGACACGAGAGAACGTGGGAAATTCATTTGCGAGTCGGGTGATATGTTCAACCCGAATATCGGCATAGTTAGGAGAAAACCTTCTTGCGGATTAATCATTTAATCGGATTAAAATCACATGTTTTATATATCTTTTTAAAAGAAATTCTCAAGAACATCACTCACTACAAGTTGCGAACCCCCAATGTAATCGGATAGACTATGGGAATTTGAGAGATGGTGACACGTGATAGACATGTCATAGGGTAGAAATCACAATCCAAAATAAGAGCGGGTCGGTAGAAACCACGACATTCCCTCGACCGCTTTCCTTGCGGCATCTTGATTCTAAGCATCTCGGACACTAATTAAGCCATGAGCAATGTTCTAATATGAAATGCGTAGCTTTCTTAATTTATTCTAGAGTAAGGAAAACGATATATCTACTTTGCATAATATTTCACAAATTATACTTGGCGATTCTATTCTTTTTTTTTTTTTTCCTCAAACCCCATCTCGAATGGCATTCTTCGGGGCATTTTCATGTTCATCTTCTTCAGTGGGCCGTATTGGTTTGGACCCACTTGCCTAGCAGCATTCTTGTTTGGGCAACGGCCCATGTTTCAGTTCACCCGGCCTGCGCGTTTGATTATTAGCCTCCATTTGTTTTCCTGAAAAATGATGGTTTTTTTTTTTTTTTTTGACAAACTGAAAAATGATGGTTCGAAAAATATTTTTATTAGCAATGATCGCTTATGTCACTTATGAAAATGATGAACAGAAAAAAAAAAAAAAAACTTCATCGCCCACAAAAATGCTAAGACGTGAATTGTTGTCTATAATGAAAAATTTTCCATTGGCTAATTTATTTCGTGCAAGACAAATGACCGCTTTTAAGGAAAATGTTTTCTAAATCATTTATTTTCCTAAAATCAATCACTTGCATTGTTTAAGATAATTTTTTTTTGTATCGCTTAAAATAAGGGAAAAACTTACATGATTGCCCTTAATCCGCCATGAGATTGGCGGCCTGTTCAAGGGAAAAAAAATACAAATAACAAGAAATTAAAATTTGTTGTTGGGTCCACTCATTTAAGAATTTACAGCTCACATCATACTGTTATTTTCACGGTAGCCTAAAAATTGTCATGCTAGCAAAATCCTTAAAATAATTAGTCAATGAATAATAATATCATCATAATCAACAATAGTTTATGCCAAAAAAATTTCAAGAATGATGAAAATATTTTCCGTTTATTCATATTTATAAACGATATATACCATCATTCTTAGAAAAATATTATTTAAATCGTCCTTTTTTCCACGGAACAGATAGCGCTTAATCTAATCGAAGAATGATCATTAGTCTTCCACCAAATGTGTGTGGGGTGACGCAACGATGGTGAAATGGGGGAGACCGTTCTCGATTCACGTGCTTCTCGTCAGGAAAAAATTGGAACAACCTGATTAGCGGTTGCAAATTACTTGTCAAAGCCAATCACCACCTAACAGACTAAAAAAAGAAAAAAAGAAAAAAAAAGGGGTTTACTTGTTCAAGTCGCAGATCGCCCGGTTAAACAATGGCGAGAAGACCCCACAAAACTTGTTGCGCTCGGCAAAAGCTCTTTGGGGGACGGCATGGAAAAGGCGGTATCCCACGAATTGACCTCGGCTTTGGACAATTCATTAGATTATCTCCTTCAAGTCTCCATGGTAGGTAAAGGGGCAAAAATTTGAGATTATTATTCAAGCACGATTGCGTCCGAGCCGCGGTGTTCGGAACCATCTTCGTGTTCGCGTCACGTGATCCTCGTGCGCGGTCAGCGGTAATTCCCGTGAATTATTCTTGTTACCGGCACGAGTTTGCGATGAAGATTATGGGCAAGGTGCAACGTCTGAGGGAAGGAAAACAATATAAATTGTGGAAGAGTGGAAGAATTGTTGAGCAAAGGAGAAAAAGTCAATCCACTAACCCCGTTCGAATGAAATGATTCCACTTTGACTTTGGCCTCGCGTGTGGGTGTCCGTCAGTATTAGATTGATGAGGAGTTTGATCTTATCAATTATTGTCCTATTAATGATGACAATGGCCGCATGGGAGTCTTTGTGTTGTGTTGATGAGGAGTTTGGCCTTGGCAATGATGTGATGAGGAGTTCAAACGTCCAATCGCATCGGTCCAACGGGCAAATCTTGAGATATATATATATGTATATATATATATTGTTTATTTAAGTCTTAAAATTTTTAAAGTCCATTTATTTAGATATATATATATATATATTATATTTTTATGGGTCACGGCTTTTTAATATGATTTTCTCAACCGTTTATGTGGCTGACGAGCACCATTAATGTTGATGTCGAAATTTTTTTCTATAATAAATGAAATGGAAATTTTAAAATTCTAAAAATAGAAAAAGCGACTCTGAATATTTAAAAACAAAACTAAATATTTAGAAGAAAATTAGATAGATCATGGGAGGACGTGGGCCAGCGGAGAGGAGGCGATGCTTGCCATTTTTTTTTTAATTTCAACGAAAGAAAACGCTCGTGCTGTCGCCGGCCCTTGCGAGAATGTCCATTTTGAGGTTTTTCCAACTTAAAGATAACTTTTTATGACGTGGCATCAAGATAAGATTATGTCACCATCACGGATGTATTTAGAAAAAGGCAAAATTGATCAAAAAAATCTTTACACAACCGCTTCCACCTTCAACTTTAATAGTGATAGTGAAGTCTTTAAATGCATTTTGCATACAAATCTTAGAACATAAATACTCTAAAAATCTGTAGGATCGGAGCGTTGGATTGGTGCAAGTTCAACGAATCCTGTTGAAAAATGTTACAAAGTCCATTTGTTTCAATCGGGATTTTGTTAACATCTTTTTCCTTGACACTTTCTAAACATCTAATTACCAAAAAATATATAATTTTCAAATGTGATATGTATCTTTTGTTGCATCAATGGATTAAAAGAATAAGAAAACATTTCTTTTAATGGATATGATTAATTAATGTCTGAGTAGCACTCATTAATAATACTCTTTTAACTACCTAACTTTCTTTCAACTAAGTCGAGAGTTCGAATTACGACACATTTTCCCATTTTATCCAAAGTCATCCCTAAAAATCATAAATTCGTGTTCCTAATAATTATCGGTTTATAATATAATGCACTAAAATAAGGCTCGCAATATTTTCACTCTCTTAGGCCCTATTTGGTAAATTTGTATAATTTTTTTTTTAATTTTTTAACATTTTTCTATTCCTTTTATTTTCTTATTTAATTTTCTTTTTTTTTTTTTTCTTTTTTTTTTTCCGGGGCGGCCTCGCCCAAACCAAGAATAGAAATCGGCCTCGCCGTTTTAAGCGAGATCGAGCTCACCCGGCCACGTCGTTTGATTTTTCTATTCCTCGGAATAGAAAAGTGAAAAAGAGAGAATAGATTTGAAACAAAAACAAAATGAAACAAAAAAAAAAAAAAACAAATGTAGCTTCTTGTTCTTATGAACAAAAAAAAACAATAAATAAGTTATTTTTACTTTTCTTCTTCCTAATAATTATCGCAATATAATGCACTTCCCTTCCCTCTTAGGCCTTGTTCTAACGTTTTCTATTCCTCCTAATTTATGTTATTTTGTTCCTCTAACAAAAAAAAATAGTTGTTGATAATGTCAATTGATTTTTCTATTCCTCATAATAGAAAAGTGGCTAGGGAATATATTTGAAATGGAAACAGAAGGTAAAAAAAACTTCTTGTTCACCACTATTTACCTCCCATTCCCTTCCTTGCTATCCCCATTGTTGGTTGCCCATTGATCAATCGTCGGTTGGCCGCCGTCACCATTCAACGCTTGCCCACTGATCGACCGCAGGCTGGCCGCCATCGTCCACAACCCATCGCCAATGACCATTGAGGCCATCGCTCACCGGCTGGCCGATAGCCGACCGCCATCACCACCATCAACTGCCATCACCACCGCTGGCCTTTGTTGTTGTTAGCTGCCACACCCACCACCGATCACGGTTGATGCCGTCGCCCACCGATTAGCATCGACAACCATTGCCGATCAACATTCGACTACGACAGTTGGTGGCAGCGAGCAACGGTCTATCATTAGTGATCATCAGTGGCTGGTGGTGAAGGGCGGCGACAATAGCAGTCGGCGGTGAGTAGCAATGGTTAGCGGTGGTGGTGATAAATAAGAATAACAAAAAATTTAAAAGAAATTATACATTGTGAATCATACCAAAGGCATTTCTATTATTTTTCATTCCAAGAATAGAAATTTTATATAGTTACTAAACGCGTTCTTTTATTGAAAAATTATCTTTTGTAGGTCCTACTCTTGATTTAAGATTATTTATTGCATTTTTCTTTTTTTTTTTTTTGTTTCAATTTTACTAGAAAAGAAACTATCCATACTTCTCTCAAACAACATTTTTAAGTTAAATATAGGGCCTACTTTGCTTTCTTTTATTTTCTTCTTTTTTGGTTTTTTTTTCCTTTTCTTTCTCCATTTGAAACAAAATTTGTGTACCTATTTTTAGAAAAAAAAATCATTTGGTAGATAGCCAACTAATTATTTGACCAAAAAAAGCTAATTATTGTGTTAATGAGTTGTATATTTCTTTTTTTCTTTACTAGGATATAGTACACATTTCCTTAAATCATAAGTTTAGCATGTGTATTTTAACAACTTAACTTTTATTTATTCAGTGGATCTAATAGTGAAATTTTCAATTATTTATTGTGTTTAAGTATTTTGAGTGACCCTGATCCTTTTTTTTTTTTATAGCAACATAATAGTCAATTAAACAAGATTTGGTCTTTCTTCTTTGACGTTCAATAGAAATATTATGTCGATCACGATAATTACCTCTCATTTCACAACCAAATAACATTTCACCCAAGTTGCATCTCGAAGCACTTTTTCGATTATGGTTTACTAAATAATATTTGCATTTCATCAAATCCTTTTAGACTAAAGGCATTTGTATTTTCCCAAGAACATCCTTCCAAAGTCGAACCAAACAGATCTCATATTTGTGTCTCTTTGAACTTTCTATAGAGATATTATAACTTTGACTCTAAGCAAGAAGATGCATCTACACTCTACTTAAAAGATCCTCTAGTGTTGGAAAAATTACTTAGTAAAGTTTCAAATGAACTTGTTGACATGGTTTCATCATCAACAAATACATTTAAGCTAAAAATAATATTGTTTTCCCTAGTGATTGCACTACAAAAAAATAATATAATAAAAAAATGAGTAAATTGTGTATGATGCATGTATTAACCATAATATCGAAGTAGATAAATTCGTAATCATGAGGATAATCTAAAGAAATAAAGTAAATAATTTGTATACGAATTTGATATATGATTAGTGCTTGCTTATATAACAAAAATGGAGAATAAGTTCAAAAAGACAAATATGAAGGAAATATTGAATGTAATGAGTATGGAAGAAGTGATTGAGATACCCAATTATGGGCAATGCGTAATTGATGTGTATTCTTTCCTTCATCGCCGATATCGAGAGTTTCTGTTACTAAAATATTTTATAGTTTTGTCCTTCAATAAATTGAAATAAAAGAAAAGGAAGAAAAAAATGTAAGATATAATTTTAAGCTTCGAGCGAAATCCGTAAAAGATAATATAATTAATTTAATATAAAATAAGGGTCTCGAAAGTCGAAGACATATGCAAATAGCGCGAGCCTAGGATAAAACAAAAACGTAAACCTCAAGATATATTTTGGGCCCCTCCCTATCTCCCTCTCTCCTGTCTCCCTCGTTGGACAAGCTCTCCTGCCATGGCCAAGACACATGCCCCGGGATCGGTTGGAAGGGAGAGGCTGTCTGTCTCGTATTGTGCAAAGAACAGCTGCGCCGTCCCCACCTTCCCATGGAGAATTCAAAAAGCTTTCCCCAATCACCACAACCACCCTCCCACCATCGAAAGTCAAGCACCCATTTAACAACTCCCTCTATCTCCGTCGCTGGCATTAAAAATGTTGCTCTTTCACACCTATATTCGACCATCTTACCTCACGATGAATGGGACGTCTTTCACCACCTTCGTCGTCGCGGTCGCCGCCGCCGTCGTCATCGTCGTCACCATCGTCCCGCTATTCCTCAGTAACTGTTGCTGCTGCTGCATTGGCCTTCCCCGTGGAGACCCGGTCAGAGGATACCCATTTATCCCGTTCCCACCAAAGGTCCAATCTTTATTGTTTTTATATCGTTTTGGTTCGCTTTCATGCTCGAGTCTTACCTTTGAAGCTATTTACCGAGTCGGACAAGCACGAGAACGTGTTTTCGTCACTGGGTTGAAGAGCTTCTTATAGTTCGTGCGCAGTTTAGTGTTCCCCCACCTGCGTATTCGAAGTAAACCATTTGTAGTATTGCTCCTGGCGCTATGTGTGAAGCGAAATATTCTGGTTCTTGAAGGTGCTTGTTTTATAGGATATGTTTCAGTTCTTTGGCTTCAAGTTTTTTTTTTCTTTTTAATTTCCTGCTGAATCATGCTTGCTGGAGATTCGAATCTTTTGTTGGTGTTGAGCTATTTCTTTCGCCTGAGGGTTTTTTTTTTTTTGGTTTCAGCTGGAGAAATCTTGATAGAGTAAGAGGTTTCCTTGGTGGGTGATAAAGATGCTGCATGGTTTTGGGGATTTTTGTGTCCTTCATAGAAGCAAGTCGAAAGTTTCGACTTATGGAGCGTTTCTGGCCATCTGTTTCTGTTTGCTTTCATTGCTTGCCCAAGCGCAGGATTCCATTACAGACCCTGCAGAAGGTATGTGTTTGTTATTATCTGGGCGTATCTAAGCTTTACGTTTTAAGATTCTGGAACTTCTTGTTGGTCCTGGTTGGATGGAAAGGAAGTGTTTGCTTTTTTGTAGTTTTTGCATGGGTGCCTGCTGCAGCAATTAGACTATAGCGTGCTGTTAAGATTGAACTGAGGGCTTCTTGATGCTTGCTTTCAGCTGTAGTTACCTCATGTAAATGATGTTAAAAGTTGTATGTTTTGAAGAGGCTTACATTGGTGTTGCCGGTTTTCCTGTTGCAGTGAAGGCTCTGCAGGACATCAAGAAGAGTTTGATCGACCCAAACAATAAACTGAGCAACTGGAACCGAGGAGACCCATGTACATCCAACTGGACAGGCGTTTTGTGCTTCAACAGAACTTTGACAGATGGTTATCTGCATGTTAGCGAATTGTATGATCCATTCTTCGTTCTTCTCCTTCTTATACTTTTGTTGGCAATCTCCTAAGTAAGTCCTTTTCCCTTTTCCCCTCTTTATGAGCGAGTAGCTTTCAGAGAAGCTCATCAACAGGGAAAAGAAACGTACCGATGAGGACAAATGTGATAACATGATTTGGTTCAGCAGTCTTTCTCTCCATTCTTTCTTTCTCATGCAAAAGACTGGCAACAGAATCTGCGGTCCCTTAGGGTATATTATGAATCTGCCTGCAGTGCCACCTGGAAGCAGAAGGAGATGTGTGAGTCTCTGTGGTATATGGTGCGTGTGCTTGTGTTGTGAGGGGGTGAGAGAAGCTCAGGGTCAAGTAAGAGGGTTCACAGGTTCGTTCACCTGAGAAGGGGTCAGGTTTTTCTCATACATATAGAGGTCTGGGAGTCCCTTTAGTTATCCTAGAAATAGTCTAGCCTTTTAATTGAATTTAGTGGAATCCAAAAAATTAGGCCACATGTGAGCTTGTATTGCATCCTGTCAGCACTGGCGGCAAACCTTGTTCTTTATAAGGTTAAATGCAGACCTGGATTCCAACTTCAAGAGTGGATTCTGTAATCTACTCTTAGTTTAATAGACACAACTATTTGTATTCCATAAAGATTTTTGTTTCAAACATAACTCATATTGGAAAGAGTGACTGCTGTAGTTTTGTTCCCAAGAATCTAGTTGATGCTATGTCATTATTCAAATTGTAATCTCACTTTGAGGAAATGTAGATCAGGTAAGTCGTTTGCTGAAGTTCTTTCAAAGTGCATGTTGATGTGTGCACTAATTCTTTATTTATTTGTTTGTTTGTTTGTTTGTTTGTTTATCTATTTTTGGTGATTTGCAGGCAATTGCTTAATATGAATCTATCTGGAACATTATCACCAGAGCTCGGCCGCCTATCTAAAATGTTAATACTGTGAGGCATATTTCCCTAATTATTGTTTCCACCACTATAGAATAAATGACTTATTTAGAATCTCAATGGAAAATCTAAAAGCAATTTCTTACCATTTTTTTAATCTATTTTTCATCTTTTGTTGAAGGGACTTTATGTGGAACAACATAACTGGCAGTATACCAAAGGAGATAGGCAATATTACATCTTTGTTCCTCTTGTAAGTACAGAGTTTGCTTTTCCACAGAGTCTTTTAATTAAGAAGTTATTTTTCCTGTTCTCGTGTACAATTTTAATCTGTTGAAAGAAACTTATCCTTGATATTAATTGCTTCCAGGCTTCTGAATGGAAATCACTTAACAGGTCCGCTGCCTGATGAGCTGGGTTACTTTCCAAAGCTGGACAGAATTCAGATTGATCAGAACCAAATATCAGGACCAATACCTAAATCTTTTGCAAACTTAAATAAAACAAAGCACTTGTGAGTATATTTTATCAAATGTACTCTGAGAGTTGGAGCGGGTTTCTTTCATAATTGCTTTCTTTACATTTCGTTTCTCTTTTACCTTCATGAGCAGCCACATGAACAATAATTCACTAAGTGGACAGATCCCACCAGAGCTATCACGATTACCAAGTCTTGTTCACTTGTAAGTTGTTCATTCACTACAGCAAAGTCATTGTTCTGCACCATAATGAGTGTTTTTGCAGAGCTTTGTGATCTCCTACCTTTTCCAGATCTCTCTCTCTCTCTCTCTCTCTCTCTCTCTCTCTTCCTTACATTAACAGTTCATCTGACAAACATCTGCAGCCTGGTGGACAATAATAACTTATCTGGGTACCTTCCCCCAGAGTTCTCTGAATTGCCAAACTTACTGATACTGTAAGTTGTTTCATTTCTGGGTATTATTTATTCCATTAAAGACACAATGAATTCAATTTTCTTTAATTCTCTTCCTTCTGGTTATCATATTGTACCTACATTTTTGTTTGCTCATAATTCAGATCTCAATGACCATTCTGTTGCTAATTGTCTTCTTGCTGTAAAAGTTAGCTCTTCTATAACCACAATATAGAATGTGACTTTTGCACATATCATGAAAGAAGTGCCTTTTCACACATGCATTAATACGGATTCATGCATCCATGCAGATAAACATATGCATGAGTGTGCATCCGGGGCTCACACTCATGCATGCATTCATCTCTCTCTCTCTCTCTCTCTCTCTCTCTCTCTCTCTCTCTCTCTCTCTCTCTGACTTGTGAGGAGATATTTACATCTATTCACTGTAGTATTTTGTCACAAAAGTGTTAAGATACAAATTGTTTGTTTGTCGGAGTTGTACTAAAGATTTTCATTAAACTGTACCAAGACCATCTGAGATCTGAGTCATCATTCTTGTACTAGTAAGTCAAAATTTTTCTTGAGAAGATGACATGGTTGGGTGAGATAGGTGAGATACAGTGCTAGGAAAGTATAGCTTTAGGTAGATCAATATCTGCTACACCTTTGTCAGGCTGAAAGTGCAGAAAAAGGCCTGTTCATAAGGTGCATGATGAACTCATTACAACTTCTCCTCTAAACATGAAAACTTACCTCTTACTGGTATATAATTTTACAATATAAAGCCGCATGTCTTTATTGAATTTAGCAGGGGAGGGTAGGGTAGCATATCCTCGTCCTAGTCTTGTTTGCATGCAATTGTCACGGTCAACAGATTATGCCTGTAGATCGCGGATATGAAGTCAAGTCTTGTGAGCATAGTACCAGAAGCCACTAAGGAGGCATAAAGAGGTCAAATGAATTCCTAGTCATTTTCCTTTGCAGAATGTCAGTTACAGACAGAGAGGTGACTCTGTCGCTTAAGCTGAGTTATAAGTATTGAGCCTCTTGACTTTGCATGGAATGATAGATTTTCCAGTAATTAATCCATAAAAACGAACTCTATGAACAAGTATGAGCATTTGCAAGTAATGACTTGCAACTTCTGTGGTTCTTGTACATGGTCTGCAAAAACTGGGTTTTATCCAATTCCAAATGTCAAGGTGAAGACAAAGTGGGTAGATGTTGTACTCATGGCATTTTGTGATTTCTAGTTTGTCCCATGACACTTCACCCTCATTGCTTGCAGAAAATTAATTAGGCTCTTTGATGAAATGAAAAATTGTTAGGCTTAAATCAAAGTCAACAACCATGCTGGTACAGAATCAGAAGATTTATGACGAGACATCTAACTTGCATTTTGCAGACTGCTGTCCAATTTCTTCTTTTCTAGCTTATACTTTGCTTTGCGGCATCCTGATAGCTGCTCTTACATTCTAATTGTTCTGACAGCCTTCTTGAGGTACCTGACCACCCAAATCTTTTTTCTGTTGTATGCAGTCAAGTTGATAACAACAACTTTGATGGGACTACAATTCCTCGTTCTTATGTAAACATGTCAAAATTGTTGAAGATGTAAGTTCTCTGTGTATCATACTTTAAGCTTCAGATAGTGAAAATGTTGTGACATGAATCCAATTTACTGATGCTATATGATTATTCCGAGCTCTGTGAATGATTTTCAGTACGCATAGTGCCTCTCTTTCAGTGGCATTGTATCTAATCATCAGACTAGGAAGAAACATTTGCCGTCAGTAAATCTGTGGTGTGAATTAAAGACAATATAACCCATATCAGGAGGAGAGAATCATGGAAAATTTTGAGCATGATTTTTATGTGGTAAAACAAATTAGGTGGATGAATAGATCATTCCAGATCATATAAACCTGGGTATGTAAGTTTTGAATTTGTGAAAAGTTTGTTGCTTTATGCTTGCAGAGAGCACATTTGAGTGTTACAACAGTCTATCATGAAATTGCTTCATAATTCTTTTCTTTTTCAAATCATTTCTCCATACTTGATATTACATCTAAGTTGCCTTTTAAATCACCGAAGGGATTCACATGAACATGATTAAGTGTAATTTATTGGAGATTGTTTGTACCTCAACAGAAGAATTGGGTGACAGGGGAAGAGGAAAGTGGGCATTGAATGTTTACTGAGGGTGAATCTTGGACCAAAGAGTGATGTTATGTAGAGGATGGCTGAGGATATTAATTGCATGTGCTATTTGTTCTCAGCAATTGCCATATCATTCTCCAACGTTTCCTCTTGTGTATCAGCCATAATATCTTAATTGTTCAAACTGTTGGCTTGTCACTAGATGCTTTCATGTGTTAATGTTCAGCACATTGGAGCATGATCTTCAAATGTTGGGGGTGCATGTTTCTACTATTTAAGAAAGGTGTACACTCTCCGTCAGTTGTGAGATAAAAGATGATGATGTTGTTTCATCTAGTTGTTCGAGCAACAACCAAGCCTTATTCCACCTCAGTGGGCTTCATTTAGTTGTTTTTTTTTTTTTTTTTTTTGGTAACCAGGCTTCATTTAGTTGTTCTGTCTCTTAAAAATCATTTTGTCGTATAATCTAGTTATCCCAACTCCCATCAGAGATTACCCATGGGGAGTAGTGTATTATGTTCAAGAATGATCTCGATGATTTTGTTGGTCCTTTCAGGAGCATGAGAAATTGCAGCTTGCAAGGAACAATTCCTGATCTGAGCAGTATACCAGGTCTTGGTTATCTGTAAGTAATAACTATTCAACTGCTTCGATTGAATATAATGAGAAAGACCTTTTCAGCAAACTATCTGCTTTTTACAGGGACCTCAGTTCCAATAAGCTGAATGGATCCATACCAACAAATAAGCTTTCGGAGAACATCACGACTATGTAAGATCTGTTGATCATTGATGTGAAAAGCCCCTCCCCCAATCGATCTCTAATAATTTGCAGGAATTTAGTATATGATTTTTCTCATGTCCTAATGCTTTTCATTTTTTCAAATACTTGTCAGAGATCTATCAAACAATAACCTATCCGGAACTATTCCTGCCAGCTTTTCAGGGCTTGTTAACCTTCAGAGATTGTAAGCAATCTTTCAGTTTCCTCTATTAGTATGTCTTGTGACTGTGCAGATGCAGTTATCAACTGAACGAAGGCCTTCTGTTCTTTCTATTTCCCCCCAATGTTGCATCCAGCGATTCAGTAAATTTAACTGTTTTCCTATAATCTCACTTATATGTCAACATAAATTGTTAGTAGCATATTGTAAGTACCCATGCCAAGTTGATATATCTACCAAAATGAAAATGGCTCAATTTTATCCATAATTCACTGTGCAGGTCACTTGCAAATAATTCATTGGTTGGTTCTGTACCGTCTGATATTTGGCAAAATAGGACTGTCAATGCAACTAAAAGATTGGACGTGTAAGAATGAGAATGTGAAAATCTGTGCAACTTTGATTATTAAATGTTTCTTTCTGGAAATTGTCTGAACTTTTCAATTTTTCAGGAATTTGCAGAACAATCAATTTGTCAACATTTCAGGCAGCACCAGCCTTCCTTCAAATGTCTCTGTCTGGTTTGTCTACTCTCCCACCCATCCTAGAATTCACACATTTCTTACACATTTCCTAGTACTCTGGTTGAAATGTGTCTGCTTATTTAGAAAGTATCTGAAGTTGCTGCATTGCTCGGCAATCAGTAGCTTCAGGAAGTGGAGTTGAAGAGATAATAATCTTCCCACTTGAGATTTTATTTTCTCTGCAGGCTTCAGGGGAACCCATTATGCGGGAACAGCAACCTTGTTCAGTTTTGTCAATCTCAAGATATTGGTGTAGATAGCTTGCAGAACGTGACATCCAAAGACTGTCCCCGTCAATCATGCCCACCCCCCTATGAATATTCAGTTTCATCCCCTGTTCCATGTTTCTGTGCTGCACCTTTGCTAGTTGGATATCGCTTGAAAAGTCCAGGGTTATCATATTTCAATGCCTATGAGGATGATTTTGTGCAGTACCTGTCAAGTGGTCTCGAATTGTATCTCTATCAAGTGCAGATTTATACCTTTTCATGGCAAGAAGGACCTCGGCTGGCGATGTACATTAAACTTTTTCCCATCTCTCAAAATGAAAGCGACTCCCATCTGTTCAATGTAAGTGAGGTACTAAGAGTCAGGAGCATGTTCACAGGCTGGAGTATTCCTGACAGTGATTTATTCGGACCCTATGAACTTCTGAACTTCACCCTGTTGGAGCCTTACCAGCAAGGTCAGTTGTCAATGAACTTGTAATCAAATTCATCTGTCATTTTTTTTCTTTCCTTTCCTCTTTTAATTCACAAAGTAGAGTCTAAGAATTTGAGTTTCTTTCTTCATTCACAATTGTTGTTTTTGCACTCATCTTTGCTGACGTGGTGCCCTTTCTGTTGTTGGGATACTCTCTTCATCGAGGGTCAATGTCATTAAAGGACATTTTTGGGTCTGTTATTCTTGGTCTCTTTGTATTTCAATTTTGTTGCATGCTGCATTGACATTCAATTTCAATCAAGTCGATATTTCACCAAGTGCCTTTTAGTGAGTAGCGAGATACAAGGTTTGCTACATGATGTGGAAATTTGGCATGCGTTGTTAGCTTGCCATCATGGTTTTTGACTGATTGCTTGCAAAGCTCTCTGATGAAAGTAATCGTGATGTTTGTTGTAAGGAACTATTAAAGTGCACTTACCTGAGTTAAATGGACCCAAAGGTTGGACCTTCTTTATTATTTAGCCCTATATGTCTCTAATTCTGGATCTTTTCAGCTTGTTACCAGTTGTAAGATTTTTGACTTTTTAATTTTTGAAGGGACACTCGGATGGTTATCTATATAGGTGTACCTCTGAGTAAATATAATCCCTGCACTAATTAATTCAGGTTTTAGCAAATATTAGGCTACTATCTTTTTTTCAATTAAATGCTTTTGGATGTATCTATTCATTTTCTTTCTCCTTAATATGATGGTTGCGTAACAAGAACCCTGTGTGTAATGTTTGCCACTATGACCCAAGTACATTTCGCATGGATTATGCTGCATGCCCAAATGTGAAGTTATATTGTGTTTTAATGTTTAATTTGTATACTGTGTCATTGTTTTTGGAACAGAGTTTCCAACTGTCTCAAAATCTGGCTTAAGCAAAGGGGCTTTGGTTGGCATAGTGGTGGGGGCCATTGCCGGGGCTGTCACACTATCTGCCATTGTTTCACTGCTCATCGTGAGGAAACATCTGAGAGACCATCCTGGCATTTCAAAGAGACGTCGATGTGAGTATAAGGAATGTGGAGGCATATTTTTCACATACTTTGCACCCTTTCTACCAAAATCATTTGTTGGTTACATATTGATGTGGTCAGATACCTTTATCCTTGTGTCAAGAGTTGATCGATGACTGAAAAGACTATTTTCCCTTTCATTTGTTGATGCATAATAAACTATGCAACGCTATCCTGGGATAGAAGCCAACTGATGATTGCCTTACACACTTTCATGATACCTTTTCCTCAAGTACTCTTAGGATGGCAATAGGAGGACACTAGCAAGCTTGGGCAAGAAAGTTACTGCTTAGATCCCAGAAGAGTTTTTCTTGCCCAATTGTTTTTGACAGATTCAATAGCTATTTAATGTGGTCCACTTGTCAGATTCTCAATATTAATCTTCAGCCCATTCTTTTGTTTTCCTGTTCTACTCTTTATTACATGCTGCTTGAAACATCATATGCCAATGGATGTTTTTTACTAGTTGAGAGAGAGTATTTTGAGTTGCATGTCAAGAAAGGAACCCAAAAAAAAAAAAAAATTGCATATTCTTGACCATAAGGATCCCTTCAAGAAGTCTTCTCAAAATATTGTTGAAATTGATGTCACTATTTGCTCAACATATCTTGTGTATGGCTCCATTTTCTCTTTCTTCTTAAATTAAATTGAATACGTATCTTAAAGAGCTTTATAGTCTTCTTACTGAAAATTCTTATTCTCAAAGCAAATATTGTGCTGCAAATTGTTCAAATTAGTTGGTGAGTGTCTGTATGTTTGAGTGATATCTGTAACTCTGCTCTGTATCACCTGCAGCATCTATGACATCCATCAAAATTGATGGTGTGAAGTGCTTTTCCTATGGAGAAATGGCTTCAGCTACAAACAATTTCAGCAGCTCCACTCAAGTAGGCCAGGGAGGATACGGAAAGGTTTATCGGGGAGTTCTGGCTGATGGCACAGTTGTGGCCATAAAACGAGCACAGGAGGGGTCATTACAGGGTGAAAAGGAATTTTTGACGGAAATTGAACTTCTTTCAAGGTTACACCATCGAAATCTCGTGTCTTTGATTGGATATTGTGATGAGGAAGGTGAACAGGTAGTTGCTAAACCTCATTTGTAAATCCTTCACCAATATAGTCTGGAAATTTCAAGCTTGCCTCAATCCAATTGCAATATATTTACTGTTTTCGTTCTACTGCACTTGATGATTGCTGTACAATTATATGCAATGTAGCTCCTGATCTTGTAGTTTATATATTGGAGGTAACCTTATGTGGTAGCATGTTTTGTTCTTATGGTATAGCTACTTACCAGGGAAGTTCTTAGCATCTCTGCATGTAATTGAAATGATTAAATCTGTCTAGATATTGTGTAATGTATAGATTCACGTCACTTGAATGCACTCAATAGATTGGATTGAATAAGTTGCAACTGTGAATCGGGGACTTTGAAGTACCAAAATAGGAAGTGGATCTATTTCAATTGCTATGTCAATGCAACTAACAAAATTGTCAGAAAATGGATTTAGGAGAAAATAAAAGGAAGTTTTATTTTTTGCTCTCCTTTGGCTGAGAAAAAAACATAAACTAACAGAACTTTTTGCGTTTTCTTTTATTTATTGATGGTTTGAAGCCCTAGTTCCAGAAGGAATCGATTTCCTTCTAATAGGCCATGAACTAGATCAGAATCATTTTCAACGAGTCCAAAAGAAGTGATCTCATTTTTTTTCATCGGGTCCGGGTAGAGACCAAGGGTCTTGAGCGATCGATCCGGCAGAACAACTCAAAAGATATTATGCCTAGGAAAAATATCAATCTTATTAAAGAATACTCAACTTGAAACTTATTAAAAGGAGAAAATAATACTCCATTTACAATATGATCTTAGCGAAAGCAATTTATGATTGGCAGTAAAAATCTTGTCTGGGTGTTAGATGATAATGTTATAAGATATGGAATATATTTTTTAGTTTAACACTCTTCCTCACGCAAATGCTAATATGATGAGAAAGCCTGAAGAGTACAAATACCATAAAAGCCTGTGGTGATTGTGAAAATCCAACACTTATAAAAGGGAGCTCATAAATGGGTGAAAGAAGGGTGTTAGGAATAGAACTTGAGGTCTCTAGCTCTGGTACTAATATTAATTTATGTAGGCCACCATTTACTCCAAACATTCTAGAGTATGGCGTGAAATATATTTGTAGCTTTACAAGTACGAGTCGAAGTCTGCAAGAAATTAGTGAGTGGAATTTTGGATAAGAACTCCAATCTCTTTCATGTCTTCACCCTCACAGCGTCCTTGAGATATCTTCTTGATTCTCTCTGTTCTGATATTTGGGATTGTCAAAAGGTTGAATCGGGTAGTTTTAATTTATTTATTGTATATCTGTTATGCAGATGTTGATATATGAATTCATGTCCAACGGAACTCTACGAGATCACATTTCTGGTACTTTCTCGTTGCCCCCTCATATGGTCTTTAATGATTATTAGCTTGTCATTCTTCTTCTTCTTTTCCTCTTTTTTTCCCCTGGAGTCCGTGCATGATGAAAGTCGAAACCTTATACCTAGCAAGAATACTTTGAGATTATCTCTTTGTATCTGATGCTTAGAAGATTCTGATCATAGAACTCAAAATTGGTTGCCAATTCTCTGAAATTACGAATTTTAAAAAGTCTTTAAATGTTCAATTTCAGGTCGATCTAAAGAACCTCTTTCTTTTGGGATGAGAATGAGAATTGCCCTTGGTGCAGCCAAGGGCATCCTATACCTGCATACAGAAGCTGATCCTCCAATTTTCCACCGTGATATCAAGGCCAGTAACATTTTGTTGGATCCAAAGTTTACTGCGAAAGTTGCTGATTTTGGACTATCGAGACTTGCACCTGTTCCAGATATTGAAGGCGACGTGCCGGGTCATGTGTCAACGGTGGTCAAGGGGACTCCTGTAAGACCTATTGCTCCTATATTAACAATTTGCCAAGCTTTGCTTGGTTTGGCTTTCGTATGTTCTCTGGTTTGTGCAAGTTCTTCTGGTGTTTGTTACATATGCGCTAGTCAGTCTCAATTCTGCATCTGCCTTTAAAGCTACCTTGTGAGTCTCATTTGAAAAGGATATCTGCTTATTGCCATATTATTCTTTTTGGTGCAAATCGTCTGAATTTCTCTTTGAAAAAAATTCTCTCATAATAATTACCTTGTTAGTTAGCAAAGAGTAGTAGGACTTACCTGAGGAATATATTCAAGAGAAAATTGGAGGGTCATTTGCTCTTTTTGTCAAGAGTTACTTTCAATGAAAAATTGTATTTGAACTTCAGATACTGTACTGTTCAATTGTTTTACTTGAATACACTAATGATAATCTGTTAACAAAGTGTTAGCAAGTCCTACCCAAAAGCTTTAGGGCATGTCTGAATAGATCTTTACCTTTTCCTTCTTGCATAATGTAAATTTTGTGACAGGCATTTTGAATTCTTTTAACCTGGAGCACCCAAAACTTTCACAGCATATAAATGTTGACACATAGATTCTCATATAAATTTGTCAAATTATTTTGGCGAGAAAGCAAAGAAGTATTTTTGTGCTTTTTCTTAATTGTAAACAAACAGGCCTGCTATTAGGTGGTGGTTGACATGTGTATAAGGCCATTGTAAACCCCAATAAACAAGCGATGTGGGATACTTTAAACTCCCTCTCACATGTAGATCAGATTGAGAACAATATATGCAGTTGACGGACAGGAAGCCTCACACTCGAAATAAAGCTCGGATGGAAGTTGGCTTTGATACAGCGTTAACGAGTCGAAAACAAAAACTTAAGTTATTAGGTGGAAATAGGTGACATGTCTATACTGTCATTTAAACCACATAGACAAGTTATATGGGATACTTTAGCAAAAGAGTATAACGATACAGACATTTCATGCCATGTGGCATGTCAGTGAGTGCTATGTCAATTGCCATCAGTTGTTAGCAGGATCTTGGATTTCCAATTGATCCAATTGAAACCATTAAGGCATGGTGACATAAAGTTCTTATGCAATTGGTTGGAGAATTCGGTTCAACCTTTTTCTCTGGACATGGATGATACGATAGTGCAGGTGATTTTTGAAGCAGGAGGATACCATTGCAAAAATAACAATGTGGGAGGGCATTTAATAACTTGATTCAGCTATGCCTGAGAATAGTAGAAGAGGTCAACACCTGCATATGTGTACTTTACAATATGTCACTGAGATGTCAGAGATCAAAGACAAATTATTGTGGCGAGGGTATTGGATTTAGAACTTATACACAGCTAATGAATATAGGACATGGAATTGTCAGAAACAGAATAAAACACAGTTAATATTACTGAATGTCTTTTTTACTGAGTATCAATATATCTCGGCCCAAGTGAAGAATGGCTTTTTTAAGCCAAAAAAAAAAAGTGAAGAATATTCATGCTGACGGTATCCTAAAGATCTAACTGACTTGGAATTTAGGAATTTACTTCTGGTTCGTTGTATGGCATATATTCTTAATATCGAATTCACTGCTGATGCATCACAAATAAGCTATTCAATCTCCAAAAGATTTATTTGCTTGCTCTTCTTCTTTGCTTATGTACATGCTAATCTCTAGAATTAGGCTTGAGCATGGTTCACAAGATAGGAATATGAGTATCTTGTCTATGTTAAACTTTTGCAGGGTTATCTTGACCCGGAGTACTTCTTGACTCACAAATTAACAGACAAGAGTGACGTTTATAGCCTTGGTGTCGTGTTTTTGGAGCTATTGACAGGGATGCAGCCCATCTCACATGGCAAAAACATTGTTCGTGAGGTAATATCATACTGTTTCAGTTCTTTTACATGAGCTCAAAGATAGCTATGATGTGGAAATTATCAAATAATATGGAAGGTTGCTTAAAAGAGAGTATGTGCTCCCGAGTGGTATGAAATGGTGAGTGCAAAGAATGCGCATTTTATTAGATTGGCTCTAGTGCATGAGATTTTTATCATGTATACCTGGGAGCAAACAGGTTAGCAAGACATTTGAAGGCTTTGAAGTGGGTCCTGATTGTGCTGACTTCGTAATTTGTTTCCTGATCTTATGAAAGTAGCCTTATGATTATCGTGGGACTTTACGTTTTGTTGAACACAGGAAAGTACATCCCTTGATCCTTCATAGTGTCCTGATCATTCTATGATCAAAGATTTTGGTGGAATTTTTGTACCACATGATACTTTAGTAAAGGAATGATAATACATCAGTTACACTGTATTTCTAGTGACATGTCAGTCGGCATGGCAGGTGAATGTCGCATACCAATCTGGCACCACCTTCTCTATTGTTGATGGAAGCATGGGATCTTATCCTTCAGAATGCATCGAGAAGTTCCTGATGTTGGCCCTCAAATGTTGCCAAGACGAGACAGATGCACGGCCTTCAATGGCAGATGTTATGCGCGAGCTGGAAAGCATATGGCTTATGACACCCGAGTCAGATTATAGGACAACAGAGTCCCTCTCGATCGAGGCCACAAAGAAAATGACACCACCGTCTTCTTCTGAGATAGCAAATCCTAATGTGTCATGTGATGTCTCTGGCAGCGATCTCATCAGTGGAGTTACTCCAACGGTCACCCCCAGATAAAACCGTCTCGCTGCTTTTCTTCTTTTCTTTTTGTCAGGAAACCTAGGTGAAAATACCTTGATTGACCTTACTTAGTTTGCTGATAATGTCGTTACCTTATACTCCAACATGCCTCAGAGCAGTTGAATTAGCTTTTGTTCATTTATGCGCCAATACATGTTGCATAGGTCATTCGCAATGCTTGTTGATCCTTAGTAATAGACCACTGGAAGTTACTGATAATAATAGCATGTTCAGATATTGTTTGATCTCTCTCTCTCTCTCTCTCTCTCTCTTGCTTGTGTAATTGCGTGTGTGTATTAAGGTGGATACGTTTGTTTCTTGACCGCTATTTTGTTTAGGTAATGCGGCTTGAGTATCGAAATACTCGTGCATAAGCTAGGGTCCAGCCAAACTGGGTTCAAATCACCCAACCGAAGCCAAGCTGATTTGAAGATGTCCCGTTTGTTGCGGTTCAATCTAAAACGATCATTTGGTTTTACATGTTCTCATGCCTAATCGAGCTTGCATCAACACTTGACTCACAACTAGCTGAATTAGCAGGCCATGTCACTTGGTGCTTGGCCTGATTGGTGATTGAATCGAAACCTTGCATTTACTATGGCAGAAGTTGCTGACAACAAGGGTTGATCCACCTCTAGATTGTTTATATTGGCACGTCAGGACGGTTGAGATTGGAAGTCGAACCTAACTTTGTGACTCAAGCTCGTCTGCCATGAAGAACGAAATGTCGATCTTGTAGGCTCGACCAAACCTAGCTTAATATGCCCGCCCATTTAACATTGGATTTAGCAATTTATTTTCCTCTATTTGTAGGCATATGTTATTTGGATATTGACTTCTTTTTCTTCAAGTTCTTCAAGCAATCTACTCTTACTACTAAGAACTAGTCAAACGTACTTTTCCTTAGACATTTGATGCTGCAGATGCTCTAAAAAAATCTCCTTTTATATCACTAGAACGTGACCCATGCCATTCCCCAGATATAATGACTTAACAAGAGAAACAAATCAATACCATATATACCTAAATCCCTTGAGAGTTAATATTAAGAAACGATCTTGTGATTTTCTTAACGAGACAAACACTGGAACCCAAGCAGACGAATGTTTTACTTATTGTTTCAGTATAGTAATAAATGACATTCTTATATGCAGCGTACCTAGTTATGCATATATTTTTTAGCAATTGGTATGTAATAGGCCACCTACGTGGGTCCAGTCGGTCTTTGTGCCCGTACTCGTTCCCTTATCTTGTTTCTCCACCACGCATGCAACGTCCCAACGTTTGAAAGCCACATTCCTTACTCACCCCTTGAGCATCTTCTCAGTTTTCGCCTCTCTTCCTCTATTGGACTGTAAGTCTCCCACAGGGATAAGCAAAAAATGGCAGCCGCAGTCTGCTTCAACTGCGCCACGCCGGCCAGCACCAGTCTCTGGCCGCGCAAGCAATGTCTAGACAGCCGTCTCGCCTTGGAGACGATCGTTGAACAGCTTAACGTGATGAGGGTAAGCCCGGGACAAGGACGGCCTTCGAGAAGGTCTGGGGTTGGACCTGTAAGATGCAGCGGGATCGGAATAGGGGACTTCATTGGAGGTGATCTGCTGAAGCCTGACCTTGGCCGCTGGCTCTCGGATGTCGAGGAGCACAAGGCGCTTGCCATCTACACGCCGCACGAGGGAGGCTACGAGGGCCGCTACCTCGCTCGCCTCAAGTACCAGGGCTACTACTTCCTCGACCTCACAGCTCGAGGCCTCGGCGATCCCGAGACCACTCTCACCAAGATTCACCCCGTTTGCCCCGTAAGCTTCCAAGTTTCCCCAGCTCCGTTTCTTTCTCAATCGCAATCTCTTCCTTTTGGACATCCTCCTGACTTGGATCCTGTTCCTGGATTGGAGAGGTAGCCGCACGTCGGGAAGCAGCCCATAGCAAGGTGGTACTTCCCACCGGAAGTAGATTACAGGCTTGCAGCGCTACCCCCTGATGCCAAAGGCCTAGTCGTCTGGATAATCGAGGCCAAGGTAGGTTCGAGACGCGAGCCTGCTCAACCTGAATTCTCTGGAGGTATAGGCAGCACGTATTGATTGTTGATACCACATGCCCTCCTTTTGTTCTGCAGGTTCTGTCCAAATCCGAGCTCCAGTTTCTCGCCTTACTACCTACGCTCCGGCCAAAAGTGAGGGTCATCGCTGAGTGCGGAAACTGGTATGCACCAACCTATAGGCTATAGCCGTCTCAAAGTACTTGGGAGATTCAGTTCCACATTTCATGCTCCATGAGTGTATTAGCTTCAAGCTGCTTCTTTCAAATGCATGTGCAGGCGAAAGGTCATGTGGAAGCCGCTTAAAGAAATCGCGGGCTTGACGGCAGACACCGAATCATGACCAACCCCAGGCAGGGGATACTAGCAGGGTATATCTGCGGAATTCAGTAATGCACCGCAGATTGTTTACAAGCCACCAGGCAATGACTGCTCCGACTTCACTATAGTCGGAGGACCTCTTCGTCATGCCAGGGAGAAGCACCAGAAAATCGATAAGAGTCCCTGGCAAGCTGTTGGCTGTGCAGAAATTACTTATGTGGCACAACTCTTTTTGCTATTTATTGCTCTTCGATTATCTACTCAGGGCATCCAACGAGCATAATTCTTAAAATGCATCACTACCTGGAAAAATGCATAAGCAAGGAAGACATTGTTGCATCCATTGGATTACATTTCCCATCATGCAATCAACTAATAGATGGAGAATCACAAAAAAAATCATACCGGAGCAGTTACAAGGAAAGCATAGCAGTTCCACGCTCTTCTGCTGTGGAACTCGCCCAATTTTAATTGTGCATCCTTTCAGAGGATAGAGGAAGAACACCCCATGATACAGACGAACAGTAAAGGGTTACATAATAATGAATTAAGGCACGAAGGAAGTCACATAACTGAGACACAAGAAACATTGCTAAAAGGAGAACTAGTTAGGAATGAATATTTGATTGCACAGTTTATGATACACGCGTTATCACATATTCGATTCTACTAATCTATTCCGGAAGGAAAGAATATACAAATCGAGTTCTAAAGTTTTCTCTTCCCACGTCTCCCAGTGTCCAAATCCACTAGCCTTGACGATGAAGTCGGTAATGGCGTAGACAAACCAACAGATTCAGGGATGTCAAGATTTACTCCCATGGAAGAGCCTAGAGCACGCTTGACATCAAGTTCATGATAATTTTGAAGTTCAAGTTTCGCTTTGTCAATCTGTTTGGCATAAGCAAAGATGATAATTAGTTTCAATCCTACAAGTTAACTGCCAGTCTCATCCCTGTGCTCATCACGACGGGACTTAAGTACAAACGCATAAGAGAGATGATCTTACTAATTCAATGTGGTGAATAGATGAGTGAGCATCAGCAAGTCTCTTTTGCAGATCTTCAACCTTCTTTCTTTGATATTCAGCATTCTCCATCTCATTTCCTCTCTCCCCTAATTCTTGATATAAAGCTGGACTCAAATATAGTGCACACAATAAAGCAATTAGATCACTCTTGTCTTTGCCCCCTTTTGCCAGACTAAAAAACAGCAAGGACTTCAAAGCAATGATGCAGGGAGTTTAAACTATGCCAAAGCCTATGAAAGGTAAAATTGCTCCCAATTATGGATGACTGGTGAGACATGTGCGCCTCCCATCCAGCATCGGCATTGCTCTACATTAATCTCAAGAATAGCAGTGTCTTAAAGGTAACTACCAGGGAACCATGCTAGGCAACAAAAGGTCATGTAGAAAGTATAAGAATAACCAAAAAGAAAACAAATTCAGGCTGTGTAAATTAGAATAGGATAAAGGATATACCTGTTAATACAGATAATACCCAAATCTGAGTGGGAATATCAGTAAGTTTCTTCGCCAATGTAAGAGAAGATCTCAAGATCTCCCTGGCTTGTGCAGTGTCATGCAAGGCAAGTGCTAGACTACCTAGAATTGTCAAATACTGCGCAACAAGTTGAAGATTCCCCAAGTGAGAATGTGTCAACTGCAATCCTCTTGCTAGCCGATTCCTGAACCGAAGAAACCAATTTACTTCACCGATGGGGAAGGAATAAACAAATTTTCTGCATTTTGATTAGTTGCCCCAGATACTTGCGTAATTGCATTCGACAATCTGAGGTAGACAGAATGGCAATGGCTCCTTTACAGTTTTAGATATAATACAATCAATCATGTAAAATATTAATAAAGATCTCAATGGTAAGTGACTGTAACAGGAACATATCAAAGTCAGCTATTATATCCATTTCAATCCGCAGAGAAAATTTCTTGGTTTCCTTTCTCTTAAATGCATTAGTTTCCCTCCAACGTTGCATCAATAAGCATGCTACCCTAACCTGGGAAAGAAATCTCAAGGATACAAGAGATTTACCTAGCTTCTTGTAAATCATGCTGCCTCATCAATAGAAGACCATAAGCAAACAGGACACAGGTTTTCTCACGAACTCCAGTGAAAGAATCTATCATTCTGTAAACAGGCCCAATTAAGTCGAGTGCCTGGATGAAAATAATAACGTATTAGAATCTAATCCATCAGGAGCATCATGATATGACAAAAGCCAAAATCTCAGCAACCTCATCATTTACCTGTGCAGAGGAATCAGCATCGCCAATGCAAATGTAAGAGACAGCTGCATAAATCTGACACATCGCTTGCATTGATTTGCTTTCAGTTATCTGAAAGTTTATCATCAGTTTAATCAGCTCAAAATTTGGTGCAGGTAAGCAAGCATTTTAGTTATTGAGTGAGAAATTCCCCAGCAATTTTTCAAGATCGTAATAATCTCAACTTTCGCTAGAGTCTGTTACTTGGATTAGTTCAGATGACAAACCTTTGCTGCTTCAATGTAATGAAAAGTAGCTTCACTATAACAACCAACTGAATGGGCGTATTGGCCCCTAAGCATTTCAATTACGCTCTCACAAGCCTGTAAGATAGTTGGAAAGCGCAAAAACCACTTCTTCATCTGCACCAAAGCCTGCAAGTATAGATGTTAGTCTTCGTTTTTCTTAGCCTGTGAGATAACATTTTTAGTGATCATAATTAAAAAGAAACAAAGAACCAAGAACTCTCTCTCTCTCCCCCTCATTTTTTCAATAATTTTTAGACAATGCTGTTCTATCTCTCAAGTGCAGATCAAGCAGTAGATCCCTTGGACAGCCAAATATCCTGATAAGGAAATTTGCTCAAAGTTTCAATAGAGAGTTATCAATAGCTCCATAATGAGATTATAGAAAAAACTTTACTTCTTGCAGAGAGTTGAAATAAGCTTGTTTTCACCGAGCCATGTGATCTTAGCTTAATAAAGAAATGAAAAGGAGCAAATAGAACCAAGCTTCCAGTCATCAAATTTCTTTATAAAGATGGGGCTTACAAAGAGCAATGCCAGATTCAAATCTTAAAGAACCACAGATGCTGCCAAATCCATTATTTGGCCCGTATTGTCTATTTATACTCGAACCCCATTCCTGAGTAATTCCATGGACTTAATTTATGTACTCAGTGTAAAAGATGTTCTATGAAAGGCCAAGTATGGACTTGACCAAAAAAAAGAAAGAAAAAAGAAGTACAGGCTATTGATCTAGGAACTAGTTTATTTTCACTTCCTACAGAAAAACCATTTCTTTTATTCTTTGAAATTCCACATAATTCTGAAGGTGAGCCACCAACCTCTTGCGCTTCAACAAATTCAGATCGTGTGAGATCCACAGCCACCTTGTTTTCAAGAAATTGCATCAGTAGCATTAAATATACACCAGCCATCCAGATAGCAGAATGTTGCAAATCCACCTCTGCCAAAAAGAAATTTTGAAGCAGGAAGATCATTTAGCTTCATGCAAAGAAACGGTGCCCAGCTTTTCTGTTGTTCAAGCAGGAGCTTACCTTTCACACTGTCAGTTATGCCTAGCTTTACCAGCTCATCTGTGAAAATTACATGATTCAGATTATTATAACTTGTGTGCTTTCTCAGAGCAGACAAATGTAAATCAAAAGTAAGACAAAAGAATCATGCAAGTTTAGTATTTGATATGCTGATCTTGGCAGAAAGATAATTTTGCTAACACAAATGGAAGGAATTGTCTCAAGAAGCACTGACCCTGGACAATAAGCATGCCAGATTCGATTCTCTTGCCGCATTCTTTGAACAGTCCTTTTGGACGTCCAGAAACTACCACCATAAGATCCACAAGTGCATACACAGCATTTCTAGGAAGCCATTCCCCATTCATGGGAGGAGGGGCCAGCTCCAGCTTATCTCCCCACAGCTGCTTTATATTTACATATTGATCTGGTTCCAGAGGCCCAGGTAAATTTCCAAAAGTCATGCTTTTCAGCTGCTCTTGAAGCTGTGCTTGTTTTTTAGACAACACTGATATCTCCCTCGAGTGCAGATCAGACTGGGAGAGACGTTGATCCAAAGCATCGAGTTCTCTTGTCAGCTCTCGTATATTCTGCGACTTTTCCGAATCAGCCTTCATAGCATTATCCAATCTTTCAACATGCTCTGCGACACCCTTGTAGTCACAAGTCCGAAGACAATAGAAGATGTGCAGCAGCTCGTCGTAAAACAGTAAACCAAGGCAGCCTTTTTGCTATTGGAGTTTGGCATTATACATTAGAATAAAGAACCAAATTTAATTAGAACTCAAGAATGCTTAGTATCAGAAACAGATAGCGAATCAAAACCATATGTCAGAAGTTGCTTTACATGCATACTGAAGATAAAAATGGCATTATCCATCCTACAGATGCAAACCCAAACTTACTCTATCTAGCGGAATGGAAGCCCAGGCCCTGTCGCAGTTATTAACAGCTCTTTCTACAGTGCTCTCGTCCTCCCATTGCATCAGGTGCACGTGCAGAATAGACGTCGCAAAGAACATCTGATCCATCATACATAAAACAAGGAGTCAGAACAATGCAAAGACCATGTCCCTCGAACTCATCCAAAAGTAAAATTCAACAAGGAGTCAGAACAATGCAAAGACCATGTCCCTTGAACTCATCCAAAAGTAAAATTCAAGTAAAGACAACGCCTCATATCTTCCCTCATACAATGCATGAAAAGATTCGAGGACATGCTAGGGTATTCAGATTGCTGGCGAAATTAAGCACTCCAGACACTCGAACATCGGCAAGCTATTAAACAGCGACTAGCGAAATCAATCCAAGCTATGCGATAGAGATTGACCGACATATCTAAATCCGGAATCGGTGAGCGAATGCAAAAAGAAAACAACCTCTAGCTCCGGGTAACCCAATTCGGCGGCGAACCGGAACCCGCTACCCAAGGAGGACACCGAATTACGAAAGTCCCCTTCAATGATGAGAGCGTTGGCGAGCTGGGCGTAGAAGTTGCAGGACCAGAGCTTCACGGCAATCCTTCCAGCGAAACAAACAAATGACCGATAACGACTTGAGAACTGAGAAACCGCCCGAAATCAAACCCTCGAAAACTGAAGTAAAAAAAAAAAAGAGGAGAGAGAGAGAGAGAAATACGGGTCGGAGGAGGCGGCGGGGGAGGAGGAGGCGAGGTCGAGGGCGCGGTGGAGGATGTTCTTCTGGGAGGCGATGGCGCCGATGAGGTGGTAGCAGTGGCTGAGGAGGCTGGAGCAGCGGAACTTGAGGTCGAAGGAGGAAGGGATGGAGTTGAGGAGGAGGTGGGAGCGCTCGAGGTGGGACTTGGCGGCGGTGACGCTGTGGGAGTGGCGGAGGAGGAGGGTGGCGATGCGGAGGCGGGTCTTCACCTCCACCATCGGGAGGAGGGAGGTCGGCCCCTGCACCACCGCCTCCAGGCACTTCACCGCCTTCCCCACCTCCCCTCTCCGCTCCGCGTAGTCGGCCAGCCCCCACAGCCCCTCCGCCACCGCTTCCATCCCTCCCTTCCCGCGACGGGGCGACGGCGACGGCGACGGCGACGGAGAGAAGTGGCGAAGAAAGGTACGGCCGGAGATCGGGACTAACCGCCGAAAGGACTACTCGGTCTTGTTGAGTCGCAGCGCAATGTCTCGTCCCGTCGCAAGTGATTTTAATTCGGTCAAAATTAAGTCAACGACACCGAGATGTCCGGGCTCGAGGTTTATGATCTTGTATTTGCTTTCGAAGACTTTTAAACATGCAATTAAATTATAAAATTCATCAAATTCATTTAATTATTAAGACTCAAAATAAAAAATGCATGGTTTAAAAATTATAGTACTTGATTACACTTTTGGACAAGCTTTAGAATTTTCAATTAGACCCATCATAACATGTCATTTGACCTATTTCTTAACTCATATGTGTGTTAAACTAGTCATAAATAGGTTAATTATGCTAATTAAATAAATTATAGATAGATTTAAAGAGTGTTAAATAAGTTATAAATAGGTTTGCAGCTTATTTAAACTCAACCCACCTCTATAACTCTTTTTTTGTTCTTTGTTATCCTCACTCAATTTTGTGCTTATTCACTTTGCTTTTTTATTTGAATTTAGGTATGATCTTTCATAGATTGGATTATATATGAAAGTGTTTTAACAATACGAATCGAGTATTAATTACTAGATTTGTATCATATACAAATGTATCAAAACAAGTTATGTGAATTTATTTGGATTGATATATTTTCGCCCCAATTCACCTATTTGATAGTTCTACTTTCTATACACTTATCACATCATTATAACTACATATAATACTTATCAAAGAGCAACATTCAGTGTTATCGCCACAAGTGATCACAAGTCATTCCGACTATGAGTAACCATGTGTAGTTGACTATGCACACATCATTTAATCGACCATTATTTGCATGATTAATGTATTACCATGTGCTTTTGAAGGCACTTTAAGGCCACAAGTTTTTGCGGCTCGTGGATTGATATGGTACGGAAATTGCCAATCTCCTAATGATGCTTTCGCTCCCATCTTCGTGTTTTACTGGAGAGAACTAGAATTGCTCTGAGGTTCTTTGATTCTTTCTTGTTTTGCCCTTTACTAGTACAAAACCTTTTGTTCCGTCTCTCCTTGAACCAGATGCGGATCGCGATCACTCGGGTCACAGAACAGAACAAGTACAGGATTGAATCAGGGCACGTGGGAATTAGGACAAGCCAAAAGCATCGGCTCGACAGGGACGTTCCTAGACACGGCAGGTGCATCCCTTGAGGTCGTGGGACGATTTGCGATAAAATAAGAGAACATTTAGCAATCGTCTTGCCTAAACAATGCTTCCTAACCTCTTTACCAAAAAAAACAATGCTTCCTAACCTTCCTAACTGGATATATATATTTTTTGTTTCTTTATGAATACCAGCAGGATGAGCCGGAAAAGTGAAGGCTTACAGCTGAGAAATTCAAAGCATGTTAGTACCCAAAAAAGAGAACCTTAATTTTTAACGCGAGGCCTTGGCTGAAAACAAAAACCTTTCAGCGCAAGGCATCTTCCAAGTCCAAATCCACGCCTACACGGTTCTTAATGGAGGTGCTGGCGTCGAGAGGCGATCTGCACTTCTTCTGCAATTCCACGAATCTATCGACGTCGAAACTGTATTTTTTGAACAGCTTCTTTTGCCGTCTGAGGTAAAGCCTCTTCATTAGGTCTTGGTAAGTAGGGTCTCTGGACGTGAAGAGGAAATATGCATAGCCTAGTACTATGCTAGTGGTTGTAGTGAAAAATGCAATAGGTTCCATGACATCCCAGGAGAACTCCCAAAACGTCAGCCGAAAGAAAAGCCCGACCTGAAACACAGACAAACCCAGTCCTGTCCACAGGATGCGGCGGACTTGCTTGTGTGCCAAGAGATCGATTTCTTCCTTTTTTGCCTGAAGTTTCTTCAGCTCATCCCTTGAGGGGTCATCGTCAGGCATTAGAGCAATGGGCACAGCTCTTCTTACCAGATCCACTACCTGGTTCATGCAAACAATGAAATACAGGTGGATTAATTTTCAACGACATTGAATCAGAGGGTAGAGAGATCCAGGGGCAAAGAGGAAGTGAAAGGTTCAATATTCAGCACCACATAAAACATCCAAACAAATGGACACTAAAAATTAAATCCGCACGTATAAGCCATATATACACCACCAAATCTGAGTGCAATATTATCTTTGAAGATGGATATGCAAAGAGAAAGTTCTGCTACAAAGGTCAGATCTACCAACAAAATGTAGCCTAAATTGATTAAATCTATATGATTTATAGGTAATCTCTGGATTGACTGAATTTCAATGGTGTATCAGTGGCTTCTTAAAATGGTATGGACGCATCACAGAGTTCAAATTGAATAAGGCTTAGTACGCCTCTTCAACTAAGAATATTGTGAATATGCCAAGCAAATAAATCCAGCCGTTATAGTCCTTGAGAGATTATATGCTGCTCAGGCTATGCATTGAACTATTCCCCCTCGCTTTCAGTAAACAATGAACAAACTAGATAGTATGCAGTCTTCACTATTCTTTACATTCAAAACCAGTTCCCACTGGAAAGCATGAGGATTGTTTCTCATAGCAAGTCAAAATATATATTAGCGAACGCATGCCAAGTAGTAAAATGGTAATGGCAAAATCAAAAAGGGAAAACCCTCAACACAGTTCTGTCAACATACCTATACACAATTTTCTCCATCTACTAAGGTTTGGCATAAGTAAAGATGTTAGATCTTTTCCTTTACTCTTATTATTGGATTATTGGAGTTAAATGCAAAATGCCAAAGAAATCTAGATATGGATCTCCCTCTCCCTCCTCCCTTCCCCAATAGGGAAGATCCATGTTCTTTCTTATGGATAGGGGTGCAATCAAATCAAGCTACTCTCAAGCCACTTGAGTTTAACTAGTTGCACTTGAATTTGGCTCGACACTTTTTCATGTTTTAGTTGAGCTCAGGTAGCTTTTCAAGTCAAACTTCAACCTGTAGACCCTCAACTCATGTGCCTGATCGAGTAATTTTTGATTGTTCTAATTATATAAGGGCAACACAAGTCATCTGTACAAGCTTTCGTAAGCATTTACTACCTGAGCCACATGCTTTAACTGTCCAATTTTCTTTACTTTCCCAATAAGAGGCAAGCATTGTCACATTTGATGAACATGTGGATAGAAATAGCAATCAGTATGCATAAGAGGATAAAAAAAACCATTGATAACAGACGACAAGATGAGTGAAGTTGCTTTAAGAGGATCATTAACACGAAGGAATCAGGATACTCGAAAAAAAAAAGAGACAGGAGTTCAAGATTTCCATCGGGCAAAGTGATCGGGAGAAACAATACCCGAGACTTCAATTCATACCCCAAGCTTTGATTGAATGCTTAACTAATAAGTGGGTTTCGAAAGTGCATTCCGACATACTCAAAAGATTTGAAAACCCCGAGAGATGGTCTGTCCTATGAAGATAAGGAAGCTTAAAAGGTTCAGGATATATTCTTGAGATCACCATGGCAGAGCCCGGAATGGAATAATGGCGCTCTGTTATATCAGTCAAAGAGCAACATTTTGGCATCCCAGGTATTGCAATCGGAACAGCTTAGATGCAGCAACAGCAAGTTAACGATATCCAGAGTGGCTAGGACACCGGACCGGAATACGAATCCCTAAGATGGAGGTTATACCTTATCGGGGTGAAGATAAACCTTGTCCCGGAAGAGAAGGACGACCCCGGCTTGGTCGAGGACCTCGGCAAAGGCGACGGCCTCCTCGGGGGTCTTGGCAAGCCCGATGCTCTGGCAGGCCTCAAGCAGCTCCCGGTACAAGATCACCTCCTTATCCTCCGTCCCCAGCTTCTTCTTCAGCGCCTCCACGTTAACCAGCCGCATCAGCCTCTTGGCCTCCGCGAACGATATGGGATCCCCCTCCCCAGCCGAAGACGGCGGCGGCGAAGCCCCTCCGTTCCCCGCCGACTCGGCGCACAGCGCCCTGCTCAACAGGCGGAAAACCGCCGCCGTCGTCGGTGGCGGTACGGCGGAGCAAACGCGGTGGCCCCCGCCGTAGCTGGGCCCGGACGCCGCCGCCGCCGCCGCGCCCAAGGCGCTCGGCCTCAGCTGATGGTTACAGCCCAACCATCTCCTCCACATTTTTTGTTCTCCGCGGCTCCGGCGCCGAGGTGCTCGTCGAAATGCTCTGGCGGAAAACTCTCTCTCTCTCTTCCTCCCTCCCCCCGCCCTCTCGCCGTCTCCGCCTAGTGTCGTCCGTCCATTCCCGGGGGCGGCTTACGTGGGGTTCCCCGCACCGTTCGATCGGGACTCGGTCGCCGCGGCCGCGCGCTCCTCGCTAGATCCACTTCCCTCCGTCGCAACGCGCTCGCTGTTGTTAGCTTCGGTGCATCTGGTGAGCGCATCGAGCGGCCTCCGTCGCATTTTATAGCTCTCTTTCCCAGTCCCAACCGAGGGTCAGTTTTGAACTGTGCCTAGAGATAATCTTCCTTCTTGGTCCTCGAACGGTTAATTTCGGCAACGCGCGCGCGCCGCGCCGCGCCGCGCCGCTCCGTCTCAGCCGTCCGATCAAGCGTGTCCCGTGCTGCGAGCGATCGAGATCGAGCGGGCTCATGTACTCTCGGAACGTGCGAAAAGAAAAAAAAAAAAAAAGAGAAATAGAAACTAGGTTTCGTGCGCGCGGACCACACAAATTGAACGCGGACCAACGGGTTGGATTAACGTTTAACCTTGCTTTATTAATCTCTCTTTTGTTCAGATAATGCGAAATACTTAAAAATCATAAAATATATATAACAATAAATTTATTTATATTTTCTCATGATTATAGCATTTAATATTTTTTTGGTCGAAATTTTGAAACGGAAGCCTCAATTTATTTTTTCCTGAAAATGCCATAAAAGTCATTTATTTCGGTTACGTTAGTATAAATTTGAGGTTTTTTATGACATAGAAAGTATCAAAGTATTTATATCATAATGGGTAAATTTTTAAAAAATAGTGATATTTGTGTTATAATGAGTTGTAGTTTAAGATTTATTGTGATATTAATTTTTTTATTTTATTTTATAGATATCGAGGGGGATGAGATTTCCATTTGCGGAACCAGGAAAAGTCAACAGAAACTTAAGGCAAATGACTCGGACAGCGAGGGAGGCGGCGCGGTGAACCGTACTCGACGCGGTTGGTAGGCATTGAAGTCGGCAGGGAAACATTGCTTTAATTATTACACGTCAAGTGCTGTAATTTTTTTATATCTTTTATTTCATAATATTATCTTATCTTTCGTCCGCAAAAAAAGCAATAATTAATTGAGATGATGACAAATTATCGTAACTTGAAAATGCCCAAAAATGGAACATGGTCAGGAGTGTCTTCTTTAAGACCCGTATTGATAGAATTTGAATAATAAATACTTCTGTTTTAAATATAATTATTGCCGTAACACGAGGAAGATAAAATACTTTAGATATTCCAAGCTTTTCCTGCGGGCCAGCAAATAAGACCGACGTGTCCATTTTGAAAGACAGCTCCGACGAATATACAACTTTTCCTTTTCGTTCCCTATTCTTTATACTCAAAAAAGACTGTTCTTTTTCTTTTTCTATTCATTTGTTTTGCTAAAGCTTTACTTTTCTTTTCACTTGTTCGATAAAAAAAAAAAACATCGTGTGTTGTTCCATTGTAATTTCTTTATCGCCTCTTTCTATTTTGATTTTCATTTGAATGAATTATTTTATAATACAAGAATGAAATCATTACTTTTTGTTTCTCATAAAAAGTAAGGCCAAACTAACAAATACCGATCCGTTTCAATTTTATTACATATTAATCATCCAATACAATGTTAATTAGGGTTTTGTGCAACATCATATTTTCAATATTAAAATTGCCTGCAATTTAGCTTAAACCCAAAAAAAGAGTTTCGAAAATTTAACTTTTTGAAAATAATAAATACTCATAGAACTTGCACTTTGGCCCCAAATAATAAAGAAAAATTTAGAAAACTTGTCCTCGTAATTATTCATTCCAATTCAATGCAACGGGTTAAATTTAGCTATTGTTGATGGTCAAAAAGAAACTAATTCGTCATTATAGCCGCCGTCAAGTAAGAAAGTCAATTATTTTGTTGAATTTTATTAACACGTCTCCTCCATGCGCCTATTAAGCAATTGACTAAGGATATTGCACAGTTTAAAATATCGGGAATTCCTTTGTTTGAGGAAGTGGAATATAGCGAAATATTTTAAATTAAGCATTTTTTTATCGACAGGTGCACCGAACATTTTGAGCACTTGCTTAGCCTCCATCGAATGTGGTAGTCCACCCCATCCCATTCCCATCAAGTTATTTATTCCGAAATAAACATGCCCGATATAAAATATCATGAAACACCCATTAACAAGATCTTTTTTTCTTGTTTTTGTTTTTTGTACTTTCCTTTCATACCATAAAGATAGCCCGTGCCATGCAGGTGCCAAGTCTAGCACCTTGCAATATTTCTCAAGCTCTGTGCAGAAATTTTGATCAAGAAATTTAGAATGGAAGTGTCTATTTATAGTAATACAATTGTAATATGATAAACATTTTAGAGCCGTTCCATCATGTAATACCTCCGGCATTGATTGAGATCAAGTGACTTATATGCTCTCTAAACATGTGAAAAAAAAAATACTGGTTTAATTAATTGAAATCGTTAATTTTGTGCATGTGAATAAAAATGGGTTTGATAAATTTGTGTTTAACCTAGATTTATTAAATATTCCTGTATTTTGTAGTTTGATATATTCAATGCGAAATCCTTAAAAAAACGTGGGAAGATATACAGTAAAATTATTGATTTCTTTTTTCACAACTAAAACATTTTATACTTTTTAGCCTAGTTTTGTTTTTTGTTTGTTTGTTTCTCGATCTTTTTCTGTTTTTTCTGGATCTTGAGGAGATGAAATTCCATGTGTGGAAACAAGAAAAGTCAACAAGAACGCAAGGCAGATGGCTCGGGCCGAGGGGCGAGGGGTACCCTACGTGACGCGGTTGGTAGGCGTTAGGCAATGAAGTCAGCGTTGGCTTGTTTGGAATTTGGAGTTAATGTGTTCCCGGTCAAAGAACGTTTCAACCCTACTTGACCCTAAACATATTTCTTTGCTTGTTTTATATTTGTTACTTAAACAGTATCAAGACCCAAAACATGTATTATACTTGTTTCGTATTCGGGTAATATTTGGGTCGGGTTAGGTTTTGTTACACCCTTAGTCGGTGAGAAAGAAGTCAACCTAATCATGGAATTGTTTGTCCCTAGCGAAATTATAAAGATTAGTAATGCAAATAATCTATAAGTTTTAGTTCAACATGTAATATGATCTTTAAACTATATAAAAATATTCATTACTATTTTTCTATTAATTTAAGTTTAGTAATAACATTCTATATTTTAAGAGATCACATTAAACACATTAAAAATCCATGGATGAGATTACACTTTGGATTAAGTTTTATGGATCTCATTAAACAAATTCAAAATTTAAATGCTACATTATATGTTAGACCAAAGTTTATGAATTATTTTTGTCTTTTTTTCCAAATTATAACTGCATCGCCAATCCCCATGTAAATTAGCCACCACGAAGTTTTTTTTCCCTATTTCTTATCTTAAGATAATATTATATTTTAGTATAAAATAATAATAATGGTAGTACTCCATGCGTGATAATAAATTCAGATGATACAAAACAACATGATAAAGATAATTTTTTTGAAAATTCCAATCTTTCTTTTTTTCAAATGCAAGTTTACAAAAAGGTTTTGCTAGCATAATAATCTTTAGACTATTATGAAAGTAACAATTTGCCATGAGTCATAGATTCTTGAAATAGTGGGTCCCACAATACTATTTAGAATTTTTGTTAATTATTTTTTGTGATTCAAAATAGACCATTATTTAAATAGTAGATTAAAAATCATCATGCAATCATTTCTCTTTACAAAATTGGTGGCTCTCAACCTTATGGCATGTTTGTTTTCAAAAAAATTTCATTATAGAATGAACTGCTTTTTGGGAAATTATTTATCAGGAAGATGTTTTCACTTTTTAAGCTAGTGAATTTGTTTTCTTAACTTTAAGCATGCATCTTTTTTCTTTCATCATAGATGCTTTTTCATTGACCAATCAATTTTAGCAAATTAAATGTGTGAAAGTCCAGAGTATCTGATTCGTGGAAGAATTGTGAACCTATTGTTGGATGCGTTTATTTCGCAAAAAAAAAAAAAAAAAGAGCAATTTAAAAACATTTTCTAGAAAATAAATCATTCAAAAATAATTATTCGATAAAAAATGTTTCATCATGGACAATAATTTATGTCTAAATATTTTCACAAACAATAAAAATTTCTTTCATTTATTTATTTTTATAAACAAAATGAATGATTACTATTAAAAAGAAATTTTAAATAATTTATTTTTCACGAATTAAACGGAACTAGATCGATTGGGTCTTAACCTCATAAAATACGATCGTGACTCCACGTTGGTGTTGGTGGCGGCCAGTAACTCAGACCGACATCTCCTTTTTGAATGCCACCTCCAACGAATTTGCAACTCGTCCTTTCCTTTTTCCTCCATGAACCCCCCCCCCCCCGGGGCCCAAAAAAAACTTTCGTTTTCTTTTCTTCTTTCATTTGTTTTGCCGACGCTTTTCGTTTCGTTTCCTTTTCATTTGTTTGATAGAGGAATCGAATTGTTTATTGTCGTACCTTGACCCATCACGCGCATAACTTTTTCTATTGTGATATCAATCCACCCATGTGCTGAGGGATTTTGCTGATTGCCTCTTTCGAATTTGATATCAATTTCAATTAAACATCATTTCATGAGTATGTATTCAATTAAAATCATCTAACTATGTTCTTTCAAAAATTAAGACTAAGCTAAAAAAAAAAAAGTAGCTGGTCCATTTTAATCTAACTGATGATATTATGAATGTTGTTATTACATTTCCATAATCTTATTAAATTACGTTTAGTCGTCCGGATTTCTAATCAAGATATGATTTATAATCAATATGATATTCAATGATAGAATATGATAATATGATATTTAATGATTTTGATATATCCTATCCACCTGGATAGCCCAACATGCGGGTTGGGGGGTAGTGATCCCGATGTCGCAATAAGATCCGTCGGCGGCGGGATATATTTACATCATATCATCTACATTATTTTTGATATAAATGATACATTAGTAAAAAATGAACAATTTTTCTTTTTATAAAACGATACATTAGTAAAAATGAAATTTTCTTTTTTAGTAAAAATCTCTCACGATACTCTTGCTTACTTTATTTTATTTGGTTTTTTTATTTTTTTCCTCTTTTTATTAATTAATTTCTTTTTTTCTTCCCCCTATCGTTCTCTAATAAAATTTTATTAAATAGTGGACTATATTAATATAACCAAAATACTAAAATACCTAAAATAATTAAACTAAAAATATATATATAAGATTAAATTAAAATAACTAAATTTTTATTTTTTTATTTTTAATTTATTATATTAGAATTCAAATATTATTTATAGAGATATAATTTTAATTTTGTTAATTTAAAATTTGTCATTCAATAAAAATAACTATCACTAACGCTACTTACTTTATTTGCTTTTTTTTTTTATTTTCCTCTATTTTATTAATTAATTTTTTTTTTTTTCTTATCATTCTCTAATAAAATTTTATTAAATAGTAAACTATACTAACATACCTAAAATACTAAAATACCTAAAATATATAATAAATATAAATATATATATTTTAAATATTTAAATTATTTTATAAAATATAATTAAATTCGAATATATAAATAAAAATAAGATTAAATTAAAATAACTTAATTTTTTTTTGTTATTTTGAATTTCTTATATGAGAATTTGAATATTATTTATATTAAGATATAATTTTGATTAATTTTATTAATTTAAAAAAATCTATTTATTCTAATCACTCCACGACCCATGACCGCTTCACTTGGTGCAATGACCCTTTAGGTTCGTTTTCGGTTTCTTCCGCCTGGAATACTATCAGGATTAAAAAGGAACGTGTGCCTTGGGCTTCTTTTATTTGGGATAATGTGATTGCCCCTAGGTTTCAATTTAATATGTGGCTAATCACTAAAAATCGGCTGCCAACTCAAACCTCACTCCTTTCTTATGGAAGAATCGAGTTTACAGTGTGCGCCTTCTGCAGTTCCATTCCTGATTCCGTTGACCACTTGTTTTTTGAATGTGAGACCTCTGCAACTCTTGCATATTTTTGGGCTTCCAGGTGTAACCTTCCTTGGAGGAATAGGACTTGGGTGGATAACCTGTCTTGGGCGCGTTAAAATTCCTAACTGGAAAGGATTTCTTTCATAATATTGCACGTTTCTCTTTCGGGGCCATGTGCCACCTTATCTAGAAGAAGAGGAATTCTATCATTTTTCGGGGTGATTCCTTGGTGATCCCAGCTATGAAAAATCACCTGATCAAAGTTGTGAAGGACAAGGCTCTTACATTTATAAATGCTCCGCCTACTCCAAGAAACAAAAGACTCCAGAGAAGTTGGGGTTTCAATCCCTCCGTGTTTGACTTGCCTACATCTTCCTAACACCCTCTCCGTTCTTCGCCTTTTTGATTAAGGGTTGGCAGTTTGGTTTGTGGTAGTTTGTAGTGCCGTGGGTTGTTTAGCTTGTTCTTATTTGCCTTTGTATCTTTTGATTCGGTTCCCTCTCACTCTTCCTATTTTCCCGCAGCTAAAGTGTGAGTTTTTGGCTCCGAATTCTTGTATATTTGTCCAAAGCTTAATATATTCTTACACTTTACCAAAAAAAAAAGTCTGTCATTCAAGAAAAATAATTTTTCCACTATGAATGCTATAAATCATATCTACCTTTATCTCACCTCCCCTGTGTAATAATTTTATCCGGTCTATATCTCCTTTATCATGTCTTGAGTAGGCACCAAACACGGGATATAATAAATTTTATTTTATCTCGAATTTTATTCTAATTACCAAACGCAGCCTTAGGATTTATGTGACGAGACATTTTCGACAATAAAATCCCCTATGATTTGGTTAAAATAAAAAAATAAAGGGTCTTGAAAAATAATATTATGGAACAATGTATAATTGTGGAAAATGCACTTAAGCCTCAAATAAGAAAAAGTCCAAAATTCGTCCTCATAATTACTAATTCCAACTCAATGCACCCGGATGAATCCTTTTTGTAGATAATTAAAAAGAATCTACCCTGTCATTACAACCGCCTTCAAATAAGAGTAATTTTTTTTTTTTATTAATACGTGTTCTCGAGACACATATATTTTTCATATCAATAGATGCTTGGGGCTCTTTGAGCACTCGAGTAATAGTCCCTCCATCAAATGCGGTAGTCACTCATTTCATAAATATTGCTTTATTTATTCTCAAATAAACAAGTTTGAAAAACGTCATGCGAAAATCATTAACGTGCTTTTAAAAAAAAAAATTTCTTTTGCACCAACCAAGAGCCAAAATTGAAAACTCGAAAAAAGTCCTGTAATTTTTTATTTTTTTTTTATAGTGACTGGATAGTGTCGAGGCCAATTTTCAAAAACCTTGATTAACCCACTTCTCTGAGAAGCACCCTCGCCATTTCATAATTTTACTACTAAGTTATCTCTGACACGACATGACGTGAATTCAAGGATAAAATATAAGATAAAGCCTTCATTGTCAAGTTAGCAATAAAGGATTCAATTCATTCATCGATACCTACCCGGTGGGCTCCCATTTTAAATTTTTCATAAATCCTTTTCTCACTCACCTTCTCTCTACCATAAACACCCCCACCTAATCTCTCTTTTCCTACACTTTTTTTCTTCTTAATAGCACCTACACTAATACGTGACACGTGACTCGACACGACACGACACGTCGACACGTCGTTTATAAAAAACAGAGAATTTTGATACGTTGGGACACGTTATATATATATATATAATAGATTATCATTTTTTATAATTATTTCTATCATTTTTATCATTTCAAACAAATTAATTTGAATCAAATTCATAAATAACATTAATCCTCCATTTTTTAATATCATTCATTATTTCAATTTGACAAATTCAACTTTATTTCAATAATTCATAACATTTGGAGAAAAACAAGTGATCCAAATTATGAACTCACATGTTAAATATGTTGAAAGAGGAGAAAAAAAAACTTAAGGAGTGAATTGCGTATCACGGGAAATGGAATCGGAAGAGAAGAGAAGATTATGTTTTTTTTTTTTTTCAATTTATTATTTTTATTATTGTGTTTTATTTTTTCATACATACACACACATACATATATATATATTTTTTGACCTCTCATTTATTGAATTTTTAAAATTGTCATCACTATCGAAATCACATGTCGGAAACTTGTATGTCAAAATTCTGACTTGAGTGTCAAAGAGTGTCGAGAAAGTTGACTAGGTGTCGGATATTTCGACACGTGTTAATTGAGTGTCAGAGAGTCTCGGAGAGTGTTGGACACGTATTGAAGTGTCGACATAACACGAAAGTTCTTGGAGAGTGTCGGTGCAGCGAGAAGTTCTCACTCACCTTCTCTTTTTCATAAAAACCCTACATGAGATGATTAAAAAGAATCTAACTTGCCATTACAATTGCCTTCAAGTAAGAGAGTCATTTTTTTTTTTTTAATTGATACGTGTTATCGAGAGCAGTCAATTAAGAATATTGTATAGTTTGATATATTAATTATTATTTTGTTATATATAATTAAAGAAAATTAATCGAAAATAAACATTTTGCGTATCATAGATGCTTGGGGCTCTTTGGGCACTTGAGTAATAGTCTCTCCATCGGGTGCAGTATTCACTCATTTTGTACATAATGCTTTATTTATTCTCAAGTAAACATGTTTGAAAAACATCATGTAAAAATCATTAACATGCTTGTTAAAAAAAAAAAATTCTTTTGCACCAGACAAGAACCAAAATTGAAAACTCAAAAAAAGTCATATAATTTTTTTGATAGTGATTGGATAGTGGCCACTGGCCAGGCCAATTTTCGGAAACCTTGATTAACCCACTTCCCTGAGAAGCGCCCTCACCATCTCATAATTTCGTTACTAAATTACCCCAAACAAACAGGACATGAATTCAAGGAAAACATAAGATAAACCCTTCATTGCCAAGTTAGCAATAAAACATTCCATTCATTGATCGACGTGTATCCAGTGGGCTCACATTTTAAATTTTTCACAAATCCTTTCTCACCCACCTTCTCTCTACCATAAACACCCCCGCCTAGTCTCTCTTTTCGCACGCTTTTTTCTTCTCGCTCACACATGAGACGATTTGGATTTGTTTTGGACCATAATAGAGAGTTCTTTACTCGTTGTTATGGTTTTTTCTGGAGCTTCGAGGAAGTGCAACTGTGGTGATGATGATGCTGTTGATGACGAGGTAGACTGTGACCAGGTCAAGAAAAGTATTATTGTTTTTCTTAATGATTGAATTCAAAAAGAGGACCAGACCTTTATTCCCACTTTCTCAAATCGGTCCTTGTGTTCAACCAGTATCAACTCACCATTCTTGGCAATCGCCAACGACATCGACAGGAAGGTGAGTGAGAAAGGAAATTTTTGAAAAATCTGACGATCTCATCGGACACATGTCGATTGATAAATTGAGTGATTTATTGCTGACTTGACAAGCGAGTATATCCATATTTTCTCGAGTTCGAGAGGGACAAACTTCAGACCATCTAAGCAATGATCCACGTCACGTTACTTAACTCCGACTAGTTCAACCAACCATCAGACGCATCCTTATCTAAATGACAAATAAAAGAAGAGCACCCAAATCCCACTTTTTTGCTGGAGCGGATGTGGAATCGTACCATCCCTGTTCTTTTCCTCCTCACTTTCTTCTTATAACATAAAAATAGCCTGGCCATACACGCGGGAAGTCTAGCGCCTTTCAATATTTCTCAAACTTTACATAAAAATTTTGCAGAATATAATGAAAATATCAGTTTACTGCGATATAGTTGTAATGTGATAAACTTCTTTGAGTCATTACATAAAAATATTTTTTCCTAGAAAATAGATGATTTGAAAAATATTTTTTTTATAAAATGATTGTTTATATCGCTTAATATAATTAATTGTTCAAAAAAATTCTCACTATCGATAATGATTTATGACAAAATATTTTCATGCAAAGTGAAAACATTTTTCTCTCATTTATTTTTGGCCAGCGATTTAAACGATGATTTTTTAAGAAAATATTTTTCAAATTATATGTGCTCTGAGCTAGGCCGGCCATCGAGCCCTGTCGGCATGGGCACCTCGCGGCTCGGCATGCCTGGGGATGGGCTATCACAATGACAGGCCCACTTGAAATGGGCCTGTCCCGTACTAGGCACGGCCTGTGGGGTCCTCGGCCTATTGCCTTTTCCCCCGACCTCAAAGGTCGATGGGCCAAATCCAATGATCCACATTCCACACGGGTCCGACCACATGGGCCCAACCACTTACAATTTTTGGGGCTCCAAGTCGCCAAAATTTGAATGGTCATCGATACAATGATTGTTGGACAAAAATAACTTCCTCCGTAAATTGGCCAGCAACCTCCTCGTTCTTTACTATTTATCGATCCTTACATGCCACTTCATCGTGCTCTCTTGCTCTCTAAATTTCGTCAATTTAATTGTTCCTTTTTCTCCTTGCAACGATTTAATTATCTTTTCAAAATGAGAACAACAACGATCGTTTCCAGTTATCTCAAGTCAATTAAGACTTTAGCTAACAAAACTCATTCGAGTCTTCAATGAGTTTCACGACGGTAATACTAATGTGTTAGCTCCACTTAGCAACAAGCCCAATACGACAACAGTGAGACACAACAATCTTTGAGTTGGGTGGAATTATTGGGTCCAATGCCACAAGCTAGTGTCAGCCAAAATGCTACCTCTCATGATAACTTTACACTTGAAGAAAATCCCCAACAATTGTGACGATGGCTTTGCAAAGAAGAATGTTTGGTGTCAGGAGGACATTCCGGCTCGGGATCAATGCTAATGGATGTTAAGAAGGTTGTTTGGAAGACAAGTGGTGCCAAATTATCAGTGATACATGAGTGAGATGGACCACTGGAAGAGGAACAAAAACTAACATGATGCCGAGATGCACGCAGTCAAGGGGAGCTGTTCAAATACAATGCCACATTGTAAGTACAACAAGATGAGAAGTCAGTGGGAGCATGTAGTTTATTAGCTTATCATCGGCCAACCCTTTGGCTTCGTAGAAGATCCCCGCTTTGTCTACTATGTGCAAGCCGCTCTTATATTTAATAGGACTGTGAATTGCGTCACTAAACTCTTCTATTTAAGAAGTCGATATTTCTGCATGCTTCCCACAATATAGTCACTAAAATAATGAGAGCTATCAATAAGATTTTCATCTTTGATAATATTTATTTCATTACTCTAAATAATGCCAACATGAACACCTCTTTGACTTGGGTGTTCCAATAGCTAAATCCTAAATGCAATGAAATTTCCTTCCATATGTAAAGGGTGTGTTAATGCCTTTACTCTATTGAGGTTATGTCACATTGATTGTGAAAGAGATTGGTGGTTAGTTCGTAAGTGTGAGGGAAAGTCTTATATTTTGAACTAATTTTTGAGGTGAGGGAGACTCTAAATCGTTCAACACTAGTATTAAAGCCTAGGTTCTAAACAAATATGGAGCCAACAATCACACGAAAGAGTTACGAGTTATTGTATTTTGATTTTGGCTTGATGTGTGAGGAAAGATTGTTGATATTGTTTCATATCAGTTACGAAAGATCTAGTGGTCAATTTATAAGTGTAAAAGAAAGTCTCACTCTTTAAGTTACTTACTTTACAAATTTATGGCCACTATATATATGTGGGTTTAATTTATTAGCCATTGAATTGTCAGGGTATTGAAGGTGAGTCTAAGGTTTATAATGAGGTGGGATGACATGGAAGAGTATCAAGTGTATTTTGATGAGGAAGATAGCTACTTTGTACATAAATGTTTGTTATTAAATGTGTAAGTGTTGAAGGAAACTCTTGTCAACCACCCTTTTGGTTAACGTGAGCTACATATATAAACATCCTCCAATAGAAAAACACCAGAGTGAGGTCCCTGAGCATGGCCTAAATGGACCTAGCCTTGGGAGCGGAGGATTGAAAAGATCAGTAATGGATAAAGGCCTTTAATTTAATAATTTATCAAACAATCCATACATTTCACTAAGTCCCTTTAGGCTAAAGGCATTTGTATTTCCCGAACGGCTTTCGTAGAGTCGATCGCGTGCATTCGGAGCTTTATGCCGAAATTAAGATCATCAGGGGGGCAAAATGAAACGAACCTGAAAACATGGTGGGGGGCCAAGTAGCAATTTCATGCATTGAATTGAGGGGGCTGCGCTCAAACGCGAGCGAAGCACCGACTCGATTGAGGGGGGACGGACAAACGGAGCAATTGTCATCGCATATAAAAACGAAAACGTTCGAGCGGACTTCTGACGGGCAGAGAGAGAGAGAGAGAGAGAGAACTTTCGTCGCATATAAAAAGTTCGAACGGACTTACGGCCGCGAGATCGACCGGCCGCCTCCGGAGGCGAGGCGAGGCGAGGCGAGGCGGTGGAGCCGCGAGCCCGTTGAATCTGCGTAGTCAATCGTCGCGAGCGGCGTCCGGCGCCCGAAAGCTATCGAAATCTCGGCCGGCGCCCCTTCCTTTCCGACCAAAGTCTCCGCGTCCGCGACAAGGGAAGGGGGCAAGAAGAAGGCGGCGCTGAGATGGGGAGGCAGAAAGGAGACGGGGCTCGCGCCAAGGCGCGTCCTTCGAGCAGCAGGTAGTCGACCTGAGACACACCCGTGCTTAATTAATTAATTATCATTTTTTTTAAATTTCGCGTCAATTATTGCGGTTTCGATTGAATTCTACGTCGTCTCGTTTCCGGACAGCCTCGCAGCTTCGCTCTTGCCATCTGGCTCGGCGGCGACCGCCGGTTTCGGCGGATATCTTGGAAGCTCTCGGCTTGATTCTTCGCTTGGCGGCGGCGGCGGCGGCGACGATGCTGGTTTTGTACGTGTTATTTCTGTCTTCGCCCTTTTAGTGAATTTGTCTTCTTTACGACGCAGGTTAGCGTGAGGGCGAGTAAAAATGGAAAAAAAAAGTTGTTGTCATTGTTGTATGGCGGAGTTTTGGGTTAAAATCATTTTGCTAAGTGTGTGTGATACTTTGTGGGGAGCTCGTAGAGCGTCGGATTAGTGCGACGAATTAGAATTTGGGCGCTGTCCTTATGGTAATGTGGTGAACTTAATGCAGGGCATTGATGGTGAATTGGGGCAGCAGTTGAAGCGGCTTGGGAGAAAGGATCCCACCACCAAGGTGCTGTACTTTGATCATGCTGTTGTTGCAAAAATATAAATCTTGTTGCGAGCTGTGTTGCTTTAAGATGAGAATAAAACAACCTTTTCTTTTTTTGTCTTTTTTCCATGTGTAGGTATATTTTGCTTATTATACGGTTGACAATTTTCGAGATTTAGTTGGTAACTTACAGCTTTTGGGTTCCGGCAATGTTCTTTATGATTTGAGCAAGAAGGCCGCAATTCATCTTGGCGGGCTCTACCGTATTTAGTTGTTGACTCCGTTCAAATTATTTCCAGTAGTGAGAATTTGGCTCAGTTTTTGTCGCTGAGCTAGTCGTTTCACATGGTTGTACTTTGCACTACTTATGAAAGAGAGGGGTGGGGGGAACGACTGGTTAATTTTCTCTAACTGATGCAATGCTACTATTGGGATTCTTTTCTTCTGCATTCTACTAGTTTAACTTCATTTCATTTTAAAACTCCAGAATGTCAGAGCCTCACTCGGAAGAAGCAGTGTTTCAAGGGCTCTAGGAAAAATCCATGGCATGAAATTTTTTTGCTAAAAAGGATGCTTATAAAGCTGGGAAGTAATTTCTTTGTATTCACAGCGAGTTGCTGTTTGTTCTTGGTTGGATTGGGTCTTTAGAATACATACATACATACATACATACATACATACGTACATACATACATCTAACATTAAGTTATGACAGGTTTTACCTTATATAGGATTCTGTGTTGTTGGACCCGCTGGTGTATGTGCGTTATGTATGTATGTATCTAACATTAAGTTATGACAGGTTTTACCTTATATAGGATTCTGTGTTGTTGGACCTGCTGGTGTATGTGCGTTCTTGATATAATAGGTTGAATGGTGGCAGTGTTGCCCCATCTGAGGATGGGCATTAGGTGGTTGTGGGCCTTTCTACACCAATATAAGGAAGGACGGGTTATAGCCAGTCCATGGAGACCTACTTATTCACAGATCCCTCCCTTCTAGCTGCTAGTTTGTTGTCTTATCTTCTTGAGTGAACATTATTGGCTCCACCTAAATCCCTAGTGGTGCTTGGGCCTTTGAGCTGTTCTGAGGAGAGACAGATACAAGGTTAGGCCATGAAGCTGGCCTGCCAGGATCTTGCTAGAATATCTAGTGTAGAGTGAGTGCACTAAAGTATATGATGGGTGGGGAGAAGTGGGGTAGGATATGCTGGTTGTCTATCATTTTGTTTGTGTTGTTTAGTTTACTTAAAACATGGTCTCGTACTGCTTGAGTGATTATTTGGTGCACTTAGGTTTCTGTTGCTTGAAGACATTCAATATGTGTTAATGTGGCACTAGAATACTCATCTCAACAATGTCAACATGCTGCCATCATTCTTCTGTTCATCCATTGTGCATTTTTTATTTGTTTTGGGATTTTCAGTTAATCTTAGATTCTGTATGATGAGGATTCAGTAGCTCTATCTTCTCCATGATGTTGTAGGGTCAGAGATTTGAGTTTTCATACATAAGAAGCTGAAGTTCAGTGGCAGTGTGGCACTGTTTATGCATGGGTCATGAATGGTGCTGCTGCTCGTTGGTCACTATGTAATTTTATTTATGATTGATGGATAGCAATGATGTAGATCATGTACTTTGGGTGCTTGCTATGATTTTCATTTCTGATTGACAGCTTTATATCAGTTCTTAGAGAAGATAAAACCATTATAGTATGATGCTACCTCTTACTCTTTGTACTTTCTTCAACAGCTTAAAGCACTGGGATCTTTATCTGTCTTGCTGAAGCAGAAGTCAAAGGAGGAAATAATACCAGTAATGCCACAATGGGTAAGGTCCATTTACATGTCCTTATAACACATCCTTTTTGGCTTTGTCTACATTTTCTGCTTTCTCTTTTGATCAAAAGCGCTTGTGAATGCTAGGACATAAGGTCGAGCCAATGTCATGGTTTTTAGAGTTTCTTAGAGTTGGAGGAATAGAGAGGAGAGGAAGTGGCATGTCAATGGAGGTTAATGGCACTATGGAACTATTTATCCTTGGCATTAGAATGTTATATTCTAACTTATGAGAAGAAAAGTAGTAGGAGCAATGTTTGAAGGAAGGAATATCGGATGTATTCAGGTCCTTTCCTTCTATCTATATTCAAAGATTTTGATATGTGGCTCAAGGGAAAATGGAGTCACCTGCATTTTTATAAGATAAGGCGCTCTGTGGCATTCAACTCTTTATGTTTCATCCATCTCGGCTAGATGGCTTGCATTAAAGATACTAAATGGTCCTTTTGCTAGGTATTCGAAGATTAAATCTCCACTAACTTCTTGCCTGTCTATTTATTCCAGTTGTAACTTAAATTGCTTAGTGCTCATATCTCCCTGTTGGCAATAAAAGCTGAAAGCATGGGCAGTTGTTAGTATTGCAGCTTTTTACAAATGCGACGATCAGTTTTTGCCTATACGTTGGACTCATCTGATAAAACTGAAAAATAAGTGCTGAAGATTAGGTATTGAGTATTAAGTGCTGAAGTCTTTAGGTATTGATGAAAATAAAAAGTTAGTTTAATGATACATTAAGATTACATAATAAATTTTATGAGTTTTATACCAAACATAGAATAGTGAGCATTAATGAAGGGTTTTTGACAATATAAGATGTAAGATTTTAATTTCCGTTGAATTTTTTATTGCTTAGCTTGGCTAAATAAGCCCTTTTTTACCTCACTAAGCGATTTTTCACTTAAAAATCAATCAAGCTGTTTGTATTTGGAGATTATCGGTTGCTGAAAAGTCTAATCTTCAACACTTAATGTGGTCATCAAACACATCCTCGGTTTTTAGGCGGAAAGACTAATTTAGAATGATGTTATGCAGCTTTAGAGGACAGCTTGTGTTACCTTTTTGTCTGCGGTTCTTTTTGTTCTCTCCTGTCTTCGCTTAAGGAGAGTGGAGTGAGAAGGCTGAAGTTCAAGTAAATGTTTCAGCCAGGTGGTGGTAGTGGTGTTGGTATTTATGATTTTTAAGGATATTTTCTTCTTCAGGTCATTAAATGTTAAGATAATGATAAGTTCAAGTAAATGTTTCAGCCAGGTGGTGGTGGTGTTGGTATCTATGACTTTTAAGGATATTTTCTTCTTCAGGTCATTAAATGTTAAGATAATGATTTTTTGTTGTTTACCATGTTGAAGTCTTCTGACCGACTTTATAGTTAATTATTAGGGTTCTCTTACTTTTGTAGGCATTTGAGTACAAGAGGTTGTTGCTGGATTACAATAGAGAAGTTCGCCGAGCCACGCATGAAACAATGTCTGTTCTTGTTGTCTCTATCGGGTAAGTTTGCTCACCTTTTGTGCCGACTAAGTGGGTTTTTCTGCTTGCTGATGGAGTTTGCCATCCTGATTTCTAGAGTGATTTGCTTGCTATTCCTTATATATCTTTAGTAGACAATTTTTGGCGCGTAATCTTGCATTTTTTTTTGGGTGCTATTTGTTTGGTTTGCATATTCTATATAGATGTGTAGCTTAATCTTTATTAAGCTGTTGAAAGGGAATTGGTAAGTTGCTTATTATGAGAGGCATGCAAAAAATCCAGTGAACTGAAACCCTGACGGAACAGGAAATTTTCAGTCATTGTGTAGTTATTTGATTTTTGAGCCTACTAGGTATTGTTTTTCTTGAGGGACAGTTTGGTTGTCTGGTCAAAAAGTGTAAAACCCTGAAACCTGATGTGAACTGAACAAACAGCTACTAGTAGTATCTTATAGTTATTTCTGTTACCATTTTTGAGTCTGAGTGAAGATGAGATGGAACGCCTTTTTCTTATCCCCCTTGTTTATGTCTTTCCAAGGCAAAATGAACTCTCCTTTATGAGTTCACTGCTGAAGAAATCATCATCACTTCTGTATCTGTCAACTTCATTTAAATTCTTCTCTCACGATTAAATGCATTTTGCCCCAAACTTATATAGACCCTAACTAATCCCTTGACAGAAAAATAAAAATATGCAGACTCGGTTGAGCTTTAAGTATCATCAGGAACACATTACCATTTATAAATCCTTGTACAACTTCTAATTGTCCAGATCCAAGCTCTACTGGAATTATCTTTGAATGCTTCTCACATAACTATGAGTTTGAGAAATTTCTGACCTCAAGTGTTGAGAAGAACTCAATAAGGTGGACAGGTTTAGGTTTAGCCATTGAATACCATTCCAGTTTAATTCGTTCTGTTTAGATCTTCATAATTCAGTTGGATATTTTTACTAAGTTTCGCCTCTAGTGACTCTTTGAATCATGCGCATTCATGCTTAGATGCTGAGATCAGGGGACTATATCCTATCTTTCAGTACTGAGTTGAAGAAATAATTCCTATCCAAAATTGTAATTTCTGATATAGTTTTAGTGTGAAACCAAACTCGACTGAACTTTAGACACCCCTACTCCTTACATCTAAAGCTTTGTAATGGCTATGATCTGCTTGCAGAATATCAGCCTGCCAAAGAAAGGGAAAAACACCCCTCTAAGTCATTTGTGCGTCAAGAATGTTTTCTGTTAACCATTTTAGGCAGATATCATTTTACTTTGTTGTAATCACGTGCAGAGTTACAACACCCTAAAATTCAAATGAGAATGTTCTTCCCCACTGTATTGGTAGCTATCTGCACCTGAGTGGCTTTCATAATGTTGTAGATTGTTATGTAGCATCTCCAGATCTCCATTTCTTTTGCTGAAATCACCTTGGACGATGATTAGGGAAGAGCTTCTATTCTCTTGAATATATTTGCTCCTATTCCTGTCTATACTTTTGTGACATACAATCAGAAAAACATTCTCCTATGTGATGTGCTCATCGAACGTGCATGGTATATTGAAATGAGGAATATTAAGTGCATGGAGTAAAATCCTCCTTATTGTAGACCTATAGAATGTCCCCCTAGATCAAGTGACGTCATGTTGAATTAAAAACTCAATGTGTACTACTTCAGAATGATTCAGAGGGATGCTCAGTGAATGCTTGTTATTTGTATTTACTTTTCTGGATGCAAAGAACATGTGGAAGTTCTAATTGCTTTTAAATCTTTCAGTCTTTTGTCAACGTTTTAGTAAGTTAATTAAATCTATCATATATCATTCTGGTGTCTAGTAAACCAATAATATTTCAAGAAAAGAAGGTATTTGCTTGCCTTTTTAGGGGGAAAATGGTATAAACGTTGGAACTGGAGGATCTTTGTTTGATTAAGTGGGCTTCTTATGGATCCTGGTGACGTTATTTTATTTGGTCCAGCAACCATTTTAGGGAAGCATTCATGAGATATGTCTTATTTTGGAGTTGCTGTAGGTCTTCCTTGAGATATGGAGGATTAAAGGGAAGAATATATAACTCAACCTAACTATTTCTTCATTCTTTTCCTGTGGAATTATAATCTTTCAACATTGTCTTTTGTGGATTTGTATTGTAGTTCTTGACTGGTCATTCTTCAAATTTGATCTGGCAAAATTTCCTCCACTTGATTTTGTGGGAAATTGTTGAAAGCACTTTTAATAATTGTTTATATCTTCAGGCGAGATTTGGCTCTGCACTTGAAGTCTCTCATGGGACCTTGGTGGTTCTCTCAATTTGATCCGGTTTTTGAGGTTTCCCAATCTTCCAAGCGGTCATTTCAGGTGCATTGGTTTCTTATATTGGTTAGATACCTTTTAAAATGTTTTGGACGGAGGTCTTTGTATTATGCATCAATGGTTACCTTTACAAAACTTTGTTTGGGTCACCCCACACGATGTTTACCTAGAGCGGGTAATCTATGTGTCATCGAACGTGGATAAGGGCAGGATATGCCTGCTTGTCAAGAAAGCAGTATATATGAGATAAGCTTTGGTGGGTTTTTGATTTCAGTCCCAGAATCCTGTTAAAAATTGATGCATTTATCTGGGTCCTTAACTGGGTAAAAAAAAAAAAAAAAAAAAAAAAAAAAAACTGGGTAATTTTGTAAAGGAACAGTTATTAGTTATTTTTGCTTTGAATTACTGGTAAGGTGCTACATTGACAATAATTTATCAAATAAAACACTACTGGCCCAACTTACTTTTTACAAATTTGAAAACCTAAATTAGACGAAAGAATGTGCAATATTTTATTATATTCTATAGTAAGCCGGTGTTTTTTGATTGAGAATATGGTGGGGTTGATTTGTTAGCCAATTTTAGAGATCTTTCATGAATAGTGCTCAATGGGACATTGTATCCCTAGGGTTCTTAAATATATAGTAGGCAAGGATATCTTAAATCAGCTGGTTATAAATCAGGACGTGTCAGTTGAAGGCTCAAAGTTCGAAGCGGGCTTCTTCAAAGGTGTCATGCATGATACCTAGTGATAAACAATGATGTTAAACAGCTAAGCCTTACTATCCTGCGTGGAATTGGTCTTGTGCAATCTTTAACCAACAATTTTTTGGTCGTATTAGTCTTGGTGCAGGACATGCAGTATAAATTAAACTATGAACATCACGTGATGAGTTTGTCGCATTACCTTGGAAGCACAGTCAGAAAATTAAATTTCAAAACAGAAGTGATGACGTCATCGCAGCATTATAATCATGACAATAAGAAAATTGAGCATATTTTAGACTCTTGTAAAATCATGTACTTGCAAATTCTAATCTTTATTTATGTAGAGGATTTCAAACTATGCAAGTGGAAGAAGTTCATAAAGCCAGCTAAAGTTCTGGAGAATGAATGTTACCTGTTCACTTTATATCTAACAAGTGTGTTCTAATTGATGTAGTGCAAGTGAAAATGATGTGAACTTTTAGCGGATCAATGCTGCCTCTATGCATCCAGCCTTAGCTAGATGGTTTCATCTGATGTAGTGTATTGGGAGAATTCCACCTGAATGCATAAGCTAATGCAATAAATCTTTTGTATGTTGATATTTTCATTTGAAAAGCACTTATAGCATGAGTGCACAGGTAACAACAGAAAACTCCTCAGGCAGGAGTTTTAGTACAGTGGGCATTGTTGTTTCATGGGTTTCAATCGGTTACATTGCAGTGTGGACTTAAGTCTCGTCCATTTCCATTTGATGTTTACATGATATGAAATACGAATTTCTGTTGCAAACATTGGTGGGTCATTACACTTGGTGGAAACGGTTCATCAAAGTTTCACGATTGGTGTTGATAAAGTCAAGATTGCCTTGGGGGAGTTCCTCCATTGATCCATCTTCCAGGATGACTTTCATGTGCAAGCCTGCAAGGACTTGAATAAAACCATCGAGGACAAATTTCAATATACATTGTGGGGTTTTCTATGATGCTACAGATGTTTGGAAGGACTTTTTTTTTTTTCCTCGTTTCTAATTTCTGTGATTTGTTATGAAGATACAAACTTTTGGTTGCAGATCTTTTGACCTAAAAATATTTGACCAGGTGTTGGAAAATCTAGCAAGCATTCTTGTGTTCACTGTTATGGTTGGATGTTAAGCGTCTTCTTTCTGTGGATAACAGGCAGCCTTTCCTTCCAAGGAAAAGAGATTAGATGCTTTAGCTTTATGTGCAACTGAGATGTGTACATATCTGGAAGAAAATCTAAAGCTCACAGCACAGGGCTTGTCTGATAAGGCAGCTGCTTTGGATGAAGTAGAACAGATGCATCAACAGGTATGAAATTAATGACCTTTTACGCTTGGTTTCTGAGTTTTGTTGTCCCCACAGATGAATGATGAATTCCATGCAAATTTGCTAATGCTTTTCCATTTAGTAAGTTAGTGCTCATCTCATGAACAATATGAATGCTTTTGGAACTGTCTATTAAGGCTTAACAGTCTTGGCTCCTGAGACAAAGCAATTCTAGAACTTTCAATTACCAAGAAATGTTGTGCCTCCTTTTGAATTAAGAACCTAAATCATGGAGCTACCCAGGGAAAGTAAAAGATGTGTTTCATACTGCCATTCTCCAATTACCAATTGTAATATTCATTGATGATTTTCTCCTTGGGCCTTTCTACTGAAAATAGATATTTTATCATTGTTGATTGTCCCTTGTCCCTCTTTGCAATCATGTCAATTAATGTTGCTTCATTTACTGCTGGCTATATTTTTTCCCTTGTGGAGTTCTGCTGAAGCAAGATCTGTGGCTTGTGATAGTAATGTGTTGATGTCCTTATCTCTACTATTGTGATTTTAATTTTCACTTAATCCTTTTGTTGCAGGTGATTTCCTCATCCTTGCTGGCACTGGCGACGCTTCTTGATGTTTTCATTTCATTGCAATCTGAAAGACCTGGTTTTGAGAATATAACCACTGAACCAAAGCATGGTCCAAAAGCCAGGTCTACTGCCATGGTTTATGCAGAGAAGTTGTTTTCCGATCACAAATGTTTTCTAGACTTCCTGAAGTCTGATAATGCTGCCATTCGATCTGCTACATACGCAGTATTGAGGAGTTTCATGAAGAATGTCCCTCATGTTTTTAATGAAGGAAATTTGAAAACTCTAGCAGCCCCAATATTGGGTGCCTTTCAGGAAAAAGATCCTTCTTGTCATGCGCTGATGTGGGACGTGGTGTTGATCTTTTCAAAAAGATTCCCAGATTGTTGGACTTTTTTGAACGCTCAGAAAATCGTTCTAAATCGGCTTGGGCATTTCCTCCGGAGTGGATGTTTTGGATCTCAGCAGATCTCTTATCCTGCTTTGCTAGTGTTCCTAGAGACTGTGCCTCATAATGTAGTTCGGGCAGAACAATTCTTCCTCGACTTGTTCCACAACCTTTGGGCTGGAAGAAAACCTTCTGTTTCCTCTATTGAAGATCGAATTGCATTCTTTCGTGCATTTAAAGAATGTTTCTTTGGGCAATACAGAATGCATCCAGGTGGGGTGTTTTAGTTTTGTCTTGCAAGTTTTGTATACTGATCATCTTTCTGGTATGAGATTAGAAATTATGTCTGACAGCATGCTATGTTTAAGTTCTTTTCATGTAATACTAATGGTGTGTTTTCTCAACAATGCCAGGTTTAGTGATGAAGTGAGCTCTGTTCATTGCTGTCAAAGTGTTCTTGTTGAGAATATTCTTGTGAAACTTTTGTGGGAAGACTTTCTGCTTGTTTTCAGTCCAAAGGTTCAGAGTGGAACCCTCACAGGGATATCTACTGAATCACCTGAAGACCAGAGTCTTGATGTTCGAAAGAAGATTATGGAAAAACCTCCTCTTAGATATCCCGAATCCTATCCCCAGGACTTAGGAATATGCATTGTAGAAATTCTTTCAGGCATCTTTCAGATAGAACATGATCTACTTTCTTCTTTCTCTGTGGCATTTTGCGAGAGCTTTAGGGGATATGTCAGCATTCTGAGAATGGAGGACAGGTGGAAAGTGTAGAGCGATTGATTCAGTTTCTATTGCTATTGGAGCATCAAGCTGTAAGAAAAAGTGAATACTGGCCCCTGGATTACATAGTGGGACCTTCGTTAGCCGAGTCTTTTTCATCGATAGAATCACTTGTAAGTTACTTAACTAATTCTAATGAAGTTCTCTTGGATTCTTACAGTTGCCTAATTCTGTCTTCCTTTTCTTCTGTAGCATTCATGTACTTGCTCATCATACATGATGCTTTGTTGATCTTTAAGAATCTATATTCTTTAACTTGATATCTTTCACTTTAGGGACATATTCAGTGCTTTGTATTGTTGTCTTGGAAATATGCATCCTTCTTGGTATGCTTGGGAAGTAGATAAAAGAAACATGACTCTGTCTATAAAGGAATCTGACATTAAGATTCAATTTTTTGTGTCCTTATGAACTGTGCTTGTTTCATTAAGTGGGCTAAAATTACTAGACATCTTTGCTTTGTTGCTGTTGTGATTTACCTTCAGCTATTGGTGACAAGTGCTTTGATTTTTCCTACTTTGAGTTGATTGTGAGCTTACTCTTCGGACGCATCCTATTCATGAGGAGGTTTGTCATATCAAAATGCCTTTTTACTGTAGTAAGTTGGAGGCACTAGGTTGTTGAACTCTTTCTGACACCTGGTGTTTGTCATGAAACCAATGATTTCCTTGAACTTTACGACAACCCGGTTTTTTTTCTTTTTTTGGTCGGTCCTATTCTACTCCTACTCTAACTCTCATTTTTAGACTTTTGCCCTGCCTCCTTGCAGGGTGTGGGAGTCGAAACCCACACTTGAAACTAAATTCTCCCCATCCCAACTCCCCCGAGAAGGTGGGGATTCGAACCCTCCACCTCCCCCTTCCATATTGGGAGGGTGGCCATTGGGGCAAACCCCAATGGTTTACGCTGTTAAATCTGTGCACATTGTTTGAATAATGTCAATGATTTATATGTTTTCTCCTTAAAAGGAAAAAAGTTATATGGTTTGTGGTAACTTTTCTCCTTTTTTCGAACACTACACATAATATCGGTCAGTTTTGGGCATTCCCATGCGGTGCTTTTTTTTAGCCATAGTTCCAATGTTGTGTTTCAACTGTTTACATTTCTTGAACCAGGATTCGCCGGATGGAATTAGATTCCTGTCAGCTGCAATTTCAATTTTTGGACCAAACAAGATGGTTAAGGTACTTCTAGTCCCAGATAAAGGGAGCTCTTCTCTTCTTCCATTTGAAGAGCAGAGCAGGAGATTAGAGTTGGAGCATTTCATGTATATATTTGAGAAAAGATTGGTTCCTTGGTGCTTGAGAGGAAGTGGCAGCTGTAGTGCTGCCCGTCTGGATTTGTTGCTTGCATTGCTTGATGATGAATGCTTATCTGAGCAATGGAGCCTTATTTTGTCTCACACAATTAAACTTCGAAGTGATGGCCCTGAACATGCAGCTGTGCTATGCCCACTGTTGCAGAAAGCAAGAGACAAAATAACTAATAGGCAGTTGGCAGAATCCAAACTGCATATAAATTCCTATGTAGAACGCTGGCGTCACGACCTTTTAGATTCATTGGCTGTTGCTGTGGCTAGTTCCTGTCCTCCCAATAGGATTCAAGAAGCTGATTTTTTGCGGTATGTTTGTTGAGCAGGATGCTGGAGCATTCTATCAAAATCTTTGTATTATCTGGTTCTTTCATATGTTTTCGCATGTTATGCATAGTTAATGGATCTGCTGGCAAAAATAAAGAAAAAGAATAATCAGTGATCTTCTTCTTGTGGCATGATGAGCTTCATCATTTTCTAAACGACTTTTTCCCCTTCTTCATCTTAACCTGATAGTCCATTATCTTCTGATTTAAATCTTTTGTTCGCTGGTTATGCATTGCTGTGTGTGTAGGTTTTATGGTCTTTTTATGCCCAAGTCTTGGCTGCAGCAGAAACCTGGGCCAATTTCTACTACCGTAGCTTCTCTTCGTGTACTAAAGACATTGTGAAGTGATGCATTTTGCATGGTTGGCCTCACTGCATGCATGTTACTTCATGGCTCAACTAAGTTGTAATTACTTATTGTTGCTCTATTGATGATATCTCTTTTGGGGACATGCTTGTTTATTTCAGAGGATCCTATATACTGTGTGGTTGTTGTACAATCCCTCGATCTCTTGGTTGAGTGGAACTTGGTTCTGTATTTCCTCAAAAGCCCAAGTTCACGATACATGTTGCTGAGGGTCTCGAACGTTCCTTTATCTCCTTGTGATTTACTGTCCTGTATGCAGCTTTGCTCTTGGTGGCTCCTCAAAGGATGATCAGATCTCTCTTCTATCGAGGGATTCGTGTGTGCTGGTATTCAAGGCGCTTCTAGAGAAGTTGGTTTATTTTATCCTTGGGTCCTCTTTCAAATGGGTGAGAGATGCAGGCTCAACGTTGGCTTCAGGAATAGGAGATCTCATGATAGGTGGGATTAGACATAATGACCAGATTGACATGGCCAAATCTGCTCTTGAGGTTCTTCGGGGAAGCTTTTATTGCTTAATGACACTCAATGAGGACGAACTAGTCACAAATATTTTAGCAGCAGTTTTTATTCTTCAATGGGAAAGCCACATGGGGGAATCATTGTATGATGAATCTGATGACAAATCACTGAATTTGAAGGCCAGATTTGAAGTTGGCAAATCTTTGCATTCTTTTCTTCGCAAAATAAATGGTCATTTTTGTCAAGATCTCAGCATTCACTGCCGGAAGAAATCAAGTACAGTCTTGGTTCAATCTATCAGGTTTGCCATCTTAGAAGAACATGATCTTGACGCCAATAAGGTCACATCGTTGTGCTGTGGGTGGATACTTGAAGTTATTGAATTTTTCTGTCTGGGTCAATATGAGGAGCAAATTCTGCTTGAGCAGCTCCTTAAGAAGAGTGATCAGTGGCCTGTGTGGATCTCAGTTGACTTCGACTCCAGATTTGGTGAAAATGTTTTGACTGGAAGCAATGTAAGTAAGATATTGATGTCCTCATTCCTAGAGCTAATTGTTATATTATTTTTGTAATCCTTGCTGCTCTTGAACTGCTTTGATTTGGACATCCTCCCCTCCATTGTAGCCAACTTTACTAGTACCTCCTTAGCTGTCTGTTTGACCATCGTTTCATTAAAAGTCTCTATCATCTGACTTGTGAATATGGATTTCCTACTTTTCTAATGGGCGAAGGGAAGTTTCATTCGGCTTTTGGTTAACTGAAATTGAAGTAGAATGAATATGTGTTGCATACTTTGCAGATTTCTGGAGGTTACAAGTTTGCTTCTCTGGTTGACAAGCTTATCTCAAAAAGAGGTGTTGATGGAGTATTTTGTCGCAACATTTCACATGTTTCCTCACTGTCTGAAGAAACATTGGAAGAGGTTACCCATCGAGCGTGGCTTGCTGCTGAAATGTTATGCACCTGGGAATGGCCTGGAGGCAGTGCCATCACTACATTCTTACCACTGTTGAGTGCATATGCTAAAAGTGAAGCACAGCCTCCTAAGGAAGGTTTACTAGATTCCGTTTTTAACATTTTACTAGATGCTGCTCTGGTTCAAGGAGGAAGTAGAGCTCACAGCTTTCCCAATTTTTATGGCACTACTGCTGATGAAGTGAAAAATATTAAAGAGCCCTTCGTGAGGGCTCTTTTTTCTTTGGTCATGACCCTTTTCAATGATGACGTATGGAAGTATGACAAAGCAAGGACCTTATTTCAAGTGCTTATCAATAAGCTTCTGATTGGTGATACTGTCAGCATAAACTGTCTTCGAATTCTTCCTTTGATAATGAGAATTCTTATCCAGCCATTATGTGAGAGCCATAAAAATTTCACTGATTTGGAGTCACTAGCTTTAGAGGATGATGAGGTGCAGGAAACAATTATTGGCTGGTTACAGAGAATATTGTCATTCCCACCTCTGTTCACATGGCAGCGGGACAATGGTAAGTGAATATTTTTCTAAATTTGCCTATGTAGTGATATATAATGATCTTCTTCTTGATGTGCTGAATGTCACTTCTTCTATCTGAATTAAAAAATATGTCAAGTACTATTTCGGTAAATAATAATAATGCAATATCTGCCATCTAGTCCTGTCTATTTTGTATGAAATTTAATTTAATTTTCTGGTTATTCAATGGATTTTATAAAAATGACGTGCTACAAAATGTGAGAGTAGAGTTATGCTGTCATTGAGCAATTATGTTAATTTTCTTCTGGGGTACACTGAAGGACCTTGGAGGTGTGAGTGTTGCGAATTGTAATATTGAATGAGCATCTTTCTTTTGGTTGTTGATGCAGACATGGAGGAGTGGTTCCAGTTGGTTGCATCTTGTTATCCAATAGGTGCAATGGACAGATCAAATGTGCCAAAACCAGAAAGGAAGATCAGCCTCAGGGAGAAAACGCTCTTGCTTGATTTCTTTCGAAAGCAGAGAGTCGGCATAGACTTGTCAAATGCTTCGAATCATCTGCAGATGTTGCTGTCAAAGCTAATAGTCTTTTCAGTTGGTTATTGTGCCGATGACTTCAATGGAGAAGATTGGGACTTCGTATTGTCCATGACAAGGTATTGGATTCAATCAGCAGTTGTAATGATGGAGGATGTTGTAGAGAATATAAACGATTTGATAACTGATGACTCTTGTTCTGACAAGTTGGATCATAGCATCATTAAGAAGCTAGAGCAAATTGTTTTAATTAAGGATCATAATCGGCTAGACACAGCAAAATCTGCACTTCTAGCATATTCTTCTTTCTCCTGTTTCCAACTAGAAAAAGTTGCAGATGATCAAGATCCTTCAAGAACCGAGAAATGGGAATCCATAAAAAACAGAATAACCGAGGGTGTACTTAGGATCTTTTTATGTGCTGGTCTTGCTGAGGCCATTGCAAGTAGACACTCTCCTGAGGCTGCTTCTGTTGTAGCATCATCACTGCTTGATAATCTTTACTTTTGGGAGACAGTGGCGCGTGGAGTTAATGAATCCTCTCCCCTTGCTAGAGAAAGAGCAGTGAGGTCAGTAGAATTATGGGGTATGAGCAAAGGATCCATAAGTTCACTTTATGCCATTCTATTTTCTCCCAAGCCAGCACCATCGTTGCAGTTTGCTGCTTACAGAATGCTTTCCAGTGAACCTGTTTCTCACTTGGCCATCGGAGAAGAAACTATGCATATATTGGATGGCGAGCAGGATTCCAGCAACATTGATTTTCTATCAGAGCAAAATGTCCATATGAAAGAGGAAATATCTTCCATGATTGAGAAATCCCGTCAGATGTTTGAGATGGATATGCTGGCAGAGGAACGGGTATTAATGCTTGGTCAATGAGCATCTCATTTCATTCATATTGATATCACATAGCGTTAGAGTCAGACACCTGCATAGTTTAGGCTCTTTCGTGTTGAACAGATTGATGTGGTCATGAAATACCATTTCATTTGATGTTTCTTTTGCAGGTGCACATACTTCTTGCTTGGTCCTTGTTGCTGTCACATATATGGTCTTTACCAACGTCACCTGCAAGAGAGAGATTGGTTCAGTATATACATAATTCTGTTGATCCAGTTATTATTGACTGCCTATTCCAGCATATTTTGGATGTGGCAATGCCATCTAATCAGAAGAAGAAAGACGCAGAGTTTCCTGCTGTAGTATATGAGGCTGCAACAGAGGCCATCACCAGTGGTCGTTTGTTGTCTTCAGTGGAATCTCTTTGGCCTATTGAACCACTGACAATGGCGTCACTTGCTGGAGCAATTTTCGGAATGATGCTTCATCTTCTTCCTGCCTATGTGCGAGAGTGGTTTGGATATCTGCGTGACCGGTCAACAATAGAATATTTCACAAAAACATGGTGCAGCCCTCCCTTAATCTCAAATGAGTTAACCCAGGTGTGTGTATTTTGATTAAGATGATGTCAGGTATTTTCTGTTGAAGAAACTTTAACATATTAAATTTGTTAGGTTTTGGATGAAAATTATAAGTTGCGATGCAGTTGAATGTTCAAGAAAGTTTGATTACGGCAAACTTTCTTTAATATATGATTAGCTTGATAATATGACTTCTTCTTTTTGAAATTGTCTGATGCATCAATACTTGTTGCAGATCAAGAAAGCCAGCTTCATAGATGAAAACTTTTCTATTCGGGTGAGCAAAGCAGCAAATGAGGTTGTTGCTACCTATACAAAGGAAGAGACTGGATTTGACCTAGTCATACGTTTTCCTGCATCATACCCATTACAGCAAGTTGATGTGGACTGTCCAAGGAGTAAGGGTATTAGTGAAGACAAGCAGAGGAAGTGGTTATTGTCCATGATGTCATTTGTACGCAATCAGGTAAATGCTTTGTATGAGTTTCTAGTTCAATGTATATTTTTCATTGCCTTTTGGAAGGGGACGTTCAGGAATCTTAAACAAAATAATTATATGACAAGTTCAGGCCGCTATATTGTAGGAGGTCAAAATGAGCTCCCTCCAAGCCTTTTTTATGTACAGATAATTTGTGTGGGTGGGCGCCTGATGGTGTGATTATCCAGCAGAAGTAATATTAATAATCAGAAGTACCTATACCATCTGTCCTCCAAATTATCCTTATTTAGGAGAAATGAGTGGCTAATATTTATAAGCTGATGGAAGGATTTTTTGTAACTTAAATATTATGTTGTCATGTTGTGCAGAATGGAGCTTTAGCTGAAGCTATTCGAATATGGAAACGGAATATTGACAAGAAATTTGAAGGTGTTGAAGAATGCCCTATCTGCTACAGCATTATTCACACAGAGAACCATAGCCTTCCAAGCAAGGCTTGCAAAGTCTGCAAACATAAATTCCACAGTAAATGCATTTTCAAGTGGTTCAATACTTCACAAAAGTCAAATTGCCCTCTATGCCAATCTACTTTCCTATGAGGAGATTAGAAATGCAATATGGATTTGGCATATATTTATGGGTGCCACTATGTGATTGGTGACGATGATCTGCCACTGTATGGTGCAACCCACTGGAGGTCATTGAGTTGGGAGTTCATAGGATGAGCAACCATCGAAATTCTCTCTTTGCAGCGGGGTGTATATTTTCCTAGGTAGAGTCATACGATGTTTAACATGCAGAGTTGTAGGTACTCTATCTCCTTCCCTCTCAAATGTGCGTGCCCATACACAGAGCCATCGCTAATTTTGTTCTCTCTTTTGTTTCTCTAGAGAAGCGCTGTTTAACATGGCGCAGCATTGGAGCTTGGCTCAGAAAGGCAGCAAAATTGTATCTTCAGATGATTTGGTGAAGGCCTTTTGTGAATGAGGAGTGCTCCCATCTCAAGTTCTGTACCTGCTAGGTCAGTCCTCATAGCTTCTTATCATGATCCAACTACGGACATTACATGTGAGATGCATTTTTTGACATTCAAATTGTACATATCTGATCTACTCACCGCGAGAAATCATGTGGTCATATACAGGGGAGGCATGACTTTTTAGCTTTTTGCGATTATAAGCACATCATGGAGCACTTCCACACTTACTGCTAGAAACAGGGATTCAAGTGATACCTGTTAAGTGTCGTACATGATGTTGTAGTTCTTTTTACCATTGTAATAGGTTCTAGTTTGTTCCTGTCAAATGGATACTTTGCACCAGTTGAGTTATTATTTTGGGTGGCTAATGCGACAATGTCTGAGATGAATGGAATTGTTATGCACAACTTTCATGAATGCTAACGAAAGAAGAATGATAAAATTTCTTTTCCATGGTGCGCTTATCCGCATGTAAATAGTGCACATTTTAATGGCAAAAGCAGATGAAAATAAAGAAATTAGAAAAAATGTGATGGAAAGGAAAGTCGACGGCACTTCGGTCAAAGGCTACCGCCATAAACTAAGGAGGCATTCCAATATTAATGTGAGGTACTCTTATTAATTTGATTATAATCCAGATTTACTTGATCGAGTGTTATTTGATAATTGTGTGAAAGAATTGCATAGGGATTTGATAAAGTAGTGATAGGAGAAAACTAGGAAAAGAAAAAGCTCCACAAAAATGGCGCATTTTCATGTTTCTCCATTTTTTTTTTTTTTTTTTTATAATAAGATGTCAAGATTCCAATTGGTTCAATCTCGTTGTGCCTCCGCAGGTGTGTTGATCTTTTAGGACAATTATACAGATGGTCCTTAAATTAGTCTTAATGGGTAATGTGGTTTTTGAATTTTTAATTTGTTCAATGTGACTCTTGAACTTTAGCCTAATGGTAGTGCAGTTCTTGAACTTTTAATTTATTTAATGTGGTTCCGATCTTTGGGAAATGTGCAATTCAGTCCTCGGGTTATTATATCCTTGGATTAACTGGTTTAAGGATGAAAGTTTAATGATCACATCAATCAAATTAAAAATTTAAAGACCTCATTGCATATTGAGTGATCATATTGCACCAATAAAAAGTTCAGGACCACATTATATATTGAGGCAAATATTGGATCTATTTTTCTCATTTTTCTTATGTTTTTTGTGAACTAAAAGTAGGTATTATGCTTCGTTCCAAGGGGAAAAAGATGAAAAAAATGTTTGCCTTGGTGAGCTTGAATTTCTGGTTACACTTGGTTTTCCCTTTTCGCTTGGCCTAGTTTCCTCGAAAAAATATCAACTTTAGGTTGGGTTTTGTCTGACCCAATTTTGGCCGAAATTTCTTTTGTTGTATAAAAAAGCACAAACTTTAAGTTGAATCCTAATTTTGCCCCAATTTTTTTTTTCAAAATAAAGTATCAACCTTTAGGTTGGATCCTAATTTTGCCTCATATATATTTGTCTCCAAAATAAAGTGTTAACTTTTAGTTGGTTCTCAAACTCATCTCTCGTCAAGTTTTGGTCTAATGATACTGTTAAATATTTGATGTATTATTCCATGTTTATTTGGTGAAAATTCAACGGAAACTTGATGCGGACTCGGTAGTATCTGAAAGTTGGTTCTTTTCCATGAGACAAAAAAATAATTTGTTTCAAAGTTTGGACACAAGCTAAAATTGGTGTTTTTCTAAGAGATAAAACAGTTCAGTTCGAAATTGGAACCGTGATAAATTTGGTGATTTTCTATGAGATAGAAAAAGCTTGGGTCATAATTGGAATTTAAGTTGAAGTTTGTGGCCTTTTCCTTTTTTTTTTTTTTTTTTTAAACTCAAAGGGCATGAGCATGGAGACTTCGAACTTGCCTATTTGGATGCTGTAAATGTATCACACTGGTACAAATTTGAGGTTTTTGATATCATCTTGTTCTTTCTTCAACAATTTCTGACTCTAGTGGATCTCTTAGTAAAATTTGAATCAGATGAAGTTCTAATTATTTGTCAGAGAAAAAAGAAAAAATGGATCTTGTAGGATTCTCAAACAATTCTTTGATTTTTCTAAAAGCAGATGATTCTAAGAAAAAAATTATAATAAATGTGTCATGGTGGATGTAGTTTGAGATTTTTTATATTGTAATTTTTTTTATAGAGTAAATGTGTTATAATAAACATAATTTGAGATTTTCGATTGTTTTTTTCCTTTGAATAAAGCAAAAACACAAGTTTTACAGAGTTTCTCTTTCGATTTTCTATCAAAGGCGAGTGAAACACGAGTGCTCAATAGGCTGTGTCTTGAGACTTAGTAATATACAAGCGATTAATTGTAATTCTGTAACTTTGCTATATAGTGGATTCTTCGCGGCTTTCTCTGTCCTCACGGAGTGGGTATCGACACTCACGTTATCTTTATAATAAGACTTTTATTTCATACAAGAAAGAGAAGGAAATGCAAAAGGAAATGGAACACAGATCATATAGCGAGGATGATGTCCGGCAAGGAGCGGTTACGATGCAACCGGGGCTCGCTCTGCCACACCCTAACCTCCTTATCATAGGACCGGACAATGACGGTGAGCCACGTCTTGAAGTACTCGCGGAACTCGGCGATGACGGGGCGGGAGCCGTCCATCTTGAGGGTCCAAACGTGCACCCAGTACGCATCCAGCCCGTCCCATCCCTCGACGATGACCCGGTCGCGGAAGGCCGTGATCCTCCGGGGCTTGAACCTGAACTTCCGGTCCTCCGGCTCGTGCCGGCGGTGGTGACCCGTGAGCGCCCGCATCATGTACTGGCACTGCGGAGGCCCGTGGTACCTCCACTCCAAGTCGTCGTTCGACATCACCAGCTTCGAAACCCCCTCCCCATCGCCGGCCGCCAGCGCCTTGTACAGCATCGCCACCTCCTTCTTGTTCAGCGCCTTGTTAGTAGGTTTTCTGCCACCATCTTCCTCCTCCATCTTCGCCCTCCTCTCTCTCTCTCTCTCTCTCTCTCTCTGATGTCGGGTCCGGCGAGCGAGACACCCGCGGACACACCGGAGAGATTCGAGAATTTCGATCGGCTCAGCTCCCGTGGGGAGAGATCCAACAAGCCCGCTCTGCTTATATATACAGAAAACCGAGGGTTCCCCAAAGTCAACAACTAACGCCATTAATTAGTCAACGAGAATCACTACCCCAGAAGGAGATTCAGCAGTGAACACCAGCGCAACTACGGTCGGGATTTCTTTAACGAATTGCATGCATGATCTTACGTAAGATCCACCAGTGAGATGAAGGAGACAGCTATGAAGATTCATCCTCGCTTTCCTCGTAGCGTGCTGATCTGGGGAGCAGATTCATCCTTGCACTCGATCAAGACAAATTTCATTTTGAGATCGGTCGCCAAACGTGACGACACGACCCGTCAAATTCAACTTCTTTTCGTAATTAAATAACGACTCTGGAAGGCGACAGAATACTTAACTAGCATGCTTGATTATGAAATCAATGTACATTCATGGCCAGCTTAACGATTTTGGCCAAATTACACAATTGCCTTTATACGGACATAACGCCGCTGGCTTAGAGGGCTTTCTAGGGTTGCAAGACGAGATTTTTCATTAAAATTTTAATTTCCAGGAGATCTTTTTTTTTTTTTTTTTTTTTTTTTTTTTTTTTCTTGTGGAAGTTAATTCTTCTAGGATTCATAAGCAGAGCGACCCCCAATTATATCTCGACCAAGAAAAATTAATAATTTCCAAAGCTCTGATTAGTTAACTTATCCGCTGAATTTGAAAACAGCAAGCCCTCCCTACTAATTAAGAGATTTTTGGGACGATATGGGTATTACCAACGTTTGAAAATATAACTTGATTCAAATAAATTCCTTTTTTTTTTTTTTTTATGAACTAGGGGTATGGCGTAGAGATCCATTTACTCGGAAACCTCTAAAACACCCTATAAGCCCCATACAATGGTTTATTTTAAGGTTTTGGGTTGTGTAAACAAAGCAATTTCCACGCAATTGGTGGAATTTAAACGGATGAATTCAAGTTAATAAGTTGAAAATCTCTGTAATGTCTCAATCAATTATGCCAACCTCGGAATTTGGTTAAATTGCATCCCTTGTTGTATGTAAAGACAGTCGTCAAGAAAATCTGGTGATATATGCACGGGAGAAATGGTCAAAGCCAATTCCAAACATGACATGAGTTTAAATCCGGGATGTGAGGAAATCTAAGCTTCTTAAGCATGTATAGTATTGTACTCTGACGGATGTATACGTATATATACATATATGTATGTCTCTATCGAGATTTTTGTCGTTTGATGTTGAATTGATCCATAAATCCATTCCTCGATGTCTCAAATTACATTTTCTTCAATAGTTGTTAAGAAAAAGGTGATCACATAATCAACCACGTTGTGCAGAGATTTCTTTTCGGATTAATTTTCCATAATTTGTTAGAAAAATGTTTCGCTGTCTTCGATGCAGACGCAATAAGCGTGTAATATACAATAGAAAATATTACAAAACTCATCTCGAGATTAGTATCCACATATCAAAAATCGTCTCTTTAAAAAAACCATCAATTTTGCAACTCCTCCAAACTCAAAAGATACGTTTGCCTCCAAATCCAACACTCATCTCTTTCCCTTACGCTCACCCCACAATGTAGTCTCTCTCTCTCTCTCTCTCTCTCTCTCTCTCTCTCTCTCTCTCCACCAGTTGCCACCATCGCCTAATGCCGCCTCCTTGGTGCCTTTTGCTGCCGAGCACTTCACCCACCCCCTACCTGCCGGCCGCCCTTTGCTTGTCGGCTAAAAATTTTAAGGCCTATCAAACTGTGTCGTTATTAAACGCGCGTTTCTGCTCAGAGACTCATCTAAAGAATAGAAATAATTTTTTTTTTAATTTTTGGCAAGAAATTATTTCCAGGATTTAAATGATTAACATTTGTTTCCTAAGTCTTCCATGGTGGCGGCCATAGGAGATCAAGCCCCAATTTTATCTAGACTGAGTTGCCTATATTTGGACTGGATCTAAGGCTGTGACCATTGCCGGCCTCAAGTTCAAGGTCAGCCACGGACTAGGCCGGGTGGTGGCGGCCGGATAGTGATGGGGCAAGAGAGTTGTTGGAGGAGAGAAAAACACATGTCAAGATTTGTGGGATTTTTTTATTTATTATATGGCAGTGTGTAAAGGAAAAGATGACATTTTTTTATAACTAAGTCGGGTTGTGAGGATCCAAACCAATATGGAAGTGGCAAAACTCAGGATGTAAGTTGAAAGTATCAAAAGTGGAAACGATATCTCTCATTTGTCGGTACACACGTCACGAGTTTTTCTACATTTATCCCTATAATATACTCGATCGAAAGCATGCGTGAAGCTTAATTACCCCAGTCCATGTCCACAGGATCACTCGAATATGCGACATGGTTATACCCTTTGGAAGAACTCTCCCATCACGTGTTGATTCCTCCTCAAGCCTGCCGATCGAGAGAACGAGACAAGCTGTTGCAGCTGACATTTGTACAGTACACGGCACCATCCGCAGGTTATATCAGGCGAAAGATGTCTTGTCTGATAGATGCTCTGTTCCCCGGATGCATGGAAACGCACGCGTAAGAAAATATGGGGTTTTAATGCACTCTCGGCCGTCGCTCTACGAAGGGAAAAATAAACTCGTCAACGCTCAAATATCATGGAGCTAAGAATATATAATGAAATGCTCGGAAATGTGTGGTTAATCAGTTTAAATTAGAGTAGGGACAGCTGGCGAAACGTGAGCCTTGATTCTTCCAAACTAAGCGGGTGCGACGTGAAATAAATTATTAACAAAATAACTAATAATTAGGGTTTGCAAATTGCTGTAGATTTATATTTGGGTGTTGGGGGGGGGGTATCAATTAGTTTAATAGCGAAGTTTTTCTCTGTTACGCTAGGCTTATCCGCTGAATCTTTAAGGGTTTGTTAAGCAAAAAGAAAAATAAAGTTTTGTTTTCAGATTTACATAGAGGTAACATGGTGTCGGTTATCACCCGCCGACTGTACTACATGGCATACCGATATAGACAACTTTACTAAAATGACATCCTACATGAATTGTCAAGCCAGTGATTTTCGGCGACAATAAGTCAAAAAGCTATATTGGAATTTTATGCAAAGGTCTAGGATTATTTTGGCAAAATCAAATGTTTGGAATCTGATTTGGTATGCGCATGTAAATTTAGGACTGATTTGGTAATTTTCCCATGTCTATTAAGTCATGCTTATGGATTTTGATCTTGTAATGTTTTCAAGCTTAGTACTAAGTCGGGTAGTTTAGAGACTGATTAAGTCACTTAATTAGTTTTGTGCGTGTCTCTATACATATATGTAGACACATATATGACTAATTAAGTGACATATATATATATATATATATTCCCAATTTTTTTTTGCTCAAATCATAAATTTTTTTATCATGTGAACCCTACGTGATTGGGGTGAAATGGTGATAAACCTATTATAGTTTAAATTATGGAGAGAAAATTCATAATTGGTGAAGGAAGTGAAAGATTGACCTCAATTGGGGATAACTAGGGACACAAGTAATGATAAAAGTTCACGTGTATAGTGACTACTAAGATTTACCCTATCTTATTGATTAAGTAATGATAAAAGTTCGTGTTAATGACTAATGACTAAAGCATGTATGCTATTAGGGAAACTTGGTCATGTCTATGCTATTAAGGAGACTTGGTCATGTATGCTATTAAGCATATATACTAAGATTAATCTTGCCAACCATCCCCCATTGTCGCTAACCCTTCTTGGCTTTGGCGGGGTAGTGGTAGCAAGGGTTTGCCGCCCTCCCCATTTCTCTCTCTCTCTCTCTCTATCATATTTAATCAAATATTTAAGTTTAGCTTATTTTTTGGAATTTAATTTAAATAAAATTTATATAAAAAATCAAATTTGGACCAAAATGACATCGTTTAGTCTCATCATCATCGTGTAGGATAAAGATAATAAAAACAGCAATGTTAACATTTTCCGTTAACTAAATTAGAAAAAATAATGGAATGATTTGATTGAACTAATTTGGCAAGTTTTAGGATTATGTTGTACTTTTTGTAAGTTTATGATTCAATTGTACTTTCGTAATAAGTTTTAAAACTTTCATTGCATATATCCCTAAGATCTTTGGTTTATTTGACACATTTATCCAATTAGACTGGACATGTGTTTGCCATGCATCATGAAATCAATTATAGTTGGATTACAACAGAGCGGTATACTTGTACTCTTCCAAATTGCTCTCTTCAAGCACATGTCTCCCTATACAATTTCTGCCTTATGCAAGGATACATGAGGCTTGTTCTGTTTTTGTTTCTCGATTTCTTGCTGAGTTCGTGGTTTTGGAGTTTGGATCGAAGCTTTAAGACTATGTCGATATGACCGAGAAGATTGTCCTGAGAATGCCCTGGATCAGGGTCGGTCTCGTGACCCGACCCCACTTAGGCCGGATTGCCGGCCAGCAGCCGGGAGAGCATACTCCGAGGGTGTCCCGTTGGAATGTGTGGTGATGAGCAAGTTTCTTCTCCTATTTTGAATGAAACACAAACACAAGCTGCACAGAGAGCTCTTATTTCATATTAGGGTTTACCAATACTCGCGTTATCTACCATGTTATTTTTACAGTAAAACTTTTATTTCGTACATGAAAGAGAATCAAATGCAAAAGGAAATGGAACACACGGATCAAATTGCGAGGACGATGCCTGGCAAGGAGCGGTTGCGATGCAGCCGGGGCTCGCTCTGCCACACCCTAACCTCTTTACCATAGGACCGGACAATCACGGCGAGCCACGTGTTGAAGTACTCGCGGAACTCGGCTATTAAAGGGTGGGGACCGTCCATTTTGAGGGTCCGAACGTGCACCCAGTATGCATCCAGCCCGTCCCAACCCTCGACGATGACCCGGTCCCGGAAGGCCGTGATCCTCCTGGGTGCTGGTGGTGACCCGTGAGTGCCCGCATCATGTACTGGCGCTGCGGAGACCCGTGGTATCTCCACTCCAAGTCGTTGTTCGACGTCACCAGCTTTGACACTGCCTCCCGGTCGCCGGCCGCCAACGCCTTGTACAACATCGCCACCACCTTCTTGTTCAGCGCCTTGTGATTAGGGTTTCTACCATCATCTTCTTCCTCCATCTTAACCCTCATTTTCTTTCTTTAGGATCGACTCAACTCCCCTGGGAGATCCAACAAGCCTGCTCTGCTTAGATATGCAGCAAACCAAGGGTTCCAGAAAGTCAACAACTAATTAAATTAATTAGCCAACAAAAAGCACTGCCACAAAAGAAAATATCGCAACATCGAGAGGCACATCTAGGGTTAGGAATTAATGGTGTTATTTTAACAAATTGCATGCATGATCTTGCGTAACATCTACGTTTGTTGCAACGAACATATAGGATGTATAAATATAATCCTCCGTCCAACTTGTATGCAACTGTGTAAATAATTAACTTTGAAAAACAGCTATCAAAATTCCATCATTTTCCTCAGAACGTGCTGATCTGGGGAGCAGATTTATCCTTGCCCCTGATCAGGGAAAAACTCCTTCAAGATTGGTCGCCAAATGTGACGACAAAACCCTTCAAATTAAACTTTCTTTCTTAAGTATATTTCAATGTCCCATTTCTAACTAAATGACAGGAAATAAAATACTTAATTAGGCTTCAAACATCCAATGCATATTTTAGTTATTTATTTATCAGCACCCTTGATTATAAAATAAAAAACTATAGCTTAGATCCTAACGGGATTTGGGCTAAATTATGCAACTGCTCTCTATGTACTAATTATATAACTCGAAAACCCATGAAACACTCTGTAAGCTCCCTAAACTGGTTAAGTTTAGGCCTTTGACCTGTACAGTTGATCTTGATATAGAGCAATTTATATGAAGTTGGTGAGTTTTTAAAGAGTGACCTTTGATTTATGAGTTGGAAATCCCTAATGTCACAACCAATTGCACCACCCTCAGGAATTTATTAAATTGATTTCCATTAATTCTATGTAAAGACTCTCACCAAGCAAATCTCCTGATGTATGGATGGGAGACAATGGCTGAACCCAATTTTAAATGAGTTGACGTGAGAAAAGATAGGTATACACTAACTATCAACCAAATATAAGGCCATCAGTTTTGAAAGTTCTGGAACCCTATCTGTGGAAGTTGGAAAGTATTCTATTTTATGTATTTTTTTTCTTACAAGTAAATCTTCTAGAATATACTCTCCGGTCTATAAATAGCCACCTAAGCTTGATGAAAATAAACAACAATTTCTATCTCAACATGGCATCAAAAACAATCAAGGGCTCATGCCTGTTCAATCCTAGCTTTCTTCTTCTTCTTCTTCTTCTATTTTTTTTTTAAATTTTTATTTTTCTTTTCTACAAATCAACCAGCAAAGCCATTTGGGATGCTTTCAATGCCTTTTTTTGACTCAGCTTCTACAATGTGTATGCTCTCTCTCCATCTTAATTTGTAAGGTTTGCAGTAGAAACAGATGAATCAGTTATTGATTTCTTTCATTGTGCTGAGTCCATTGCTAATGAGATGGGTGTTGTAGGCAAGCCTCTTGAACTTGAGGATTTCGAAGTCCACATCTTCTGTGGTCTCCGATCTAATCTCTAGGACATTGTTAACACATTACTTGGCCGCTTTGAACCAATCTCATTTATTGATCTTCAAGGTCTTCTCCTTGGTCATGAGAGTACTAAGGCCTTTCCAAAGTTACAGATCTCTAGACCTTCCACTTAGGCTCATTCTGCTTCAGCGAACTTTGTTCAACGAGATTCCTCTAAGGTAGTGACCATCGCTAGCCTTGAGTCCGATGTCGGCAATGGTGAGAGGCTAGGCTAGGAAGTTGTCAGCCAGCCGGTGATGGGGTAGGAGAGGGAAGTATATGTTAGGGTTTGGGTTTATTTATCTATTATAATTTATTTAGAAATGGCGCCTGGGAATGAAAATTAGCAATACCATTTGATGTTTTTATGTGATGGGCTTAAGGCCCGTCCGCCCATGTTGGGCTTGAAAGCCCGGCCCACTTTATTAGGGCCCATCGATGAATGGGTACATTTCTATTTTTGAGATAACGTATATAAGGGAGGAAAGAGAGGGACGAACATACCTTTTGGCATAATAACGTACGTTTTCTCTCCCTCTCTCCCTCCAAAAGAAAAACAAGCACAAACGGCGACGTCATCTTCCCTTCAAGGTCAATCGACGTCATCGGATCGAACATGATCGGTTTTCTCTTCCTCTTATCGGTATTGGTGTTTAATCTGTGACTAACAAGGTACGCTCGATTCCGTGGTGTGCTTTAGGATCGATGATACATGTTTTTTCCCGGGCTTGTCTTCCCCATTTGTTTTAAGGGTTCGATTTAGTGTAGAATCCGATTTTGGGAATCTGATATTCCCAACATTAGTATCAGAGCCCTAGTTCATGTTTTCCCTATCCCTTTGATGTTTTTTAATTGATTTTTCGCGAAAATATTCGGCCAACACGGATCGGGGCGAGAAATCTTGACACTTGAGCACTGTTCATCCATTTTTTTTTTTCGAGTTTCTATAAGTCAAAATCGATTTTTGAAGGCATAGGGTGAAAGATCTCGTCGAGACGAGTCCGATGATGTGTCGTGAGCCGCCGGGCGACGCCGCACGTGCCCACATGTGCGGCTAGAAGCCGCTGCGTCGGTGGCGAACCGGCACGTGCGTGCTGCCGGCGGCGGACCGACACGCGCGCCGGTCGGCGAACCGGCGCGTGCTGATGTCACCCAACGGTCGGTAACCGCTGGGATGACGTCACCGATGACGTCATCGCCGACGACCGTTGATTGGCCGGTTACCGGCCGGCGACCAGACAGGCGACCCGACCTGACCCGACATGCGCGAAAGCCTGGCGCGTGCCGCGCATGTGCCGGGCCGACGCCTGCGTGACGTCAGCCCGCGCACGCACGCGACACGTGCCGGTCGGTTCGTCCGACTAGGCCCGACCAGTCCGACCGGTCCGACCAGCCCGACCCGCTGCCGTTGACCCGTTTACCATTGATCGACGACTATTGACCGTTGACCGTTGACCAAAAAAAAAGAAGAGGGAATTTGTTTCTTTTTTCAATTAGGTCTTTGTGGGTTATATGTAATCCATTATTTATTCTGCATCTGTTGCATGAAGCATGAAAAATTATGTATTTTCCCTTATGTACATTATGGATTATAAGTAATCCATTTTTAGTTCCGCATTTGTTGCAGGAACTATGATGCGTTATGCAAGGATACCTGCAATCCCGAGAACGGACGAGGGAAATGCAAGACTTAAAAGACTGATGATAGAGTTAGCTAATTATCGGTGGCATGACGGTGATTTAGTATCACATGTGGTCAAGGTCAATCAGATGATACAGGAAATCATTTGGAATGGTTATCTTATATCGGATTTTGAGAAGGTGCCGGCTTTGATGAACACTCTTTCACCTGAATGGCAAGCGGTGTTAGATCGGTTATGGGAGGTCAATGTGGTCCCGGGTTATAGGAGGTTAGTGGTAGCTTTTGTAAGAGAGTACTATAGGTTTGAGTTAACCAAAACTTCAACCCTTAGATTGAGCGCCACATGGCGCAGAGTGAATGCACTTTGGAGGCGACATGAAAGCTCTCCAAAAGTTTATTTATGGTTGGCAAATGTGCCTTCAAGTTTCTCAAATATTTTCACTGATAGATTAGAAGGGACGTTCCCTATTTATTTCTTAGATTAGTTTGAGATTTTTTTGAATGTGAATATCTCTTTCTATATTGATATTTTTCCTCTGTATATATTATTTAGTGTAATGGATAATTGTATTATGTGAAAGCATTATTATTCTATTGGATGTCAAATATCATTTGCTTTCTGTTATTGTTGATTGCTGTGAGTAGTTCATAAAAATTTTTGTAGCTTCATGGAATTTATTTTGCATAAGACAATTATATTAATAATAATTTTAAGTTACGATTTTTGAAGGATGATTGGAAACATAGTAATCTTTTGATTGTGAAACCTTACTTGAAATTGTTCATTGATATGATGGGTCTGTATAAAGTGGATGCATAAATGATAGGCATTAATTATTCGTGCATGTATGTCTGATGTGTTCAGATCAATGGTTTCAGCAACTAAGAATGTAATTACTGATATGAACGGCACCAATTGTGAAATATTGAATATGAAGATTTAATATGTGCTGGAAAAGCTAGAAGCACTAGAAGCTCTTGATCATGTTATGGAAGATCTTTAAGGATGCCATGCGCCACCTTGAGCTAGCTGAGGACCGCCTAACGGCATTTGAGCCGAAAATAGACATTTGCAATGCTGGTTCTAGCTCAGAAATGGCTTTGAGCTCTAAGCACAAGCGTATTGATTCGTTCAATATGTGGGAATGCAAATGATCAAGTCATTATTGCAAGAAATCAATAGTTAACCAACACAAGAGAGGAAAACGTCCTCAAGTGAAGAAAGTGTCAAGGGTGAGGTGTTACAATTGTGACAAGAAAGGTCACTATGCTCGCAACTGTTGTGAGCCGAAAAAGGTAAACACCTATTGTACATTTGAGAACTTTGTTTATGTGTCAAGTTCTGTATTATTGGCTGAATCCAATCCTTTGTGGACTGTAGATTCAGGAGCGACAGACCATGTAGCGAAGGATAGAGAATCTTTGTGGAATTTTGACGATTACCAATTGGAAACTAAGTGCATCTATGTGGGAAACAACTCCAGAGCTGAAGTTAAAGGGACTGGCACACCTGCCAATTGAACATGCGTGGTGAACGCACCTTGTTCCTACATGATGTTCTATATGTTCCGGAGATTCGTCGAAATTTCGTGTCTATTTTGGTGTTGGTTAAGCTTGATTTTAGTGTGAACTTCCATAATAGCAGTAAAGATTTGTATTTGTATACAAACTACTATGGTTGTGGTCACTTTCTGGATGGTTTTATTGTACTAAATGTTGACTGTGGTGATGTTAATATTTTGTTATTCCCTTATTTCACATCTTTTACTTCATATGATAATGATGTGAATATGTGGCATGCTAGACTTGGTAATATTGGCCAATAACGTGTGAATAGACTAGCCAAAGAGGGCTTGTTGGGCAACATTGAAAAAGTCGATTTGCCTATATATGAGCATTGCCTAGTAAGGAAAACGACAAGGAAACCATTTGAAAAGGTAAAAGAGCTGAATTTCCTCTATATTTAATTCATTCTGACGTCTGTGGTTCAATGAATGTGAGAGGAAGGCATGTGGCTGTTTATTTCATCACTTTTATAGATGATTATACTCGATTCAAATATGTCTATTTGATTTCTCATAAATCTGAAGCATTAAGTTGTTTCAAAAGGTTTATGAGCTTGGTAGAAAATCAATTAGATGAGAAAATAAAAGCATTGAGATCCAATCGAGGTCGATAATATTTATCTGATGAGTTCAGAAAATTATGTGATGAAAAAGGAATAGAAAGACAGTTGTCTATTCCATATACTCTTCAACAAAATGGTGTTGTGGAGAGAAGAAATAGAACCCCACTAGAAATGGTTAGGTCCACGATGGCACATGCTAACTTACCTATCATTTTTTTGGAGTGATGCGTTGTTATTGCTGCTTATATACTTAACCGAGTGCCTTCCAAATTAGTTATTTCCACTCCATATGAGTTATAGATAGGTAGAAAATCGGACTTAAGTTTTCTTAAGTCATGGGGTTGTGCTGCCTATACTCATAAGTCCTCTCACGAGTTTGGGAAATTGGGTCCCAAAGGAAAGATGAGTATTTTAATGAGATACTCCAAACACTCGAAAATGTATGTGTTTATAGGTGAGCAGGAAAGTGGGAGTATAACTGAATTTGAATCATGAGATGTCACATTCTTAGATGATGAATTTCCTAAGAAGGGCGAAATAGGGAAGATTACTCCCTATTTGAAACCTTGTATCAAGATAATGATATTAGTGGAGTTCGTCCAAGTGGAAGTAATATGAGAAGTAATGAATTGAGTTCAACTCATTCTCAATTGCAACCACATGATGAGACGACGTCATTATTATCTAATCCTAGTGGGAGCATAATGGGGAATGATGTGCACAGTGTACAATCTCCCATATGGAGAACAAGTCGCCAAAGTATTTCCCGTCGACATTTTGACATTGAAGGAGAAACTTTTATGATTGCTCCGCAAGATGAGGATGAGCCAAGAAATATTAATGAGGTTCTGAATTGCCCTAGTAAGAAAAAATAGATTTATGCAATGGAAAAGGAAATGGAGTCAATGAAATTAAACCAAGTTTGGGAATTGGTTGATCTTCCAAAAGGACGCAAAGCTATTGGGAACGAGTGGGTTCTCAAAATAAAGCGAAAGACTGATGGCTCAATAAAAAGGCATAAGGCTCGCCTTGTGGCGAAAGAAATTGATTATGAAGATACATTTTCTCCTGTAGTGAGATTTACCTCGATTCGGATTATTCTAGCAATAGTGGTTAGTATGGATCTTGAGTTATATCAAATGGATGTAAAGACTGCTTTCCTTAAGGGAGAATTAGATGAAGAAATATATATGGAACAACCTGCTGGTTTCATAGTGAAAGGCCAATAAGAAAAGGTATGTCGACTTTTGAGGTCGATATATGGCCTTAAGCAGTCGTCAAGACAATGGTATATACGTTTTTCATAATACCATAATGACATATGACTTTACAATGATAGATGCGGATCATTGTGTATATATCAAAAGATCTAATGATCAATTTGTGACCATATCATTATATGTTGATGATACACTAATTGTCGGAAGTAATATGGAGTTTGTTAATACCGTGAAGAATTGGTTATTTTCTAACTTTGAGGTGAAAGACATGGGTGACGTTGCATACATTCTTGGAGTTAAGATTTCAGGATTGAAAATCCATACACTCCTATTGCAAAAGGTGAAGGATTGAGCCATATACTGTGTTCAAGGACTCCACAAGAGAAGGAACAAATCAAACATGTTCCTTATGCTAGTGTTGTTAGAAGCTTTATGTACGCTATGATGTGTACAAGACCTGACATATGTTTTGCAGTTGGAATGGTGAGTAGTTACCAATCCAATCTAGGTCAAGCACATTGGAAAGCCGTTAAAAGAATACTAAGGTATCTAAAAGGAACTGCTGATTATACGTTGAGTTATTAAGGAAAGGATTTGCAACTCGAAGGCTATTCAGATCTGATTGGAGAGGAGATTTAAATGAAAGAAAATCTACCTCTGGCTTTGTTTTCTTACTGAATAATGGCATCATATGTTGGAGCAGTAAGAAACAAATGTGTATAGCCTTATTCAAGATGGAAGTTGAGTTTGTGGTATTATCAGCAGCAGTATAAGAATGTGTTTGGCTTAAGAGATTTTTTGGAACATTTAAGTGTTATTGAGGAAGCTGCAAGTCCATTATTGGTTAACTGTGATAGCCAAGTAGCAAAAGCGTACACTAAAGATCCAAAATATCATGGCAAGACCAAACATATAGATATCGAGTATAATTTTGTCAAAAATATAGTTGCACGAAAAGATGTGAACTTACAGTACATATTACGCATAAAATGGTAGCAGATCCTATGACAAAGTCAATACCTAGAGATGTATTTTGCGGCCATATGAAATCTCTAAGATTGCGTAGAGGCTGATGTACTGAATATTGTAATTTCCCTAAGTGTTCACATTTGATGAATTTGTGTTTTCATCATTAATGCCTATGAATCTTTGTTTGATCTTTATGCATCTTAATACTCAGTGCATTACTTTAAGTTGAGAAAGTATGTTGGACAGATATAAAATTAGCCTATTCACACGGGTAATCGCTTCTATTTACTGTGTGATAAATAGAGATGCGACTATTTTTAAGTTTATTATCTAGGTGATAATCGAGAGCTCACGCTTAAAATACATATGTCGCCTTAACTGAGTGTTAAGATGAGGACATAATACTTACTATGTCCGAAAGTAAAATACTCAACATATTTTACTTTATTTGTCTAAGATGCCGGATGTGAGTTCTGATGAATTTTGTGAATGAGTAGATACGTGAATTTAAGTTAGATATTGGGTATGTCTAAACTATCATCTGTACGGTATTGAAAGGTGTAGACATACGCTCTATAGGAAATGAGTTAATACCGTAATACGTATTTCATACTATGTATGCATGAGATGACCAATAAGAGTGATAAAAGTTTGATCTTAACTTTTATGTCATGTGAGACTCTTGAGGAAAAGAGTTCCTAAATTTTTTTAGTCTCCTCATGACTCTTACTTATTCTCAAGATTTCTATTTAGTGTTTGCTATCTTAGGATGTTGCCAATGGTCATGAGTTGATTTGATCTAATGGGGCATTTCTAGAAAAGCAAGCTGAACTGAAATTGAGAGTTTGAAGGAAAGATGAAGATCGAATTTGGAGAATCACATTGTAGTTTTGTATTCATTGGTTAACTAATTATGATTGTCTTTGGGATAATCATAATTGTGAATACAATATATATTATTATTTAAAAGAGATCAAGAGAGATATAAATGTGATCGATCGATCTAAGGTACTGCATACTAAATCTACTCAGAGTGTGATGCCCATTATGAGCTACTATATATTCCTAACAGATGTATAGCAACGAGCTCTCAAAGTATGCTGGTCGCACGGATTATTCACCAATATGAATATTGAAGAGAGGTAAAGAGAATCCTGTTCGGCCCACCATGTGCAAGTGGGATATGATGTTTTTATGTGATGAGCTTAAGGCCCATCCGCTCATGTTGGGCCTGAAAGCCCGGCCCACTTTGTTAGGGCCCATCGATGAAGGGGTACGTTTCTATTTTTGAGGGAACGTATATAAGGGAGGAAAGAGGGGACGAACATACCTTTTGGCATAATAACGTACGTTTTCTCTCCCTTTCTCCCTCTAAAAGAAAAACGAGCGCAAACGGTGACGCCATCTTCCCTTCAAGGCCAATCGACGTCATCGGATCGAACATGATCGATTTTCTCTTCCTCTTATCGGCATTGGTGTTTAATTTGTGACTAACAAGATACGCTCGATTCCATGGTGTGCTTTAGGATCGGTGATACATGTTTTTTCCGGGGCTTGTCTTCCGCATTCATTTTAGGGGTTCGATTTAGTGTCGAATCTGGTTTTTGGGAATCCGATATTCCCGACACCATTAAACAAGCCGACTTATGAGAATGTAAATGGATACGAAACCTAACAATATCAGCATGCAAACTTAATGTAAATGGATACAAAACCTAACAATATCAGCATGCAAACTGAATGCATCAAAAGTGGAATTGGTATTTCATAAGAAGGTGCAAACGTCAGGAGGCTTTTTACAATGATCCGCAGAAAATAATTGATTGATAGCAAGCGTGAAAATAAATTGCCTGGATAATTTAAATTTAAAAAGGATGACCCTAATATGCGATCAGGTTACGCAATATGGAGGACCTCCTCCATAGCTTGTCAAAGTCATACGTAGATTTGATGTGGATGAACCACAAAACTCGAGGGATCGTTTATCACCTTATGTCAATTACTTGTTCTTCGTAAACTGTATGAGACTTTTTCTATTTTTCGATCCTGCTAAAGCGAATGAGACAACTGTTATAGATGACGTTGGGGAATGTATATATATAAAAAAAAAAAACAGGTTCTAAACCTATTACATTAGTGCCAATTCATATCTAAACCTTTTAATTAGATCAATTTAGTCCTAAATCTTTTATATTTGTATGAATTTAATTCATCTAGTCAATTTTAGCTAGAAATAATTGATGTCAACATCAGTTATTCTACGTGACATGACCGATAATGACATAGATAATTTTTCCAATTAAAAAAAGATTGATTTTTTTTTTTTTCATTTTGGCTAGCGAGGGTCGTAGCCCTCGCTTGGGGTCGGTGCTGTCTTGCCAGCTTTGGGTGAGGTGGCCCTCGCCAGATTTGGAGAGGGTTACCACCTTACTAGTGGCTAGGGAGGTTAGCTGGCCCTCGCCTAGTGTTTGGTGAGGGTTGTCGGCCAAAATGAAAGGAACAAAAAAGAAAAGAAAAATATTAAAATATTATTAAAAATGTCAGTGTCAACACCAGCATTTGATTATACCATGTAGGATGTCCGGCATTAATGTCAGCTAATTCTTGACCAAAATTGATTAGACGAACTCAATTGACATAAATGTAAATGTTTTAACACTAAATTGATCCAATCAAATGGTTTAAGATTGAAATGACATAAATGTAATAGGCTTAAGACTTTTTTGATACTTTCTTTTGAAAACATTTTGTGACATCCTAGATTTTTTTTATCCTATAATTATGATTAGACTAGTATGGGCTTGGAATATTGAAAGTGGGCCAAGTAATGAGCCTGGTGGGTTGTAAGGAGACACAAGCCTAAGGGCTTAGTGGGCCGTGTGAAGGCCACAAGCATGGGCTTGATGGGCCGTGAGATGGGCTCGACATGGAACGGGTCAAGTAAAGGGCCTAGAGGGCCATGAGTTGGGGCCATTAGAGCAGGGATGTATGCGTGAGGCCTGGTTTGAGTGATTTTTTTTTTTGTTGGTTGGCAAAAAGTTTTGATTATCCGCATTTAATTTAATCTAGGAATTTATGCACAAATACAGAATTAATCTTAACACTTTCATATGATTCATCTTAGTTCTTGATCGTAGGCTCAATTTGTGACATTAATGCCACTTTAGACATAAGCAAATCAACAAGGCCTAAATCTCTTCTTGTAGGGTTGAATGAGTGGAGTTAGAAATGGAATGAAATAAAAATAAACTAGGACTAATGATTGAAATACAAGAAATTCTGAAATTAGCCCCCAAAACCTTCATGCACCGAGTACGTATGCATGGGAATTGCATGCAAGAAGCCACCTCACCCACCTCTTCTTCCCTTGGCATCTTCGCCCACCCTTCGGTCATCATGGCCTTGGGATGAATTTTTTCTTTTAATCATGAGTTGCTTAGGAACTCATGAAGATTTAGGGAACATTCTCAAGGCAAAACTCATCATTGTTCTCTCTTCCTCACTCTCCACTCCGACTTATCTCTCTCTCTCTCACCCTCTCGTTTCTTCTCTTCTTCTCTCTTGGCTCAGCAAAAGACTTCTACTTCTTCTTTTGTGATTTTTCTGCGATTTCGAGCTCTAGAGGCTCGAGGTCTTGAAGAACTAGCAAGTGAGGAAGGCAAGGATCAACCGGGTAAGGAAGCGGTAGGGTACTAAGCTAGTATAATCTGTGGTTGCTGAGTGAGGTGTAAGATACGCGGGTTTGAGGAAAAACGATCCTTGATGGTTTTGTTTTGGGGTCTACCTCGCTGATCGTGAGGTTAGATAGTCCTTTTGTGGCTTGCATGTGGGTTACACGGTGGGTTTAAGAAGCATATGCATAGGAGAGGAGCTATGGTTTTGCCGTTGGTTCAATAGGAGGTCGGGTGTGCTGCAGTAAGGGTCGTGCATGTTGATCTAGGTAGGTGAGTAGCTTGCTCGCGGGTTGCAAGCTCCGTTCTAGTTTGGGAAGGATTTTTGGTGTTTGGTGTGGGGTTTAGTTGCTGCATATGTGTGTGCTTGAGGTTTGAACAAGGCTAGTACAAGGAGATGTAGAGAAATAGAGGCCAAGTTGTAGAAATTTCAACCATATAGATGGTCTGTCCAAAATTGAGCTTTTTTGGTCCTAGAGTTTTTGTAAATTTCATACCAAAAAATCTGTCATCAATATATACTTATTTCTTCATAGAAGATGTAGCAAATTGCATAAACTTTGTCATATATTTTCCTTGGATTTTCTAGAATTAGCACAAGGAGTGAAAATGTGATTGCTTTCTACGGTAGTAATTTGCTGATAGGTGAAAACATGGGATATCAGTTTGTTATTTGATTTTTCTGTCATTTTTGAGATAGAATCAAGTCTTTCTTTCTTCATCAAAGTTGTAGGGTTGGTCCTTGTGTATAACATACTAAAATTTGGTGGTGATTGGTTAATTTTTGAGTACCGAAATGCCTTTTCTTATTGTGCGGTAGAGTCTGGAAAATTTTACAGGTTTTAGGGGTTAAGTCAATGACTTGATGCTTTCTGTATAGTGAGAAATAGGACTAGAATCCTTTATGGAAAATGTTTATCAATGTCTTTTCTTAAACGTTTCACAAATTTTTTAAGTGATTTATTTTGGTTTTGACCCCGATGTTTCAAACTATCAAAAATTACCTACTTTCTGTTCTAATCTGAATTTTTACACGTAGTTGTAGACAACTTGTTTGAAGTTTTGGTGACCCCTTGGGAGTCCTATGGTCTCTTGTATATTGCCAATTGATATATCATTCCCTTACTTGTGATAAGATGACTTTGAATTGTGCATGGTCGAGTCCCTTGTGCGTGATGAATGGTCGAGTCTCGTGTATGTGAGCATTGAATCTTGGCTTTGGAATGGTTTTGTACACTAAGTTGGTGAGCATGCTGCTGTGGTGTGATAATTCTAAGGTGTGACGCATGAAATGTGTGGAATAAACTGAATATAAAAGATTTTTATCGGCTTTGTGATATTGGTGATGCCTTGGGGAGTAGGATGCCCATGCGTGTGATCATGGATGTCTCAGTTGTGTGATACTAAGATGACTCGGAGTGAGATGTCCTTGTTGTGTGATTGGGATGCTTCAACTGTGTGATACTGAGATATCTCGGAGTGAGATGCCCATGGTTGGGATTCCACGGAAGTCTAGATGAAGGATTTGGAAGTGACTCGATTGGATTGGTTAGTGATTTGGCGAAAATTCGATTGGAGGGTCAATATTGAAACATATGATGAATTAAACACACTCTGCATGTGTGTTTGTGTGTGGTCTGTATCATATCTTGGCTTGGTCGGTTGCATAAGAATCGTGTGCTAATATTGTTGTGCTTTGCTTGCGGTGCATATGAATGTGAAGAAGTGTGACAATGGAGTGGATTATGTGATAGTATGTTCGAGTCTATGTATGCTACTTATTGTTGAATCTTGCATTTCCCTTAGCGATTAATGGATCACCTAGTTTAGGGCCTTATTGTTTCTTTATTGCGCATTGCTCATTCCTTCATCTTTTTCAGATCGTTAGAATAGATATCCCTCTGTGGCATGGTATGGGGTCATTGCCTATATTGATGTGTCTTTTCATGATGTCTTTGACCCTAACATTGACTCGACTTAGACTTGGTATGAAGCCACTCTATGGATGGATGATGGGCAACTAGATCCCAATCCAGTTTGAGGCATAGTTCATTAACCATGAGGGAGAGCTGTTTGGACCTCTTTAGTTCAGCGATGATGGGCCTGGAGTTGGAGTGAGTGGTGCTTAGAGCACCTAGATCGAGTGGAAGCTTTGGATGTTTTTTTTTTTTTAAGTGACATGGGTTAGCCTAAGGGGTAGTGAAATTAGTCTCCTTTTGGCCCCTTCCTAGGTTTGACGCATACGCTTTTGGTTAAGATCATGTAAATATTTCTCTATGTATGCATGGTACATGTAAGCTTCCCATGTTTATGTAAGTAAGAACAAGTGATAATCGCTTAGAGAAATGAAATGGTGCCACTCCATCTATGATGAACCGTGTATGTTAATAGATGAATTGTTGATAGAAATTGATAGGATGAGACGACCGTGCCTTAGAAGATTCCAAGACCTAAGCATTTAGGTTGGAATGCCTTAGCATAATTAATGATAAAGATAGGTTCTATTAATGCATTGATAATTAGTTTCCACTTACGTTTAGTATGTGATGCTATTGGGACATCACACAATTGTAATTAGGCAAAAGATTTCTTGGTAAATGCTTTGTTCCCCTGATACGTGGAAATGCACTTGTGTGAATTTGTGATTTTATGGCAATTTCTTCAGTCGCTCTACAAAAAGAAAAATAAATTGGTCACCTCTCGAACATTATAGAGCTATAATTATATAATGAAAATGCTTAAAAGTGAATATATCAAGTTAACTAACTCGTGGGTTTATTAAGCAAAAAGAAAAAAACAAAAGTTATTTTCGGATTTAAAGGCTTTACATCTCTTTAATCAAGCTCATGATGAATCTTGATTTTGCAATTGACTGTATTTAAACGCATTGCTAGGTCGGCTAGTTTAGTGATTGACCAAGTCAATTAGTTAGAGGCTAAATCGAGATCGTATGTCTTTTTATATCTTAGCTTTACTTATTTTTGGTCAAACTATATAATTTTCATTATCATGTGAACCCAACATTTGTAGGCGAGATGATAATAACCCAACAACATTTCACAATAATTCTATGTCTGGAGAAAGAAAATCCATAATTGGTGAATAGAGTGCAAGATCAACGACCAGAGAAAATCAAAAGAAAAACTCAACTAAAAGAAAAACCATTTCTCTTCGTTATGCACTTGTACGTTATAGTTTTAAATAATTTAGAGTATTGCTTAGCGATAAGCATTCCGTCGCAATGTACATTATTATAATAATGAAGCCTTTTATTTTCAACCTATTGAAAATTAATTAACGGGTAAGTTGGTTATCATTATCAAAATGCATGTCATTACACTAATTAGCCCAACCATCAGTAAAGTTGGTGGGCTTCATGTTCCTATTGTTAGATATCCCTAACACGTGGTGGGCCTAGAAAACCTAAGATCTCTCAAGGCAAGGTGCGTTCTGAACAGGATCATACTTTCAATAAAAATTGATGCTTTAGGGCTCTCCTTTTCCTCTGTTCAGCTTTCAATGATTCCAAATTATTGAGAAAGAATTGATGCTGAAACGATGCGTGATTCAGTAAGTTGATTTCGCAACTTGAAAATGGTCTCGAATTTTATTCTCTCCGAGAGACCATAGCAACACATGAAGTAATTCCTCGCTAATCATCTAACCTAAACATGGATTAGCATAGGTTTGAGTGGATCGAAAATGTGATATTAGCCATGTGCGTAAAAGGTAACTTGAGATGCCAATTGACCCCAATACAAATGAAAGTAAGGGTAACCCTAAATTAATGATTTGTCATGTTTTTGTGAAATTGCATGCAAATCCCCTTGTCTTGGAAAATTACCTTCACGTTTTCTAGGAAGTAGACCCGTCGAATAGGTGGATTGAATTGAAAAATGGTGTGATCCAAATTGACCAATTTAACCTATTTTCACCAATTTTCATGTAATACAAATCTAGCAACCCATATACATATCCAACCTGACCCATAGTATTAGAATGCTTTCATATTTAATCCTATCTACGAAAACTCATACCCAAACTGAGATAATAGCGTGTAATGATCAAGCATGAGATTGAGTGAAGGCCAAATAGAGTCATAGATGTGAATTAGGTCTAAATAAGTTGTGAACTCACTTAATACTCATATTATTTTTGGGTTTTATAATTTTAAACCTAATTATGAACCATTTACAAAATAACTAACCCATATAACAACTTGGGAGAATTATGAGAAAGTCATAAACCTATTTTAATTACGCCAATTTAGTTTTAAACTTGTTTTTTTTTTTTTTATCAATTGAGTTTTAAACCTTTTACATTTGTGTAAATTCAATCTATTTGACTAAATTTGGCTAACTAGCGTTGACGTTGATATTTTTTAATATTTTTTTATGAATTATTAATTTATTTTTTTCTATTTTTTTATTTTTTTCTCTCCTTCTTCCGCCTTCCTCTGGCTAGCGAGGCTCACCTTTCATCGAGCGACGATGAGGCCGCCCTCACCCAACCATGGCAAGGTTGCCCTAGCTGACGACTAGTGAGGTTGAGTCTCGCCATGGCTGAGTAAGGTAGAGTCTCACCAGTGGCTAGTTATGGCGGGCTTTGCCATGGTTGGGCGAGGCTTGCCCTCGCTAGTGGTCGATGGGGTGAGCCTTGCCATTGGCCAATGAGGTCAACCTCGCCGCCCCTTAACTTTGGTCGGTCTGACCAAAGGAAGGAAGAAGAAGGAGGGGAAAAAAACAGAGAAAAGGAAAAAAAATTGAATAAAATAAAATATCATTAAAAATTTGTCCATGCCAACTTCGCTTAGATGGCTAGCGTCGACCGGCATCCACATCAGTGCTAGCTAGCCAAATTTGCCTGAATAGATTGAATGACACAAATACAAAAAGTTTTTAATTGAATTGATTAAAAAAAAGTTTAGGAGTAAAATGTTTAGAATTTTTTTGGTAATTTTTTCTAACAACATGACCTATTAAATATGGGTTCACAAATGGGTTTGTGATCCATTTTGACAAGTGTATTAGAATAATCTATTTGGTCCATTCTAAGGAAGTATGAATAGGCATTCTTATTAAGCGTTCTTTATAATCATTTTTTTACTAAGGATCCGTTCGTTTTACGGAAAATGACTTATAGGAAAATGTTTTTCGAATTTTCCGGTGTTCATTTGACGGAAAATAAACTACTCAAGGAAAATGTTTTCCATCCATGGAAAAAACAACCTTCAAAGATGGGGAAAATGTTTTCCACTTTTCAAAAGTGGAAAACATTTTCCATAACTTCTTCCATTTGCTTCTTTTCACCAACACATTTTTATTTTTATTTTTATGCTTTCTTTTTTTCTTTTTTTCTTTTCTTTCTTTCCTTTTCATCTTTCTTCCTTAGCCTTGGCTGGTCGCCGGCCACGACGGCGGTCGGCGACCGACAACCGGCCACGGCCGCGAACCAGCTCGAGCTCCACCTCAGGCCGACAAGGCTCCGCCTAGCCCGATCTGGGGAAGCCGAGCTCACTTGAGCTTGGCGAGCTCAGGCCTCGCCAGATCAGGCGAGGTAGAGCCTCGTTGGTCTAGGACGAAGCCTTGCCAATCTGGGGCGGAGCTCGGCCTCGCCCGAGCTTGCCAGAGGTTCACTAGGCTTTGGCGAGCTGCGAGCTCGCCGGATCTGGTGGTGGAGCTTGAGCTCTCGATCCAAGAGAGCTCAAGCTCCGCCGCCAGATTCGGCGAGCTTGTGGCTTGCTAGAGCTCGGCGAACCTCCGGCGGGCTCGTGAGATCGGTCGAGCCTCGAGCTCACTAAATCTGGCGACTGAGTCTTGGTCAACTGTAGGGTAGCTGGCCATCGTCAGGCGTGCGCCGGCGGAGGAAGGAGGAAGGAGGAGGAAGAAGGAGGAGGAAAGAGGAAGGAAAAAAAAAAAAAAAAAAAAAAAAAAATAAAAATAAAAATTTTGATTTTTTTAAATAATTAAAAATTCATTTTTTAAAAAAATACAAAAAAATAAAACCTATTTTTTGGTCAATTAAAAATATTAAAATTCAATTTTTTGATAATTTTTTCAAACAATTAAATTAGCTAACGAACGGTGAAAAACATTTTCCACTCAAAGTTCAGATTTCAGCCGAACACCGGAAAAAATAGTCATTTTCCTGGAAAATAACTTCTAGAAAAATGTTTTCCGGAAATTACCAATTTTCCACAAAACAAACGGATTCTAAGTTTTTGAATTAGGTTCGAGATGGATGTGGATGATTCTTAGGAGGAGAGTAGTAAAAAAGATTTACAGAGTGTAACATGTCGTATACGAAAGAGGTTGGGAGAGTATAGAAAATTGCTTAAATTCAAAATCTACATAAAAAATACTTATTGGAAAACAGAAAATTATGGTATGACTTAAATTACTATTTCCCCATCATTCAGTAAAATCATTATTATCTTTTAGCCAGCTAGGATAGAAATTTCTGATAATTGACTCTTTTTTTTTTTTAACTACAGGGGCTGCTAATATTAAAGTGATTAAGGAATAGCGATGTGGTGATGTGTCATGCTTGAGAGTTTGACTTGGTTTTCCTTTTCCTTTTTGCAGACTTGTTGGGTACTAATATTAAAGTAATTGAAATTTTTGCCTGGTTTGTTGCCGCTGTTTTGGCTGTTCTTGCCGCTGTTTGGCTATTTTGCCGCTGTGTTGGCAGCTTCCGTTTCCTTTTCACGGCACCCTTCCACTTGTTATAACTTGGATGTCATTTTGAGTATAAGATTTTTTTGGTGCGGGGACCCACTTTTGTATAGTTTGGTTAAAATCAATATATTCTTACCTTACCAAAAAAACAAAAAAAATTGAATTTCCACTTTTATGTTAATTTAAAATTTTTACTCATTATTGAAAAATGAAAAAGTCAATACTCACTTTTTCAAAAACAAATTTGCAAATTAACCGTGGAAATTCATTTTATTGGTAAAGAAAGCAATTTCACATCTATAATTCTAGCATTAAAAGCAATATTATAATTTCCAACGTCATGTATAAGCATGTCTTGTATTAGTATACGAAACCCATTTGTTTAACCGACAAGACAATGCTGCAACTTCCTAATTTAATTTGCTGTATTTTTAACGGTCGGTGGCTTTACATAATAAAAATAAAAGCTATTGCGACGATGAATCCGGCGATTTATATCATTCATCTAGTAATTGCTAGTAATTTTTGTGGAGATTTGCAAGACCAATCCTTACCTAATTTTTTGCGTCAAATTATGGGAATTGGATATTTTGTGTTAACCAACCATTGGGTCTTAAACCTTTATTAATAAGGTTTTCATAATTAATTAGTAAAATACTCTAAAACTCTCACGAAACAAATACATCATGAGAGGTATTGAAATTGATCGTTTTCATTTTGTCATCATACCCCATGCATTGTAGAGGCTCTCGTTCTAGTTTTCCCATAAAAAAAAGGGCTCCAATGGCAAACCACGGTTCAATACGGCCTAAAAATATAGTTCCGTAGGGGTTTGTCCTCTTCTTTTCTGATTGAGCGATCAGATAGGTTCGGGCTAATTTTCGCGCACCTCAAGCTGTCCATCTCCTAGGAAGTTTAGAGTGCACTCCGTTGTATTCGGAATTTCGCTCCTAAAGTATTCCTGCTAAGACTTAAACCCAAAATCATAATTAAAAAAACATAAACTCTCGCACTATCTAAGCCGACGCTTTGTGGGTACGTAGTTATTTCAGTTGCCTAAGGTCATCATCTAAATATTCTATTGTTTTGGTCAAGACATGGATGATTAATTAAAGTTAGCGGGCCAACCTCTATTGCGCCGTGCCCACATGCTAATACTATAAAGTACTTTGGCATGACATCCTCCTTTTCTTAATAAAAAGAAAAAGAAAAAAAGATTGGTTTGGTCAAAAAGTTCAATAGCAAATACATGTTCTATCCAACTTCCTTGGTCGGCTAAAATTGAAATCAATTTGCAACTAAGAGCTCAAAATTAGGTCAGATTCGGATAAATTGGATGTGACGAGATTGAATATTCAGCCCCAATTTCTATTACCAGCACCTGAAGATTAGATTTCATTCACTTATGTCTCAGCAAATCAAATTGCCTTTGTACTCTCTATAGTCAAGTTATTCAGTAAAAGAAAGCATAAATAGACAAATTTATTAAAGTATACTAAACGACCAGATCGCCGCTAAATTTGCCTGTTTAGGTGAGAAATAACGAGAAGGAGAAAATGAGGGCATTGGTTGCACAAAACTTTTTATCTTTGGTTGAAAGAAAACGCTTGCATTCATGTCAAAGGAAACTTACAACTTGAAGCCAAAACTTGAATGTGAGCGTCTTAAAGAGACTTTATCGATACCATGGATTTTAAATAAATCAGGTATGGCGATACTGTTAGTTCATGATTAATGGTGCATTTGTTTGAGGAAAGTGTTTTTCCGGAATTGATTTTCTAGATTTTTACTTGTTTTATTCCCAGAAAATAACTTGTAAACTAAAAACACTTTCAGATCGACAAAAACATTCATGCATAAATTTAGGTAGTGAATTTATAAATTTAAAGAAGTGAAAACACTTTCCGAAATTGCTCATATTGAATATTTTATTTAATTTTTAATTTTATAGTGGCGCCATTGGTTCAAGATTAAGGATGCGTTTGTTTGGAGAAAGTGTATTTAGAGAATTAATTTTCCATATTCACTTGTTTAGTTCAAGGAAAATGACTAGTGAACCAAAAACACTTTTCATTCAATGAAAATATTCATGCATAAATTTAGGTAGTGAATTCTTAAATCTAAAGAATTAAAAACACTTTTTGAACTTGCTCATTTAGAATATTTTAATAGTTATTTAATTTTTAATTTTTAATTTTCATCTTCTCTTTCTTTTTTCATTTTCCTTCTTCTTCTCTAGCGAGTTGCCAACCATGGCGAAGGCTAGCGATCGACCATAGGTGAGCTTGAGTCTCGTTTGAGACCAGTGAGGTTTGAGCTCGTTGATCTAGCAAGACTCGAGATTGTTAGCCTTGGGTGAGCTTGAACTCGCTGGCCCGCACTTGTGGCCGATAATCGGTCGTCGCCTAGGCCCAACGATTGGTAGAGGGGAAGAAAAAGAAAAAGAGAAGAAAAGAAAAAAAAATTATTTAAAATTTAAAATTTTTGTTTTGCCATGATATAAAGTTATGAGATTAAAAGCACTTTCAAAATGAGATCCAACATCATAAAACATTGTTCGACACATATCACAAAACAAAGGAAAACTATCCACTTTCTTAAAAAATGATTTCTTGGAAAGTATTTTCTTTTATCATGAAGTTTCCCTCGAAAGAAACGCATCCTTAGACTTCATTTGTTTTGTGGAAAATGAATAATTTGAATAATATTTTCTTATAAATGATTACATGCATAACTTGAAATAATTAATTCAAGAAAAATGTTTTTGTTATAAAAAACAATTTATGTCTAGACATTGTCATAAATGTTGATTTTTTTCTTTTTTCCGTCATGTGTGAATGTGAATACATCACGCAACGATGATGATGTGGTGTAACCAAATCATTATCGTTATTAGCATATCCAAATTTTGTAAGGAGCGATCGGTTTTTGGTGGCTAGGTCCCACGTTAGAATCAAGAACTGGACCAAAAGTAATTCCAAGTTTGTGAAATCGGGAAGCGGCCAACCTAGTCCCCTAACTAACCCTAATAGGTTAGTGGCATGTTCTATATAGAATTCTTGTAAGGTTAATCAAACTAAGGCTTCACTTATAATGTGGAATATGTGAAATTGTTGGAATTTTTTTCCCAGAAAGTCATTTTCTAGGAAAATGACATCACTTTCCCGTGTTTGACTAAAATTTGAAAATAAAATGGAAAACAAATTTCATTGTTTGGTGTCAAAAGTCTAGTTGATTTTTCTAAATAGACATATACTATTTGGACGCTGGTAGCTTGCACATGGGCAACTGAAGACCGCGTATAGGCACTAGAATCCCGGGTCTAGCCACAATAGAACCTGACCTGAGCACTGGGGATCAAGGCATGAGCACTTGGGTCCCGTGCTTAGTCTCAATGGACTTGAGCATGGGCATGATGGACCTTATCACAACCTTTGTGCAGCCTAGCATGGCCTTTATGGACTTGGGCCTTTCTTGTTGGGGATCCGAGCTTGGGTATGGGGATAACGTGTTCTACCGTTGTGGACCCTAGCCCGAGTGCTATGGCTTTGGCCCACCTCGATGGACTTGAGTGTGGGCGTTGAAGACCTGGGCCCTAGCACCAAGGTTCTGGGCTCTGCCTCGATGGACTTGAGTAAGGGTGTTGGGATCCAGGCACAGGTACTAGGGCATCGGAGTCATGGGCACAAAGGTTACGACATTGGCCTCAATGGATCTGGGCTCGGGTGCTAGAGACTTGGTCTTGGATGCTAGGGACCTGTTGGATATGCAATCCTTTGCTCTGATACCAATTGTTGGAACCAAAAGGATTTGGAACCAATTGTAGAGTGTGCAATTTATAAAATATGCAGAAGCGTTAAAATACTAAAAAAATCAAACTAGCTGGTACAATTACACACTCAAAACAAGCTAATACATGTATAGACTCAGCTATTCTATTTTTCTTCCCTTCTCGATCACGGAGGGATAACTCGCTCACACAGAGCTACTGAGGCTGCGGTGCCTTTCTCTTTTAGTTCAACGTTGCACCTGGTGACTTCCTGTTCTGAAGCTCTCACTGCTGGAGGCTTTCCCTGAAGCTCACCTCGTTTGGCTTCCTTGATGGCCTGAGGTTCTCCGCCTGCGTGTGGCGTGAGATCCTCTCCCTGGCCTGTTGACCTGAGGCTGCGATGCCTCTATGTGAGGCCTTCCGACCTGCTCCTTCTCCTTCACCTTGAGGCCCTCCTTGTGAGGCACTTTGGCCTGATTTACGTTTGCACTCCCAAGCCCTATTTATAGACATCTTCCATCGCCTGGATTCCACCGCAACTTTTCTTCTTGGCTAATGAGTCAACAATTGTGGGCTGTCTTATTTTCCTTCACGTCCAAGTACTAGCAAAGTTGAACTTTTGCTTCTTGCTCCTTGAAGGCTCCGGTAACAAGTATAATATTATTTTAATGTGTGCCCGAGATGCTTGTAGTTTCTTCAAGATTTTTCTTCTCCGGCAGTTTAGAGAGACGCGGTGCTATAGCACACGTTTCTTTGGCAGTTTATTATTATATTAGGTGTTGTTTTCCAACAGGACCAAGGAATTAGTATTGGGGTTTTCTTGTCGAAGCATAGTGTTTCAACCTTTTAGGCCTAGTGCTAATATTTAGTCATATTTTGGAAAAAAAAGACTTTTGAATTTTAAAGAGAAAATTATTTTCTTGAATTTAAGCATAGGCTCTCTGTTGATTAGGAACAAATTTTCTATTGACTCATTTGCCTAAGTGAACCAAATGCTAAGAAATTGTTTTTGGAAAATATCTTCCATGAAACAAATATGGCCTAAAATGAAAATTCTGATGTAGCGTGAGGTAAGGATTTAGGAGAATTCATGATTCTTAACTAGACATTACCTTTAAATCCATCATTTTTTTGACACTCATTCAGTAAGGTTGCGATAGGTCTTGCACTGAGATTCAGACCGCTTGGTTCCATCAATTTGTAGGTGGGTCTATAATCGCCTGTTCATGTTTTAGCCACAAATTGGAGTACAAAGACTACCTTGCATAATTATCAGTTTCAACACTAATAGATATATCCATAATTGACTCTCCAAAGCAAGAAGCATAGTGGACCTTCTTACAGTGCAATTTCCCGGGTAGACTACTCGAAGCCGGAGAGGGATCGAGCACTTACATGAGAGAGGGAGCGATGGATAAACGGTGGCGTCTAGCCGAAAGCGAGGAAGGCGTCGTGCAAGAGAGAAGGAGGGTGGCGTCAAGTCACGAGCGAGAGGGACTAAGGACAGTGAGGAGGGAGGTGCGAGAGGCGTGACTCGTGAGAATGAGAATTAGCGTTGTCATTATGAGTGAGAGGCATGACTGAGAGAGCGTCATGGGTGAGGCTGGGACTACGGCTACGTGAGTGAGGCTGCAAGAGGCATAACCGAGAGTTTGAGAGTGAGCATTGGGAGCGCGAAGGAGACGTAAGTAAAGAAAGGGACAATTAGGATTTTCACTTTTCAATGCAATTGAGAATAAACTATGACAAATGGATAATTACTAAGGATAAGTGTATTATAAGTCTTAAAATTTGTAACGAAGATGCAATTGAGTCTTAAAACTTTTAAAAAATGCAATTAAATCCTAAAACTTATCACGAATATGTAACTGAGTCCTAAAACTTTCAAAAAGTGTAATTTAATTCCTAAAATTTATCATAAAAATGCAATCAAATTCTAAAATTTTCAAAAATCACTATCAAAGGAAGGATTTGATTTGATCAATTTGATAAATTTTATGACTTAATTGCATTTTTTTTGAAAATTTTAGGACTCGATTGTACTTTTATGACAAGTTTTATGATTTAATTGTATTTTTTCAAAGCTTTAAAACTAAATTGCACTTTATTAAAGAGTTTTATGATTTTTAATACACTTCTCCCTAATTATTAATTAGGATTTTTAGTTTTGTAATGATAAGAGTTAAAAATATATCAATTGGTTTACACGTTATTCATCGATTTTAACTTTTTGGAATAGAGAATTGAATCGGTTCTCGAAAGAATCAATTTGAACCGGCCGGTTCGATTCAACTTCCATTTCCCGGCACCATTCAGTGTATTTCACTATTCATCATCAAGGTCTCATCATGTATCACCATGTCCTTTTCATTAATACTCTTATTTAGCACGACAAAGGAAATGATGCGGACGAGGACAATGATGTATTGCCTGGGGTAAAACATGCGGGGCCCGCGGGACGACATCAAGGATGCCGTACCCCATGTGCACTTGGAGTCTGTCCTTCCCCAGATCCTCACTCCACCGCATAACCATTCCCCCTCCCGACTCCAAAATTTCCTTATTTAGCAATATCCTGATAAACAAAGGAATATATAATCGTTTGATTTCCGATGAAGTCGCTATATCTACCGAAATATCTCTCCCCTCCACTTACCCATCTTCCCTATCTCCAAAAACTAAACTATAAAAAATCAAAGAAAGATAATATATTCAAAAGTAGCTTAAAAGCCTCCTCAACCATCTTGATTGGACCACGAGATACAATCATAAAACAAGACCCGCGTTTCTTTTTATCCTCACTAATCAAAAGGAATCTTGTTAATGGATGCTCCCTTCAATCATCGATTGCCTCGAATCATCTGACATATTCGGATTGGTAATTGTCACATCGCCAGCATATCGACTTTCTATCTAGCCTTGAACGCATCCCACAACACAATTTCAAGTCACCAAAAGGGAGTTATGTAAAAGGTTGATACGATGTGGTACTCTGATGTTGCCTCAGCGTGCGACAATAAATTTTTCCTAATTATATGTTATCTTAATACCGCGGTTCAATAATGTTGCTTGGGTTACGACACATCTAATCTGACCGTGATATAGGACATACCACCTCCCCGAGTTCAACTTCCAGCTCCAGCTCGAATTCTCAGTTTCTTTTTCTTTCCTTGAGTAGCATGAGATTTCCCCAGATCCGCTGCTGTATCTATTACTGTAAATGAGCATGCGGAAACTCCATGGCAGCCTCTGCGTCATCTAACCAAGAAACCTTCTGATGCTGCAAGCGTGCGCAGAGCGCATGTCAGTCCACGCGACGAGGCCGTACTTCGTCTTCTTCTTCGGGCCGTGTGAGTAACTGAAGGCCGCAGCATTTGCTGGTTCCGGAAGACTTGGGGGGAGGAGGAGGAGGAGGAGGAGGAGGAGGAGCGACTATTGCGGTTGCCTGTGTTGGCTGCAGCATATGAAGAAGCTCAAGAACATGGAGGGGGAAGAAGAAGAAGACGCCGCCGCCGCCGCCGCCGCCGCCGACGACGACGACCGACCCAACAACCCTTTCGATGGCCTCACCGAAGAGATCATTCACCTCATCCTCGACCGCCTCGGTGACGACGACCCTCTTGCCCACAAGTCCTTCTCCCTCGCCTGTAAGTCCTTCCTCTCCGCCGAGTCTCGCCACCGCAGGTCCCTCAGGCCCCGGTGCTCCGACCTCCTCCCTCTGATCCCTCGCCGCTACCCCTTCATCTCGCGGCTCGATCTCTCGCTCTGTCCCCGCGTCGACGACGAGGCGCTGGCCGCGCTCGCTCGCTCCTGGAGCTCCACCCTCAGATCCGTGGATCTGTCCCGGTCCAGGTTCTTCGGCCACGCGGGGCTGTCGAGCCTGGTTGCGAATTGCGCCGGCCTGGTCGAGGTCGACCTGTCGAACGCGACGGAGCTGACGGACGCGGCGGCCAAGGCGATCGCCGAGGCCAAGAACCTGGAGAGGCTGAGGATGGGGAGGTGCAAGCTGATCACGGACATGGGGGTCGGGTGCATCGCTGTCGGGTGCAGGAAGCTGACCTTGCTCTGCTTGAAGTGGTGTTTGCGGGTCAGCGATCTGGGAGTCGGGTTGATTGCGATGAAGTGCGCGGACATGCGGAGTTTGGATCTATCTTACGTGCCGGTAAATGCTTCTTCTCCGTTCTGTGATTACATTGGTGTCCTGTCCGACCACCGGCACATAGACTGGTAACTTCCAATTTCGGCGACCAATCATGTAGACATTTGTACGGAGATGGAGCCCGCTTGTGGAATGTTTTTCTTCTACCATCTTGCAGTGTGTAGAAATTCAATTTGAGCATCTGTACCGTTGGCTTCTTCATTGGTCGATTGACTAGTTAGAAGAACTATTGCGGCTATTGCGGTCGAACCGGTTCTGAAATAGAAATTGGCAAACCTTAGCAAGAGCTTTCACGATGTACCTAGATTGACTGTGTTTGCAGGGTCATTTTGGTGTGTACCATGACTTTAATCGCCTTTGCTTACAGCTGTTTCATCTTTGCCTTTTCAAATTTAGGAGTGTATTAGTGGTTAATCTAGAGGTGGTTGTTCTTCCTATTCAACTTTTACCGAAATGAATTTTGTTGGGTCTGCTAACCACAAATTTCTTTTTTGTTGGGGATATTAGATCACAGAGCAGTCTCTGCAGCCTGTCTTGAAACTACGAAATCTAGAAGAGTTGATTCTTGAAGGATGTCCTGGTATACATGATGATGGACTTGCTACCATCAAAGAGAGTTGCCCATCACTGAAGGTATGCTTACGGTTTCTGAAGTCTGTACAAGCTGCTATGTTTCAAAACTTTCCTCTGAAGAATGCTATTTCTATCTAAGTTGATTCAAAGTTTTCTCTAACTACATTAGCGCAAAGAACTAGGTGAATAGTTGGGCAGCTGAAGTATAAAAAGATCTGGCTTTTCCATGTCCAACTAACTATTCTTGAAAATTGGCATTTGCACAGGTACTTAATCTGTCAAACTGCCAGAATATGAGTTATGTAGGTTTGTCTTCCTTGACGAGTGAAGCTCAGTGTCTGCAGCAGCTTATCTTATCCTATGGTTCTCCTGTAAGTTCTGAGCACTTTATGCTATCATGTTGTATTTGACATGCTTCCTTTGGTTCAAACTTCTTCTTCGTGCTGGTTCAGGTGACTGCTGACCTAGGAAAGAGCCTGCACAAGTTTTCGGGTCTGCAAGTGGTTCGACTGGATGCTTGTATGGTTACATGTTCTGGGATGAAAGCAATGGTGAACTGGAGCGCACGCCTGAAGGAGCTAAGCTTAAGCAAGTGCGTGGGGGTAACAGATGATTGTCTCTCCTTACTTGTGCAAGCCCAAAGAGAATTGAGGAAGCTAGACATCACATGCTGCCGGAAGATAACATATGCCTCGATAAATAGCATAACAAGTTCATGCTCCTTCCTCTGCTCTCTCAGGATGGAATTATGTACCCTGGTATCAACAGATGCATATCTCTTGATTGGTCAGCGTTGTCAAAATTTGGAGGAACTTGATCTTACAGATAATGACATCGATGATGAAGGTTTTGTACTGGACTTGATCCTTCTGTGCAAATTTACTTCAGTCAGAGCAAAAGCCTGACATTTCCTGATTATTGCAGTGCTAATGTCCATATCAAGATGCTCCAAACTTAGGATTTTAAAACTGGGCGTTTGCTTGAAGGTTACTGATGATGGGCTTAAACATATTGGAAGACACTGCTTGAGTCTTACAGAGCTTGATCTGTACAGGTTTGTGCAGCATTCATTATGTAATGCTTTTACACTGTTTAGTTTAGACAGCAGAGGAGACGCAGGTGCTTTGTCATGTCGCTTGCATTGATTCATTGCTATTCACTTGCTTCAGTATGTCACCTTTACCATGAAATGAATAGGGAGAAAATAATAATGACGAAACGGAGGAACCGGAAAAATTGGATCTCAAAGAGAGAATGTAGTGAATATGTAGTCAAAATTTCTCCCTTTACTTTGTAAGTTGTAAATAATAAAATTCCATTTTGCTCATGTTTCACCTGCCTACCTATGAGTAGGAAAGTACAGATATCATACACGTTCCTTCATAATGACTCAGTAATTTGGTTTGTCGTGTTAAGGAAAAATTATGAACTCGTGGTACTTATAATTTGAACTTAACAGACACAAACTATAGTTTGAACTTAGCAAACAGAAATATGGCTGCTAGAATTTTTTCTATCTAGGAGAGCTTTTCTTTATAATGCTATGTCATTTTCTGGATTTATTCTCATCGATTTTTCTTTGTTAGGTCTATGGGAATAACTGATGCTGGCATTGCCGAAGTCGCTCTTGGTTGTCCAGCACTCGAAATGATTAACATGGCTTACAATGAAAATGTCACAGACGCCGCACTGATATCATTGTCTAAATGTCCAAGGCTAAAAGCTCTCGAAATTCGAGGATGTCCTTATGTATCATCAATTGGTCTGTCAGCTATTGCTAGAGGATGCAGGCGTCTTACCGTCCTCGACATAAAGAAGTGCTACAATATCAATGATGATGGAATGCTTTCACTGGCCCAATTTTCCCCAAATCTCAGACAGGTGCTCATCTTTTTTGTTTCTCTTATTTGAAAAGCAGCCAATTTTGATGCCTGTGGTGTACTGATAGGATTCATCGGTCTCATCATTTTGCAGATAAATTTGTCATACTGCTCGGTCACTGACGTAGGGCTCCTAGCACTGGCCAGCATCAATTGCCTGCAGATCATGACTATCTTGCATGTGGCAGGATTGACACAAAGTGGTCTCGCAGCTGCTCTGTTGGCTTGTAGATGTTTAATGAAAGTTAAGCTTCACACGTCCTTTAAATCCTCATTCCCCGAGTCTCTTATCAGTTACATCGAAGCCCGCGGGTGTGTCTTTCAGTGGAGAGACAAAGTGCGCCAGGTATCATTTCCCCCCCTTTTATTATCGGTTGTCTCGTGGTTTATCAATTTTTATATGACTCATTCTTTACATATGTCACCGTCACTTGCAAAGAGCAATGCCAGAGCCCCTCGCTTTCTTTCTTGTTCCTCTCTCTGAATGTGATAAGTTAGCCAGGAAGATGAAGCCAGTGATGGAATGAGGACAAGATTTATTTAGAGCCTCAACAATGTATTGCATGTGCTGCTTGCGCATCAACGTGGGTCGGATTTAAGTTACCAGCACCGATTACCCTTTTCTTTTCACTATGATCAGAGAATTGGTAGACTGTGCTTTAAGCGAGAATAAAAAGCAGAGAGAAGCAAAATATGTGAGAACATTTCTTACCACTACATGAAGAAAACAATAACACGTTGTAATGGCTAAAAGGTATGCTGAAGCTGTCGATCTGCTTGGACAGGTGGAAATGGATCCGAAGGGGTGGAAGCTCCATATGTCGAAGAGTCCTTACGGCGCTTGAAAGACTTTTAGTTGGCTTCTCCTTTTTGAAGTGTATGTCATTGTCGTCCGAGGGAGGAACACGATGGAGTTCGTGTGTGGTGCGTGCACGCTATGAAAGTTTGATATGCGGAGGAAACTCTTCATTCTTGATGCTTATGCTCCCAGATTTTTCACTTGACTATGATCCTTTGTCTCGTAGTTGTCGCTCTGATTGAGCTCCAAAAATTTCGGGTATCGAACTTGCTTTTCCGTTTACAAAAAAAAAAAAAAAAAAAAAAAAAACACTTCCTTTCACTCAATGGATGGAGTACCAAACCACCCAAAAATCAACTTCCAAAATTCTCTATTGAAAGCACTCTTTGTATTATCATCGCTAACCGAGGAATTGAAAAGAATAGGAAGGAGAGCAGTGAACAACCACAGCCCATTGAGTTGTAAATCTTCTATAAGTAAAACAAGTAGCTACTGCACGTATACAAAGTTGTTATATTGCAGTGGTTCATCTATGATGGGTGCGTTTAAGAGGAATCGATTTGTCTTGATTAGATGTGATTGAGAGGCATCTCTTCAAGAGGTGTGGAGGGTTATCTATTAAGGGGAAGTTAAATAACTTCCAAATGATAACTTCCCTATGACCAAAAAAATAACTTCCCCTGGAGACTATAGATAAGAGATAGAAAAGAATGTTCAGGAATGAGAACTTTCTGTCTCTCTCTCTCTCTCGCCATCAATGAACAGCGCAAAAAGGCTTCTGTTTATACTTTGAGAAAACAATTGTCATTAACACTTTTTAAGTGATTATAATTGGATACCGAAAAGTCGTAGATTCGTCCATTATGTGCTAGTGTTTCAACATATATTTTTGAATGATTGTTTGTGTTGTGTATCGAAAGGTTAGCCATTTATTATGTCGACTTTTAAGCAAGCTTACATTCAAAAGGAAGATCTTTCGAAATACTAGAAGACCCATAACTTGACTGACCCAAAATCAAGTTGAAAACTATCAAAATTTGGCTCAAAAATCACTGGTCGTGCACTGTTCATTACTCGTGGCCAACTTCAAAATTATGTTTTAGACAAACCTTAAATCCAAATCAAGTTTTGTAAGATCCTACGACTCCACATCATCCTAAATTATCAATTATATATATATAGCCAGACTATCACTCAATTGAACCTCATAGCTCAAAGTCGACTTAACCTCAAATTTGTGTCCTAACTTCAAATAACGAATGAAGGGCGCAATCACTTATTGAATATTGCGAATTGGAGTTGAATCAACTTGATGTGGTCCTAGCGGAACAGAAGTCTCTTCTTTCTTCCTTCTGCTTTCTTTTCTTTTTCTTTCCTTCTCTTTTTCCCTTCAGTTTCATGCGTGCTTTTTCGTGGCTAAACGCCCACCTTTTCTTTTTCTTCTTCCTTTTTTTTTTTTGGTTTTTTTTCTTCTTATCTCTTTGACCTTTGACTTGGTAAAACAAAATCCAAATGTTACAATGACTGCTCTACAATGTTCGCATCATGCAAATATTACAGGACAGCGCGATCAGATGAGAACATGGTCTTCGACACCGCCCTAAAGATCTCTCCCAACTTTATATGGCCAAGCAAAGGGAAAGGCATGCAAATAATCGCTTGAATGAGCAAAACTTCATAAAAGCACATCTAGACAACCACATCATGTTCAGAACTACTTTAACAAGTATATCAATGAGGTGCATGGAAATTTTAATGTCTGTTTTTTCCTCCGCGACTTTAATATCATTGTCACATCCTTGTTATTATCTACACCTGCATAAATATGTATGGGTGAAAAGGACGCCTATAATCACAAACTTGATGTTCGAGGAAGCGTGCCTTCTTCTCTGGCTCACGCCTTAGAGAACTAATTTAGGTAAGACAAACCCTACCACAACGGACTTATTTTTGCCCACCCGTTAAGTCCATACCTCTTCGTCCTCCCAAGAAATCAAGCTGTGTCCTCCCAAGAAATCAAGCTGTCCCTCTTACTGTCTCTCTCTCTCTCTCTCTCTCTCTCTCTCTCTCTCTCTCATGAACTTTTTCATGGTCTTTTTGGTCGTCTTCTTCTCTTTCTCTTTTGCGACCAAATCCATCTTGTTGTGATTTCGCTCGAAAATGGCGAAAATCAACGAGCTTGAGAAGGAGGCGGTGGCGACGATAGGGGTGGTGTCGGGCCCATTCCAGCCTGAGTACCTGGTGTGTCAGCAGAGGCACCACATGATTAATTCACGGGGCTATTGGTTCTCTGATCCGTTCGACTCCTCCTTGCCCAACCTTGCGTTCCAGATCATCTTGATCTTCTTCACCACCCGGCTCCTCCTCTTCTTCCTCAAACCTCTCCGCATGAATCTCTTAATGGGTCATATTCTGGTAATCTCCCTCCCTGATATTCGGTGAAACTTAGGAACGGAAAATTATTGCATAAGCAACAAATGTAACAGATTGATGCAATATATTGTGGGTTTGCAGTCAGTTATGTCTTTTCATACATAATCCTTCGCTACATGTGTGGAATGTATCCTGACGTTGTATGTGGAAGCTCCTGTTTGGTCGATGACGGATAGAATTATTGATCTTGTTTTTTCTAATAGTTCTCTTCGATGCAACCAGACAGGAATAATCATCGGTCCGGCTGTTTTAGGTCGCAACATCACATACTTTCAGAAAGTGTTCCCGCCAGGCAGCTTAGTCGTCCTGATGACATTAGCATATGTAGGGTTCATGATCCACCTCTTCACCCTCGGCATACAAGTCGACCCCCGTGTGATGATTAAGACCGGGAAGAGTGCTGCATTCATCGGGTCCTCATGCTTCCTCTTGCCTTATGCTTTGGGCTTGCTCACCTTCTACATGGTCAACAGCTTCGGCAACTTTGATGCCCACTTGAGGCAGTCTATGTCTATGATCATCGTCATCAATTCTGTCTCCACCTTCCCTGTCATCACCTCCCTCCTCGCCGACCTGCAGATCTTGAACTCGGAGGTCGGCCGGATGGCCACGCATGTGTCGCTGGTGTGCGACATGTGGTCATGGAGTGCGTCGCTGGTGACCAGTGCCGTCCACTTGGCCATACGGAACTCCAAGATGGACTCCATGTGGTCAGTGGTTTTCACGATCGCGTTCGTCGCGGTCATTGCCTTCGTCATTCGCCCCATTTTGAGGTGGTCAAACGAACGTGCAAAGGTAGGCCTATCAGTTTTTGGTCACGTGTCCAACCACTGAGTATAAATTAGGACATCATAAGTTCTGTTCAATGTGCCAGAATATTGATTAACCGCGTCATTTTCGAATATATGAATTTCCGTTCTTATTAACATGTCGATTCACGTAAAAATGTGGTGCCCTTACAAGCAGGATGGGGATGAGGAGGAGGCGCAATTCTGCTGGTTAATGGCAATCCTGTTGTGTTGTGGGCTATTGTCGGAGATTCTCGGCCAACACTCGGGCTTTGGTGCATTTATGATGGGGTTAGTATTGCCGAACGGACCGCCCCTGGGAACGACCTTAGTGCCGAAGCTGGAGACCATCTCCAGCACGCTGCTGGTGCCGGCTTTCATGGCCACGAGCGGGTTCCGAGTCCATTTAGCGAGCATGAATGGAACATCCTCAGTTTTCATAGAGCTTATCATAATGATGGGATACGTTGGCAAGTTCTGCGGGACGCTCTTGTCGGCCATCTGCTGCGGCATGCCGTTCTGGGACGCTATCCCTCTGGGCCTCATCATGTGCTGCAAAGGCATTATCGAGATTGCCCTTTTGGTCGTGTTGTACGATAGGAAGGTACTCTTCAGTACCACATGCGATTTGATAAATGGATTCTTACACAGATGACTGGCTGCTGCAATGTTGTAGTTACACAAGCCATCTTTAGCACCTTTGATTTGGGTAACTGGGTTAAATCTTATAACTATAGCAGTCTAACTCAATAGGCAGATGTAGATGAATGTAAACAGAAAATTTACACGGCTTTTGTAGCAAAATGAATCCTTGAACCCTACATATGTCTGCTAATTTCATAGGACAAATGCTAGTGTCATCAGGACATATTTGCTTTTGGTATTCATCACGTTGAGCAAATTCATCTATATATTCAATGTCAATTTGTATGTCCCAGATCCTAAATGGTCAGGTTTACAGTCATCTACTCCTCACTATGCTTGTTGTGACTGCATTGGCGAGGCCCATCATCGCCTACCTGTATGATCCATCCAGGAGATATATGGTCGAAGGAAGGAAAACCTTGCAAGAATGGAAGGAAGGGGTCAAGATGCGATTCCTGGTGTGTCTCCACAATGAAGACCATGTTCCCACCATCATGAACCTCCTCGAAGCCTCCCACCCCACTCCCCATAGCCCTCTTGCCGTCTTCGTCTTGCACTTGCGAGAGCTCAAGGGCCGCTCCACCTCGGTGCTCATTCCCCATCACCAGTTCCACAAGGCCTCCTCCAAGGCAACCAGCTACAACCACGCCATCAACGTGTTCCAGTACTACGAGGAGCACAACAGTGGGAGCGTCGTTGTGCAGCACTTCACTGCCATCTCGCCCTATGCAAGCATCCACAACGACATCTGCACGCTCGCCTCAGACAAGAGGACCAACCTCGTAATAGTGCCCTTCCACAAGACGTGGGCCATAGATGGGTCCATGGAGTCGACCGAGCACTCAATCAGGAATGTGAACAAGAAATTGATGAATAAGGCACCCTGCTCTGTTGGAATCCTCATCGACCGGGGCCCCTTGACAAGCAACCAGCACGTGCTGATGAGTGAGTCAGAGCCGTATCGGATAGCCATGCTCTTCTTGGGTGGTGCGGATGATCGTGAGGCGCTCGCTTACTGTATGCGCATGGTCGAGCATCCAAAGGTCGACCTAACAATAGCCCGGGTCAAGAACGATGACTACCTGAGTGGAGAGGAAAGCGATCTTGATCAAGAACTGATAGATTATTTCCGGGCTAGTTTAGGCAAGAGAAAAGTAAAGTACATAGAGGAGACGGCAATGGATGGGGTGGGGACTACGCGGGTGATCTGCTCGTTCGAGGACGCGGTTGACCTGTTGATCGTAGGCAAGCATCATGATCCCTTGTCTCCGCTTATCTCGGGTTTGACTGAGTGGAACGAGTACCCGGAATTGGGGGTCATTGGCGACATGCTAGCGACTTCCGATTTCCAGTTCTCCGTCTTAATAGTGCAGCAGGAGCCTGTGGGGCTCAACCTGTCTTTAGAGATGAGTGGACCTGAGAGTCACGGCCGCCCCCTGCACTAATTCACTGCGGGCAAGGAAATTGAACACAGAGATCGGACGAAAGTTACACGAGCATCCTGCTGGATGAACATAACTAAAACTATATTGCATGCAGTGGAGACGACACGGAGCGGCCTTGCTGTTGCTCCATTGGCATTGTAGATGTTTTCTTAAATGAAGTTCAAGCTAAATGCCTTCGACAGTGCTGAATTCTGTAGCGTGTTGTTGGAGAACCATCTCCGGAATGGTCTCGTTCCTAGATTGGAATATGCTTATCATTCGGAGCTGACAGGCGGATACAAACCCAAAAGAATTGGAATAAGCTGATGCATTTCTTGAGCGAGTCCCCAAGATCCTTTAACCCAAAAGAATTGGAATAAGCTGATGCATTTCTTGAACGAGTCCCGAAGATCCTTTAATACTTTCCTGTAGAATTTTGGAATTCTAATACAATGTTTATAATTTGGATGTGAGCAAAAGCATGATTTTGATATCGATCATGGTTAGTGATTTGATATGTGCAAGTGTGTGTAGGACACATTTGGTGGAAGATGGACAAGGGAACAGGGTAGGATAGCTTAAGGATAAAGATGGGGATATAGTTTGATTAGTTGATGGAAACAGTTAGCACATGATGTTTTGGTGATGGAGTGTTTCATGGTATAGATACTATCTTATTTCTACTCTACGATATGGAAGTCTAGAGCTCACATACCAAATGAATGAACTACAAGCTTATTTATAGGCAATTACAACCAACTTAGCCACCACTCTAGACAACTAGACTGTTGATAAATTGTTGACGTTTGTTTATGACTGAGAAACCTTCTTCAACTTAGCTTCTTTTTCTCTTGCACCGACTTAGACAGCATATTTCCAGCTGGAAGTTTCTTGGTTCTAGTTGTTGTTCACGTTCTTGACTTTTCTTTCTCCATGGTTAAGTAGCTTCTTGGCTTATTTTCAAGGTTTCCTCAAGCTGTCCACCGTCCAAGACTTTCTTCAAGATTACAATAGTTGACCACTTTTCTTGAGAATTCTAGAAAACGTGAAAAATGGATCATAATTTCCAACATTTCTTTGGCATCCGGAAGTTGGGTGGTGCTTCCTACGTGCCCGTTTGAGCAGAAAGTTCGTTTGCGGAGGGAGCTTTTCGCGGGGGATTCTTCAATTCCTGACTACGATACAATTTAACTGATGACATAATTGCGATATCATGCTCTCTCTCTCTCTCTCTCTCTCTCTCTCTCTCTCTCTCTCTCTGTGCCCTGGCCACAGCCCCTGCGGCCGCCTTCTCCAGGCAAAGACGCAGTGGGTCTATGCGTGAGACGGGTCATGGTCGTCTCGCCTGCCATTAATGATTCCTCTTCACAACCTCGACCCTTCTGCATGTCTCTCCCACTCCCCGGATCTCGGGCCACTACATCTCTATCCCCTCCATTTTCCTCTCCATGCTTTCACCGCGATTCCTAGTCTGTTTTACAAGTATCTTATGCAAGAGAAAATGCGTAAATCAACAATTCTATTTTTTTCTCACACTTCTCAATAATTAAATGAGAATCTTTTCTATCCAAATCTTAAAATAGTCTTATCTAACCACGTATACATTGTCCTTATATTGTGTAGTTAACCAATAAATTCTTACCATTCATGATAAGAACTCATTTTGCTTCCTTTTTCGACTGCTGATTTCTTATCGTCTCATATTTACTAATACCATATCAAATAACTTAGTATATCTTTGGAGATGTCAAAGATTTGAACTTCAGTTGTCTCGTCTTATCTTGTGCATCGGACAAGTTCCATCTTTCGATGGACCGGATGCTGAAAGTGAAATTACACTAAACCTTAGATCATGAACGCAATTCTGCATGCCGCTAGCAACTTTAACCGCCTTGCTTATAGCTGTTTCATCATAGCCTTGCCAAATTTGGCAGTGGGTGTGTTAACGGTTAATCTAGTGGTGGTTGTTCTTTTTTTTTTTTTTTTGGTAAAGGTAAAAATATATTGAGCTTTGAACCAATAATTACATAAAATCTGGCACCACAAAACTTGCACTCAACAAGACAAAGAGTCTAATCGAGCGAAAGGGCACTGGATGCAAAAGAACAATGCAAGAGCGGCCAAAGCGAGCAAAGGCCAAAATAACAGGCTGAAACAGAAGAGGAAGGAAGAGGCCGTGCAGGGCCAAAAGAGAACCAACCTCACACGAACCACTAACAACCAACCAAAAGAAAACCGAAAAACACCCAGCAGGGAGCCACCGAAGAAGACTAGAGGCCAACCCACCCGAGGTGAATATGAATTGGGCTGGAAGAAGGACAACCAGCTAGCGTCCAAGGGAAGAGAAGCCGCACACGCACAAGCCTTCTCAACGCCAACCAAGGAGAACCAAGTGTCCGCTGGAGGAGGAGAGAAAATAGAAGGATCAAATCCCTAGTTCCGCTAGAGTCGTCTATTTCTTGGATTATTTTCAACATTCTTGAAGGTTAAGGCTTTATCCTTTACCACTCTGATAAGGTGCTTCTTAATAGCTGCAACTACGATTGGATGACCTCTAAAAATATGGCGTTCCTATACTTCCAAATCAGGTGGCAAAGAGCACCAAATGAAAAGTGGCCAATGGAGCGATAGAAGTCCTTACCCGAGAGGAATTTCATTGCCCATTGAAGGTTATCAGACCAAGACCTGTTTCACCACAGGAGATTGCATTTAGCTGCCCAAAAGAAAGCCATGCTAGCAGTGATGCAACATCCAAAGAAAAGATGGTCGGCGGAGTTCGGAGTAAGCTTGCAAAAAGCACACACTTCTCTCTCAATTCTGCCATATGACCTAAGCAAGGCACCAATCAGAGTTAGGATGCTAACTGTACTCTCCGGCGAGCCATATCAGCTTCAAAAATTAATAAAAAAATGTCATGTCGGATTTCCGGCCAATCAGATTGGAGTTGGCACTAAAATGATCGTTTTTTCAAACTTTTTGGCATTTAAGTGATCCGACAGAAACTTTTGGCACCAAAGTGAGCGTTGTACATAACTTATGGCATTGATAGTATACTTATTCCTAGATATTCTAACCTCACTTCATCGGATTCGAGTCCAAGATCGATATGCACAATCTCTTCGATTTTTATGTAATCGAACGAAGGAATGGTCACCGGAACTTGATGGGACTTTGACCTAATGTCCAATGGATGGATCAGGATGCCTCGGACTGCCTTTAAACTGGTTGGACCGCTGGCTTAAATAACAAGCAGAACTGGTCGAAAACTAGACCAATTCTGGAACGTCGGAGAAGATTGGGCTCACCTGAGAGGACCCAGTAACCAACTTGCTGGATTTCGACCATGCTTGGTCAAAGATAGTTTCGGGAACGGATCAAATGAGGTCCGGTTCAGTGCCTGGAAATCAATACAGGTCCAATCAGTCCAGTCTTTGTCCGCCTGAGGAAAATCGATCACCGGAGCTATTTCGATGATCCTTTCACCTATTCTTGGCTATAGTGAGATCGGGGATTCTTCAAAGGATCGATCAGTCTTTGATGCAGCGATTGACACTTGTTCTATAGGCTTAACCAATCGGGAAGAAGTCTAGTGCCAATGCCAGTCTTTGATGCAGTGATTAAAATGTTGTCGGACAGGAAGAACCAGTAGCTTCGATGGCGATCTAAGGTTAGGTGACGGACAGTGGTGTGGTCACTAGTGGGGCCTTGACCAGCGGCGATTGATGAGACGGTGAGGCGGTTGGCCCGCGAAGAGAGGGGAGGAGAGAGAATTTAGGTGGGAAGAATAAAAAGAGAAGAGAAAGTTTTGAGTTTAGTCAGAGAATGTATTCTGCAAAAATGAGGTCTCCCTAATTTTGGAAGGAAAAATCCTATTTATACAACCCCAAATCAGCCGATCTCGGATGTTGGTTTGATTTGATGGCCAAAATCTTAATCTAATGGTCAAATCACAATTTTAGATGTTTAATCACCATTAGGAGGTGTTGCGCAACCGATTGGATGGGTCTGATTTGCGAAAACTCGAATTTAAAATTAGAATTGCGCTTAAGGGCCTAATCATGAGTCAAATTACAAATTCATGAAATTCGAGAGTCAATTTGCAAAATCACGAGAAAGTGAGAGCATAATAGTGAAAATGACACGGCGAGGAGTTTGGAACTAATCATTGGAGGTTTAGAACCGGTTGGCAAAGGGTCGAATCAGCTTGCCTCACCAATGGTTAGTTGGACCAGTCAGACCCGTTCACACTGATTTGATTAGCTCTTGGCTGGTTCTTGCTAGTTTATGCATTTGTGGCTCTTGTGGGTTCAAGGACCAAATTGAAGAGAAAACTTGTATGATTTGAGGAGAGATTGTCTGATTTCAATTCAATTAAGTCAATTAAACTTCATAAACATAATCTATGGACTCTTTATTGACTTAATTGAGTGATCATTATGAAAAGCAATGGACTAAAACCATGGTACATGAAATAAAGCGTTAAGGGCTAAAATGAGCAATTTTAAAATTTTATGGCTAAAATTGTAAATTAATTGAAATTGAATTCAATTAATGTTGCAATAGACATATTCAGCTAATTACCCATGTATAGGATCACTTAATGAATTTAAATTAATCTTGAATTAAAGTGCCAAAACTTAGGCAAAAAAAGAATCGGGGTCTAATATTAAAATTGGGCCTAAATTCATGTAATTGAACTCTAGTCTTGGATGGATCAATCTAAATTTCTTCGATTGAAGCTTGATGGTTCAATTTTATTACCTTCAAGAGAGTGAAGTCCCTAAATCAAGAAGTTCTATTGTGAATTTCTCAAAATCAACCTCGGATTTGGACTTATCTTAAGAAAAAGAGTTGAAATTAAGATTCATTTGATAACCATTATGAGTGAGCATGACTAAATTTCTGGAATAAAAATTGATTTCTGATCAGAAATTGATTTCTCAATTTATATTTTAGAAATTGAGAAGTTAAAAATTTTAGTTTCTGATTTATTCTTCAAATCTATTTTTGGAAAGAAATCTATTTTACAAATAGAAAAATCAAATTGTGTTCAAATAGATTTTTGTTTCAAAACTATTCTAGGGAACAGAGAAATGGAGAAATAGAAAAGTAGAAATTTTATTATGCGCGCCTTATATTCCAGGAATAATTTTTTATTAGAAATGATTCTTTTTTTATTTTACAATCGAAAACAATTTCTAAGCATTTTCAGTTGTTTGGTAATCTGTTCAAAATTTCTATTTCCGAAATAGAATTGCATTTGGCATTATTCTCAAAATTTATACTTTAAATCATTTTCTTTTAATTTTTTAAATAATTTTATCAATTTTATCATTTTTTTTATCATTTTTTATCATTTTTATCATTTTTTCTTTTCTTTCCCTTTTGTCTTCTTTAAGCTCTGGGCAACGACCTCACTGGAGTATCATCGACCTTTAACAAGGCCGCGCCTCATTGGCTGAGCCTTGGTTGGGCTAGGCTATGGCTAGGTAAGGCTCATCAGTGGCTGTGCAAGTCTCGCCTGGCTAGGCAAAGCTCGCTGGGTGTTGACACCTAATTTATGTTTTCAAATATATAAAAAGAAAAAAATTAAAAAAATTAATTATTTTTTTAAAAGTGGAAGGGGCCCACCTTTTTCTTTCCTTCCCCACGTGGCCCGGCCCAGCCTCTTTCTCCTTTCAGCCCGCCCGCACCCTAGCTCTTCCTCCTTTGGCCATCTTCACGCATGAACCTGGGGAAAGAAAAATGCAGCAACAGTAGGGCACAAGAATGGAAAGAGAGATAGTAGAGAGCAGGGCAGGTGCGGTAACTTGTAGGTAAAAAGACGAGAGAGCAAACAAGGGGGGCACAGAGGGCAAGAGGAGAAAAGAGAGGTTAGGTGGTCTTCTCGCAAAGAGGAGGAGGGCGTGTCGAGCGAGAAACGAAGATAGCAGGGGAAAAAGGCAAAATCGAGCGAAGAAAGGGGAGGGAGTGAGTGAAACAGAGGAGAATCAAGGAGGAGAGAAGCTCGTGGAGGCTAGCTAAGGAGCCGAGGATTCCCAAGGACCCCCCATCACTACTGGTGAGCCGCCGACGCCATTTCCGCTGGAACCCAGGTAGGCCTTTCATCGAACATTTGTCGTGCGTCTTTGAAAATGAGCCGGCCAGAGCTCATCTCGATCTTGACCAGTTTGGGCGAGCTTTGGCCCCCCTACACGTCCCCGTTGCCTTGCTTGACGTTCTAGTGTGCATTTTTGGAGATTGTCAAGCTAGGTGCAGAGAGTTGTAGGAAGTGGAGTATGAGTTTTTCTGTAGCCTCTTCCAGATGTTGACGGGTCTTCCGTTTGATCTAGATAATGGGTGATAGCTCACCAAGACTATCAAAAAGTCTAGCAGGGTCGTAGGGAGAGACTTGATCCCATGAATGAGGAGCTTGGAATGTCGATGACCTAGAATCTCTTCTTTTTGATGTAGATCTATGTTATGTTATACTTTTCTGTATGTAAACCCTACTGTAAAAATATGTGTGTTTGGTGAAAATAGAATCCTATGTTTGCTATCTCATTTCTGTGTTATTTGGAGGTTATTATTACGTTTCTGCTTGTGCAATAAAATAAATGGATTGGCAATGGTTCCTAGGATGTTGCAAATTTTTACGACCACTGAGGAATGTGCAAACGCTCGAGGTTCGGGTCATGACAAATTATCTGAAATTTCAATTCCCGAAATAGAATTGCATTTGACACTGTCTTCAAAATTTCCACTTCAAATTATTTTCTTTTAATTTTTAAATAATTTTATTATGTTTTTCCTTTTTTAAAATTCTTTTTTTCTTTCCTTTCTCCTTTTCTTCTTCAAGGGTTGCCGGTCGTTGGCCTTGGGACCAGCCAAACGAGGGCTAGTGATCTTGTCGGCCAAGCCTTGCCCAGCCATGGCTTGGCCAAGCCTTGCCCGACCACCGATGAGCCTCACCCGGCTAGGCGAGACTTGTCGGTGGTCGGGGGAGGCCCGCCTGGCCACCGGCAAGCTCGTCAGACCTCGCCTTAGCTTGGCAAGCCTCCTACGAGATCGCGGACCTCCTTGGTGACCGGTGACGGCCGCGATTGTGGTTAAAGAAGAGAAGAGAGGGAAGAAGAACAAGAAGAAAGAAGAGAAAAGAGAAAAATGGGTTGGTTTGATTATGAAATTATTCCTGGAAACAAAGAGTCAACTTTTTTTCACTTATTAATTCTGTTCTAAATCTATTTTTGGGAACAAAAAAATAAAAATTTGTTCTCAAGAATAAAAACCAATTTCTATTCCAAATCTACTCTTGAGAACAAAAGAATAGAAATTGTTACTATTTGGCAAGTTGCCAAACACACCCTTAATGTCTCTTTGTATGTAGTTGATCTCATATATATATATATATATATATATATATATATATATATGGAACAACTAAACAATGATCCAAGAGTTCAAAGAAGAAATGATGAAGATATTCGAGATGATAGACTTAGGGTTGATGCACGACTTTCTTGGCATTGAGATCGACCAAGATGAAGGAGTCTTTATCTCTCAGAAGAAATATATGGAGAATCTCCGCAATTCAAGATGAACTATTGTAAAGCAATTGCAACACCGCTCATGATAAATGAGAATCTACTAAAAAAAGATGTAGTAGAAGATGGTAACGCCTCCCTCTGCAGAACCTTGATTGGCAGTTTATTATACCTCACCGCCACACGTTCGAACGTCATATACACGACAAGTCTACTTTCAAGGTTCATGCAAGTTTGAGTCAAATTCACCTTGGAGCCGCCAAAAGAATTCTCATATATTTATGAGAACAACAAAATACGGCATTTGGTATTGCCCAAGTGCAATGTTTAATCTCATTGGCTACACCAATCATGGCTAGGCAGGTTTCGAAATATGCATTCACAATGGTTTTTGGGATATTCTCATGGGCATCTAAAAAACAAGACTTAGTAGCACAGTCTACTGCAAAAGCCAAGTACATCGTAGTTGTTACGATCACCAGTCAAGCACTATGGCTTTGGAGAATTCTAGAAGACATTGGAGACCAACTCCGATAGTTTGCGACAGCAAGTCAGTGATAACTATATCGAGAAAGCTAACTTTTCATGGAAGAACTAAATATATTGACATCAAATATCACTTCATTCGAGAAGCACAGAGCAATGGAGAGATCAAGCTCAAATATTGCAAGATGGATGACCAAGTGGTGGAAATATTCACTATAGCACCACCTTAGGTCAAGTTTGAGATGTTACGAAGCATGCTTGGAGTATCACAAAAATTGATCAAGAAGTGTTAAAATCCTGATCAATTTTTCTTTAGAAAAATCTAGACATCAACTAGGTTCTAAAGCAATGGTTGGTAATTATGAATTGTGGTTTATAAGTGATAGTTGTGTTGTATGGCTAAAGTAAAACATGAGAAGTAGGTAGAATTTGTGATCGGAAAGAATTCTATGTGGATGAGAGGTTGGTTGGGTCAGTGAAAGGGAAGACGTCCACATATGCTCCTGAAAATAATCTTCTTACATTATGTCGGTCAATAAAGGCCTATAACTAGCCTTGTAGATGCTTGTTTATGGATAGCAGAAGTCTGTCCATTAGAAAGCTCCTACACTCCACTAGTGCTTTCCAAACCACTTCATAAAATTCCCCCTTAGTTTAGCCTTCTTTATTCGAGAGTCCCACATATTCCTTCTTCCCATAATACAAAAACACTTGCACATCCATTCCTCAAACCAATATCCGCTTCCGCAAATATTAACACTCCCTTCACTTCATAAGTTGTAAATAATAAAATTCCATTATGCTCATCTGCCAACCTATGAGTAGGAAAGTACAAACATCATACGTGTTCCTTTATAATGACTCAGTAACTTGGTTTGTCGTGTTAAGGAGAAATTATGTACTCGTGGTACTTTTGATTTGAACTTAACAGACACAAACTATAATTTGAACTTAGTAAACAGAAATATGGCTGCTAGAATTTTTCTGTCGAGGAGAGCTTTTCTTTCTAATGCTATGTCATTTTCTGGATTTATTCTCATCGAATTTTCTTTATTAGGCCTATGGGAATAACTGATGCCGGCATTGTCGAAATCACTCTTGATTGTCCAACACTGGAAATGATTGATATGGCTTACAATGAAAATGTCGCAGACGTCGCACTGATATCATTGTCTAAATGTCCAAGGCTAAAAGCTCTTGAAATTCGAGGATGTCCTTATGTATCGCCAATTGGTCTGTTAGCCATCGCTAGGAGATGCAGGCGTCTTACCCTCCTAGACGTAAAGAAGTGCTACAATATCAATGATAATGCAATGCTTTCACTGGCCCATTTTTCCCGAAATCTCAGATAGGTACTCATCTTTTTGGTTTCTCTTATTTGAAAAGCAGCCAATGTTGATGCCTGTGGTGTACTGATAGGATTCATTGATCTCATCTATCACGACTTCCTTGAAACGGGTTGGATCACCTAGGAATTCGGCTAATGGGTTATTAAGCCTAAGCTAACTCGGGCTCTCCTAGGCTCATACCAATTCGCAACTTAAGATTTATGTTCTTAACACGCAAATCAATTTCAAAATGAAGTTGTCACTGATCAGTTTACGATAGATCGATTGAACACCTAAATAAAGTTGTTGGCAGAAAATACTTTATTCATAGAAACCAAAGATTATAGGTACAAAGACTTGATTATACTAGATTAATACATTTTTTATACTAGTTCTTTTTATGAAAAAATGTTTGCTAGTAGCTTGGATTCATTTTACTACTTCCTAACATGTGAGGTAATTGAGCGAGCACACAACCCACTAATTTAACACCCAATAAAGCAGTAAATGACTTACAAGACTTACCTCATCTGCGATGCTGGAATGAGTAGTTGCAGACTACTAAATGTTGCCAATCTTTCTCCATAGAGTCGAACACCATCATTCTTCACCAAGGAATTAGTTGCAAAATTTGAAATGGCTGAATGCTATATTCCTCCTCAGGAGTGAAGTCATAGATGGGGTTGGCGAAGCTCCTTGTAAAATGTTTAAAGAGTGAGCGCCAAGTCTTGAAGAAGGAATTGGCATGGGTTAGCCATTGATTAACACAAAAGGTTAATATATTTGAGTGAGGCATTGCCATGGTTATTACGCCTCCTCTCATCAGCCCCATTTGATGGAAGAAAGGAGGTGGCATATGTCCTGAGAAATCCTTGTGTTGGCCAAACAGAACGTGATGCAAAGCTCTATCTCATTCGGAAACACTTAACTGTACTTGTGGGTAGTGGATGCCTCTTAGGATTTATTAATCTGGTGAGGTTTGCTGATATTGACGTGGCAAGAGTGGGACTTCAATTTATAGAGCTGGTTTTGAGGATAATGCCTAATGGGGAAAGGCCGAAGCCAGTAGAGAAAGAAGATGAGATTGAAGCCTTCCCAGTTTCATGAAAACAAGGACCGGTGAAATATGGCAAATGGTTTGGTTGACAAGTACTTCAGGAAGAAATTATTAAAAAAGTCATAAACTTATTACAATTATATTGATCCAGTCATGAACTTATTTTTTTGGCTAATCGAGTCTTAAACCTTTTGCAATTGTGTCAATTCAGTCTTTCCGGTCAACTGTGGTCAACTAGTGCTGACCTGAACACCAACCGGCGCTGGGGACAATATTTTAATATTATTTTTTTAAAACAATTTTATTAAATTTTAATCTTTTCTCTTTTTTTGTTTTTGCTCTCTTTTTGTTTTTTGCTCTCCTCCCTCCTCCTTTCGGCAATCGGCTAGAAGGGAGGGCCGATCGCTGGACTGAGGCAGTTGGCTAGGCCTGACTGGGGCGAGCTCGCTCCGCCGTTACTGAGCAAGGGCCGCCTGGTCACTGGTGAGGCAATCCCTTGCCGGATCGGGCGAGGGTGAGCCCCTTCACTGGATCCACTGGCGAGGGATCAACAAGCTTGCCCTCCTAGCAAACTGAATAGCCCCAAAGCTTTGACCTTGTAGCACCACAGAGCCACTATGAGACCTCTGATAGTCACCTTCACCATCTCGTCGATCATTCTGCTGACGATGACCCTAGACCTCTTTGTTGGAGTCCTCGTCCAGGAGTCGAACACCAAGGAATCAGAGTTGCGGTCACTTAGATCCAACTCGACCCAGTCGATCCAGGCAGTTTGCAACGTGACCCAACATCAGGACTCATGCTTTGCGAGCATATCCTCCCTCAACAGCTCCGTCGAGCCCAACCCAGAAGCCATCGTTGAGCTCTCCCTGCGGGTGTGCGTCAACGAGGTGTCCAACGCTTCCGTGTTCATGCGGGACCTGGTCAATAGCTCCAAAGATGCGCACTCCAAGGGTGCTCTAGGGACTACACGGGGTAGCTAGAGGACATAACGAGCCCGCTCGCCGACTCGGTGGTGGCCATGGATGCAGGGTTGGGAGGGAAGGCCTTGACGGATACTCAAGATCAATGACTTCCAGACATAGGTGAGCGTGGCCATAACTGATCAAGAAACGTGCTTGGACAGGTTGCAGGTGAGTGCTCACCAGATATAGGCAAGGGCGAGCTCGCCGATCCCTCTCCAGTGGATTCGGCGAGGGCTTACCTCGTTGGTGGCTAGGCGAGCTCGCCCCAATCGGGCTTGGCCAACCGCCTCAATTCGGCGAATAGCCCTCCCCTCTGGCTGGTCGCCGGAAGGAGGGAGGAGAGCAAAAAACAAAAAGAGAGAAAAAAAGGAAAAAAAAAAGAAGAAGATAAAAAGATTAAAAAATTAATAAAAAATTCGAAATAAAATAAAGTAATATTATAATATTTTTGCCAGCATCGATTGGCGTCCATGTCATAACCGACTGGTCACATTTGGTTGGAAGGACTGAATTGACACAATTGTAAAATGTTTATGACTGAATCCGCACAATTGTAATATATTTATGATTTTTTTGGTAATTTTTCCATTTCATGGAGGATTATGGGGACAATTAAATGTCCGGTTAATTCAAGGATGATCCTGATTCTTGGCTTTTGAATTTGCAATGGTGTACATTAGGCCCGCATGATAAACTAGATTCAGCCTTCTCCCAATGTCAAGAGAAGTGTTAGCCAAATTGTGCTGTATATGCCATATACTTAGATTCCTTGATGAGGATCGGTGACATTAGCAAAGCCAAGGAGATCTTTAGCGAAATACATATTCCATAGTAGGGGAGCAATTGGCATCCGTTGAGTAATTGCAACTCCATTTAAGTGGGGATTTGTCCGCTGCGGACTATGTGAAGGCAAATTATACCAACTTACATGTCAAAAAAATTTGAACCAGCCTTAATGGAAAATTTTGACCCTATCCTTAGTTGAAGGGAAAAGAAGTTAAGAAGCTGGTGAACCTCAAGCTGAGCAAAGAGTAAAGAGAAATTTAGTGGGTGGTGTACAAATAAATTATGATGAATAGGAACTTCCATTTTTTTTTCCTTGCTACTTCTCTTGTGATCCGTCGCAAGCAAATGGGCATGAATCGCAACATTCAGAAGTTGCTCTATTCAAGGATGAATCGCAACATTCAGAAGTACCTGTGAGAAATTCATGGCCAGCATGCTTCAGACGGAGCACCCGGGAAGGTTCTAGAAGAAATTCAATTAGTTGTAATGGGAGGGAAGAGGAACCCCGGTCACATCGCCCATTCTCAATGCTCTAGGTACTAAAAGTTGGGCTTCAGAAAACTAGCTTCCTTAGAGCCGACGGTGCCTCCTGACAATGTTAGTGTCGATCAGGTCGATTGCCAATATACCCATATGAATGACTGAAAGTGAGATCAATTGATCCAGTTACAAGCATTGATATTATAAGAAGAGAGGCATATTTATCTGAAGAAGAGTTCCGACAGATATTTGGAATCACAAAAAGAGCTTTCTATCAACTTTTTAAGTGGAGATAAAACAAGCTAAAAATGTCTCTCCATCTATTTTAGACGGCAAACATTAGATGCACCCATCGCAGGTCTTCCAATTGTTGCGAATACACCGGAGGATATTTCCAATAGGAGTGGTGGGACTGCTTACAGATTAAAGTATCAAATGGTTCAGTCACTCGAGTCTAGAATTAAGCTTGCAATCAATTTTTTTTTTTTTTTTTTTGCTTTTGGTAAAGTGCAATCAATGTTTGTTTTCACTATTTTCACAATACATGAGAATTGAGAATTAGCAGCGTAAGGGCGGTAGAAGCCTCTTGAAAAACCTAAATGGAAGTGGGGTGTATCACTATGGATTTTATTTTTGGTTTATCAAGGGAGCCAATCGATGAGAATGCTACATGGGTAATTACCAGTATTTTGACTGAGGCCACCTAGGATCTCGAGGAGGGGGCAAAGCACAATAACCTCATTTGTTTGAAGATTGAATTAAGTTCAAATTTCGAGAACTAAATTTTTATAAGGAGGTAAGATTATAATAAAGGAGGTCACCAAGCCCAAGCCTGTGTTTCCCAAGTCCCAATCCATTTTAATTGTCATCAATAGATTGAGTGAGGGGTCTCCAGTGAACAAAAAAAGGAAAATTAGACCGAGCATCACCCCGTGAAGAAGAAGAAGCGGAAAGGGAGAAAAGAGGAAAAGCCTTAATGGGTACCCGATTCAGACTCCATGATTTGTTGAATCAACCACAAGTTGCAACGCCTAGTGAGTATTCAAGCCAATCATTTGTCTAATGGGAGTAATTTTTTGATTTAGGGCATGGATTCAAACTTATGTGGATTCTAAACTGTGATGATCGATTGAGGAACTATTAAGCTTTAGATTTATATGGAAATGATTGATATAGGCATTGTGGAGCTTTGGGGTTTGAAGAAATTCGATTCAAAGTATAGTTTGATTGGAATGAAATTCTAAAGTTTGTGTGTAAGATAGGTGGACAATATGCATGAGGAAAAGGATGAACATGTGCTTTGAACGAGGTTATTTGTTATCACGTAGAAGTTGTTTTATTGATGATTAAATGTAGTTTAGTCAAGTTGCTCGTTATAGTTACATATTTCTTGGTTTTTAATATTGTTTTTCGATTAATTGATAGGAATGTGAGTGCATTGGCTTGAGTAAACTCCATAAGTTGGTTTTAAGTTTTTTTTTCCAAATGAGTGATATTAATTATTCTTTGTGCTTTAAACCCACATTTTGAAAAATGTTATGGATTAGATATGTTATGAGTTAATAAATAGCATCTTTTGTTACATAAAACAAGATTGAGCCTTTATTGCTGTATTCTTTTTTTGAAATGGGAAGTCTTCTCTCAACTTCAACTTGAGTGATTGTCTATAAATGGTTTGTGAAACCTTTTACATAAGAAAAGTTGTGATGTGGTCATTAAACTTGAAATGTGAGATGGTTTCTAGTTTTAGTTGTGGATTACTAGAGATTGAGTTTGATGGCTTATGCTCAGTATCTTTGTGACCCATTGAGGGGCATGTGGATGTGCGCATACAAGTTTAGGATATCCTTGTGGACCGAGCTACTGGTTAATAATAGGTGGAGACCTAATCAAGGAGAATCTTGGTCGCATTGTCACAAGCGTTTCAATGAAATGGACCATGGACGTGTATTTTGATGAGATTCATCAATGAACTAGATCATTAATTATTTGTTTTGATAGTATGATGAAAATGGTATTTTTGCTATCAATATAGTCATGTAGAAGTAATATATAACTTATTTTGATCTTATAATTTTGATATATTCTGGATTTGGTGTAAATAAGTTGTGCTTTGATTTTGTAAATATGTATAGTGATTTTCGATCCGCTTAGAAGAAATGTATTACTCACTGAGTCATGATAGCTCATTCCTTTCTTCATGTCATGTTTTTAGGTGTCTCAGTTAGTGACCAATAGAGCGAGAGTATTATTGTGGGAACTATTGAGAAATGGATATTTGGGGGATAGTTTGAGGCTACGTCTTTAGAAGAAAGGAAGATCGTATTACTCCCTTGTCCATATAGGATTTGGGGTGTGATAGTGTATGCCATTGTCATTTGTGGGAGAAAGATGATAAAGGTCGTATTTTTATTTTTTTTGGTAAATGTAAGAATTATATTGAACTTTAACCAAACTATACAAGAGGTAATCACGGCACCAAAACTTACACTCAAAATGACAAGGAGTCATAACGAGTGGAAAGGTGCCGAGACGAAACAAAAGATTGCCAAACAATGGCACAAACAACCAACCTGCGACACCCACCAACAACGGCAAGGAAAAATAGCCAAGACAGTGGTGAGTACAAGTAAAACAACGGCAACAAAGAAGGAGACAGGAGGGAAGGAACTACTAGCAACCGAAGCACCCCTCAAGCAACCTTCGAAGACAAAGCTAACTCCAACTAACATAATTCCTAGCCAACCATAGCAGCTACCAGCAAACCTCCAAGGATAATGTTGAAATGGCCCATCCGTTAGAACCAACGGCCATAAGGAGGACGAGCAGCACAAGAGAAAGCGAGATGCCCTCAGTAGGAGAGCTAGACAACGTTAAGGATAAGGCTCGGACTCTTCTGTAAAGAAAATAATTGGGTCAATTCCCTAGCTGCGCCGGAACCTCTTATTCCTTACATTATCCGCAATGTTCCTGAAAGTCAAAGCCTTGTCTCTGATGACTTTAATGAGGTGGTTCTTCAATGCCGAAATCGCTAGAGATTGTTCTCTAAACATAATGCTATTTCGATTTTTTCAAATGATATGGAAGAGGGCACCAAAAGAGAACTAGGTGATGCACTTATAGAAATCATTGCCGGAGAGCAACCTTATAGCCTAATGAAGATTATCCATCCAAGACTTATTTTGTCACGGGAGATTGCATTCAGCAGCCCAAAAGAAAGCAAGGCCGGAGGTGATGCCATAACCAAAAAATGAATGATCTACAGAATTTGGCCTCGTATTGCAAAAGGCATACAGCGCGCTTTCTATCCTACCATACGATAGTAAAAGAACTTGGGTAGGAAGCTGGTTTTTAGTAACAAACCAAAGGTTGAATTGGTACTGTGGGGAGATCGAATTGTTGCAAATAAATGCATGCCACGGGACCCAGGCCTTCTTCCGCCTAATGACTTCCCAAGCCGACGCTATCGTGAACAAACCGGAAGATCTCTCCAGCCAACTAAACCGGTCCAAGTTCTAAGTTAGGATAGGGAGGGGATACTCCACGATTCCAAAATAGTCTTAATAGCTTGTCCAGAAGCGGAGAAGAGGTCAGCCATCGCCGCCCAGCTAGATAGTCTAAAGCTATAGATGAGAATGTCCGAAAATATAAGGTTCAAAGGACCCTTAGGGTGCCAATGGTCAATGAGATGGTTAGGCTGTCCCCTACCCTCTAAAGGAAGGAATTGCAGAATTCCCTTCTAAGTTGTAGGATCTTCTTCTAAACCCACGAGCAGTAGGTTGGCTTAACGGCTACCCAAAAATTTTTCCTTTTTAAAAAGGTCGAGTGGATCCATTTACACCACAAGGATTCCTTATCTGAGAATATGATTTATATATGCTTGAGCATGTGTGCTTTATTACAATCCCATAGCCTGCGTAAGCCAAGCCCTCCCCCCTCTTTTGGAAGGCAAATTTCTTCCCATGATACTTTCACACCACCTTTGCCTAGGTTTGAGCCTTTCCAAAGAAACTATATTAGGATTTGTTCAATTCAGTCCAACACAACTATAGGCAAAATGAAGACACTAGCCCAGAAGGCTTGAATCACATGAAGGATAGACTTGATCAGTTGTAGTTGGCCGGCGAAGGAAAGGAAATGCTAAGCCCATGATTATACCCTTGTTGCAATGCGGTTGACGAGGGAGCTACAATTTGCCTTACTAAGCCGCGATGTAATAATGAGAACCCCAAATAACGAGTAGGCAAGTTCCCTTCATGGAACCCAAGAGTAAAAATAATTTGATTACTTGATAATGCTGTTCATCCTATAAGGGATACCTCGCTTTTGCTTGTGTTTGGGTTCAATTCACTTTAGGAAAAGAAGGTCTCAAGGCCTTCTTTAAGGAGAGTAACTGAAGCCATATCTATTTCACAAAAAAGAAAGGGAAAATGTCACAAATGGTCCCTATACTTTTGCCTAATGTGCAATTTCGTCCCTAAACTTTCGATCGGCTCAATTTGGTCCTTGAACTATTGATAAATGTTTAATCTAGTCCCTGAACTTTTGATCGGCTCAATTTGGTCCTTGAACTATTCATAAATGTCCGATCTAGTCATTTGTTACTGTTTTTCCTTTTTTTTTAATTTTTTAACCTTTTTTAACCTTTTTTAATTTTTTAAAAAAAATTTTTAAAATTTTTTAAAATTTTTTTGCTTTTCCTCTCTTTCCCTCCCGACGAGGGTCGCCCTCGCCGGCGGAGGAGGCCGTCCTCGCCGCGGGTCGCCGGCCCTCGCCGGCGTTGGGCGAGGGCCGCCGTCCTCTCCGGGTGCTCCCTCGTAGGCGTAGAGCTAGGGGCTCCCCTCGCGGGCGAGGGCTCCCTCGCGGATCTGGCGGGTGCTCCCCCTCCCGCGCGCGAGGGGAGCATCGAGCTAGGGGGAGCCCCTCGCCCGCGCCGGTGAGCCGACGAGGAAGCCCCTCGCCCGACGCCGGCGCGAGGAGCCCCTCGCTCGGCGCCGGCGAGGACGGCCCTCGCCCGACGCCGCAAGGGCGACCCTCTCCGGACGCCGACTCCCTCCGCCGGCTCCGGCGGAGGGAAGAGAGGAAAAGCAAAAAAAAAAAAATTAAAAATTAAAAAATTTTAAAAAAAAGGAAAAACAGTAACGAAGGACTAGATCGGACATTTATGAATAGTTCAAGGACCAAATTGAGCCGATCAAAAGTTCAGGGACTAGATTAAACATTTATCAATAGTTCATGGACCAAATTGAGTCGATTGAAAGTTCATGGACAAAATTGAGCATTAGGCAAAAGTATAGGGACTATTTGTGACATTTTCCCAAAAAGAAATACATCATCCGCAAAGAACAAGTGTGAAAGCCTTGTTGCTCTACACCTCCAAAAGAATTTGAACTCTGGCCGCCTCGAATGAAGGTAAAGAATTCCTAAGAAGACCTCCATAACCAAGGTAAACAAGTAAGGAGAAATAAGATCCCTTGGCCGAAGCCCTCGACCACTAGCAAAGAAACCATGTAACTCTCCATTTAAGGCAATGGAGAACTTAAGAGTTTGCACACAAACCATGATGAGTTTGGTCAAATGCTCGGAAACCCAAAGGCAAGGAGAACAAGTTCAAGAAAGTTCTAATTCACTATATCGTAGGCTTTCTAAAAGTCCACTTTGACTATACACTTAGGCAAATAAGGGTCAAGGTGGAATCCACTAAAAAGTAGTTAGGCAAGGAGGATGTTATCTCTAATTCGCTAACCCTTTATGAAGGCACTTTGAGAAGGGTTTATTACAATTTGAAGAACAGCAGCCACTCGATTAGCCAAGACCTTGGTGATGCATTTGTAAATAGTATTACAGCAGGCTATGGGTCTGTAGTCCGACATAGTAGAGGCATTGGGGACTTTTGGCACCAAAAAAAGAATAGTGTGGTTTATCTCCCTTAGAAGCTTACCCGAGATGAAGAAATCCTTCATCGCTGCAATGACCAACTGCCCCACAGTCTCTCAATTGTGCTTGAAGAATTCAATTATTAAGGCCCTATTTGGTTCGGCTTTGCAAATGGGCTTTGGGACTCTAAAGTCCTTTGGCCAAATGCAAACACGTTTGGTTCTTTTTTTTGCACGACTTTGGCAAGATGCAATTACATCCCCAAAGAAGTCTAAAGGCCTTTAGCCCAATGGAGCTCTTGAGGTGCATTAGCAAGTTGCACCCTGGAATGCAAGTCGGTACTGTTCATCTTCTCCAAGTGTGACCCCCTCAATGGCCCCCGAACCATTAGGGTCGCCACGGTCCGCTTACCCTTCACTTATCCTAATGACATTTCACTCTGATACCATTTGAATTGTAATGGGTCCATAAACCCTGGGTGTTCGTATCATCTCAATTGGTCCCAGCGCAGTTTATATGGCGGAAGCATATCCAACAACTTCCTTCCCTATATTTAGAAAAGAGTGCACACCAACTAAAATTTTTATAAGTTAAAGCCGAACACTCTTATTTACAAAACTTGATAGACATCATTGGTCGGTACATCAAAATGCTAAGGTTTTCTATACTCGGCTATATTTCAAAAGATGACCAACATCTCTTCCAACAATCATATATTTAAGGTCCATCGATCAGTGTCGACATTCAAAAGTTCATTCCTTTGCTATCCTCCTCCTTGCGGTCATATCCAATCACTCGATCTATCTACTAGTGGCAGTGGTAGCAGAGATATCTTGTCTAGTTTGAAATGTTAGTCCTCAAACGGGGTGAGTACAACTACTCAGCAGTAAAGATCCATCAAACTACACAATGCAAAAAACAAGACAACCACAATTTCATGTGAAATGCACATATTATTTATGCAATCATGGTTATATCTCCATGAGATGCATTTATTAAGGCAATTTATGCTCCATGCCATATGCACATACATGCGCATAATCCATATCACCCATACAATCGTATATATATTCTCATGAGATCCATTCAATGCTTTCATGATTGCATTCTTAATGCATGCCATATAGTATCGACTCAATTTCATAAGTAATTATATCACATGCCATATGCACACACACACATGCATGATTCAATTCCCATTTTGACATTCAAAAGTATCTCATCTTTCTTCCGGGGACTAGTATTTGCATCCCTTATATATCACTCACACCCAACCTGGCATTACAAGGAACCTTCGGCACACACTTCCGGACATTTCGCATCCCACCTGGCATCGCGAGGAATCGCCGGGGCTCGCCATAAAAATAGTTACCCCTGCCTTCGGAATTATGTACTGACATACCACTAGGCATCCCCTGGAATTATGTATCGATATACCACCGGGCATCCCAAAACTCCCGAGGACATCTGGTACACACATTCCGACCATCCCGACACTCCCGGGGCATCGTCGGCTCACACCTCTGACGGTATTATCATTATCACAATGCATATTCACATATATATATCTCATGTTCAAATTAACATTTGATGTAATAATGTCAGAAGTTTAAACTAGCCTTTTTGATGTCATGTGATATGCCAAATGTCGCCATATATGCAGTACAAATAACACCAATGATATCACATTTCATAAAGCAATTAATTTGTTCTTGAAAATGAAGCAAATTTTCGAACAAAGCAAAATGCATTCTTTTAATTGAAATTCTGGAAAAATTAGTAATTAATATTAATAAATTCTGAAAATTTAACATAATGTAGACAAGACCTAGAGAAAGAGGTTTCATGAAGAACACTATACCAAGAAAGTTTTATATTAATCACATAAGTCCATACTTTCACAGTAAAAGAAATTCCAGCACCACTTTTGCACAGTTTTGGAAATAATTTCGATTAAACTCTTAAATGAACTCCGAAAATTCTGAGATTTAATATGTTATAGCTGAGACCTAGAGATAAAAGTCCCATGAAGAAATCAAAATCTAATTCATTCTGGATTTAAAAAAATATGACTATTACAACTCACCCTAACCCTCGGCTCAATTTGCAGATTTAATCCCTTTCCAAGAAAAATCATTTTCCGAATCAATACTGGTCCGTTTATTCTCAAATTTTAGTATGTTGTTCCTTAAGATGTTGTCTACAACTCTGATTAAGGATACGAGATCAAGTTCGGACGGGATAATTTCACAAAATTCACAGAATCACAAGGGATCAAGCTAACAGTTTTCCAGATTCTAGTATCTTTGAAGAAAATGGTTTCACAAATAAATAATTATCTGTTTCCCCTCAAATTTTGATATGTTAATCTTTAAGAAGTCCTCTACAAATTTCATTAAGAAGTCGAAGTGAGATTCCAACTAGAAAATTGCATGCAGCTCACGAAATCACCAAAGGTCGGATTGTTTTTCCAGAAAACATATTACTAGGCTAAGACACTTCTCCCATAATTTCGAAAATTCTCACCTCTACCACCTCCGAAATTCAACATACAACACTTAAAATCACAGCAAACAAAGTGTAGATCAAAGGACTTTATTTGCCTCAAATCCAAAGAAAATCATAGCAAGCACAACGGCGGGGTAAGGCGGGCTCGACGGCGGCAGCTAGGCGGATGCACGGTGGCTGGTCTTCTTCCTCCTCTCTTGACTTCACTCTCTCCCCCTCCCTCTCCCTCTCACTCTCTCTCGGTGCCTTGCTCAATCCGCTCCCTCCCTTTTTCCTTTTTGGTTGTTTAATTACTTGCCTTTGATTAATTTTGCATGGAAGGACACTTGTCTCAATGGGAAAGACACTTGGTAAGTTCCTCTTACCACTTGTTATTTTTTTCATGCAAGATGATGGGCTTTCTTTGGGCCGGATTTGGGCTAGCTTTTTGGCTGACCAAATGGGGAGAAATGGTGGGGGATTCGATGGGGCTGTGGGCTGGTTTTTGGGCTGGTTTGGCCTGAAGAAAATCAGCCCACTCCATCTCCAATTTTTCCTATTTAATCCCTACTTATATAAATATCTAATTACACTTCAATATGGCCATAAAATTTTTTAACATAAATCAATAAAAATCCAACTTATAAAGCGCACGGCCAAGAATAAAATTCTCCCTTATCAATTTATCCTTTTAATACAATCCTTAATTGCTTATGGACATAAAATATATTTCCAACTAAATAACTACCCATTAAAATGATCGGCCTTAATCTATTGTAATTCATTAGTATAATGACCATAATATAATCCAATGGCGCTTCCATCACCTATTCATGGGTCATGGTATATTCAAGAGTTGTTATAAAATTTTAGGATGTCACATCAAGCCACCGTCGATTGGAGGCTGACGATTGCTGGCCAAGGGTCGTGTGCGCCAGCGATGCACCGGTGACTGTCGCTTGAGGGTTGCCCGACCTCGGCGACCATCACTGCACCTCAGGCGATGCTTGGGTTGCGTGATTGAAGCCACTAATGGCTTGAATCGCGCAACCTCAGGTGACGACCGCCGGGGCCGAGTGAACCCAGGTGACGGCCACTGGGGTCGCCTGACTCCAACGACCGTCCGAAGGCTAGATCCGGCCATTCGGTTGCCAGATCCGATGGTTCGATTGTTGGATCCGGCGGTCCAGTGGCCGGCTTCAAAAAATATATATAAATATATTTTTTCTTTTTTAATTTAATAAAAGTCAATCACAAATGCAAATTTTAACAGACGGTATTTTGGCCAAAGTTGTTTCACAATGCAAATTTTACCAAATAATATTTGCATTTCGGAAAACTCCATTCACTCAAAGGTATTTGCATTTTTACAAATGCATTCCCCAAAAGCCGAACCAAACGGGCCATAAACCCATATGGTCCAGGTGCCTTATCTCAAGTTAAGGAGAAAAGAGTATCCCAGATCTCTAGATCAGTAACAGATCAAGAAAGAGAACTAACTTGCTCCTCATTTGGGAGACACCAAATAACTTCCCGTATCTCTTGGATCACTAGTCTCACACGCATGGCCCGAGGCGCTAAGAGGTCTTGGAAGTGAGTAATGAATAGATGTTGCATCAAGCCAGGGTTAGTGACTAGAGTACCTAAGGTATCCATGACCGAGAGGATTCTATTTCTTAGCTGTCTTTTATTGACTGAGTGATGAAAGAATTTGGTATTCCAGTCTTCTTCTTTAAGCCATATGATTTTAGACTTTTGCTTATAGAAGGACTCTTTCTAACTCCGTAAGTTAGAGAAGGTTCGACGTTGAGTTTTCTCTAGCTTTGCAAGAATAACACTAGTTGGGTCTTGCTGGAGGCCAACCTAGGTGACCGATAGAGCATTCTTTGCCTTAGTAGTTCTAGTTGAGATATTAAAGAATGACTCTTTATTAAGCTGCTTAAGACGGGGTTTTAAGTAATTTTAACGTGCACACTAGCCTGTATATGGGAACTCCCATTTCTTAGTTGTGACGGTTTGATTTTCTATTTCTATTTCAATTAAATAAATTGGGCTTTTTGTCGACGTGCTTATAGCGCTATTCTCTGAGCCGATTACTTATGAGATAACTAGACTAGTTGGGAGAGTTAGTAAGGGATTTTAATGCAATAAGCTTGAGAATTCAACTAGGAATCAACTGCTCAACCGTGTTAGTCTACAAGCATTATTGGGACATAATCGAAAATCTATTAGAGATCGGAAATAAGTCGACTCGACTGAAATATGTAATTAGGCACGGATGATTCCACCTAATTACAAAATTCTTATCGATCGGCACTAGATCGATTTTTTTGTCGTTTTAGTACCTTGTGCCTGTAATTGAAATTTCGAGATTTTCATGACAACTGAGAATCGCCAATGAGTTAAAGATGTACATTGTGGCTTGAAAACAATCGATCACAGGTCAATTGCACTGAAAATTCCCAAAAACTACCCGATAGTTTAGATCACGCTAAAATCACGTTTGATTGAAATTAACCAAGGAAATGATGCCGATTTCAAAAATTGAAAACTCTAATGTGTCACAATTAATCATAGGAATATTATTGCATATTTCCAAGATTTATTGATGGGAATTGTTAGTGAAAAATGCAAACGCAGCAAATTAAAGAAATAAGAGAAAGACCATATTTTAAATAGATTTTTGGTCCTTAATGTGGAACCTTTAGAGATGAAATTATGAGGATTTAAATAAGACCTTAGTCTTATTAATTAAGCTATGAAAGGGTGAAATGAAAAAGGAAAAAACTAATGGAAAAAAGGTAAATTCGGATGAAGGCCCAATACAAGGAATTTCACCACCATTTGAATGTCATTTGTAAGAGATATGCTTGTTTAAATGTGGTGGGTAACATGAAAGTGAAAGGAGCAAATTTCTATGGAAAAAGGACCAAGAGACTTGGAAAATGGAGGGAGGGACCCTCTATAGTCATTTTTCTTCTTCCCTCTCTCCCCATCAACGTGTATGCCTCCCTTAGTGCCATGCGTCGCTTCTCCCTCTTTCTTTCATTTTCTTTTCCTTTTCCTTTCCCTTTCTCAGCCATAAAGCCCCTTTTCTTCTTCCCCTTTAAGTTGTTTAGTTCAACACCCCCTGTTTCGATTTCCCCTTAGCCGACCAACTCAACTCAGCAATCGTAAAACAGAGGAAGCTCTGTTTTTAGGTGTCGTCGGTGCTGGTTCAACACCTCCCCACCCCCAAGCTGCCCTATATGTTTCGTTTCTCTTTATTTTAGCCCTTATTTGCTGAATAACCATTCTCACCTGCAAGCCCATAACCCTCTAAAACCAACATCACAATTGCCTTCGTCTACCGGAAACTTCACAACTTAGTTCACAGCTATTGTCACCAACCAATAGCTCATCCCCTTGCAATTTCAGCTCACCATCTTCACTAGAAGCAGCCATCACTTCGCCATTGCTACTGTCCTGTTACCGAGACTCTTGCCATGCCGAGGCAACCCGTCACTCAACCAAAACGCCCCATAGTGCCGCTGCCTCACCTCCAAGAAGCTCCCACCATCGCTGCTCGATTTGGTTTGGCCGAGAAACCCACTTCTCAACAATAGGCCAAGGGCTTTGCTGGCCTGAGCAAGACCATCCGGAGGTGTTCCGGCACCTACTTGAGTCGAGACCTTGCCGGCGTCGCCGGAAGTGTGTGGTTTTTTTAGCCTAGGTGAGTTAAATTCCTAAGTTTTGATTATGGACTAATTACACTTACTTAGGAGGTTAGTTAGATTTAAGGATGATTGGATTAGTTTAGGTAGGGATTAGTGATAATCTATAAGGGTTAGATTAGTCTTAGAATGGATTATAATTAGTCTAATTAGTGATATTAGCACCATAGAGGATGGGTTAGTCAAAAACAGTGACTGTTCTTCAAAACTGATTACTAGACATTTGCTATTTGCAATTTTTGTTGATCGAAATTGGTCACGAATATAAATTTGATGTTTTCTGGAGAAATGTTTTAGACATTTTCAGCTACAACATATATTTTTCTTAAGATTTTTAGTGATTCGAAAGAATGAGATATTAGCTTCGTTATTTTCAAACAGAGCAACAATTTTCACTGGAACGGATAACCTTTTTGGATTCTATGGTTTTTTTTTTTTATCAATTCTTGGGGTTTTAATTTAAAATTGGTTTATTCACAAAAGTTGTTGTCACCTCTGCTAGTTTAATATACTCAAATTTTAGATCAAACAGATATATTTTAGACCTCGAACCAAATTGATTTCGGAAAACAAATTTTCTAAAATGGATCCAGTTTTGGTGCTGAATTGAGCGATTTACTAGGGCCGAATCTAGAAGGATTTGGGTTTAGATGCCTCATGAAAAATGTTCTTTTATAAGTCCTTTATAACATGTTCAAATTTGAGAATTTTCCGAACTCGGTTGATTTGACTTTTGGAGTTAAAGTTAGAGATGTGCAAGTGGATTGTTTCTGCCAATTAGGGTCAGTAGTAGTTTGTGATTATTATTAATGCTTTGCTTAGTAGAAATTGCATATTTGGTGATGTGGTTGAATTATGCAATTGATTCTTGAATTGTGAAATTGGGTGAATGCATAAATGATATGAGAACCCATCACGAGCCTTTGGGGCCGAACGATGCTCCTTCGAGAATGCCCCGAGTCAACGAATGCTGGCCGCAGTGGATGCTGGACCGATGCTCCTAATCAGAATGCCGTATAAATATAGACGTTGCTGAGCTCGATGGTGCGAGACGATGCCCGGTTATGTCGGAAGACCGCTAGCTGTTGAGTTGGCCATAATCGATGGGTAGAAGTTAGTTGGGACTTATGAACGATTGAAATTGAGGGATTTAATTAGGGGATAGAATTGTATGGTGTGGTATGTGACATATAATAACAATTTAGTATGGTAATTGGAGGCTCATGTGATTGTGATGATATGTATGCCCATGCATATACAGATGTTGAAATGTTCCTATGGTATGTGATCTCAATACAATTATGTACGATTTAATTGATACTAACATACAGGAAAATGCTGGTGTAAGGGAATTTTGGGAAATGTGGTTAGACTTTATGTGGGTGTACTTTTCTTCTAATTGAGATTTGTGGGATGGACTCATTGAGACATCGTCTCACCCCGTTATGGGCTAAATTTTTTAGGTCCCTAGATGGAAGCTTGTCAAGCCAGGTGCAGAGAGTTGCAGGAAGTTGAGTATGAGTTTTTCTGTAGCCTTTTCCAGATGTTGATGGGTCTTTCGTTTGATCTAGATAATGGGTGACAACTCACCCAGGACTATTGAAAAATCTAGCAGGGTTGTAGGGAGAGACTTGATCTCATGGATGAGGAGCTCAGAGTGTAGATGACCTAGAAGCTCTTCTTTTTGATGTAGATCCATGTTATATTAGACTTTTCTATATGTAAACCTTACTGTAAAAATATGTGTGTTTGGTGAAAATAGAATCCTATGTTTTCTATCTCATTTTTGTGTTGTCTGGAGGTTATTATTACATTTCCATTTGTGTAATAAAATGAATAGGTCGGCAACAGTTTCTCGGATATTGCAAATTTTTATGACCACTGAGGGATATGCAGTTGCTCGAAGTTTGGGTCGTGACACTAGTCCTGCCACACTTGTGTGACTATTGCATTAAAAGCTGGATGTTTCATCAAATAGTTAAAGAACTTAAAAGGTTTCTGCTAAAAAACAGGGTTCAAGACTTTGACTACCATAGGGGTGTGATCAGAAATACCCAAGGCAAGGAAAGAAACTTCTGAGTATAAGAAATTTTGGCTCAATTTTGTATTCATGAGAACCCTATCAATCTTCCTTAATTTCCAGGTAACACCAGACGAAGAAGCCCACGTGAAACGAAAGCCAACATACCTCAGATCCTCTAACTCCGATTGAGTTAAGCACTGACTAAACTCATCAAAATACGAGATTTAAGTGTCTGCGCTACCAATTCTATCAGATGGGTCCTTAATAGCATTAAAATCACTTGCCACTAAGCAGGTTGAGTCTTGCAAGATGGCACTCTTAAGGATGAGGTCCGCCCAAAGTAAGCCACTAGCTAGGAAGGTATGGTCAGCATAGACTATCGAGACACAACGGTTCGAGCTTGACCTAAGAAACCTTAAACTCCCATGGATCGCCTGAGCATTGATCGAAGAAGCAACAAAACTAACAAGGGAAGGGTTCTAGCCAACCCAAATCATTCCTCTTGGGGAGTGGTCATAATTGGCTAACCAGCACCAACCCCTCAACAACCCCGCAAAAATTGAAAGGAAGAGAGACTCCAGGACTTTAGTCTCCAACAAACCAACAAAACACTTGCATACTTCAGCTTGTCTAATGGGGGCTAGAAGACCCCTAATGTTCCAAAAACCTATATATATATGAAAGGATAGGGAGGGAACGGGTTACCTTCGCTTGCTCAGCCTACACCGACTGGTCACCGGAGCAGGGGCATGGTTTCAGCCTTCCTACTAGTAGGAGCAGCTTTCGGCGACGAAGGGCAAAGAGAGAGCCAATCATCCTCATTTGAGCTGTTGACTAAACTAGCCGAGTCATCCGAATCCTCCCTCGAGCTGGACAAAGCTAAGGAGGTAGCACTTGCTGGGTTGGCAATTTCCGCAGCTGGGATGGAGAGCGAATCATCTGACTTTGAAAGGATTATATGTTCTCTCTGGACCTTGCGAGCTAAAGTAGACGGCATACTTGTCCCTAGGTTGGTATCCTTCAATTTCAAAAACTGTCCTTGTTCGCTAGGATTGACCGGAAGAGACAGTAATCCTAGCTTTGCCAAGGAAAGCTTTTTCTTCTTGCCCCTTACCTGATTCCAGCCTGGTTCATGCCTTCTAGGGAGCTCCGCCACCACCGGAACAAGGGCAAGAACCTGATCAGGAGTAAAAGCCGTGTCCTTGCTCTGGACCTGCTGCGGAGCCTCCTTTGGAATGGAAGGAGTTGGAGGACTTGCACTCTTGTGGCCAAAGGTGCCACAACTAGGACATTCCACTAGTCTCCACTTATATTTGATAGCTATCGATTGAGACACCCCATTATGGATTACATTGACTGAAGTACACCTTGGTTGCTTTGCATAGATCTCCACACACACTCTAGCATAGGAAATCATCTTCATTTGCTCAGTACACTAATCGACATAAAGAGGTTTCCCAACAGCACTTATCCTTGGCGCTGACCAGAAATCATAAGGGATTTTCTTCAATCTAATCCAAACCGGGACCGAGGATTGATCGTCTTTCTTTAACTCCAATAGAGGCTGCCATTGTTGCAGGATAAGGGGAATCTTTGCAAACGTTAGGGGCCCATCTTCAAGGATCTTTCTATGGAACTCCCAATCCGGGATGTGGGAGAAGAAGAAACCTTGATCATTTGCCAACATTGCAGTTAGCTTTGGACCCCAAGCATGCTTCAAAGCTGATTCCTTGAGCTTGAAAGGGAGTTTCTTCCCTACGTGATACCCAATCAGGCACTTATGCCACTTTGGGTTAGTGGCCTCCAAAACTTCCTCAAAAGATTGACAACCGGCTTGTTGTCGATGATGGATGGGGGAACAAAGGCTAAGTCATAACCCTTTGTTGCTAGTCTCGCGACATTGACCCAAGAGCGGGCAGGGGGAGGCTTTGAGCTTCTTGCTTGCTGGTCAGTGGCCTGGGGGCGCTTGGAGGAGGACCTGGCGCAGCTAATAAAGGTCGTATTCGATGCGTGCACACTATGAAAGTTTTATTTGTGGAGGAAACTCTTCATTCTTGATGCTTATACTCCTAGATTTCTCACTTGAATATGGTTGATCCTTTGTCTGGTAGTTGTCACTCTGATTGAGCTTCAGAATTTCAGATGTCGACCTTGCTTTCCCGTCGTCTTTTTTACTGCAGTGCTTTAATGTGGCAATGACAGATAAAACGCTATGACAGCTCTAGATGGTTTGCATTTTACACGGACAGAAAGATTACTCTCCTAGGCTCCCCAAGCGATGCTTTCCTCCAGGGACAGATAAAACGCTATGACAGCCCTAGATGGTTTGCATTTTACACGGACAGAAAGATTACTTTCCTAGGCTCCCCGAGCGATGGTTTCCTCCACCGCTCTCCAGCAGTGGACAATGAACAACTTCTCACCGGTTGAATCTGCATTAGAGGATGGCGTGATTTTATATGATGGCTAGATGCTCCTATGATCTTTCTATTTCACGATGGCACAGTCAGATGAGAACAGGTCTTCGAAACTGCCCTACACGATCTCTCCCAACTTATATCGCCAAGCAAAGGGAAAGGCATGCAAAGAATCGCTCGAACAAGTAGAACTTCATAAAAGCACATCTAAACGACCACATCATGTTCAGAACTACTTTAAAAAGTATATTAAGGGGTCCGTGGAAAATTAATGTCTGAGAAAATGGTATTTGCACCTCAACTTTAGTATGGTGGATACATCCTTGTTATTATTTGCACGCACATGAATATGTATGGGAGAAAAGGAAGTCTATGATCACAATCTTGATGTGCAAGGAAGCGTGCCTTCTGCTCTTGCTCACGCCTTAGAGGACTAATTTAAGTAAGACACTCCCTACCATGACGGAATTATTTTTGCCCACTCGTTTTCAAGCTCTCTCTCTCTCTCTCTCTCTCTCTCTCTCTGAAGTTTTTCATGGTCTGTTTGGTCGTCTTCTTCTCTCTCTCTTTTGTGACCAAATCCATCTTGTTCTGATCTCGCTTGAAAATGGCGGAAACAACCGAGCTTGAGAGGGCAGCGGCGATGGTAGGGACGGTGTCGGGCCCATTCCAGCCCGAGTACCTGGTGTGTCAGCAGGCGCCCCCCATGATTAGTTCACGGGGCTATCGGTTCTCTGACCCGTTTGACGCCTCCTTGCCTCTCCTCATGTTCCAGATCATCTTGATCTTCTTCACCACCCGGCTCCTCCTCTTCTTCCTCAAACCTCTCCGCATGAACCTCTTAATGGGTCACATTCTGGTAATCTCCCTCCCTGATATTCGGTGAATCTTAGGAACACAAAAAATTATAGCTTATGCAACCAACGTAAGATATTGATGTAACATATTGTGGGTTTGCTGTTACGTCTTGTCATACATAATTCTAAGCTACATGTGTGGAGCGTATCTTGACATTGTATGTGGAAGCTCCAGTTTCGTTGATGACGGATAGAATTAAAGATCTTCTTTTTCTCTAATAGTTCTCTTCAATGCAACCAGACAGGAATAATAATCGGTCCGGCCATTTTAGGTCGCAACAAGACATACTATAACAAAGTGTTCCCGCCGGGGGTAGAGTTAACCTGATGACATTAGCAGAAGTAGGGTTCATGATCCACCTCTTCACCATCGGCGTACAAGTCGATATCCGCGTGATGACCAAGATTGGGAAGAGTGCTGCCTTCATCGGGTCCGCGTGCTTCCTCTTGCCTTATGCCTTAGGTTTCCTCACCTTCTCCATGGTCAAAAGCTTCGGCAACTTGGATGCCCACTTCAAGCAGTCCATGCTTCTCATCATCGTCATCAACTCGATCACCGCCTTCCCCGTCATCACGTCGCTCCTCATCGACCTGCGGATCTTGAACTCGGAGGTCGGCCGGACGGCCACACACGTGTCGCTGGTTTGTGACATGTGGTCGTGGAGTGCGGCGCTGGCAGTCAGTACCTTCGACTTGGCCTTGCAGAGCTCCACGAGGGACTCCGTGTGGTCAGTGGTCTCCACGATCGCGTTCGTTGCGGCCATTGCCTTCATCGCTCGCCCGCTTTTGAGGTGGTCAAACAAATGTGCAAAGGTAGGCCTGTCGATTTGTGGTCCCGTGTCTAATCACTGAGTATGAATTAGAACATTATAAGTTCTGTTTAATGTGCCAGAGTATTGATTAACCACGTGTCGATTCGCGTAAAAAACTTGACAACCTTACAAGCAGGAAGGGGAAGAGGAGGAGGTGCAATTCTTCTGGGTAATGGTTCTCCTGTTGTGTTGTGGGCTATTGTCGGAAATTCTCGGCCAACACGTAGGCTTCGGGCCCTTTTTGATGGGCTTGGTATTGCCGGACAAGCCGCCCCTGGGGTCGACCTTAGTGCAGAAGCTGGAGACCATCTCCAAGGCGCTGCTGGTGCCGGCTTTCATGGCAATGAGTGGGTTGCGAGTCCATCCGGCGGACATGGATGGAACATCATCGGCTTTCTTGGAGCTTATCATAATGATGGGTTACATTGCCAAGTTCTGCGGGACGCTCGGGTCCGCCATCTGCTGCGGCATGCCGTTCTGGGACGCCATCCCTCTGAGCCTCATCATGTGCTGCAAAGGCATCATTGATATCGCCGTTCTGGTCCTGTATTACGATAGGAAGGTACTCTTCAGTACTAACATGCAAGTTGACAAATGGATTTTTATACGTATGCCTGGCTGCTGCAATCTTGTGGTTATGCAAACCATCTTTAGTACGGTCGATGTGGGTAGCCGGGGTAATTCTTATAACTATAGCATTTTATCTTGATAAGTGATGCAGATAGAAAATTTACACAGCTTTTGTAGCAAAATGAATCCTTCATAGGACAACTGCTTATGTCATCAGGACATATTCATCTTCGGTATTCATCATGCTGAGGAATTGATCAATATGTTCAATGTCAATTTGTATGTCCCAGATCATGCCTGGTCAGGTTTACAGTCATCTACTCCTCACCATGCTTATTGTGACTACATTGGCAAGGCCCATCATCGCCTACCTGTATGATCCATCCAGGAGATATATGGTCGAAGGAAGAAAAACCCTGCAAGAATGGAAGGAAGGCGTTAAGATGCAATTCCTGGTGTGTCTCCACAATGAAGACAACGTCCCCACCATCATGAACCTCCTCGAAGCCTCCCACCCCACTACCCGTAGCCCTATCGCCGTCTTCGTCTTGCACTTGCGAGAGCTCAAGGGCCGCTCCACCTCAGTGCTCGTTCCCCATCAACAGCTCCACAAGGCTTCCTCCAAGGGGACCAGCTACAACCACGCTGTCAACGTGTTCCAGTACTACGAGGAGCACAACATAGGGAGCGTCGTCGTGCAGCACTTCACCGCCATCTCACCCTACGCAAGCATCCACATCGACATCTGCACGCTCGCCTTGGACAAGGGGACCAACCTAGTCATAGTGCCCTTCCACAAGACGTGGGCCATAGACGGGTCCATGGAGTCAACCGAGCGCACAATCAGGAACGTGAACAAGAGCGTGATGAATAAGGCGCCCTGCTCCGTGGGAATCCTCATCGACCGGGGCCCCGTCGCAAGCAACCAGCACATGCTGATGAACAAGTCAGAGCCATATCGGATAGCCATGCTCTTCTTGGGCGGTGCGGATGATCGTGAGGCGCTCGCTTATTGTATGCGCATGGTCGAGCATCCGAAGGTCGATCTAACAATAGCCCGGGTCAAGAACGATGACTACCTGAACGGAGAGGAAGGCCATCTTGATCAAGAACTGATAGATTATTTCCGGGCTACTGTAGGCAAGAGAAAAGTCAAGTACGTAGAGGAGACGGCAATTGATGGGGTGGGGACTACGCAGGTGATCTGCTCGTTCGAGGGCGCGGTTGACCTGTTGATCGTAGGCAAGCATCATGATCCCTTGTCTCCGCTTATCTCGGGTTTGACCGAGTGGAACGAGTACCCGGAATTGGGGGTCATCGGCGACATGCTAGCGACTTCCGATTTCCAGTTCTCCGTCTTAGTAGTGCAGCAGGAGCCCGTGGCGCTCAACCTGTCTTCGGAGATGAGCGGATCTCGGAGTCACGAACCCTCCTTGCCGTAATCCACTTCGGAGCAAGGAAATTGAACTCAGAGATCACGCAAAAGTTACACGAGCATCCTGCCGGATGAACAGGACTGAACCATCTTGCGTGCAGTAGGATCGACACAGAACAGCCGAGCAGCCTTGCGGTACATGTTTTCTTAATGAAGTTCTAGCTAAATGCCTTCGATAGTGCTGAATTCTCTAGCGTGTTGTTAATATGTGGAGACCAGTCTCCGGAACGGTTAGTTGCAAGATTGTCTAAGTTCTAACCACGTTTACAGTTTCCTTACAATTCATCAATAAATTCATACCATTAATATTATGAACTCATTTTACTTCCTTTTTTGATTGGCGAATCTTTATCATGGTATATTCACTTACACTATATCAAATAACTTAGTCTATCTTTAGAGATGTTCGACTTTCGATCGTCTCGTCATATCTCTTGCATTGGACAAGTTCCATCTTTCGACGGTCCGAACGCTGAAGCTCAATTACAATGAACCTTGGGATCACAAGAACGCAATTCCGCAGGCCGCTAACGAAAGATCCGTCTTTTTCGGCTGGGTCCCGCTCGTATGTGGGGGCCCAGCAATAAGTTAAATAAAACAAATGAAAATAAAAAAGGTCAAAAAGTGAAAAGGAAGAAAGAAGTGTGGTTGCTTCGGGAATGTGCCCGAAAAAGGTGAGTCAAGGAGAGAGAAAAAGAAAGAGGACCGAATCTTTGATTCGACAGCTAAACGTGGACAAAATTGACTCAAATTTGAGTATATGACTGAGGGTTACGAGTTAATAATTTTCATTTGTGCAGAATCACCTCCGAATTCTTCTCTCGCATTTAGAATTTTTTTACTCTGAATTTAGTAAGAAACTATTATCATAATATTGATGTTGAGCCTCTAATTACTAAAGGAAAATAATTTGAATCTTGCTATTCTTAATAATTAGTTAATGGTTTGGGTAGTTTGTAATTTTTCCTATATTAGGTTTTTCACATTAAATCATTGGTGTCATTATTTATTTTTTCTATTTAACATTTCAGCATTATACTTGTATATTGCGAGGATATTTGTTGTTAGGATTAAGAAAAATTCGGTTAATTTAATTTAAGGAGAGAAATTGATTATGGATTGGATTTAATTTGTGGTTAAATTGTTGGCCTGGGTTCTCCCCAACAATCTCTGGTGACCCAAATGGTGCAGGCTCCTAGCCTCCAGCATCGCGTACGTGCCCTTGCGCTCATGCACTAGTGAACCAGATTCAAAGAAGACGCTCCGACGATGACGGAAGGATTTACAGTCACCCATTCAACCTCACCATTTTCGGCCTCCGAACACAACTACAAGCTCGTACAAGCTCCTCTCTCTCTCTCTCTCTCTCTCTCTCTCTCTCTCTCCCACCCAATCATCAACATACCTAGTCTTTCTGGTTTGCTTCTTCTTCTTCTTCTTCTCGGACGCAACCGAATTGAGCACTTGTGATCCTGGATCTTGCCGGAAATGGAGGGAATGGAGCATTGGCAAAACACGGAGGCAACGATAGGGACGGTGAGGGGTCCATTCCAGAGCGAGATCCTCGTCTGCCAACAGAGAAATCACATGATAAACTCGCTGGGGGTCTGGTACTCCAACCCGTTGGACTCCGCCATGCCCGTCCTCATGATCCAGATCACCTTGGTCTTCTTCATCACCCGGATACTCTTCCTCCTCCTCAAGCCTCTCCGTCCTAGTCTCACCGTCACCTACATTCTGGTAAGTCATTTACCACCTAATTTTCCCCTCGTTTTTTTCTTTCTATCCAACCATCTCAAATGATTTCGAGAAAATCGTACTCAGGCTGACAATCGCTAGCGTGTAAGTTGGTCCTACCATGCATGCAGATGTAATCACATCAAACGCATTACAGGATTTAGGAAATCGACGGAATAATAAGAATATGAGGTACTTAGGTGGAAGGAACACGAGAGGGGTGCTAGGATGCGAACCAAAATGTATGTTCTGCATTTATCCTAGAATCTTAAAAACGATAGGGAACGGACTAATGATGCATACATAGCCTGCTCCTTCAAAATGTCTAATGCCAGTTACTAAACATGGCACCATCTGATGCGACCAGGCAGGTATAGTAATCGGTCCCTCCATCTTCGGCCAAAACAGCAAATACCTAGCCGAGGTATTCCCTCCGGGAGGCATAACCATTCTCATGACGTTTTCCCAAGTAGGGTACCTGATCCACCTTTTTACGATGGGCGTGCAAGTCGATACCGGCATTCTGTGGAGGGCCGAAAAGAGCGAGCTCCTAATCGGGACCTTGTGCTTCTTCTCGCCTTACGCAGTTGTCTACCTTTCCTACTACGCCCTCAAGGGCTTATTCAACTTGGATGACTCGTTGAAGTACTCCATCCCCTACATCGCCATCGTCAACTCCCTCTCCTCCTTCCCTGTCATCACCTCGCTCCTCGCCGACCTTCGGATCCTGAACTCGGACCTCGGACGGTTCGCCTCCCATGTGTCGCTGGTGTGCGACTCGTGGACGTGGAGCTTGTCCCTGCTAGCGAATGCTGCCAACTTGGCCTTCCAGCACTCCTCGATGGGCTCAATGTGGTCGATACTTTTCACATTTATGTTCATCTCGATCATCATCTTCATCATTCGCCCCGTGACAATATGGTCATCCCGATGCGCACAGGTAAGGCATGTCGATATGCAGTCACTTGTTTCCAATTTATGTCAAGAAGTATCAGTTCTGAGGATAACAATATCTACACCGACGGACTTATTATGTCCAAACCCACCGCTGCGCACAGGACGGAGAAGAGGAGCGGGTCCATTTCTTTGAGATTATGGTGATCTTGCTGGGGTGCTCGCTGCTATCGGAGATCTTGGGCCAGCACAGCAGCTTCGGAGCATACTTGATGGGTTGGGCTTTGCCGCACGGGCCGCCATTCGGGACGACCTTGGTCCAGAAAGTAGAGACGGTTTCGGACCGCCTGATGGTGCCAGCGTTCTTGGCAGTGAGCGGGGTGCGGACGCACCTGTCAAGCCTGGTCGCGGCGTCGTCCGGGTACACGCAGGTGATAATAGTGATGGGTTACGTCGGGAAGTTCTCGGGGACGCTGGTGGCTTCTGTCGTTTGCGGCAAGCCGTTCTGGGACGCCGTCCCTCTCAGCCTCATCATGTGCTGCAAAGGCATCATCGAGGTCGCTATCTATTGCGCGTGGTATGACAGAAAGGTAATTTCTTCGAGTCGCCTTCTCTCTTTTCTTGTCTGGCGCTGCTCAAGAAGAAGATACATGGAAAGAACAGCGCATTTCTTGAAATGGGCAAGCGTGATTCGATGTTGTTGCTCATGAAATCCATCTCAATTTGCATGTCCAGACAATAGATCAGCAGGTCTTCGCTCAGCTAGTGGTCACCATGGTGATCGTGACCACGTTGGCGAGGCCCCTCGTCGCTTATCTATACGATCCATCCAGCAGATACATGGTCCATGGACGAAGAGCCCTCCCGCAATCGAAGGAAGGCGTGAAGGTCCAGATCCTCGTTTGCCTCCACAACGAAGATAACGTCCCCACCATCATGAACCTCCTCGAGGCCTCCAACCCCACCCCTCACAGCCCCATCTCCGTCTTCGTCCTCCACCTCGAGGAGCTCAAGGGCCGGTGCGCCGCCGTCCTCGTCCCCCACCACCACCTCGACAAGTCCGCCTCCCAGGTGGCCGGCTCGGACCACGTGGTCAACGCGTTCACCAACTTCGAGCAGCGCAGCTGCGGGAGCGCCGTGGTGCAGCACTTCACCGCCATCTCGCCCTTCGAGAGCATGCACGACGACGTGTGCGCCCTCGCGCTCGACAAGCGGACCCACCTCATCATCCTGCCCTTCCACAAGACGTGGGCCATCGACGGGACGGTGGGGTTCGTCAAGTACGCCTTCCGCAACGTGAACAAGAACGTGATGGGCAAGGCACCCTGCTCCGTCGGGGTCCTCATCGATCGGGGCTCGCTGGCAAGCACCCACCATATGGTGCCCGGCGAGGCCGCGCCGTACCGAGTTTTCGTGCTCTTCTTGGGGGGCGCAGACGACCGGGAGGCGCTCGCCTACAGCATGCGAATGGTCGACCACCCGCGGGTCAGCCTCACGATAATTTGGATCAGGAGCAGAGAGGATGAGAACAAGGGCGGGAGCCAGCTGGACAAAGAAGCGATGGGTGACTTCCGGGCCAAGGTGGGCTACAACAGGAATGTGAAGTTCGTCCAGGAGATGACGGAAGACGGGGTCGGGACCATACAGGTGATCCGCTCGGTCGAGACCGTGGTCGACCTGCTGATAGTGGGCAAGCACCACGACCCGTCGTCGCCGCTCATCTTGGGCTTGACGGATTGGAGCGAGAACCCTGAATTGGGGGTCATTGGCGACCTGCTCGCCACTTCCGATTTCCAGTTCTCGGTTTTGGTAGTGCAGCGAGAGCCCACGGCGGCGACATCCCTTCCCCTTTGATTGAGTCTGGAAATCAGTAGCTAGGCCATAGAGATCGTCGGTCGTAACAAGATTCGGCCCAGCGGGAAAATCGAACGGGTCGATCGCGAGCGCCTACGGCAGGAGACGCTTTGTTTTTCTTTCGGTTGTGTAATGCGTAGTATGAGGAAATTTGTTAGATTTTGGACTTAGAATGTTAGATTGAAGAAGAGTGTACGTAGATATCATGGACAGTTGGACAAAATGCTAAAACCGATGTACATGCGTAGATTGTTCGGTTCGGCGCAAATATGGTAGACATTTTAATTCGATTAATTCAAGCAACCAGCATCAATTGCAACTGCTGAGATGACAAAATTCCATTGCTTTGTGCAATAAAAATGTGGTTTTTTTTTTTTTTTAAATTTCCATGACGGTTAATTTTGTAAGTGTTGGTAGCTGCATGACCAGTAAACTTATTGGTAATTTACAAAGACTTTTGTGAAACTACCAGCTATTTTATTTTCAGATTACTCATTTTTGCACTAACTTTTTTTTTTTTTTTTTAAGAAAAATAAGAAAAAAATAGGACAAGCATTTTTGCACTAACTTACTTGCTTTTATTTGTGCACTTACTAGTGCTTCAGATTTACTAGCCGTTACTATTGTTTGCAGGGTCCGCCTCATTTGTGGGGCCCAACTGACATATTTAAAATAAGAAAGGTCAAATTGCTAGCGAGACTAAGGCCCTGCATGTTTTCGTTTCTGAAAAGTGTTGCTGGAACACTTTTTTTTTTTTTTTTGTTCCTGGGAACAAAAAAAAAACCACCGCCCGCGGTGGCCGCGCGGATTAAGGCTTAGTACCCTCAACGCCGAGGGAGGAGTTCGAGACTTCGCGTCCGCAATAACGCGTCTTACCCGCGCTTTGGGGTCACGGTGGGGCCCTGTGCGCTCCAAGGGGTTTTGTTCGGAGGTTCCCCGGGTCATCAAAAAAAAAAAAAAAAAAAAAAAAAAAATGCAAACGCGTTTGGTTGCATTTATAATCTTTTTTTTGTTTTTTTGTTCCTAACACAAAAAAAAACAGAAATGAGAAACAAAAAAAAGTTTTTTTTGTTCCGAAACAATTTTGAAGAAACGCTTCTCCTCTCTATTGTTCTTTTCTTCTTCTTTTTTTCTTCTTTTTCTTTGGCCGGTCGCCGGCCTCGGCCATGGCCGCGACCGGCCGTCGAGGGTTGGCAAGGCCGAGCCTCGCCAAAGGCTTAGGTGAGGCTCGGCCTCGTGCGTGGGCAAGGCCGAGCCTCGCCGTGGTTGGGCGAGCCGCGGCAACACCGGCCGAAAGAAGAAAAAATAAAAAAGAAAGGAAAAATGAAAAATAAAATAAAAATATTAAAAAAATAAAAGAAACAAAAAAAGAATAAAATTTACCAAACGTGTTTCTGCTTCATTTTTTATTCTCGGAACAAGTTTACCAAACGCTTTTTTTTTTTTTAAAAATTGTTCCCTGAACGAAACACTTTTTTCTATTTACGTTTCAAAACAATTTTTGAACAAACGTTACCAAACACGTCCTAAGAATTCCAAGTTGGTCGGTTTTGTTCATTGAGAATTTTCTCAGATATAATTTCTCGTTTTTATTAGTTAGCAAACATTCTTATCATAATAGGTAAAATTAATCAAATCTACTTCAAGCAATTCAACAACTACAACAACCAGACAACAAGCGTTTGTTCAGATCTTACAAAGATCTGACTTTGCAGATCAATTAATATATTTTAATTGATTCATAATTCATAACTTTAAATTTTCGAATGAGAATGGATTCAAATGTACATGTTTATTGGCTCAAACTTGAGCTTGCTTTTGCTAATCTCCCATTGAAGGTGTTGGGCTACTATTGCATGCTCTCAATAAATGATATTAGAGCCAATGATTGATTAATGCTCACTCCTGATGTGTATTTGTTGACACCTAAATTTTGACGATTTAGTTTATTTATTGTATAGGAAATTAGGGGTTAATTTTATTAATTGCATAGCATATAGATTTAGATTGCATTTATTTTGTTGTTTGCATATTTTGGGACCGGTGGCGGATGAGTTCGAATTAGATGGATCAGGCCCACGAAGCGAGCAAGTTGGCCCAAGCCCGCGTTTTTAATAGTTAAAAATTATCTCATGGGAATATAATATTTTAAAATTTTTTCGAGATATGAATCTTTTTTAGATAGGGCAGATGGATAAAAAATATTGCGATTTGGTTTTGAAAGATTTGGATTTAGAAAAAATCCCATCTTAATCTCGAATTCTTATCGGTATGGGATGAATTTTGTGAAAAAATATTGCGATATTACGATTTATCTTTTGCGAGATTTGGATTTCGAGAAAATATTTATCGTAATCTTAAATTTTTATCAATAATGATCGGTTGGTGAAAATGTATCGCGGATGTAGATTTGAAGGGAAAATCGAAAGCTTATCTCTTACCCCTATAAAAAGCAATCGTGTACGAGGACCTGAGGGAGAGCTTCTTTGGAGACGCACAAAAAAAATTCAGAAAAAGAAAGAGAGAGAATAGGCTTTTTGCTACGTTTTCTTCGGATCAAGGAAGAGGAAAAAAGCAAAAAAGTAAAAAGTGAGAAGTGAAAAGGAGAGTAAAAGGAAGAGACAGAGGAGAAGCGGAAAAGCAGAAAGAGGGGGGTGATTTGACCCCTACTGTTCATCTTCTCTCCAAGTTTGCTGCCCCCGCGTTGCTTCTCCATTCGTGACTACCCGAAGCTCCTCCGCATCACCGCGCGCTCCACCACCGAACCTCTGCCCGAGCACCGGAACCCGAGTTCCCGCGACGCCGTTTCTGCTCTGCCCTCAGCCCGAAGCTCCACCACCGCACCGACCCACGACGGCCCGACTCCGCCTCTGCTGTCGCCGATCTGCAGCGCCCCTGTCCGTGACGCCATCGCCCATAAGCTCGTGACACCGGCACCGCCGACCCAGCCCTTCCGCGAGCACGGCCTTGCAGAAGCTCGTCGAAGCCGATCACCGAGTTTCCTCGCTGCGCTGCCTCGATTTCTGCCGATCCGGAGCTTTTCCTGCCCCTCTCCACCCGCTCGAAGCCGTGAGTCCACTACTCGACGACTCGCGATCAACACCCACGGAGACCCCCTGCAACGCTGCTGCCCCTCGCCGGACCTTCGCCGGAGCCCCGACCGCGACACCCTTGCTGGACCGACGGTGACCACCACACGGGCACAAGCTTGCTTGGAAAGGAAAAAAAGAAAAATCATTTAGGTAGTTCTTCTTTTATTACTTTATTATTATTATTATTATTATTATTATTATTATTATTATTATTATTATTATTATTATTTTAAGGTTATTCTCACTTATTTATTTGTTTTCTTAGTAGGATTATTCCTAAATATATGATTGATGTTCCAACATGAAATTGCCCCTCAAGTGAGGATTGATAATCCGATTTTATCCGAAATATTCCTTATAAAAATCGATAATCCAATCTGGCGCGAGATTTGATTCGCGATTTAAAATAAAAATTAGTCAACCCGATCTCAAATGCGAGATATGGTTAGCCAATTTTTAGATATCAATATTGTCTTGCTTGATTTGATATCGTGTGTTTGGATCAATTTTATTTTTGAGAGAAAAAAATAAAAAAATTCAAATTAGGATTAAGTATGTTGTAGAATATTCTTAGTTTTAGGGTTAAAATCGCAATCTGATTTCAATTTTTTAAATAAGAAAATCAAAAAAAGAAAAAAATCCGAATAAGAATTAGATTTGTTTTTTTTTTTTTGCATGTTAGGATTGCAATCTTATTATGAATTTTTAAATAAAAAATCCAAAAAAAAAGAAAGTGCATTCATTTAAGTTGTTAGCTCTTATTTGAATTGCATGTTTAATAATGCCTTAGTTTTAATTTCGAATTTCTTAAAGAAAAAAAAAACACAAAAAGATCATTGTGCATATTAGATTAGAATTGCATGTTTCATTTTAAATTTAGATCATCTTTTTTTAGATAAATGGCATTTTAGATTAAGATAATGTCTTAGTTTAAATTACGATTTAATATGACTTAATCTCTAGTTTAAATTAGATTGAATCTTAATCTAGCTGGATTATTTCAAATTTCATAAAATTTGTCTTAGGATAAATTAGTTGCAATTTTTAGGATAGATTGCATTTTAAAAAATAAAAAATGTCATTTGCTTGTCATATAGATTTAGGTTCATAAAATGCATGTCATTTTAATGATTATTGTTAGGTTCATTTCTAATTAGAAATTGTCCGTCATTAGATTAGGTTATTTGATAAATGTCTCATGACATATAGCTTGCATATTAAATTGTATGTTGCATGTCATTTTAGTTGAAATAATTTTGCACGTCATTGCATATTAGGATAGAAATTGCACTTAAGTTAATTTAGATAATTTCTTAATTTACTATAGGTTTAGGTATTTTATTAAATAGATTGCATTTTAGGATTATTTGGGTTAAGATAATATTTTAGTTTAAATTAGGATCTGGCTTAACCTAATTCCTAATGCAAATTAAATAGGATCTTAACCTAGTTAGATAATTTTCACATTTTTCCTAATTTCGAATTTCATGAAAAATACAAAAAATGCCATAGGTTGATTTGGTTTTATTATTTAGGATAAAAAATGCATTCTTTTAGAAAAAAGAAAAATTGTCATATGCACGTCACTAGGGTTCGATTAATTGAGATGCATGTCATTTAGTATTTTTGCTAGGCCCATTTAATTAGAAATTACATGTCATTCAATTAACATTGCATTACATATTGCATGACTTTCATTAATTAAATGAAAACAAAACAAAAATTGCGTGTTAATTAGAAACCATATCTAGGGTTGTTGATGTGGATTTTAATTTAACATTGCAGATGCTTTCGTTGTTTTGAGGTAAGTTTTTGCAATTTATTTATTGTTTATCCGAGTGTTAAATTGGTGGTTTACAAGACTGCATTTAAAGACTCACGTGTTAGGAAATAGATTTAAAATCAATCCAAATTGCTTGCCAAACATTTTTCAAAATAAAAGAAAAAGATGCAGAAAGGCGTTAAATCTAGTGTAACAAGTCCCATAATCTCTACGGTTCGTAGGAGTAAAGTAAATCTCCCGTTACTTTACTTGGGTTTCTAATCGACCCACCAAAAATAGATTAGTGGCGACTCCCGATTAAAAAAATTGCATGTTAAGAACTTGAACCAAAAAATCGACCCAATTGGTATGGGAGAGCCCTGAGAAGTTTTAGCTTAACAATCCATTAGCCAAACCTTAGATGGTCCAAATCCCGAAAAATCAGGTCGCGACAGTATTGATACTAAGTAAATATATCGAAAAAAGGAATTTGGTGAGAAATCCCGATTTCTAATAGATGAAGGGAATAAACTTGACACCGAGCTAACACATGAGTTGTGTTAGTAAAAGTCCCACATAAAAAAATCAATGGGTCATTTTTATTTTTTTTATAGGAGAATTTGTGAGTTAAGGAAAATCAGACTTATCATAATCTTTTGTTAAAATTTTTGAGTGAAAATGAATTCAATTAAATATATTTGAGAAACTTGAATTTTGAGTTCTGCGAAGGTATCGGGGTTTTATTGTATGCTTTCTCCCGACACATCCAACTGTATGCTTACAACACTTCAGGAGATTTTGTGTTTCTAACGCAATATTTCTCAAAGGTCTGATAAAAATAATTAAATTCGCATTCGCATTGTTTCCTCCTACCTTTGACTTCTTCTTCAACCTCTCGCCTGAATCGCGATCCTCGGCTGTCCTAACTTCTCGATGTCGATGTCGATGTCGTCGTCGTCGTCGTCGTCTTCGTCGTCTTCCTCCACGCTTCCGACCGCCTCCAACCCCCACTCCCAATCCGCCTCCGCCGCCTCCGCCGTGGCGTCCCTCCGCGCCTTCCTCTCCCGCCTCTCCTCCTCCGCCCGCCGCGCCCTCTCCGGCCGCCGCCCCTGGGCCGAGCTCCTCGACCGCTCCGCCTTCTCCCGCCCGCAGTCCGTCTCCGACGCCGCCTCCCGCGTCCGCCGCAACGCCTCCTACTTCCGCGTCAACTACCTCGCCCTCCTCGCCCTCGTCCTCGCCCTCTCCCTCCTCTCCCACCCCTTCTCCCTCCTCACCCTCCTCTCCCTCCTCGCCGCCTGGCTCCTCCTCTACGCCTTCCGCCCCGCCGACCAGCCCCTCGTCCTCCTCGGCCGCGCCTTCTCCGACCGCGAGACCCTCGCCGCCCTCTCCCTCCTCACCGTCGTCGTCGTCTTCCTCACCAGCGTCGGGTCCCTCCTCGTCTCGGCCTCCATGGTCGGCCTGGCCATCGTCGCGGCGCACGGCGCGTTCCGGGATCCCGAGGATCTGTTCATGGACGAGCAGGATCCCGCCGGCTCCGGCCTCTTCTCCTACATCGGCGGCGCTGCCTCCGCCGCTGCGGCGGCTCCTTCCTTGGCCTCGCGTGTCTGAGTATGTGTGCGCCTCTCTGTTTCTGTTCTCTTGCCAGATGTTGATCTGAAGATGCTTTGCTCCGATCTTTCTAGGATTAGATTCATAGCTTCTTTTCGCATTCGCCATGTCACTCCGTTACTTGATCTCTAATTGGATCTCGTGGTTTTCATGTTTCATGTCATGCTTTGGCTTACTTGATCTCTAATATGATGAGAATTCTATGCAAAAGGTCTGGAACATTTCTCATGTTGGAATGCCGCCATTGCATTTAAGCTCCGTTTTGTGTTCAACTACATGTGAAGGAGGTAGGAGAAGAAACTGTTTGAAGCGTTCAAAGTAGCTGTGAGTTAACAGAGTGCACTCTTCCTGTGGTAATCTATATGGGAAGTCAAGGTTCCTGTATACGTTTCTTTTTTTAGCTTGGGAAGCTGCTTTGGGATGTATTCTTACTTTGGTTGATCTTCAAAAGAGAGGAAAAATACTGGCTATTAAGGTGTTTTTTTGCGCAAAATTGAAGAAGAGGGTGTGAGTAACTTACTTTTACACTGTGGCTGGACTAGAAAGACTTGGAATATAGTTTCTGCAATTTCAGGAGTAAAATGGGTGACATCAGGCATGGACATTGGGCTTGGAGAGAAAGAATTAGTTTGGGTGTTGGAAAGAAATGGATGAGAAAGATGATTGTTCTCCTCTTTTTTTCTTTTTTCTTTTTTTTTTTTATTGGCTAATTCGGAGAGGGAGGAACAAGAGTATTTTAAGAAGTTGAAAACTCTTCAGATTCTTTTAGGGATAATTGGCTGTACATTATTCACTTTTATTATAGCAGGGAAATTCGATCTTACATATCTAGTTTGTTGGAAATGTTAGAAACAGTCTTTTGTGCATAATTTTTTATATGGATGGTTTTAGCTGAAGCTGTTTTGTCCAGGGCGGGTACCCCCTTGGTACCTCCTATTATGAAATTTTGTTCTATCCTTATTTAAAAACAAAAGTTAGCAAGTGAGATAAACATGCCAGCCAAGGGTTGATAGTGAGAAAGTGAGAGATAAAGATTGTCCTCATGACTTTTTGATGTAATGATTACTGATAGCTACGAAATTTTTGGCTCCCTTTAATTCTAGTAATAATTTATATCCATTCTTGATTTGCCATGAGTCCGTAAACCTGGGGTGTGACTGAATGGGATCATGAATCGTAAGTTACCTCTCATTTAGCCACTGCTGGTATGACATGCGCGGTTGATCTGAATATCCTCAGAGAATTAGTTGTGAGATGGAAGTATAGCATTAGGAAAATCCAAGTGATATTTTAGCACTGAAGTCTGAGATGTTGCCATTTTAGCTTGAATTGGCAAAGCAATTACCTCATGAGTGTAATTCATTTGCAATCTCTGAATGCTCTCATTCGGCTCAAAATTTAATTTATTCAAGGTCAGGCTCAATAATTTGAACAGCCAAGTCAACAAGTTCCATTAAAACAAAGATGAACTACTTAGTGAGGGAAATCCTGCCATTTTATTATCAATGTATCTTGTCTTGTTAAATGTTAGATAAAACATACTATTTAATGAGAAAAAACCACTTGCCCTGGAGCAGCCTTTCATTCAGACATGACCTCAGTGTTTTTCTATGGTGTTGAGTTGAAATACATTCACGAGAACTTACATAACACATGATCGAGGAGAAATAATTAAGTTCCCTTCGGTTTATTTAGGGTGGAGACTTGTATATAAGTGTTCCTTGTGTCTTCACATGGATGGTTGAAGAACTGTTGACTTGTTAAGAGTCTAATAACCCAGATTTTCACACATAGTTCTCATTGCCTCTTTCAAGTGCTGCTGCATTATGCCAAACAGCTTGAGTAATAGTCAGAAGATCTTGTTGCTATTGTTCAGAGAATCAGGGTTTGCAATTTCTATTTATACTGTCTTCACTACGAATAAAGGGTGGCAAACCTTTGACCTTGTGCCTTTTGAGATATAGTCGGGAGGATTATGAGGAGGTGATTGAAGGGATTGAAAGAGCAATTAGATCCAAATGTGAGAATGTTACTGGTGGCGTGAGGATTTTTTTTTTTTTTCCCTTCAGAACAATGTAGCCAAAATTAGCTTTATAAAAACTGATTCATGGGGGAGTATAGTGAAATTTGAATGGCAGTTTACATAGGTCCTCTGATCTAGTGACTCTTGTTGCCAATTGCTTCCTGCATTTTCCTTTTTTCAGGTCCTTGGCTTTCTCTAATTGTATTTACCTCTAGATATTAGAGAAGCCTGGCAAACTGTATACGATTCATCTTGACAGGAGAAATGGCTCCCTCTATGGTAGATATTGGCAGTTCGCTGTAGGTAGGAGGTTTGGTGATTCTGGTTAGAACAATGGCAGGATTACTAAGACTAGTTAATACAATTACACTAAATAGTTTGGGTGGGTTGTTGATAAGTGTCTATTGTTGGATATGTCCGAGCTTGTTGAAATGTCCACTTGCAGTCACTCAGTTCACTTAATATTATTTTTATAAACTGGTGTAACTACACCCAGCATCACCCTTCTTGTTATTAGTTTGAGCTTCCAGGTTTCATAACCTGATCTTAGATGAACGTTGTTCTTCTTGTTTTCCTAAACATGAAGTTGTGCAAAATCTGCAGATGCTTCTCCTGACTAGATTTACAGCAACTGATACAATGAGAAGCTGACCAATGCAGTTAACACGGCATTCATTGTGCATCAAGGAGATAAAACTGACCAGTGGCCAGAACGATTCACTGGTGGGAGCTTTCCGGTGCACATTTCTGAAGTCTACAAGCATTGCGACAGTCTACTGTAAAACCATCTTATTCCTATCTTTTAACCCACCTCCATGAGGAGTCAACTTCGTTTTACCATCCTTGGAGACTACAGAGAATATGCAAAGGCAATTGATATCGTGAAGGCAACCTAATTTACCAAGGTTGCCACTTAGAAATGGTGTCCAAATGGTGTCCATAACTTGGAGGCACGCACTTATTTGTTTTCTAGTTGAAGGCCTTATAAAGTGGTGGACATGGCAAACTTGCTAATTAGTGATCGATGTATGGAAAATTTTTAAGAATATCATCAGAAATAAAGTAGTGTTCTTGCAAAGCTAAGTGATCTTTGACAGTGATAACTTTATTTTTCTTTTGGATTGTTTAAGATTAAAGTTGTCCAATGAAGCTTATGCAATGGAAAATCATGATGGCCAACACCAAGTTGGTTTTGAAAGAGACTAATTTATCTTTCAAAAAGCTTCAGTATCGTGCTGAAAGCTTATGCTGTGATTTTTTGGATCTCACCTATGATTTCTTGAAGTTGGACAGTTGGGATTCAGAAGAGTGAAGAAATTGTAGTGGGAAAATTAGAGGAGGTAAAAACAAGGTCATGGTTCGATTTATTTTGGCTGACAAAAGAACGTGGATATCATTTGATTGAAAAGCAAAATCTTCAGACTTCGGCCTCGTCACTCTGAAAAATTGTAGGTGGAGCCATAAAAAATGAACCGAGCTTGGGTAAGAATGGTTTAGCCATGAACAATTAACGATGTCAATGCCCGAGGCATTGGCGTGGGTGAATTTTGATGGGAATTGATCAATTCAAAAAGTTGCACAGCTACCCTGACCAAAAATTCCAACCTGCCTGTAAAATGTCATCTAACTTTACCGATTGCATGCTTGGTCTTGAGCAATACTCTTCGACATAGAGGGAACTCTGAAGTGAGGCAAAGCTCATCTGTTGCGTACTGAGCTATCTAACAAGAAACGAACTAAGACATTCAGACAAATCTTAGCAAAAGTAGCAACAAGAAGATATGAAAATTGTCCTAAACCCTCTCGAATCCTTTTCGTTTTGGTTTTCCTGGAATCCTGTGATTCAACAAACATGGGACAGAAACATAAGCCGTGATGTGGCAGAGGCACCACCTATCCGTGCCTTCGGCATTCTTTCTCATGAGTAGTTTCTTTGTGGTTTTGACTTTAACTTTGCACATTACATTATTTTGTAGTTCTTAAAATGATTGGCGAGGTTGGTGGGTGCAACAAATCCCCTTTGCAGTTGGACCGGGTGTTTGAAAGTCTAAACATCTTCACTGACTCAAAATCTAGTTTATAGTAGAAAGTGACAGTACTTTCCTCTCTAGCAACGGAATTTCCTTGCCCTGTTCAACTCCCGCTTTGTCTGCATATTATGTGCCAGCAACCTCGATTAAGTCACCGGTATTAGAATGCGCCTGGATTCATTTACACAGAACTGAATGAAGCGATGCAGATTCGTAAGCTCATTGACAAGCCTCACCAGTCTTGCCTACTGATTGCATTGTCTGTTGTGCTTGCGTCTTTGGTTTCTTTCTCAGATGCTGAATCGCATTACCATGAATTTGTTGTAGGTCCTCCTCTTACTTCTTATTTCCTTTACTCTGTGTCTCTGCAAAAGGTCGAACTTATGAAATTCTAAATATGTCCATTTTCCTTGATCCGACTAGATCCAAGTGCAACCAGTGAAAAGGCTATGCAGAACCCACAAGATTATCACTGTCAACGGGCTGTTCCCAGGGCCGATATTAGAAGTGAGAGATGGAGATTCTCTTATCATCAAAACCACGAATATTGCTCAGTACAATGTCACCCTTCACTGGTAAAGTTCGCAAATCACGGACTCTGGCAATGAATGCATGAGTTAGAGCAGCCACAGCACGTGTGGCCATATGCATGCAGCGTATATCGGATTCCAGCCTGTAATACTTAACGAGCTCTGCACTCTTGAATCTTGGGCTAACTGCTTGTGTCTGTCAGGCATGGAGTTCGACAAATAGCCAATCCATGGGCAGACGGACCTGAATATATTACCCAGTGTCCAATACAACCGGGAGGGACGTACACGTACCGCTTCACCATCCAAAACCAAGTGGGGACATTGTGGTGGCATGCACATAGCCAATGGCTTCGGGCTACTGTTTACGGAGCTATTATCATTTATCCTAAATTCGGGTTGCCCTACCCTTTTGCAACACCAAATCAAGAGATTCCTGTTCTTCTTGGTAAGGTTGAACATATAAGCAACATAGCCAATCCTTAGTGTTGATATTACTCGTGTGACATAACGATGCTCGTGCATAGGCGAATGGTGGGATAGAGACCCTATGGCTGTCCTTCGGCAGGCCCAATTCACAGGAGCTGCTCCGAATGTGTCCGATGCATACACTATCAATGGCCAACCAGGAGATTTCTACAGATGTTCTAGCCAAGGTTTCCAACTCCTTTTCCAATTAAAATTTTGTGTCGATACTATCATAACTGCAATTTACTGATAACTTGTGTCCAAGTTGTAACATGACGACGAAAAATGCAAATGCAGAAACCACGGTGTTTTCAGTGGAATCGGGCGAGACGGTCTTATTAAGAATCATTAATGCTGCACTCAATCAAGAGCTCTTCTTTGCAGTGGCCAACCATAAGCTAACTGTCGTAGGGGTTGATGCTGCCTACACCAAGCCCTTTCCAACGAGTGTTATCATGATCGGACCTGGTCAGACCACTGATGTTCTCCTCACTGCCGATCAGTCTCCATCTCGTTACTACATGGCGGCAAGTGCATATAACACTGCCCAAAATGCAGCTTTCGACAATACCACCACCACCGCCGTACTTGAATACGGTTCTGAGACTTGTAGTGCAAGAAGGCAGTCCTCTCAGGTGCTCCTCCCACAACTTCCAGCCTTCAATGACACAGCCACCGCGACTGCATTCACGGCTGGATTAAGGAGTCCTTCCAAAGTCAGAGTCCCTAATAACATAGACGAGAACTTATTCTTCGTGGTGGGTCTCGGACTCATTAATTGCTTGCTTCCGAGCCCGAATTGTCAAGGCCCGAACAATACACGCTTTGCTGCCAGCATGAACAACGTCTCCTTTGTCTTGCCAACCACCCTCTCCGTGATGCAGGCCTATTATCAAGGTGTTCAAGGCATCTTCACTGCAGATTTCCCACCTGTTCCCCCAGTTCAATTCGACTACACTGGCAATGTGAACAGAGCATTGTGGCAACCTGTAAAAGGGACGAAAGTCTATAAGCTAAAATACGGTTCCACGGTACAGATTGTTCTGCAGGACACGAGCATTGTGAGCCCGGAGGACCACCCTATGCACCTCCATGGATACCCATTTTTTGTGGTTGGGATGGGCTTTGGCAACTTCAATGCGGCAAGGGATCCACCGAAATTTAACCTCGTCGATCCCCCTGTGAGGAATACCATTGGGACGCCCCCAGGGGGGTGGGTAGCAATCAGATTCGTGGCCGACAATCCAGGTTAACGATGTGATCGCTTGGTTTTCTTCTAGTCCATTGCTACAATGGAAGAATTCACTAACTTCGTTTTCCTTTCTGTACATATGTATGGCTGTTGTAGGAGTGTGGTTGATGCACTGTCACATTGATACCCACCTTGTATGGGGTCTTGCTATGTGTTTCCTGGTCGAGAACGGACAAGGCGCTCAGCAGACCGTGATACCTCCACCGCAGGATCTACCTCAATGTTGAGCACCAATCGTCGAATTTGATATCGAAGTCACCATTCTTCTGAAGTCTAGAAATGTAACCCATTTTTTTCCCGCATAGAAAGACTGTTGCTAAGATCTCAAGCAGATGCTTTACTTGCTTGTTTCCTATTTAATTCCATTATGCAGTTGAAGAGCTCTTCTGAAGAAAAACAAAGCAAGTGAATTGATTGACTCGAAACGAAATCAGCAACCTGAAACCAAAAAGCAGTTTGACCAGAAACTTTTTGAAGGGACTATGTGAAATGTGTAGAAGCTATAACTCACACAAAAATAATCAGCATCTTGCTATTATTTCAAGTATTCCTTTTGGGGCTTGAACAAAGCCAAGATCGTTAGAAATGGTATTGAGGCAGGTCCCTTCGAATAGATGCATGGTTCAAGCAGACTAGGCCTATCTAATGAGGGCAGAGAGTGATCGTTGCAATGAGAGGGCTCAAACAAGATGCGACTCTATGTTAATATCCATACTAAATTTCGTCAACACCTTATGTATTGCTTCGAATACTCCTTTTGAGCCTCAGCCCTACTGAGCTGGACCGAGTCATTGCGGATTATATGCTGCAAATTATCCACCTTCACTTAAAAAACCTTGAACCTTTCTTAAACCTTAAACCTTAAACCTTTCTTAAACCTTAAACCTTAAACCTTTCTTATATTATCGAAGACTGAAAATTTTGAATTCCCACGTCGTGAACAAAAATAGTGAAGATTGATTCTTTGACGAAATCCTTACAAATCACCATATTTTGTGCTCCTAAGTCCTTGATGCATGCAGATTAGGTTGTTGAAAGTCGAATTACCCGGTGCAAGTATTGTCCACATCTAAAGACAAAACAAAAAAAATTACTTAGGGAAACTGTTCAAGCTAATATCATCAATTTCCACCAAGTAGGATTTCAATATTCAAGTTTCACTCCTTTGCGCGAGTTTAGGTCAAGGGAACCAGTATTCCGCAGTGGATTTCTACCATGCATGACGAAATCAGACAATTACAAAACAATAAAACTTGGAGAGATTAGAATTGCATTTTTAAATGCTAAGAAAAATTGTCACTAACCATTTTGTTATTAGGCCAGAAAAAATAATAATAATTATAAAGAATAATACTACAAACATTTCTTGAATTTTGATCTAACGTGAAATGTGAATTATAAATTTTTAATTTATTCAATACATTTTATAAATATTTTATATATATTTAAGATTATGGACAATATTAAATAAATCAAAACTTCAACATCATCATGAACTTTTTAGATCACATTGTAGATTAAGTTAATTTCCAAACTATTGTTTGTGTCGTTTTCCCTCATCATTATTTTGGCAGTCCAGTAGTTGAGCCGCTTCCGGTTCCTCGAGCAAGCAAAGCCGAAAAGCTCAAACTCAAGCTCGGCTCCAACGTCCATCTTCCTCGGAAACTCCGAAAGAAACCCGAAACCAAAGCTCCCGACTTTGGAGAACTCGTCACATGCGCGCTCTCCTCCATTGCCACCACCACCACCACCACCATCATCTCCCTCGCCAAATCCTGCAAAACCCACTTCGGCCGCGCCTCCCTCTGGCCGAGATGAGCTGCTCCTCCCTCGCCCTCTCCCTCTCCCTCCCCTCCGCTTCTCCCAAACCCCTCCGCTTCGCCGCCGCCGCCTCCTCCTCCTCCTTTGAGCCTCCCCTGCTCCTGCGCCTCCCCGGCGCGCCCCGTAATGGGTCCCCCGGCCTCGGCCTCGGGCAGGTGGGTCGCCGATCCAGGGCCTTCATGGGCGTCTCCGTCGGATCCCAGACCGCCGTCGACGACGGGCTGTTTCTTGAGTACAAGCCCTCCACCGCTTTCTTGTTCCCCGGTCAGGTGCGTTTCTCGATTCTCTCTCTCTTGCGCAGTTTCGTTTGGCTCGCGTGTTGAGTGGTTCTTGTCTGATCTCGTTAAAAAAAGATATGATTTTGCAAGTTGGGATTAGTTTAGTTGCTTGAGCAGTGATGGGTCCCGGTTTTGTTGGAGTGGTGAGGAACCAGCTGTGTGAAATCATCCTTGTAGTAGCCTGAGTTGTAATCTACGTGTATTTGTATACTGGGAAATTGTCGTGCATCGAGCTGTGATGTTGCATTTTGCCTTATGCTTGGTGAATATGGCTCCTCGGGTGGAATGTACTTTGTCTGAAGTTTCTCTGCCAAGGTTGGCTCAATGCATATAATTGAGCTGTTTATAGAAATGCAGTGGGCATTTACTCTTATAAGGACGTAACTTTAATGAATCTTGCTGTGCTGGTGTTTTGCTATTTTTATAATATTAGTGCTGTGGCTTGTAATCTTGCATCCCTTGCTCAATGTGGTGTTCTAAATTATAATCTAAACTTGCAGGGTGCACAAGCAGTTGGAATGGGAAAAGATGCCCAGAGTGTGCCCAGAGCTGCAGAATTATACAAGAAGGCAAATGACATTTTAGGGTATAGTCCTGTCCCTTCTAACCTTTGACTGATCAATGCATCTTGTTAGAAAAAGTCTCGGACGAACTTGAATTGATGATGCTTTACTGGGTCTATTTCCTGGAGAATGCCAGGGTGCATGAGCTGATTCATTTCAGATTTGATTCGTTGTGGCATGTTTGAAGAGTCTCTAATTTTTGCTCTTGCATTTTGTGAAGGTATGATCTTCTAGATGTTTGTAGCAATGGTCCGAAAGAAAAGCTTGATTCAACTGTTATAAGTCAGGTACACACTGCAATCACTGCTCAGTAGTACTTTTCCAAATCATTGCAAATCATCCTTTGCTTTCACTCTTTTAGGGAGGAGAAGACATTAGGTATTTGGTTGTATCAGTAGGATAGATTTTGGAGGTTACGATTGATAATTACAATCTCATCTCTTAGAACAACAATTGTGAAAATGTTGTTTGCATCTTGCAGCCAGCCATCTATGTCACAAGTCTGGCTGCAGTTGAAATACTACGTGCTCGGGAAGGAGGTCAACAGATAATTGAATCTGTCGATGTTACTTGTGGGTTAAGCTTGGGAGAATACACTGCTCTAGCATTTGCTGGAGCTTTCAGGTCAATGTTTCTTATATTGCATTGTCTTTCTTGTAATTGTACAAGTGCACAATCTAAATTCCCTAAAGTTGGTAGCACACCAACCACTTAGGATCAGCACAGTTGGGGCATTAGAGGATTTTGAGTTCAGAAACTAGAGATCACTCAATGAATCTCTCCAAATGCATGCAAACTGCTCTTGGGCATGGCCACTTTCTCATGCTTAAGACTTGGATCTAACCAGTTCATGGTGTTCTGTGGGCCTTCAGGTAGCTGGTTCTCCATGCCAATGCCCTTGGATTATAAAAAGAGTCGATGGCAGTATTGGGCAATATTGAAATTAACAATTATGCATTCTTCTAAGCTCTACTTTGATTACCGTGTGCTAATTACCCATGTTCTTTTTGCTGTGTGGTTTACCTCTCCTTTTCTTCACTTCTCGCTGTCCATCTTTATCACTTTTGGTTTTTCCCATGAGCTTTATATCAACTTTGAGGAGATGTACTGCTCTTTCAGTTTCTGATTCGGTTCCATATTTTATCAGCTTTGAGGATGGGCTTAAATTGGTCAAACTACGAGGAGAAGCAATGCAGGTAATTATCTTTTATACATGATGATTGGAGTTGTACTTAGATTTATGACTCATGTGTTATGACATAGAACTTTGCTCTAGCATTGGCTATCATGTTACTGCATATTTACTCGGTAATAATGTCTAATTGCTATGGCGACCAGGAAGCTGCTGATGCAGTGAGGAGTGGTATGGTCAGTGTCATAGGTTTGGATTCAGAGAAGGTCCAACTGTTGTGTGATGCAGCTAATGAAGAAGTCGACGAGGAAAATAAAGTTCAGATTGCAAATTACCTCTGTACTGTAAGATTTCTTCTGCTAGAAGGCCATGGATGCTTAATTCGTTTATATTCTACTTTTTTCTGTGAGGTGCAAAATGGAAGTAGCCCGAATATTGTGTAGTACAGAAGTGAATAATGCCAGAATCTGGAGCAGCTACTCTGACTAAATTACATATCTTTCTATTGTTTTCAAATGAAGTAATTGGTTCTATATTTTTAGGGCAATTATGCAGTCTCTGGAGGCTTGAAAGGAATTGAAGCAGTAGAAGCTCAAGCGAAATCATTTAAGGCTCGGATGACGGTATTTTTCCTTTGAATATGATCATTCAATCGAAGCATGAAGCCAGGAAGTAAAACCAGTATTTTGTTCCTGACTTGTTAGGTGCGTCTAGCTGTTGCTGGTGCTTTCCACACAAGCTTTATGAAACCAGCAGTCTCTAGATTGGAAGCTGCATTGGCTGCAACAGAAATTAAGACTCCTAGAATACCAGTCATATCCAATGTTGATGTGAAACCACATGCTGATCCAGACACAATTAAGAGGATATTAGCCAATCAGGTAAGCACGATTAGGATGGTGTTATGTTTCAGGAATCAAAGAATGCTGTTGAGCTAACCTTCGCTTCAAAATCGCAGGTGACTTCTCCTGTTCAGTGGGAAACGACAATCAAAACTCTCCTTACGAAAAGGTTGAAGAAGAGTTATGAATTAGGGCCTGGAAAGGTAAAACGTTACTGGGCACACTCAAATGATTCCTGCTTTATATTCATGAGAATTGCATATCAATGATGGAACATTGGATCATATTCAGGTGATAGCTGGTATTGTCAAGAGAATGGACAAGAAAGCTGAGATCGAAAATATCGTGGCTTGAAACTTCTGCATGGTTCCTAGAATTTGTTGCTGCCATTTTGTCTCCTCATGCGGCTTCTCAGAGCGCAGAGCTGGAGTTTCTTGCTTGACCTAATAGAGTTGTGAAGAGCTTGAGGTTCCTTTTCTTTGCTCACCTTCTCCGTTTTCCTCCCTTTAAGCTGTTCATGATTGCATACAGAGGAACTAGATTTACCAGCACTTGCTTTGTATGAAAGATAATATTGGATAAGAAGTTATTCCCTGAAGGGAGGAATAAAGAGTTAATTGCTTTATCACACACTCTACTGAATAATCATCTTCTCTTTCGTATATCTTTCTCTGTTTCCTTTCTCTTTTTGTGAATAATCATCATTCCTAAGTTTTCTCATGGACATTCAATACCCTGGTACTTGAACAACATTTGAGGAGGTGGAAAATGATGATGCCAATAAAAGAATGAAATTTTTTGAATGTCCATGAGATTACCTAGATATGATTTTAATCATCCAAAATTAAATGAAGACTTTTTGTGAGAGGGATACTGGACGGGGCTATCGCCGGGCTTTTAGCTTGTGACAACAGTTGCAATGTCCCGTTACCAAGCGATGGCTAAACTAGTGTATGATTTTCGCAGTTGGCATCAATTGGCCAGTGTTTTCAAAACTGTGCTGGACAGGGTTCATTCGACCAGTTCAGCTTGGTACTGATTTCTGATTCAATGTAAAGCCTGATCCGGTTTTTTTGACCAATTCAGTCAGATACCAATTTGCTTGTATCTGAATTAATCAAATGCTCATAACATCACAAGTCGCTTGGAGTAGTGACGCTGATGATAAAATGGAGTTGATGGCGGAGGCTATGCCCATGACGGTAATGATTATGGCGCCATTGCTGGTGGTGGCGATTATGTGGTGACGCAACATCATCCTTTTTATCCCATGAACATGCAACATCATCCTTTTTATCCCGTGAACAAGCGACGGATTTCGTTAACCAGTGCTTCAGGGGTTATGCATTTTTTTTTTGGCCTTCTCATGCATAGTTAATATTTGGTAACGATGCCTTTTTATGGGTTTCGATGCTCTCTGGATTTTCCAATTTCCCGACCGGACAAAAACTCGTCTCTATATAATAATTAGCGCGAAAAGGAAAAAAAAAAAAAAAAAAAAAAAAAAAAAAGAAAGCAGTAGATGGAAGCTATAGATTGTGTTCACATATCGAACTGTACAAATATGTGATTGCAAGCCATTGCAGAATTATTTTCCTTTATGTTCTTATAAATCGATTCATTTTAAGTTCGTACCGGTTGGTGCTATCTTTATATTATCAATAATGACAATGCATGTCGGAAACTTGAATCCCACGACACAATGCCCGCATTAGAAAGGAATTAGGAAACTGTTCTAAATGAAGAAACTAAGATATTGCGCAAAGCTGTCTCACATCAAGAAATTATCGGTGAATCTCACAGATTTCGTTACGAGTGGAAGAATATATTTGACTACTTGAAATATATTTGCCCCAGCAGAAAGCAATATCTTAAATTTCTAGGCAAAGAAAATATCAGTCTTACCGAGGGTGTCCCTGGAAGCGGTTTCAATGGAGGTAGACCTGCAAGCTCCCGGCTTCCTGTAGTTCTTCTCTGTCTCTTTCTCTCCATTAAGTCTTTAACATCTGATTGCTTTCCATCTTCCCTTCTTAACATGTCGCTGCAGATAAGCACCATGAAAGTGAAAATCTATTGTTGCAATTCATGCCAGAAGAAGGCCAAGAAGATCTTGGAGCAAGCCGATGGTGGGTCGCTTCTATTGCATGACCTCAAGTTCTTTTCCTCCGTTTTCTTTTCTGGAACATTGGTTAATGGATCAGAGCAGAGCGTGTGGTTTTTGGCCGTGGGGACTTCGTGGCATGTTAATGATGCATCGCTGTGCACTTTGTGTTTTGGTTTTGCTTTGGCAGGAGTGCAAGCCATATGCATTGACATAGGCGATGGCTTGCTGACTGTCACGGGCGATGTAGAGCCTTTCCTGCTGATAGATATGGTGGAGAAGAAGGTCAGGAAGAAGGTGGAGCTCTGGTCCTTCCGAAGGTACCCCGCCCATGGTAGTAATGAAGAGGGTGGCCGCGGCGGCGGTTATGGTTGGCATCACAAAGAGGTCAAAGTGGACGACTTGCGCAGGGCGAGAGAAAGGAAGAAGGCTGCTCACCGCGGGGCCGAGAGACGAAGGGGAGAGCATGCCTATCCTGCCCATGCGGGCCCGTGCTGGCCGGGACCCGGAGTCTGTCATCCTATGGCTGGGCCGTGCCAGCATCATGGAGATCCGGAACTCTGGGGTCCGCATGTGCCGCCTCCTCCCATGTGCTGCGGGCGGCCTCTGTTCCCGCCGCCGCCTCACCACTGGTGCAATCCGATGCCTCCACCACCGATGCAGCCGCCACCGCCATATCACTGCCACCATGAAGCGCAGCGACCAAAGAAATGATCGGCTACGACAGACATGTCGAAATCTGCTAGGATAGCATAATACCGTTATAAAATTCTTGTTTAGGTTCTTGAAGGACCAGACAGCTATTAGATGGGTGAACCACCGATGCATATGAGCCATGGTTTTGGACTAATTTTATCCGACAGTTCCTTTTTTGTTTTTTTCTCCAACCTTGTACCATTGTTAAACAAGCATTCGGTTTGTCAAGAAGCCACGAGTGACCGTTTTAGCACTCATCAATCACCGACAGCTTTTGGTTAGGTTTCAAAACATCAATCATAAGAACAAAAACCGCCATTAAGGAAAGTGCAAGCTCAATGAGCAAAGATTGACGTGATAGCAAATGTCATGGAACATCACACTTGACGTGACAGCAAAAAATATCGACCAAGCGAAACAAAACGAAAAAGCAAACGAGATCGAATACCAGAGATGGTCCTTACTGCATCACTGGCTAATCTCAGTTAGATAGGAAGGTTCAAAGAAAGACCAAAACCAGAAGAGAAAATAAGCGAAAAAAGAAAAATGCCACGAAATATTACATTGGACATGACAACAATGAATATTGACAACAAATCAGACAATTCACCCCAGAGAATTGACCAAGCGAAACAAAATGAAAAACAAACAAGATGGAATACCACAGATGGTTCATGCTCCATCAATGGCTGATCTCGGTGAGATGGGATGTTTCAAAAAAGACCAAAACCAGGAAAAGAAAAAAGCCATAAAAAGGGAGTGCACCAGCCGGGAATCGAACCCGGGTCTGTACCGTGGCAGGGTACTATTCTACCACTAGACCACTGGTGCTGCTGTTGACTCTTCAACGCTTAAAAGTAATACTATATTCAGGCTTATGCGTTTGCTATCCTGAATTGGTGGACGAGTTAAGAGAAAAGCAAGCAAGGGTTGTGGAGGATGTGCGGTTGAAGTTGAAGCGGGAAATGGCGATTCCCATGCTAAGAGCTTCAGCTCCTCCTGGTCACTTGGGCGCGCTCTTCTACTCCAACGTGAAGAAGCCCCTCCATCTTCAGAGACTGCCCTGCTCTCCAACCGAACTCAACCCTGTCCTGCAAACGCAAACGCATGCTTATAGCCTCTTTCGTTTTCCTTTTCTCGCGTTCCCCGTCTCTGGGTACTCTGCCAATTCTTGAATTTTTTTTGTCCTTGTTTTGCAGTGATGAGGTGAGGTCAGAGTCAGGGTTGTCTCTTTCTGTTGGGACACACCTTATTCCACACCCCAACAAGGTGAATTCCCACAAGCCTGCTGCATTGATGTAGTGATATTGTAAATGGGTCTCGGTATTCAGCACTCAAATAAGGATAAATGCTAGGTATGGAAAAGAACCCATAATGTTAGATGAACTTTTGTTGCTTCTTGGAAAGGTTGACAAAGGCGGTGAAGATGCATTCCTGGTGAGCGGCTGCAATGGGGGAGTCATTGCTGTTGCTGATGGCGTTTCTGGGTACTTAACTGCAATCCCTAGGACAGATTCTCCAAGTTTACATTTTTTAATAGGATCAAGTGCTGGCAAAGCTGCCCTGCTTCTTGTTGACTAATGTGTGCTAGCTGAATTTGTGCTTTGTCTGTATTTGTATTAGATGACACTTTCTAATGAGAGCAAAAGCAATGAGTATGTTGTGTTGTGAAGCATTGATTGATCATTGATAATTAACTTGACAATGATTCAGACAAGTGACAACTTTGGGAAACTTGTGAATGCCATGTTGCTGATTATTTGCCAAATTGCTCTTTCACTTGGCAGTTGGGCTGAACAGAACGTGGATCCTTCACTGTTTTCTAAGGAATTGATGGCTCATGCGTTGTCTTTGCTTGGGGATGAGGAGGTGAGACTTATTTCAAAGCAAGTAAAAAATAGATTATTCACTTCATCGGTTTAATTAACACGCTCCTGATTTCCCTAGTGCTAGTTCTTTGACAAGAAATTAGCAAACCAGAACTTTGCTTAAAATTTGTATTGCCATGTTTGCTTATTGGTTAGTGGGAGCTTAAGAACCTGTACAGTATTACTCATTTGTCAGGTAAACTACAATCCTCGGATGCTTCTGAAGGAAGCACATGCTGCTACCTCCTCTGTTGGTTCAGCTACAGTGTAAGTTATTTTTATTTTTGACTTCACAATTTTCAAGTTTTTCGGATAATATGACCCTAAAACAATGTATCTAAAGATGGTTCAGCCATTTATTTCATTTCTTGCCTTTTTCATCAGAGTTGTTGCCATGTTGGAGAGAGATGGGATCCTGAGGATTGCAAATGTAGGGGATTGTGGATTAAGAGTAGTCCGAGGCGGTAACTTCTGTGTCAAATTTCATGATATTGTGACTTATTGGTTCTGTTTTATTTTGCTTTCAGATTCTTGACAACCACATGGTGCTGAATTTGCAGGTCAGATAATCTTTTCTACCTCTCCGCAAGAGCACTACTTCGACTGTCCCTACCAGCTAAGCTCAGAATCAGTTAGCCAAACATATCAAGATGCTGTGGTATTAATATACTCCTCTCAGACGTCATTCTCTATCAGAAAATTTTTTCGCTGTTTAGTCAACAATATTATGCAAAGGACTGAGAAGTACATTATACTGTCCGTCATTTCCAAGAGTTAGCCACCATACTCTGGGTTCGCAGGTGCTTCCCCTGGTGAAAGTATTCTGGCTTATTGGAAATTGACATCTTTCTCCTCTGTCTGAATCTTCTTTGGAATCTGCTACTGGTCTTCACTCTGCTAGATATTAGCAGTGTGAAGTATAGGAAAATTACACCTTAGCTGGATTTGCTGTGCAATGTGACTTTTGCTAATATTTCATATATGAATGATGCGTGACACTATAGCCAGATGCCTGCTAAAAGGTTTGGTTGGTTTAATAGTCGAGCTTGTGTAGTTCAAATATAATTATCCCATGGCTGAATTTTGTCAGCTTATATGCTGCATTATGCAAGTACTCGTATTATCTCCATTCACCAAGAACTCAGGTTTCCTCATGTTTCTTGATAACCAGGTTAGCACTGTTGAACTAATAGAGAAAGATACCGTGGTCATGGGCTCGGATGGTCTCTTTGACAATGTTTTTGACCATGAAATTGTTTCCACATTAGCAAAACATGGTGATGTTTCAGAAGCTGGTAGGTTTTTGCTCAAATTATGAAGGTCCTGCAGTTTGTGTGCTCAACTCTAAATGGACATTGATTCATTGTTAGCAAAGGCATTGGCTGATCTCGCCAGAGAACACTCTGCGGACTCGAGTTATGATTCCCCCTACTCAATTGAGGCCAGAACAAGGGTGATATTGCATACCCTACTTATTCACCGCTGATTAAGAGCTTAGATAGTAGTTACAAAACTATTACCTTGTCATGAGGCTGAAGACTGTAGTTTTGCAGGGTCTTGATGTTCCTGCGTGGAAGAAAGCACTTGGGTTTAAGCTAACAGGCACGGGCCATGATCTCTCTCTCTCTCTCTCTCTCAGTGTGCTGACTCACGTATCTATGAGAAATATCATCTTTCCAACTTGATCTCTGTCGCAACTAATTCATGTTTGTTATTGTCAGGTGGAAAGCTTGATGATATAACAGTAATCGTTGGTCGAGTTGTCGGACCACAGGAATACTCAGACACCAGATAACGTCATTGAATGAAGTGCAAGAGAACTAGGCGTGGGGTTACGTATTCTGCCTATCAGAGTAAAGTCTTTTGAAGGAAGTAATTTTCATATTGTGATAGGTTGGATGAACTTCACTCCGTATTCTTTCATCTTCGGTCATGGCTTTCGTTGTATGGGCCGTATAACCGCTAGTTGTACTTCATTCTCCAAAGCTGAACTCAGATATCATGAATTCTAAAACAACGCAACTGTTCCTCATGTATTCCAAAAGAGATCAGAGCTTTTGTCCAGTTGCCTACACAGCAAAATTTGATACAAACTTTCACAAAGAAACAATTGTGCCAGAAATCAGTTAATCCAACTCAACTATGATCGATAATATTATTTGAATCGCCAAAAGTGTGATAAGAATACATTAATATGACCTATTCAACTCATTTTGTGATCGGGAGCAACTGCAGGCATGTTCCGAGGATGAAAACTCCTCTCCTTCTTCAATGCCTCAAGTCGAGCAGACTTCACAAGAGAAAGATCTCTGCATCATATTTTGCTTCGATAGTGTGGACAGTATTGGTGCTCCAGCAGGGAAACAAAGAACAAAACTCTGACACTGGGTTGTCAGGTTACAACACGAGCAGCTTTATTATCGTTAAGTTCCTCAAAAAACGACTTCGAGGCTTCATAAGTAGACCAACAGATTGCAGCAGCAGGAGCGTGGAATAGCATCCTAGGCATCCATCCTCTTATTAACCCTCTGTATCCATCCTTTTCCACTATCGTTCGAAAGACATCCCTCATTGAACCACTCTTAAATCTATCGCATCCGCAGACACCCTGAAAGAAAGCAATGTATATGAGACAACAACTACATAACGCTACCCAGATATTGCAGTACCAATCTTCATAAACTTTAAGGCTTAGTGTAAAATTTAAATGTTAAATAGGTCCTCAGGATATTTCTTAAGCCTTATTAACTATGCTTTGAAATGTAAATTTCCTATTTGACATGCAGGAACTTGAAATGAATGCCTTTTTATATTTTTATAGTGTCTCAATAAGTATTCTTCTTTCTTTTATTTACCTTAACTGTCCACTACGGACACTTGTTACCAAGATCTGTATAAAACGCTAGTTCCAAACCAAACGCATCATTGTTCTTGTAACAAGATTCTCCAGGATTGTTCAATCCCACAGATCAAACGAGAATAACACGTCAGAGCACTGGACAATTGTGGGCTCCGCTACACCTGACCGTATACTCTTCCAGACCAATAACCATTAAATATGCAGACTGAAAATGAGACTCGTTAATTGGTTTTAAGTCACCCATTGCAAAAGCCCATTAACATGACATACTTTGAGTTTCTGGTTCCCTGATACAAACGCCTTTTCCTTTTATCTTTGTTGACATTACTAGTAAATTCTTTTGGTTTATAAAGCAAGAACCACAAAAGAGGGAAAAGAAAAAACAGAACACTAGCAATGTAAGCTCAAACTCCATGACTACACACAATGACAACCGAGTAATGACTCTAAGATATGCCTTAAAATGTGGTCGATAAACCTTAAGATGTGACTTAGCCACAAGGCCAACAACAACAATATGCTAGATGAGAACAATCCCATTCTAATGAGATATGAAGCAGTGATGCCAATTGGAACAAAATTGCAACCCTGCTTGTCTAATGCTGAAATTGATTTCGAAGCATGACCCATATCCGCCTGAACATTTTCCTTCCAAGACTAGTAACTGGAAAGCCCGATACCAAACTATGTATGATATCTACTTCTTCCTGTCATTCAAAAAAGAATAAAACCAAGTAACTGGCAACATCCAAAGATTTATCTGTCTTTACCTGACACTGCAGCTGAGTCTTCACAACATCGAGAGGGGTTGTAACAGCAGCTGCCAGTGCCCCAGCACCTGCTCCTGCTGTGGCATGGACAACCCAACCTTCATCATTCACACTTTCCGGTGAAACCTCCCTTAAACCCGTCTTTGCAGCCTCATATGTTGCAAAATGCACCGCAGTGAACGGAGCATTCATGATGACGGTAGTCCTATACGACGCATAAAAAGCCCGAAGTCCCTCTTCCTTCATGACCCTCCTCACACAATCCAAAACCCCTTTGTAAGGACTATTGTTCAATTGTAATCTCTGCTTGACCATATCCATCGGCGTAAACACAGCATCACTCGCGACCGTGGCAAACACCCCAGAAACCGCATGGGCAGCCGAATTATTAGGATTCCCGCCGGAGAAGAACTTCTTGCAAACCTCGTAGACCGAGAAATACACGGCGTGGGCGGGTCCGGCGCCAAGGCCCATGGCGCCGATGCCACGGTACAGACCCAGCGGACCGTTCGACTTCAGTATCGACCGGAGGGCCTGGCCGAGGCCCACCGACTTGATGGGGCAGGAACCCATCGCCTGCATGTGGGTCTTCACCGTGTCCACGGGGAACATGGCCATGTGCTCGACCGACCCGGCGACCGACCCGGCGATCATGAACTGCCAGAAGCGGAGGCCGTCGTGGGCGGGGACCACGACCTCCGGGTGGAAGTCCGGGGGCTGCGGCACCGGGCGGAAATCCCGGTTCTGGAACTTGGGAGTGGCGTCCGTCGTGGCCATGGACGAATCTCGAGCCGCCTATCTACACCGTACGTGGGATTACAGCTACACGACCGGCCCGAATCGAGGCTCAGCGGCTGCTCCCGACGCCGCGACGACGAGGATTTCCGGCTCCCCGAAGCAAACCAACGGCGAAAGCACGGGCCTTTGGGCGACCGGACCTTCACCGACGGAGCGGAGAAACGATTGCACCGGCGACAGGCGCCGCCGCAGCCGCCAGACCCTCCGCCGCACGCCGGCGGCTCACGATCGACGGGATCCGAGGATGCTCCGGGAGATTTTGATTCGGAGGTTTTGGTGGGGGAGAAGGGGATCGGATTGCGCCAATTAGGGTTCCAAGATTTTTGGGGGAGGCTTTATACTCCTTGCTTTCTTATTTTTCCTTTTTTTTTTTTTAACTGTCTTCTTCTTCGATTCGGGCTCAGCTAGCTGGCTAGCGCGTGGAGGCGAATCAGTAAACCGCCTTGTTTCCCAATATAAGCCCCGCCGAGGGGCACGTGCGGTGCACGCGTGCCACCCCCCGAGCGGAAAGATAATGGAGAGAGAAATAGTGCATGGTTTGAAAGTTCCTCACCTAACGTGGAAGAGAGTATGCATCACACGTTTGAAAAAAAATGATTTGTAAGATTAAAGATATTTTTAATATATGAGAAAATATTATTTACTTGTATGGGCCTAATTCATTATACTAATAAAAAAAAAACCTTTTGGGCTCAGTACCAAATTTGCCTTAGCAAATTTTTGATATGAAAATTAGGAAGTTAGGGATGATTAATAGCAATTTTTGGATGAAGGGTTAAAAGGGTGGATTTAGGATTAGATTCAAAGTTAGTGGGGTTTTTTTAAGACAAAAATAAAGTTCATGACAGATGGGATTGGATCTAAAGTTCAGGTTTTTTCTTTTATAAAAAAATTTTGGGCTTGATTTGGACCGTACCTAAAGTTTGAGGGTTTTTTTCTTAGAAAGAAAAAAACTTGTGGTAGAGTTTTGAGACTTGATCTAAAGTTTGGATTTTTAAAGGAATTAAGCCCACTTCAAAGTGCCAATAAGATAAAGGTTTGCCAAACATCCCTTCACGTGTCTATAGTAATTTTTCCTGTTGAAGAAGTATATGAGACACACCTTCTTCGTTTTTCTATGCTTTTAGGCGCTTTAAGTATTACCATATTAACTGGTAAGTAATCTCCATGTGTTGATAACTTTAGATAAAGCAAAGAAGGTATCTTTCATTACATTATAAGTAATTTCTCTGCATTTTTTTGGTAACTCAGTTTTAGAAAAAAATGACTTTTGATGAATATAACAAGCTATTGCAACTAGCAAAAACTGGTAAGCACGTGTAAAATATGAAGAAATTTTTGATAGATAAAGGGGAAAATGTGATTTGAGTTTTTTTAAGGAATAAGTTTAATTATTATAGGATGAGGAAATTAACAAGCAGTTTCTTTTACCCATCGATGGGCAATTGTTAGTTGAGAGTCTCCAACTCATCACCAATGTCGAGAATTCAAAACCCACAATGCTAATGTTGTAAGTGAAGGGTCATGGTGGTGGCCTTGGTAGGATCTTGTGTTAGCCTCTCTCGAGATACTAACGTTGGTCAGGATGTGCCATCGAGACTCTACTAGAGCATTGTGACCTCATAAGGAGGCTTAGGCGGATCCTCAATTATTAAAATAAAATAAAATAAAAAGCAGTTTCTCCACATTTTTTGGTCCTTTATTTCTTTTTTAGGGAAAAATCCAACTCAACCGTGAATGAGATCTCATTGAGAATCGAGAGATGGAGAGTGAGCTCGGCTATTTTTGTGTTCTAGATGATAGATTAAGACGGCCGCCACACGAATTGACGTGCTCTCCTCATTAATCAAATTAGCCAAGTATCGGATAAACTCTGGAAAGGCAATCCACCCGTACGTATAGTTGTCAGCTTCGGTCGGATGTTCCCTATCCCCGCCGATGATTGCGGGGGCTCCACTGTTTTTGGGAGGGTCAAGACCATAACTGCAACGTGATTTTCCCTTCTCTCTCTCTCTCTTTATTTTTAATTTTTTTTCAAGTGTACCACAACAACCCAATTCCATCCCAACAAAAACAATTGTGACCGGTTTGTTCAAGAAAATGGAAGTGGCGAAAGAGAATCCTGAGGCCGCCATCGGCCGAAACAACACCACGAGTAATATTTCTTCAAATCCTGCTGCAGCCCAAGTGTTAGAATAGTATAAAATGGATTGTTGGATTTGAGCACTGGATTCTACATTTGGTTGGATGTCTTGATTTAAGCTGGGTGTAAGAAGAAGATCCAAAACAAAAGGAAATCAGCATGGTTTATGGTAGGCTATATTTGGATAGCCTCTCCGCCATTAAATGCTTTCATAAGGAAAAGAGGAGCTCTTGTTTAATTTTTCGGTCATAAAGCGTGAACTTTTCTTCAATGCCGAAAGAGTAAAGACTTTGCGGCCATTGGCTCATTTAATGTTTGTCTTTTCGTTGTCGACATTTTGTCGTCAGATATTAAGGGTGTGGGATTATTGTCCTTGTCATAAAACGCAGTGTAGGTATTGCGCTATTAGATAAGAATGCGAGGGTGAGTGTCGTACATGTTGATCGATAATCAGAGTACATAAGTTGCCTATTGCATCTCAGAACACGGAGTATTCAAATGCATTTTGATTCAGAAAGAACGTTTCGAACCCATGTGGTGAGTCCATTAAACCTTTACGAACTGTCATTGCAATAGGAAATGTCCCTGATGAAGGAATTGGTGTTAGTCTCAGTCGATCCGTCTTTTCCGATTGCTCGCCGACACACCTCCTGGAGATGCTTAGCCTGTCTCCTGATCTCTCTACTTTCGTCGTCTTCCAAATCCATGAACTTACGCACAAGCTCTGTGGTATCTGTGCCCACTGTGCCCACTCTCCATCCGATCTTCCAGTCCTCGACGACTAATGATACATTACGTCCTTGATCCATAGCTATGGGATATGTAAGCATAGGAACTCCCATGAAAACAGCTTCAAAATGGAATTCCATCCGCAATGCGTCCAAAACCCGCCGCCCGACGAATGTGTCAGCACCCTCAACTGGTCGCACCATGGCACGACTATTCCCCTATCGCCGCACAACTCTCTCAACCTGGAGGGTTCCTCACGCGCCACCCATAAGAAACGAACGCCGCTGTCACGCAAGCACCCTGCAATCTCATCCATCTTAGAGCTGGAGACCGAGAAAAAGCTTCCGAGGGAGATGTATAAGACGGAATTGCTCGGCTGACAGTCCAACCACTTCAAGTAATCGGCATCATACAGACAAGAGTCATCTGCATGTTGAGAGAGAGGGATGGCCGGACCGATGGTGTAGACTGGGATTGACAAGCTAGCCTTAACAACATCGACAGCTGGATAATCCACCTCATACACGGTCGCGAGCAAGAGATACTTAGCCTCACGTACAATCTTAAATGCATCAAGGAAGTGCTGCAGAACTGGGTTATGAAGGCTTTATTGGTTTTTGGGCTTAAGGCCCATCCGCCCAAGTTGGGCCCAGGAAGCCCGATCCACGGGAATATGGCCCGTGGAAGGGGAGAGGTATAAAAGGGAGGAGAGAGAGAAAAAAGGCACTGTTTTATTTCAGAAAAGACGTACGTCTTCTTTCTCTCCCAACGTACTCTCCCTTTCTCTCCTGTTTTCTTCAAAAGAAAAACAGTAAAGCACGTGAAAGGATTTTGCTTCCTCGGATCGAACAGGACCGTGTCTCTTCCTCCATCAACGTCGGTGTTTAATCTGTGGCTAACAAGGTATGCTCGAATCCGTGGTGTGCTTTACGATCGGTGATGCGTGTTTTCCCGGGCTTCGTCTTCCGCATTAATTTAGGAATTCGATTCGGCGTCGAATCCGGTTTTCGGGGATCCGTTATTCCCTACATTGGTATCAGAGCCCTGTTTCACGTTTTTCCCGATCAATTCTGATGTTTTTGATTGATTTTTCGCGAAATCCCTTCGGCCGTACGGAACCGGGCCAAAATCCCGACACCCGAGCGCTTTTCGGCCATTTTTCCGAGTTTTCGTAAGTCAAAATAAAATTGTGATTGCATAGGAAGAAGCGCGACGTCGAGACGAATCGGCGATGTGTCGATCGCCCCGCCAGGGCGCGGCGCACGCGCCACACGCGCGGCCGGGAAGGCCTTGCGCGTGGGCTCGACGCGCCCAAAGCACCCGGCATTGGCCAGCGCGTGCGCGCACGGCCGTCAGCGGCCGGCGCGTGCGTGCCCGGCGGGCCGAGCGGCACGCGGCCGTCCGTGGACCGACGCGTGATGTCACGTGATGACGTCACCGTGACGTCATCCAACGGTCGGTAACCGTTCGGATGACGCGTCACCGATGACGTCATCACCGACGTCATTTGTCGGACGGTCATCGGCCGGAGGCCAAGGCATGTGGCGAGGCACGTGTGGATGACGTCGCGTGACGTCATCCCCGCACGCGCGGCACGTGCGTCGGTCTCGGCGCGAGTGGTGGGACCGGCCCGTCCGGTCCGTCCGGTCCGACCGGTCCAACCGATCCGGCGACCGACGACCGTTGACCCTCTGACCGTTGACCTTTGACCGTTGACCGTTGACTTTGACCGTTGACCGTTGACTTTGACCGTTGACCGTTGACCCAAAAAAAAGAAAAGGGAAAAGAATGTGTTTCTTTTTCAATTAAGTCTATGTGGATTATAATGTGATCCCTTATTTGTTCTGCATTTGTTGCGGGAATTATGCCTCCCCTAAGGTTGCGCACACCTATTCGCACAGTTACCGATAAACAAAAGGATAGGCTGTCTAACCACCCATCGTGGCAGCGTGGATGGTAGAACATCTTACTACCCACCGCGGAGAGCGAGTTCAATCCCCTGCGGCGAGGGGGCTGAAGCGTGTGGTGCCTTGCCCGGTGCGTGGGTGGTGGTTTCTGCGTGCCTCCCGGGGTTTACTCTCACCCGGCCGTGCGGGGGTTCCCTGGGTCATCAAAAAAAAAAAGGATAGGCTGTCTGAGTTGATAGCTGAGCTGACTGATCATTGATGGAAAAGGGGTGACTTAATTGATCATGTCCTTGAAGTCAACAGGAAAATTCAACAGGTCATATGGAATGGTCGTCATATGGAATGGTCGTCCTATGTCACAGCCAGAGATGGTGCGATTTTTCATAACCACTCTTCCACCTGAATGGCAAGATGTGTTGAATCGCATATGGGATGTCAACGGAGCCGCTTCCTATAAGAAAATTGTGATGGATTTTGTAAACGAATATTACTATATTTTTTCAAGGGAAAAGATCAAGAAATTGAACAAAAGAGGATATTTCCCAGTTCGTGTGCTGACTTTGTGTTAGTTGTATTGGCTATTATATGTTAAGTGTGCTTTGTGGACATATTATGTATTGATTACTACCTAATTGTGTTAATTGAAAGCATTATTTTTTTTTAATTGTATGTCAATTATCTCTCGTTTCGTTATTGTCTTTGGTTCTTTGTGGGTAATTAGCCGTGGGTAGTTTTAGAAGTTTTTGTAGCTTCATAGAATTGATTTTGCATATGACAATCATATTAATAATAGTTTTAAGTTAGGATTTTTGGATGATGATTGGAAACGTAGTGACCTTTTGATTCTGAAGCCTTACTTGAAATTATTCATTAATATGATGAGTCTATGTAAAAAGGGATGCATAAATGATAGACATTAATAATTCGTGCATATTTGTCTGATGTGTTCAGATCGATGGCTTCAGCAACTAAGAATGTAATTGCTGATATGAACGGCAACAATTGTGAAATATTGAATATGAAGATTCAATATGTGCTGGAAAAGCAAGAAGCACTAGAAGCTCTTGACCATATTATGGAAGACCTTGAGAGTGCCGTGCGCCACCTTGAGCTAGTAGAGGACCGCCTAACGACATTTGAGTCGAAAATAGACATCTGCAATGCTGGTTCTAGCTCAGAAAGGGCTTTGAGCTCTAAGCGCAAGCGTATTGATTCGTTCAATATGTGGGATTGCAAAGGATCAAGTCCTTGTTGCAAGAAATCAAAAGTTAACCAACACAAGAGAGGAAAATGTCCTCAAGTGAAAAAAATGTCAAGGGTGAAATGCTACAACTGTGACAAGAAGGGTCACTATGCTCGCGACTGTCGTGAGCCAAAGAAGGTATGCACCCCTTGTACTTTTCAGAACTTTGCTTTTGTGTCGAGTTCTGTGTTCTTAACTGAGTCTAATCCTTTGTGGACTGTGGTTTCAGGAGCGACAGACCATGTAGCGAAGGATAGAGAATCCTTCGTGGAATTTCGACGAGTTCCAACTGGAACTAAGTGGGTCTATGTGGGAAATAACTCCAGAGCTGAAGTGAAAGGAATTGGCGCATGTCAACTGAACATGCGTGGTGGACGCACTTTGTTCTTTCATGATGTATTGTATGCTCCGGAGATTCGTCGAAATTTAGTGTCTGTTTTGGTGTTGGTTAGACTAGGTTTTAATATGAACTTCCATAATAGAGGTGTGGATTTATATTTGGATACAAACTACTATGGTTGTGGTTATTTTCTGGATGGTTTCATTGTATTGGATATTGAGTATGTTAATGCAAATGTTTGTTATTCCCTTATCACATCTCCTAATACCTATGATAATGATGTGAATGTGTGGCATGCTAGACTTGGTCACATTGGCCAACAACGTATGAATAGACTAGCCAAAGAGGGCTTGTTGGGCAATATTGAACAAGTCGATTTGCCCATATGTAAGCATTGCCTAGAAGGAAAAACGATAAGGAAACCATTTGGAAAAGGAAAAAGAGCTGAGTTTCCTCTGCATTTAATCCATTCTGATGTCTGTGGTCCAATGAATGTAAAAGGAAGGCATGGGGCTGTTTATTTCATCACCTTTATTGATGATTATACTCGATACGGATATGTCTATTTGATTTCTCATAAATCTGAAGCGATAAGTTGTTTCAAAAGGTTTATGAACCTTGTAGAGAATCAATTAGATAAGAAAATAAAAGCATTGAGATCCGATCGGGGTCGAGAATATTTATCTGATAAGTTCAGAAAATTATGTGATGAAAAACGAATAGAAAGACAGTTGTCTATTCCGTACACTCCTCAACAAAATGGTGTTGCGGAAAGAAGAAACAGAACCCTACTAGAAATGGTTAGGTCCATGATGGCGCATGCTAACTTGCCTATCACCTTTTGGAGTGATGCATTGTTAATCGCTGCGTATATACTTAACCGGGTGCCTTCCAAATCAGTTGCTTCCACTCCATATGAGTTATGGACAGGTAGAAAACCAGACTTGAGTTTTCTTAAGCCATGGGGTTGTGCTGTCTATACACATGAGTCCTCTCACAAGTTTGGGAAATTGGGTCCCAGAGGAAAGAAGAATATTTTCATAAGATACTCGGAACACTCTAAAGGATATGTGTTCATTGGTGAGCAGGAAAGTGGGAGTGTAACTGAATTTGAATCACGAGATGTTACATTCTTAGAAGATGAGTTTCCTAAGAAGGGCGAAATAGGGGAAGATCACTCCCTATTTGAGACCTTGGATCAAGACAATGATATTAATGGAGTTCATCCAAGTGGGAGCATAATGGAGAATGATGTGCAAAGTGTACAATCTCCCATACGGCGAACAAGTCACCAAAGTATTCCCCGTCGACGTTTTGACATTGAAAGGGAAACTTTTATGGTTGCTCCACAAGATGAGGATAAGCCTAGAAATATCAATGAGGCTCTTAATTGCCCTAGTAAAGAAAAATGGATTCATGCAATGGAAGAGGAAATGGAGTCAATGAAATCAAACCAAGTCCGGAACCTGGTTGATCTTCCAAAAGGACGCAGAGCTATTGGGAACAAATGGGTTCTCAAAATAAAGCGAAAGGCCGATGGCTCGATAGAAAGGCATAAGGCTCGCCTTGTGGCGAAGGGGGTATAATCAACGGAAGGAATTGATTATGAAGATACGTTTTCTCCGTAGTGAGATTTACCTCGATTCGCATTATTCGGCAATAGTGGCAAGTTTGGATCTTGAGTTACATCAAATGGATGTAAAGACTGCTTTCCTCAATGGAGAATTAGAGGAAGAAATATATATGGAACAACCCGCTGGTTTCATAGTGAAAGGCCAAGAAGAAAAAGTATGTCGACTTTTGAGGTCGATATATGGTCTTAAGCGGTTATCAAGACAATGGTATATACGTTTTCATAATGTCATAGTGGCATATGAGTTTACAATGATTGATGAGGATCATTGTGTATATATCAAAAGATCCAAGGATCAATTTGTGATCATATCATTATATGTTGATGATATACTGATTGCCGGAAGCAATATAGAGTTGGTTAATACTGTCAAGAGATTGTTGTCTTCTAACTTTGAGATGAAGGATATGGGTGAGGCTGCATATATTCTTGGAGTTAAGATTTCAAGAGATCGTTCGAAGAGATCGTTGTCTCTTTCGCAAGAAACTTATATAAATAAGGTTCTTGAACGATTTCGTATGCAAGACTGTAAACCCATAGACACTCCTATTGCAAAAGGTGAAGGATTGAGCCATAGACTGTGTCCAGGGACTCCACAAGAGAAGGAACAAATGAAAAATGTTCCTTATGCTAGTGCTGTTGGGAGCTTGATGTACGCTATGATGTGTACAAGACCCGACATATGTTTTGCAGTTGGAATGGTGAGTAGATACCAATCCAACCTAGGTCCAAAGACATTGGAAAGCCGTTAAGAGAATACGAGGTATCTGAAGGAACTGCTGATTTCAAGTTGAATTACCAAGGAAAGGATCTCGTGACTTGAAGGCTATTCGAGATGCTTTGATTGGGGAGGAGATTTAGATGAAAGAAAATCTACCTCGGATTTGCTTTCTTATGAACAATGGCGCCATATCATGGAGCGGAAGAAGCAAACGTGTATAGCCTTGTCCACGATGGAAGCTGAGTTCGTGGCATTATCAGCAGCGGTACAAGAAGGAGTTTGGCTTAAGAGATTTTTGGATCATTTAGGTGTTATTGAGAAAGCTGCAAATCCATTGTTGGTTAATTGTGATAGCCAAGCAGCTATAGCGTACACCAAAGATCCAAAGTATCATGGCAAGACCAAACATATAGATACCAAGTATAACTTTGTAAAAGATATGGTTACACGAAAGGATGTGAACTTACAGTACATATCTACGTATAAAATGGTAGCAGATCCTATGACAAAGCCAATACCTAGAGATGTGTTTTGTGGTCATGTAAAATCTCTAGGATTGCGTAGAGTCGATGTACTTGAATTGTAATTTCCCTGAATTGTTCACATTTATGAAATTTTGTTTTTCATTGATTAATGCCTATGAATCTTTGTATGATCTTTATGCATCTTAATGCTCAGTGCATTATTTTAAGTTGAGAAGTATGTCGGACAGATATAAGATTAGCCCACTCACACGGGTAATCGCCTGTTTACGTGTGATAAATAGAGATGAGACTGATTTTAAGCTTATTATCTAGGTGATAATCGAGAGCTCAAGCTTAAAATACGTATGTCGCCTTAATCGAGTGTTAAGATGAGGACATAATACTAAAGATGTCCGAAAGTAAAATACCCAACATATTTTACTTTATCCGTCTAAGATGCCCGGATGTGAGTTCCATGAATTTTGTGATTGAGTAGATACGTAAACTCAAGTTAGACATTGGGTATGTCTGAACTATCATTTGTACGGTATTGAAAGATGTAGACATACGCTCCATGGGAAAGGAGTTAATACCGTAATACGTATTTCATACTACGTATGCATGAGACGACCAATAAGAGTGGCAAAAAGTTTGATCTCAACTTTTATGACGTGTGAGACTCTTGAGGAAAAGAGTTTCTCAATTTTTTGTCCCCTTATGACTCTTACTTATTCTCAAGATTTCTATTTAGTGTTTGCTATCTTAGGGTGTTGCCAATGGTCATGAGATGATTCGATCTAATGGGGCATTTCTAGAAAAGCAAGCTGGACTGAAATTGAGAGTTTGAAGGAAAGAGGAAGATCGATTTTGGAGAATCACATTGTGATTTTGTATTCACCGGTCGACCAATTATGACTGTCTTTGTGATAATTATAATTGTGAATATAATATATATATATATATATATATATATATATATATATATATCATGTTTAAAAGAGATCAAGGGAGATATAAATGTGATCGATCGATCTAGAGTACTGCATACTAAATCTACTCGGAGTGTGATGCCCATTATGAGCTACTATATATTCATAACAGATGTATAGCAACGAGCTCTCAAAGTATGCTGGTCGCACGGATTATTCACCAATATGAATGTTGAAGAGAGGTAAAGAGATTACTGTTCGGCCCACTATGTGCGAGTGGGAGATGAAGGCTTTATTGGTTTTTGGGCTTAAGGCCCATCCACCCAAGTTGGGCCCAGGAAGCCCGATCCACGGGAATATGGCCCGTGGAAGGGGAGAGGTATAAAAGGGAGGAGAGAGTGAGAAAAAGGCACTGTTTCAATTTAGAAAAGACGTACGTCTTCTTTCTCTCCCAACGTACTCTCCCTTTCTCTCCCGTTTTCTTCAAAAGAAAAAACAGTAAAGCACGTGAAAGCATTTTGCTTCCTCGAATCGAACAGGACCGTTTCTCTTCCTCCATCAACGTCGGTGTTTAATCCGTGGCTAACAAGGTACGCTCGAATCCGTGGTGTGCTTTACGATCGGTGATGCGTGTTTTCCTGGGCTTCGTCTTCCGCATTGATTTAGGGGTTCGATTCGGTGTCGAATCCGGTTTTCGGGGATCCGTTATTCCCTACAGGTTATTACTCCCAGAATGAAGCAAGTCTGCTAAGCGCGTCGGAGGAAGTCCGGGAATGTAATCGACTCGCTCGTCCCCCTTTTCTGCGACAAAACAAAGACAAAGCGGAGGAACGCCAATCAGACCTAATCTTTTTTTTTGGATGACCTAGGAACTACCATACAGCCGGCAGTCGGCGGCGTAAACCCGGGCGACTGAGCCACCACCACAGACCCAGCCGCAGGTGAGTCGCACAATGAAAACGTGCGGTTTCGAACCCCTCCCCTCTTGATGAGGGAGTAGGGCTCTAACCAACGCGGCCACTGCAATCAGACCCAATCTTCGTGCTCGTCAACGGCCAATTTTGCTAGTTAACTTCCATGTACTGGTATTCGGACACAACTCTATACAGGAATTCCAATTCAACTTAACTGAACTGAACTGAAAGCATTTCGAGCTTGCTATCATTATTGGTTGGTCATCTTGTCAGTCAATGCACTAAAACTCTAATCTGAAAAATTTTAGATGCTGGAGAAGAAGATGCATGCAACCACCCTTAGCAAACAGATATTCTCAACTGTTCTAAACCGTTCTGTCCTTTTAGGCCTACCAAGCATAGTAATTGCAGTACCAGAACACGATAAGACAAAACGGAGACCGTACTTACCAGACAAATCGACCGGGAAGTGACCGTGTTGCTCCAGAAGATGGAAGTGACAGAGAACAGAGAAACCCCAGGCCGCCATCCGCCAGAACGACGCCATCGGAATGTTCCTCCGGTTCCCCGCGCGGACGGCCCATTTCAGCCAGGTGTCGGCCAGGATGAGAGTCGGCGCAGGCCGGAGCCGATCGAGCAGCTCCTCGCACGGATCTCCCATCTTGGTGAAAACGGCCTCGACGAACTCGGAGTAGTGCTGGGCCCTGACCAGCTCTGAGGGGAGCACGTTTGGGATGGCGGCGAAGGATATGTTGGCGGGCTTAGGCTCGGAACCGATGAAGCCGAGCCACTCCTCTGTCACGACGAAGGTGATGGCGATGTCCGGGACTCTGGAGGACAGGATCTTGCAGAAGTTCATCATGGAATTGACGTGGCCTCGTCCCGGGTACGGCAATGCCACCAGGTGGAGGCTGCCGGCAGCTGCCATGGCGGAGGTCGACGACAGTGGAGCTTCCATTTTCCTGAATTTGCGACGGGCGTCCGACTAGAGGACTGTTCTCGGAGATTCAATCAGGGTTGTTGAACTTTGGAAAGTTGACTCCTCGATCAGCGAGCGGGGAAGGCGCAACGACGGAGTTAATTGGCCGCTCTTCTGCTTTTCCACATGCCGTTGTGCTTTACTTTTCCCTGTGGAGAGAGAAATTATTATATGATAAAGAAATAGACGAGTTTAGTAATAATAGGGATTTTGTCATATATAATTCGAGATTCGATTAGGAACATCCAATCGCAAAAGAATACGATGGACCCTCTTTGGTCAGAATTTGCCTTGGCGACGAAATATTTTTTAACCGAGAATAGTTCATTAGTTTTTGTCAAAGGAAATGGGCTCTGTGATTACTTTGAATAAGAAATATCACGGATACATGAAGAAATTGATAGATATATAGTTCAATGGAATTTACTTTATTAAACCGATAAAGATACAATGTAAGAATAATTCCAATGAAGCATCTGGAAACTATAGCAAAGATACACATCAAAACTTAATCGACCACGAGGTATCCAAAAACTACAGCTATGATCACGGTATGGGAAGTGGAAGATAACGAGATTTGTTTGTTTGTGTGCAGGGATCTACAGCACACAAACACTAGTATTTATAGTGTTCACTACATAATTGCATATAAACAGCTCTTCAGCAGTATTAGCATTGCTTTCACATCTCTAAAGCTTTTAGTTTCATATCTTCACGTCACTACGACTTCTCATCTCTTGGTGGTTTGTAAATTCAGATAAATGAATAACTTTATAATTCTATGTGCGGTTACAAAAAAGTTACAATAACATCTATCCACAAGAAGTTGAGATATTCAATAATATTGTCACTAAGCAGTTACCCATCAATGTTGATGTCAATGACTTCATCCTAGATAGCTGGTTCGTTGTCATCTATGGAAGGTTATTATCGATAAAAATACATAGCGTAAATAAATTATATCAATTTATGCAGAAAGAAACAATATTTTATGATTAAAAATCTATATAAGGAAGATCGTTGCGTGAAAAAAAATAAATCCGCAAATTTTGATGTCGAAAATGTTTGAAGGATGGACACTATCCATATAATCCCATTCGTCCATGGACATAAAATTTATGGAAGTAGAAGGTTCTATACATTTTGATACAATTGTATTGATTTTAGTGGAGGTTTAGACAAATCTATCAACTCATGTTTTATAACTTATCATGCATTCACTCAAAATTACAACATTATATAAGATAAAGTTATTATCATAAAAGTTATCCAAAACTGATTTTTTGAACATCACCTCACTTTGAGTGTCATAACTTTTAAAAAAATTCACCATATGGCTGCATGAGGATAGAGTGAACTATTCTTTCGCCTTTTACTAAAGAATACCGTGTGCTCGTCACACTGAATGGCATACGCCTATTTTTGGAGGAGCTTCCTCAGTTAAAGAAGCCCCTCCAACATAGTACTTACTTGAGTGCCATAATTCTTTTTTTATTTTTTCGATCACCTCACTTTGAGTGTCATAACTTTTTAAAAAATTCACCATAAGTGCTATATTAAATTAGAAATCCGGCTTTTGAGTGAATATTTTTAAAAACTTTTGGTACTTAAGTAATCGATTGAAAGCGATGGTATTCAACTGAATGTATTTAAAAGTTATGACAATCAAATGGTAAAAAAAAAAAAATTATGATATTCAAGTGAATGCTGGTCGAACATTATGACATCTGATATTGTCGGTATAAACAAGAACGACAGTAGGAAGTATAATTTAAAGCTGGCATGGAAGATATACCATGATAAAGCAAAAGAGCCCAGACAGACAAGGGAAATGGTTACTGAATCTGAAAAAAAAAATACCCCGGGTCTGTGTCATGCAAAGCAATGGCCAATGCTAACAAAGGGGCACATCTAGCCTGTGAATAGACTTACTGCAGTCTGTACGCACAAATCTTGTCATTTGAGAATTTCAGTATACCAATTTTATCCCAAACGGGCTAATGCGGAAAACAATTTTGCTAATCGTCTCAAACTCTTTGATGAATTTAATTAATCACTTTTTGAATGTAAGCGATAAATATCGTAAATGACGTTTAGTCGATTTTAAAAAGCTTCCGATGGAGTTGAAAAGTACTGAGTAGGCAGCACTAACTTGAGAAAACTGAACCACCCCTTATCTAGATCTGGAGTGCTTTGTATAGAAACAACTAGAACTATATAGCTCATTTGGCCTTAAATAGCTTCATTGAGCCAAATCACCAGATTTTCCAAAAGAGAGCCTAAATCGTAAAAATTCTTCGAAAATACAATTCTAAAAGCGAGGCCTCAACAGACATAAAGCAAAAGGATAACTTGTTGATTACCAAATTCGACATACTGGAGAATAATATATCTGTGATGATGAGCAAGCACTCTCTCTTCCTACTGCTATATATTATCTGCATTTATGAAAAACATTAGGGACGGAGAGCTAAGATGTGCCAGCAACCTAGAAGACGATTCTATTCTACCAGAGTTTGATTTTAGCTAGATTAGCCAACATTAAATATGTCCAAATGCAAGTGACAAGCAGTTACTGTTCTCTGCCAGACAAAGCATGCATTGACAAGTTTGCGAATCCCGCGACCTGCATATCAAAGTGGGTCAAAGTAAGGCGAGTGGAGATATTAAAAACGATATCGAAGGATGGGAATTTGTCTATTCTTGTCATGAGAACCAGACAAAGATAAAAGGACTGTCTTTGTAGTTACTAATGAAGTTGCTTAAAGCAGTCCCCAGAGGGAGATCTCAGTCAACACAGACCGACGGGCAAGAAGAAGGGGTCGCGGTCCTCGGAGGGAGATCTCCACCAGGTCAAATCGCACCTCGTGCTTCCGTTCGGGGTCGCCATCGTGTTGCTTGATGGACAAGGTCTGTTGCTGCTGATTCTGCTTACTTTGAGCGAGCTTCTCACTTGGGTCGTTGCCGATGAGCAAGGAAGACGAAGGACGGAATCCGCGGAGGGAGATCTCTGCCAGGTCGAATTGCACCCCGTGCTTCCGCTTAGGGTCACCATTGTGTTCCTTGATGGCCGGAGCCCGTTGCTGCTGATTCTGAGCAAGCTTTTTGCTTGGGTCGTCGCCGATGAGGGAGGAAGACGAAGGAAAGAACGTGAGGGGAGAGAGAGCCCTTGAAAATTGAAAAGAGGAGAGAGGTTTTTCTTGAGCGGGAGTGCGAAGGAAAGATTGTGAGGAGAGAGAGAGCCCTTCGAAATTGAAAACAGGAGAGAGGTTTTTCTTGAGCGGGAGTGCGCTTTCTTTTACTGTTCTGTCTTTTCTTCGTGCGTTCTCTCGAGCAGAGGAGAGAGGAGAGAGCGCGCCGAGCCGAGCGAATTTTGGACCTTTGACGCTATTTACACGTGGAGCCACGTGTCGAATTCTGAACGGTCTTACATCTCGCTGACATGGAGTGTAAAACCCAACCAATATTTTCTCCCTTGTGGGAGTTACGACAAAGTCCTTTGTTGATCTGTTGAAAAAAAAGAGAGAGAACTCCTTTGTTTTAATCTAACGTCTCTCCCATCCCCCCACCCCCTCCCTCTGTTTTCTTGACTATGATCCCATCAGGGAAAGAAAATTTCCCTTAAAATATTATATAATCTTTGTCCTGTCCTTTTTGACTTACATACGAAATTTCTAATGATCATGCAATTTCTCTTATTTTGAGACAAAAAATATATCGTTCAGTATATCCCCCAAATGTAATATTCTTTTTTATTATTTTGATATTTCCTCTTAAAGCTTTTAATCTGCTGTGAAATATATCACTTAATGTATTTATCACATAAATATATTTACTGAATATTGAAAGAATATTATGAATCTTTTCCGAAAATATCAAATTGTCATTCCTTGTAAGTCAATTGTTGGTCATCAGAGAACAATAGGCTTGGGCCAATTTCATCTCTCCATGGACTTAAGTCCAACTTGTCCAATTGAAGTTTAGAATTATTAAGTCAAACAAATCCATCACTAGTCCAATGCAAATGTAAAAAAAAAAAAAAAAAAAAAGAGCTCTTAAAACTATATATTATGCAATTTAATTCTAACATTTTTGTTTTGGGGTTAAAATTAATCCCTAATTTTTAATGCAATAAGTGAATGATCGAATTGCCAAAATTTAGGTGTCAACACTCGTGCCAGGAGATGTATGTTTGTTGGTTATTCATTTGTCAAGAAAGGCTACTAAGTGTTATGACCCTTGCACAAAGTGTGCTAGGAGATGTATGTTTGTCGGTTATTCATTTGTCAAGAAAGGCTACAAGTGTTATGACCCTTGCACAAAGCGTGCCTATATTTTTGGGATGTTTTATTTAATGAAACTCATATGTTTTTTTCCTGACACAAGCCATATTTAGGGGGAGTGCATAGATTATTATAAGAAGTTTTCCTATGAATTTGCTCCCATTCCCGTGGATATTAATGGGATAAGTGAAGTTGAAGTCAGTAATGGGGGCATCAAAGTCAATAATAAGAGCTGTGCTTCGGGTCATGAATTTGCAAAACAAAATACTTCGGTTCATGAATCTACAGATCAAGAAAATTTAGAAGTGGACTGAGAGATTGAGGTAGCTATTGTTCCCGAAGTTGAACTTGGAATTGCCACCAAGGGGCTGATGAATGAAAGGGTAGCAAATGCAATCCCGTTACGAAGGTCATACCCTCAACTCACCTTGGAGATTTTGCTACTAATTGTTTAGTTCAACATCCTATTAAAAAATTTGTTGGATATGACAAAATCTCTCACAATCTTTTGAGTATCTTATTTGCCATTGAAGAACAATAGAAATCTCACAACTATGAGGAAGCAAGCGAAAAAGCCATCTAGGTTGGTGCAATGAAGAATGAACTTCAGGCTTTTAGATCAAAATCATACTTGAGAACTTGTACAACTTCCAAGAGGGAAGAAGACAATTGCCGATGGATCTATAAGATCAAATACAATATCGATGAATCGGTTGAAAGGTATAAAGCAAGGTTGGTTGCAAAGGGATACACTCAAACGTATGGTATAGACTACAAGAGACCTTTGCACCTGTGGTTAAAATGAACAGTGTGCGTGTTCTTATGTCTGTAGCTATTAATTATGGATGGCCATTGTTTCAAATGAATGTAAAGAAAGCATTCCTTCATGAAGATTTGGAGGAGGAGGTTTATATGGATCTTCATTCTAGTCACCCCTTGCATAATAAAGATGGAATTGTTTGTGGTGCACGTGCGCCACCCCCCAAGCGGAAAGATAATGGAGAGAGAAATAGTGCATGGTTTGAAAGTTCCTCACCTAACGTGAAGGAGAGTATACATCACATGTTTGAAAAAAATGATTTGTAAGATTAAAGATATTCAAATTTTTAATATATGAGAAAATATTATTTACTTGTATGGGCCTAATTCATCATAATAATAATAAAAAAAACCTTTTGGGCTTAGTACCAAATTTTCCTTAGCAAATTTTTTATATGAAAATTAGGAAGTTGGGATGATTAACAGCAATTTTTGGATGGAGGGTTAAAAGGGTGGATTTAGGATTAGATTTAAAGTTAGTGGGGGTTCTTTTAAGACAAAAATAAAGTTCATGATAGATGCGATTGGATCTAAAGTTCAGGTTTTTTTCTTTTACAAAAAAAGTTTGGGCTTGATTTGGACTGTACCTAAAGTTTGAGGGTTTTTTTTTAGAGAAAAAAAATTATGGTAGAATTTTGAGACTAGATCTAAAGTGTGGATTTTTAAAGGAATTAAGCCCACTTCTAAGAGCCAAAAAGATAAAAGTCGCCAAACATCTTTTCACGTGTCTTTAGTAATTTTTCCTGTTGAAGAAGTATATGAGACACACCTTCTTCGCTTTTCTATGCTTTTAGGTGCTTTAAGTATTACCATATCAACCGGTAACTAATCTCCATGTGATGATAACTTTAGATAAAGCCAAAAACGTATCTTTCATTACATAAAAAGTAATTTCTCCACGTTTTTCCAATAACCCAATTTTAGAAAAAATGACTTTTAATTTATATGAAGAAATTTATAATAGAGAAATGGGAAAATGTGATTTGAGTTTTTCTGAGGAATAAATTTAATTACTTCAGGATGAGGAAATTAACAAGCAATTTCTCCACCTTTTTTTTTTCTTTTTTAGGGAAATATCCAAGTCAACCGGGAGTAAGATCTCATTGAGAATTGAGAGATGGAGAGTGAGCTCGGCTAGGTTTTTGTGCAATCAAAATCTTTTTGTGTCCTCGATGTTAGATTAAGACCGCCGCCACACGAATTGACGTGCTCTCCTCATTGATCAAATTAGCCAAGTATCGAATAAACTCTGGAAAGGCAATCCACCCGTCCGTCAAGTTGTGAGCTTCGGTCGGATGTCGCTGCGTCTCTATCCCCGCCGACGATTGCGGGGGCTTCACCGTTTTTGGGAGAGTCAAGACAATAACTGCAACGTGATTCTTCTCTCTCTCTCTCTCTCTCTCTCTCTCTCTCTCTCTCTCTCTCTTTTTCAAGTGTACCAGAACAACCCAATTCCATCCCAACAAAAACAATTGCGACCGGTTTGTTCAAGAAAATGGAAGTGACGAAAGAAAGAGAATCCTGAGGCCGCCATCGGCCGAAACAAGACCATGAGTATATTTTTTCAAATCCTGCTGCAGACCAGGTGTTAGAATAGTATAAAATTGATTGTTGGATTTGGGCACTGGATTCTACATTTGGTTGGATGTCTTGATTTAAGGTGGGTGTAAGAAGAAGATCGAAAACAAAAGGAAATCATCATGGTTTATGGTAGGTTATGTTTGGATAGCCTCTCCGCCATTAAATGCTTCATAAGGAAAATAGGAGCTCTTGTTTAGTTTTTCGGTCATAAAGCGTGAAGTTTCTTCATTGTCGAAAGAGCAAAGACTTTGTGACTATTGGCTCATTTAATGTTTGTCTTTTATGTTGTTGACATTTTGTCATCAGATAATAAGGGTGTGGGATTATTGTCTTTGTCATTAAACGTAGTGTAGGTATTGCGCTATTAGATAAGAATGCGAGGTTGAGTGTCGTACATGTTGATCAAAGCCATAAAAAAGCATTCTAAGAACAATTTCTCCCTCCAACTTGTGCACTCGTTCCAAATTTCCAAGGTTGCCTTTATTCTTTTGGTTCAACACCAAGAAAGGAAATTGTCATATTCGAATGGAGCTTCCATCTCGGTGAAAAGAGCCTCCACAAATTCAGAGAAACGTCCAGTACTTGCTCCGGCAGGAGCCAGTTCGGGCCCGCTGCGAAGAATACAAGCTGAGCCCTCGGTGATGAAGAAGGTCAGGGTGATGTTGGGAGTTCTGGAAACATGGATGCTGCAGAAACTTCATCACGGGGTTGATGTGGCCTCTTCCAGGATAGGGCATTGCCACCATGTGGAAGCTGCTGGTGGCGGTGGTGGGTGGTGCTCTGAAGTCCATTGTTATACGGAATCTGCTCGCCCACTGGCGGTGACTATGATAAGATAGTGTCATCCGACTTTGATCGATAATCAGAGTACATAAGTTGCCTATTGCATCTCAGAACACGGAGTATGCAAATGCATTTTTATTCAGAAAGAACGTTTTGAACCTATGTGGTGAGTACATTAAACCCTTATGAACTGTCATTGCAATAGGAAATGTCCCTGATGAAGGAATTGATGTTAGTCTCAGTCGATCCGTCTTTTCCAATTGCTCGCCGACAGACCTCCTGGAGATGCTTAGCCTGTCTCCTGATCTCTCTGCTTTCGTCGTCTTTCAAATCCATGAACTTACGCACAAGCTCTGTGATATCTGTGCCCACCCTCCATCCGACCTTTCACTCCTCGACGACTAGCAACGCATTACGGCCTTGATCCATAGCTATGGGATATGTAAGCATGGGAACTCCCATGAAAACAGCTTCCAAAATGGAATTCCATCCGCAATGCGTCCAAAACCCACCAACCGACGAATGTGACAGCACCCTCAACTGGTCGCACCATGGCACGACTATTCCCCTATCGCCGCACAACTCTCTCAACCTGGAGGCTTCCTCACGTGCCACCCATAAGAAACGAACGCTGCTGTCGCGCAAGCACCCTGCAATCTCATCCATCCTAGAGCTGGAGACCGAGAGAAAGCTTCCAAGGGAGATGTATAAGACAGAATTGTTCGGCTGACAGTCCAACCACTTCAAGTAATCGGCATCATACAAACTAGAGTCATCTGCAGGTTGAGAGAGAGGGATGGCCAGACCGATGGTGTAGACTGGGATTGACAAGCTAGCCTTAACAACATCGACAGCCAGATAATCCACCTCATACACGGTCACGAGCAAGAGATACTTAGCCTCACGTACAATCTTAAATGCATCAAGGAAGTCCTGCAGAACTGGGTTATTACTCGCAGAATTGAGCAAGTCTGCCAAGCGTGTCGGAGGAAGTCCGGGAATGTAATCAACTCGCTCGTCCCCCTTTTTTGCGACAAAACAAAGAAAGAGCAGAGGAACACCAATCAAACCCAATCTTCGTGCGCATCAACGGCCACTTTTGCTAGTTAACTTCAATGTAGTGGTATTCGGACACAGCTCTATACAGGAATTCCAATTCAACTGAACTGAACTGAACTGAACTGAACTGAAAGCATTTCAAGCTTGCTATCTTTATTGGTTGGTCATCTTGTCAGTCAATGCACTAAAACTCTAATCGGGAAAATTTTAGATGCTGGAGAAGAAGATGCATTCTGCAGATTCAGCCTAATAGATAATGCCAATCATGCAACCACCCTTAGCAAACCTATATTCTCAACTGTTCTAAACCGTTCTATCCTTTTAGGCCTACCAAGCATAGTAATTGCAGTACCAGAACTCGATAAGACAAAACGGAGACCGTACTGATATGGTTAGAATAAGTACCTAGAGGGGGGGTGAATAGGTATATAAAAGATTTTGTAAATAATTGCACAATACTAGACAGATGATAGATTTGAGACAAACAATAATCAAAGTAAGACTGAGAGAAGGGAAGAGAAAATTGAACACGCGGTTTATAGTGGTTCGGCTTATTTTAAGCCTACGTCCACTCTTCTACACTGACAGCCTATTGGCTGGATTCCACTATGAATAAAGAGATGTTACAATATTGTTCTTCTTTGATTTCTTGGTGTAGGTGATCTACTACACTCGCTCAAGGTATCACTAAGTATAGACACTCTTTGTGTATACAACTTCGCTCAGAATGTATCGACTAATAATCAAGGAGCTTCAGACTCTGGAATTTCTCTATCGATCATACACTAAAATAACTAGAGCGTCTTCATTTTATACTCCTTTATACCATCATACCCGTTGGCACTTACCAAAGGAATTCCTCCAATCTACCTGTTGGACGAAATCAATCAAGAAGATCATTCGAGCTATTAAAGGAACCTGACGATAGCCCATCAATCCTGTTCGCCCATACAATCAGGATCTTGGTTTCCAAGAATAGAACCTTCCAAGAATATTTCGTCGACCATCGGATCTTCAAATGATATTGAATGAAAGAATCCGTTATATTTATCCAGCCAAGAGATCTTTTCCAGAGGATAGGACTTAATCCTCAACCAAATACTTCGGTTCTGGATTGCCTTCGTCACTGGATTAGAAAAACTGTCAATAAGAATAGTCTTGAGTCTTGAGTCTTGAGTACTTGAGTCGGTGATCGAAAGTCTTCGGACTCTAAACGGAAGGTCTCGCAATTATCCGAGACTAGATCGATAGAAATGTTTTGTCGGCTTCAAAATATTCTAGAAAGATTTCTCCAACAATCTCCCCCTTTTTGATGGTGACAAAACTTTCTGTAGATTTGAACAACTTTGACCTGCAAAACATTACTCAAGCGATATGGCTATCTCATAAAGATTAATAAAATCAACTAGACTCTGTATCCACAGAAAATCGGTTAGTCTTTCGTGAGTAATACCATACAACAATACTTGATATAAATGCAAACGGTCAAGCATTAAAATCCACACCCCAGTTAGTCAAATTCAAGTTCACACCCAAGTTCACTCAAGTCATACTCAAAAACCAACATATTTAAACACACAAAAGAAATTTAAAGTTAAAGTTTAAAGAGTTCAAATTGCTTCTCCCCCTTTTTGTCATCATTAAAAAGGTGAGAAAAAAGTCAAGTTTTCTTGGGAATGCGCACAATCTAGAAATCTCCCATCGACTGTATGATCCCTTTCAGCCTCTTCAAGTCTTCCCGTAGATGAGCCACCTCTTCTCTTTTGGCATTGGCTTGAATTTGAAGAGCGAGGTCTTGCATTTGATTCGCCAGGGTAACAGAAGATGCTTGTCCAGCATTCTTCATGACTTGAAGTTCACGATCCGAGCATAGATTTGACCCTTCATTTCCAGAAGAACATCAAGAATACGACGAAAATCTGCTATATTGTCCGTCTCGTATGCTCACATTTGCTTTCTCGAGATGGAGTGAAGGCAGACGATGGAACTTCAGTGTAATCTTGCAGATTTGGTGTTGATGTATCATTGTCCTTCCTTAGGCATTTGAGAAGCCTAAAAATCTTCTGGATTTGCTGGTGAGGGACTCACACCTTCACTGTTGACAGCATGTGGTGTAGTCCTTCCTTGCTCGCCATCTCCCCTTGTCTCTAGGACCTCAGTTGAGGAAGAGTGATGGTCAAACTCTTCAGCATCTGCAGACTTTTCTTTTTCTGCTTCTCCTTCTTCTTCAGCTTCTTTCTCTTTCTCTTTCTGCTCCTTTGCTTCTCTGTTCTTTGCTTGCTCCTCTTCTTCTCTCTGTTCTTTTTCCTCTGCTTCTTTTTCTTTCATCTGTCGTTCTGTTGATTCAGGTATAGAACGTCTAGTTTGTATCAATGCAGAGATAGTGAGATCTTCTTCCTCTTCTTCATCTTCCAAGATAAGAGTTCTTTTCTTTTTGGATGGAGCACTCATGGGCTCCTTCCCTTTTCTCTTAGATGCAGAAGATGCTGGAGTCTTCACTTTGAACTTCTCCATTGCCTTATCAAGCTCTTTCGAGACGCATTTTTGTCGGCATTTTCAGACCTACCACCATTTTGTCGCATGGTCGAACACAAAGAGTATGTGGAGGTTCAATGTTCAAGTGTCTAAAGATCTTGGTCACAAGACCTGGGTAAGGCAATTGGCCCTTGTCCTTCGCCATTGCTTTGTACATGTGAAAGAGAATGGTGTGAGGGAGAGAAAACTTCTTCCCTGTATTGATCGCGTACATCAATTTCGTCTCGGAATTAGACACGTCAGTCTTGGATGTAGACTTTGGCCTGATATAGTTGATCACAATCTTGTGAAGCAAAATGTTGATGGCACTCAATCTTGAGTAGGTAATTCTTCCCTTTGTATCCCTGTCTTTGACAAGCTCTAGAGTGGTACGAGCAATCGAAACTTTGATCGGTTGATAACGTCCTCGTTCAACTCCAATTATGTCAGCCAACATGTCCACATCTACCACATGGTCTTGGTCTCGAACACTGAATGATATTCTATTCGCATCTAAAAAACTAAGATTCGAATAGAAGTATGCCATCAATTGCGCATAACCGTCTGTAGTATCGGAACAAAATTTCTCAAGTTGAAGTAGATTGAACTTCTCCCTTAAGTTCACATTAATAGCATCCAAGAAATCGAAATCAACACTCCTAGGATTTATCACCCTTCGTTTCAACAGTCTGAAAAACAGATTCTCTTGTTCCTTTGATTTAAACAAATCCATCCTTTTTCCTTTCACCTTCGCAGTAACACCCATTTTAGGTTGAAATTCAAGGAACATTTTATCATCATCGTTCCCCGTCAGTCGGATTCGGTCCGGATACCCAGGGTCACTTGGAATGTTCGCAAGTGCTTCCTCAGCCTTTCCTTTGGGAGCAATTCCCAAATCCTCCATTTGTCGCAAAAAGATATACTCGTTCCCATAATTCTTATCTTTAAGAAACTCATCTATATAGTTTAGTGGAGTCCCAGTACTTTTCAACGCACGATAGAGTTTGTAAATAAAAGAGGATTTTTGGACTCTTACAGGGTCTGCGTCCTCGATTATTTCTTCCTCCGCTTGATGACCCGCACCTTGTGGGGTAGATGGAGAAGAGCGACGTGGTGGAGATTGAATTGGGCTCTGTTGCTGACTCGATAAATCTTCCTCTTCGATAAGATCGAAATGGGTAGGCCCCTCCCTCATTCTCTGTGGTCCCCTGTTTGCGATTCTTGATGACTTTCTTGAAGAAGACATCCTTCCTTGTCGTTGAAAGATTCCTTTACTCGCTTTCCCAAGAAAAGATGACAACTTTCTCGAGAATGAACACGAAGTAGAGACAAGATTGGGAGGAGAATGCCTTTTTAGGGTTTTGATGTTTAAGCGAAAAAGAAAACTGTATATATATAACTCAGTTTTTGAAAAGGAAAGATCAATCGGTACAAGGGAAAGTGAACAGACGCCTCTTTTGAAATCGATAACTGCCAAAAATAAGTTAATCTTTTTTTGAAAAGACACGATTCCGTTTTTGACGGAAATTATAAATTAACTGGACTAATGATCGTACCTTTTCGAGATTGAATATAATAACAACTTACAGTCTATAGCCATGAATGTCTGAGTCTGAAGGTTGGAGAGTCGCTAGACTTTAACTTCCTCAAGCTTCAAAATGTTGAGTCTGGAATGGATAAAATCGAATTGATTTTTCTCCAAAGGCTTTGTGAATATATCCGCTAGTTGGCTCTTTGAATCAACAAATTGAATCGAGATTTCTCCATTTTGAACATGATCTCTGATGAAATGATGTCGAATCTCTATATGCTTTGCTCTTGAGTGTAGGATTGGATTTTTAGTGAGATTGATTGCACTGGTGTTGTCACATCTAATCTCTGTGCACGAGTCTTTAATTCCAAAGTCTTGTAGCTGTTGTTTTATCTATAGAATTTACGAAGAGCAACTTCCAAGTGCTACATACTCTGCTTCTGTTGTTAAGAGAGCCACAGTGTTCTGTTTCCTTGAAAACCAAGACAGCGTTCTGCTTCCAAGCAACTTGCAAGTTCCCAAAGTGCTCTTTTTATCGACTACGCAACCGGCCAGATCTGTGTCTGAATATCCCAGAAGATTAAAGTCTCCCTTCTTAGGATACCAAAGATCGATGCTTGAAGATGAAGCAACGTATTTGCTAATACGTTTTGCAGCACTGAGATGGGATTCTCTAGGATCTGATTGAAACCTAGCATAGATGCAAACACTTAACAAAATGTCAGGTCTAGAAGCAGTAAGATAAAGAAGTGAACCAATGATGCTCCTGTACAGCTTTTGATCAACTTTCTTCCCTTCTTCATCTTTGTCTATCTTCAAAGAACATGACATTGGAATTTCGATCTTTTTGCACCTTTCCAGTCCAAACCTTTTGACAAGATCATTTGCATACTTTTCTTGATGAATGAAAGTTCCTTCCTCCATTTGTTTCACTTGGAGCCCGAGAAAGAATGTTAACTCTCCCATCATACTCATTTCAAACTCATCCTGCATAGACTTAGAAAATTTCTTGCACAGGCTTTCATTAGGAGATCCAAAAATAATATCATCCACATATATTTGAACAAGTAAAAAGCTTTTGTTTTCCTTTTTGATAAATAAAGTAATATCTACTTTACCTTTGACAAAACCATTCTGTATCAAGAACTTACTTAGTTTGTCGTACCAAGCTCGAGGTGCTTGTTTCAAGCCATATAAGGCCTTTTTCGTCGAAGACTAAGTCGGCTTCTTTGGGTCTTCAAATCCTGGTGGTTGTTCCACATAAACTTCCTCATGGATAAATCCACTTAGGAAGGCACTTTTGACGTCCATTTGGAATAATCTGAAATTTTTATAACAAGCAAACGCAAGTAATAGACGAATAGCTTCTAACCTTGCAACTAGTGCGTAAGTCTCATCATAGTCTATTCCTTCTTCTTGCGTATATCCCTTGGCCACGAGTCTTGCTTTGTTTCGTATGACTTTTCCTTTCTCATTCATCTTGTTCCTAAATAACAGTTTTACCTTTTGGTTTAGATGTCAATTCCTAGACATTATTAATGTTGAACTATCTGAGCTCTTCCTGCATAGCTTCAATCCAGCTTTCATTAGATAAAGCTTCTTCTATGCTCTTTGGTTCAATTTTAGAAATGAGAGCCACAGCACTAGACTCTTCACGCCTTTTGGATCTGGTGCGAATTCCTTCATTAATTTCGCCGATGATGAGATCTTTGGGATGACTGGACTTATGCTTCCAGTTACTGGTTGATTTGTCTGGTTGATGAACTTTTTCTTTGTTTGAATCTTCGCGAACAGCTTGATGCTGATCTTCCAGAGTCTAAGATGCTTCTTGAGTTGTGAACTTTGGAGGGTCTGGAGCAGGTTCGGACTCTTCATGATGAGTCTGACTGGATTCATCTTGCGTAGAGTCTTGAAATTTGACATTCATTGACTCCTCCACAGACTGGCTCTTCTTGTTATAGATTCTGTAGGCTTTGCTTGATGTAGAATATCCAAGGAAGTTGCCTTCATCTGATCTTTTTTCAAACTTACCAACTCGATCTTTAGCATTTTTCAATATAAAGCATTTGCAACCAAACACATGAAAGTATGAAACAATAGGTTTTTTACCTTTGAATAACTCATAAGGGGTTTTCTCTAGAATAGGTCTTAAGAAGACTCTATTGATAATATAGCACGCTGTTGAAACAGCTTCAGCCCAAAATCGTGAAGAAATCTTGCTCTCAAAAAAGAGTTCTAGTCATTTCTTGAAGAGATCTATTCTTTCTTTCCACAACTCCATTTTGCTGAGGAGTATATGGAGAGGAGAACACATGCTTAAAGCTAGATTTATCACAAAATTTTGTAAAATCTTGATTTTCAAATTCACTTCTATGGTCTGTTCTTATACTAGAGATAGCACATCCTTTTTCATTTTGAACCTTTTTAGCAAATTTCTCAAAATACGAGAAGGTTTCGGACTTACTTGCAAGGAAATATACCCAAGTGAATCGGGAATAATCATCCACAATTACTAGGCAATATTTCTTACCTCCAATGCTCTGAGTTCTGGTTAGTCCAAAGAGATCCATATACAGCAGCTGCAGTACATGATTAGTAGAAACATGATTTATTGGCTTAAATGAATCTCTTACCTGCTTTCCCAGAATACATGGAGTGCATAGATCAGACTTTTGGTATGGTAATTTGGGTAGACCTCGAACAAGCTGCTTTGTAGAAATTTTGGCTAATTGCTTCATGTTGATGTGATCAAGTTTTCTATGCCATAAGCTTGCTTTGTCTTGAATTGAAATTAAGCATTGTGATTCATCAGGTTTCACATCCAAGAGATAGATGTTTCCATGCCTTCGACCCATGAAAGACTGAGTAGAGTCTTTGCTGATTCCAAAACATGTTCCTTCTTGAAAGAAGATCTTGAAACTAGTATCACATAGTTGACTGATGCTGAGAAGATTGTAATTGAGTCATTTCACTAGAGAAACATTGCTTATTGTGAGATTTCCAATTTTCACAGTTCAATATCCCACAATACTTCCTTTGCTGTTTCCTCTAAATGAAACTTTTCCACCATTTACTTGAACAAGCTTTATGAAGCAATTTGAGTCTCCCGTTATGTGTCTTGAGCATCCACTGTCAAGATACCACTTTGCCTTTTTCTTGATGGAGACCTGCATTTAAAAGAGAGTCTCAAGCTTTCTTTGGTACCCAAATTTTCTTGGGTTCTTTGGAGTTAGTAAGATAAATAGTATTAGCCCATACTTTCTTAACAGATTTCCAAACCATAGCACACTCTTTTTCAAAGTGATCCGGACCGTTACACTTTGAACACCTGAGGGCATTTCGACCTACAGATTTTACAAAAACCTTTTTGAAATGATTTTTGTAAGCCTCTCTTGAGGGTCTTTGCTTGATTCTTTCTTTTACTTTAGAAAAATCAATCAAGGGAATAGTTTCTGCTGTCATACCTAGACCAGACTTATTGAAGTATGGTCTTTGAGCCGAAAGAATTTTTTCTAGTTTCTCGGACCTTATTGAAAATTTCTTTGAAATATTTGATAAGTTAGTTTTTAAAAGAACATTTTCTTTCAAAAGACTATCTTCATTTTCTTTAAGAGTGGAAACATTCTTGTCTAAACATTCAACCTTTTCTTTTAAAATATTTTCCTGTTGTTTTAGAGCAGAGTTTTCCTTTTTAAGTTCGGAAATCCTTTTGAGAGAAGTCTTAAGACTAAAACATAGTTCATCTATATATTTAGAAACTTTGACGGGAATTTTAAAATCACTTACCTCAAATTCACTGTCTGAGTCTGATCCAGAGTTTGAGTCTGAGTCTGATTGCGCCATTAGACATAAGTTGGCATATTCATCATTGCTTTCTTCACACTCTGTATCGCTCCAGATTTCAGCTTTGAGAGCCTTTCTAGACTTTTCAGCTTTTCCTTTCTTCTTCTTCAGAAGAGGACAGTTGGGTTTGATGTGTCCCCTTTTCTTACATCCGAAGCAAACTACATCTTTGTTTGGTTCCTCATCATCAACAGACTTGGTCTGCTGTCTTTGAAAACTTTGTTTCTTTGAGTTGAACATTCTTCCTTTTCTATTCAGTTTTCTGAATCTTCTTAACATGAGAGCAAGCTCCTCATCGTCCATATCATTTTCAGAATCTGTAACATCAGAATCATCATTTGATTTTAATGCAATGGATTTCTTACCTTTTGGATCTTCGTCTTCATTAATTCGTTCTACTTCATAAGACTGAAGAGTTCCAATCAGCCCGTCGACAGATAGTGGCATAATTCTCTACGTCTCTCTTATTGAAGTCTTTATGTGATTCCAATCCTTGGAGAGTCCACGCAATAGCTTGTTTACCTTCATGGGATCAAAAATTTTTTGTCCTTGATTCTCAAGACCATTGACAATATCTATAAAACGGCTAAATATGTCAATTATAGATTCTCCTGGTTTCATTTTGAAGGCTTCGTATTGATCGAGGAGAATGTTGATTTTGGTTTCCTTCACTCGATCTGTTCCTTCATAGGTGATATGTAATCTGTCCTAAACTTCTTTTGCTGTAACACAAGAAGATATTCTGTTATATTCAGTTGATGACAAAGCACAATATAAAGAGTAAATTGCTTTTGCATCGAGTGTTTGTCTCTTTATTATCTCTTTCTGAGTCATTCCGCTGGTCTCAACAGTTTCTTTCCCTCTCTCAGAGACTGATGCAGTTGTAGGAGTAATTCCTTTTTCTACAACGTCCCATTCCAGAGGATCCTTTGATTGTAGGAAAGCTTTCATCTTGTTCTTCCAGATGTTGTAATCCTTTCCATCAAAGTAGGGTGGTCTGGTATTATTTTGCCCTTCCACCAGCCTTGGTGCTAGCATACTAGCAATGGATCTTTGACTCTGAAGTAAAACACTTCAAATAAAGTGAGAAAACAAGCTCTGATACCAATTGATATGGCTAGAATAAGTACCTAGAGGGGGGTGAATAGGTATATAAAAGATTTTTGTAAATAATTGTACAATACTAGACAGATGATAGATTTGAGACAAACAATAATCAAAGTAAGACTGAGAGAAGGGAAGAGAAAATTGAACACGCGGTTTATAGTGGTTCGGCTTATTTTAAGCCTACGTCCACTCTTCTCGCACCGCCTATTGGCTAGGATTCCACTATGAACAAAGAGATGTTACAGTATTGTTCTTCCTTGATTTCTTGGTGTAGGTGATCTACTACACTCGCTCAAGGTATCACTAAGTATAGACACTCTTTGTGTATACAACTTCGCTCAGAATGTATCGATTAATAATCAAGGAGCTTCAGACTCTGGAATTTCTCTATCGATCATACACTAAAATAATTAGAGCGTCTTCATTTTATACTCCTTTATGCCATCATATCCGTTGGCACTTACCAAAGGAATTCCTCCAATCTACCCGTTGGACGGAATCAATCAAGAAGATCATTCGAGCTATTAAAGGAACCTGACGATAGCTCATCAATCCTGTTCGCCCATACAATCAGGATATTGGTTTCCAAGAATAGAACCTTCCAAGAATATTTCGTCGACCATCGGATCTTCAAACGATCTTGAATGAAAGAATCCGTTATATTTATCCAGCCAAGAGATCTTTTCTAGAGGATAGGACTTAATCCTCAACCAAATACTTCATTTCTGGATTGCCTTCGTCACTGGATTAGAAAAACTGTCAATGAGAATAGTCTTGAGTCTTGAGTCTTGAGTGTTGAGTCTGGTGATCTAAAAGTCTTCAGACTCTAAACGGAAGGTCTGCAATTATCCAGACTAGACTGATAGAAACGTTTTGTCAGCTTCAAAATATTTTGGAAAGATTTCTCCAACACGTACTTACCAGACAAATCGACCGGGAAGTGACCGTGTCGCTCCAGAAGATGGAAGTGACAGAAAAGAGAGAAACCCCGGGCCGCCATCGGCCAGAACGACACCACTGGAATGTTCCTCCGGTTCCCTGCGTGGACAGACCCATTTCAGCCAGGTGTCGGCTAGGATGAGAGTCGGCGTAGGCCGGAGCCGATCCAGTAGCTCCTCGCACGGATCTCCCATCTTGGTGAAAACGGCCTCGGCGAACTCGGAGTAGTGTTGGGCCCTGACCAGCTCCGAGGGGAGCACGTTCGGGATGGCGGCGAAGGATATGTTGGCGGGCTTAGGCTTGGAACCGATGAAGCCGAGCCACTCCTCTGTCACGGCGAAGGTGATGGCGATGTCCGGGACTTTGGAGGACAGGATCTTGCAGAAGTTCATCATGGAATTGACGTGGCCTCGTCCCGGGTATGGCATTGCCTCCAGGTGGAGGCTGTCGGCGGCTGCCATGGCGGAGGTCGACGACAGTGGAGCTTCCATTTTCTTGAATTTGCGACGGGCGTCCGACCAGAGGATTGTTCTTGGAGATTCAATCAAGGTTGTTGAACTTCGGGAAAGTTGACCCCTTGATCAGCGAGCGGGCAAGGTACAACGACGGAGTCAATTGGCCGCTCTTCTTCTTTTCCACATGCCGATATGCTTTCCTTGTTACCGTGGAGAGAGAAATTAATATATGATAAAGAAATAAACGAGTTTAGAATAATAGGGATTTTGTCATATATAATTCGAGATTCGGTTAGGAACATCCAATCGCAAAAGAATTGGATGGACCCTCTTTGGTCAGAATTTGCCTTGGTGACGAATTATTTTTTAACCGAGAATAGTTCATTAGTTTTTGTCAAAGGAAATGGGCTGTGTGATTACTTTGAATAAGAATTATCACGGATACATGAAGAAATTGATAGATATATAGTTCAATGGAATTTACTTTATTAAACTGATAGGTAAAGATACAATGTAAGAATAACTCCAATGAAGCATTTGGAAAATATAGCAAAGATACAAGTCGAAACTTAATTGACCACGAGGTATTTGAAAACTATAATTAACATACATATCGGAATTGAATTGACGATGAAGTATCTAAAAACTACAGCTATGATCACGGCATGGGAAATGGAAGATAACAGGATTTGTTTGTTTGTGTGCAGGGATCTACCGCACACAAACACTAGTATTTTTAGTGTTCACTACATAATTGCATATAAACAGCTCTTCAGCAGTATTAGCATTGTTTTTACATTTCCAAGGCTTTCAGTTTCATATCTTCACATCACTGCAACTTCTCATCTCTTGATGGTTTGTAAATTCAGATAAATGAATAACTTTATAATTCTATGTGCAGTTACAAAAAAGTTACAATAACATCTATCCACAAGAAGTTTAGATATTCAATAATATTGTCACTAAGCAGTTACGCGTCAATGTTGATGTCAATGACTTCATCCTAGATAGCCGGTTTGTTGTCATCTATGGAAGGTTATTATCAATAAAAATACATAGCAGAAATAAATTATATCAGTTTATGTAGAAAGAAACAATATTTTATGATTAAAAATCTATATAAGGAAGATTGTTGCGTGATAAAAATAAATTTGCAAAATTTTGATGTCGAAAATGTTTGAAGGATGGACACTATCCATATAATCCCATTCGTCCATGGACATAAAATTTATGGAATTAGAAGGTTCTATACATTTTGATACAATTGTATTGATTTTAGTGGAGGTTTAGACAAATCTATCAACTCATGTTTTATAACTTATCATGCATTTAATGAAAATTACAACATCGTATAAGATAAAGTTAATATCATAAAAAATCTCAAACTAGTATACCTATGGCAAAGTTATCAAAAACTCATTTTTTTTAACACCAAAAACTTCAAATTGATACATTAGTGACTAATTACCATAAACTAATTTTTTTTTACCACCAGAATCTAATACATTTATGATAAATTTACCCTTATTTAGTTTTTGCTCATATGAAGGCCATAATTTTTTTCAATCACTTTAGTGCTATAACTAGTGTTTTACTTGAGTGTCATAATTTTTTTTCCTAATCACCTTACTTTGAGTGGCATAACTTTTTAAAAAATTCATCATAAGTGCTATATTAAATCAGAAATCCAGCTCTTGAGTGAACATTTTTTAAAACTTTTGACACCTAAGTGGTCGATTGAAAGCTATGGCGTCCAAGTGAATGTATTTAAAAGTTATGACAATCAAATGGTAAAAAAAAATTATGATATTCAAGTGAATGCGTTGAACGTTATGGCATCTGCTATTGTTAGTATAAACAAGAACAACAGTAGGAAGTATAATTTAAAGCTGGCACTGAATATATACCATGATAAAGCAGAAGAGCCCAGACAAACAAGGGAAATAGTTGCTGAATTTGTAAACGAAAATACCTCTGGTCTGTCATGCGAAGCAATGGCCAATGCCAACAAAGGGGCACATCTAGCCAGAGAATAGACTTACTGCAGTCTCTACGCACAAATCTTGTCATTTTAGAATTTCAATATACCAATTTTATCCGAAACGGGCTAATGCCGAAAAAGCAGTTTTGCTAATCGTCTCAAACTCTTTGGTGAATTTAATTCGTCACTCTTTTGAAAGAAATTCACTTGACAATCGATGTAAGCGATCAATGTCGTAAATGTCGTTTAGTCGATTCCAAAAAGCTTCCGATGGAGTTGGAAAGTACTTAGTAGACAGCACTAACTTGAGAAAACTGAACCACCCCTTTTCTAAATCTGGAGTACTTTATATAGAAACTGTTGGGAATAACGGATCCCCGAAAACCGGATTCGACACTAAATTGAACCCCTAAAAGTAATGTGGAAGCGAAGCTCGAGAAATCACGTATCACCGATCGTAAAGCACATCACGGATTCGAGCGTACCTTGTTAGCCACAGATTAAACACCAATGCTGAAAATCAAGGAAGAAATTCTGATCCCGTTCGATCCGATGACGTTGATTGGCCTTGAAGGGAAGACAACGTCGCCTTGAGCACTTGTTTTCTTTTTGGAGGGAGAGAGGGAGAGGAAATGTACGTACCTTATACCAAAAGGTGCGTCCTCCCTTTCTCTCCTCCCTTTATATACGTGCCTCCAAAATTAGCAACGTACCCCTTCATCCATGGGCCCTTATCTCGTGGGCCGGGCTTTTAGGCCCAACATGGGCGGACAGGCCTTAAGCCCATCTCATATAAAACCATCATCTCCCACTCGCACATGGTGGGCTGAACAGGATTCTCTTTACCTCTCTTCAACATTCATACCGGTGAATAATTTGTGTGACCAGCATACTTTGAGAGCTCGTTGTCATACATCTGTTAGGAATATATAACAGCTCATAATGGGCATCACATCCTGAGTAGATTTAGTATGCAATACCCTAGATCGATCGATCACATTTATATCTCCATTGATCTCTGTTAAACAATGATATATATATATATGGTATTAACAATTATGATTATCCAAAAGACAGTCATAATTGGTTAACCGATGAATACAAAACTACAATGTGATTCTCCAAAATCGATCTTCCTCTTTTCTTCAAACTCTCAATTTCAGTTCAGCTTGCTTTTCTAGAAATGTCCCATTAGATCGAATCACTCATGACCATTGGCAATATCCTAAGATAGCAAACACTAAATAGAAATCTTGAGAATAAGTAAGAGTCATGAGGGGACTAAAAATTAAGAAACTCTTTTCCTCAAGAGTCTCACACGACATAAAAGTTGAGATCAAACTTTTGCCACTCTTATTGGTCGTTTCATGCATATATAATATGAAATACGTATTACGGTATTAACTCCTTTCCCATAGAGCATATGTCTACACTTTCAATACCGTACAGATGATAGTTCAGACATACCCAATGTCTAACTTGAGTTCACATATCTACTCATTCACAAAATTCATCAGAACTCACATTTGGCTTCATAGACAAATAAAGTAAAATATGTTGGGTATTTTACTTTCGAACATAGTAAGTATAATGTCCTCATCTTAACACCTAGTTAAGGCGACGTACGTGTTTTAAGCTTGAGCTCTCGATTATCACCTAGATAATAAGCTTAAAAACAGTCTCATCTCTATTTATCACACAGTAAATAGAGGCGATTACCCGTGTGAGTGGGCTAATCTTATATCTGTCCGACATACTTTCTCAACTTAAGGTAATGCACTGAGTATTAAGATGCATAAATATCAAACAAAGATTCATAGGCATTAATGATGAAAACACAAATTCATCAAATGTGAACACTTAGGGAAATTACAATATTCAGTACATTAGCCTCTACACAATCCTAGAGATTTCATATGTCCACAAAACACATCTCTAGGTATTGGCTTTATCATAGGATCTGCTACTATTCTATGCGCAGTATGTACTCTAAGTTCACATCTTTTCGTGCAATCATATCATTGACAAAATTATACATGGTATATATATGTTTGGTCTTGCCATGATATTTTGGATCTTTAGTGTACGCTTTTGCTACTTGGCTATCACAATTAACCAACAATGAATTTGCAGCACTTCCAATAACACCTAAATGATCCAAAAATCTCTTAAGCCAAATATCTTCTTATACTGCTGCTGATAATGCCACGAACTCAGTTTCCATCGTGGACAATGCTATACACTTTTTTTTTTTTTCATATTGCTCCAACATATTCTTCGGTAAGAAAACAAACCCAGAGGTAGATTTTTCTTTCATCTAAATCTCCTCCCCAATCAGCATTAGAATAGCCTTAGAGTCGCAAATCCTTTTCTTGATAACTCAGTGTATAATCAGCAGTCCCCTTTAGATACCTCAGTATTGTCTTAACGGCTTTCCATTGTACTGGACCTAGATTGGATTGGCATCTACTCACCATTCCAACTGCAAAACATATGCCAGGTCTTGTACACATTATAGTGTACATCAAGCTCCCAACAGCACTAGTATAAAGAACATGTTTCCATTTGTTCTTTCTCTTATGGAGTTCTTGGACACAGTCTATGGCTCAATCCTTCACTTTTTGCAATAGGAGTGTCTATGGGTTTACAATCTTGCATACGAAATCATTCAAGAACCTTATTTATATATGTTTCTTGCGAAAGAGACAACGATCTCTTCGAACGATCTCTTGAAATCTTAACTCCAAGAATGTATGCAGCCTCACCCATATCCTTCATCTCAAAGTTGGAAGACAACCAACTCTTGACAGTATTAACAAACTCCATATTGCTTCCGGCAATTGGTATATCATCAACATATAATGATATGATCACAAATTGATCCCTGGATCTTTTGATATATACACAATGATCATCGTCAATCATTGTAAAATCATATGCCACTATGGTATTATGAAAACGTATATACTATTGTCTTAATGACTGCTTAAGGCCATATATCGACTTCAAAAGTCGACATACCTTACCTTCTTGGCCTTCCACTATGAAACCAGCAGGTTGTTCCATATATAGTTTCTTCCTCTAATTCTCCATTGAGGAAAGCAGTCTTTACATCCATCTGATATAACTCAAGATCCATACTAGTCACTATTGCTAGAATAATGCGAATCAAGGTAAATCTTATTACAGGAGAAAATGTTTCTTCATAATCAATTTTTTCTTGTTGATTATATCCCTTCGCCACAAGGCGAGCCTTATGCCTTTCTATCAAGCTATCAGTCTTTCGCTTTATTTTGAGAACCCACTTGTTCCCAATAGCTTTGCGTCCTTTTGGAAGATCAACCAGTTCCCAGACTTGGTTTGATTTCATTGACTCCATTTCCTCTTCCATTGCATGAATCCATTTTTCCTTACTAAGGCAATTCAGAGCCTCATTAATATTTCTTGGCTCATCCTCATCTTGTGGAGCAATCATAAAAGTTTCCCCTTCAATGTCAAAACGTCGATGGGGAATACTTTAGCAACTTGTTCGTCGTATGGGAGATTGTACACTTAGCACATTGTTCCTATTTATGCTCCCACTAGGATTAGATAATGATGACATCGTTTCATCATGATGTTGCAATTGAGAATAAGTTGAATTCAATTCATTACTTCTCATATTACTCTCACTTGGACAAACTCCACTAATATCATTATCTTAATCCAAGGTTTCAAATAGGGAATAATCTTCACCTATTTCGCCCTTCTTAGGAAATTCATCCTCTAAGAATGTGACATCCCGTGATTCAAATTCAGTTATAGTCCCACTTTTTTGCTCACTTATGAACACATACCCTTTCGAGTGTTTGGAGTATTTCATTAAAATACTCTTATTTCCTTTGGGATCCAATTTTCCAAACTTGTGAGAGGACTCATGAGTATAGACAGCATAACCCCATGGCTTAAGAAAAACTTAAGTCCGATTTTCTATCTGTCCATAACTCATATGGAGTGGAAGCAACTGATTTGGAAGGCACCTGGTTAATTATATAGGCAGCAGTTAACAACGCATCACTCCAAAAAGTGATAAGCAAATTAGCATGCGCCATCATGGACCTAACCATTTCTAGTAAGGTTCTGTTTCTTCTTTCCGCATCACCATTTTGTCGAGGATTATATGGAATAGAAAACTGTCTTTCTATTCCTTTTTCATCATATAATTTTATGAACTTATCAGATAAATATTCTCGAGCTCAATTGGATCTCAATGCTTTTATTTTCTTGTCTAATTGATTTTCTACCAAGTTCATAAACCTTTTGAAACAACTTAATGCTTTAGATTTATGAGAAATCAAATAGACATATCCGAATCGAATATTATCATCTATAAAAGTGATGAAATAAACAGCCCCATGTCTTCTTCTCACATTCATTGAACCATAGACATCAGAATGGATTAAATGCAGATGAAATTAAGCTCTTTCATCTTTTCCAAATGGTTTCCTTGTTGTTTTCCCTACTAGGCAATGCTCACATATGGGCAAATCGACTTTTTCAATGTTGCCCAACAAGCCATCTTTGGCTAGTCTATTCATACGTTGTTGGCCAATATGACCAAGTCTAGCATGCCATGAAATCACATCATTATCATACGAAGTAGAAGACGTGAAACAAGGGAATAACAAATATTGACATCACCACAGTCAATATTTAGTACAATAAAACCATCCAGAAAATGACCACAATCATAGTAGTTTGTATCTAAATATAAATCTACACCTCTATTACGGAAGTTCTTATTAAAACCAAGCTTAACCAACACCAAAACAGACACTTAAATTTCGACGAATCTCCGGAGCATATAAGAACAAAGTGCGTCCACCACACATGTTCAGTTAGTAGGTGCCAATTCCTTTAACTTCAGCTCTGGAGTTATTTCCCACATAGATACACTTAGTTCAGTTGGTATCGTCGGAATTCCACGAAGGATTCTCTATCCTTCGCTATATGGTCTGTTGCTCCTGAATCTATATTCCACAAAGGATTGGATTCAGCCAATAATACAGAACTTGACACATAAGCAAAGCTCTCAAATGTACAAGAGGTGTATACCTTCTTTGGCTCACGACAATCGCAAGCATAGTGACCCTTCTTGTCACAATTGTAACACCTCACTCTAGACATTTTCTTCACTTGAGGACGTTTTCCTCTCTTGTGTTGGTCAACTCTTGATTTCTTGCAATAAGGACTTGATCCTTTGCATTCCCACATATTGAACGAATCAATACGCTTGCGCTTAAAGCTCAAAGCCCTATCTGAGCTAGAACCAGCATAGCAAATATCTATTTTTGGCTCATATGCCGTTAGGTGGTCCTCAGCTAGCTTAAGGTAGCGCATGGCATCCTTAAGATCTTTCATAATATGGTCAAGAGCTTCTAGTGCTTCTTGCTTTTCCAGCACATATTGAATCTTCATATTCAATATTTCACAATTGTTGCCGTTCATATAAGCAATTATGTTCTTAGTTGCTGAAACCATTGATCTGAACCCATCAGATATATATGCACGAACAATTAATGCCTATCATTTATGCATCCACTTTGCATAGACCCATCATATCAATGAATAATTTCAAGTAAGGTTTCAGAATCAAAAGGTCACTATGTTTCCAATCATCCTCCAAAAATCCTAACTCAAAATTATTATTAATATAATTGTCTTATGCAAAATAAATTCTATGAAGTTACAAAAACTTCTATAACTATCCACAGCTAACTACCCACAGCAACTAGCAATAACAAAAGGTAAGTAATAATTGACATCCAATAAAACAATAATGCTTTCACATAATACAATTGCTACATCAACAACAATCTGGTAGTTAACATTACATAATTAATCCAAGAAATAAGTAGGGAATGTCCCTTTTAATTAACAGCCAAAATATCTGAGAAAACTGAAGGCACATTTACTAACCATGGAAAAACTTTTGGAGAGCATTCATGTCGCCATCAAGGCACATTTACTCTACGCCATGTGGCGCTCAATCTAAGGGTTGAAGTTTTGGCCAACTCAATCCTACAATACTCTCTTACAAAAGTTTCCACTAGTCTCCTATAACCCGGGACTACATTGACCTCCCATAGCCGATCTAACACTGCTTGCCATTCAGGTGGAAGAGTGTTCATCAAAGTCGGCACCTTCTCAAAATCCGGTATAAGATAACCATTCCAGATGATTTCCTGTATCATCTGATTGACCTTGACCACATGTGATACTAAATCACCGTCATGCCACCGATAATTAGCTAAATCTGACATTAGCCTTTAAGTCTTGCACTTCCCTCATCCGTTCTCAGGATTGCAGGTATCCATGCATAACGCATCATAGTTTCTGCAACAAATGCAAAACTAAAAATTGGATTACTTATAATCCATAATGTACATAGGGGAAAATACATAATTTTCCATAATTCATGCAACAAATGCAGAATTAAAAATGGATTACTTATAACCCACATAAGCATAACAAAAAAAAAAGAAACAAATTCCCCTTTTTTTTTGGGTCAACGGTCGGTCAACGGTCGTCGGTCAACGGGTCAATGGGTCAACGGGTCAACGGTCAGGTTGCCGGTCTTTGGACCGGATGGACCGATCGGGCCGATCGGGCCGGGTCGGAAGGACCGACCGCACGTGCCGCGCACGTGCGATGGCTGATGTCACGCAGACGTCAGCTAGCATGTGCCGCGCGCGTGCGCGGGCTGACGTCACGCAGATGCCATTCGGCACGAGCCACGTGTGTGCCGGGAGTCCGCGGGTCGGGTCGGGTCGGTTCGCCAGCCGGGAACTGCTCGGCCAACCGTCGTCGGCGATGATGTCATAGATGACGTCATCCCAGCGGTTACCTACCGTTGGGTGACGTCACGGTGACGTCATCGCGTGACGTCAGCACGCGTCGGTTTGCCGACCGGCGAGTGCCGGTTCGTCGGACGCCGGCGCGCAAGTGCCGGTTCGCCACCGGCGCGTGTGGCGCACGCGCTGGCCGATGCCAGCGCTTTAGGCGCATCGCGCCCATGCACAGCGCCTTCTGGCCGCGCGTGTGGGCGCGTGCGGCGTCGCTCGGCGGCGCACGACATGCCCCCGGACTCGTCTCGACGACCTCTTTCACCCAGTGCCTTCAAAAATTGATTTCGACTTACGAAATCTCAGAAAAAAGGACGAACAGCGCTCGGGTGTCGGGATTTCTCGGCCCGATCCGTACGGCTAAATTACTTTCGCGAAAAATCAATCAAAAAACATCAAAACAGGTCGGGAAAAATGTGAACCGGGGCTCGATACCAATGTTGGGAATAACGGATCTCCGAAAACTGGATTCGACACTAAATCGAACCCCTAAAAGCAATGCGGAAGCGAAGCCCGAGAAATCACGTATCACCGATCGTCAAGCACACCACGGATTCGAGCGTACCTTGTTAGCCACAGGTTAAACACCAATGCTGAAAATCGAGGAAGAAATTCTGATCCCGTTCGATCCGATGACGTCGATTGGCCTTGAAGGGAAGATGACGTCGCCTTGAACGCTCGTTTTCTTTTTGGAGGGAGAGAGGGAGAGGAAACGTACGTACCTTATACCAAAAGGTGCGTCCTCCCTTTCTCTCCTCCCTCTATATACGTGCCTCCAAAAATAGCAACGTACCCCTTCATCCATGGGCCTTTATCTCGTGGGCCGGGCTTTTAGGCCCAACACGGGCGGACGGGCCTTAAGCCCATCTCATATAAAACCATCAGAAACAACTAGAACTAAATAGCTCCTTTGGCCTCAAATAGCTTCATTGAGCCAAATCACCAGATTTTCCAAAAGAGAGCCTAAATCATAAAAATTCTTTGAAAATACAAATTCTAAAAGCGAGGCCTCAACAAACATAAAGCAAAAGGATAACTTGCTGATTACCAAATTCGACATACTGGAGAATAATATATCTGTGATGATGAGCAAGCACTCTCTCTTCCTACTGCTTTATATTATCTGCATATATGAAAAACATTAGGGACGGAGAGCTAAGATTTGCCAGCAACCTAGAAGACGATTCTATTTTACCAGAGTTTGAGGTTAGCTAGATTAGCCAACATTAAATATGTCCAAATGCAAGTGACATGTAGTTACTGTTCTCTGCCAGACAAAGCATGCATTGACAAGTATGCGAATCCCGCAACCTGCATATCAAACTGGGTCAAAGTAAGGCGAGTGGAGATATTGAAAATGATATCGAAGGATGTGTAATTTGTCTATTCTTGTTATGAGAACCAGATAAAGATAAAAAGGACTGTCTTTGTAGTTACTAATGAAGTTGCTTAAAGCAACAAAGCAGAGCACTACTGCTTGGGGTCAGGTTATTTTTGAACGCGACACGACCAGTTTGGATGATTTAGTTTTTTTCATCACAACATAACACATGTATTAACTTCACTGATCAATTAATACATTAAACCTTCTGAACTTCACTGAAATTGGAAATGTCCCTGGTGAAAGAATTGGTGTTAGTCTCGGTCGATCCATTTTTTCCGATGGCTCGCCGACATAACTCCTGGAGATGCTTAGTGTTAGGGAAATCCCTTATGATATTTTGAAGATGACAAAATAAATCAAAGGCTACTAACATGTTTGATGGTTGAGTAATAGACTATGCAGATGATAGAACATGTAAAGGATATTGTCAAAGTGTGAAGACGACCAGAAGACTGAATGTAACTCATGTCTAAAGTATATTCTGAAGATTTCTAGACTTCTGTGTCAAAGTCTGATGACTGCCAGACTCAAGATTCAAAGTTTGAAGATTGCCAGACTCAAGACTCAAAGTCTGAAGATCGCCAGACTCAAGACTCAAAGTCTAAAGACCGGACTTTAGTGTCAAAGTCTATTCTATATTAGAAGTCTGCTCACTCGACAAATTCTAGACGAACGTGAATGATGAACCGGAAACGAGACTCTATGCTTTGAACCAAGCTGAACCGGGTACAAACCTTAAAACTAAATCTGTTTAGAAGCAGAATATGTTCAGACTCAAATTGCAAAGTCTATCGCACTTAGACTCAGATTGTAAAGTCTATTGCTCTCAGACTTTACATCAAGACTCGACAGATCGTAACTCAAGCCCAATCATATAACGGCTAGTGATCTGGTTTGGATTCCACATCAAGATTGATTTGATTGATTCAATCTAATTGATTGACGATTGGATCTTGAAGACAAGAACTTTCTATACGAAGAAGCTTTACTTATGGAAACCAAGATTTCGTTTGTATGAGCGATCGGAATCAATTTGGGATTCTACCTTTGTCACTCAACGGCTACCAAATCTTCTAGATACAGAGCTGTCTAATGGGTATATTGGAAGACGATTCTCCGGGATACTGTCCAACGGGTAGTTTGGAAGTGGAGGAGTATTTAAGGAGATCATGGACCGATGAGCAAGTAAGAGACGGAGAGCAGAATTTATAATTCCAAAGTTTGAGCGACCTTCGATCATACACTTGTCTTTGCAGAGCTTAAACGTTTGTGATCGTGAGAGAAATACCAAAAGAGTGACTTAGTGAGATAGTGTGATCTACTACTAAGTGTTTGCAATCGAAGTTGTAATCTCTTGTTGATTGCATATTGGAATCCAGCCAAGAAGGCTGTTAGCGTGGGAGAGTGGACGTAGGCTTGGATTAAGCCGAATCACTATAAATCTTGTGTTCTTATTCTCTTCCCTAACTCCTTTATTTTACTCGAAGTTTATTTTATTCCGCATATATTTGTCAAGGTTTATTTTGTACACCTATTCACCCCCTCTAGGTACTTTTACTAGTCATATCAATTGGTATCAGAGCCAAGTGCTCGGTTTATAAAAGTGTTTTTACTTTTGAGCTAAAGATCTTTTATGGCTAGTATCTTGGCACCAGGACTTATGGAGGGATTAAAGCAACACAAGGCCACCATATTTTGATGGAAATGAATATGATGTGTGGAAGAACAAAATGAAAGCATTCCTAAGATCCAGAGATCTCTTACAATGGGATGTTGTGGAAAGAGGAATCAACCCCATTGCCGCGTCTACATCAAATAAGAATGGCAAAGACAAAGAAACCAAACCCCCCGCTCTTATGTCTCGAACGGAGTTGTCCAAAAGAGAAGCGCTTGATGCAAAAGCTATTTATTCTTTATATTGCGCTTTGTCTCCTACTGAATATATCAGAATCTCTTCATGTGAAACAGCAAAAGAAGTTTGGGATAAACTTCATGTTACATATGAAGGGACCGATCGTGTAAAAGAGACAAAAGTAAACTCTCTGCTCGGCAATTATGAATCCTTCAAGATGAAGCAAGGAGAGTCGATTGGAGATATGTTCGATCGTTTTACTGAAATTGTAAACAGTTTGGCATATCAAGGTCATCCAATTTCTTCCCAAATGAAGGTCAACAAACTCTTGCGAGGTCTCTCAAAAGAATGGAACCATGTCAAGACCTCAATCCGGGAGACTCAAAGGATTATGCCACTCTCCGTTGATGAATTGATTGGCACTCTTCAATCCTATGAAGTGAAACAACTCAACGATGAAGATCCCGAAGGTAAAAAGTCCATTGCTTTAATATCTAATGCTGTTTTTGATGAAACAGACTCAGAAAATGACATGGACGACGAAGAATTTGCTTTTATGATTGAGAAAATCAAAAAGTTGAGTAGAAAAGGAAGGAAATTCGATGGAAGAAATCAATACAAGCAGAACGGCCATAAAAGAATCATGAAAGAAGATGACGAGCAAGGAAATCTATGCTTGATGGCACATTCAAAATCAGAGTCTGACTCAAACACAGACTCAGAATCAAAGTCTGACTCGGACACAGACTCAGAATCCGATGAGGAAATCGAGGTAAGCAATTCAAAAATTCCTCTCAAAGTTTCAAAGAATATAAATGAGCTTTGTTCAAATCTCAAATCTTCTCTTAAAAGGATTTTCGAACTTAAAAAGGAGAATTCTCGACTTAGGCAACAAGATCTTTCTCAAGTCTGGAGACCTTTTAAGAAAAATTGGATAAAAGCAGCATATTTTGCTAACTCTCATGGACCCAAGAAAAAATGGGTACCAAAGAAAAGATAAGTTATTTTTGCAGGATATAAAGAAGAAAGAAGAAAGAGGATTTGGTAAGGAATTTTTTATTCTCTATTTGATTTGGGCAATAATTTTCATTATGTTTGATATTCGATATATCCTTGGTTGATTGAGATTTTATAATGATCATATTTTGCTTTATGGAAGAAAGAATCGTATGATTTGTTTTTGTGATTTGTGTGTTGAGATTTGATTTGGTACGTGTGATTATTTGAGATAATTTAGATTATTTTGTCTAATTTTATACTCTCAGATATAATCATATTTTGCAAAGTAAAAATTTGTTTTACGTGATGATGCAAGATATTCTTAGATATTCAAAGATTTCATTCTCCCTGATTTTATTGTGCTTTGACTAAGTGAGAATATATTTTTCAAAATATCATTGTGCATAATATTCTTTCTGTGAATACTTTGTTATGATGAATTAAGAAAGAATATTTGTTTATGGAGATTATATATTTTGCTCTAACGTGAAGGAAGGATCCAAATTGATGGATACCAAAAAGGGAAATGAGTTGATTGCAGGAAATTCTTTAAGGGAAGGATGATTGCGAATCTACGCAAATTTTGGTGCAATCAGAAAATATCTCCTGCGACAATTGCAACAATTGTTTCTATTCGCAAATATTGTCATGATCACAGGGGGAGAAATCAAATCCAACAAAAAAGGGAAAGAATCGTGATCATCTCAAAAAGGCAACAAATTGAGGGGGAGCATCGATCAATTATGGAAAAATCTTTTTGAATTGATCGTGATCTTATTATGGATGGAATGAAAGGTAAATGTATCAAAATTTGTCTAAAAAATCTGGTTAGTGCATCTTTTATAACCTTTTGTCATTAACAAATCTCTTATTGATATTATCATTTTATTATGACAAAAATGGTACGTAAATTTTATGATGCATCCGTGATTTTTATTGGATATTTGCTGATATAATCGAAGTGAGCTATATTGCATATCTTTAATATTCGATAAAAGCTGATTTTTGGAAATTGTGATTCATGCAAGATATTGATTATCATTCTCTACGTGAATCTATTGTTATCGCTTTTGATTATGACAAAAAGGGGGAGAAGATATGAATATGCATATGTGCTGATTGGTTTGATATTATTGCATAATATTGAACTGCGATTATTTTTCTATATATAGTTATACTCAATCTATTTGTTATCTTCTGATATCCTTTGATTTAAATTAATATTTTTAAAAGCGTGTTTACAAATCTACATATTCAGAGATTATTTTGTCATCATAAAAAATGGGGAGATTGTTAGGGAAATCCCTTATGATATTTTGAAGATGACAAAATAAATCAAATGCTACTAACATGTTTGATGGTTGAGTAATAGACCATGCAGATGATAGAACATGTAAAGGATATTGTCAAAGTGTGAAGACGACCAGAAGACTGAATGTAACTCATGTCCAAAGTATATTCTGAAGATTTCTAGACTTCTGTGTCAAAGTCTGAAGACTGCTAGACTCAAGATTCAAAGTTTGAATATTGCCAGACTCAAGACTCAAAGTCTGAAGATCGCCAGACTCAAGACTCAAAGTCTAAAGACTGTCAGACTTTAGTGTCAAAGTCTATTCTACATCAGAAGTCTGCTCACTCTGACAAATTCTAGACTGAACGTGAATGATGAACCAGAAGACAGACTCTATGCTGAAGCTGAACCAGAAGACAGACTCTATCTTTGCGTGAAGCCGAACCGGGTACGACCTTAAAGCTAAATCTGTTTAGAAGTAGAATATGTTCGACTCAAATTGCAAAGTCTATCGCACTTACACTCAGATTGTAAAGTCTATTACTCTCAGACTTTACATCAAGACTAGACAGATCGTAACTCAAGCCCAATCATATAACGGCTAGTGATTTGGTTTGGATTCTACATCGAGATTGATTTGATTGATTCAATCTAATTGATTGACGATTGGATCTTGAAGACAAGAACTTTCTATACGAAGAAGCTTTACTTATGGAAACTAAGATTTCATTTGTATGGGCGATCGGAATCAATTTGGGATTCTACCTTTGTCACTCAACGACTACTAAATCTTCTAGATACAGAGCTGTCCAATGGGTATATTGGAAGACGATTCTCTGGGATACTGTCCAACGGGTAGTTTGGAAGTTGAGGAGTATTTAAGGAGATCATGGACCGATGAGCAAGTAAGAGATGGAGTGCAGAATTTATAATTCCAAAGTCTGAGCGACCTTCGATCATACACTTGTCTTTGGAGAGCTTAAACGTTTGTGATCGTGAGAGAAATACCAAAAGAGTGACTTAGTGAGATAGTGTGATCTACTACTAAGTGTTTGCACTCGAAGTTGTAATCTCTTGTTGATTGCATAGTGGAATCCAGCCAAGAAGGCTGTTAGCGTGGGAGAGTGGACGTAGGCTTGGGTTAAGCCGAACCACTATAAATCTTGTGTTCTTATTCTCTTCCCTAACTCCTTTATTTTACTCGAAGTTTATTTTATTCCGCATATATTTGTCAAGGTTTATTTTGTACACCTATTCACCCTCTCTAGGTACTTTTACTAGTCATATCACTTAGCCTGTCTCCTGACCTCCCTGCTTTCAACGTACTCCAAATCCATGAACTTACACAAGAGCCTCGTGATATCCCTACCCACCCTCCATCCGACCTTCCAGTCCTTAACGATTAGTGTAGCATTACCTCTTTGATCCATAGCTATGGGATATGCAAGCAGAGGAACTCCAGCGAAAATAGCTTCCCCAATCCAATTCCATCCACTGTGCGTCCAAAACCCGCCAACCGACGAATGTGACAACACCCTCACTGGTTGCATCATGGCATGACTATTCCCCTATCACCACACAACTCTCAACCTTGAAGCTTCCTCACATGCCACCCCCATGAAACAAATGCTGCTGTCGCACAAGCAACTTGTGATCTCATCTGTCGTAGAGTTAGGAGACCGAGAGAGCTTCCAAGGGAGATGTAAAGGATGGAATCACTTGGCTACAGTCCGACCACTCTAGGTAATCGACATCGTTCAAAAAAGAGTCATCTGCTAGTCGAGAGAAATGGATGGCCATACCTATGGTGTAGACCAGGAAAGACAAGCTAGCTTTAAGTGCATCGACAGCCGGATATTCCCCCTCATGCATAGTCGCGAGTAAGAGATACTTGGCTTCATGGATGATTCTAAATGCATCAAGGAGTTTTTGTAGAATCAAAATAATTGTCCCGGTTCTGATCAAGTCTGCTAATCGTGTCGGAGGAAGTCTGGGAACATAATCTACCCGCTCGTCCCGTTTTCTGTGACAAAGCAGATGACATCAACCAGACCCGATCTTTGTGCAGATATGGCGAAGGCCACTTCCACTAGTTTCTTCGATAAACTGGGATGCCAACACACCCGACACACTCTGTCTCTGCATAAGCAGTCATCGCCACACAAAATTCAAATTCAAATGAACTTGACCGAAAGCATTTCAAGCTCGCCATCTTTATTAGTTGCTTATTTTGTTCGTCAATACACCAAGGGCTTGTTTTGGCAATGTGCTAAACAATGTTTGAATCTATTCTTTTGTTTTCCAAAAAATAAAAAAAACATAAATTTGTTTAGTAAAAATTTGTTCCCCGAATAGATTTGGAATAGAATCAATAAGCAAAAAAAGGAACCCTTTGATCTTGGCACAACTCCATAATTACAGCTTTTTTTTCCTCTTTTCTTTTGTTCTTTTCCTTTTCTTCTTTTTCTCTTCCTCTAGTCAGGCATTGGCCTCAGCGGTGGCCGCACCTCATTGGAGCATTACTAGCCCCTAGCAAGGCTAAGCATCATCAACTCGAGTCTTGCTAGGAGCTTAGTGAGCTTGGCCTCACCAAGATCTGGTGAGGTTGAGCTCGCCTAGCCATTGACAATGGTTGACCTTGTCAAGGGCTAATGAGGCTCCCCTAAGGCCAGCAAGGTTGCCAGCCCTTGTTTGGCCGGTCGCTAGTGATGGTCGAGGTTAACAACTAGCAAGATGAGGAGGAGGGGGAAGAAGAAAATGAAAAAAGAAAAAATAAAAAAAGAAAAATGTAATAAAATTATTTAAAAATAAAAAGAAATTCTAAGTCACCAAAAAAATTTGAAGGTCATACCAAATGGAATTCTATTTCGAGAATAGAAATTTTGTATAGTTACTAAATACTTTTGAATGTTTAGAAACTTATTCAGGAAATGGAATTAAGAAAGATTATCTCTAAGTAAAAATTATTCCTAGGTACATAATAGTTACTAAACAGACCTTAAAATTTCTATCTCAAAATTTGAGTGGCTACAAAAGCTTCCGACCATGCATTTTTTTATATGAATGACCAATTGAAAAAGCTTGAGGAACTATAGTGAAACTCATAGAACATGCTTTTACCCAGTAGATTATGCTAATCCCAGGATAAGAAACAAGGACCCCTTAGAAAATATAAATTTTTTAAAAAAAAAATAGTGGGTTATCTATAGTTGTAAATTGTTGGCATGATTTTCTCTCCTATCTTAGGAAAGGAGATTTGTTAATATTGTACTCCTATAATTCTAAGGTGTATACCCTTTTCAATTCTGGTTGCTTGTTTCCTTTATTGTAACAACTAATCCTGCACAAATGGTTGAACAATGGCATATGCTCGATATGACAAAATAACAAAAGAGAATGAGAGCTTTTGTCTGAGGACGTAGGTACAATCTTTGTGCGATTGTTTGATTTTGTACATGGTATCAGAGTAGGTTATGACCATGATTATTTGAAGAACTTGTCTCATCCACGTCCTCTGAGTGTCGGCTATAGGGTGGGCACCTTGACAATTTTAGAAATAGAATCTAGAAAACTTCTTGACAAAGGTGCGAGCACTGGATCAGGATTAGAGAAGGTTGTGTGCATGAGGAAACAACCAACGTCTTATGTCTATTTTGTTGAATGGAAGGAATTTTCTCCCATGGTCATGAGCAATGACCATCGCACTTGAAGGCCAATCGAGGCTTGGACAAATTACTGGGCAAACTAAAGCCCCCGATGAAACTCATCCAAAGTTTGAAGAATGGCAAGCAAGCTATCACTATGTTATGATTTGGATCTTCAATGGACCAAGTACACCCTAAGTGCCAAAACTTGGCATGGAGGAACACTTAAATACCAAAAGTTTGGAAAGTAATACTTAAGTGCTAAAATTGGAGCAAAATAGATCACTTAAGTGCCAATTCGGCTAAAATACTGACGTGGCGATTTTCTGGCAAGGTAAGTGCAAAATGACGTCGTTTTGCCCGTGCAAAAACGATGTCGTTTTGTCTCAGACGTGGTAAAAATTTAGTATAAAAATTAATTAAATTAAATTAAATTTAAAAATACATTTATTAAAAACATTTAAAAATACAAATTCAAATATTTAAAATATAAATAATAATTAAAAAAAAGGGAGGGGAAGGAGATGGCTAAGCCCTTGCCGCCGCCGTCGGGAAGGGCTAGCAACGAGGGGGAGGGTTGGGCTGGGGTTGCCGACCCCGGCTGATTGGCGCGAGGGCTCGCGAGCCCTCGCCGCAACCCTCCCCCTCCATTGCTGGCCCTTCCCATCGACGATAGGGAGGTGGCGAGACCCGTGAGCCCTTGCTGATTTGGGCGAGGGCCGTAACCCTCACCCTAGATCTCGGCAATGACTCGCGGCCCTTGCCTAGATTTGATGGGGGCTCGCGAGCCCTCGCTGCCGATCGTCTTGAGGTAGGCAACCCCGACCGACCCTCCCCCTCCCCCTCCATCGCCGGTGAGGGCCCGCAAGCCCTCGCCGGATCCCCACCGTTGCCGGCCCTTCCCGGCGACAGCTCAATCCTCGCCCACTGCCTCCTCTCCCCATCTTTTTTTTTTTAAATTAATTTTTCATTTTATATTATTTTATTAAAATAATAATAATAATTTATTTTTATAATTTAATTAAATTAATTTTTATATTAACATTTGAATCCACTTAAAAATGACGTCGTTTTTGGCTTTGTTTGTTGAGTTAGCATTCCGGCAAGCCATGTAGAAGAAAAAATAATAAAAGATTGCAACGTAGGATTTCCAGTAAGGATTCGCCAGAGATAGCACTTAAGTGTCCCACTTTTTTTTTTTTGAAAAGTGGCACTTAAGTGTCATTTTTCAAACTTTTGGCATTTAAGTGTCTCCCCTTGCTAAGTTTTGGCACTTGTGGTGTACTTTGTCCTATCCGATCTTCAACTCAACGGAACCTAAAATCTATGAGAGTTTTGCTTACTCAGATTCGGCAAAAACATCGTGGGATTCATTGTTTGAGATGTATGGTTAAGACAATAATGCATCTCAAATCTTTGAGCTTGAGCTTCAACAAGGTCTTGCTAACTCCAAGCAAAGTGCAAATCAGTCATTAGTCATTTACAAAATATCTTGGGAGCATTTAGAATTAGTGGGATGAACTTCGTTGGTCTAGAACTACAATCTAGAATGTGCATGACTATATGCAAAAGGAAGAACAATAAAGAATTTTTACCTCTTGGCAAGCCTAAGGCCGGAGTTTGAAGACACCAAACATGACATTCTTATGAGGCTGCAATTTCCATCCTTTAATATTGTGTGCTTCATAATACAAAGTGAAGAAACAAGGAGGAGAGTCATGCATTCTTACTTGATTGTGGCACCATCAGCAAGCTCATTAGAGCACTCGGCAAACACTGGGGGTTCCAATGCCAGGCAAAGTGATGCTGGTACTTGGTTTGTCAAGGAGAAAGGAAATAAGCCCATTCGTTTCCATTGTGATCAAGATGGGCATTCCAATAAATGATGTTGGATTCTACATCCTCAGTTGCATCCAAATAAGGAAAATGGTCTAGATGCTAAGATAGCAATTCAAGGGAATACCATAGACTTCCAATCCATGTTGGAGTCCCTAGCATTGTAGGTTCAACAGATACTTCAGACACATGGTTTAGGTCCCTTTGGCACTTAGTTTGTAATTTGGCCAAGACTTTTGGTAATGTTAGTGCACTTTCTATTAAGTCTAGAAATCGATTTATTGTTGATTGTGGTGCTACAGACCAAATATGTAGTTCCCTACATATTCTATCTAATACTGCTTCTAGCTCTTTGTATCCACTCATCATAGCGACTAACGGAGTATAGGTGCCAACCCAACCCAAGGTGTTGAGCAACTAAATGTACTTTAAAAAAAAAAACTGATGCTTTATTGGTTCTTAGATTATCTTCTAATTTAATACTTGTGAGCAAATGTACTAAACAATGGAATTGTAATGTCATTTTTACTCCATAGAAGGTGTTGCTTCAGGATCGCAATACCAGGAGGATAATTGGTGAATAATAACTTTAGGACAAGCTGTACACCTTAGATTTGCATGGCGAAGCATTGGTGACTAAGAAGGGTGCTGTGGATACCTCTCTTCTATGGCATTAGCACATGGATCATCCTTTAGATCGGGTGTTGCAGTTTTTAGACATGTCTTTGACTCATGATTCTAGTAGTTGTGATCCATGTCACTTTGCTAAACAACATAGGTTGCCTTTCCCTAAACATTTACATAAATCAATTGAATTGCTTGCTTTGGTATATTCAAACATTGAGGAATATTCTCTTGTTGATTCTAGAGAGGGTTTTTGATATTTTGTTCCCTTTATTGATGATAAATTGAGAGCTAGTTGGCTTTATCTTCTTAAGTACAAAAGTAAAGTGCTTATAGTTTTCTAGGACTTATGCAATATGGTGAGTAATCAGTTTAATACTTCTGTGAAGGTTCTTCATACCGACAATAGTACCGAATACACTAATCAGACATTTCAGGGTTTTTTATGGAGCAAGGGTATTAGTCATGAGACATCATGTATGAGTACTCCACGATAGAATGGGGTGGTTGAAAGGACGAATCTTCATATATTGGAGGTCTCTTGAGCCTTGTTATTCTCCGAGAATATGCCTAAATCCTATTTAGCAAATCAAGTTCTTACTAGTCATTATTTAATTAATAGACTCATCTATTCGAGTGTTACGGTATATAACTCCTATGGAAGTGTTGCATGGGTGAAAATTTGATATATCTCACTTGGGGATTTTTGGGTGTGTTTGCTATGTTCACTCTCAAGCTGGTGGGAAGCTAGATCCTTGTGCCAAGAGATGTATGTTTGTTGGTTATTCATTTGTCAAGAAAGGCTATAAGTGTTATGACCCTTACACAAAGTGTGCCTATATTTCTCGGGATGTTTTATTTGATGAAACTCATATGTTTTTTTCTTGACAAAAGCCACATTTAGGGGGAGTGCACAAATTATTATAAGACGTTTTCCTATGAATTTGCTCCCATTCTTGTGGATGTTAATGGGATTGGTGAAGTTGAAGTCAGTAATGGGGGTGTCAAAGTCAATAATGGAAGCTGTGCTTTGGGTCACGAATCTGCAAAACAAAATGCTTCGGGTCACGAATCTACAAATCAAGAAAAACAAAAGTGGACTGAGAGATTAAGGTAGCTACTGTTCTAGAAGCTGAACCTAGAATTGCCACCAAGGAGCTCACGAATGAAAGGGTAGCGAATGCAATCCCGTTACAAAGGTCATCTCATGTCACCATATCCTTAACTCGCCTTGGAGATTTTAGTACTTATTGTTTAGTTCAACATCATATTCAAAAATTTGTTGGATATGACACAATCTCTCACAATTTTTTGAGTTTCTTATCTACCATTGAAGAACAATAGGAATCTCACAACTATGAGGAAGCAAGGGAAAAAGCCATCTGGGTTGGTGCAAGAAGAATGAACTTCAGGCTTTAGATCGAAATCATACTCGGGAACTTGTACAACTTTCAAGAGGGAAGAAGACAGTTGCCGATAGATCTATAAGATCAAATACAATAGTGATGAATAAGTCGAAAAGTATAAAGCAAGGTTGGTTGCAAAAGAATACACTAAAACGTATGGTATAGACTACAAAGAGACCTTTGCACCTGTTGTTAAAATGAATAGTGTGCATGTTCTTATGTTTGTAGCAATTAATCATGGATGGCCCTTGTTCCAAATGGATGTAAAGAATGCATTCCTTTATGGAGATTTGGAGGAGGAGGTTTGTATGGATCTTCAATCTAGTCACCCCTTGCATAATAAAGATGGAATTGTTTACAGTTGAAGAAGGCCATATTGGTTTCAAGTAATCACCTAGAGCTTGGTCTGATAAACTAAGTACTACGCTCATCAAGGTTGGATTCAAAGAGGGGTAGCAAACTCTTCAATGTTCACCAAGGCTGATGACAAAGGTACAATTGTTGTGCTTGTTTATGTTGATGATATTGTGATTGTAGGCAGCAATCAACCTGGAATTGAAGCCCTTAAGCAGCATTTGAGTAAGGAATTTTGTATCAAAGACCTTGGCAGATTGAGGCATTTTTTGGGTATTGAGGTTGTGAGATCTCATAAAGAATTATTTTTTTCTCAGATAAAATATGTTGTGAAGGAGACCAAGAAGTTGGGAGTTAGATCAGCCATCATTCATATGGAGTATAATAGTAAGTTCATTTCAGATGACACTCCATCACAAGATGTTGGGTAGTTTCAGCAGTTTGTTGGATAATTGATTTATCTAACTATCACTAGACCTAATATAGCATATACTATTAGTTATATAAGTCAATTTATGTAGAAACCAACTTGAAGGCATATGGAGCTAATAAATCATATGCTATAGTATTTGAAGGCCACGCTTGGAAAGGGAATTCTAATGAAAAATAATGGTCACACAAAACTTGTTGGCTACATTGATGCAGATTAGGTTAGGAGTCCTATAGATAAGAAATCTACTACAGGGTTTTGTACTTTTGTGGGAGGAAATATTTTCACTTGAAAAAGTAAAAAACAAACGGTGGTTGCTTGTTTGAGCGCAGAGGCAGAATATCGAGCGATGGCTACTACTACCAGTGAAATTGTGTGGCTGAGACTACTACTTTAGGAATTGGGTTACAATTGCATGACCAAGCCTACAAAAGCTGTATTGTGATAATTAGGTTGCAATTCATATAGCTTCAAATCTAGTGTTTCACAAGAGAACCAAACATATAGAGGTGGACTACCACTTTGTGATAAAAAGGTGCAAGACAAGACAATTGAGATCTCGTACATTTGGAGTGAGGGTCAACTAGTGGACATTTTTACTAGAGCATTACCCAAGGACTTATTTCAAGAAATGATAAGCAAATTGACCTCTGACGAGGTCATCAGTCCAACTTGAAGGGGAGTGTTGGCGTGATTTTCTCTCCTGTCTTAGGAAAGAAAATTTGTTAATATTGTATTCCTATAATTCTGGGCGCCTTCCCTTTTCCGGTTATATTCTGATTGTTTCCTTTATTGTAGCAACTTTTCCTTTACATATGGTTGAACAATGGCAAATTCTCGGTACAACAAAATAACAAGAGATTGAGAGCTCTTTTCGAGGATATAGGCACATTGTTGAACCTCATAACCTTTGTGTCATGCCCTGAACCTTGAGTGCGGGAACATCCCTTGATGGTCGATAAAATTGCGACGTTCCCAGGACGCGTCGCCGACCCTTTTTATTTTATGCACATGTGGAAGTGAACTAATAATCTCCAGACAACAAACAAACACATGGGATAGTAAAAGCAGGACAGTCAATTAACACAAAACATATTTTATAAACAAACCAGGTTTATATACTTAAGTCTAAAACCAAAAGAAGCCACCAGACTAACCCTACCCCGAACCCTATCTACATGGAATCCGGGTCTACTACGACACCATATGGGATGTTGAGGTCTAGAGGATCAACTACCTCTACTTCGGGCTCTTCATCCTTAGGCCCTTGGTACACCTAAATATCGGCCAAGATATCAACGTTCGTAACAGGGTCGAGTACCTCCATATACTCGTCATTGATGGTGGGCCCATTGAAACCGTTCAAGGGGCCCTCTCGAACTCCATCAAGCCCGATATAGAACCACATTTTGAAGCGATGAGGTACCAATTGAGGTAGGTCCTCATCGACCCAAATGGTGGTCACTACGAGCTCACTAGTCTAGTTGGTCCCGTGGATGTGGAGATGGGTATGCTGGGTCTCCGCCTCTCATGGCCACCCAAAATAGATGGGTCTTACCTCCATCTAAGAACCTGAAAATATTAAATTACGACGGGGTGAGACAAAGTCCCAGCGAATCTACACCCTAAACCCCGATTATGACGATAATTCACCTATAGGCAACCTAAACATATATCATATAAGACTTACCTCGCCTTAGCACCTCCCTACATGTTAGTACATCACATATATCATATATGAGAGCAACAAGTGTAAACCATTAATTGGAACACCTCATATCATATATCAATCAATCACAAGCGTCCCAATTATAAGGCTAAATTGTTATGACATGTCTCATTATGTGCTTACACAACTTTGTCACATAATTAGGCACGGCTATTTCAATCATTCAAGCGTGTCCCAATTAATTACGAGCCAATGACCACAACCAACTCAATAGTCGGCGGTCATCTGACATAACCGGGTGTCATCCTACTTCGTCGGGCACGACAACGTCTACATCTAGACGGCATTCCCGAAGGAGCATCGGCCCAGCCTCCATTACGACTTGCATCCGTTGACATGGGGCATTCCCGAAGGAGCATCGCCTCCCTGACTTTCATCGGGTGACGGGTTCCAATAGCGATCACACGTACATTCATGCTCAGCCAAAAATATCGTGTTTTGCACTCAAATACTTTAATTTCAAATATTGGACTTGGCCTATATTTTTGCGTATTAAAAATATCCGGTAAAATAATTGTGGGTGGTCACACATTTAAATTGGTCCACCAAACTTGATACTCTCTCATTTAAAATTCCATGATTTTATATAGTACATAAAACATTTTTGGCACCAAAAATCGACACCCGATATTTTTCTAATTAAATACCAAAAATTCATATTTTTGAAATAATAATTAAAAATCATAACCAAGCACTCAATTGCATAAATCAGCACTCAATTGCACAAATCAATGCAATCACGATGATCGGTGCAAAATTCTGATAACCGGCTATCCTAGTATAATTTACGCTAATTAATAATTAATTAAATAAATTGAAAAATAATTAAATAAATTGTAAATTATTTAAATTAAACCATTTACTTAACTTAAATAAGCTAATCTAACCAACCTATTGGACTAATTAAATTAATCTACTAAGCTAACTAATTTAATCTAATTAAACTAGCTACATAATCTAACTAAGCCTTAACTAAACTAATCTAACCACCTAATTCACCTAACTAACCTAGCTAACTAAGTAATTACACTAACTAACTACACTAATCCATAATTAACACTAATCCACCTAACTATGTACAATTAACTTCCTAATCCAAGATTAGGGCGTTAACTCATCGGATTAGTGAACTAACGAGTCCACGGCGACGACGATGCAATGGCGGCCAAGACTCGAGTCTATGGCGACTCCAAATGAGGCTCAAAAAGGGTTGAAAACAGCCTTGCAACCCACGAATTGGAGTTGGAAGATAAATACTGCTTGCTGGACTTAGTTTGGTCTTGGAGGGCTGCTGGTCGCGACTTGGCTTGGCTGGACACAGAGACAACACGGCCAGGGGTGGCTAGAGGTAGCAATGACGAAACAAGTTGATGGTGGTGGCAAGCTGGCGAGCTGTGGTCGAGCAAAATTGGCAACAGCTTGGGACGATAGTTGGTCGAGCAAGAGCTGGCGTTTGGCTTAGACAGGGACAGGCAGGAGAGGAATGGCGAGACGCGGCAGTAGGCGGCCAAGTGGGGTTGGGGCAGAGACTGGGTGACTAGCTAGCTTTAATTTGTAGCAAGGAAATGGAGGATGAAGAAGGTGAAGTGATGAAGAAAGCAGAAACTCTTCTGCAGGGGGCTAGTTGAGCAAAAGGAAGGAGGAGGGGGAATAAGAGGGGACAAGGGTCTTGAAAGTCTTCAAGCTAGCCAATGAGGTTGCACTTGATATATCTTCCACTTGAGTGCTACAACCCCAAAGTCTTTTGCCCTTGTTGTTAAGGCTTCTTTCATAAGCTAATTTCTCTTCAAATTCTTTACAAACAAATCCAAATTGAATGCCAAATGCAGCCAGCCAGCAACCCCTACGAATTTGCTGATTTTCTTCTTCAATTTCCCACCAAACAACTTCAATTTGATGGCCAAAATTGCAGAGGAGGTTGCCCATATCAATTCCCACAATTTCCTTCACAAACTAGTTCACTTTGAAGGCCAAAAAGTCCCTCAATTTTGCTTAACCGAATTTCCTTGATTTAATTTTTCCAAATTTCATTTTTCTACCAAAATTCCAGGCTCGTTGAAAATTCTTCAAAGGATGAGACGATGTCCTAAAAATAAATCGTGATACACTCGAACTTTCGATTCTCGAAACCGAGTTCAATTTCGTGGTTAAAATTAACTGGACGCGATTTTAGCGCAACCCAACCTACTAGGTAGCTTTTAGGGATTTTATCATATTTGACCCATGGTTGATAATTTTGATCCACATTTGTGCATCTTTGACTCATAGGTGATTCTTGGTTATCGTAAAAATCTCATGGTTTCAATTAAAAGTACCGGGTATAGAATCGACATAAAAATTCTTTTAGTACCGTTCGATGCGAATTTTGTAATCAAGTGGAATCACCCACAATTTAATTACGTCATTCCATTAAATCGACTTATATCCAATTACTAATCGATTATAACGGTGCCATATTGACCCTTTGCCAATTAGCACGGTCGAGCAATCGATTTCTGATCGAATTATCAAATTTGTCACATTATATCCTTTAACGGCTTCACCTGATAGATTAGTTATCTCGTGGATGATCAGTTCATAGAAAAAAAATCATAGGCGCGTCGGTAAAAAGCTCAGTTCATAGAATCGGGACAGGGTCGAAATTCAGGATGTCACACAGTGTCTTTGCATAAATTGTTTGATTTTCTACATAAATTGTAATAAGACAAAGCGGAGACTAAGCTTACCACACAAATCACCGGGGAACTGGCCATGTTGTCCTGGGAGATGAAAGTGGTAGAAGAAAGAGAAATACCAAGTTGCTGCCGGACAGAACAATGCCATGGGAATATTCCTCCGGTTCCCCACACGGAGGGCCCGGCTCAGGAAAGTGTCAGCCATACAATGACAGTTGGCACAGGCTGGAGACGATCCAGCAGCACCTCGAATGGACGTACCATCTTGGCAAAAGCAGCATAGATGAATTCGTCATAGTGCTGAGCCCAGACCGGCTCCTAGGGGAGCACGTTCGGGATGGCAGCCAAGGATATGTTGGCGGGCTTGGCCTCCGAATGAAGTCGGGCCACTCCTCGGTCACGCCGAAGGTGATGGTGATGTCCGGGACTCTGGCGGACAGGATCTTGCACAGGTTCATCATGGGGTTGATGTGCCCTCATCCTGGATATGGCATCGCCACAATGTGGTGGCTGCCGGCGGCAGGTCGATGACAACAGAGCTTCCATTTTCTTGAAGTGGCGAGGCCGTCTGACCAGTGAATTTTTCGCTGGAGTTCAGTGGAGTTTGTCGAACTTGGTCCGTTGACTCATCGATCAGCGAGCCGGGGAGGTAAAATAATGAAGCTAGCGTGCGCCCTTCTTCCTCCGCCACTTGCGGTTATCGTTTCCTCGTCACGGGGAGCGTAAAAATTATTTTTGTGATAAAGCACTGCACAAGTTCAACCATTAGTGGGATTTTGTCGTATATGATTGAAAAACTTACTTTGGAATATCCAATCGTATGATAACATGATGAATTATAAATGAGTATCGCAATATGATGGCGTTGTCTATGTCCATTTATAGATACGGCAACGATAGGGGCAGTGAGAAGTTCATTTGTTATATGAAGTAACAACTAGAAAATGTGCACACTTATCGGCATTATGTATATGCAAGATATTTAAGAATTGAAAGATTAAATAAAAATTACTTTGTTCCAAAATATTTGAATCGTCTTATATGGAGGGTTATTATCCATGATAAGAAAGCTTTTTTGATTCCACATATCAACTATTAATAGATTGATAAAAAAAAAATGAGAAGTACACTATTGGTGCCATAAGTTGTGTACGACGCTCACTTTGGTATCAAAAATTTTCGTCGGATTACTTAAATGCCAAAAAATTTGAAAAACACTCACATTGGTACCGGAAATCCAACATGGCCTTTTTTTTTTTTTTATATTAATTTCTTACACTAATGTGGCTCGCCGGAGAGTCCAGGTAGCATCTAAAGCAAGAAACGATGTCGTCTAGTTGCATTTCCCCCCAAATAAGAACTCTAATTTGCCAAATTGAAAGAAATCCCTAATTTCAAACCCTAATTTTTGTTGACGAAACCCAGAACTCCCCGGACTTGCGCCAGGTGGACGTCTTGACCTCCTCCTCCGTAATTGAAGGACGAGATGATGATGATGCCTCCGTCGGCGGCTTTCCAATGGCCAAATCCAGCGGTGAACACGAGGCTAAGGAGCCTGGGGGGACGCTTGCGATGTCTTCTCATGACCTCGACCCTGATTGAGGACCTCTTCCCTTATCGCACAATCTTCTACCGTAGGTCAGGCGGTTGACTCGATTCCAATTCTATGCCAAGCGCTACCCCTTGTGCGATGGCTTGACACTCAATAGCGAGAAGATGTCTCGAGTCAGAGGGTTGAGGAAATAGGTCACACTGCAAAGGTTCTGGAAGTAATGTGACTCATGACTCAAAGCTCCAGCTCCGTGGAGCCACAATCTCCCGGCCAAGTTGGGGGAATAGGGCTTCAAGCTGTGGCTCGGGTCTGAGTCGGGGACTTCGAACGCCGCTCACCGCATGTGCATCGTGGCGGAGGGTGGATCGTCAATGATGTGGGACCATCCTCTATAGACGGACTTGAGCTTTGTGGAGGAGCTCTAGTAGAAGGGAGCAACAGCAACCTCGTCCTCCTCCTCGACATTTCATGCCGAGAAGAAAAAAAAAGCAAGGAAGAACGATAGGTGTGAACATTGAAGAGGATGGACTGATTTTCTTTCGTCTTCGTTCAACAGTAGCCAAGAAAGTCCACATGGACTGATTTTCTAAAAAAAAAAATGCCCAGTCATATTAAATTTTTAATTAAAAAAGCCACATCATTTTTTTGCTTGAATTTTTCGCCGGAGGCACTTAAGTGATCGTTTTTTTTGCTAATTTGACACTTAAGTGATCCGACGAAAACTTTTGGCACCAAAATGAGCGCCGTATACAACTTATGGCACCAATAATGTACTTCTCCCGTTAAAAAAAGCACCAACTGTTTCAACAATTTACCATCAATTATTTGTGGAGTTTACCACTAGTTTAAAGTGAGTGTTAATATCATAATATTGACACTTTCAAAATTAGGGTGATCGGTTCTAAGGTGGGCTTTGAAACCTAAAACATATCTTGTGATAATCGATTCCTAGTTTTTGGACCTTGAAATCTACCATATATGCTTGGAAGCTATCATGTTTTTCCAATATGATTCTAGGGTCTACCTAAGAACCTATTTTATTTTTTTGTTACTTTTTTTTTATTTACTTTTTTTACAGTAAAATTATATGGGCCTATGAGTAACAAAACATTTCAAAGAATAAATAAACAATAGAAATCCCTATAATAATAATAATAATAATAATAATAATAATAATAATAATAATAATAATAATAATAATAATAATAATAATAATAACAACAACAATATATAAGATGAATATGTAGTCACATACAATACGTAACATATAATATAAATTATAAAATTCCATTCCCTATTTATCCATAAAAATTTAGGGTAAGAGGAAAGACTGGCAAAGAGTTCCGATGAAAGATAAATAATGAAAGAGTGCTGAGCCTAGAATTTAGGATAACAAGAAATTAGAGTTTTGGTTTTGTAACTTATAAATCTGATTCCAAAACAGAGTGGTCTGATACCCACTTCGACTGAGTACCCCTACTGGAAATTACTCACTTTTCCGATAGTTTGCCAATTTTTATTTGTGGAGCTTAAGTTAGAGACTTTTTTTTTTTATTACAAAATTACCGACTTTTAATTTAAGTCAATTTCCAACGTTTATGACAAAAATTTATTTGATAGATTATCATCTAACAATACTTTGCATAATTTACCAACTTGTAAAACTACTAACTCTCATATCAAAATAACCAATAATTATGTGAGTCCAGTACCAACTTTACCGACATTTGTTAGGAGTTCACTAACAGGCTAAACTTAGCAACTTACATAAGACATTAGCAACCACTTCTAAATTTACGAATTATTTCGATAATTTTCCAACAATTATTGGAATATGCAGAAACATCACCGATCAACTTGTACATTCAACTTTCTCAACTGTTATTGCGATGGGAAATGTCCCTGATGAAGGAATTGATGTTAGTCTCAGTTGATCCATCTTTTCCGATCGCCCTCCGGCATACCTCCTGAAGATGCTTAGCCTGTCTCCTGATCTCTCGGCTTTCATCGTCTTCCAAATCCATGAACTTTCGCACGAGCCCGCTGATCTCCGTGCCCACCCTCCATCCGACCTTCCAGTCCTTGACAACTAGCGTTGCATTACTGCCTTGATCCATAGCTATGGGATATGCGAGCAGAGGAACTCCCGCAAAAATAGCTTCCCAAATGGAATTCCATCCGCAGTGCGTCCAAAACCCGCCAACCGACGAATGTGACAGCACCCTCAGCTGGTTGCACCATGGCACGACTATTCCCCTATCGCCGCACAGCTCTCTCAACCTCGAGGCTTCCTCACGCGCCACCCACATGAAACGAATGCCGCTGTCGCGCAAACACCCTGCGATCTCTTCCATCTTGGAGCTGGAGACTGAGAGAAAGCTTCCGAGAGAGATATATAGGACGGACTCGCTCGGCTGACAGTCCAACCATTTTAAGTAATCGGCATCATTCAAACAAGAGTCATCTGTAAGTCGAGAGAAATCAATGGCCGGACCAATGGTGTAGACTGGGCAAGAAAAGCTAGCTTTAAGGGCATCGACAGCCAGATATTCCACCTCATACACGGTCGAGAGCAAGAGTACTTGGCCTCAGGGACGATGCTAAATGCATCGACCAATTGTTGGAGGACTCTAGAACTGGTTAAGTCTGATCCAGGAATGTAATCGACCTTCTCGTCCCCCTTTTCTGTGACAAAGCAAAGACAAAGAAGAGGACATCAATCAGACGCGATCTTTGTGCACATATAGCAAAGGCCGCTTTTACTGGTTTCTTCAATAAACTGATTTTTAGACAAAACCGGCACCCTCTGTCTCTGCATAAGCAGTCGCCTCTATGCGGAAATTCCAGTTCAAATGAACTGAACTGAAAGCACTTCAAGCTTGCCATCTTTAAAGGTGGATCATCTTGCCCATTGATACACTAGAACTTCAATCTGGAAAAATTTTCGATCCTGTAGAAGCTACTGATCATTCATTCTCTGATCTGAATGGCCAATTGATAAGTTGAGGAACTATATAGTCTCATTGTTTAGATTTTTGCCTAATAGATTATGCTAATCACGGTGAAGAAACAGGAGATTCGACAGTGTTGTGTGTTTTTAGGCCGAACAACCATTGTATTACCAGAGACACTGTGATTGCAGTTTCAGAACTCATTGATGCAACGATGGTAAGACAAAGTGGAGACTGAGCTTACCAGGCAAATCAACCGGGGAGTGACCGTGTCGTTGATGGAAGTGATGGAAGGAAGAGAAACTCGACGCCCCTGCTGACCAGAACGATGCCACTGGAATATTCCTTCGGTTCCCCGCATGGAGGGCCCAGCTCAGGAAAGTGTCGGCCATGATGGCGGTCGGTGTGGGCCGGAGCCGATCCAGCAGCTCCTCGAACGGTCCTCCCATCTTGGCGAAAATGGCGTCGGTGAATTCGGAGTATTGCTGAGCCCGGACCAGTTCTGAGGGGAGCACGTTCGGAATGGTGGCAAAGGATAGGTTGGTAGGCTTAGGCTCAGAACCGATGAAGCCGAGCCACTCTTCGGTGACAACGAAGGTGATGATGATGTCCGGGACTCTGGAGGACAGAATCTTGCACAGGTTCATCATGGGGTTGATGTGGCCTCGTCCCGGGTACGGCATCGCCACTATGTGGAGGCTGCCGGCACCGGCGCCGGCAGCGGCCACAGCCAAGGTTGAAGGCAACGGAGGTTCCATTTTCTTGAAGTTGTGGCAGCCGTCCAACCGGTGGATTTTTCTTGGAGTTCAGTTGAGGTTGTAGAGTTAGGTAGGATTGACTCGTCGATGGGCGAGAGGGGGAGGTTAAAATAATGGAGCTAGCGAGCACCCTTCTCCTCCGCCACGCGGTTGTCGTTTCGTCGTTAAGGAGGAACGAGAGATTATATCATAGCAATTTCTCTTGGATTTAGCAGTCTAACTAAGAGACAATATACATATATATTATTGATCGTTCTTTGATTTAAAGAATCATCCCATCTCAATTGAAAAAGTAAATACTTTTTGAGGCAAAAATCAAGCTCCGGTTCTGTAGTGCTCTTATATTGTCTGTTCTTTCTATGTTTTATTTTCATATCAAAGTAATGCGCGAGTTTGATCATTGGGCTTTTAACATTCATAATTCAAGATTTTGATTTGGAGTATCAATTTCCATTTGTAAAATAATTGTGAATTCTCAATGACTATCGCAATACGGTCGTGTTGACTGGGTCCATTTCAAGATAGACTAAGATTAGACGCAATAAATTTTGAATTATGTTGGTAATTTAAACTCTGATCGATTACTTTATTTAAAATACAAGAAGTTTATAAGTTACTAATAATCTGGGGAGTATCAACAGTTATTCAGCCATTAATGTTTCATTAGTTACCAGCAATCTAGTGTAAGTACCAGCAGTGATCAATTGTCCAAAGTTATGAGCTATTTCTATAACTTATAATTATTTATATCCATGGTTCATCTATATATCGAGTTAAGCAATTGAATGGGAAATTCCCAACTTTTTTATCATATATAATTTACTCTATTAAAAATGTTACAAACAATATTCAGAAATCAAATTTCCCTGTCATTATTTTACATCGGGGAGACTGTAATTCATGACGGACAATCCCATTCTATCGCCAAGATCATGAGAGAAGCAAAATTAAAGGGCGCGATACTCAATGAAGTAAACTTTAACACGCAAATTTTACAGCAAATTATAACTCCAGCTATGCTTAACGAGAGATTGAAGTACTAATTAATGTCTTGAATGTTCACCGTAGTGCTCGAAATGTCCCTAATGAAGGTGCAGATATTAGTCTCGGACGATCCGTCCGGTCCGATCGCATGGTGGCACAACTCCTGAAGGTGTTTGGCCCTCCTCCTCACTTCCATGCTCTCGCTGTCGCCTGGATCCATGAACTTGCGCACTAGCCCAGCGATGTCGTGTTTGCCGACCCTCCACCCAACCTTCCAATCGTCCACGATGATCTTGCAATTGTAATCTTGGTCCATGGCTACTGGGTACGTCAGGAAAGGAAGCCCCGCGTAGATGCCCTCTTGGATCGAGTTCCATCCACAGTGAGTCCAGAACCCCCCGACCGAGGGATGCGTCAGTACCCTCAACTGGTCGCACCACGGCACCACGATCCCAGAGTCGCCTCCGGGCAACAGCTCCTTCAGCCTGGATGCCTCATCGCGCGCCACCAACAAGAACCTTTCATTACTGTCGCGCAACCCTGCTGCAATCTCGTCCATTTTGGAGCTCGAGACTGCAACGAGGCTGCCTAGGGACACGAACAAAACCGAGCTACCCGGCTGGCGGTCCAGCCACTTCGTTATGTAGTCCAAGTCGCCGTTCGAGCTTGGATTTTCTTGCAGCGTAAAGTACGGGATGGATGGACCGACAGTGTAGATAGGAAGCGACAGGCTCGGTTTCAGAGCGTCGACGGTCTGAGATTCCATCTCGTACACAGAAGAAAGCAACAGGTACTGTGTTCGATGGACCAAGTCGACTGTCGAGCGCATTTTCTGGATCATGCGTTCGCTCCTTCCACCAACCAAGTCCATCAAACGTGTCGGAGGAATCCCAGGAATGTAATCCACCATGTCATTCCCCTTTTCTGTGACAGAAAAGACGGTGGTTACTCATTAGATAATCTGAAAATGGACATCGGATGCAGCAAGAAACACAGGAACTTGATTTGAGATTTGGTACGCAGAAATAGTATGGGTGCAGACTTCAATTTTTTTGGTCGAAGGTACATCTTTTCCAGAGTCACAAAATTTAGGTAGTGCCTGATAGGCAAGGTTCGGAAGTTTGACGAGTTTTGATTCTGAAGTAGATTTAGAACGGCGGCTGACCTGACAAGTTCTGTGGTAAATGGCCATGCTGCTCAAGAAGTTTGAAGTGGTACAAGAAGGAGAAGTTTGAGGCCGCAGTAGGCCAAAACGAGGCCATCGGAATGTTCCTCCGGTTCCCGACGTGGACTGGCCACTGCAGGACCATGTCGGCCACCAGAAAGGTCGGCGGGGGGCGGAGCTGGTCGAGCACCTTCTCAAACGGGGCTTCCATCTTCGTGTAGACAGCCTCGGTGAACTCAGAGGAGGGCTGGGTGCGGACCCGCTCGGATGGGATCACGTTGGGGATGGTGGCGAAGGATATGTTGCTCGGCTTATGGTCAGAGCTGATGAAGCCTAGCCATTCCTCGGTCAGGACGAATGTGACGGTGACGTGCGGGGCTCGGGAGGCTAGGATTTTGCACAGGTTCATCAGAGGGTTGATGTGCCCTAGTGCGGGGAAAGGCATCGCCACCACATGGCAGGCCGGTGCTTGGCAGTCCATCCGATCGACTAGGCAGCGGAGGTGATGGTGAGTGCGTGGTCGTTAGTTCCGACGAGCCTCCGCGGATCAAATTGGGAAGTGGCCGAGTGAAGAGACAGGATTGTTTGATTACAGCACAAATTCCGAGCACTGATGGGCAAGAGATAAGGTTCGTGGTAAGAGATAAGGTCACACCTTACCAAAATTTGAGAAAATATTGGGTAGTCCGGGAGCTCTACATGAGGGTGGTCCCTGGCCACGAGATGCCATGTGCAGAGGTGGGTTCACTTGCTGTCTTCTGCCTTCTTCCCTCTCTCTCCTCTTCCTAGCCTGCCGACAGCTTCTCTCCTCCTAGCCTACACGCTGTCTTTTCTGTGCAGCGCATTTAGTGCGACAAAAAACTTTTCTCATTCTTTCTCAAACGAAGGAAAGAGAAGCTCAAATTTTCTGGCTCAAACGACGTTCCTCTATCCCTCTCCATATTTTCTCAAGAAATTTATCTTGCCGCGTGCTTTAGCTACTCCAACTCATGATGGTGACAGCCACCAAAAATTCAACCAGCTCGCCAAAATTCCACGTGTTGTTTGCTTGTGGTTTTGAAGCCCCTACGTGGGAGAAAATATTCAGTGGTTCGTGCGCGCCACGTCATCCGCTGACGTGGCGCGCACATACCACTCAGGTACCGACACCTGTCCCGAGTGGGACCCCCCGGAAAATGAGAAATGGAATGTATTCGGCTGGCTCGACTCGGCTCCACCTGCAGAAAAGAAAGGACGGTCAGCGTATTCCTCCCGCTCAAAATTTCTCTCTCTCTCCTCACTTGAATAGGCCGGTTCTCTCTCTCCTCGTAAAAGAACCGAGAACGCTCAGAGCCTTCCTCTGTTTCCTTCTCCGCGCATCCCTCCGCCTCCGCCTCCGCCTCCGCCTCCGCCTGCCCAAAAGCCTCGCTGGTCATCTCGGTCTCGTTCCCGAGCGGCACTGTCCCTGACGCTAGCCCGCTCGGTCGCGAGGGAGATCTCGGCGGACTTGGGCAGGGTCGACGGCGCGGCGAAGAAGGAGAGGCCTGCTGCATTTTCTCTCTTTCTTTTCAACGGAGCGCGCGCTATTTCTTCCCGCTTCTGCCTCTCTTCCTCAAGCACTCCTCTCCTCTCTGTCCCGAGTCCTCTCACTCACACCAAGCACCCCCTCCTCTCTGTCTCGAGCCCTCTCACTCACCCTAAGCGCTTCCCTCCTCGCCTCGTTCTTGGTCGATGATGGCGGAGCTCTGCTTGATGGCTTCGCATGGTTATCCGCCGAGCCTCGTTCTTGGTCAGGAGCAAGGGCGCGAGCAGAGTCGTCAGGGTGAGTCTCGACTTCTCTCGGTTCCTCTCGATTCCGTCCGTCGCGGATTCGAATCGGAACGAACTGGGTTTCGTGCCTAGGGATTGCCGAAGCGCTTTGGATAGCTTCCGTCGGTTGATTCTTGTGCAGTGTTGTCGATTTTGTTCTGTTGTCGTGGCAGCTCCGTGCTTGCTGCTTGGCGTTCAGTCTTTGATTGGGTCGTGTGGTGTTTTAGCTCTGTAGCTCGTCGTTAGCTGCGGCTTTTGTGAGTTTCTATGCTGCACTGTGCACGTCGTTGACTGGGCCTCTGATGTGTTGCAGAACTCTGGTTCTCTAGGAGATTCATCTATGTAAGATCTCTTGATCACGAGTTTTTTGTTTTTTCACCACTCTTTGTCTAAAAGATTGAAATTTTACAACTCCATCTTGACCTCCGTGGCTTGATGCTCCAAGCTTGGTGATTTCGGGTTTAAAGAGTGCTGCGAAGTTGCAATTAAATTTTGCTTTTCATTGGTGCTTGCACGTTGCGAAGCTTTGTCTTTGTTGATTCTGACCTCCTCCATTGTTTAGGGTGGTTTAGATCTATGTGCAGTGATGTTTGCTAGGGATTTTCTTTTGTTCTATGTTAGATTATAGAAATGGCTAATGTTGGTCAGGTGTCGGTTCCTTGTTATTTTGCATCCTGCATTTGGGAAATCTAATTATGGAAAGTGCAGGATCTTCAGCCAATTTTGCCTGCTGCTAGGACAAGACAAGACATTATAAGATTGGGATCCATGACCCTCAGTCCTAATCAATTCAAGGAGGCAGTAGAACCCCTATATGTACTGTTATCAGCAAAGCGGTGTGTGCAGATTGATTCTGTGGAGAAAGATCCCATGATTCTAGATTTGCAAGGTATGCACGTAATACTCAGTTGAAGATCTCTCTCTTTTTTTTTTTTTTTTTTTTTAAATCAATTCACATTATATGTCAGCTTGTCCAAAAGGAGAGACCTTGAAATAAAGTGCTTGCATTGATTTCATTTGATGAAAATCTCACCCTTCATGCCACAGAGATAATGAAATTTTTTGGGGCCATTATTATTTATCACCCTTACAGTTTTAAATCATCTTACCACAAAACTACTTAAGAATATGAATTTGTATCCTTTTGCAAGTGCTTGATGGTATAAGCAATTATATTAGGCCACACGAATTTGTAGAATCATACGCTTAATGGAAACTGAAACTAGCAATTTATTCATGGCACTTGCATTTGTATGGTCAGAAAATTCATGGAAACTGAATTTCAACAACAAATGGGGGATTACTGTTGAGGTTGGTAGAACTGGCTAAAGTGCTGAACCATCTATATAGGTTTAGGAGATCACTGAAACCAAGATCTGCTTCTAAAGAAAACAATATAGCTTTTGTAGGGCATGTGTTGCAGTGCTCTTTGCAGTTAAACAGGTTACTTGTCGTGAGAGGGGATGGTCAAGTAATGGTTCATTTATTATGATTGCAGATGTCCACTCAACTGCTGGGCCCCTAGGCACCGGAATTGCTGAACAATCCACCATGCAGAGAGAAGTCTTTGAGTTTAGCATGTCTGGATTGAGTTGTGCTGAAAAGGCTGGACTAGATATGTCTCTAGTATCTGATTTAACGGGTCTTCACTCAGTGGAAACTGACATGCATCGCCTGCCCATCATTCCTTCTCTCGTCTACCCTAACTTTCAATTTTCCACTCAGAGCGCTCTCTCAAATTTCATGGGAGATTTGGTCCGAAATTCAAAAATAACCATTAACTCCGATGGTAGAGTCTTGATCGCAGCTAGTGGGGTTGAGATGAAGGATCTCCTCTCAACTGTAGCGGAGTTTTACCTATTGAGGAACTTAACTCAAGGGTGAAAGCTTTCGATGCCAGTTCCTTATGACAACAACCACCTCATATGCTTAGTGGGTCATCGCCTTAAACTGTTGTTAAATTGAGCGTATCTGTTTGTAGATGAACATGCAATTGAGAAATGCCAAATTGTTGCCCTGTTATATTTGTGTATGCGCTAGGCCAGTCTTTAGCACTTTATGGAACTGTATATCTACCTCAATAAACTTATTCGCTTCTTAAGATCTAACTGAGTGAGAACCTTAGTTGTAAGTATAACATGTGGGAAGTAAACACAAAACCACCCCATGTGCATCAACTTAGTTGCTTGACATTAGAGAAGCATGACCCTTGGAAGGAAATTAAGCTTAAAGGCTACAATAAGCAGGTGGGTTGAGCTGACATCTGGCATTTCGCCATACTGCTGGGGATGTTTGTGCTCAGAAATTTGCATGCTTTTGATGAACTTCAAATAGTGTTATTACATGGCTTCTGCCTTATGTATGTGAGAGCCTCTGACCCAAGCGTTATAGAATCTTCGTTCAACAGTATATTAAGTCAATTGTTTCGTTTTATATGTTCCTGTTTATATTCTTCTTCTTATTTATATTACTGCTGCAAATGTGTACTTTTGGAAATAGACTGCTCATATCCTTATGTCACACTAATTTTCTGCATTATGGTTCTTGATCATTTCCAGGAAACTGCAAAAGAGGAGGTAGACAAAATTGTGGTTACTGATGCACCACTTCTCTTTCCTCCTGGACAGGTACTTCTTGCATTTTCCTTTTCTTACATTTCTACTTTTACTTGGTTCATGAGCAAATTTTTAGGCCCGGCAACTTGCTTTCAATTTTTGGATAATTTCCCATTAGGTTTATATACTCTATATGAGGAGTATAGATTTGTTTGAATAAAAAGGAGTTGAACTCATGTCAGATGCTTCAACGTGTTAAATGGGTATCTGGGCAACAGAGAAATATGGTGCAGGAGCAATTTTGTAACCTTTAGAAGTGTTGGCTGCAATACCGGTAATAGTGGATGTGTTTGGAAATTATAACTCTTGAGCGCTTCCAAGATCTTGGTCTCTACCTCACTGAATAAATCCTTTAGAATTTCTCCTTAGTTTGATGGTGTAGCTGAACTCCCATGTTATATTCTTAAAGGCTTTTTTATGATTTCTGGTGCAGCTGGCATTGGCGGCTTTGCGTCATGCTAATGAGGTGCATAGAGTTCTGGACTATGAAAGGTTAAAAGCAACTCAATTTTTTTTTTTTTTTTATGAACCCAACAATAAGAATTACTTGCCATAGACATCTCTACATTGGGGCAGCCAGTTGGTCTGATTCTCTTGGTACCTTAGTTGTAATGATGATTGGGTCAATTGAAATTTATGCTTCTTTTCAGATACCGAGAGAACATGCTCATATGCCAAAATTCCATTCACAGCAGCACAGAGCTCATTCAGCATCTGAATGCGATAGATTCCTCGGTAAATCCTCAAGTTTTCTCGCATTTATCTCAAAATATAAAAGCATAACTGGTCTTGCGATCTCAATTCTACTTGAAAATGCAAGTCATGTGAACCAAGTTCTAGGTATTGATAAAAAGTTTCTAATTTGTTCTTCATGCTGCTGACTGAATATAGGTTAGGACATATAAATTCCCTTCTGAGAAAGATATGAAACACATCAACAGGAAGCTGAGGTCTTGTTGGGGCCTTAGTTCACATGATGAGTAATTCCTTCAAACCCCTGTCCTCTGATTTCTTTTATTCTTGATAACAATTGGCATGTGAAACCTATGAGATTGATGCTTTGCAGTAGTAAGAAACGAGACAATAGATCGAAGCACAAATCCAAGCGGAGTGCAGGCTAGATGCAAGAGGGGTCATCTCTTGCTTGACAGTATGTCATATGTGTCCCTTGTGTACTGCTCTCATTATTTCCTTACAAACCATTCTGATTGCTTGGTTTGTCCTGTTTTAGACTTCTCCTCAGAAATGCTTCAAGTTCTTAAGAAACTAGTCATTGATATATGGCAGGTGTATGCACAGCTGAGGCATCATCATTAGTGCCACACTCATCCAAATATGCATCTACTGCGACCATGGTTGCTGAACTTACTCTTCAAAGCTTGTTTTGTATCACGAAAATATTCCACAGTATGGAAGTGACAGAAAACAATGGGCATCTAGCAGCTTGAAAGAGCTCTTGAAATGCAATTGCTTTAGGAGCATCGCTGACCAGGGAAGTTGAGAATTTACATAAACTACTTTGTGTATTTTGTGTTCATCTGGTTGTGTAAATCAGCAAGTCGAGACAGTCATGTATGCGATAATTGCTGTTGTGAAAGTTGGTATGATGGTAACCTACAATATTGGAACAGGCCTTGTGGTTGCTCGTAGGGAAGACAGCTTATGGTCTCCACCTTCTGCAATTTCTTCATGTGGAATAGGGTGGGGAGCACAGGTAGGCTTGTTTTATCGTATACCTGGATTTTGATTTCATCAACCTTAAGGGCCAAGTGTCGGAACCAACAAGTGTTTTTGGCTTTCATGCAGTCTGCAGATTAACCACATGAATCAACGTGCTCAAAATGATTGTTTAGATAATAAACACCAATTTGACTTTTTACTCCATCCGGAATGCTTGACGTATTGTCTGCTTCATTTCCATAGTCTCTGTGAGAATTTTCCTTTGTAAATGTCTGGTCTGTCATCCTTCTATTTCATGGAATGTGCCATTTGTTTCTCCTTTCCGGAACTCTATCTAAGAACTGTATTTCTCAGGATGAGATTTGGACTTTTTGTTTGATTACCATGTTGCCATTGAGTTTTCAAGTTCCTTTCTGCATCTCTGTTCCCTTTCTCTGAATTTGTGTTTTGCTTTTTTGTGGAAGTGGGAGAAGTCCCTGAGCCAGAGATTGCCCTTGTGTTACTTATAATCGTTCCCTTTCTGTTAACATGTCTATCGCGTTAATAGCTTCTGCTTGTGTGGCTTAAGCTCAAGCAAAGAAGTCTTGCATAAAACATAAAAATCAACTAAAGAAATCTTTAGTCGATTCCCCTTCCTCCCAAAATGATAACAACAATAAGAGTAAAAATCAAATACATAAATGAAAAGATTATCCCTGCAAGAAATGTTTGATTTTGTGTTATATTTTTATGTAGAGATATCCTTATTCCAGTCAATAGTAAACAGTCAAGGGTTATTGCAGGCTGGAGGAGAATTGACAGACTTCGTTATAGTGTTGAGATCAACTGAGGCTGTGAAGACATTTGATGGTACTGCTCATTTTTCAGTTGGGGCTGGTTTGAGTGCAGCAGTTTGTGCCGTTGGAAGGGCTGCTGAAGCTGATGTACGAGTGGGGGATGGTGGCTGTGCTGCTTGTTATACGTACAGCTGCAGTAAAGGTACTCATCTATATGGCTATTTTTCCTTTTAAACTGTGGAGTTGTCCTCTGGACTGATTTTTGGGGTATGTATACATTGCTATGCAAAAAAACATGGATAGTATCCTATGATATTAACCGTTTTAATGTGATAGTATCCTATGATATTAACCGTTTTAATGGCCATTGTCATACTGAGAGTGAAACGAAGTGAAGCTACTTACAATCCTCTTGAAGTTAGAAAAGATTAAATCTAGAAACAAGACAGGAGCAAATATCCTAAAATCTCTTTGGTTTCATCAATCATAGATACGTTGATTCACAGTAAGTACTTATTCACATCTTCATTTCATAATGTAAACCCTTAATTCCTACATTCGCTTGGTTGATTATATTGGATTAGTGTTTTGTTTCCCAATGCAGAAAACAAGTCTTTGGAGAGTCAAGTGGAGTAGCAGACATACTTACAATGAGCCCTGTCTTTGCTGACAACTCAGAAAGTGAAGTGCAAGAAAGCACAAATTAATTTTTAAACAAGTCTCCGTTGAAAACCAAAGAAGACGAGGGAGCTGTCCTCAGAGTCACCGACGATGAGCATCCTGAGGACATGGCTATGTCAGAATACTCCCATGCTATGGAACATGAAGGGACAGACACACCAGACGACCATGGCATTGACTGCCAAAACTGTAAATGAGCTTACAATCAAGAACAAGAAAGAGTCAATGGAGCGGGAAGTCTCTGCCATGATTGCAGAGTATATCGATCTTGAGAAGTTGGAAGATGGGAGTGCCCGAGGAAATGTTAGTGCCTTATGCAAGTGAGAACGAACGTGCTAAAGTTTATGTAAGTGATAGTGCTCCTTCAGATGTATTTCAATGTCATCCGAGTTGTCAAGGTGATGGCAATGAAAATATTGAATTAGGAATTGACATGAAAAAAGAGACGTGTTACAAGACCACAGCGAACTGTGTATTTCCATTTTATCGAGTCGATCTTCTCCTGTAAGACAGAAGCTTATCGGGAAAATAGCCAATTGTGTGAACTACGAAAATTCTGAGTCAGGCTGAACGTCCTAAAAGTGCGCTTGTGTTGGATTCTTGGCACGACACCCTTCACTAAAGTAAAACACCATGAGCTTCAATTGTTGTCATCTTTGTTTTTGCGTGAAGATACTAATGCAAGAACACAAAATACAAAATCCTAATTCTCAATCTAAATTATTAAAATGGGGAAAAATCGTCATAGCTTAACTAACAAAGTAAATCCCCTGATCACGCTGCACAGTGCATGCGGCTTTCTGAAAATAGATTTGACATCCGCATGCAAATTTTAATGACCAGTGCAATAATCGCTTCCGTCTCCACGTCCAAGTCCATCCACCCAGCAAGTGTACCATGTTCACATGAACGGGGTGCCTAACAAGTTTTAAGTACTGATATAAAACAAATGTAGAAGCTCGCATATGCAGCAAGAATATTTCCAGAAACATCCCGCTTGTCCAATTGGAGTATGAAAACAACGGAAAATGCGGAAACGGTATGATTCAGCAGCCCCTGCTAGCATTGATAAAAAGATAGATCATCACTTGAAAAAAGTGCTACATTTCTCGAGTAGCACTATGAGCTTTACTTTTCCGGAGTTACAAACTATCTTGTTTCATCCACCTCATTGCAACACTAAACACGCGGAAACAATCGAGAGGATTTTGCACAACTCAAGGCCAACATCTGCCAAAAATCATACTTTTCCTTTCTTCTTTTCAATTTTCCTTTTTTTGTACATATACCCTTCAAGGAGCCTTCTCATTGATGAATCCCACCGCCAATTGCAAAAGGGTGCCCTCCTCTTCGAGTCTTCAACCAACGAACAAAATCAAGTGCAAAATACAGCAACAAAATTTCTACAGGTAAATTTTTTAGTGACTACAACATTCCAGCTCACCTAATCCTAGTTGCAATCCAATCCACACACCTCTAGTACAATGCCGTCCTTGGAAATGAAAGGGTTTATTCGGACCCATAAAAGAGTTAAAATCGAGGCAAGAAGAATTGCCCAAACAATTATGATTGTAGGTAACCGATCTTGTTTTCCCATGAATCCCTTGAGGAAGGGATACAGATGAACAATGACCCACAAAGCAAAGAAAAGTTTACCAAACAGTGGACCCCAAGATTCGTAGCCATTAGTGATGGCATCTGAAACGCCGACAATGACTCCAATTATGTTTAGGATGAGCAGAGTCAAGGGAGGGATTAACAGTGATGTCCACTTAAAGAGGTATAGCTCAGAGAATTCTCCATCATCTCCGGCTTTGGATGTGACCGTGAAATTTGTGCCGACTCCAGCCAAAACTTTTAGTAGACCCTGGAAGAGAGCAAACAGGTGACAGGAGACCCCACCAATTACCCAGAAATGCTCATTTCTCCACCAGTCGTGGCTGCCGACACCACCCCACCGCATCTCAAGGATGCCTGTAGCCGCAATAGATATAAAGAGTGCCATGAAAATGAGACTAGCATAGTTGCTCATCTGCAACAATGTTGAAAAGGTAAAGTCAGCAATGGTCTTGTTGCAATCAAGCAAAATCAATTGCTCGAGCAAGCACAGAACTCCTGGAAGTGTGGTGGAACTTACCTCAGGGACAATAAACTTTCCTGTTAGAAGACAAACGGCTGGAAGAGTACAATATGCGATCAAGGGAATGGAAGTCAAAGGATAGACGACCGAGTTGATGTAATAAAAAACCGCTCTAACCATTTTAAGCCACAGCCATACCCATACCATATCGGACAATGCCTGCTCAAAAGGATCTCAACCTTTCCAAGAGCCCAACGGAGAACCTGATGCAGGCGATCTGATAGGTTTATTGGAGCTGAACCCTTGAAAGCGGGCTGCTTAGGCACGCAGTATACAGATCGCCAGCCATGACAATGCATCTTGAAGCCCGTTAGAATATCCTCTGTAATGGACCCATATATCCAGCCCACCTAAGGGATAGTTACAAGTAGACAATAAGCGCAATGCAAAGTAGACAATCTTGATACAGTATCAAAAGCAGTGACTTCTGCTGAAATTGTAAGATCTTTACCTCTTTTCCCCATTCCGTTTTGTCCTCATAACCACAGCTAACGACATGAATGGCTTCTTTCAAAAGTGATGCAGTAGTGGCTCCCTTTGGGGCACCACCTTCTTCCATCAGGGTTGTAGCTATAAAAACTGGGGATTGACCGAATTTCTTCTCGAACTTTACTCGGGACATTAGTGATGATTTTTCATTGTCTATACCTGAAATATAGTTCCAAAAAGTACGTATCATTTTGCATCTATCCATTTCTATTATAAGAAATAACAAGCAAGCGCCATAAGACTACTATGTGAAATCACAATCGTAGAAATGAATGCAGCGTAAAAAATAAAGATTTCAGATAAAGCATATATTTGGAAAATCAACTACTTGATACAAGTGGAACAACATGCAAGTCCAAAGATTAATTTAGATAGAAAATGGCACCTTCAATTCCCTCTTCAATATTTTTCAGTGCATGAATCTGCTTTGAAGCCTCCCTGTTCCTCCGTGTCTTCTTTTGCTCATCGGACTTCATTTTCCTACCTCTTTTTCTAGATCCACAACACAAGCAGCACCAATTTGGCCAACAGTTACATGTTTTCCCGGGAGGTTTCTTTTTTATTGGGGCATCATATCCATACAAAGCCTGCCTCCAGAAGACACAACCAGTTCCGACATAAATTGGTCCTTGTTTACCATCCAAACCCTTCATATTTATCTGGATTCAACAGTATAGACATAAGTATATATGAATAATTTGCTTTTTTCTGAAAAAAGGAAAGGAAGAACATTACGATATTAATGAGGCCTATATATATGTTTACTTACATCAAAATATACTACATTACGATTTGAGTATCTATCATGACGACCTATCCCGTCAAATTTCTGTGGAAATTGCACATAACATATCTTCTTGCCCGAAATTGGATCCATCATGAAGCACATGGCTTCTCGAAGAGCCTTGCTGTTGTTTACATAATGATCACAATCCACGTTCAGCAAATAAGGGGCATTTGTGATGACTGCTGAGACCCGCACCTTGATTAACGACTCACAAAATAGCAGGTAATTCAGCAACTTGAGAGAGATGATATAAACAGCTGAGAAGTAAGTCCAGACTTTGAAGGGTACTTCGGGTAGACAGGGATTCATACCAGAGCATTCATGGCACCAGCTTTCTTGTGATGATCAAAACCAGGTCTCTTCTCGCGAGAGACATAAACTAGCCGAGGTAATTCATTTCCTTCAACATCACGGTCACCATTTTGGCCAAGGAAAACCTGCATAAAGATGATTAAATGAAAGACGAATTTAATTTCTCTGAATGTAAGCCAACTTCATAAATCTTATGCCACAAATAATAGAAAAATTCCCGAAAGCAGCATCCACCTGGATCATTGCAGGATGATCTCTGACATTGTTCCCAGGCCACGGAGTGCCATCCTGCATTGTCCAACCCTCTTCAGGAACTTTCTGTGCCATTGCCACCAACCCATTTATCCGAACTTTGAACTCTTCATATTCTCTCTGCAACAATAAAGGTGAGAGAGCCAATATAAGACATCTAGAAACAAGCAGTCTCCTTGATTATGTAAAAGGCAAAGACGCCACATTGGCTTTCACACACAAGAGTAGATAAAAGTCACACAACAAACTTGAAAAGGTTAAAAGCTGAAGACCTTCATGGCGCCGCGTTCTCTAACACATAAGTAAGAAAAGCCTCGACGCACACTATAAATGCTACATCACATGGACTACTCAAAAGCTGAGCCTTTTTCAGGTGGTAATGTGTTTATGAAGTCTCTAATTACATGCAATTAGTCCTTCACAATGATCGACCGAAAAGATAACAAAAAAAACCTTCGGCAACATCATAACATCAAAGAAAAGATCGAACCACACAGCATCTCGATAGCCATTACGAGCAACATGGTCCGCAAAAGACTTTAACCCATCCGAAGTCGGACACTAGCATCTTAAACCCCCGAACCAAAATTTAACCACGACTTGCGAAACAGCTCCAAACCCATCCGAAACACACAACATCTAACCGAATGCCGAATCAACTTCGCAGTCACCTGTTCGCCGGAACTTCGATTTTGTAGATGACTTCCTCGTCCTCACCAGTCTCCTCTTCCAGGTGCTTCTCCTTTCTGATGATCGCCTTCTCCGTCGTCTGGCCAGCACAAACAAAGAAGCCCAACCCCCTCAGCCTTTAAAAAAAAAAAAAAAAAAAAATCCCCCCAAAAAAAAAAAAAAAAAAAAACCCAGGTCTGATTTGCTCGCGGTGGTTCGCCGGTAGGAAAGAGGGAGGGCAGAGAGAGAGGGAGGTCGTGGTCCTCTCGCCAGTCCCGTGCAGTGGTTCGTCGATTGCTTGCGGTCCTCTCGCCGGTCCCGTGCGGTGGTTCGCCGGTCGGAAAGAGGGAGGGCAGAGAGAGAGAGAGAGAGGGAGGTCGCGGTCCTCTCGCCGGTCCGGTGCGGTAGTTCGTCGGTTGCTGGCGGTGGTTCGCCCGTCGGAAAGAGGGAGGGCACAGAGAGACTGGGAGGTCGCGTCTGTTCGTCGGAGAGAGAAAGAGAGAGGGAGGGAAGAGTGAGAGAGGCGAGAGAGGCGAGAGAGGAGAGAGAGAAAAACCCAGCAAATTCGAGTGAAGAGAGAGAAAAAATTTTGAGCGGGAGGAGTACGATGACCGTCCTTTCTTCGCGGTGGAGCCGAGCCGAGCCGACCAAAAATCAGCGCCTTCCTTTTCTAGCGGGTCCCGCTCGGGGACACGTGCTAGTATTTCATTGGTTTGTGCGCACCAGGTCAGCGGATGACCTGGCGCGCACGAACCACTGAATATTTTCTCCCTACGTGGTGGTTGAGTCAAGGGGTTGAAAATCGCTCATGACGCGTTTAATAATATTTTTATTTTGGAAATAATTTTTTAATAGAAATAATTATTTTTTGTTTCTATTTTTAAGAATAATTTTTTAGTATAAAAACACGCTTGACAATTGTATAAAATTTCTACTTCCAAGAAAGAAGTGTATTTAATAAAATTGTATAATTTTTGTTATTTCTTTTAATTTTTTAATATTTTTTTATTTTTTCTTTTCTCTCATTCTTCCTCTTTCTGGCCGATCGCTAGCGGCCGACAATTGGCTGGGCGAGGTCCAGCGAGCTCGCCAAGCCTCACCTGACCATCGCAAGGCTCGGCCTCACCAGATCTAAGCAAGGCCGAGCCTCACCAGATGGCCTCGGTGACCAAGCGAACCTCGCCAAGCCATCAACAAGGCTCAACCTCACCTGGGTTGGGTGAGCTAGATCTGGCAAGGCTGAGCTTGCCTAACCACCAGCGAGGCTCGGCCTCACCGATCTAGGCGAGGTCGATTTCGCCCAACCTGTGTGAAGCCGAGCCTCGCCGTGGCTCGGCGTCTCTAAGGATCGGCGATGCTCCAGTGAGGTTACAAGCCCTCGTCTAGCCAGCCGACGCTAGCCATGACCAAAGTCGGTGATCGGCCAAAAGGAAGAAGAAAAAGAAAAGAAAGAGAAGAAAAAAAAAGAGGAGAGAGAAAATTTGTTTTTAGAAATTGTTCCCGGGAAGAAGAAATTACTTTTTTCTATTTCTTGTTTTTGTTCAAATCTGTTCCGAACAAAAGTTTTACCAAACACGTTTCTGTTCTTTTTTTGTTCCCTAGAACAAAAGAAAAGAAATTTTTGTTTCAGGAAACAGAAACACTTTTTAACAAATAGGCCCTAAATGTTTGTAATCATAAATGAGTCTTGTATTGAACTCTTGTAGCGCTTTTCTTTTATACCATGATGCACTTCTTTTATACCATGCTCGGTGGAAATCTCTCCTGAAAACCGCTACCAGCAATCCTTGATCATGCGTCGGAATTGCACTTTCCCCCCGCCTTTTGCAGCCGAGAATTTGGATCAATCGAGAGATCCTGAATCGTGGGTTCTCGAAAGGTCCCCAGCTTGTTGCATTAGCACGTTATTTTCCTTGAGACATCGGAGTAACACGACCCGCTATCAGGACCACTCGGACAAAAGCTCGTTGCAATTTGCTCGCCCTCTTCCTGATTTCCTTCCCGTCCTGACTGTCCAAGTCCATGATGATCCTATGGACAGTCTCAGCAATGGCTTGTCTCAACACTAATTCTTGTATTGTCTTTTTCACTCCCCAACCAATCTTACACTTCCGCTCGACCTGCTTACCATTGGGATCTTGATCCAATAAGAATGGGAAGACGAGCATTCGACTGAAGAGGGTTCAGCACCCGTGATGCATCTAGAAACCTCCAACCGAAGAGTGGTTCAGCACCTTCGACTTATCAGACCGGGCACCACTAGACCCCTATTGCTGCAAACGCCTTCTTTGACCCAAGCACCGGTGTCCCCACTCGCCCGCAAGAACGTACTCCCCCCTTGCGCACTCCCACCAGGTCACTCGAGACCGATAGGAAACTCGCCAGAAAAATAAACAGGACGGAGGCTTCCGGTTGAGAGTTTGGCCACCAGAAGGATTTTGAGATGCCAATAGGGAGGAGTTAAGTTTACCAACATAGATTCACAGAACTTACCAATGGGTTAAAATCACTGAATTTTATACGAAATTACCAATTCTCTTTTAGTCTAGGTAGCAATTTTTTTAGATTGCTTCAAAGGCACTTATTGTTCCTATAAGTTAATGACCTGTACTTGCATAATTTTCCAACAGGGTAAAGTGACCAACTTTTATATGAAATTATCGCCACTTTGGAAATATAATGACCATTTCGTTGATTTACCAATATTTATCTTGCGGAGCTTAAGTTACTAACTCTTTTCTCAAACTATTTTCTCTTATTTCAATCAGTTATCAACATCGATTTGGTTGTTTTCAATTGCTAACCATTCCAATAATTTACCAACAATCTTCCAAGATATTTTCCAAAGCATTATAAATCTTCCAAAATAAACTTAGAAAGTAACTAATAGTCATATGAAATTATTTGTTCTTACTTTTAGTCTTCTTACTAGTGTTTATTTCATTGTTTCAAAAGCACCAATTGTTGCAATAACTGTTCCAATACTTCTTTAAGAGTTCACCGACAGGTTAAAGTTACTGCCATAAGAAATCATCAGCTCTTTTCATCATTACCAAAAGGTCCAAAACTTCAACTAATTCATATTTGTTTGCCAAGTTTAAGTTACCAAGTTTTATATAAATATGAATTACTTGTGGTACTAACTCCTATACATAAACTTTCAATTCTTTTTTTGGTTATCGTAATATGTTTGTAGCCGATTCAATAATATGTTGGTAAATTATTAAATTAATTGATAAATTATCGGTTTAGAATTTATAATTGTGTAGAAAAACTAATAACTTTAACACATCGCTAATATGTTAAAAGAGATGTTGGTAAATTTTAAGAACAATTGGTAAATTGAAAAAAATCAAATAGTTGTGGTACTTTTTTTAAAAGTGCTAGGAAAATGTTAACGTGCCTGACGGAGCAATCAAGTTGCCAACCGACTTTTTGGCCAACACTTTCACGAATTTAATGGTACGGAAAATGATATTATGATTTTTAACCCACAGAACACGATAATTGTTTTTCTTACTTAAATCAATAGAAAACTTAAAGCGCGAAAGGTAACTATTTTATTTCAAAATTTGATTTTTCTATTTCTATTCTTTAAACGAGAATTTTAGCAAAAATACGTATTTGATAATAATATAAAATTTGTGTTCTCGAAATATACATTCATTTCACAATAACACAAAATTTCTCTCTCTTAGATGGCCACTGAGTAGTGGGTGGGTAGTTGGCTAATAACGAGGGCAAGCGATAAGAATTTTATTTATTTCTCATTTTTGTTCTAGAAATAGGGAAATAAATAATTTTAACTTCTCATTTCTATTTAAACCATTTCTAAATTAAAGTTTATTTTTCAGAAATAGAAAAATGAAATTCATTGCCAAACGGATTTTTATTTTGAACTTGTATTCGGAAACAAAAAAATAAAACATAATTTCTAGAAACGGAATGATTATTATGCACAACCTTACTGTCGTATGTTAAAAATGACTGACATTTGAAACTTGCTTTGATGTACATAAAATATACAAATTACGTACTAATAGACCAACAGGTTCATTCTTATCTAGAAACTTTTGTATTATTAACCAAATAGAATTTGCTCTATTTAATAAGTTACAAACAACATTAAGAAATTACTTCTCACTGTCAAGTTTAAAAACTTCACGGAGGTTGGAATTGATAGGCCGGACAAAAACATTCTATCGCCAAAATCATGAGGGAAGCAAAATTTAAGGGTGTGATGCTCGTACAGTAAGCTTTAACCCTCGCAAAATTGCCAGCGAACAATAACAGGCAATGTTCAACAAGAGATTGGACTATTGATGTACTAACCACTAGTGTCATGAATTTTTGCAGCATCGCGCGAAATGTCGCTAATGAAGGCCCCGATATTAGTCCCAGACGACCCATCCTGTCCAATCGCATGGCGGCATAACTCTCGAAGGCCTTCGACCCTCCTCCTCAGTTCTCTGCTCTCGCCGTCACCTGAATCCATGAACTTGCGCACTAGCCCTGCAATGTCGCCCTCACCCTCGCCCACCCTCCACCCAACCTTCCAATCGTCCACCACAAGCTTGCAATTGAGACCTTGGTCCATGGCTATTGGGTACGCCAGGAATGGAAGCCCTGCATAGACACCCTCCTGGATTGAGTTCCAGCCGCAGTGGGTCCAGAACCCCCGACCGATGGATGCGTCAATGCCCTCAACTGGTCGCACCACGGCACCACGATCCCCATGTCGCCATCAGGCAACAGTTCCTTCAGTCTAGAAGCCTCATCACGCGCCACCCACAAGAACCGAACATTACTGTCGCGCAACCCTGCCGCAATCTCATCCATTTTGGGGCTTGAGACCGAAAGGAAGCTGCCTAGGGACAGGTATAAAACAGAGCTGCCTGGCTGGCGGTCCAGCCAATTTAGTATGTAATTCGAGTCGCTGCTCGAGCGAGGATTGCCTTCGAGCTCAAAGTACGGGATCGATGGACCAATGGTATAGATAGGAAACGACAGGCTCGGCTTCAGGGCTTCGACTGTCTGAGATTCGAACTCGTACACAGAAGAAAGCAACAGGTACTGTGCTCGAGGGACCCAATTGAACATTAGGCGGACCATCTGCATAACACTTCCATCGACCAACAACACCGACCGTGTTGGAGGAATCCCAGGAACGGAATCCTCCTCTTCATTCCCTTTTTTTGTGACAAAAAGGAAATTACTTAGTAAATATTGTGAAATTGCATCGAATTGTGCATCGAAACAGCAATAACAACAGCTAATTGATTTACGATTTTTTGTGCAGAAGATTTATCGCGTTATTGGCAAAGCTCAGAAATCTAACTAGTTTTAAAGCACGATGGCTGACCTGACAAATTCTGTGGTAAATGGCCATCCTGCTCATGAAGTTGTAATTGGTACAAGGAGGAGAAATTTGAGGCCGCAGTTGTCCAAAATGAGGCCACCGGAATGTTCCTCTGGTTCCCTACACGGACCGCCCAGGACAGGAACGTGTCGGCCACAATGAGGGTCGGCGGAGGGCAGAGCTGATCGAGCACCTCCTCGAACGGGGCTTCCATCTTCGTGGAGACAGCCTCCATGAACTCCGAGAAGTGCTGTGCACGGACCCTCTCAGACGGGAGCACGTTCGGGATGGTGGTGAAGGATACGTTGCTCAGCTTCTGGTCGGAGTCTACGAGGCTGAGCCACTCCTCGGTGAGGACGAGCGTGACGGTGACGTGCGGGGCTCGGGAGGCCAGGATCTTGCACAGGTTCATCACAGGATTGATGTGGCCGCGTCCGGGATACGGCATCGCCACCATGTGGCAGGTCGACGCTTGGCGGTCCATTGGAGCGACTAGGCCCGTCAGCAGGGGCGATGGCAAGGGGCCGAGCGAGAGACGAAGCGATCAAATTCAGGGCAAATGCCGAGAATCAAGGGGAAACAATTTGACGAAGGGAAGTGATGGCGTCACGCCTTACCAAATGAATTAGTCCGATCGACGCAAAACAAACATATGGAGCCGAACACGTCTTTTGTGGTGTGTATTGCCTCTTCAGCTTGTGGCAGCGGACACGAAAGGCAGGAATAATTCAACGTGGGTCCTTAAAATTTCCATTTCTGTCGTGGTGCACGAGACGGTCGACCATGGTGTTTAATAAACTTTACCGAAGGAGTCACATGTAGGGGTGGCAAATGAGTGAGTCGGGTCAGGTTGGGTTGAAAATGGGTCGATCAATATTTGACCAATTTAATCCGTTTTGGCCCATATTTTTTGTAGTGTAAATTTAGAACCCATACCCAACCAAACCCGCACTCTGAATTCGTATTGCTAAAATCTATTTTAATATTTTAGGAAAACCCATTTCTATTATATGTCAATTGGATTAAAACTTCAAATTAAATTAAAAATAGTAAATAAAATAAAATAAGTAAAAAAAACTACAAATTGAAATATTTATAAAAAATTAGACTATGCACATGATTCTCTTATTTGAAGTGAACATACCATTGAATAACTAAAAATTGTAACATAATTTTTTTTAACTAAACCCAAAAATCTCATTTTTATGATTTTTTTATAAAAAAAGTATTATTAAAATATTTGTATGCAATACACATTTAATGGAAAATTTTTATCATTCTTTTTAAAATATTTTTAAAAAATCGAATTTTTAATTGTTTAAATATTTTTATTTTTTAAAATATAATTTTTTATTTTTAATAATTATTTTTTATTTTTCTCTTTCTCTTTTCTTTTTTCTTCTTCTTCGGGTCCGTCGACCATGATGACTGACGACGGCCGACAATTGGCCAAAGGCGAGATCGAGCTCGTTGGCATCGATTGGGCTCGATCTCGCCGATCCGGCGAGGCCGAGGCCCCGCCAACGCCGACAAGCTTGAGTCTTGCCGATCGGTGAGATCGAGCCTCGCCCGACGTCGACGAGCTCGAGTCTCGCCAGATCCGGTAAGGCTCGAGCCTCGCCAAGGCCAAGCCTCGCTAGATTTGGCGAGACTTGAGCTTGCCGACGTTGGGTGAGGCTCGATCTCGCCGATCCGGCGAGGCCGAGGCCTCGCCCGGCGCTCAGTGTCGACAAGGCCACGCCGACATCGACGAGCTCGAGCCTCGCCAGATCCAATAAGGCTCGACCTTGTCGACGAGCCTCGCGGATCTCGGCAACACTCGAGCTCGCCGACGTCGGGCGGGGCTCGATCTCATCGATCTAGTGAGGCCTCGCCGCCTCGAGCTCTTCTCGCCAAATTTGGCGAGGCTCGAGCCTCACTTGGCCTATTGCCACTGGCTAAGGAAGGATTTCAAGAAGGAAGAAAAAGAAAAAAAAAGAAATATGAAAAAAAAAAATTATAATTTTGATTTTTATAAAAAATATATATTTTTTTATAATTTTAAAAAATGCCATGGGTTTAAACTTTAAAGTGGGTTTCTTAATAACCCATTTATATCCATTTCTTTTTGCGTTTTGCTTTCTCAAACCCATTCATGACCAATATTTAACTTTTACTTGACTCATTTATGACCCACATTTAACTTTCACTTGACCCATTTAACTAAAAAGGAGTCATAATATGGGTTTATGACCCATTTTGCCAGCTCTAGTCACATGTTCCCTACATGTGGACCTACCAAATAGGTGGATCGAATCAAGTTTGAACTGGGTCATAAATGATATGATCCAAATAGATCAATTTAATCTGTTTTGACTTATTTCCACTCGACCCGACCCATACCGGTCACACTAACATATTTAACGCAATTTACAAAAAGAAATAGAGTGAGTAATCATAAGATCCAGTGAAGACGAGAGAAACTAAAGATAGAGGGAAAACCTGGTGTAGGGATAATATTGGAGTGAGAAGTTGCCAACGTTCAATTTCTCTTTGGTGTGAAATCATTGGTATTCCTTGGTTGTGGAGAAGAAAAACTTACATAACCAACGAGGGGCCAATGGGGCTTGTGGGTACCAGCCCTCATTAGTGGAAACACCCCTTGCCCACCGCCTGGTAGCCTACACTAGGTTTTCCCCAAGGGTCAATTGAATGTGTAAGTAAGCACAAGATCTAGTGAAAGCGAGAGACACTGAAGACAGAATCGAAATGAGTTGGTTATAATTAAATTATAAATTCATTTATGACCCATTTACCCAACTAGATAACTCATTTAACATCTATATAACCTACAAAATGGGCTGATGATTCTTTTTTATGGGTCTACTTACATAATAGATATGACTGACATGTTTGATTTTCCCCTAACATTGTCTTTCTCGTTTTTTGCTCGAAAGACTACCATAAAGATAGAATTCAATTCAGTTGACACTTTGGCATAGGGACGACCCCGTATTTGTCACGATGTTTTCCACCAGACGCAATCATGCGGCATAGCGTGCTCAGTAGGGCCGAGGGATGGTGTAGTCAAAGAAGAGCTTCTCACATGAAGTGCAAAGCTCCCGCAGATTTGACTAATTGACAGCTATAAACGTTTTAATGCGGTGCTGATTTAGAGAGAGCTTTGCTTTACTGGTGTTCGAGCTTGTATTAATGCAAACCACTGCGCACGAAAGCATCGATGCTTCATTCGGATGATCCGCCCTCCAGGAGGGCATTTCGCGTTGACCCTTGAAGTTCCTTCACGAGGGAAGAAATCACTAGACGCCTTCCTTCTTCTTGATTCACCAACCGATCCTCCGATCCTCCCCGATCAGCTGGCGGTTCAAGACTTCATCCTAATTAATTGGGATGATAAGCATTTTTTTGGGCCGGGGGGGGGTGCGGGGGGTGCGGGCGCTGTCAGCAAGGACGGCATGAGTTCCATTTAAGGTATTAAGGAAACAGCCAATCGCTTTTGCGGTGAAACGATTTGATAAAGTGAAGTGATGGGGTCACGCCTTACCAAATGAATTTGACGGATCGATGCAAAACGAAGATATGGAGCCGAACACGCCTTTTGTGGTGTGTATGACTCCTCGGCTTGAGGCGGCGGACACGAAAGGCAGCAATAATTCAACGTGGGTCCCCGAAATTTGCATTTCTGGCATGCTAGTTCGAGACGGTCGACCATGCTGTTTAATAAACTTTACCGAAGGAGTCACATGTAGACTCATCAAATGGGTGGGTCGACTCATATTTGATCCATTTAACCCATTTTCGACTCATATTTATATAGTATAAATTTAATGATTAATACCCGATCCGATTTATACCTAACACATACCCACCCGACTCGTATTGCTAAAATCTATTAATATTCAATGAAAACCCACACTTACTATATGCTAATTGGATTAAAACTTCAAATTAAAGTAAAAATAGTAAATAAAATAAAATAAAGTTTAAAAAACTATAAATTGAAATATTTATAAAGAATTAGACCATACACATACTTCCCTTGTTTGAAGTGAACATACTATTAAGTAACTGAAAACTATAACATGAAAAATCTTTAATTAAACTTACGAAAACTTATTTTTATGATATTTTTTATTTTTAAAAAACGTATTAATATTTTTTATTTTTAAAAAAACGTATTACTAAAACACTTTCATGCAATACAAATTTAATGGGAAAATTTTATAATTATTTTTAAAATATTTTAAAAAAATCGAATTTTTAATTTTTTATATATATTTTTAAAAATATAATTTTTATTTTTATTTTTAAATATATATTTTATTTTAAATATGAGTTTTAGTTATTATTTTTTCTTTTTCTTTTTTCTCTTTTTTTTTTCCTTCTTTTTTAATCTATTGTTGGCCATGATGACGCGCAACCAAGCAATTACGCTCGCTTGAGCTTGCCCAACACCGGCAAGCTCGACCTCGCCGCTTAAGCCTTGCTCGACACCGATGGGGCCTCGGCCTTGCTAGATCTAGTGAGACTCAAGCTCGCCCAACACCGGCGAGCCGGAGTCTTGCCCGATTCGATGAGGTTCGATCTAGTGAGGATGAGGCCTTGCCCAACGCTGGCAAGCTTGAGTCTCACCAGATCTGGTGAGGCTTGAGCCTCGCTAGTCATCTCGTGAGGCCGAGGCCTCGCCCGACGCCGGCGAGCTCGAGTCTCGCTAGATCCGATGAGGCTCAAGCCTCGCTAGTCATCTGCGAGGCCAAGGCCTCGCTCGATGTTGGCAAACTCGAGTCTCGCTAGATCCGGCGAGGCTCAGCCTCGCCGCTGTTGGCGACCATGAGCTTGCATGCCGACGAGCTCGAGCCTCACCTAGCCTGTCACCAATCATCACTGTGCAAAGAACCAACTAAGGGAGGAAAAAGAAAGAAAAAATTAAAAAGAAAAAAAGAAAAGAAAATTAAATATGAAAATTAATTATAATTTTGATTTTTTATTAAAAAATATTTTTATAAAGTTAAAGAGGAAAAGATTATGTGGAGCTTGGGTTGGAAATTTATAAATGGGTTCTAAAGTTCTAACCCATTTGATATTTTAAATGGGTCAAAAATGGGTCAGAATTTATGATCCATTTTCAACCCATTTAAATCAGACTCACTTTTTTGACTTATTTTTAGTTGGGTTTTTAAAAGCCTATAACTTATTTCCAACCCATATAAATAAAATATGAGTCCAAAAATAGGTCTATGACCCATTTTGACACCTCTAGTCACATGTTGTTCCCTACATATAGACTTGCCAAAGGAGTGGATCGAATCGAGTTTAAATCGGATCATAAAGGATACGATCCACATAGATCTATTTAATATGTTTTGACTTATTTCCACCCGACCCGACCCATATCGCTCACACTTACATATTTAACGCAATCTACAAAAAGTCATAAAGTGAGTAAGTACAAAATCCAATGAAGACGAGAAACTAAAGATAGAGGGAGAACCTAGTGTAGGGATGATATTGGAATGAGAAGTTGCCAACATTCAATTTTTCTTTGGTGTGATATTGTTGGTAATCCTTGGTTGTGGGAAAGAGAAAACTTACACGACCAACAAGGAGCGGGTGGGGCTTCCGGGTATCGGCCCTCATCAATGGAAACACCCCTTGGCTACCACCTGGGGCTTGCGGGTATTGGCCCTCATCAATGGAAACACCCCTTGGCTACCACCTAACAGCCTACACTAGGTTCTCCCCAAAGGGTCAATTGAATGTGCAAGCACGAGATAGAGTGAAGGCAAGAGACACTAAGAAATAGTCAAAATGAATTGATTCTAATTAAATTATAAACTCATTTATGACCCATTTATCCAGCTAGATAACCCATTTAACATCTATATAAACTAAAAAATGGGCTAATGATTCATTTTGATGGGTCTACTTACATAATAGGTATGATTAACGTGTTTAATTTTCCCCTAACATTGTCTTTTTCGTTTTTTGCTCGAAAGAATACTGTGAAGATAGAATTCAATTCAGGATGATCAAAGAAACATTAATAGCACGAATACTGGTCGAGAGCCACAATCGGCACGCTTCTATCATGAGTTGGAATTTGCACTTTCCTCGAGCCTTTTTGCGGCCAAGCATTCGGATCAATGGAGAGATACCAAATCGCGAGTACTCGAGAGTCCGCGGATTCTTGCATTAGCACATTATTTTCTTCGAGATGTCGCCGATGAAAGCATTGATGTCAGAGTGAGACGACCCGCCATTCAGGATTGCTTGGCCACAAGCCTGTTGAAGCTCGCTTGCCATCTGCCTGATTGCCTTCCCATCCTCACTGTCCAAGTCCATGAACCTCTGGACAATCTCAGCAATGGCTTGTCTCGGCACCAATTCGTCCCTCGACTTCTTCACCCTCCAACCAATCTTCCAGTCCTGCTCCACCTGCTTACAGTTGGGGATTTGATCCCAAAAGATCGGGAAGGCAAGCATCGGGACGCCGGCGAAGACAGCTTCCAGAGTGGAGTTCAACCCGCAGTGTGTCCAGAACCCTCCGACTGCAGAGTGGCTCAGCACCTTCAACTGATCACACCAGGGCACCACCAGACCCCTGTCGCCGCAGAAACCGTCTTTGACCCAAGAATCGCCATCTCGGCTCGCCCACAGAAACCGAACTCCGCTGCTGCGCACTCCCGCTGTGAGCTCCTCCATTTGGTCGCTCGAGACCGATAGGAAACTCCCCAGAGAGATGTACAGGACGGAGGCTTCCGGTTGAGAGTCTAGCCACCGAAGGTAATCGGGACGGTCATTTCGAAACGCTGGCAGGGAGGATTTAGCTTTGAGTTCCATGTAAGGTATTAAAGGTCCGACGGTGTAAATAGGGAGCGGAAGTTCGGCCTTGAGAGCATCGACAGCACGGGCTTCGAGCTTGTAAAAGGTGGTGAAGATTATATACTGAGCTTTCGGCATCCAGGAGAAGCATTCCAGTGCTCTGTGCAAAGTCGCTCGGCCTTTGCCTTCAAAGAACGTCGGAAGATCGACCAAACGGGTCGGTGGAAGTCCTGGTATGTAGTCTACGAGCTCATCTCCCCGTTCTGTTGTGCAAAACACATCAACAATATCCATCAATCAATTCACAAAATCAGAAAGAAAAAAAAAAGTAAAAAAGGCATCTTCTCCGATCAAACCGCACCTGCCAGATCAATGGGGAAATGGTTGTTCTGAGCAAGGAGGTCAAAGTGATGGAACACCGAGAACACCGAGACCGACATGGTCCAGAACGATCCCACCTGGATCTTCCTCTTGTTCCCGATCCGGACTGCCCAGAAAAGGTACGTGTCGGCCAAGATCGTGGTCACTGGCGTCTCGAGCCGGTCGAGAAGTTGCTCTACAGGAGCCTCCATCTTCGTCATCACCGCTTCTATGAACATGGGGAAGTTCTCCGCACGGGCTCGCTCGGACGGTATGACATTGGGTATGGAGGCAAACCGGACCGCATCAGGCTTCGGTTCGGACCCGATGAACCCCAGCCACTCTTCCGTCACCACAAAGGTGATGAGAACATCAGTCGTCGTCGACGCGAGGAGCTTGCAGAAGTTCATCATGGGGTTTATATGGCCTCTTCCCGGATACGGAATTGCCATCACATGCGCCATCCTCGCCGCCCCGGCCTGTGACCGCGAGAGATCCATTGACTCAACGGCTCAAGGAACTCCTAGTGAGAAAAGGAAAGAGAAGAGATCGATGCAACTGGGACCAGGTTACTCAGTGTTAGTGGATAGGAGCAGGATTTAGACTGACTGGTGATAACAAATTCATGATGGTTCTCTCTTTTATATTTAGCTCTTGTAACCAAAACGAAAAAGACAAAAAAAAAAAAAAAAAAAGAATCAATCGTTCAATAGGCACCAGAATTGCGCCATCACATTATCAAAGGAGGCTAAATGGGTGGAATGCGCTATCATTCAATGTTCACTCTCATTTCTCAGTTGACACTTCGGCATAGGGACGACACCGTATTTGTCATGATGTCTTCCACCAGACGCAATCATGCGGCATAGCGTGCTCAGTAGGGCCGAGGGATGGTGTAGTCAAAGAAGAGCTTCTCACATGAAGTGCAAAGCTCCCGCAGATTTGACTAAGTGACAGCTATAAAAGTTATAATGCGGTGCTGATTTAGAGAGAGCTTTGCTTTACTGGTGTTCGAGCTTGTATTAATGCAAACCACAGCGCACGAAAGCATCGATGCTTCATTCGGATGATCATTCCTCCAGGAGGGTATTTCACGTTGTCCCTTGAAGTTCCTCCATGAGGGAAGAAATCACTAGACGCCTTCCTTCTTCTTGATTCACCAACCGATCCTCCGATCCTCCACGATCAGCTGGCGGTTCAAGACTTCATCCCAATTAATTGGGATGATAAGCATGGGGAGGTCAGCATGGACGGCATGAGGTCCAACTAAGGTATTAAGGAAACAGCCAATCGCTTCCCCACACACTCATGCTCAGGCTTGCAACGATTTCTTCCATTTGGCCTTTCGATGCGGGAAGAGGCTTCCCCGCAACACATACAACATCTTGCGCTGTGAGTCGAGCCATCACTAGTAATTCAGGTCATGCTTGAGATTGGATAGAGGTAAATCATAACTCTGCTCACCAATTGCAGTATTTTAGACTTTGGTTTAATGTTAACTCAACTCATAAGTCTGATCAAGCTTCTATATTTTATTCCAAAGATTTTTTTACGAGTTGGTAAAGAGAGTTATAGGAATTCTGTAAAATTGCATAGTATAGCCATTACATGAATGCAGGGGAAAATATTAAAGCCTATAAGGTCTAGCTTTAGCTCGAGTTCATTTGATTATAGCATAATCAAATATCTTCAATTTTGATGTCCGACATCAGCGTGCAAGTTGAATCAAAGCTCCAGCTTGGCTCAATATCCGCTCGATACACCTCGAACTAGAGATTTTTTTATTATGGTAGGCTAGGTAGGTTAGAATGAAATAGGTGCACTTTCAGGAGAGAAAACGATTGGATTAATAGAATAACCTTATCTAAAATGGCTAGTCCGATTTGACATCATGATATGATGGGGAAACCCAATGGCGAATTGCCTACTCCCTCTCTCTCTCTCTCTCTCTCTCTCTCTCTCATGGCGGCATCAAGAATTCTTTTTTTTTTTTAAAGGAATGGAACAACCAAGTTGTCTACGCTCAAAACAAAAGCTTTCTTCTTGTCGCATTTACTTTTGGTGTTTTTTTTTTTTTTTAACAAACATTTACTTTTGGTGTTTGGACATATCAATTTCTCTCTTTCCTAATTTGTTTTCACTATTTTTTGCAGTCACCTATTTGTCTTTTTTCTCTAAAGCTGAAGATTCCATCGGTGGATTTATAAACCTCATAATGACGAAGGACATATCAATTTCTCTCTTCCTAATTTGTTTTCACTATTTTTTGCAGTCACCTATTTGTCTTTTTCCCAAAAGCTGAAGATTCGATCAGTGGATTTATAAACCTCACAATGACGAATTGTTATTTTCATTGTTTTTCTTAAGTGATTATTGCATGCTAATGTCCCTGGCCAATGCTAGAGATAGCAACCCTAGCGGCACTTAGGCTCGCTTTGGCTCTTGTTTGGATGTCTAAGCTCAGCTTTCCTCGATGTATCGCTTGGTCACTCACTAGTGCACTTAAATTGTAGAGAGAAACGGTGTTTAGAGAGAAAAGTTTTGAAAAAGTGTTTTTATTGCTCAAATGTTGCACGATAAAAATGAAGGAGAGAACATCCCTAATTTTACATGAAACATTCCAATTCCTATCATTGATCATCCCTTGATCAAATGGTGGAGATCCATTTTCCACAACTACTGTCTACCCTATCAAATACAATACTACCATCTACCCCATTAAACACAACAATAATTTTTAATACAAATATACATTTTTAAGAAACCCTAAGCCTATAGTAGTTCAAGACTTATTATGTTCTCTTGGATTATTTATTGGTAAATCAAGCCTTGAAAACCTTGGGACCACAATATCAGCCGAAGAGATTCTCCTGTCTCCATATCATCTCCTTTTGGCCAAACCATTAGTAATATGGTAAGCTCTAACCCTCGCAAAACTGACAATGAACAATAATTCTAGCTATGCTCAACAAGAGATTGAAGTAATAATTAATGTCCTGAATGTTCATCGCACCACTCGAAATGACCCTAATGGAGGTGCAGATATTAGTCCTAGACAATCCGTCCAATCCAATCACATGGTGACATAATTCCCAAAGGTGTTCAACCCTTCTCCTCGATTTTATGCTCTCGCTCTCGCCCGGATCCGTGAACTTGCGCACTAGCCCAGCGATGTCGCCTTTACCGACCCTCCACCTAACCTTCTAATCGTTCACGATGATCTTGCAATTGTGACCTTGGTCCATGGCTATCGGGTACGCCAAAAACGGAAGCTCCACGTAGACGCCCTCCTGGATTGAGTTCCATTTACAGGGGTCCAGAACCCCTCGAACGAGGGATGGGTCAGTGCCCTGAATTGGTCGGACCACAACACCACAAATCCCCGAGTCGCCTCTGGGAAACGGCTCCTTCAGCCTAGACATCTCGTCGCGCGCCACCCACAACAATCGATTATTCCTGTTGCGCAACCCCGTTCCGTATCATCTCATTTGGCCAAATGAAAGGAAGCTACCAAGGGACATGTGCAAAATAGAGCTACCCAGTCGGCGGTCCAGCCACTTTATGCAATTCGAGTTGCTGTTCAAGCATGGATTGTTCCATGCTCCACATAACTATAACCGGAAACCTACCCATCGAAATAGGTCCCAATTTTTTAAACGAGAAACCTATCATGCATACTCTGAAATCTAAAATCGGACATGTTCCCAATCGTCCAGTTCTTGGGTTCCAGATTCTCCTTAGAACCCCAACCATGCTCACCTCTAGTCATTGCTAAAAAAAATTCCAGAAAAATAAGAGAAAGAGGAGAGGGAGGCGGCGCTCTTTCAACAATGAAGTCATGCCTTACCGAATGAATTTGTCTGCTCGAGGCAAAACAAAGATATGGAACGGAACATGTCTGCCGTGCCGTGTATGCTACTTCAACTCTCGATGGCGACACCCAGCAACTCTTCAACGCGGGTCCCCAAAAATTTTCATTTTTTGTTTGCTTATTCTAGATGGTCTTTATTGGTGTTTAATACATGATCAGTGATGACTAATTAGTTTCGCGGGAGCCCATCGTCGGCGATGGAATCTATGGGTAGGGACGATGACAAAGAAGAAAATGTTGGTGAATTGTATTGATAAAGTGGTGAAGAATCAGGGTTGGGCTTTGCTTTTTTGCTACTGGAAACGAATTAGCTGTCTGGCATCCAAAACGGAGAGGCAGAGTCAAAGTGAATAACAAATAGTCTTTCCTTAAAGCATTGATAAGTCGTTTGTACCATTGAAATTTAGTAAAGGAAACCAACAGTAAGTCAGAAATTTTTTTGGTCGGTAGAGAATTTTTATAAATATTCGTGATGAAAGAAGTGGTGTCCTCAGCTATGTAGGCAAAGACATGCCACGGTAGACCATCTGTGCCAAGTAAATGTGCGAAAAAAATTTCCACATTTTTCACTTTGCTTTGTCTCGAGACGGTGAACCATTGAATATCGTTGAACAAAGCATCTCTCAAAATTGTAGTGATAGACTTTGTTCATCATGCAAAACCGCTGCCCCAGCAGGCCATAGTAGCGGAGGTAGGTTCTTTCTTGACTGCAACACTCAAACAGCATTATACATAAAGCCATCTGCACAGCCCAAAAAACAAGACAGTAAGTAAAGAAGACGACTGGTTCCAAGGACAGCAAATGAAGCAGCTGGACTAAAATAAGAATTCTGAAAGCATCCCATGACGTAAAGGAGGCCAAGACACATAAAGGAAGAAGGAAAAAATGTTAAAAAGAATTATAATATGATTTATTTCTCTAACAAATTAGCATGAGAAACTACAAGCAACACATAAATCATTATAACTAGGGACATCGATGAAAGTTGCAATCAAAGATTTTAACTGAGTCCACTATCTAGCTTAGCACCCTCTGTGAAAGCTCTCACCCCTGTTAGCCCAGGAGCAAGTCAATTTTAAAAATCTCTACATTCTGAGGAAACTCAACCCCAGACAATCCCCAGACACACTTGTAGCATTATACGCCATCTACAATATTAATTGCAGAAATGCTTCCAAATAAAAAGATTCTACTTTCAAGCTATCTCGTCTAAAAGCTGCCATATGCCTTACCAGCTGAGTCAGTCAAAATGATGAGGAAAAATATACTTAAAGAGACGATAAACCAGAAGTGTCCACAAGATCTCAACTTTTCATCCTCTCCATATCTACTCAAAATTCATGTGGCACAAGTAACGCACGACAAAGTCTTCCAATAATCATACATTTAAGTACAAAATTGATCAGTCATTTTACTAACAGGAGCATATGAAAAACAGAGACAAATTAGGAAAAGCAGAGGAACTTGTTATGCATCCATGCAAGAAAAACTGAATATAGACACTTAAAATTGCCACAGTTTCAAAATCAGTGGGATACACAAAGGCCACGCTAGTCTATCCTCGTTTACAAATGAATCATAGCATGCAAGGGAATCAGCTCTAAAAGTACAGGCCTAAAAGTGAATTCAAAAGAAAAATTGTATTCAGCTAACTTCACCGCTGTTTGGGACAGAAATCAGCAATATTTACTTTTATTCTCAAAATCTCTGGACATGAGTAATCAACCTTCTTAGAAATCAAGGGCAAGAAAGAAGATAAGAATTCAAACTTGGCTGCGACACATGAAATGTTGTCTCACCTCTTGTCCAGGTTCAAGTTTACTTATTAATAGCTTATGCCCTGCTTCCTCAAAATTGACACTGAACATAATCGTCAGATATATCATTCTCCGGAGATTTACAAGATTCGTCTCAGTCTCATCTTTGATGTTAATCTGTTCACCCTCTTCTGCATCAACTTCCTCAGCAGATGCATCTTCTGAGCCTTCTTCTGACTCTTTTTCCTCTTCAAACTCGTCACCAAGAATGGTTTTCTTCAATTGTTCATAAAGCTTTTCATTCTCCACCAACTGCTGATCAGGCTTAAATATGTCTGGTCCAGAAACAAGTATGACATAAAACAAAAAACAGACATTGGAATATGCAGATTACGGATTATAAGTAGCTTCATGTAACTGGATAGGCAAACAGATACCAAGAGTAAATTCTGGATCGATGTCCCCCTGGAGTGATATCTCGTGTGTTTGTTGATCTTCGTAATCCACAAGGTCCAATTCTGGACGAACTGTGGACTGCATGTACACAAGGAAAATTAAGTTATGATGGTAAGAAGGCTTAGACGTGCATGCTCAATTAGTCTCTCTGGACCAAAAAACGTACTTGCTCACGCTGGTGAGAGATATTGGAGTTAGTGACCTGAAACTTAGCTTTTCTGATGGCAAAGAGGCCTTCAATCAAAAACTGAACTCGCTTATCTATTCCACCTTCATAAAGAATTCCACGAAACCGTTCAAAGGTGCCTGAAGAAATTATCAGAATTAAGGCCATCACACAAGACATTATTGAGAAAAACATAAAAGCGAGGATCGCCAGCATCATACCTGGTAATGCACACACAAGTATGAGTTTGGAAGGTACGACACACCTCTACAAAGCCTTAGGATATCGCAAGGTGACACTCCATATAATGGATGATACAAGCTTATTCATAAGTTAACACTTCCATCTCCTTTGTGATCTCCAGGTCTGATCTGATAAATTCATATGCAGCCACTAAAGAAAAACTCTCCAATAGATTGCCTCACAATTTTAAGGGTAAAAACAAATTGAATCTATCAATTAACCCAATAAATAAGTGCAAGTACAAAGACGACAGAGGAGACTCTTACTACAATGATGATACATGCACACAAGCAAAAAAAGAAGAGCAATGAGATGGATAAACTTCGCCACATATACCAATCATGTAGACATTTAGGAGGTAGGTCTTGCAGTATGGAACCACACTCGGTCACAAAACCAACAGCAACATCCACGCTGTCATCAGTAGGATTTAATAGCAGAACAGTGAGCAGCTCCAAAGCAGCAAGTAATTGAGGCTGTTAAGAATACAACCAAACAAATTAACGTTAGAAGTATGCATAACCAGAGAGAGATGCTCGTGAACTAAGAAATCTGAACATAGAAGGGTGCTGTCATACCTTGTCATTCCACTTATAAGCTCTCTTAAGTTGCAAAACAATTCTTATTAGTAGAAGGTGACCAACCTCTGCAAACTTCGTGTTGACAACAGAAACCAGGTTCGTTGCATTGACCTTATTCACCAAACCGTTTATACTCTTCCTTAAGGCTTCCCACCTCAACCCTTGATACTCAATGCCGCTTTTGTCTTGAACCTCTTTCATCATTCTGGCCAACTTAAATGGTGGGATGTAAACTCCTCCACTGCTTTCCAAGTTTGCAGCATCGGTAACCATATTGCCTTCTCACAATGCTGGTTTTTCTGGTTTCCAACTATCAGCCTTTCTGCCATCTATTCCCTCTTTCTCCTCCTGCTTCGTGTCACTATCATACCTCCTGCGTCTTCTTTCCTGTCCATCTCTCCCCTCATCGTCTTCCCTTGCTCAACGAAATCCTCTCCCCAGGTGTTGCGAGCGGAAAGATCAACACAAACTGAGAAAATCGAAAGAAGAATGGCACTCACTAGGGTGATCTCTTCTTAAAGTGACAATTCCAAATAAAGAAGGAATCCCTCAAGAAAAAACCACCCAAAAAGAGTGACGAAACTCGCCGACCCTTTTCCCAGAATGGGATAATTAACAAAAGACGAACACGAGAAGAAACAGAATTGTTCAGGAACAGAGCCTGTTCAGGAACAAAACCTCGAGAAGAAGAGGAACTCCTTACAATAAAAACCACCCACGAGAGTGACGAAACTCGCCGACCCTTTTCCCAGAATGGGATAATTCACAGAAAAACGAACGCCAGAAGAAACAGAATCGTTCAGGAACAGGGCGACTCGAGAAGAAGAGGAAGGGAGGGAGCGCGTCAAAAGTACCCGGAAAGGTCCCAAGGGTTGAACTTGTAGAAATCCATCGGTGCCGGCACCACTCCTGAGGTTCACCAACTTGTCCTCCGTCGGATGGAGAGCGCGAGAGCCAGAGAGGGAGGCCGGCGAGACCGAGAGCGATAGCGAGAGAGCACGAACATGCCAGAGTCTAGAGAAACGTCTTTCCCTTTCCAAGTTTAAAGTGAAAGACCGTTCGCGTCAAGCAAATTATCCAAAATCAGTTTCCTAAAATAACTCGAATCTCGATTCTATCTTTTTCTTCTAAAATATTTTGCCACATTTTCAATCAATTTCATAACAAAAATCCATTCATCCGGTAAATTAAGATAATGTTCCTAGGTTTCAGTCAGCTTTAAATTCATTTTTGTCTCTTAATCCCGTGATATCAATTAATGAAAATACGTTTCTATTCTTTTCTTTTATTGCATTTATATATAACTCAAATAATCATTATAATGATTTACCCTAGGCTGTATTAAATACAATCAAGCATAAAGATGGAGTAGACAAAAGTGGATGTTTTGGATCACAGAAAAATTGTCCCCCTCACTAAAAAGTCAATGTCTCGCGACCACATAGGAGATAAATTATCGATTATTATTATTATTATTATTATTATTATTATTATTATTATTATTATTATAAGAAATTATCATGTGAACTAGTTTTCATACCGACAAATTTAATCGAGATGTTAAAAAAAAAAAAAAACAGATAACAAGCCAATTTACATATATACTTCCATTGGCATTTATAACTTTCTTCAAAGTAAGATAATACCTCAGCGTAGATTCTACACAATCACATGAAAGAAACAAAGTATCCATATAAAAGAGAAACATGCAAAGATAGTGCTATAATGCAACATGATGATATCCTAATGCATATATTGTTAGGAAATAGAGACACTATAAATATCATAACTTTTTTACGATACTCATGGTAGATTCAACTTTTTTTTCTGATTACTTTAGTGCAATAACTACCGTTTACTTGAGTGCTATAACTTCTTTTTTTCCAATCACCTCACTTGAGTGTAATAATTTTTTAAAAAGTTCACCATATGCTATATTAGGTCGGATTTCCAAGACTTAGTGAACATTTTAAAAAACTTTTGGCATTTAAGTGATTGATTGAAAATTATGGCAATCAAATGGTTATAAAAAAAAAAAGTTAAATACTTAAATGAACGTTGTTTAAGGGATATGGCATCCAATAATATAAAAGAGCAACCGTAGGAAGTGTGATTGAAAGCTGGCATTCAAGATATACCATGAAAAAGCAAAAGTGCCCAATAAACAAGGGGAAATAGTTACTGTATCTGAAAAAAATATACCTCTGGTCTGTCATGCAAAGCAATGGCCAATGCCTACAGAAGGGCGCACCTTGCCAGTGAATAGACTTACTGCAGTATCTACGCACAAATCTTGTCATTTCAGAGTTTTGATATACCAACTTTATTTGAGGTAAAATAATGCGGAAAATAGTTCTACTAATCATCTGAAACTCTTTGATGAATTAATTAATCACTCTTTTGAAAGAAATTCACACGACAATCCATGTATAAAGGTTGGTTGGAGTGACAAATATGTAATTGTTGTTCAATCGATTCCAAAAAGCATCCCATCGAGTTGAAAAGAGCGGGCAGCAGTGACTTGAAAAAAACGAACGCCCCTTACCTGGAACAGGAGTACTTTATATAGAAACAACTAGAACTATATAGCTCCTTTGGCATCAAATAGCTTCATTCAACCAAACCACCAGATCTTCCAAAAGAGAACCTAAATCATAAAAATTCTTCAAAAATACAATTCTATCATCAGAAATAAAGCAAAAGGATAACTTGCTGATTGCCAAATTCAACATAGTGGACGATGATATATATCTGTGATGATAAGCAAGCGTCCCCTCTTCCTACTGCTATATATTACCAGCATATATGAAAAACATTACGGACTGGTAGCTAAGATTTGCCAGCTACCTAGAAGATGATTTGATTTTACCAGCTATCTAGACAACATTAGCCATGTCCAAGCGCAAGTGACAAGTAGTTACTGTTCTCTGCCAGACAAAGCATGCATCGACAAGTATGTGAATCCTGTGACCTGCGTATCAACAGGGTCAAAGCAAGGGGAGACATTCAAAACGATACCGAAGGATATATAACTTGTCTATTCTTTGTCATGAGAACCAGAGAAAGGAAAGAGGACTGTCTTTGTAGTTGCTATTGAAGTTGCCAAAAGCAACAAGGAAAAACACTACTGCTTCGGGTCGGGTTATCTTTGAACGAAACACAAGACCAGTTTGGACCATCAGAGCCACTATATGGGGGTTGAAAGCCAAGAGTCTCTGGATGAATCAGCATCCTCATCACAAGATGAAACATATCAAATTGAACATCAGACTTCCATTGGAGGCAGCAGCCCCACCGGACAAGCGATAGCCCCATCCCTAATATCAACTTATCACTGCAGAAAAGAACGGTGACGAGATGATACCGAGTGTAGTGAACACATGAGTTGCTAATGCCTATCAACACGCGGAGTATACAAATGCATTTTCATTCCAAAAGAACATTTTGACCCATCAATGACTTCGGTGCAAAATAATCGACAGGCCGCAATTGTCCCCAGACCACCACCTGAAACTTTTTCAGTTAGTTAGACATTCCATTTAGGTAACTGGCGTGTTGTCTATGGGTTGGGTCTGCCGTGTGTGAAGTACCGATCGTCCGTCCAGAAAATCTCACCTACCAATTAAGTATTAATCAGTTTACCAGAAGAGAATTAAATACTTCATTGCGCGGTTCCTCCTACTCTTTGCCATACAATGACCTCTGAGTCAAGTTTAAATGCAGAAACATCACCGATCAACTTATACATTCAACTTTCCGAACTGTCATTGGAAATGGGTAATGTCCCTGATAAAAGAATTGATGTTAGTCTCGGTCGATCCATCTTCTCCGATCGCTCGCCGACATACCTCCTGGAGATGCTTAGCCTGTCTCCTGACCTCTCTGCTTTCATCATCCTCCAAATCCATGAACTTACGCAAGAGCCCAGTGATCTCCCTACCCACCCTCCATCCGACCTTCCAGTCCTCGACGACTAGTGTTGCATTACCGCCTTGATCCATAGTGATAGGATATGCAAGCAGAGGAACTCCGGCAAAAATAGCTTCCCCAATTGAATTCCATCCGCAATGCGTCCAAAACCCACCAACCGACGAATGTGACAGCACCCTCAACTGGTCGCACCATGGCATGACTATTCCCCTATTGCCACACAACCCTCTCAACCTTGAAGCTTCCTCGCGCGCCACCCACATGAAACGAATGCTGCTGTTGCGCAAACACCCTGCAATCTCATCCATCTTAGAGCTGGAGACCGAGAGAAAGCTTCCGAGGGAGATATATAGGACAGAATCACACGGCTGACAGTCGAACCACTTTAGGTAATCGAAATCGTTCAAGCAAGAGTCATCTGCTAGTCGAGAGAAATTGATGGTCGGACCTATAGTGTAGACCGGAAAAGACAAGCTAGCTTTAAGAGAATTGACAGCCAGATGTTCCACTTCATACACAGTTGCGAGCAAGAGATACTTGGCCTCATGGACGATGCTAAATGCATCAAGGACGTGTTGTAGAAATAAATCAATCGTCCCGGAGCTGATCAAGTCTGCTAAGCGTGTTGGAGGAAGTCCAGGGATGTAATCGACCCGCTCATCCCCTTTTTCTGTGACAGAGCAAATACAAAGCAGAGGAGATAATCAGACCTGATCTTCGTGCACATACAGCGAAGGCCGCTTCCACTGGTTTCTTATTGGGTAGTGGTACATACTCCCCATCATAAGGAAGTATTAGCATAACGTGAATATCTACTGACTTGTGCCGCCTTTCTAATCCATATCTCTTGTAATTGAGAGTTGTAACAGAGAGATGAGATGAGTTAATTGTAGTGGATGTAGCCCTAATTTAAAGGATAAACTAGGATAAACTTTGTATTTTGATTTCTCTTTCTCGCATTTACTCTCTATTTCATTGTGTTTGTACACCTAATAATAACATTTCTTCAATAACCTGGAATTCAGACACAAACTGGCACACTCTATCTTTTGCATAATCAGTCGTCACTGTACACAATTCGAATTCAACCGAACTTGACTGAAAGCATTTCAAGCTAGCCATCTTTATTGGTTGCTCATCTTTTCCATCAATACGCTAAAAATTCAATCTCAAATTTCAGATGCCACAGAAGCTACCGACCACGCCTTCTGAGATCTCAATGGCCAATTGAAAAGCTTGAGTAACTATAGTGAAACTCGTTGTATATATTCTTACAAATGGATTACGCTAATCCCAGGTCATGAAACAGGAGACCCCTTAGAAAACAGAAATTTTAGCAAGAATAATGGGCTATCTACAGTCCTAAACTGGCTTCACATTGATTAAAAGGATACGAAACGGAGACAGAGCTTACCAGACAAATCAACCGGGAAGTGACCGTGTTGTTCAAGAAGATGGAAGTGATAGAACAAAGAAAAATCCCAGGCTGCCGACGGACAGAACAACGCCACGGGAATGTTTCTGCAGTTCCCCGCGCGGAGGGCCCAGCTTAAGAAAGCGTCGGCCACGATGACAGTTGGCAGGGGCCGTAGCTGATCCAGCAGCTCCTCGAACGGACCTCCCATCTTGGCGAAAACAGCATCGATGAATTCGTCGTAGTGCTGAGCCCGGACCAGCTCCGAGGGGAGCACGTTGGGGATGGCAGCCAAGGATATGTTGGCAGGCCTGGACTCGGAACCAATCAAGCCGAGCCACTCCTCGGTCACGACAAAGGTGATGGTGATGTCCGGGACTCTGGAGGACAGGATCTTGCACAGGTTCATCATGGGGTTGATGTGCCCTCGGCCTGGATATGGCATCGCCACAATGTGACGGCTGCCTGCGGCGGAGGTCGATGATAACAGAGCTTCCATTTTCTTGAAGTTGCGAGGCCGTCCAACCAGTGAACTTTTCCCTGGAGCTCGATGGACTTGGTGAGTTGACTCATCGATCAGCGAGCCTGGGAGGTACAATAATCAAGCTAGCGTGCGCCCTTCTGCCTCTGCCACATGCGGTTGTCGTTTCCCCGTCACGGCGGAGCGCAAAAATCATTTTTATGGTAAAGCAGTGCACGAGTTCTACCATGAGTGGGATTTTGTCGTATGTGATTGAAAAACTTAATTTGGAATACCAAATCGTAAAATCAGATGATGAATATTAATTACATGAAAATGTAATGAATTCTGAAGGAGTATATGCAAGAAATTGTGCAATCGACATGTATGTGCAAGAAATTTAAGAATCGAAAGGTTAAGTAATATTACTTTGTTATGAAATAATACTATATGGAGGGTTATTATTCATGGAAATACTATGGGGGAAATTGCTTCAGATTGGGTAGAAATGGAATCAAATTTTGAAGCATGATAACAATATTTTTAAAGAATTATTTGCTCCGCAACGTTACTAATGTTTACCGATAAAAGAATATTCTAAATTACAAAAATGTCTCAATTAAAGACACAAGATAGCAATTTTGATATTTCTCAAGGAACTCTCAAAAGGAAACAATTAGAAAGAAGATTGTATTTTTAGGAAACAAAATTTGATGGGACTTGATTATCATTTATTCAAAAACTGATGTACTCATTTCAATCTTTTTGAACAGAGGCAATTATTCAGAAAAGATTGCAAAGTGAATAGATATATTCTCAAGGGTTACGTTGAAAAGACTTATTTAAATTCGGAATAAAAATAAAAATAGAATTAATAATAATATATTTTTTTAATTACTATAGAAAGTCAAGTAGATTATCATGAGAATGAAACAAATGATTCTAGAAACATGATCGAACCAAGGAGAAGCACTAAAGCAAGAAAATAAAAAACATTAAGTCTATAATTTAGTACTCATTTAGGATTGGCCTTGAATCTAAAAGCCAATCCTAAGTGTTTTAATGATGCTATATCTCCTTCGTTTTGGAACTTGTAATTGATGAAATGGACTCAATTATGTTTAATAATACTTGGGCATTAGTAGATTTACCAAAATGATCTAAACATACTGGGTACAAACGGTTTTCAGGAGAAAATATCATTCTCATGGTTCCATCCAAGCTTTTTAGGCTACTCGGTGGCCAAGGGGTATAGACAAAAAAAAAAAAAGAATAGATTATTTTGATACGTATGCTCCTACAACACATATAACTCCTACCTGAATACTTTTTGCTCTAGCTTCCATTTATGATATTTGCGTTAATCAAATGAATATTCTTGAATGGAGACTTAAATAAGGAATTTACCTAGAACGATGAGACGGTTTTGTTCTCCCTAAAAATAGAAGAAACGTATGTAAATTGATTAAATCTCTTTATAGGGTTAAGCAAGTACCGACCAATGGCATGAAAAGTTTGATTCAACCATATTTTCTAATGATTTGAAACACAATAGTACTGATAAATGCATATACTTTAAATTCACTAAAGACTATAGTGTCTTAGTAAGCTTATATGTTGATGATAGGCTTATCTTTCAAACAAATATGACTAGAATCATTGAGACTAAGAAGCATCTAGCCCTCATGTTTAAAAATAAAAGGTTTGGGTGAAGTAGATACTATCTAAAAAACATAGTGGGGGTCATTCCTTGAGCCAATGTAATTACATTAAAAAATTGTTAAATAAATTAAGTATCTTGTTTTCAAAGAAATGAGTACTCCACTCGATTTCAATATTAAATTAAATTATAATAGTAGAATAGTAGCATAACTTGAATTTGCGGGTGCTTTAGAGCCTTTAATTTATCCAATGCAGTATACTAGACCCAATATTGCTTATATTACATGTAAGTTGAGTAGATGTACTAGTAATCCAATTATAATAATTATCTAGCTCTATTAGAAGGTACACCAATACTAGTTGAATTACAAGTGTGGATGATTAATAATCCACTTCTAGATGAATTTTCACATTTGATGGATGTGCTATGCTATATCTTGGGTGGGCAAGAAACAACCACACATAAGTAACTCAATGATAGAATTTGAATTCATTGCATTAGCAACAATTGGGAAAGAGGTTGAATGAATTAGAAATTTGTTGTTAGATATCAAATTATAACCTAGTCCTATTCTATTAATTGTGATAGTCAAGCTTCTATGACATGAGTATGTGAGACAATTAATTCAGGATAGTACCACAATAATTGTTTACATGAGGTTAAGCAAGAATCAAGCCGATCCCTTTATAAAGACTTCACCAAGAGACATGGTAAGGATGACATCAAAAGAAATGCGATCGAAGCCCTTTGATTAAATTCACTAGCTGTAGTAACTTGACTTAACTAGAATATCACTAGTTCTAAGGATTAATAGGTTAAAACGAGTTACTGATAGTAATTACTTGATATTGACATTAGCCTAGACAAAAGAAGTCAATATCATCTGATACATTTTAAAAGCTAAATTAAATTATTAATGAAGTATAATACAAATTAGCAATATGTTATTAGTAACAAAAACACATGGTATATACTTTAGCTATATGAGCTTAGAAGTGATACTACTTCTTACGAAAGTTTGAGTTGCTTTCTAGAGAGCTCATGAAATAAATACAAGCACAAGGCTGGTAAATTATGAACTTCTTGTTGAAACAAGATATCAATATATATACAATATATCCAATTCTATTATTAAAACGGTGAGCTTCAAAGCATACTTACTTGAAACTTCTATAGAATTTTAAAATATTTATGCTATATAAAGGTTTAACTTGATAGAGACTTTCATATAATGGTGAGTTTCAAAGCAGCTTAAAGTACGGGATGGATGGACCGATAGTGTAGATAGGAAGCGACAGGCTCAGTTTCAGAGCGTCAACGGTTTGAGATTCGATCTCATGCGCAGAAGAAAGCAACAGGTACTGTGTTCGATGGACCCAGTCGACTGTCGAGTGCATTCTCTGCATCATCTGTTCGCTCCTTCCACCAACCAGGTCCGTCAAAAGTGTCGGAGGAATCCCAGGAATGTGATCCACCATTTCATCCCCCTTCCCTGTTACAGAAAAGACGGGGGTTACTCACTCGGTAATCTGAAAATGGACATCGAATGTTGGAATTTATGTGCATCGAAGCAGCTAGAACCACGGGAAACTGATTTACGATTTGGTACGCAGAAAGAGTTTGGGCACAGACTTCAAATTCTTTGGTTAAAGGTACATCTTTTCCAGAGTTACAAAATTTAAGAAAGTGCCAGCTAGCAGTTTTATCAGGTGATAGATAGGCAAGGCTCGAAAGTTTTCCTAGTTTTGAATCTGAGCTAGACTTAGAACGACGGCTGACCTCATAAGTTCTGTGGTAAATGACCATGCTGCTTAAGAAGTTGGAAGTGGTAGAAGGAGAAGTTCGTGGCCGCAGTAGGCCAAAATGAGGCCACCAGAATGCTACTCTGGTTCCCAACGCCGACTGGCTAGTACAGGAGGGTTGGCAGAGGGCGAAGTAGCAAACCCTCGGTGTAGAGCTGAGTCCAAACCCATTCGGATGGGATTACGTTGGGGATCGTGGCAAAGCATATTTTGCTCGGCTTTTGTTCGGCTCCAATGAGGCCGAGCCACTCCTCGGTGAGGACGAATGTGACAGCAACGTACGTGGCGCTGGAGGCTCGATCTTGCACAAGTTCATCATCAGGTTGATGTGCCCTAAATAGTACCGACACCGACACAGAACCCGACACGACATAACACAACACACCAACACGTCGTTTCTTAACAAAATAAAAAATTCGACATAATGAAACACGTTCTATAATAAAATATATATTTTATATATAATAAATTATTATTTTTATGATTATTTTAATCAAATTAATTGTATTCAAATTCACAAATAAATAAATAATTAAAAAAAGCCTAGAATGAATTTAGACTAAAAACACTAACCCACCATTTATTAATATCAACCATTGTTTCAATTTGATAAATTCAACTCCATTCCAATAATTCATAAAACTTGGAGAAAAAAAAGCAATCGGCATTCCAAACTCGCATGTTAGATATGTCGGAAGAGAAAAAAAAAACTTAAGAAGTTAATTGTGTATCACAAAAAGTGAGAATCAAAATAGAAGAGAACACTTGATTTTTCTTCTTTCTCCATTTATTATTTTTATTATTATATTTTCTTTTTTCACGTATATACATTTTGACATCTCATTTATTAAAATTTTTTAAAATTGGTCTTGATATCATAATCACATGTTAGAAAGTCGTATGTTGTAGTTCCGACTCAAGTGTCGAAGAGTGTCGGACACGCTAACCGAGTGTTTAAGAATGTTCAAGAATGTCGAACACGTAACAAAGTATTCAACACAATACAAAGACTCTTTAAGAGTATCGGTGCTTCATAGGATGTACCTAGTGCGGGAACAGACATTGCCACCATGTGGCAGACTATGAAGCACAGACACTCTCCGTGACCCTCTGTGTCGTGTCCGACACTCCAACACGTGTCCAACATGCGGTCAACACATGTCGGGAAAATCGACATGCGGTCAACTGTCTCCGACACGCGAGTCGAAATTTCCGACACGTACGTGGTTATTTTTATAAATTTATGTGGCCCTGGATAGTATGTCCCTTTGTTAAGGTGCATACCAAGAAATTCAATTTCTGTTTGGACAATGTTCATCTTTCTTTAAGAAAGCATAATTCCATGTTTTTTCACAATTTTAGTGAACTGCTCGAGAAGTTGGCAATTGGACTGCTCATCAAGACTGTAAAGCAGGATATCATCATTCTTTTTGAAAAGAAAGCGAACAAGATCAAATTCACTTTTTGCTCTCCCCAAATTTTGGCCATGTCATTACTCTCCTATATCATTTCTTTGTGGGAAAACCTATTGATCTTATAGAGTTCAAAAGAAAGAATTTTTTGAAAGAAGATGCTGCTCTCTCCAGAAAAAATATCTTGATAAGCATTATCGAGAAATGCTTAAACTCTTCTATCAAATTGGAGCTGATTCAAATTTGAAACATGTTTTCTTGACCTCCATCCCCAAAGAATTATCTCAAACAGTAGAAAGAACCTTTCTGTCCAGATAGAGAAGGATCCAGGATGTTCCATTGGGACTAAATATAAATATATGAAAAAAAAATAACAAAAGTTAAAACTTCAGACTTCAGTCGCACGACGCACGCACGATTATGGACTCTCTTTAGTCTTCAGTTGCACACGCCTGAGCGGTGAGTAGAGCACTCTAGTTCTCTTCTTTTGCCATGAGTGTCACCGGAATTACTTTGCCGGCTGCACGGCCCACCCCACCAATCGCTGACTCACCATAGCCCCTCGCGTCTCAGCCCCACTCATTGCCACAGTCGCCTCCAACCCCGCCTTCGTCTCTCGCGAGCATCGAGCCGTCGCCTTTGCCTTTCACAGGCATTGCCACATTGCTCTTTTTCATCGATTTCATCTTTTTGCTCATCTTAGGTTAGCATTTTGGATTTCTTTATAATTCGATTTGGGATTTTTCAGCAAACCCTAGAGTTAGATCAGGGAAAGGGGGATTTCTTTGGAGATCCAAAATCTTGTGGTAGAATTCTTGAGATACGGCTCGTGTGGTGATCATCTTATTGGGAAAGAGGAAATTTTTTGAACTAGGTTACTCAAGAGCTCTTCAAGATTGGAGATTTATGGGTTTTGGGTACTGTGTTTGGTGCAATTGGAGTTGGAGTGACTATCTTGTTCCTATTTTCGCCATTTCTCGTCTGAACTCAGAATTTTTATGACGAGGGTAGTCCATTCCTTGTAGTCTGATTCTTGAACTCTGTGGCTTTTGGCCTTAGCTGAAAAGGGATCAGTTTGGGACTTCATTGGAGTTTGTTTTTCTGAGTGATCCGTTGAGTTAAAAAATGGGATGGTGTGTTTTAGTCCCAAGTGATTCTTAATAACCACCTTTAAGTCTACCGTGAAGTCATCCAGAGGATTCATGTTTTGAGTGCTATCTGGTGGGTAGAGTGGGTTGGACTATGGAAACATTTTTCAGCAAAATCAAGAGTAAGGGAAATTATGAAACCTAACAATGATCCAAAGATTAAGGCGGAGTTGAATTTGCTAAGCATTATAAAAATGATTTTAGAGGGGAAGAGTTCTTATTTGCTACTATGCACCGAGTAGGATTTACCCTGAGTGAATGGACTGATTTTTGTCATTTTTATGTATTGAGCGCTCTATTTTGAATAAGTCATCTATGAAGTAAGTGACATCGAAATTGAAAACCAAAAGGGCATTATCGGTTTTACTATGATTTTTCTCTATTTTTATTTTATTTCCACTTTTGTATTGTGAATACTCATAATGACTTTAGTCGTGCATGTGATGGCCAAGAATTGATGATGGAAATTTGGCTACTACTGTTTGCTGCTATTTGCTGTTGTTTGCTGTCGTACTGTGGGGTTGATTGCTGCTATTTGCTGCTGTTCACTACCATATTGCTGTATAGCTACTGTATTGCTGTTGTTCGCTACTATATTACTTTTGTTCATAGCAGCTCGCTGCTGTTTTCTACTGTTTGCTGTAATTTATTATTGTTCGTTGTTGTCCAACGCTATTTTGCTGCTGTCTAATGCTGCTTACCAGTTCCCGCAACATACTTCCGGTTGGTATTCAATCTTCATTAATTAACTTTAATTAAGAAACCTTATAGCAATTGATAAAACATGGTTATTTATTTATTTTTATTTATTTTTATTTTTTTGCAGAATGTCTTCAAATTCAAACATGGCTGGTAGTACTTCTAGCACACAAGCACCTACCTCTAGCAATGAAGTTTTAAAACAACCATTATGGAGGTATGTTACTAAATTAGTTAATCATACTTATGTTGGGGAGAATTTGTCTTGGAAATGCAACTTTTGTCAAAAAATTTTAAGAGTTCATACATAAGAGTGAGAAGCCATTTGATGATGATAAGTGGAAAAGAAATTAGAAAGTGCACAAAAGTAGAAAAAAAAAGATTTTTTAAAGATGGAAAGATTAGAGGAAGAGGTCAATACTAAATTAATGAATATTGCACCTAAGAATGTACCTTTGCCTCTTACTAGTTATTCACTTAGTGGTGGTGGTGGTGACGGAATGGATTTATTATTAAACTCCAAAAAAAAAGGAAAGGTGGAAGTGGGAGTGGAAAATCACTTGAAAATATATTTAATATGACTCAATGGGAACATCTAGATTGTGAGATTGCTAGGACGTTTTATTCGGCAGGCTTACCGTTTAACCTAGCAAGGAATTCTTATTTTCAATCCGCTTTCACTTATGCCGCTAATCATAATACTACGGGTTATGTATTATTGAAATATAATTTGTTGAGGATGCAAATATTGATAGATTGTGTGCACTTATCAAAATCATGTGGAAGGAGAAGGGTGTAAGTATTGTGAGTGATGGATGGAACGACTCATAAAAAAGACCACTTATTAATTTCATGGCGGTATCGGATGGAGATCAATATTTATAAAATCAGTTGATTGCTCAAAAGAAACAAAAGATATGCATTTCATTTTTAACTTGCTGAAAGGAGTTATCAATAAAATTGGGCATGAGAATGTGGTCCAAGTAATTACGGATAATACTTCAAATTGTAAGGGCGTGGGACAACTCATTGAGTAAAAATTTTCATCCATTATGTGGACACCTTGTATGGTGCACACTCTTAATCTAGCTTTGAAAAACATTTGTGCCGCAAAAAATATGGAGAGCAATCAAATAGTTTATGAGGAATGTAGTTGGATTTCATATATTATTAATGAAGTTATACAAATCAAACATTTCATCATAAATCATTCTATGAAATTAACAATATACAATGAGTTTGTTAGCTTGAAGTTGCTTTCTGTAGTGGATACACGTTTTGCTTCGATGATTGTGATGCTTAGGAGATTCAAGTTAATAAAAGTGGTCTTCAAAACATGGTGATTTGTGACAAATGGAATATCTATCGAGATGTTAATAAAGAGAAAGCTAAGGACGCGTTTGGTAACGTTTCGTTCAAAAATTATTTCGGGAACAAAAAAAGAAAAAAAGTGTTTCTATTTCGGAGAACAATTTTTGACTAGAAAGATGTGTTTGGTAAACTTGTTCCGAGAATAAAAAATGAATAAAACGCATTTGGCAAATTTATATTTTTTCTTTTAATTTTTTAATATTTTTATTTTATTTTTCATTTTTTCCTTTATTTTTAATTTTTTTCTTTTTTCGGCCGGTCGCCGAAGGCCGGCGACCGGCCGACGGGCCGGGCGGCAGCCTCGCCCAACCACGGCAAGGCTCGTCGGCCCCCGATGAGGCCGAGCCTCGTCGTGGTTGGGCGAGGCTCAGCCTCGCCTTGGCTGGACGAGCTCCACCTCGCCCAGATTCGGCGAGGCCAAGCGTCGCCAGCGTAAGCAAGGCTCGGCCTCGCCTTGGCTGGGCGAGCTTGGCCTCGCCCAGATCCGGCGAGGTCGCCGACCCTGGGCGGCGTTGCCGGCCCTCCACAGCCGGTCGCCGGCCATGGCCAAGGCCGGCGGCCAGCCAAAGAAGAAAACAAGAAGAAAAGAGGAGAGAGAAGAAAAGAAGAAGAAAAGAATAAAAGTGTTTCTGGAGAAGTGTTTTTGGAGCAAAAAATAATTTTTTTTTGTTTCTCATTTTTGTTCTTTTTGTGTTCCAGGAACAAAAAATCTGATTTTGAACAAAAACGCAAACAAACGCGTTTCTGTTCTTTTTTTGTTCCCGAAAACAAAAAAACAAAAAATCTGTTCTTAAACAGAAAAAAAGAATGAAAACATGCAGGTCCTAAGTTTGTCAAGGAGAATGTGTTTGATGATTTTTGGTGGATTTTGATTGATTATACACTTTTCTTCACAACTCCTATTTATGATATGCTTAGAATTTGTAATACTTATTAGCCTTGTCTTCACTTAGTTTATGATATGTGGGGTTCGATAATTGAAAAAGTGAAGAAAGTTATATATGCACATGAAGTGAAGAGGCTAGATGAGAAGTCCATATTTTATGAAGTGGTTCACACAATTCTTGTAGATCGTTTGACAAAAAACAATACTCCACTCCATTACTTGGCACATGCCTTAAATCCTTGATAAGTTCTAAAATTGTATGAAATTATTACTTTAGTAGTTATTCTTTCTTTAACATGATAATATAATACCCCTCTTATTTATTATTGTTTTCTAATTTTATTTCATTTTATTAAATAAATATACTATAGTGATCAATGGCTCGATGAAGATCCTACTTGAATTTCTCCATACAAGAATAAAAGGATCAACCAAGAAATACTAAAATGCTTCAAGAAATACTTTTCCTAACTTAGATGAGCACATCAAAGTAAATTTGGAGTACGTAGATTTTGCGAGTAAAAATAAGGATTTTAAAGATTTCGATTCCATTCAAAATCGATATTCTATGGATCATAAGGCTTTGTGAGTTAATAATGGTGCATGTGCATTGATGCTTCAAAGCATAACCTTAAAGCTTCTTACATAACCTTCTTCTTCATCATGTGTTTAAAGAAATTGGAGTACTTATTGATTTGTACACTCGATGAGGAAAAATAAGATGACCCCAAAATGTGCAGAAAATTTGGTTTTTATTCATAGTAATCTTCGTCTTCTATCAAGAAAAAGCCCACAATACACAGAAGAAGAGACTAAGATGTGGGATATTGGCAGAGATGCATCTGACTCATCTGAAGATGTTGGAGTGTTTGAAATTACAAATATTTTATTTGATGAGCCAGAGATGGAGTCTATTTTTTTTTTTTAGAAAAAGTAAATAATGTGGATGAATGACTTTTTGTTATATTACTTGATGGAATGTTGATTATTTTTTTGCTTATTGTTAAATTTTGAATTTAATAGTGGAATGTGGATTATTTGTTTTTTCCTTCAAGTTTTATGGATTATTATAATGAAATGTAGTCGAATTTCTCAAATTAAAAAAATGAATGATATTAACAAATATGGGATTAATGTTTTTAGTATAGATTAATTCTAGGCTCTTTTTATTATTATTATTTACTTATTTATGTATTTATATATAAAAATATTTATTTAATATTTAATATGTCGAAACGAGTCGGAATTCTCTACTTTTTGAGAAGTGACGTATTACATATCGTGTCGCGTCGTGTCGCATATCGCGTGTTAATACTACATAAGTGATAGGTCACCGGTCCCTTTGATTGACTAGGTGGCGGCCACAGTGCGGGGTCGTTAGTTCTGCAGGGCCGCACTGGATCAAATCAGCAAGAGATTGAGCCAAGAGACGGAAACGACTGATTACAGCACGAATTCTGAGGATTGATGGGAAAAGATTTGGGTAGGTAAGTGATAAAGTACAACGTCTTATGAAAGGCACGCCTTACCAAATGAATTTGTCTTGTGATGTGTAATGCTACTCCAATTCATGATGGTGACAGCCACCAATAATTCAACGTGCTCCTCAAAATTCCACGTGTTGTTTGCTTGTTTAAGATGGTCAATAATGCTGTTTAATAAGCTTTTTTTTTTTTTTTTTTGTGGTTTTGGAGTTCCTTTAGTGTTAGTTGAATCGTGTGGTTGAAAATCAGGCAAAGGGTAATTAAATGTTTGTAATTATAGATGAGTCTCATGTTGAGCTCTGGCAGAGCACTTCTTTCATACCATGTTCGGTGGGAATCTCTCCTTAAAACCGCTACCGGCAATCCTCTATCGTGTGTTCAAAATTGCACTTTCCCCGCACCTTTTGCAGCTGAGCATTTGGATCAATCTGGGAGATCCTAAATCGCGGCTACTCGAGAGGTTCCCGGGTTTTCGCATTAGCATGTTATTTTCCCTGAGACGTCGGAGTGACACGACCTACCTGTCAGGACTGCTCGGACACAAGCTCGTTGAAGCTTGCTCACCCTCTTCCTGATTTCCTTCCCGTTCTCACTGTCCAAGTTCATGATGACCCTATGGACAGTCTCAGCAATGGCTAGTCTCGACACCAATTCCTGTATCATCTTCTTCGCTCGGCAATCCCGCTTGACCTGCTTACCGTCGGGATCTTGATCCAATAAAATCGGAAAGACGAGGCCCACAAACATAGCTACCAAAGCGGAGTTCCACCCGCGATGCGTCCAGAACTGAAGAGTGGTTCAGCAACTTCTGACTGATCACACCAGGGTAGCGCCCAACCCCTATCGCCACAAACGCCTTCTTTGACCCATGCACTGGTGTCCCCGCTCGCTGACAAGAATCAAACTCCCCTGTCGTGCACTCCCACCCGTTCATTCGAGACCGATAGGAAACTCCCCGGAGAAATATACAGGACGGAGGCTTCCGGTCGAGAGTCTAGCCACCGGAAGCATTTGCGATGCCTATAAGGAGGAGTTAAGTTCACTAACTCCAATGCGTTAAAATCACCAAATCTTATATGAAATCACCAATTCTCTTTTAGTCCACCTAGCAATTTTATTTAGATCGTTTCAAATGTACTTATTGTTCCTTTAAGTTAATTACATGTATTTGCGTAATTTACCAATAGGTTAAAATGACCCATTTTTATCCGAAATTTTCACCCCTGTTGAAAGAAACTAACCATTCCAGTGATTTACCAATGTTCATCTTGCGGAGTTTGAAATGCTAACTCTTTTCTCAAACTACTTTCTCTTATTCCAGCCAGTTATAACAGTTATTAGGTTTTTTTTTTTTTAATTGCTAACTATTCCAACCGTTTACCAACAAATATTTTCCGAAGTGTTGTAAATCTTCTCAGGTTTCTAACTTAGAAAGGTACGTATAGTCATATGAAATTATTTGTTCTTACTTTTGTCTTCATAATTGTACCAATACTTCTTTAAGAGTTTCCGACAGGTTAAAGTTACCACTATAAGAAATCATCAGCTCTTTTCATCATTATCAAAAATTCAACTAATTCATATTTATTTGCCAAGTTTAAGATACCAAGTTTTACATAAATTTGAATTACTTACGGATCTACTAATTCTTATACAGAAACTTTCATTTCTTATTTGGTGACTGTAAAATGTTTGTAGCTGCTTCAATAAAATGTTGGTAAATTATTAACGTAATTGATAAATTGAAACAATTCAATGATTATTGGTAAATAACTCGGATTAGAATTTATAATTTCTTAGAAAACTAGTAACATTAACGCATTAATAATCAGCAAAAAGAGTTCCGACCAAAAAAATAATCGCTAAAAGAGATATTGGTAAATTTTTGGAACAGTTGATAAATTCAAAAACTCAAATAGTTGTGGTTCTTTTTTGAAAGTGCTAGAAAAATGCTGAGGTATGACAGACTATACAAGTTGCCAATCAACTTTTTTGCCAACACTTTCATGAATTTACCAGTACGAAAAATGATATCCTAATTTTTAACACATGGAACACCAGATACATTCTTATCTAGAAAATCATGTATTATTTACCAAGTAGAATTCACTCTACTTAATAGATTACAAACAATATTAACAGATTATTTTCCACTGTCATGTTTTTAACTTCAAGGAGGTTGGAATTGATAGACCGGACAAAAACATTCTATCGCCTATGAGGGAAGCAAAATTAAAGGATGTGGTACTCGCAAGTAAGCTTTAACTCTCACAAATTGACAGCAAACAGCAACAGACTGTTCAACAAGAGATTGAACTATCAAGGTACTGACTACTTCTGTCCTGGATTTTCGCTGCATCATGCGAAATGTCCCTAATGAAGGCCCTGATATTAGTCTCAGACGATCCGTCTGATTCAATCGCGTGGCGGCATAACTCTCGAAGACCCTCGACCCTCCTCCTCAGTTCTCTGCTGTCACTGTCGGCTGAGTCCATGAACTTGCGGACTAGCCCTGCGATGTCGCCCTCACCCACCCTCCACCCGACCTTCCAATCGTCCACCACGAGCTTGCAATTAAGACCTTGGTCCATGGCTATCGGGTACGCCAGGAATGGAAGCCCTGCATAGACGCCCTCTTGGATCGAGTTCCAGCCGCAGTGGGTCCAAAACCCCCCGACCGATGGATGTGTCAATGCCCTCAACTGGTTGCACCATGGCACCGCAATCCCCACGTCGCCGTCAGGCAACAGTTCCTTCAGCCTAGAAACCTCGTCACGTGCCACCCACAAGAACCGGACATTACTGTCGCGCAACCCCGCCGCGACTTCATCCATTTTGGTGTTATTTATTTTTTTGTGATCCCACATTTTAGACCCACATTTTCTTTTAAAGTTGCGACTATTCGACTCCACACTTCGTACCCTTTCGTGACAACCATCCGTCTTGATGGGAGACGATGTATAAATAGAAACGTACGTTCATTTCTGACGTGTGATGACAAGGTCTAACTCAAACTCTCTCATTCAGAATACACCATCGGTACGAGAGTGAATTGGGTAGTAGAGTGTCCCCAATTTCCTTTGATTTCAGGTTTTTCTGACAAACGCAAACAAGAACAATGGCTGAAGGTTTGTCTTCAATTGATCCTGGCTTCCGCATATGAATATTTATGTCTCACATTTGATATCAGAGTGTATCTAGTGCCTCTACCTTGTTTTGTTGTATTTTTGTGTTTTTTCGGTGTATTTTCGGGCTTATTTTAACATGAACAGTAACTCGGATTTTGAGGCCGAGAGAGAAACTCGTAAATTCCGGCAAAATCCGCGCGACCCACCCCTTGATTTCGGACCCGTACGGTCGCACCGCCATAAGGAACATTAGCCATGAGTTTTTCCGGTATATCGGAGTTTGTCGGAGGCTAATCGGGCGGCGGAAGTCATGGTGGTTGAGGATTTGCGTTTGTGGAGTTTTTCGTTTGATCTGAGAGTTATTTCTTGGTCATTTTCACCATAACTTGGACCCATGTGGTCGTGCCGACATGCTCTTCAAAACCCACTATTAATTTGTGTCTGAGATGGGCTGCCGGAGAAGAAACGGCCGGCAAAATCGCGGCGGAACGGCAAAAAACGGCAAAGAAAACGACTCTGTCGTGCGAGGAAGAAGGCGCGTGGTCCTCCACGCGCGTCGTAGTTGTAGGCGCGTGGAACCCACGCGCCACGCGCCGTTACGCGTGTGCAACCGTTGTGCGCATGGGATCCACGTGCGCGCCAACCGCTGGAGCATGGAGTCCACGCGCACGGAACTGCCCGCGGCATTTGCCAAGCGCGTGCAACGCACGCGCCTGCGCGTTGAGAGCGCACATGCGAGGCATGCGCCCGCGGCTGATGCAGGCGCGTGCTCGGCACGTGCCTGGCGTGGCCACGGGGCTATTTTTACGTTTTTGCCCCTACGCAAATTCATAAATTTCCGTTTTGCCATTTCAGAAATTTTACGATCCTGTCCTTGGCCAATTTATTTATTTACTGTTCTGCCCTTGATGTATTTATTTATTATGTCATTTCATGCATTTTTATAAATATTTTATGCATGAAATTAAATGTCCAATGGTCCATATATTTAATTAATTAGGGAGTGGCCACAGCATCTTTAATTAATTAAATTATATATTAAAAGCCTCCGGATCATATTTGGAAATGGACATTGATTGTAATTAATTATATTAATATGATGAATTTTATCCCACATGAATTTTCATTATATTAATATGATTAATTAGGATGAAATATCATATTATTTTTCTTAATTTACCCACAGGGGATTAAGAAAAGGCATATAATATGGTAGTTTCTTCATGAAGTAATTATGAATCTATTTAAATTAAAAACTTAGCCCACATGTAGTTTTTATGTTATGTGATTCATATTGTGACATGTTTACATTGGTAAAACATGATTTATTTATATTTGCCTCAAATTTTGTGACATAAGCATGATTATTTGATATGCAGTTTTGCAACTTATAAATTTCTCTGAATTTAAGTTTGATGTTCCTATACTGAATGGTGAGAACTATAAAGTTTGAAAAGAGTCAGTTCTTCTTCAATTGGGGTGGATGGACATTAACTATGCTATAAGGAAAGACGAACCACTTGCTCCTACTGATTCGAGCACTCCAGCTGAAATAGCTCTTTATAACCAATGGGAGCGGTCCATCCGCATTTGTGCCATGTTTATAAGAGTTAAGATATCTCCTAGTATTCGTGGTTCAGTTTCTCAGCATAGCAATGCTAAGGCTTTATTGGAGGCCATAGATGTGCAGTTTGAAAGTTCTGAGAAGGCGTATGCCATGACCCTGATTATAAAGTTTTCATCATTGAAGCTCACTAGTGTTAGAGGTGTGCGTGAGCACATCATGCAAATGAGGAACATTACAGCTCAACTTAAGAACCTTGAGGTTGAGATATCTAAATCCTTCCTTGTGTATTATATTCTGAACACTCTCCCATAACAGTATGCACCTTTCAAGATCTCTTATAACACACATAAGAATAAATGGTCAATTAATGAACTCATGACCATGTGTGTTCAAGAGGAAGAAAGACTGATTATGGAATTGGGAGAAAGTACTCATTTGGCAACACAAGGAAAGAATAAGGGCTATGGCAAGCATAAGGGAAAATGTAAAATACCTCCCCAAGCTGACATTAAGAAAGAATCCAAGTGTTTCTTCGTAGACGAAGGGGCATATAAGGAAGGATTGTGTCAAATTTAAGGCCTAGCTCGAGAAGAAAGGTAATCCAATCTCTTGTGTTTGTTATGAATCTAATATGACTGATGTAAATCACAACACTTGGTGGATTGATTCTGGATCTACAATCCATATTTCGAATTCCTTGCAGGGTTTTCAAAACCACATGAAGCTAGTGGGAAGTGAACAAAGCATCTATTCAGAAAACAAGATGCGTTCGCATGTGGAAGCTATTGGGACATATAAACTAGTTTTCAATAGTGGTTTTGTTTTAGATTTGGAAAAGACCTTTTATGTTTCTAGTTTTTCTAGAAACTTAATTTCAGTTTCAAGACTTGTACCTTTGGGATACTCTTTTAACTTTTTAGATTCAAACTTTTGTTTATCATTTAAATCTGAAATTGTTGGGAGTGATACTTTGTTTGATGGTCTTTTTCGAATTAATTTACAAGACAATGCCTATTATGATGCGATGCATGTTCATGATAAAGCTGGTATGAAACAATGTATTGTGAAAGAACATTCCTCTATGTTGTGGCACCGGAGATTGGGACATATCTCCATAGAAAGAATTAAGCGATTAGTAAATGATGGAGTACTCGGTACTTTAGATTTTATTGATTGTGATACTTATGTGGACTACATAAAGGGAAAGCAGACTAACAAAACAAAGAAATGTGCCAAGAGGAATACATAAATATTAGAAATCATACACACGGATATTTATAGTCCGGATATGGACTCATGTGATCAAAAATACTTCATCTCATTTATAGATGATTATTCACGTTATATGTATCTCTACTTGATTCATAATAAATATAAATTATTATATGCTTTTAAGGTATTTAAGGCGGAAGTAGAGAAACAATGCAATAAGCAAATTAAGATCGTGAGATCGGATAGAGGTGGAGAATTCTATGGTAGATACACAAGATGGACAAGCACCTGGTCCATTTGCAAGATTTTTCAAGAGCATGGGATAGTTGCCCAATATACTATGCCTGGTTTTCCAGATCAAAATGGCGTAGCGGAAAGAAGAAATCGGACCTTATTAGACATGGTGCGTAGTATGCTAAGCAGCTCCAAACTTCCTAAATTCTTATGGACTGAAGCACTTAAGACGGCAGTGTACATATTAAATCGAGTTCCAACCAAGGCTGTCCCAAAGACACCTTTTGAGTTATTTAAGGGTTGGAAACCGAGTTTACATCATGTGCGCGTTTGGGGATGCCTATCTGAAGTGAGAATTTATAATCCACAAGAAAAGAAATTGGACCCAAGGACTATAAGTGGGTATTTCATTGGATATGCCGAAAGGTCTAAGGGATACAGGTTTTATTGTCCATCTGATACCACTAGGATTGTGGAATCAAGAAATGCTAAATTTCTTGAAAATGACTTGATTAGTGGGAGCGATCGACCGAGGGATCTTATTTCTAAGGAAGATCATTCAGACACTCAACCTTCCACTTCAAGTTTAAGGTTGGTTGTTGCTCATAATGCCCCTTCAGTTCAGCCGGCTATTGAACAACCAATTGTTGAAGTTCCACAACTTGCTGATATTGATCTAGTGGATCTAGTTGTTCAGCAATTACCAGAAACTGTTGAACAACCAGTTGAGCAACATGCTCCTCAAGAGAATGTTGATCCAACATTGAGAAGATCTGCTAGAATAAAAAAAATCGGCTATTCCTAGTGATTATATTGTGTATTTACAAGAGTCTGACTACAATATTGGAGCTGAGAATGATCTTGAAACGTTTTCACAAGCCATGGATAGTGATAAATCCAATTTGTGATACAATGCCATGAAGGAAGAGATGAGTTCTATGGCATCTAACAAAGTCTGGGATTTGGTTCAGTTACATGATGGTGCGAAGGCCATTGGTTGTAAATGGGTCTTCAAAACTAAGAAGGATTCATTGAGTAACATTGAAAGATATAAAGCTAGACTTGTTGCCAAAGGATTCACTCAAAAGGAAGGAATCGATTACACGGAGACTTTTTCTCCTGTATCTAAGAAAGATTCTCTTTGTATTGTTTTGGCTTTGGTTGCCTATTTTGATATGGAATTACATCAGATGGATGTGAAAACGGCGTTCCTCAATGGAGAACTAGAGGAGGAGGTTTACATGAAACAACCTGAAGAATTCTCCTCTAGTAAAGGTAAGCATTTGGTGTGCAAGCTTAAGAAATCTATATATGGCTTGAAATAAGCATCCCGCCAATGGTACTTAAGGTTTCATGATGTTATCTCTTCATTTGGTTTTATAGAAAATGTCATGGATCAATGTATATACCAGAAGGTCAGTGGGAGCAAAATTTGTTTCCTTATGCTGAATGTGGATGATATACTACTTGCAACCAATGATAAGGGGTTGCTACATGAGGTGAAACAATTTCTCTCTAAGAGTTTTGACATGAAAGATATGGGTGAGGCATCTTATGTCATTGGTATTAAGATCCATAGAGATAGACCTCGAGGAATTTTAGGATTATCTCAAGAAACTTATATCAATAAGGTCCTAGAGAGATTTCGGATGAAAGATTATTCACCAAGTATAGCACCTATTATGAAGGGTGACAGGTTCAATTTGAACTAATGCCCAAAGAATGATCTAGAAAGGGAACAAATGTACAATATTCCATATGCTTCGCTGTTGGGAAGCTTGATGTATGCTCAGGTTTGCACTCAACCTGACATCGCTTTTGCTGTGGGAATGTTGGGAAGATATCAGAGTAATCCAGGTTTAGACCACTGGAGAGCTGCAAAGAAAGTGTTGAGATACCTTCAAGATACCAAAGACTATATGCTTATGTATAGACGGACTGACAACCTGGAAGTGATCGGTTATTCGGATGCGGATTTCGCGGGTTGCATTGATTCACAAAAATCAACATCTTGATGCATTTTCATGTTAGCTAGCGGAGCCGTGTCATGGAGAAGTGCCAAGCAGACTTTGACTGCTACTTTCACTATGGAAGCTGAGTTCGTTTCTTGTTTGAGACTACCTCGCATGGTGTATGGTTGAAAAGTTTCATTGCAGGACTTAGAATTGTTGATTCCATTTCTAGGCCATTAAGAATATATTGTGATAATTCAGCTGCAATTTTTATGACTAAAAATGCCAAAAGTGGCAGTCGAAGTAAGCATATCGACATTAAGTATTTAGCCATAAGGGAATGTGTTAAGGAGAATAAAGTAGTCATTGAACACGTTAGCACTGAATTGATGATAACCGATCCTTTAACTAAAGGCATGCCACCAATGAAGTATAAGGATCATATAACTAGTATGGGAATAAGTCCTATCATGTAATTTGTCGTCATATGAACGATTTTTGTTGTATGAAACTCTTATTCAGTTGTAATGTTGATTCTCAATTTTTGTGTACACATTTTGTTGTTTATGAGAATAACATTTATCATTGGTTCTGGAATAAACATGAGGTTTATTCATTAAGATATGTTGTCACATATAGGCTGACATTAAAGAAATAAAGTGCATTTGATACATGGAAGATATTACTCACTCTTAGAGGACATGTCGCCATGATCCATGTGTTTTGTTTCTTTTCTTTAAGCATAAAGTTTTCGTGGAATTAGTTGGATAATCCGTATGATAAAAATGATGGGATCAAGTGAAAGAATGTTATTTATTTTTTTGTGATCCCACATTTTAGACCCACATTTTCTTTTAAAATTGCGACTATTCGACTCCACGCTTCGTACCCTTTCGTGACAACCGCCCGTCTTGATGGGAGACGATATATAAATAGGAACGTACGTTCATTTCTGACGTGTGATGACAAGGTCTAACTCAAACTCTCTCATTCGAATACACCATCAGACGAGAAAATTGGATAGTAGAGTGTCCCCAATTTCCTTTGATTTCAGGTTTTTTTGACGAATGCAAACAAGAACAATGGCTGGAGGTTTATCTTCAATTGATCTTGGCTTCCGCATATAAATATTTATGTCTTACATTTTGGAGCTCGACACCGAAAGGAAGCTACCTAGTGACAGGTATAAAACAGAGCTGCCCAGCTGGCGGTCCAGCCAATTTATTATATAATTCGAGTCGCTGTTCGAGCGAGGATTGCCTTCGAGCTCAAAGTACGGGATGGATGGACCGATGGTGTAGATTGGAAATGACAGGCTCGGCTTCAGAGCGTGGACCATCTGAGATTCGATCTCGTACACAGAAGAAAGCAACAGGTACTGTGTTCGACGGACCCAGTTGAAAATTGAGCGGAATCTCTGCATGACCTTTTCATCAACCACGTCCGTCAAATGCTTTGGAGGAATTCCAGAAACGAAATCCACCTTCTTGTCCCCTTTTTTATGACAGAAAACGTCTTCTTAGTAAATAATATGAAATTGGACATATTTTGAAAATATATGTGCATCAAAAGAGCAATAACAACAGCAAATTGATTGCAACTTTTTGCTCAGAAATAGTATGGGTCGAGACTTCAGTTCCTTTGGTGAGATGTAAATTTTCTCGAGTTACGAAATTTTGGTAGTGCGTTCTCGTTGGCGAAACCCACAAGATTTATCGTCAGAAATCTGATCAGTTTTAGAACGATGGCTGACCTGACAAATTTTGTGGTAAATGGCCATTCTGCTCTAGTAGGGAGTGGTACAAGGAGGAGAAATTTGTGGCCGCAGTTGTCCAAAACGAGGCCACCGGAATGTTCCTCTGGTTCCCGACGTGGACTGCCCAGAAAAGGAGCGTGTTGGCAACAATGAGGGTCGGCGGAGGGCAGAGCCAGTCGAGCACCTCCTTGAACGGGGCTTCCATCTTTGTAAAGACGGCCTCGGCGAACTTGGAGAAGTGCTGAGCGCGGACCCTCTCGGACGGGAGCACATTCGGGATGGTGGTGAAGGATATGTTGCTCGGCTTCTGGTCGGAGTCGATCAGGGTGAGCCACTCCTCCCTGAGGACAAAGGTGATGGCGACGTGCGGGGCTCGGGAGGCTAGGATCTTGCACAGGTTCATGAGGGGGTTGATGTGGCCTCGTCCGGGATGCGGCATCGCCACCACATGGCAGGTCGATGCTCGGAGGTCCATTTGAGTGACTAGGCCGTGGGCGGTGGTGTTGGCTAGGGGCCGAGGGGGAGCGATCAATTACAGGGCGAATGCCGAGCAATAAGGGGAAAAAGATTTGACAAAGGTGAGCGATGAAGTCACGCCTTCACGCCTTACCGAATGACTTAGTCCGATTGACGGAAAACAAAGATGTGGAGCCGAGCACGTCTTGTAAGGTGTGCATGCTTTCTTCAGCTCGTGGCGGCGACGCGAAAGGCGGCAATAATTCAACGTGGGTACCCCAAATTTCCATGTCTGGCCTGCTTGACCGATATGATCGACGATGGGGCTTAGTAAGCTTTTACCGAAGGAGTGACACGTTTTTCCCCACATGTCAACCCGTTGAATGGGTGAATTAGGTTGGGTCATAACAATTTACTCCGAATAGATCTCTTTAATCAGTTTTTATCAATTTCCACCTGATTCAATCTATATTACTAAAATATTTACATATTCAAGTCTCGTCCTTGCTATGGCTAGGCTGGCTCGTTCTCACCAGCAACATTGAGGCCTCATAGGGTGGTTGATGCTCGCCCGTTGTGGCTGACAAGGAACCTCAGCATTGGTTGGACAAACGAATAAAAGAGAGAGAGAGAGAGAGATTGGCTGTCCACTAACATTGAGGTCAACCTCATCATTGGTTGGACAAATGAATAAAATACAAGAGAGAGAAAGAGAAAATAAAAAAGAGATGGGCTGTCCACTAACATTGAGGTCAACCTCATCTCTCTCTCTTATTTTTTATTCAGCCATCTAGCCAATGCTAAGGTGAACCTCGCTAGCCATTAGGGAGGCTTGCTCTCGCCCGAAAGAAAAAACAAAAAAAGAGATAGAAAAAAATAATAATAAAAAAGATAATTGATACATTGGCGTTGGTCAAACAACCAATGTCAGATAATTAAAATTGATCAGATGCATTGAATTGACTCAAATATAAAAAGTTTAAGACTTAATTGATTAAAAAGTATTTATGATTGAATTGAAAAAACTATAATAAGTTTAGGATGATTTTGATAATTATCTGACAGATTTAATCCAATTAACAAAAACTCATAAGGTGAGTAAGTAAAAAATTGAATGAAGGAGTTAGTTCTAATTAGATTATAAATCCATTTTTGACCCATTTACCTAGTTAGCTATAATGCCCAGCCCACTCGCAATAATATTATTCACTCTAGGTAGCAGCCGCACTGTTATTGCTCTCACAGTTTTGTTCTTTTGGGCTTCACATTGAAAATGCCTCACTGCGAGTTAGGACAAGTGACATCACTTATAAGATACTTCGCCTCACCATCTCTAGACAATGTGAGCTTTGGTTCATTCCTAACTCATCACCATCCTCATAAGGCATGCTCTTGACCCATCCCTCGCAGGACCGGTTGTTATATTAACTAATCCATTTAATAACCATATGAATTAAGAAATGGGTTTATGATCCATTTTGACGGATCTATAACATGATAGTTATGACTTATGTGTTTGGTTTTCCTCTAACATTGGCTTCTTTGTTTTTCCTTGACAGAATTGTGCGACGATAGAATTCAATTCATGATGATCTAAGAAACGCTAGTGATACAATTACGGGTGGAAAGCCGCACTTGGCAAGCCTCTGTTATGAATCAGAATTTGCACTTTCCTCGAGCCTTTTCGCGGCCGAGCATTTGGATCAATGGACAGATCCCGAATCGCGGGTACTCGAGAGTCCGCGGGTTCTTGCATTAGCACCTGATTTTCTTCAAGATGTCGCCGACGAAAGCATTGATGTCGGAGTGAAACGACCCCCCATTCAGGATCACTTGGCCGCAAGCTCGTCGAAGCTCGCTTGCCCTCTTCCTGATTGCCTTCCCATCCATCCTCACTGTCCGAGTCCATGAAACCCTATCAAATACGAGAATCTTAAATACAAATATCCAGTTTTAAAAACCCCTAAGCCTTAAGTAGATCAAAACTTATCATTTATTGTCACGCCCCAATCCTCAAACGTGTGCTCATCCCTCTTTGGTCGATAAAAATTATGCGACTTCCTAGGACAAGTCGCCGACCATTTCTATTTTATTGCACATGCGGAAGCAAAAAAAAATCCCCTGATAGTAAACATCTCGAGATAGAAAAGCAGAACATCACATTTACCATTTACAAACAAACCACACTTTTATAAAAATACGGAATCATTTAGACAAGTCTATCACTAAAAGACTAGTTCTCAAAAAGAGGCTGTCATATCTAACCTACTCTTCAAGTCACCTCAGCTCAGCTCCAGGTCCTCCCTCTACGGCCCTAAAAATTTTAAGCTCACAACAGGGTGAGATATAAATCTCAGCAAGTTCACGGTCTAAGCCCCCCGATTATGAGAGAAATACATCCAGAATTGTCTTAACCACACAACCACTCAATTGGCATAGAAGACTTACCTCGCCTCAGTTTCCTTCATGCACGTCAGTATGGTTCATATTGCAATGCATATAATCAATGCACATAACAAACGGAACACCTCATCAACTCAACAATTATGCATTCCAATTGTTAATTACACCTCTTAAGGACACGACCAACTCTAATATTGGCGCTCTTCTGGCATTGCCAGGTGTCGTCTCACTTCCTTTGAGCACGGTAACGTCTCTTAATTAGACGGCTTCCCCGAAGGGGTGTAGGTCCAGAATTTACTGTGACCCAAGTCACAATGAATGGGTAATGTCCGACTTAACAGCCTAGGACGGTTTCTCTTAATCAACACACAACCAATAAATCTCGGCCCAGGACATTATGCATTACACTCAAATGCCTTAATTAAAATGGTGAACTTGGCATATTTTCTTCATATTAGAAATACATAGTAAAATAGTCGTATGTGACCACCGCATCCGGTGACCCAGTTAGATAAGGTTCTCATGATCCTTTGCGAGGAGGAGAGAAGTTTGAATCTCGCTGGTCGCACGGGATCTTAAGTGCGATATCGGGGTGGTGGGTCATCTGCTAGCGTCGCCCCGGGTTTGCTCGCCGGCTATCGACTTATGGGGTTCCCTAAGTCATTAAAAAAAATAGTCGTATGTGAGTACACGGTCGATTCACACTAAAAAAATTGATATCCTCCAATTTAAAATCCCACTGTTTTATATATTATATAAAACCATTTTCGGTATTAAAATCCAACACCCGAGATTTTCTGAATAAATAATGAATTTCACAAATTTTGGAATTAAATACTCAAAATTCCAATCAACACTCAATTTGCACAAATTAACATCCAATTGCATAAACTGAACACACCGTTGCAATTAGCACAAAATTTCAGTCACCGGCTATTCCGATCTAATTTATGAAAAATAATTAATAATTAAATAAATTATCGGAAATTAAATAAATTACAAAATAAATAAATTTAAAGCATTTAATTAAATTAACCTAAACTAACTAAACTAAATAATCTAACTAACAATTAAATCTAACTATCCTATTTAATTTAATCTAAGTACACTAACTAAATAAACTAACTAATTCCTAACTAATCCACCTAACTAAACTAACCAAACTAACTATATACTTAATCTAACTAAACCATCCTAAGCCTAATTAACCTAATTAATCCACAAATTAGCCAACTAACACACCTCTAAGTGTCATTAGCCCACTAATTAAGGATTAGAATGCAACTCACCAATTAAGCCCGAAAATTGGCTCACGACGACGGCGGGCGCAACGGCGGCCAAGACTTAAGCTCATGGCGAGGTCGAGGGACGCTTGGACCGGCAGAAAACAGCCAACGAACTTGCTGTTCGGGCTGAGAAAACCGGCACAGAAGATGTTGGTTTCGATCTTGAGTTTCGAAGGGCTGAAAAGGCTTCGAGTGGCTGGCTTCGACGGGTGTTGGGCTACTCGATTGTTGCTGGACGTGTGGGCTTTGAAGTTGACGATGGAGGTCTTTGGTCGGGGTTTTGACCGAAGAAGATGGGGCTTCGGTCTTCGGTGGGAGGAAGTGGCGTATGTGAGTGGGGGAAGGGTTTCGGTGGAGGGTGATGGTGGAATCGTGTCAGTGGGTGAGGGATTCTCGGTGGAGAGTGGGACGGTGGTGTGTTGGCGCGAGAGGATGCAAGGAAAATGAAAGCTTCGGTGGAGATTGAAAGAAATGGGCAGAGGAAAAAAATGAAATGCAAAGTAAAGCAGAGAGAGAGATCGAGCGAGCGAGAGAGAAGAAGGCCGAAGGAGGAAGAGGTGGCGGTTGGACGTGATGAGGAAGCCACGGCTGGAACCAAAAGTCAAGCATTTTATCGATCAATTTAATGCTTGTCCACTAGATCTTTATGCATAAATATCCCAATGTTTCCCCCTAATACTTTCTTGTAATAAAAATCCACAATTTATCCAATTTTGGTGCCAAAATGCAGCCCTCCTCTCTTGATCCGAATTTACTCAACTTTGGCTTCAATTTCATCCTCAAATTCTCAAATTCAAAGTCCAATTTTATTAAAGAAAAATCCCACACATTTCTATAAGTTCCCAACATCCAATAGTTCAGCTTAAAAATCAAAATTCCTTTCAAAAGAGCTAAACCGAATTTTTGTTCATTTTTCAAATCGATTTTCCATAAAAATCCCAGAATCTCCGAAAAAATTTCGGAAAGTGAGTCGACGTTCTTAAAATGAATCATAATATGACCGAACTTTCAATTTCTGAAATCGAATTCAATTTTGCGGTTAATTTCAATTTGATGTGATTTTAACGCATCCCAATTTACTAGGTAGCTTTTAAGAATTTTTAAAGCAATTGACCCTTGATCGATTATTTTCGAGTCACAATGTACATTTTCGACACATTGACGACTCTTAATTGTCATAAAAATCTCAAAATTTCAAATACGGACACGAGGGTAAAAAATGACAAAAAAATCGGTCTAGTGCCGTTCGACAGAAATTTTGTAATTAAGTGGAATCACCCAAACACTAATCACATATCTCTATCGAATCAACCTATCTCCACTCTCTAATCGATTTTGTTCGTGCCACAATGACCCATGCAGATTAGCATGGTCGAGCAGTCGATTTCTAGTCGAATTCTCATGTCTATTGCATTTAAATTCCTTAACAGCTTCACCTGATAGACTAGTTAATTTGTAAATGGCAAACTCAAAGAAAAAGGCTATAGACACATCAATGAAAAGCTCATTTCATCTCATCGAAATCAGACTAAAAAATCAGGATGTCACATTTATCATGTTCCCTTGGATCATTTCTTGGAACATCAAACCTTGAAAACATTGAAACCGTGACATTAGCCGAAGAGGTTCTCCTGCCTCCATATCATTTCCTTTGGCCAAACTATTACTTTTATGGGAAGCTTTAACCCTCGCAACAAACAATACTTCTAGCTTTGCTCAACAAGAGGCTGAAGTACTACTAATTAATGTCTTGAATGTTCCCCATGCCACTCGAAATGTCTCTAATGAAGGTGCAGATATTAGTCCTAGACGATCCGTCCAACCCTATCGCATGGCGGCATAACTCCCGAAGGTGTTTGGCCCTCCTCCTCAATTCTATGCTCTCACTATCGCCCAAATTCATGAACTTGTGCACTAGCCCAGCGATGTCGCCTTTGCCGACCCTCCACCCGACCTTCCAATCGTCCACAATGATCTTGCAATTGTGACCTTGGTCCATGGCTATCGGGTACGCCAGGAACGGAAGCCCCGCGTAGACGCCCTCCTGAATTGAGTTCCATCCGCAGTGGGTCCAAAACCCCCCAACTGAGGGATGCGTCAGTGCCCTCAATTGGTCGCACCACGGCACCACAATCCCCAAGTCACCTTCGGGCAACAGCTCCTTCAGCCTAGACGCCTCGTCGCGTGCCACCCACAGGAATCGGGCATTACTGTTGCGCAACCCCGCTGCGATCTCGTCCATTTTGGAGCTGGAGATCGAAAGGAAGCTGCCTAGGGACACGTACAAAACAGAGCTACCAGGCTGGCGGTCTAGCCACTTTGTTATGTAATCCGAGTCGCTGTTCGAGCGTGGATTGTCTTTGAGCTTAGAGTACGGGATGGATGGACCCACGGTGTAGATAGGAAACGACAGGCTCGGTTTCAGAGCGTCGACAGTCTGAGATTCGATCTCGTACACAGAAGAAAGCAACAGGTACTGTGTTCGATGGACCCAGTCGACCATTGAGCGCAGTCTCTGCATCATCTGTTCGCTCCTTCCACCAACCAAGTCCGTCAAACGTGTTGGAGGAATCCCAGGAATATAATCCACCATTTCATCCCCCTTTGCTGTGCCAGAAAAGACGGTTACTCAGTAAACAATGTGAAAATGGACATCTGAGATTTATGTGCATCAAAACAGCAAGAACCACAGGAAAATGATCTGCGATTTGGTGCGCAGAAATAGTATGGGTGCAGACTTTAGTTTATTTGGTTAAACGTCAATTTTTTCCAGAGTTATAAAATTTAAGTAGTACCAACTTGTGGTTTTATCAGGTGATAGGCAAGACTCGGAAGTTTGACGAGCTTTGGTTTTGAACTAGACTTCGAACAACGGCTGACCTGACAAATTCTCTGGTAAATGGCCATTCTGCTCAAGAAGTTGTAAGTGATAGAAGAAGGAGAAGTTTGACGCAGCAATAGACCAAAACAAGGCCACTGGAATGTTCCTCCGGTTCCCAATGCCGGCTGCCCAGGTCAGGAACGCGTCGGCCATAATGAGGGTTGGTGGAGGGTGTAGCCGATGGAGCACCTCATCGACCGAGGCTTCCATCTTGGTGAAGACGGCCTCGAGAAACTCTGGGAAGTGCTGAGCCCGGACCTGCTCAGATGGGAGCACATTCGGGATGGTGGCGAAGGATATGTTGCTCGATTTCTGGTCGGAGCCCACAAGCCTGAGCCACTCCTCAGTGAGGACGAAGGTGATGGCGATGTGCGGGGCTTGGGAGGCAAGGATCTTGCACAGGTTCATCATGGGGTTGATGTGGCCTCGTCTGGGATACGGCATCGCCACCACATGACAGGTTGATGCTTGGCTGTCCATTTGATCAACTAGGCAGTGTGCGGTGGCCTTGAGTGCGTACTCGTTTTCTCCGACAGTCCGTGGCAGATCAAGTTGGCTAATGGCTAACGAGCACAATCAATTACCAAGGCAATTTCCAAACATTGAGGGGAATCATTTGTGTCACACCCCAAAACCATCATGAATGGGGATGACACGGCTGTCCTTCCACTTAAAGGAAGAGCCTCAAAGCTCCCAAAATCCAACTATTAAAAGTCCCAACATCCATATCGCTCTCGTACATACTCATCGTTAGTCAAGGAACCTGAAAAAAATTAGAAAATAAAGGGGTGAGCAACCACGGCTCAATGAGTAGTGCATCTCTTCTAAGCGAATCAAGTACCCACTATACATATTTACAAAACCAAACTACAACTCTTTTAACTCAAATCTATGATATAACAAACAAACAGTAAAAAGAATAAGTTACATACACTTCAACATAACTATATTTATAGCAAAAATATATTTACTATATTTACTCTCCTTCCCTAGTTATAAGTCTAGGTCCATTCATGGTATCAGAACCATGGTTCCGCTTTTGATATTATCCATTCCATGCGCTTAATAGATGAATCCAGTGCTGAGAAGATCTTGTCACATCATGACCTTACAACCAGAGTCTACACAACCAGAAATCCTTAAAGCACCCGTTTCTCTTGTTCCTTCTTCATCTTCAACCCCTCCAGAGTTTCGTGTTTCTAATGTTTCTAAGATAGATTATCTTTATGAAGTTTCTCTTAGCGATGAAACCAAGATTTCTGAAACCCAACTTCCTCTCATGAACCCTTATTCTGCTTTTGCTAAACCCACCTCATCTTTCTCACCTATCCGCTCAATCCGCCAACTTATTCACCAAACTCCAAAGCAAGTAAAAGAGTACGTCCAGTCTTCCAAATTCGACCACCATCCCATTCCTGCTACTGAAAAAGAGTACTTTGTTACTCTCCAGATCCTTTCAGAATTTCCCAGACAATGGGTTCAACAGGGATATTCTCATGTCCATTATGGAGCTGTTCATCTTGCTCTTACCTTCCATGGTTATAAAGGTTTGCCAATTTTGGCAAGAATTACATTATTAGATACTAGATTTTTACAATACCAGCATGCTTGCATTGGTACTGTTCAAACCACTTTGAATGCTGGAACAGTCTTCATGACTCTGAATCCAAACTTTAACATCGCTCTATCAGACCCCCAACTACTCTCCTTTCTTAAAGTTCAAGTTCAGCTTACTGGAGCCCCTCAAACTACTAACTCTATAGCAGTGACACTACACTACCAGATGGTCTATCGAGTGCAAAACCATGCCCTCGACCTCAACTTCAACAATGGAAATGAAGATGCGTTGTTCATCTCTATGCAGAATGACCAGGCATCCTGCATTCATGTTCTCAGACAGATCCCGAAGGATACATTGGCCAAGCTCCTTCCAGAGACTTGGATCACCAACTATGAAAAGCTCCACAAGCATAACAAGCCTTTCCAGTCTACGGACTCCGAATTTGTAAGAAAAAAAGATGGAACGGTTTTCATCAAATTTGGCAAGGAAAGGGAAGAAAGTCCTTCTATCTTCCAGACCATTTTCATGATTGAACCATGTATTCCTGAATCCATTTCCGAACCAGATCCAAAAAGGCATGTTCGACACTTCGATGGTGATGGACATCCTGTTCATTACTATAAAGACAATTATGGTCATTGTTTTTGGGATCCTTTTTGCCAATGTTTCTACTGTACAAATTCTCCTAACGAGGTAGACCCTCTTGCAAGATCTCTACCTCGACGGAAAAAGTCAAAGGATAAGGTGTACCAAAGATACTTAGACGGAGATTCTTCTATTGATACTCTTGATGAGTGTGACAAATACCAGTTCATGATTTCTTATGCACCACCTCCACCACCAGAGTCTAGTACCACATTCCAAGTCTTGCCAGATCCACCAAAATCACCTCCACCTTCTCCTCCCCAAAAAAAAGATTATGTATCCAGTTGAACAAACTTCTCCTACTACATCGGATTCAGCATCTCTTTCTTCTTCTTCATCCTTCTCAACTCCTACAGTTGATTCCCCCCCCCCATAGCGCCATTAACTTCACAAATATTCATGGCTGAATCTCCTCCAGATTATGAAATGGAATCAAACTATTCGATCCGAAATTGGTCGACAAGCAATCCTACTAACAATCCTACTAGGCATGTGTCCATGGCATCAAAACAATTCTTCACCATTGATGATATTCCTTATCCAAAATGGCCAGAAAGACTTGAAGAATTTCATACTTGGTTGAATACACAGTCCATCACCAACCATGATATGAATGATGTCATTTACAACTTTGTTACAAGGTTCACAGGGAGCCTTAAATTTTGGTGGCAATCACTCTCAGAACAAGACCAGATTTTATTTCTAATATCACCCAATTTCAGCCATGCCCTAACTTACTTATATCATGTTTTTGTGGGAACACCCGGAGATCTCAAAGAGATAAAAAGGATGGAATTTTTTGAGAAAAGATGCTGCTCCCTTCAAGAAAAGCATCTTGATAAGCATTATTGACTAATGCTTCAGCTCTTTTACCAAATTGGCGCAGATCCAAATTTGAAGCATGTCTTCCTCACATCCATTCCAAAAGAGCTATCCCAGATGGTTGAAAGATCTTTCTTTAGAAAACAAATAAGAATACAAGATATTCCCTTGGGAGAAATACAGCAAGAAATCCATCTATGCCTTGAAGAATTATGCTTAAAGCGCCAGATGGTCCGTACCTATATCACAGATGACAAGCGCCTTGAATTGGCTTATTCTCACCGGAAGTTAAAAATCAAATGCTCCAAGCGAGACTGTGTTGGTACTTGTGGCTAGTATTCTCGGAAGAAAAAACACTACAAGAAGTATTCGGTAAAGAAATCCAAACATGGCTCCAAGCATTTCTGGAAAAAGAAGAAATGGCGATACCTACGCAAAAGAAAGGATCGCACAAGCCATAAGAAATCAAACCGTTGCTACATTTGCAATAAGAAAGGACATTTTGCCAAAAATTGTCCTCAGGCGAAAAAAAGGTCAGAATCATCTGATTGAGAATGAAACAGGTATTTCCCTTGAACATAATGATATTAAATCATTATTCTCTACTGATGAAGAACCTTCTGAACAAACTCTTTGTGTCATACCTTCTTACCAAACTTCTAGTGAGACTGAGTCAAATTCAGAATCTGAAGACATTTTTCACATATCTCCCACATCTTCAGAACCAAATCTTGACATATTTTCAAGTCAAACTCACTGTCCCCATTTCCCTGTAAAAATCTTCACCTCGAAGTTTGCCAAACCTATCAATGTCATTGCTCTCATTGATACCGGAGCAAGTTGCTCCATTCTAGATACTAAAATTCTGCCTGAAGAATATTGGACTCCCCATGTCCGATATTTCAACTCCGCCTCTGGAGATATTTTCTCCACAAACATCAGAACCGTTCTAGTTAATGTTCAGTTCTTTCCCCAGTGTTCTATTAATGCAAAAATCTTTGGATCAAACCTCCCCAATAAAGATTTGATAATTGGGTGGGATATCATGACTCAAATCTCTCAATTTTGCATCATTCCTAGAAAAGGTCTTAGATATAAAGATCAGTTCTCTGAGTTTGTTAATATTTAGAGACTCTTTTCCATTCAGATGAGTCTATTAGATCCAATCATGCAAAAGTTGCTAGAATCTTATTCGGAATCCCATTCAGAATTTGCTCGAAAATGTTCTCATCCTTTATGGGAAAACCCAGAATTCTTTGTTCACCTTCCTTTAAAAAAAATGAAGATATCAACCCAACAAAGGCGAGTCATATGGGAATGAAGCCAGAACACTTGGCTTTAGCTCAAAGGGAATGCTCAGAATTATTGCAGCAATGCCTTATTGAAATATCTTATTCTCAATGGCCTTGTGAAACCTTTTATGTCAATGAACGCGCCGAGCAAAATAGAGAAAAAATGAGATTGGTGATCAACTATCAACCTCTCAATCTTTTTCTCCAAGATGATAAGTTCCCTTTACCATCCAGAGATTCTCTTCTTATTGGACTAACCAAGGCCTCTATTCCAAATTCGACCTCAAAGCCGGATTTTGGCAATTGGGCATTCATCCTAAAGACAGATCCAAAACAGGATTCTGTATCCCAAACCAGCACTTCCAATGGAAAGTTCTTCCTTTCGGCCTAAAGGTAGCACCAATCCTTTTTCCAAAAGGCCATGTGTCGTATTTTCTAACCAATCCTACCAAGTGCAGCTATATACATCGACGATATTCTGCTCTACAGTCCTGATGAGCAGTCACATTGTCAACTCCTTGAGCAGTTTGCAGAAATTGTGAAAAAGTATGGTATTATGCTTTCTCAAAGGAAGATGAATATTATCCAGACAGAAATCGAATTTCTCGGTATGCACCTCAACAAAGGTACATACTATCCAGGGCCACATATCACTCAAGAAGTATTGAAGTTCCCTGCAGAAAACTTCACGACAAAATAAGTTCAGCAATTTTTTAGGATAATCAATTATCTCAGAGGTTTTGTCCCAAACATTGCAAAGCTGCTGATTCCTTTGCAATCCATGCTAAAAAAGAACTCCCCACCCTGGGGAAAAACTCAAACTTTAGCAGTCGCCGAGCTTAAGGAAATTATGCAAAATCTCCCACCACTACAAATACCATCAACAAGGAAAAGAATTCTTCAAACTGACGCCAGTGATGAATATTGGGCAACCATCTTTTTCGAAGAAATTGATGGTAAGAGACTCCTTTGTGCTCACAAAAGCGGAAAGTTTTCCCAAGCTGAAATGCATTACCATTTCACTTTCAAAGAAATCCTAGTAGTAAAAAATGGAATCAAAAAATTTGAGTTTCATCTCATAGGCCATCACTTCCTAGTAGAACTAGACATGGCATCTTTTTTTCAAATGACCAAGTTTAAACAAAAACAGATTCCTAATTTTCAACTACTTCGATGGGCTGAATGGTTCTCAAAATACTCCTTTGAGACCAAACATATTCTTGGAAAAAAGAATGTGTTTGCTGATTTTGTGCCAAGACCCAAAGCACCAGCTGAAATCAACATGTACATCAAGAGACCTGCTTTTCATATGCTCAACCATGGCGTGAAATACAAGATTGAAAAGATCAAAGATTTGCCCAGCCAGAAATATCCCCAGGAGATTATTCAACAAATCCAAAATGACAGTCTTATTGAGAACTTGGAAAACCTCATGTAGCAATGCCACACAGACCTTTTTCAAATTCAACGGAGGTTTGATTCTTTATCCTTTCGGGTTAAATTTGAATTATCCTTTCATTCATCCTCTTATCTGGAAGGAAGATGATTTCTCTGACCAGCTCAAAACGCTGTTATGGTATTTAACCAATAAGTATTTAATAGCCATTGAAATTCCCACTAAAAGATTCATTGCCAACCTCACAAGGATATTCATGCTCGGGAGAAACATCGAAAAAGAAAGTGATAAGAATCTCTTAGACTTTCTTAATTGGTTTTATCATCCTACATGTTGGAAACAAGACTTAGAAAAAGAACTGAGAACTATGACACCAAATCCTAAAGTTCACACCCTCCTGTTTTTCCGACATCCATGGAATTTTGTTAGAAATAATGGTAGTATTCTCGATGCACCACTCGAAATAGGAACCACATCCTATAAACCTCACTTGAACAGCCGAGAAACTCGAATTCACAAATCTTATCCAAGATCTGTTAAATTTTGTGAAAACGAATACCGAGAACTCCAGAGAATCCTATGCGAAGAAAACAAAACCATTCCTGAAGATGTTTGAAATAATGCACCCACTACGTGAGATCATTATGACCTAGCACTAGAAGCTAAGGAAGCACTCAGACAATACAGACAAGCTACATCATCCCAAGAGTAGGAAATGACAAGCGAAGATGACATTGTCCAGTCTACTCAAGACCCCTATGCACGCTTTGGAGGTCCACTGTCCTAGAATCCCTACGAACAAGGACCTTTGTCCTCATTTCAAGACATGGACACATCTTACTATGCACAGCCATCCAACTGGCCTCAGTCGAGCATTCCTGCCAACACCACCAGCGAAAATACAAACTGGGCAGAAGAAGAAGCATCTCATTGGGCTCATGAACAAGCATCCTCATCAAAAAGACTGAATCAGATTCTCTCACCTGAAGACCTTGAAGCCCTTCAAGAAAAATACGAGGCACACCTCCTAGAAGATAGCTCGGATGACTCAGTATGTAGCTACAATGCTCGCGACGGACGAGACCGTTAAGTCCGTATAATTTCACTGTAGCAAAATCACTGTTCACTTTTACTGTAGCACTAGGCTAGGGAAAGTACTGCTCACAGTACAGTTACTGTTCATAGTGTGCAAATAATTTCCTTCCGAAAATTTCTGGTGCCTTTGTTTGTATTTGGACCCGTGAGCTAGGTCCCTGTGTGCGTCCTTGTAACCTCTATTTGCCTATATAAGGCAATGAGGGTGTATCATTTTGGGCAGAGTTCCTTGAAGAAAAGTGTGTGCTTTGTGAAAAACCTCTCCATGGCTTTCTGAATTCCTCTTCTTCTCTAGCCTGGTAAGATTCTCCGAGAAATGCAGCTTGGGTAGATTAGAAACACTTCCATCCTGGCATCTATGAGTGTCTCTAGGCTCTCAACTAAAGGGCTAAGTGGTTTTCTGCTAAAAGGCCGTCCCTGAAGGGCTTGAACGGGTTGTTCGCCCATGTGGGATGCATACCTGCAGGAAATTTACTCTCCTTCCCTGGTTCTAAGTCTAGGTCCATTCACATCGAAATAAACATCGATGGTCTAATGCACTGATCAATCTCATTAATTCACATGCTAATGGTCCATTCCATTGGTTAATCTCATACCATACCAAACCTAGAAAGCAAAAATATAACATTTCTTACTTTAACACAATATATTCAAAGCAAAAATATTCAAGATAATAATAGGCAAATGCCAATGGTCTAATGCATTGGTCAATCTCATAAAACATGTATCAATGGTCCCTTCCATTGATTAATTTCATCAAATCACACATCGATAATCTAATAAAATTACACGTCGATAGTCCATTCCAACGACTAATCTCAAATTGCACGTCGATGGTCCATTTCAACGACTAATCTCAAATTACACGTCGATGGTCCATTCCATCGACTCAACTCATATCACATGTTAATGGTCCACTCCATTGACTAATCCATTGCTCAATATCAAACCATGGTCACGATACAACGCCTGGTGACGAGGCGACCAAGATTCCCCCCTTGGCAAGGTCTCCACCTATTATTAGCCAGTGGTTGGTCCACAAGGATATCCTAAAATAGTATGCGCATACCCATAAGCCCTTCGCTAGGTTCACAATGATATTGAGCATCCACATCAATCCAGAATAACACCATTCATAATTCTCAAACCAAATCCATAAAACATTTCATATATCACGAAAAAATTTCGCAACTCAACTTGTTCGCCCAAAATACTTTTCATAAAACATTCTCAAATAATTTCAAGACCCGTCTCATAAATTAATTTCAAATCAAATACATTTCAAAAAACTTATCACAAATCAATATCTATATAACCTTCCATAAATCATTTCAAAGTCGAGCTTTTTGTGAAATGGTTTCACAAACGCAAAACATATAATATTTCTCAACTTCGTTCATCAAACAGAATATATATTCATAAAAAGTTATCATACTATTTTCAAATATCAAAACTAAATAAATGCCCGATCCAACTTTTATGCAATAAACATGCTTATTTATAACTCATAAATCAAATCTTTATTATTTTGAAGATATGAGCTTATAAATTCTTAAAAGAGATAGTACAACTCATCTAAGAAAGTTGAAAATCAACCTATGTGATTACTTGACCGAATGCACTCATATTCCTATTAATAAATCAAAAACGGTATTAAAACAAGTAATATGCCACTCTCCAACTAACGACTCGACTAAATTATGTTTGTTCATCGATAAAACGACACCTACTCACTAATAAATCACTCAACCAAAACAATTACTAAAAGTCATCCTTAGTGTGAAGTGCGAGCACAAAACTTCATCATGCCATAATTTTCTCCACCGAACTCCGTTTAAAGTGTACTTATAATCAATGGAAAGCTCATCCAACATACTACAAGAATCCCAATTTAGCCAACCCGAAATCAAGCCGAAAATCAAGAAAATATAGCCCTAAAGTTCTGGTCGTGCACTGTTCATCACGTGCGATAAACTTCAAAATTTTGTTTTGAGCAAACCGTGAGTTCAAATCACGATCCGTAAGATCTCACGGCTCTACAACATCCCAAGCTATCATTTTTATAAAAATACGCAGCTCAATGACTCAAAAATCATACTTCATCACTTAATGTTTCCAAAACTCCGAATTTCAAGCCCTAGATCCGAAATTACTCTGATTGAACAAATGGGAGACATGAGCACTTACCGGGCATTGCCTTACATGGCTTGGCAAGGCTCCCATGATGAAAATGCACAAAACCTTCTTTCTTCTTTTATTTTTCTTCTTCTTCTTCTGGAGCGTGGGCTCTCTAAACCCCCTCTCTCTCTCTCCCTCCTTTTTCACTCTCTTACCCTTTTATCTCCTCCTTTTTTCCCCCTTTTTCTTTTCTCTTTTTTTTTTTTTCTTTTCTTTCCTTCTCTCTCTCTCTCCTCTTTTTCTTCTTCTCTCCCGAAGACTCGATCCCTCTCCTTCTTCTTTCTCCTTTTTATTTTTGACTGGGTCAAACCATATTTTACAATTTGAGTGGGTAAGTGATGATGCACGGGGCTTTATCAATGTAGAACTTCAAAAGCGCAGTTCCCGTACCACTTGCAGAGAATCATGGCCTGCAAATCCAAAAATCACCATTCGTAACATCACTACGCTGACATCTACTGACACTCACTACAAAACCCCATGAAGACCAGAGTCGCATGTATTCCTTATTACACAAGACTACACACGAAAGACAACTCTATCACTTCGCTACTTTCCTTTCTGTACCGTCTTTGTTTTTAAGAATGGTGAACACATAGGCAACATGTCATTTCTTTGTCCCACAACCGAAAAATCTTTAATTGCTGTTTTTATTCAAAGCGATGCGATGCACTTAACCCACCCATAAGCTAGAGTCTTGTAGTCATCACTGCTAAAAAAATCCAGAAAACTATGTAAGGAGAGAGAGAGAGAGCCGGTGCTCTTCAACAATGACGTCGTGCCGCAGCCTTACCGAATGAATTTGTCCGTTCGAGGCAAAATAAATAGATGGAACGGAGCATGTCTGTCGTGGCGGGTATGCTACTTCAACTCTCGACGGCGACACCTAGCAATAGTTCAATAATGGTCCCCAAAAATTTTAATGTTTTGTTTGCTTATTCTAGATGGTCATCAGTGAGCGTTTAATACATGATCAGAGATGACTCATACTGTTCACTCTTCATGGCTCGAAGTCGGGACGGATCCATCCAAAACCGTTTAGATCATCGAATCTGGTCGAATCCATCAAATATAACCCGAGACTCATCAAAATGAAAGATTTTAATGGACACAAAGTACATGAACATTATTATTTTCTATTTTAAAAAAATTCTGTAGGGGCAGAATTTAATTCACGATGAGCAAAGATGATCCAGGTATCTATTATGGTTCGGAATTGCACTTCCGCCGCAACTTTCTGCAGCCAGGCATCTGGATCAATCGAGAGATCCTTTTGTGTTGCGGGTACTTGAGAGTCCACGGGTTCTTACATTAGTACGTTAGTCACATGTCCCGTCCTGGCCGCCCCAGCATGCGATTGCAAGAGATCCGCTGACTCGATGGTGCTAGCAACTTCGACGAAAGAAAAGAAAAGGATGCAATTATGACGAGGAATTGTGGACTGGAGAGATCCAACGCAAGGTTAATTTGTGTTGGCAGATAGGAGCAGATTACAGAGTGACTGGTAATAACAAATTCATGGTGGCTTTCTCTTTAGGCCTTATAACCAAAACAAAAGAGCAATAAAAAAAAAAAAATGAAGAGAGTCGATATCTCAATAGTAACCTGAATTGCATCGTCGTATGTTCAAACTGCGGCTAATTGGATGGAATGCGCTAGCATTCAATGTTCCCTACTCATTCATGTGTTTGAACTTCAATATAGAACATTATAGTTGTTGGATGTTTGTGCGGAAGCGTGTGTTTGATATGTGTGTGCAAGGGATTGTTAACGTGTGTGTGCAAGGTGGTATTAGAAGAGAATACAAGGAAACAAAAAAGGAACTTTTATTTATTGTTTATTGTAGTACAAAGGGAAGGGGAGGAGCTTGCTTACATTTCTTCTACTATTCAGCAAGCACTCTTGGAAACCATAATTCCGAGAATAATTGGAACAAGGACTGCAAAAGGGAGCTAACCATAAAAACCACACATCATGCTCCCTCACCAACACCTCAACTATTGTAAAATTATTTTCATAAACTAGTGAAACTATCTTTGTCCCATAAACCTTCTCAAAATATCCTATCATTGTCCCTTGTCCATCATCTATCAAATATAAACTATACCATGCTTCCGTGCATATTTATATTTTAACAATAGTATTTATCACAATTTCACCCACCGGACATTAATTTTACATAATTCATGTCCATTTGTGGTCCTGGCATAGTGACCAACTATAATAATGCATTACTGATTTAGACAGAACTTATTTGACTGTGTTCAAGTTTGAATTAATGCAAAAGGTTGCGCGCGAAAGCATCAATACTCAACTCAAATCAGACGATCCGCCCTTCAGGACGGTGTTTCTGGTAATCTCTTGAAGTTTCTTCGCTCTCATCCTCATCGCTTTGGCTTCCTCGTCCTCCGGATCCATGAATCGCCAGACGAGCCCCGCGATTTCTTGCCTCAGCACCGTGTACTCAACGCCTTCCTTCCTCTTGATTCTCCAACCAATCCTCCAATCCTCCACGACCAGCTTGCTGTTCGAGACCTGGTTCCAGTAAATGGGGAAGGTGAGCATGGGGAGGCCAGCAACGATGGCCTCTGAGGTGGAGCTCCACCGCAATGTGACCAGAATCCACCAGCAGAAGCGTGGCATAGCACGCTTAACTGCTCACGCCATGGCACCACCAATTTCATCTCATCTTTAATCTGGGGAGTCTACTCGCGCCCCACCCAGAAGTACCTTACCCCACTCATGCGCAAGTCTATAGTTATTTTTATTGAGAAAATTGCTGCCAAGATTTTATAAAAGTAACTAAAGATATGTGCATTTTATAAAATTTATATGTAAATTCCTCCAACAAGTCCAATCGATTGCCATGGATGAGACCATTGTCATGATGGTCGTCCTTGATAGGTTTCCATGGCAATGATGTGGTCGTCTCGTTGACAGATGGCCACCTCAAATGACGTTCGTTGATAACCAGTAGCCACTGCGACAATGGCCACTAATGTAGGTCAAGATTAAGATTGAGATCTAGCTATGTATATGATTTTCCATGTTTATATCCTGGTTCTTAACGTAATTTCATTTTGATAAAACACGTGGTTGCAATGTGTTGTATTTATATGCAATTTCACACTGCTAGGCATAAGCTTTTGGATTAAATATTATGACATGGTATCGGAGTATAGGTGACTAGTTTAGACTTTAGCACTTTAATTGGCTCACACTAAATAGGAATCGTGTTTCATTATATTCAAGCTGACTTAAACACGTGTGTGGAAGGGGCTTACACATGAGAGAGTATTTGTGCAATCTTATATCACTTGAAGGCATTATAATAGTATACCTTATACACATGTATATAAACGATGTAAGATTTTACTAATAGTTTAGCCTAAAGTGATCATCCCAATAGAAGCAATTACCACCATAGTGGTCATCACGGATAGGCGATCACCACTATCGAGCTAACCACCACAATGATGGTAGCTCGTTGTGGTTGGTCACCCACAATTCCTCTCCCAGTTTTTACGTTTTAGTTTATTTTTATGTTATTAAGTAATATTTTGATTTTTCCCTATATTTTGTATTACTATGTCCAATAATAACATCCAAAATTTTCCCAATATATCATAACAATGCCTCGCTTTTTTTTTTTTATGCTAACTGACTTTATCTATGTCCTAATCATAATTTTGTGATCAAATACAGTTAAAAATGTTGTTGTTTCACTTTTTTCCCAAATAATTTGTGGCGGATTCTTTATTCTTTTAAATAGAATATTTGCTAAATCTACTTTTCAATGGGCATCTCAGCACCTTCATGAGCTGCTTGCCAAAGAGAATTTATGGTCTAGAATTTACTGTTATCTCTACGAATGATAGTATTACCTTATCCGGGCGCTTTGTAGTTTTAGTTGTAATTTGGGTCTTCTTAACAATTATCCTTGGTGGGATTATTAGTGCGGCCAAGCAATTCTTAACACGATCTATTTTCACAACACGTAATTAGTCTGACTTTAGCCTTGACATAGACAGTTTCCTATTACATACAGGTCAACCTGTTTATGATGACAAACATCGTGTCTTACATAGGTTGATTCACTTAATTCATTAAGACACGACTCGATACGTTTGAGTTAATGTGATAACTTATCAATTTTCTAAGCATGATATGATTAAACACGCTTTAACGCATTTGATAACTATATTTAAAACTTTTTTGTCCTCTTAGAAAGATAACAGAAATAAACCCCCGTCTTCAAAAGAATAAGGGTCAATAAAATTATATTTAGAATACAAAAGAAATAAAACATAAATAAATAAAAAGCTAACTGTAATAAGGCACTCTACATGTGATGTCAAGTGAAGTATTGTCTAGAAACGTGTCAATAGTACATCTAGAAAACCCTTGAATCTTTGCATTGGATTGGCATGAAGCTGTGGCCTTAGAACTCGTGCCAAGCATGAATCACAAGCAAAAGCTAGGCGTGCTTTTGAGCAAGGCGATGGATGACCGAGGAAGAGGAGCGGCATTTTGGGGAAGATCAGTTGGTCGGAGCAGAAGTCGCATAGCTTGGGCATAGCTGCTCTAGGATGATCCTGATGCCAAGGGGCTGGTTCAGGACCGTGATGCACGAGCAAGGTGCACGTACATGGTTTTGGCTTGTTAGGCAGTGAATTTGAGCACGGATTAGATTTGCGCACGGGCCATGACACGCGCATGACTCGGGTAAGATGGTGAAGGACGTGCTGGGACACTGGTTGGCTCCTTGGGTTGGTGACATGCTCCACTGGTGCTCGGGAGCTAAGCCAGCATGTGAGCCAATACCGGGCCATGTACCAACCTTGCCCGTGCCTAGACACGGGTTTAAGTCGTGAGTAAGGCTTCAGGCTGGTAGTCGACCGAGGATAAGGCCAAGATATATTCTAGGAGGACATCTAAGATATGCTTGGGACCGCCGGACGCTAGTAACAATCTAATTTACTTGCGGTTGCCAGTCCCTTGTTTGAAAAACGAATATTGGACATGTCCACCCTGCGTGGATTTCATGTGTTTGTAATGTGTTTCTGAGACTTGGACAATGACGTATTGTTTGAATTGAATAAATAATGTTGTTGGGAAGTGTTCCAGCATCCCAGCCCTCACCCTCGCCGGTGGCTGTGCTAAGGAGGACAGCGGGTGTCTAAGTCAATAATCGGTATCAATGCAAAAGATATAGGACTTCTTTATTACTTTTTCCGTTCGGTGCACTTGTGTGCGAGGCAATCCGTCACATAAGCTCTTCAAGTTCATGTTTGGTTTGCAAGGTTGGGCACAAACTGAGTTGAGAAGAAGTCGTGTGAAGGATTTACCCACGGCTTTGGCAGCGGCTGATGCACTTGTAGACTTCTGTTTTGATCGGACTGAGGAGACATCGAAGATCAGGTAGGCAAGCGAGGGTTGGAACCTCGAACGAGCAAAGACAAGAAGCACAAGGAATTAAGGAATTCCAAGTTGAGCGGGCAAGCTACATCACGGAATGGCGTCGAGGAATCGTGGAAAGACCTGAAACCTCGCACAGGGCTGCTTCATTTGCGACGATCCTCATCGAACCAAGGAATGTCCGAATAGGGAATCAACGAATGCGCTGGTTCAGGAGTCATATTTTTCCTCGACAAATGCTGGCTGTACCCGACGAACTAATTTAATGAAAGCAAAGGTAGAGACTAGAGACAAAATGGCAAAATGTGTGTAATAAACCTCTGAAGTGCTAACAGATTGGCTGTCGCTAGGGGCCCCCATGGGAAGCGGATAACGATCACCACGCCGGTGTAACGAGGACCGCAGTCCGACCAGGTGCTTAGCGCCCTCTTTGTAATTCAACTTGAACTTCATCATCAATGCCCCTATCTCTCCTCTTCTTCGCTGTCCCGGGATAAGCTGCTGCTTTCCATATTCATTGCAAACTGGGCTTCAATATCTTCCTCCACCGTGACACAGCATCGAGCGCTGTCACATCTTCATAAGAATAATCTTCCTCATCCTCGCGCTTCAGCAAATCCCTATGAAGCGAACGGAGCTATTCCATATGCTTATATGTGGAATTCCCCTGTTCTTCAGTGCTTGGAAGCCCTTCAGCATCATCAATTGAGGCATTCTCTGCCATAGTGTACGCCTGTGGTTCCTTCTCCTTTTGGCTTCTTGAGAAGAGACTATGATGCGTTCTAATTATGAGTTGAATGATGTGAAGCTTGCAATTTGAGTGAGTATCAAAGAGAGAAGATATCTGTTGACGATCAGAGTTTCTTGTAGCCCTCATGAGCAAATGCATGAGAACATTATCACTTTCTTTGATTAATCCCTTTTTGGTTTTCGCTGGGACCTGAAGTAATCGTGATGCAGAGATGTAAATGGTCCAATTAGCTTTACCATTTAACACACGATTATGACACGAAGTACAGAGAAACTCTTAATGAATAAACACTTCATTTTCCGTTGAATACTGGTATGTCATTTCACACCGTTATGACACAGTACAGAGAAATGAAGTCTTTCTGTTCTGGTAACCAACGATGGACAGTACAAAAAAAGGACGGCACAGTTTTCACAATGTCAAACGTTTCTATAATCATGTTCGCTGACAAATGTTCCGTACATACCAATGTCCTGGCAACACTAATCGAAGTAGTTTCTTTCATGGGCCAACAAGCAACACTAAATTTCTAACATGAAAATCAATGTCCAATCTGGAAGTCTCTCTATAATTGCTATAAATCAGATCATGAGGTACTTCTAACTTAGTGGAGTAGTTTAGGCTGGTGTCCCTATCCATGTCCATGTCAATTATCGGATCATATCAAGCCTTTCAAAAGTTTGAACATCAATACCTGTAACGGCATTTAAATTTTGTCAAATCCAGAATAGTGTTTCTCCCATCTTGTCAATTCTCATGTACCAGCCCCATACTGAGATTTTGCAGGCCATGATCAAGCAGACACGAGTATGATGATGTTGAACAGTCGACATTGTCCCTCAAAATGGATGTAGAATTTCAAAGGCCATCGGAGGAACACAACATGAGGTCCAATGACAGTTGATGTTTTCAGTGCCTGTTATCTTTTGTAAGATGATTCAACAGGAAAGGAAAGAGAGAGAAAACAATAACTGACAACATTTCTCTGCTCTATACAAACATAATTCAGCCAAAATTGGCATGACTCCTATACCAGAGCATACCTGGTGGATCAATGAGCATTGAACCTGCCTCAAAATTGACTGCCCATCCTAGAGCTCATAAAATTATGTGAAGAAAATAAAAACCATCAAAATAGTTGTAAAAAGAGAGCTCATCAACAGAAGTTGAGGCGAGACAAGAATTGACGAATCCGAAGTCCGTAGTCCAACAGCAAATCTGCAAGTATTGGTGGATGGATCGACAGTCGTGATCAAACCTAATCCTCCAAAATAACAGCTGTCCAGTCTTTGATCATGCTGCTGGTAGTAGCTATTGAATGCGTAGGACACATTCCGGGGCCAACCAATGTTATAACAAGATCCACCAGGAGCTACTGCAGTACAATCGGCAACAGAACAAGCATCTAAAAAACTAGCGGTTGCATTGGACAAGTTCTCGTTATTGTTCACAACGCACCACCGGGAAGGAAGGTACTCAACATTCTGTGCATTCCACAATTTTCTGGAACCCTGGCCTAAATCAACGTTGTACTTTGCCTGGCCATCAAAAGTAAACACGCCCCAGTGTCTTTCAAAATTTCCTGCAGAGGTGCTTCGTTGGTCCTCATCTAAAAGGCTTAAAATGTACACTTCCAAAGGAGGATTCCAAGGCCTAAGTGGAGTCCCTGTTTTACTGTGGATGTGGTCTACAAGACCTTTCATGAAATCCTCAGCAATGACTGAGGTAGCATTAGCTGCTCCATCTGTCGGCCAACCAATCTGAGCAACAACAATTTCCATCTGCGGGAAACCAGCATTATTCAATGCCGTGACTAGGGTGTCATAGCTCAAGTCAAAGCTGCTTTTGTATATTCTGTGGCTGTCGTTATGAGGCCGTGCAGTTCCTTTGAAGAGAGCAAAGTCGAGGGAAATATTCTTGCTCTGGTGGAAGCTGAGGAATGGCAATATTGACACAAAGAAGGGCGACCGATGTTCGCTCAAAAATGTGAGCAGTTGAATCATGGTTTTGTTGACGTCAGGCCTGAAGTGTCCTTCAGAGGGGAGGTTTGACTCAGACTGAAATGCATCAAAACTGCACGGAACTACAACTTTCACCTTGCTTCCTAAGTTTGCTTTGGTCAGAGCTGCTTGGATTTGGGTGGCTGCTCCAAGGACGAATGGATAGAACTGATCTCCATGACTCGAGAGGAATGGATCATCCCCCACAGCAATGTACCTGTCCATTATCTGGTCAACAGTGATTATGAGGATGAAGAGAAAGGCCTACATTATTATATCTATTTTGCTTTCAAAACAACTAACAATCTAGTAAAACAATTAATTTTGCAAGTTAAGTTGACAGTGTCAAGCCCTGCCATGCTGCATGAAGGCCACCAGCAAAGGGAGAAACAAATTTTTTTCCCCATGCATCCCTTTCACTCTTTTTCTTTTCAACTCAGAAATCTCTTGCACTCTGACAAGAAAAAACAGCTCCCAGGAAAATTACTTGGAGTGAGCATCCATAGATTCCAACCGTAATACATTGAGCAACCCAAATGGAAATCCTCATGTATGAAAGGTAATTACAAAAGCAAATCAACTGCTTCATTAACAAGTTTTCCAAGAAATTGATTGTCATGACTGATTGGCTCAGCTGCTCAACAATAATAAAAAATTTGAAGTGTCCTGTGGCTCAGCAAATCAATGCGTTGCCAGAAAATGTGGACCATTACATGCATTAATCAAAAATTGGATTTCTCTCTATACCAATTACTCTCCTCCCTAAGCTGCAACTCATTCAACCAATTAGACATCATCACAATGCATTCAGAAGGTAACCTACTTCCAAGCTACATATCAATCCTTTGAGGAACATTACTTTCTTGCAAGACTACTTTTATTTTTTGGGGGGAATCCAGGACTCAACGTCTTGTGTACTTTGGCCTCATGCTCTTCGAAGGGTATTGTACTACTTTTGATACATAACAGATTGTCTCATCATGTCCAGATGAGTGTCTAGTGACGTCGTGGAGCAATATGACATTTTACCTTAACAGGTCTCAGAAAAATCAATCCACAGCCGTATAAATGGGCCTATGTTGGCTATTTACTAATACATAAAGCATTTTGGTAAATTAAGGTAGAAAAATCCCATCTCTTAAATAGCTGGTAGAAGTCTTTAACCAGCTTTAAAGCCATGAAGGCTTTTCACATTGGTCAGGCAAGAAAATATTTTCAATGTTCCCTACTCTGTTGTTAGCTAATCTAGGACATTGTTCCATAATGGACATTGTTCCATAATGCAAATGCTTTCTAGGATTATCCATTCGTCCCAACATTGCAGCACGACAAGACAGTTTCATTGGAACAATACATGTATAACACCTCCATTATTTTCCACATTACTACTTTAGACGGATGATTTAGCAAATGGGGGTTTTCCATGGCCCCTCGAGAAAAATCCACCATGCCCACACATTTTGTCACGCCTCCTATGCAAAATGCAATCCCTCACAAAACTCAAAACTCCAAAAGTTCTCTTTGGACAACCGCCATTTGTTCTTTTGCGAACCAATGGTCACCGATAGATCCTCCAGCATTTGTAGAAGTACCCTTTAGCAAATTATTAGCCAGACAGTCTTTCCAGGCATATTATATAGCATCTGGGCCACGCATCTGCCTTAATTAAGACTGAAATAAAAACAATCTTTATCTCGCGTCAATGACCCCAAATAGAAAAGCTTCCTTTTTAAGGTATGTCCTCTTGGATGTCTATACTATACAGCACGAAATAGAAAAATAACAATGTACCCAACTGAGAGAAATGTGAAGTATGAGAAAAGCGCATGCATTATTCCAACACACAACTAACAACAGCAGCAGCAGCAGCAGCAGCAGCAGCAGAATCGGCGAAAAATCGGAACATTAAACGCAGAGAGCACGCAAATAAGTACAGAAAGGAATCGAAGCTCGTACTCGATCCGAACGCGGGGGCCGCCGGCGGGGAAGTAGCGACTGACGTTGTCGTGGACCCAGCTCTCGGCCGCTTTCCTGGAGGAGTTCAGGGTCCGGAGCATGGGGTCGGGGATGCCGACGGTGACGGCGATGCCGGAGCCGGCGAGCGACAGGAGGACGTCGGGGTCGGCGTCGGAGAGCCTGACGCGGGAGACGTTGTTGGACCTGAGGAGCTCCACCACCTTGGGCGGCGGCAGGGGGTGGGACGACGACGACGCCGCCCCCCAGTTGACGCCGACGGCCGCGGCCCGGGGCCACCCGGCGATCCCGACGAGGGACGCCACCGCGAGGAGGCGGAGACGGAGGAGGAGCGGGCGAGGGGTGCTGGGCGGCATCGGCGGGGGGAGGAGCGAGGTTCTTGAAATGGCGACGGCGGTGGTGCGAGACAGTGAGCTCAAAAAATGAAAAGAACAGCACAGAGAGAGAGAGAGGGGTGAGCGACAGTGTCCTTGGTTTCTTCATTCATTTCGGGGAATTTATGTTTGAACCATGTTTCAACAAGCGACGCGTGAAGACTGTCGGAAAAATTACTAAAATAAACCCCTCGGCTTATTATATTTTTGGTAATTCGATTCTAAATTTTTAAATTATATCAGCTTAATTTTAAATTTTTTGACGTTTTGTTAATACAGTTCTTTCGATCAATTTTGATTCAAAAATGCTAACTCACAATTCAATTAACACCAACTTTATTTTATGTGGTGTGACCAACTTTAATATTAACAACTTTTTTAAATTTTGTTAGGATTTGTTTCTATTTTTGTCTTGTCCTTTCAATTTGGCCAATGGCCAGTCACAAACGATGGTCGCATATTGGCCATGACTGATGGTCAGCAAGGGTTAGGCTAGGATTGCCCTTTGCAACAAAGAAAAAAAAATTACCTCAAAAAAATTTGCGAAAATTGTTCAAGGTAATACTAATGGTGCAATGTAGAACAACCAACGTCCACATCAATAATTTTCGATCAAAATTAACTGAATGAACTATAATGAAAAATTATCAAAAGATTTAAGACTCATCGACTAAATCTAGTACTCTTTTCATAATTTTTCCAATATTGTCATAAACATTAAGAAAAAAAGAAAAACAGGCTTTTTAATAAGGTGCTCCTTTAAATAGTACAAGAACAACTCGATTTATTGTGATATTGAATTCAAATCTTATTAAAAACACTTCATCAAAAAAAAAAAAAAAAAGTATTTTGAATACGTCATATTGAAGTGGGAGTGTCTCTTAAGATCGCCCGAGATCATGAGCTTTTCGAGATGTGCAGAAAGCTGGTCAAGACGCGGCATGATCACTAAACGAAATAACAAACCCGCTTGTTTAATTTCTTAATGATGATGTGTTACATTATATGGTATACAAGGTGTGTTCAGTGAAAAGGCTTTTGATGTATCTAATACTACTCTGTCTCAGTGTAAGATTGCAAAAAACACGCAATGGTGTTGAGATTTTGATTGATGTACTCATGTAAGTATATTTGAGTATTGTGTTAAATATATAGATCGATTTGTATCAACAAAGGTTATTCCGATATTTCGTCGAGAGAGATACATTCAATTATTTCTACCTAATTAGGTGAAGTTATTTTACTTCATTGATCTGACTTCAATACCTTTCTAGCTCTGACATATGCATTATCTATTTGTTGAATGCCTTATCTCATGAACAAGCACACGTACACATGCCTTAATGTATCTGGTCACTAGACACCACGTGAGGATTTGTGTTTTGAACAAGATTAAGCATAAACAAATGGATTTTGGTGCTGTTTGCTATTGATCTCCTGGCGAGCAGACAAGCCTACCTCCGCATCCTTCAGCTCAAAGATTGGCAGTCAAATGCCTCACCCACTTGAAGATTCAATGCTGTATCCCCCGGAGCCAGCAGAAATAACCCAGAATTGAGAGTTGAAGAAAGCAGAGGGCGGAAACTGGAGGCAATACAGAGCAACCTGGTTACACAGGAGGAGGCTGCCATTCTTGCAAGTTTTTAGAAATGCTGAGAAAAACAGCTTGTTATGGCTTGGTGACAGAAGTGAGCAGGTGCCTGTTAGAAGTGCTTATCGTTTCTTAAGGGAAAAGGAGAGGAAAGTTGTTTCCTTTCAGCCTTCAAGTTCCAACCAGATTGAGAAGGTTAGTATGGAAGGGGACTTGGAACATCAAATGCATTCATAAAGTAAAACACTTATTGCGGAGATTGTGTTCTAATGTTCTTGCCTCCATGGAGAAACTTGTTTAGAAGGAGCAGAAGCAGCGGCTATTGACAAAGACTGCATTTTTTTAGCTGGCATTTCTGGAAAGCTGGTTGCTCTGTCATTTTCAGGAATTGTATGCCCAACCCTAATGAGGATTTAAAAGAAAGCCCAGAGAGCTTGGAAGGAGAGGTTGCAGGAAAAGAGAGCGGACCTCAGACAGATGAACGGATCTGAGGCAGAAGGATGGGTGGCAATAGCCAACCGAGGGGTTACCAAGCTAGATTGTAATGGTGCTGTTGATGCAGGATCTTGGCTGGCTGGAACCTGGTGTAGTACTAAAAGTGACGGGAGTATTGGCTGATGGAGCTGGAAGATTGGTCCATACAAATGAAAGAGAAGTGGCTGAAATGTTGGCAAATACAGGATGGACTAAAAGCTGGCAAAGGAGAAAGGTTGGCAAAGCATCAATGTAGAGACATATTCACTGAATATTTCCAACGCAACGAAAGACGGAGAGCCAGAGAACTGGAAAAAAATGAGGACTTGGCATGAGTTATTACCTAAGAACTGATGGCTATTGGCAAGTGTTGGATGAAATTTAGGGTGCGTTTGTTTTACGGAAAACTCAATGATAAAGAAAAATACTTTATGGAAAAACATTTTCCAAGAATACAATTTATTTTTCTTTATTTGACGATATATAATTGAAAATGTTTTCTATCGTTTGAATCCCATTAAAAAATAATTTCACACTTTGGAAAAAAATGAATTTTTAATTTAAAAAACTTCAAATTTTTAATATTGTTGTTTTTTTTCTATTTTTTTCTTTTCTTTCTTTTTATTTCCTTTTTTTTTTCTTTTTCTCTTTTTCCTTCTTCTTGTCCTTCACTCCTTAGCTTCCTCATGCCATCCCTTTTGCTTCCTCTAGCAATTTGTTTTTGGCTGGCTTATAAGGGGTGAGCTCCAACTGTCACTAGAGGCAGTGAGCTCACCCACTGGCTGCTAGAGGCTATGAGCTTGCACAATCTAGCGAGGCTTGAGCCTCATTCTGGAGGCTATGAGCTCACCCGATTTAGCAAGGCTTGAGGCTCATCGGCCTCGGACAAGTTCAAGCCTTGTTGTCAAAGGCCATGAGATTGCTCAATATGGTGATTATTGTGGCTCACTGGTGATCCTTGAAGAAGCAAAAAGAAAAAGGAAGAAAAGAAAAATAAAAAGAAGCAAATTCGAATTTATTATTATTATTTTTAAAATGTTTTCCAAATTTTTTAGATATAATAAGAATAATTGTTTGTAAACCAAGCATCAAATCTAATTTTTTATTTTTATTTTTAAAATGTTTTAAAAATTTTTTTTTTTTTAAATAAAAAATTTTTCAAATTAAATTTTTAAATATATTTTTATAAGAATAATTGTTTGTAAACCAAGCATCAAATCTAAGTTAGATATATTCGGAAAACGTTTTCCGGTTATTTCAAAAGGGAAATCATTTTTCTGAATTTAAGTTTTGCTAGGAAAATATTTTTCATTGACTAACAAAACGTTTTCCGTTAACTCATTTTCCTAAGCAATTCAAACACCGAAAAATGAAGAAAATGTTTTCCCTGAAAAACGTATTCCACGAAACAAACGCACCATAAAGTAGACACAACATTAAATGGCATTGAGATATATCCTCTTTAATGTTTTTGCAAAATAATAATAATAATAAATTTTTTTTAAAAAGACACTTGCCAAAAATGTTGAAATATGATGGAATTTAGATAGATAATAATAATAAATTTTTGGTAAAAAGACACTTGCTAAAAATGTTGAAATATTATGGAATTTAGATAAAATTTACGTATAAAATTTTCAACTTCTCTATTTCTGTAAATTAAACGTTTCTAAATAGATTTGGAATAGAAATTTGTTCGTTAACGCAATTTGATTTTTCTATTTCTAGAATAGAAATATGTTCCAGAAATAGATTTAAAGAATAAATCAGAAGTAAAAATTTATAATTTCTCAATTTATTGCCAGAAATCAATTTTTCTGTTACAGAAATTTTATCATACGTATCATAAATGATGTTAAGATGTATCTTCTTTTTTTTTTTGCAATAAAAATAATAAATTCTTGATAAAAAGACACTTGTTAAAGATGTTTAAATAGGAAACATTCAAAATTTAAAAAATCAATCGATTGCAGGCCCACGCAAAATTATGACGTTTCCTTATTTGATCCATTGACAGGTCGCCTTGGCATCATTCTCTGGCGCCGTTCGGTTGGATTCGCGATTAAAATAAATGAATCTATTTCCTAGACGCGGCACGCGAGTTTCCCGCTTGAAACGAGAGGATGGCGATAAAAGCGGAGGAGATGGAGGAAAGAGTAAAGTCATGGGTGGAGGGACCAGCTCTCGGAAAGCTAGAAAGCCAAATCGCCAATCCGTGCGCAGAAACGAAAATGCTCCTCGTCGGCCATGGGAGTGTCCTACAGGCCCTATCCTCGAAAACCCTCCAAGCTCCTCCCTTGCCTCATCGCCCTCTCTCTCTTCTCCATCTCCGCCCTTCTCCTCTACAAGGTCTGTCTCTGTCTCTGTCTCTGTCTCTGGCTCTCTCTCTGGATCTGCATCAACGCATAATTGTGTGTTGCTGTGGTCATGTTATCGTGGCGCTTGATTTTGGAATCTGGGTTCTTTTAGTTCTGTCTCTGTCTCTCTCTGGTTCTGGCTCTGTCTCTCTCTGGATCTGCATCAACGCATAATTGTGTGTTCCTGTGGTCATGTTGTCGTGGCGCTTGATTTTGGAATCTGGGTTCTTTTGCCTCTGCCTGCATAGGCGCTCTATAGTGTTTTTACGTTGTTTTGTTTTGTTTTGTTTTGCTTCGCTCTTCCTGCATCTTGGATTCACTGGGGCATTTGGTCGAACAGGTGGATGACTTCGCATCGCGGACGAAGACGGTCGCCGGCCACAACTTGGACCCCACTCCCTGGCACCTGTTCCCTCCCAAGACGTTCAATGAGAAAACCCGGTATGCCCGCGCCTCCAAGATCATCCAGTGCTCTTACCTTACCTGCCCCTATGCCACCGGGTCGATCTGGGGACAGGATCGGTCGCGATCCCGGCCTGCCCGAGCCTGCCCGGCATTCTTCGCCTGGATTCGCCGTGATCTCGAGCCCTGGGTGCGGACCGGGATATCGCCAGCTCATTTGATGGAAGCGAAGAGGTTCGCAGCGTTTCGGGTGGTCATATTCGAGGGGAAGCTATATGTGGATTTCTATTATGCTTGTGTGCAGAGTCGGGCGATGTTCACGATTTGGGGACTGCTGCAGCTTCTCAGGAAGTATCCTGGGATGGTGCCTGATGTTGATTTGATGTTTGATTGCATGGACAAGCCCAGTATTAACAGGACAGAGCATTCCTTGATGCCTTTGCCATTGTTTCGATATTGCACCACGCCAGGGCATTTTGATATTCCTTTTCCAGATTGGTCTTTCTGGGGATGGTAAGAATCAACTAGACCTTTCAACGGTCTTAGTCTTTCCAATCAAATCTGGGTGCCTGCTCTTTCTTACTTGGCAAGAATATGCTGTTTTACATGTTTTCTTGAGAGTTAAAGCGTGGTTGATTCTTGTTGTTTGTTCTATGGTCTGTTTTAGTTTTTATTAATGATCTCTAGGGTCACGTTGGAACTCGTTCGATTCCTGTGCCTGGCTTAACTTTGTTGTGGTATGATCTATTGGCACCATGAAGAACCATCATAACTGCTGATAAGTCGAAATATAGAGGAAGCTCTGTCTTCCTGAGTCCCAAATGCATTTAAGTAGGCAAGTTCAGGTGGACTGTTGCCTGATTCGCTCATAATTACTTTTACAGGCCAGAGACAAACTTGAAGCCTTGGGATGAGGAGTTTAGAGACATTAAACAAGGCTCTCAAGCTCTCAGGTGGTCAAAGAAATCCCCCTATGCTTACTGGAAAGGAAACCCTGATGTGGAATCTCCTGTGCGAACAGAGTTACTGAAATGCAATCATTCCATGATGTGGAAGGCACAAGTGATGCGTCAGGTGAGTCCAAAGAGCTTCATAGACTTCCATGTCAATCAAAACTCATATGCAGTTGTGAAGTCATGGCTTTGTTTCTGAATGTCACTTTGTCGAATGCCTCATAGGATTGGGCAGAAGAAGCAAGAGCAGGGTATGAGCAGTCGAAACTATCAAACCAGTGCAAACATCGGTGAGTTTTTATGTGATGCTGTAGATTTCTGAAAAGAAGAATATATGTGCAATGTTATTGCACAATCTTACCTTCCTGCTTTTTATCTACAAGTTTAAATGGTTGACAACCAAATGTAGTATTCATATACTGGTCGAGTAAGAATTTCTGCTTCTCATTCAAAATTACGATGTCTTCTAGTATTAGAATAATGCAACATGAAGGAAAGTTTCTAGATCTACTAGTGAAACTTTTGAGAGCTCAAGAAGGGTCTCATTCTTGGACAATTGCAATTACTTGTGTGTAATCGATGATCCCCTTAAATTGAAATTATCCATCCCCGACCTTTTCTACTCTCTGAGTCATGTCTTTGTATTCTCACAGGTACAAAATATATGCCGAAGGTTATGCTTGGTCCGTGAGCTTGAAGTACATAATATCATGCGGTTCTCCTGCCCTAATCATATCACCTGAGTACGAAGATTTTTTCAGCCGGGTCTGTTTCCCATGAGGAACTATTGGCCCATCTCTTCTACTAATTTATGTCCCTCCATCAAATATGCTGTAAACTGGGGAAATGCAAACCCATCAGAGGTATGAGTTCCTACTTTGATTGCTTATTTTTTCTCAAACTGATCTTGGTTTTCTGCCTCTTTTGATCACAGTGAGTAAACCTTTTTGTGCATTGTATGAATTTATACTTCTTAAGGACCTCTAAAAGATTCTACTAACATTGTGCCAGGAGTAGTCTAGTCAATTCTAAATTTTTAATGTTTCTGAAGTATTTGGTAGTTGGGTGATCCCATACACAAATTTCTCCAGCATGAAGCCTTGATTGAGAATATCAAATATGAAGTCATCAACTTCTTTTATTTTCCATGGACTTAATAGTGGGAGATTAGCCTCATCTGATGCATTTCAGTTCAGTTGCACTAGTATCAGTAATCATGATGCCGGGTAGCATTAAAAGAAGTTCTGTTCAGCAGCTCATAATTAAGTGGAGTCAACCTCCATTCTTAAATTTAAGATGTAGCCAGAGGTGGTCTTTCTTGATTTACGAAATTTTCCTCAGGACTTCTCATAACCTTGCAAAACTGTTCGTTAAACATTCTTATGATGGGTATTACCCTTTTTCACCCCATTCTTTTTGGTCAAGAAAATGTGCAGAAGTTGCTGTTTCTTGTCCTCATGCTGCAGCAGGGATAGCTCATGTTTTTTTCAATCACTTTTTTTTTTTTTTTGCTTTAGTGGAATGCCTTTTCTATTCATCAAACTTCTTTTCCTTTGAAACTTCATTATTAAATCTTTTGAGACTGGTTTTGTGCCTGCATACGGTCTCAACTTCTATTAGATATATAAAATCTAGGTGCTATGAGACAATAAGCCACCTAAGTATATATGCCAACCTAACGAGAAAGAAAAAAGGAGAAAGGTTATGGAAATTTATCCTAATTATGCAAAGGTTATGGAAATTTATTCTAATTATGCATCTTGAGACAACATGAGGCATTCATATATGCTTCTTTCTTCAAATCTTGAAATTTAGGCTGAGGCGATTGGAAAAAGAGGACAAGATTTCATGGAAGATTTGAGCATGGACAGGATTTATGATTACATGTATCATCTCATTATGGAATACTCAAAGCTGCAAAATTTTAAGCCGATTCCCTCTTCTTCTGCTCGGGAAGTTTGTGTGGACTCCTTACTTTGTTTTGCCGACCCTAAGCAGAGGCAATTTCTGGAAAGATCAACTGCTTTTGCTTCTGAGGAAGCACCATGCACCTTTAAGGCAGCCCGTGGTATTACGGTCACAAGCTGGATTAAGCAGAAAGAGAAAGCAATACAAGATGTGAGAAAGAAGGAAATGTTAAGTGCAGAGAGACAGTGAGATTAGGACTCGAACTTCTTCTTCTTTTTCATGCAGACAAATCAATTTGTATAATTCTCAAGGTGACATAGATGAAATGGATGAACGTGTATTTAGAGCATAGATTCGTCAAAGCTAGTCATTCATGTTGTAAGACACTCGCATTGACAATACGTTTGTCCACGGAATGCCATTATCCCCAATTCCTATGTTGATATTCATTATCATTTTCGGACTTTAGCAACTAGAGGTGACTCTTGACAGCCTTGGCTTAAGAAGAAAGTTACGAATCTGAGACGCGGAGGAGATGATTTCAGAGGAAGTAGAGACTAGAAAATCAAGTGCCTTAGTGATGCGTTTCAACAAGTATAAGAGGATATAGACGTATAATAGACCAAAGAACATCAAGTAGATCCCAATAGCTAGTGTGTATGGATATGGTCTCTTCTTCTTATCAGATGTATGGCACAAAGGCCATAACAAATTGTCCTCAGGGTTAACAATTTTCAATTCAATGAAATTTACAGACCATGTAGAAGAACTTTGATTCCCACACCGTCAAGTGTCAAAAGTAAAATATTCTAAGTTTTAATATACAGAGGGAGAAGAGAAACTAACAAGTCCTAATTTATTTATTTACGACCGCGCAGCAACTATTGATTAATATATTTCAACACAGTCCCTCTCAAGAGCATCTAGCTTGCATATACAGATACAACTTTCATGTGTAAGCCGAACATTCCACTAGATGATGGATGTGGATAAATCGAACAGGATTTAAGACAACAAAAGTTGTGCAAGTCGGACCTTACACAACACATGAACACCGAATTTGATGGAAATGCTGAAGTAACAAACCATGACTTGACACCTCTTTCTAACACAACCCCGATTAAGACCTGTGAGGACTCGACTTTGTGATTTGCGGCAAACTTGACTGCATCATTCCATGCCACTCGACTCTGGCAGATCGATGATGGTGTACTTGACTCCGGTGCTCACAGTTGCTTCGCAACTTGATCGCAACTTCAGTCGTTGACAACACTCGCAAATGAGGATGAGTCTCACATCGCATGACATTCGCAATCGAGGTGTGGATGACCAGAATTGGCAAGTTTTACTGAAGACGACTTCTGGACGGGAAAATAGACTCGGAGTAAACAAAGCTGACTCGAAACCTTCTTACTTTTTAACTTTTTTACCCTTTTATTGGTCTAGAAAAAGACACAAAGCAAATTAACGTATGACCAAAGCAGATGTCTGGATATCCTAATTAGTGCTCTGATATAACCAAATCTCTCCTCCCAATCTTTTATGTCTTCGGTTTTATATCTTCCTCGATGTATGTTCTATCTTAATCTCCATCAGTAGTTAGTAGACGGTCATAAATAAGAAAATTAAGGTTTTACGGGAGTCTCTCATGCTTTATAAATAGAGCCGTCTGTGCATCGAGGGAACATGTAGCAATTTAAGTATTTTTTTCTCTTCCTCTCTCTTGAACATCCAAAAATATTTAAATGGTATCGGAGCCATCAAGAGAATGACCCAAACCAAAAACTTCAATTTCCTTATTTATGACCACCTACTAACGACCGCATGATATTCATGTATATACTTCAACATAGGCGATTCCATGGTTGGGCCATTTGATTCTGCAGCACTGATGCCAAATTAATAGACTATGGTTGTGTGTGTTTTACTGAAAAAAATTCTTCAATGGAAGCCTTTTTAATTCGTCTAGTAGTTTGGGAAAGTTAGTTTCCTGCTTACCTTGAAGTTGTTTTCCCCCAATCTAAACTTATTATTTTCATTCTATGGAAAAGTTTTCCGTAAATCAATTAGCTTTCCATTGTCCAAACCCTGGAAAGTCAAGAAACAAATCTCCGGAAATAGTCTTCCTCCAAGCAAACGGATCCTAAGTATGGTCAGAAGCAAGTAATGTCACTCCAATAGGGAGGAGTTGATGACCCTCAAATATTTTGGCTTGAAACATGTTAGTTGCATAAGCATCTAAAACACCTGTAGTTGGTGAGCTACAGAATTTGGAATTGAGGCCCCAGGCCACAAGTGGATGCTGAGTAGCTTATGTTTCGTTGGGACTCTAAAACCAACCTTCTGCAATTGCAGGGAGCAGACAATAGGGGGTGCATGACAAATTGCAATTTCTATTCCAGAAACAAATTTCCTATTCCAAATTTGTTTCTGGAATAGAAATCCGTTTGATAAATCTATTCCATTTTTCTATTTCTAAATTGATTCTTGTTCCAGAAATAGGTTTGGAATAAAAATTAAAAGTAGAATTTTTCTACATCTCTATTTCTAGAATAGAAATGAGAAATAATTTTTTTTTTCATTGTTTGTCAACTAGTCCTTCATCTGTTGTCGTCAACCACCATCCGTCGGTTGGCTGCCGTTGCCACCGGTCGTCGATCGTCGATCATCGATCGCCGATGATCATCGGTCGTCGATCACCGATCACCGCGATCGCCATCCACCACCATCCGAAAAGAAAAAATTTTGTGTCATTATCAAACAAATTTCTATTTTTAGAATAGAAATTTTGTGTCGTTATCAAACAAATTTATATTTTTAGAGTATAAATTTTGTGTCGTTATCAAACGGTTATTTTTTCTTAAAAACTTTTCTAGAAATAAAAATAGAAAAATCTATTTCTCTTCCAGAACCTATTTCTTGAATAAAATGATTATCATTCACCTCTATGCGGCCCAAATAGTTATTGGCCATGCAAGGTTTCTAATGCACCTAATAACATAAAGTGATATCAATGCGTGTTGCCTTCACTTTGAAGCATCGAAGGTACGGGGATTTCGAGATCATGTTGGATCACCTGTCTCCCCACTTTCCCTCTTTCACTTTAAGAATATCTCGAGCAAATGTTTTGTTCTAAACTGAGGGAATCGCTTTGTTTCTTCGAATTCCCTTTTACTACACGTTGTTGGGTATTTGGATTCCAAGGGTTTGTCTGCTTCCCATCAATGTAAGGGAACGTATTGATACCTTGTTTGGACAGCATTCTGCTGAGCAAGATATAAGGCTCTTGCACGCACACACTCTGGCTTTGCGTCTCTCAGGGATAGGTGGACTACATTTCATCCACAATGCGGTCGTGGTCGCAGCCAGGAATTTCAAGAGACGCAAGACGGCTTTCCGTTTCAAGATCTGTTGTTGTAGAAGAAACTTCAATTTCAGGGAGGTCAGAGTTCCCAGTGATGTCCAGCTACTGTTTGAGCAGTACTCCGAAAATGACACAATGACCATCGGGCACTTACAGAGATTTCTGGTTGAATACCAAAAGTTAAAGGATGCAACCAGAGAGGATGCAATGTCAATCTTACACAGCCTTAGGCATCGTATCATGTATAGGAAGGAACTGAATCTTGACCACTTCTTGCGGTATCTCCTCAGTGATCATAACCCTCCGATCACGCCACGACTTGGGGTAATTAGTCATTATACATGCATTTTGTCTTCAGCTTCGTCAGACGATGAAAGATACTGGGCGGGCCTCTGACCATTCAATTGCTCTTTTCAAGTTTGAATGTAATCTTGGCTAAAGCATTGGATTGGCCTTTTCACACCTCGTCCAGATAACGCAAGTGACATTTCTTTGTATTTCAGGTGCACCATGACACAAATGCTCCCCTAGCTCATTACTATATGTATACAGGCCATAACTCCTACTTAACTGGGAATCAGCTAAGTAGTGACAGCAGCTCCGAACCGATCGTGAAAGCTCTAAGGAAAGGTGTAAGAGTAATCGAATTGGATCTGTGGCCAAATTCCAGAGGAAACAAAGTAAAAGTCTGTCATGGAGGGTATGACCGATTAACTCAAAGCATTGTTGTTTTCTTTATCTACTTTGCCAACCATCTGTAGACTTGTCACCCAAAATTCTCGTCGAGAACTTTTTGCCACCTCCCTAACCTACTAATGTTCGACAAATTATAATGTGTATTGATTATCATGGGCATCAGTATTTTCATTCCAAGGTTCATGATCACATAGTAAAAAATTTGACGTATATTTTGATGTGCTGCTGTAGTTTATGATCAAGTATCTGCTCGATCTCATATCTGCTGGCAAGTATCAAGTAATCAGTCATCGTGTCAAATTCAAATTCCTTCTTAGTTCTCAGTACAAATTTGCTTCTGAACCTTTGACTAGTAATAATCTGTTGTAGCATGATCTAGAAATATCATGTGGTTTCATAATCCTCAAAACGAATGGCCTCCCTGTAGTTGCAAATTTGCTACTGCTCACTGCATATTCAAAATATTTCAGTTGCTCAGTCCAAAAATCTGTGTATTTTCAAATTGGTTCAGGCAAGAAAGTCAAACAGACTTGTCAATTATCACAACATGAGTCTCTTTACCTTTTTAGTATGCATATACACATGTAGCATCTGATTGATTTCCTGTGTCCTATGCAGTACACTCACTTCTCCGGTCAATCTCAACAAATGTCTAAGTGCCACCAGGGATCATGCTTTTCTTGCATCTGAGTTCCCTGTCGTGATAACCTTTGAAGACCATCTAACTCCACATCTTCAAGCTAAGGTGGCCAAGGTACTTTAGAAAAGGGAAAGTATACCATTTGATCTCTCTCTCTTTTTTTTTTTTTTTTTAATGCATATTCACCAGGCTCCGTTGCTCCAGATCGTCACGAAGACCTTTGAATCAAAGCTGCATCAACCAGATACAGACCAACTAGCAGAATTCCCATCACCAGAATCACTGAAAAGGAAGATCTTGATTTCAACAAAACCTCCGAAAGAGTACCTTGAACGTCAGAGCAGCATGGAAAAAGAATACAACAGCGCGCAGGTGAAACAAAATCTGCAGTACTTATGTCTTGTAGGGAACTTTTGCGCCTAGATAAATTCAGAGGTCTAATTACCGTTCACCAGTCTGAGGAACTTTCAGACAAAGACAGTAGCGACCAGGATGAAGAAGAGAAGAATGTAATCCCTGAGTACAGGCATCTCATTGCCATCCACGCCGGAAAGCCACAGGGCAGACTCGTGAATAGTCTAAGGATTGATACGAGTAAAGTTCGACGCCTTAGCTTGAGTGAACAAGAGCTTGAGGAGATATCAAAGGAGAATGGACAAGATCTTGTGAGGTAAGCATGCAACACGGTTAAGCCTTTGTCCTTCCTTGCCCGCAAAATTTAATGCTTTTGCTTCCAGGTTCACTCAAAAGAATCTGTTGAGGATATACCCTAAGGGAACTCGTTTTGATTCGTCCAATTACGATCCTCTGCTCGGGTGGATGCACGGAGCTCAAATGGTTGCATTTAACATGCAGGTTTTGTTTTCATGACCCAGCTCAGCTTAATTGGAATCGTCATTGATTTTTCCCGTTCTCTATTCATCTACTGGTGCTGCTCAATGTTTATATGTTTTACAACGTGCTCTTTTCACGTAGCCTCACCTTTCCTTTTCTTTTTCGGTCGTAAACGGCACCCTGGTGATGTTTTTCGGAACAAGTTTTAAAGCAGTTGTGTTTGAGATCAGCTTATATAATCCATTCAATTTTGTTTCTCATCGAAGGGATATGGGAAGTATCTGTGGATTATGGAAGGAATGTTCAAAGCCAATGGTCAGTGCGGTTACGTCAAAAAACCGGATTTTCTATTGGATAAAGACCACATTTTCGATCCTGCAAAGCCATTACCGGTTAAGACGAACTTGAAGGTGTGTAGTCCTATTGTGCAAAATGGGTTTTTCCACATCTGCACCAACAAACATTTATATCTGAAAAAGGTCATTCCTGCTGTTGAAAAAAACAGGTGACAGTGTACTTGGGAGAAGGGTGGCATTTGGATTTCAACGCAACTCAGTTCGATCAATTTTCACCACCTGATTTCTTCGTGAGGGTAAGTAGAACAGAGATTCGATTCGTTCAGCTCACAGCCGACACTTCATGACAACGAGAAGCATGCGTGCTTACTTTGTTCAACTTCTGGAAATGCATTGCTAGGTTGGAATTGCAGGAGTTCCTGATGATACAGTCATGAAGAGGACCGAAGCAATGGAGGATGACTGGACACCAGTGTGGAACGAGGAGTTCGAGTTCCCGCTCAGGGTTCCCGAGCTGGCCATCCTCAGGATCGAGGTCCTAGAGTTCGACACGACCAGACACCACGACTTCGGCGGTCAGACGTGCTTGCCTGTGTCAGAGTTGAGAGCAGGGATTAGAGCAGTTCCTTTGCACAACCGTAAGGGGAAAAGATACCGATCCGTTAAGCTGCTTGTGCAGTTCGAATTCGAGGAACCTTATTCTGAAACGGAAAATGACGGTTGATCAGACGTTCTTGTTGGTAACTGTTAGCCAGGAAAGGCTCTCTTGACGAATATCTTTCACTGAAGGGGCAAAGCTTCAACTTTGTTATTTGAAATGGGTTCTGCGTCATTTCGGAAAGGAAGCAACTTGTCTCTAAAACATGGGCAAATGAAATACAAGAAAACATGAGAAAATTAAATGTGCAATTGAATGACAAAATGCAATAAAGGAAAAGATAACTAGTGAGATATGTCTTCGATTGTTGATTTTGGCAAAAGGTCCTTTACACGAACGCCTTTTTGGCTATTTATAGTGAGATTTTATGATTAACTGCTCTTCAACGGTTACCACTTTGATTTCGAATTATTTCGGAAGCTGGCTCCATAGCAATAACCACTCCGCTTTATCTGCTTTCTCACCGGTGCCGATTCCCCGTAACTGTTTTTATTCTTATCTTGTTCCTCCCGACTAGTTTTCTAATGTCACACCCCTCAAAACTTTAGTTGCTGATTGCTATCTTTTCGGCCCATTGCCTATGAGTTCTCACACATTGGCTTGATTACTCTTGTTCACTTTCGAAGCCCAATAGGCCAATTTTGTTGCAAACAAATGCCCCATTTAAAAAGATTAAAAGATAATTTAATTATTTTAAATCGTCTTAATGATTGTACTGGCTAACTTTATCATCTTGATATTCGCGAAACATCGTTTCGGCTTCTAATTTTCCATACACAATCTGGTGCCTTGAGGGTTCAACCCACATCCTGTTTGAATCGCTCCCTACACCTTTTCCTTTATAAACACGTAGCTTTGACGTTTAGCCTCGTCACTTTCAACGCAATTGAAGCTTGCTTTCAAGGTTCGACTTCTATTGTGCTCCTTTGTTGCCTTCATCTTTTCTTGGTCCCCTCTTGATCCTATTATGTTTCGATCATATGATCCCGAAACTTTCTTTGCCCGCCTTGATCAACTCAAGTCACTGGAGTATGCCGACAACGTCTACTTGTCGCCTCAAAACTGTCCAGAAGAGGCAACTGACGAGATAGTTCTCAAGCCATGTTTACGAACACCGGCACCTCCTCCTTTCTCTTCCAAACGTTTTCTGAATGTTTCCCTTGCCATGTAAAAGAACCCTTTCCTTTTCAAAGGGATCGTCTTTAGGAGTATGTCTTGAGTCCCTCTTCTCAAAAGTTTAGGGCTATCTATCCTTTCGATCGCATCTTCTTTGAATGATATTTTAGACTCAAATATACTAAACACAAGTATGGCATAAAGCTCGAATCGACAAAGCCTTAGAAATTTGTACCTTCGACTAAAAGCTTAACCATAAACTTTTGGAGAGCCTTGCAAGTCTCTGGTCACCATCAGTCAACTGTTTCTTTCATCTCCAATAGGACACGAAGCTGAGACATTTTATCTCGGGATCACAGGAGCATAGTTGTTAAGCTTCCATCTCCGATCTCCCTGAGGGGTCTTCACCCTTTCAGCATTTCCCTCACCGATTCTACTACATGTCTTTGAACACCGACAATGTTTGCCCGCTCTCCAGTTTGGATTTTATCTCTGTTTTCACTTTCAACCGGTCCAAGGATACCTAGAAATTCTGGTGTTCTGTCTCGGTTACATCTGATCTAACGTTAAGGCTATTTCTTAAGGGAAAGTTGAAGACAAGCGTGGATATTTATTCACATCAATATTGTGCTTGGCAGTTCAACTTGTCTCAAGGCATTATGATTGTCGCCCTTTACTCTAGGGACTTCCCTTTCGATGAGAAGCACCACTTTGTAGTAACCAAGGCGTCCAACCCCTTTGTTTGCATTCGCATGGTCACCTATAAAATACTTTATGGTTAATCAAGTAATTAGATCCAGCTCCTGGCGCCCTCAAGACTTTTACCGCTTGGTATAGGACCTGTCAAGACTCTCTTTTCACTGATGACCTTGACACTATTCTCAGTAAGGTTATCTCCAAGAACCCTCCTACCGATGCTGCTGAACCTTCGTCTAGGTTACATTCTCCTACATCTCATCGAGCACCAAAAAGGGCATTAGGTCCAGGCACTACCCTTCTCATTATCTGTGACTTTGGCCTTTATTATGATTTGGTTTCTGACATTTTTAATGGCTTATCCAATGACTTATGAGCAAGTATCTGCCCGCCAGACTAAGATGCGTTTGTTTAGATCCATCCCTAAGGTTCCAGTTGCGCAATCTGCACCACCAACTCGCCTAACCTCCAAATACTCCACTCACAACTTTGTTAATGCAGCAATATCATAAGTTGAAGGTCATTCTTCTATCGGTAGTCCTACATATTTAATTCCTCCTGTTGCTGAAGTTTCAGCATCACCCTCGATTGACACCACCAACTCTCCAAGTCCTACGGCTCTTCCTATTACGGAGCCTGCTTCTTGTTATAGCTGATATAACAGCTAATTCTCACAAACTTCAAGTTACATAGAGAGAGAAGGAATGATGAAATTCATTCAACATTAATTAAAAAAAAACTGTCAAGTACAAGCTAAATAAGAACCTCTTTTGGAACTGCACACAAACGTGCAAAACATAATACAAACGTGCAAAATAGAACTGTTCCACTTCATAGAAAATAGCTAACAAACCAACCGCCTAACAAATAAACTTGACTGAATAATAAATAAAACAATAGAACATCAGCAGCAGCGCTGATACAGCTCCAACAACTCCTCCTTGGATCAATTGCTTCTGCAAACTCTATTTTCTCCTTAATAGCTCAAATCTTCCAGCTTGAAGTGGCTTTGTGAACATGTCTGCAATCTGATCTTCAGATTTGCAATAGACCAACTTAACTTTACCACTTTGTTGCACTTCACGCAAAAAGAAGTATTTGACTTTAAAATGCTTGGTTTTACCATGGAAAACTGGATTATGTGATATTGCTAATACAGCTTGATTCTACATTAACTTCAATGCAATCACCAAAATTCAATCACATATCCTTCATTATCTTCCTCAGCCACACAGGACGCGTTTAGTAACGATTCTATTCCTAGAAGCTGATTTTGACTAAAAATGATTATTTTTTATTTTGTTCCCGAAGACTGATTCTGAGTAAAAAAACGCGTTTGGTAACTGTCCAAAATTTTTTATTCTGAAATAAAATTGTGTTTGATACCGTGCTAATTGATTCTGTTCCAAATTAATTTCTTTTGATTTTTAAATAAATTTTAAGTAAATTTTTTACTTTTTTTCCTTTTTTTCTTTTTTATTTTCTTTTTTTCCTTTTTTTATTTTTTTTATTTTATTTTTTCCCATTTTTCCTCTTCTTCTTCTTTTTCTTCGTGTGGCCGGTCGCCGGACCGGCGACCGGGCCAAACGAGGGTTGGCAACGCTCACCGGACGTCGCCGGCCTTCGACGAGGCGCCCTCGTCGGCCGAGCCTCACCGGCAACCGGGTGAGGCTTGCCCGGCCCCCATCGAGGCTCGCCCGGCCCCCACCGAGGCTCGAGGCCTCGCCCGGCCCTAGCCACCGATGGGGCCGGGCGAGCCTCGCCTGCTGGCAAGGCTCGCCCGGCCCGCCGGTGGCCGGCCGGCCTCGCTAAGGCTGGGCAAGGTCGGCCCACCCACCGGTGGGGCTAGGCGAGCCTTGCCGATGCTTGGCGAGCCTCCGGCGACCAGCGGCGGACGACGGGCGCGGCGGCGGCGACGTGGCGGGTGGTGGCGGACGGACCCGCGGGATGACGGAAGGGAAGAATGAGAGTTTTACTCTTTTGATTCTTTTTTTTATTATTGGACGAAGAATCAATTTTTTTTTTATTCTCAATTCTCTTCCCAATCTGTTTCCGAGAATAAAAATTTTACCAAACGCAATTCTCGTCCCAAACTGATTCTGTGAACAAAAATCGAGAATCGTGCACTATTTGGCACGTTGCCAAACAGGCCCAAAGCTTGATTTACAGCTACAGTAGCTACTATAAACTCAACCTCTGCAGTGGACTAAGCTACAATCTCCTGCTTCTTGGAACACAAGGAGAAACAAGCAAAACCAAGAGTGAAGCGGTACGTAGATGTACTTTTCATGTCATCCACTAAGCCAACCTAGTCACTATCAAAAAAGCCCTACAACTTAAACTTCTGACATTTCCTAAACTTCACACCAAGGAATAATGTTCCTTTAAGGTATCTCAAGACCCTTTTTGCAACAATCAAATGTAATTGACTAGGACTACTCATGAACCTGGATAGAACACTTACAACAAATAGAATATCTGGTCTAGTTGTTGTAAGATACATGAGACATCCAACTAAGCTTCTATACATAGAAGCATCTACTACATCTATTCCATCATTCTTCTACAGCTTCTCCTTAGCAACCATAGGAGTGCTTACACTTTTACAATCTTCCATCTGAAACTTCTTCAGAATTTCCTTCATATATTTTTTCTAGCAGATGAAGATCTCATATGAAGCTTGTTCGACTTCCAGACCCAAGAAATAAGCCATCTTTCCCAAATCTGACATCTCAAAACCTGCAAACAAACCTTGCTTCACCCTCTCTATCAGTTCCACATCACTCCCTATCACCAATAAATCATCTACGTAGAGTGATAGAATTACAACACTATGATTCACCCTCTTGACATAAAGAGTGAACTCACTCAAGCTTCTTATAAAGCTAAAATCCTGTAAATATTGGTCTATCTTCCCATACCAAGCTCTTAGAGCCTGCTTCAGTCCATATAGAGCTTTCCTCAATATGTATACCTTCTCTTCTTGCCCTTTGATACTGAGGCTTTTAGGTTGTTCAACAAAAATTTCCTCCTTGAGCTCTCCATTTAGAAATGCAGACTTGACATCTAACTGAAATATAGGCTACCTCTTCTCTACTGCAACAGCTAACAGTAGCCTGATTGTATCAAGCCTTGCAACAGGAGCAAATGTTTCAAAATAGTCCACTCCCCATATTTGAGCATAGCCTTTCATAACTAGTCTGGTTTTGTGTTTATTGACAAAACAATCGGGATTAAGTTTTGTTTTGAACACTCAGTTAACCACAATCACATTCTTATCAGATGGTCTGTCAACAAGCTCCCGTGTGTGGTTTTTCTAAATCATTGCAAACTCCTCCTACATTGTTGCAATACACCTCTGATCCTCCTTAGCTTCCACAAAGTTAGATGATTCAAGCACTACCACATTGATTCTTTCATAGATTTCAACAAGTGACCCTGTGCCTCTTACTGGCAAATCATTCATACTATCTTCCAATCCATCATAACTTCATCAACCTCTATAATTGTTGCAGGTTGTTGTTTTGCAAATTGTTGTTGTCCTGCATTCTTTTCTTCCATCCAATTCCCCTCATCTTCCTCTAGAAAAACAACATCTCTGCTCACTATCACCTTCTCTGTCATAGGGTGAAAAATCCTATAAGCCTTTGATTGGAGATTGTACCCAATGATGACTCTAAGCTCAACTCTTTGATCCAACTTGCCTCTCTTGACCTGAGGAACATGAGTATAACACAAACACCAAAAAATCTTCAAATTCTTCACATAAGGTCTAACACCATACCAGACTTCAAAAGGTGTTGACCTCTCTAAGGCCTTTGTGGGCAATCTGTTCAATAGAAACACTACAGTATTAGCTGCCTCAACTTAGAACTTCTTAGGTAACATCTTCTCCTACATCATACATTTGGCCATCTCCATAATGCTTATGTTTTTCTCTCACTAACCCCATTCTATTGAGGTGAATAGGGAGTAGTGAACTGCTGCACAATGCTTGCTTGCTCACAATTTAACCTAAACTTGTGAGCAGTATACTAAGAACCATTGTCAGACCTGAGCATTTTAATTTTCTTCCCACTCTAATTCTTAACTAAGGCTTTGAACTTCACAAGCACAACAGCAACTTCAAACTTGACTTGCAAAAATAAATCCAGCTCATCCTAGTCATGTCATCTGTGAAAGTAATGAAATACCTGCTACCATTGATAGATGACTCGAACATTCGAACATAGGTCCACATAAGTCTGTGTGGACTAATTGTAGCTTCTCACGTGCTCTCCAGTCTCCTCATTTGAAAGGAAATCTGGCTTGCTTGCCAACAAGACAAGTTCTATACTATGGAAATTCCTCCTCCAAACTTGGCGAGTCATCTGCCAAGCTATTCCTCTGCATAGACAACATGTTCTTCCTATGAACATGCCTAAGGCTTTTATGCCATAGCTCTGCATTTTCTTCTTTACACTTTAAAGCCATTTGTTGCATCTCTTGTGGCTTGAACATGAAGCCCTTGTCCTTGATTGGCATTCTCAACACTTCTTTGCTATCTGTATTATCAATAAGGCATTCATTTCCTTCAAACTTCACCTTATAGCCCTTCTCAACTAATTGACCAACACTCAATAGATTATGGTCAACTTTTGGCATAAAGAGAATATCACTGATCAACTTCACCTTCTGATTTCCTTCAATAGCCACTATACCCTTCCCTTGCACTTCGATATACTGTCTATTGCCAATTCTGACTCTAGACTTGATTGACCTGTCTAGACTCCTAAATAGCTTCAAATTGCCAATCATATGATTGGTACATCCACTATCCACTAGCCATGCTTTATTCTTACCAAAAGAGCTAGAATAGGAAGCTACAAACAAGTGTTCTTCCTCGGTCTCATTCACTGTTATCCGTGCTTCTCCTACTTGCTAGTGATTATTCTTTTGCAGATCGCTTCCATGTGACCAACCTTGTAACATCTTCTACACTTAGCATTAGGCTTCCTCCAGCATCTAAAGAACTGATGATTAGTTCCACCAGTGTTGACAAGGCTTCTTGTTCTTCCTCCATTTGCTAAACCCACTAGAACTTCCTTCTTTTGCTGCAAACTTGGAGTCACCTGCATTTCATTTGGACTGATTCCATTTCTTCTCTTTGCCTCCATCATTGGACTTTACTTTAGCTTGCAGTGCACCCTCTACATCCTCTTCTCTTCTCATCAGTCTTCTATGCTCCTGTGCCTGCAGGTATTTAACAATTCTGCAAGCTTTATGTCAGCTAGGTCTATTGTATTTTTCAAAGAAGCTATGGTGGCTTCAAACTTCTCTAGAAGAGACACCAGGATCTTCTGAACCAGCCTTGCATCCTTCAAGTCAGTCTCTAAGACTCTAATTTTTTTAGCTATCTCAATCAGCCTATCAGAATATTCCTTCACTAACTCTGAATCCTTCATCTGTTGTCTCTCAAACTCCCTCAAGAGATTCAGCACCTTCATGCTCTTTATCTTCTCATCTCCCTCATATTCATCCTTCAAGAAATCCCATATTGCCTTTGCAAAATCATATCTCATGATCCTTGTAAAGATAGGGGGTGAGATAGCAGCATACAGGCAAGACTTTGCCTTGGCCTTCCTTGTGATTCTCTCTTTATGGTACTTTATCGGTCAGATTGTTTGGAAGTAGAGCAACCTCATAATCATTCTCCACAACCTCCCATAGATCATGACCCTCCAAGAATGCAGTCATCTTAGGGTGCGCATGGCAACCTTCTAATCCAAGGAAGAGTTTCTTTTCAGAAATAGTTTTTTTTTTTCTACTTCGGGGAATAATTTCTAAGTAAACTAATGTGTTTTGTGACGATAAAAAATTTATATTATTGAAATAGAAAAAGAATAAAAATGCGTTTGGTGTGATTTATAAATTTTTGTATTTATTCATTTTTTCTTTTTACTCACAGATCACCGGCCATTGCACGACCGCCGCTTGCCATCGTTGATCGCCAATCGCTTGTCACACGATCGCGCCCACATCCCACTAACCACCAACCGCCAGCCACAAGAGAGGACGGTGGTCGGTGGGTTTTGGGTTGCAATCGGCGACGATGACGGTTAGCGGCCAGCTGTTGGGCGACTATCGTGCAATAGTTGGGTGGTTGTCGTGCAGCTATCGTGCGGCGGTCAGGCGATTATTGTGCAACTATGGTGCGGCTGTCATACGATAGTCAGGCAATTGTTGTGCGGCGGTCAGGCGACGATCCATGGCGGTCATCAACCGGCGAGGGTGGTCAGTGGGTTGTGGGCGATGGCGATGATGGCCACCGGTAGTCAAGGGTAGCGGTGACGACGGTTGGGCAATGACGACGATGATGATCGCCGACAGTCATGTGACAGTTGGTGATCGGCCGACGACGATCAAGCAGTGGCAACGACGACGGTCGCCAATGGTCAAGCGGCAACGACCGACGGTTGGTCGACGATGGTCGTGGGCAGCCGGAGGTGGTCGGCGATTGGCAGGGGAGCCAATGGTGGCTGCAGCAAGGAAGAAGAACAAAAGGAAAATGGAAAAGAAAATATGGATTTATTTTTAGAAATTGTTCTTGGGAACAAGAAGTTACTTTTTTTTTGTTTCTTGTTTCTATTCCAAATCTATTCCCTGGTTACTTTTCTATTCTAGGAAATAGAAAAATAAATTGGCGTTGCCAAACGGATTTTTGTTCTTTCTTAGTTTCAGGGAACAAAAGAATAGAAATTGGGAGAAACGGGAATGTTGCCAAGCAAGCCCTTAAATGTTCTTTTGGCTTAGAAAAAGGCAAACTTTACTTTTCCTTTTCTAGATGAGTTGTTCTTTTTATTTTTTTTCAAAGCCCTTTTTTATCGCCTCTTAAAAGAATGCTTTAAAACTTTAAATTTTATCAAAACATTACATCCATCACGTAATTTAAACACTTAATAGAATTACAAAAAGGTTGAAAGATTTACCGGTGGAAAGTTATAATTTGACATAAAAAGACTAAGATGGGTTTTAGAAAGTATATTACCACATTGAACTCGAAATTACATAACAAATACACATCACGTAGTTTGAGACTAACCAATCACATCTTTTCTATAGATGTGACACCAACACATCTCACCGATTCATCTACAAATTGGCTGCTAAGGGCCTGCATGGTGAAATTTCGATCACCAACCGCCGCCGCCGCCAGCTAGAGGAGGAGAAAAAGAGAAGAAAAAACAAAAATATAATAAAGTACTAGAATATTAAAAGAAATTCTATGGTAGAAAAAAATTATGATTCGTACACCAAACGTATTCTAATAGGAATAGAAAAATTACCAAACGCACCTAATAGTCTATTAGCCACAATCCTAATTCTAGATTTTCACCGGAGATTCATCACTCGTAAAACGCTCGTCAAATAATCTCCACTCTACAAGAAATCAAAAACATGGCCTATAGTAGCCAAAGATTCCATACAAGGTCTGTGCCAAAGTGAGCCCAAGCAAAATGAAAGCAACAATTAAGGAAATGATTGACCAAGGATTATTGAAGTACTTAAGCTCGAAGATGGCTATCCAACATTTCCACTTGTTGCCGGAGTAAGTGTTCACATCCTTAGATTGTCCAGAGAAATAACTGTGGCTGCTAACCAATACCACCTCCTTGCAAAGCTGGTTGAAGAGGTTAGTGACCTCGGCATTGCTCCCAAGCCAATGCTCCATGATCCCGCAATTGTAGAGGTGCCCCACGTCCTCGGCAAAGTTAATCAAGTTGTCCATGAAGAACAAGTACGAGGTGACGTCGTTGCCACAATTGAAGTGACACTACTCGAAGGCTACCAAGTTGAGGAAATGCGACCCCATTGCATCCTAGATCACAAGTTCGAGAATCTCGAGGGTCGCATCCTTAAACTGGATGTTCTGGAAACCCTCCCCCTCCATGTTTTTGAACTTGATCCCTTTTTTCGAAGCTCCATCACGCAGTGGATGAACTGTAGCCCAGTTTGTCACGACTGCTGGGTTGCTGCAGGCTTTAGGCCCAAGTACAAGAGGCGCCGCCTGAACAATTCGAGGCAATGGAGCTCGCCCTCAAAGGGTAACGAGTCAAACTCCAGCCTTCTCCTACCGAGGCAATTAAGGGGGATCTGTTGGCCTTAGAGAGTAGAAAAACTAGGAGCGCTAGCTTGGCCAAGACCCCATCGTGGTTAGGTCGGTTGAGCCGAAGGCAAAACAGCAAGTCGAGAATGAAGAGCGGGATCTAATTCTTGAGCAAGATGATGTCCTACAAGATAATGTGCGTCCAACTCCGCGACAAGGAGAAGACGGGGTCATCAGGAATGTAACCAAGTCTATCAAACCCCATGGAGTATCCCCAAAACAAATCGATGACAAAACACCCATCGAGAACCATCATCATTATGAACTCCTCGTTGCGCATCTTTATTGTCCCCTCATAGTAGGCACAAGCTCTCTCCTCGACCCGCTTCACCGCGTCTAGATAGTCCTCTATCTTCTAATTTTTGTGCCTAAGCATGCACACGAGGCCGTGCCACTTATCTTTGTCCTTCTCGCGGAGGTGCTCGTCACCGTGATGGTATGGATCGAGGGAGACAATCTGGGGGGATGCAAGGCTTCTCCTTGCCATCCTTGAGATGGTGTGGTATCCGATAAATGGACCGCTTTGCCCATGAAAGTGCCCTGTGGTCCTACTTAGCTTGGTCAAGGTTCTTATTGATGGAGATGATCCACTCAAACTCAGGCGGCCTCGGCTCATCTTCATGGAGGTTTTCACCACCGTTGGTCTCAACCTCGATTCGGCGATCATCAGAAGTTTGTTGTTGTGGCTCATGACCAACAGTTTGGCTAAGCTCTATGTTGGGATTTAAAGCCATTTCTCATGTAGAATGGGTTTATGTTTCTTTCTAGAGTTTCTTTGAGTCTTGGGTTTGCGCATGGCAACGTTTTTAAAGCCATTTCTCATGTAGAATGGGTTTATTTTTCTCTCCCTCTTTTCTAAATAGTTCTTTTTTTTTAGAAATAGTTCTTTTTTATTTCTACTCCGGGGAATAATTTCTAAGTAAAATAATATGTTTGGTAATGATACTAAATTATTATTCTTAAAATAGAAAAAAAATAGAAATACGTTTGGTGCGATTTATAAATTTTTGTATTTATTCGTTTTTTCTTCTTGCTCACAGAACGCTAGCTGCCGCCAGCCACCACATGATCGCCGCCTATCGCTACCAACTACCGATCGCCGCCACACAACCGCCGCCTATAGCCCACGACCGCCAACCACAAGAGAGGACGACGATCGGTGGGTTGTGGGTGGCAGTCGACAACGATGATTGACTATCATGCGGCGGTAGAGCAACGGTTGTCATGTGGTTATCATGTGGCAATCCAACAGCTATGGTGCGGCTATGGTGCGGCGGTCAAGCAGCTATCATGCCACTATGGTGTGGCTGTCATGCGATGGTCGAGCGGCGATCGGTGGCCGTTGTCGGTCGGCGGGGGTGGTCGGTGGGTTGTGGGCGACAGCAATGATGGTCGCTGGCAATCAAGGGCTACAATGATAACGATTGGGCGGCAACGACGATGACAATCGCCAACGGTCAAGCGATAACGGCCGGCAGTTGACTGACGACAATCGACCAACGGCAACGATGATGTTCGCCGGTGGTCAGGTGGCGACGGCCAGCGGTCGGCCAACGATGGCCGCGTGCAATCGGAGGTGGTCAACAATTAACAAGGGAGCTAGCGATGGCTACAACAAGGAAGAAGAACAAAAGAAAAATGGAAAATAAAAAATGAATTTATTTCTAGAAATTGTTCTCGAGAACAAGAAATTACTTTTTTTTTTTTCTTGTTTCTATTCCAAATATTTTCCCCGGCTACTTTTCTATTCTAGAGAATAGAAAAATAAATTGGCATTGCCAAATAGATTTATGTTTTTTTTTTTTTCCAGGAAATAAAAGAAAAGAAATTGGGAGAAACAGAAACGTTGCCATGCAAGCCCTTTATAGCCTAAGCTTGATAATTTTCCCCACTAAGGATTGGAGTAGCCATTACAAAGAATCCACTCAAACCTGCCTCCATCAACTTTTCTTTGCAAATTGAAAGTAGTCTTCACTCACTTACCCTCACTTCATAGTCCCTTAAGATCCCACAAAGGCTTCAATATCATTGTTATAGCTGATATAATAGCTAATTCTCACGAACTTCAAGTTACACAGAGAGAAGGAATGATCAACTCCATTCAACATTAATAAAATAAAATAAAATAAAACTGTCAAGTACAAGCTAATTAAGAATCTCTTTTGGAACTGCACACAAACGTGCAAAACAGAACAATTCCACTTCCTAGAAAATAGCTAACAGACCAACCACCTAACAAATAAACTTGACTGAATAATAAAATAAAAACGATAGAACATCAATAGCACCACTAAGACATAGCTCCAACACTTCTTTGTCGTCTGATAGATTGAATAAGTCCCCTTTGAAATCAATCCTTTCCTAGGAGCTTGTCAATTCTTCACTTTCTCTAGCCGCTAGCGGACATGAATCTGATTTGTCCCCAAGGTAGACCCTCTTGTCGTCGGCTCGAGAATGTTTAGAAGTGAGTTATCCTCCTGCCGCAACTTGACATCATTTTCTCCCAAAATGATGAGTGATCCTACTTTAGCACCTACTTTATCTGCTTTTGCATCTTATCTCCATCAAGAGCTGCTATTTATATCTAACCCCAGTGATGACAACAAAAGGGATTCTACTTTATCTCCAGCTCAAGACCTTGTTTTCTCATCGTTAGCCCCAATGACTTTAGAGGCCATTTTCTCCCCAGCTGTTACCTCCACTACGCCTTCATCATCCTCTATTAAAATCTTGCTACCCAATAGACTTCATCATCCTCTTCTATTAAAATCTTGCTATCTAAGGCCAATAAGAAGTTCTCACATAAGATCACTCCAACGTCTTCCATTATTTCGAGTTTAGTTCGGAAGAACTTTCCAAGCTTACTCCACAAGAGAGGCTTTGGACATTTCTAAGGATATCTAAGAATGGCCTTATTAGACTTTTTTTGGATCCTCGGCTTGAAGTAAAGGGCAAGGCACTTTTCCAATCATTTTGTTTTGATCTCGCTTTTGCTAAGTATCGGGCCTTCCAAGCCAACTACAAGAAATATCTTCCCTTTTTCCTCTCAAGTTCGGATACCATTAAAAGGAGCAATGACCAACTCCAATCCTTAGTCATCTCAGAGTGAAGAGCCCATGTTTTTATTGACAAAGCCTAAAAGTAGAAGGCTATGGCTGACCTAGAGACTCAACTAAAAGGAATATTGCCAATCTTAAAGCTCAATTTGCTAAGGCACGTCGCAAGCTTTTATCTCATCAATTTGATATGATCAACACCTCACACTTACTCAAGAGAAAAGCCACAAAAGCAAAAGAGCAATTTCGAGAGTTTGAGAGTACTGTCACAGCCTTAGACCACGAGAAAATTGTCAAGCCTAAGCTCCTAACTAAGAACCTAACTTGTGATAAGGATTTTATATATTTTCAGTCTGTAATCAAGTGAGATCCTCTCACATGTAACCTTTGCTATCTCAATGCTAATGCTAAACCACTTTGAGCACATGCGCCCTTTTGATTGACATATTGAAATTCGATTAACTCACTTGCATTTGAATCTGCAGCTATATTTTGTCATGCGGCATTTAACTTCTTCTTCCATGTTACTCACAATCAGCATAAAACCATCTTATTTCTCCATATTCTGTAGGGCTCTCTCTCTCTCTCTCTCTCTCTCTCTCTCTCTCTCTCTCTCTCTCTCTCTCTCTCTCTCTCTCTCTCTCTCTATGGACTCTCCACTTCCCTTGGCGGTTTCCCAATAATTTTCTCCTTTTATTCATTGATGTTAATCATTTCCCTTCTTTACTCTTCTCGACTTCCATTTGCCTTTCTCATTTACCATGGCTCCACACACTAGAGCTTCTAATAGAAATGTGTACCGCTCCAATGTCTTCATGAGTTGTCTCACTGCTTTGTACTACCTTGAAAAGAATATTCTATTGACTTGACCTTTGACCCTACAAATGAAGAATATTTTACCCTTGTTGATTTCAAGCCGAGCCCTTACTTTAAAACTCTACCCCCTCCTTCATATTTTGACGAATACTTTCCTCAATACCATAAGGATTGAAACTTCCTTTCTAGTAGAGGATCCTTATTGATTAAGTGGCCTCCCATAGATAGCAAGTTTTCCCATCTTCCAAGTTTCGACCTTGTGTTTTCCACATGGTATCGTCGATTGAAACCACTTTGAAGCTTACCTGGAAAAGGCTTAAGATTTCCCCAGCTCTCAAACTTTGCTACATTCTCATTTCCATCAATTATGACTTACTTGCCAGCCTTTGTTGTTTATGGTCACCTTTCGCCCATTGTTTCTTTCTTCCTGCTAGCCCAATGTCCATTACCTTGCTTGATGTTCATGCTTTAACCGATCTCGTGCCTTATGACAATGGGTCAACTACTTTGTATTCCACAAAAACTCTCATGTTTTGTCAACTAGGTCATCGAATCTCCATCCCGAATACCTTTGTGAGACACTATATGTGTGGCGGTGGCTACATCACCCGTGAGGAACATACAGTATTCCTACAATACTAGTTTTCTCAATATGTTTTCTTTAGCCCTTCAAACCGTATTTCTAAGGAGTTTGGTGCCCTTACTAGTTACACAATCCTCGAGCTAAATGAACCCCTTGGCAAGATAATACTCGCTACTTTGTATAGATCCATTACTATTTTTCAAACCTCTCTCACTACTGAGCACCCTAAGCCCTTCTTGGGTTCCCTTTAGCTTCTACAAGTTTAGGTCAAATTATACTTCCCTTACTTGTTCACTAGTGTTCCCGAGGTTCCCCGAAGATAGTACGATTTACATTCGGGTCCACTTGGTCCCAATAACTTCGATGTTATAGTTCTTTGTAAGCCTCTAAATCATCATTCATCCCCCCTTCTTCCTTTACCTTTTTTCCAGAATATTTCCTCCGTGTCTTTTCTTCTAGTCTAGACTAGTTTCTAGACTACACTTCTGATGGTTTCTAGACAATGAATACCTTTGGAGGCATGCTTTTACTTCTATGAATTTGCCATTATATTTCTATTGTGATGGCAAGTTTTCTCCTGGGTTCGAGTTATACCATCCACAATACTATGCAAGATAATTTGGAGCAACCCAAGAAATTATTATGCATTATGTGTATTCTATCACTTTCCTTTTGCCTTCCCCAAGTGCTATCATCCTCATGTGACCTTTGAGTGCCAAGAAACCATTGATAAGGAGATGGTTGCACGTTCCTATCATTGCAGCTTTTAGGTGGATGCTAGGAGTTTACCCTCCTTTGAGAATTAGTGGGCTTTGTACCGAGATACTTTATTTGATGTTGATGTCGAAGCTATTCTATCTATGGTGACTAGAGCTCAATTTCCTCAGCTTCGCAATCCATGTACTACTTGGAATAATGACCAGCCTTCTTCTTCCATTAAGAACATCCATTCGCATACCTTACACTCCTTTCGCATGAAATTTTTGGTTTATTGAATGGCCATATATGCAGGAATGCCTTTGCATCATGCATGTGCGAGTATTCTCATGCATCTATTTAATTCAAGCTCCCAATGTAGCCAATAAAGTTTGAATCGGAGTTGGATGTTGGTTCAATTAAACGGTAGAAACAAGAGAAATATTTTTCCTAGAACTACGAACAAAATAAAGGAGTTTAGGGAAGAGAATAAGAATTCAGAATATATAGCGGTTCGGCTTAGATTAAGCCTACGTCCACTCTCCCACGCTAACAACTTTCTAGCTAGATTCCACTATGCAATCAACAAGAGATTACAACTTTGAGTGCAAACACTTAGTGATAGATCACACTATCTCACTAAGTCACTATTTTGATATTTTTCTCACGATCACAAACATTTAAGCTCACAAGAGACAAGTGTATGATTGAAGGTCGCTCAAACTTTGGAATTATAAATTCTATACTTTGTCTCTTACTTGTTCATCTGTCCTTGATCTTCTTAAATACTTCTCTACTTCCAAACTAGTTGTTGGACAGTATCTAGAGGATCATCTTCCAATTTACACATTGGACAAATATGTATATAGAAGATTTGGTAGCCGTTGAGTGATAGAAGTAGAATCCAAAATTGATTCCGATCGCCCATACAATTAGGATCTTGATTTTTATAAGTAGAACCTTCCAAGTTTGCTTGTCTTCCAAAAGGGTTGATTATCGAAATTGTTTCCAATAAAGATAGTCAACCATATAGGTGTTATATCCAGCCATAAGGTCATTTGTAAGCCATACGAATCAAATCATTGAAGAAATAAAGATAATCATGTATCTGAATAAGTCTTCATTCTTCAGTCTGGAAACTATCAATGCGAGCAAACATTGAACCTAAAGTCTGACAATCTTAAGACTTTGACTCTAAAGTTTGAAAGTCTTCATACTAGACTTTCTAAAAATGTTTTATCAACTTCAAAATAGAAAAAGAGCTTTCTCCAACAGGTTCGATTGAGTCCTATTTGCATAGTGCTAATCCAAATAAGTTCGAGGTATTATATCTTGGAAGGCATAGTTCATGAATCTGCAGAGCACCATTGATAGGAACTAATCGCCTTAAGGAGATTCGGATATCCATACCTCACCTCCATTACATTGATATTCTGATTACAACAAACAATTTGTTTTCTCTAGATTAATTTCCAACAGAGGTTTATTATGATAACTATGTCAAGTTTGCTTTTGCTAAGGCACTCATGGCTAAGTATTGATGCAAAGAATCAGAGAAGGCTGATCTCAAGGAAGAACTTACAATTAGGATGGAATAGTTAGATGATAATAACAAGAGGCATCAATAATTCTTAGACGCATCAACTTAAACAACCCATTTTTAGCTGATCTTTTGCAACGGATAAAGCTAGTCGAAGCATCTAACGAACTGCTGGCTTAAGACATTCACCGATCCTAGGATGCCATAGTGGTCCTTACTCATGACTGTGAAGGTCTACATACAACCATTCGAGCTCAAGCTTCCCTAAAAGACTCAATATCATGCAAAAAACCTAACGCTAGAGTGGCGGCTTAGAAGCTTTGTTCTCATCTTAGTCAGCAATTTAATTTCTAATTGTTTCTCCTTTAACCCTTGTATTTGGGCTAGTTTTGTAAATATGTCTTCCACCATATGCAATGTACACATTTTTTAATGTGTCGCTAATCTTGTAACATATAAGCATTGGATAACTCTGATTTTCAGGAAGAATTTACTGATTTTACTTAAATTTCCCCAAATAACCTGAATTGATCTCTTCTCCCGGATCTTACACATCACCAATTCCTCGCACTTTTTCAAACTACAACGGAGCAATTATTCAGCAACCTAATTCCCCAAGCTTAACGAAGTAAACCCAATAATCAATCTTGAAGTCTATCATAACCTCGATATCTTTCCATACAATTTTCTAATTGATAAGGTCACGATATCTACTGGTAGAGCCAAATCCTGCTTGCAAGCACGACTTTCCTAATGGTCGATTGGTTTTCCCAAGGCAAGAGCCACTCAAGGATAGCCACCTAGGCGATTCGAATAAGCTTTTAGTATCTCCAAACATTTGATGAGCTCATAAGCAATTACTTCCATTCTGACTCTTCAACTTCTCATGCAATCCACAAGACTTTAATAATTTCTTTCTTGTCGCACAATAATGCATAACCTTCTAATCTCCTGAGTAATTCAATCATGTGTCTCCCATATGATCCACGATCTCTCCAACCAATGCGTACTCTCACTATAAATAGTACTTTCACTTAAACTCATTCATCCCTAAGATTGTCTTCTTCTCTTATTCCCAAATATGACAGCGCCCTCAGTTGTCCCTCTTGTTCATATTTTCTCAATTGAGGTAGTTGAAGAGTGGAAGCATCTCTAAGAGTTGCTCTCTAGAGACTTGGCTTCGATAGCCAAGGAAAAAAAAAAAAAAAGCTACGGTGAAGAGTTTCTCCTAGAGATGGATATTGCTCCTATTAGCGGCTCCGAGCTAAGAAGCCTACAAGCTTAATCTCACCCAAATCAATGAGAAGGCCACGTACAAGAAAGGGTCATATCCCTTGATTAACGTGCTGACCTTGTTGCTCATATCATGGATTGGTATCGTAAGGTTATCACCTCGATAGAGAAGAAGCTATCCCGCATTCATGACAAACAAAGCTCGATTGGGGCATAAGCTTGCCAAAGAGGAGGAGAAATTTGATGCTAAGAGATCCCATGTCAACATTAAATGTGTCTTGGAGCTGAACGAAAGGTTATTTGACTTAAGGCTGGAGATCTCGATCCTCGGTGAGTTCCTTGCCATAGTGAGGGTTTGTCTATATGTGCAGGAAGTGAAAGTCGAGACCTTGGAGAAAGAGCAAGACCATTTCTTCGAGAAGGCCTACAAGTTGCACCCATCGATAGCCCAGAGCAAGCAAGCCAACTCCCACATGGAGGAACATGCGAAGGACTTCCTAATGGCAATCAAGAGACAACTTACATCTATCCCTATCGCCAATCTGTAGCCCTTATTGCATCTTGATCACTTTTTGCAGGACCTTAATGTGAAATCCTTATTACTTAGGACTTAATGTATGCTTGCTATTGGGCTGTAGATGCTTTTCCCCTTTCTCTTTTTATTTTGGTTATTGGGACATGGTATTGGTTGTCTTTTGAGAATGCAGAATGATTTGGACTTATATTTCTCATATCCACTCCTTCATTTCCCACATTGTTGAGTAGAACAACTTCAAATATTTTCCATTAATGGAACGCGATAACTCTTCCCCCTCTAAACTCATCAATCGATAAGCATTGCTGCTTAAAACATCAATAACTTGATACAATCCTTCCCAAGTGGATGACCACTTGCCAAATGTTTCAATTCTAGTGTAGAATAGGAGAACCGTCTTCCAAACCACATCCCCAACGGGAAAAGACTTAGCCTTCACATGTTCATTATAAGCTCTTTCCACCCTCTTCTTTTGAGTAATCACATGGTCTAGTGTTATTGATCTTACCTCGTCTAGTTCATCCAATCGCATTTACATTGCTTCATTGTACTCTTCTGGCAAGATCTCACTTTGGACTCTTTAACCCTTAATGATTACACTGTGATTTCTAATGGCAAGTCTACCTTTTGGTTGTAGGTCAATAAATACAAGCTCATCTTTGTTGTCGATCTCTTCGACGTGTGGTATTTCCATAACACGGTAGACAAAGTCATGTCCTATTCTCTTGTATTGCCTTACGCATAATATGGTATTGAGTACATTATCTCTATTCCTCTTGATTCTACAAAGTCGAGAACTTCGGTATCCGTGAAGACAGTCCCTTAGTTAGGACATGTAGACCCCTGGAGTGCCACAACTTTGCACAAAGGAACACTTAAGTGCCATAACTTACGAAAGGTACACTTAAGTGTCAAAATCAGAGCAAAATGGATCACTTGAGTGCCAATCCGGCCAAAATCCGGCCAAATTGCATACGTGGCATTTTTCGACGATTTCCAACGACTTCTTTTATTGATGTGGCAAATGTTTTCTTTTAAAAAAAAAAAAAGTCGACGTGGACGACAAAAATGACGTTGTCCATCCACATTGAGTGCGATGACCTAAAAAACGTTGTTTAGGTCATTATGCGCTGACCTAAACGATGTTCCTTCCTATCCGTATTCACAGTAGATCTCAGGCCCTTCTCTCCGTCGCCATTCACGCCCAGAGCTGGTCATCGGTCGCCGTCGCTGCTCATCGCTCACCATCGTTGGTTGTCGTCATCGCTCACTATCGTCGCTCGTCTAGGTTCGACCCCTTCTCCCCTTCCCCTGTGATAAAAGTAAGGCTTGATTATTTAATTAGGGCTTGATTATTTTATTAGGGCTCGATTAATTTATTGCAACTCCGATGGAATTTGTGTTGATACACTTCAACTAAAACTTGCTAACATCACACAAAGAGACCAGATTTGTCATTATTTTCGTGAATTTTTCTTTCAAGCCAATGTCAGAGTATGCTTTGATTGTTGAGTTACTAGCTATGCATCTCCTTAAGAGCATCTTAATAAAGCAGGTGACTAATGCATCTCCAAGAAGAAAATTTTAAGTCCTTGAATCACTATGCTTGTGAGGCTGTATAGCGTATGTCCTTGAACCACCCTGCTTGTGAGGTTGTATAGGGTATGTCCTTGAACCACCCTGCTTGTGAGGCTGTATAGGGTATGTTTATCAATCAAAAATCCTGAATGAGAACATAACAAATATAGCTAGAATTTTATTGGTAAAGTTACAAACTAAGAAAAAGTTTCAAGCAGGAAGAATAAGAACTTGAAAGGGTATTGAAACATGTTTTGGTGAAGCTATTTCCTAGAATTGGCTCTGCAGCTTGCATCAGTCTTCTTTGAGAAAGGTATTGCCTGCTTGTCCAAATTTGTTATAGGTTAGGATAGTCTAAGACTTTGGAGTGATCTGTCTGTGCTTCATTTTCTCTTTGTTTTTCTTTAGCTTTAGTGACATAAAATGCTTCCAAGTTTAGTTATTATAATTTTAGTTTAAACTTCTAAAGGAATTTGTAGGAGTCAGCAGCTGTGATTTGATTAAGTTGATGTCAGAGTATGCTTTGTTTTGTTTACGTTGATGTACATTCTTTCACATCGCAAGTTTAGTGTAATAGACAAAATTGCTTAGGCTGTGATTGTTGTGGGGACCTATGCTTGTTGTGGGGACCTCTGTTTTTTGTTAATATTTTAAGGGAATGGAAGATAAATAATTAAAGTGCCGACCTCTTTTTTGGCTGTCATGTAGGGGTATATTGTCATTGTGGGGACCTCTATTTACTAATGTCCATGAGAGTGGGGGGACTCCCATGTGCAATTGTCTAGTGGTCCTAAAAACTAATGATTCTTTTTCTTGTTCTTGGTGTAGTAATGGCTCATGACAAGGATTATGTCGCTATCATAGTTTGCTACGATGAGAAATTTGTGATTAGGGAGGATGAGTGGTAGTATGAGGGTGGAAATGAGGGCACCATCTTTGTGGATATAAAGAAGGCATCTTATATAGGATTTCTTAGGGATATAATGACTTATTTGCCTTGTAAAGTTCAGAAAATGCTGTATTGTATTCCTGGGAAAGACTTAAGAGATGGTTTGAGATGCTTAGAAGATGGTAATGGTCTTAGGGATGTTCTATACCATTATCTTCATGGTGAAGAGGTAAAAATATTTGTTGAGTACAATAGTGAAAGTGAGGATGAAGATGATGATGGAGAGAGCGCCGAAGTAGGACAAGAAGGAGATGGTATTCAAGGTAGTACTGACGTTAGGATCAAAGGAGGGCAGGATAGATATGATGGACATGAGAGAAGCGCAGATGCAGTTAACCGAAGTGATGATGACATAGGTGATGTCACAATCTCTAGATTAGATTGGGAAGTAGCTTAATCAACTGATGATGATGATGGAGGGTTGCCTACTGAAAATTTTATAAGTGACGACGACGACGAGGAGCTTGTACAGTCAAGAATACAACGAAGGGATTTTTTGACAACTAAGTTTGCAGCTTTGCAAGTAGCCGATGAAGTTCCAAACAAACTCGAAGGCCCTACAGATACTGGTGCTATTGGCGAGGAGACTGACTTGAAGAAAGTGTTAAGAATGCTACTTCGCAAGATGAGCTTGAAGAAGATGAAGGACCTATGCATAGAAAGGAAAAGGAAAAGTAAGTTTCCTTCTTATGATCCATCCGTTGCCTCTCCTACTTTGTCGATAGGCATGAAATTTCATGATGTAAAACAATTTAGAGAAGTTATACTAAAGAATTCCATTGCTGCACAAAGGAATATTGACTTCATTAGAAACACTAAAACCTTTGTAAGAGCTAGGTGTTCGCAGCAAAATTGTCCATGGAAGATCTATGGCGCATTTGTTAGGAGAAGTGGATCTTTCCAAATTAAAGCCTACCAAGATGAACATACTTGGTGCATTAATTTTGAGAATAAAAGGGTAACAAGTGCATGGTTGTCGAAGCACTTCTTTGAATTGATTAAACTGATGCCTCAGATGAATATTACTCAAATCAGGATGCTGGTGAAGGAGCAGGTAGGCATCAATATATCTAGGAATCAATGTAAAAGATCAAAGCAAAAGGTGATGAAAATACTCATTGGTCAATACAGCGGTGAATATGGACAGTTGTGGGACTATGCTTGGGAGTGTAGACTGCAAAATCCTAGAAGTAGAGTGTATGTAGAGGTCGTGGAGAGACCACTTCCGGATATTGGGACGAAATTCGATAAATTCTATGTTTGCTTCGATGCATGCAAACAGGGATTTTTATTTGGTTGTAGACAGATTATAAGATTGGGCAGGTGTTTTTTGAAGGGCTTGTGTAAGGGAGAATTGATGGCCGCAATTGGAAGAGATGCAAACAACCAAATTTTTCCCATAGCTTGGGCTGTTGTGAAGGTAGAGAACAAGGACAATTGGTCGTGGTTCCTGAAAAATTTGATGACTGATTTGGAGATAACAAATGGGGCAATGTGGGCGTTCATGAGCGACCAACAAAAGGTAATGTTTGATTTTTAAAAAAATTAGTCACTTGTTTGCTTTTTGATATCAACATGTCATTTGCTGATTTTTTATATTTTGAATTATTGCAGGGACTGGTTCAATCAATAGCTGAGTTGTTACCTTATGCTAAACATCAAATGTGTGCACGGCACATATACGCAAAATGGGCAAAGACCTATAAATGGGACAAGTTACAGGCTCAATTTTGGCAGTTAGCAAAGAGCACGAATATGGCTAACTTTAAAATGGTCAAAGAAGAGATGTTTCAATTGAGAAAGGATGGTTATGATGCATTATCCCAAACAGACTCGAAGTATTGGTGTAGAGCATTCTTCAGCGAGGAATTCAAGTGCGATAACATCGATAACATCTGCGAAGCATTCAATGGGAGGATAATATATGCCAGATGCAAACCAATTATCTCGATACTTGAAGACATACGGATTTTGGTCATGACTCGGCTGCACAAACAAAGAGATGAGACTGCAAAGTGGATTAAGCAATATGGTCCTAGGATTGCTAAGAAATTGGATGACAACTTGGTTGCAAGTAGGTATTGTTATCCCATTTGGAATGGGGATGAAGGATATGAGATAATAAAGGATTCCAATGAGTATGTTGTCCATTTAGGTACGATGAAATGTTCATGTAGAGCATGGCAACTAAGTGAAATTTCTTGTACACATGTCATATGTGCAATTCAATTGAAGGGCCACAACACAAAAGACTACCTTAATGATTGGTACAAGAAACTGAAATATCTTGCTTCGTATCAATTCATGTTGCAGCCAATTAGAAGTAGCAAGTTCTGGGAGCCAACAGATTGCAAAGCACCTCAACCTTTGCCACTAAAGAAGAGAATGGGAAGACCAAAGAAAGAAAGAAAAATGACGGAGGGAGACAACTCATGTCACCGTAGGATGAATAGGACAAGTGTACCGATAAAGTACTCTTTTTGCTGCATAAAAGGGCACAATATTAAATGTTGTCAATTAAAGAAGCAGCGGGAACAATTAAGGCCAACCGAAGGGCCTAGTGAAGGGAGAGTTTGAGAAGAAGAAATAGAAAGGCGAAATGACTTGACTGCTCTTCAGTCAATGACAATAAACCTAGTAAGTCATAATAATTGTATTTATGTTGCTTTATGGTTTATTATGAATATATACATAGATATAAGTGACATATATCTAATGTTTTTGTATTTGTCAAGTCACCATAACACGTGAAGAATTGGCCGAAGCCCCTGCTATACCTGAAAATGAAGGGCCTGTTCAAAGAAGGCAATGTGGAAGACAGCCAGCTGTAGGATTGGCTAAAGCAACTGGAGGGCTAGTTAAGTTGATTGTTCTTCAGCAACAACAAAGAAAAAAAATACCCAGTCAGTTCAATGATTTGAGTTTACTTTTCATTTATGTTCTAATATGGCCTGATGTTATATTTATGATGTCCTTTGCCTTTTTCTCAAGTTCGAAGAAGGCAAGCTAGAGCTCAATTGCTAATAGAGGGTCCAATTGAAGGGCCACCACAAGATCCATCACCAAGGTCATCACAAAAGCCACTAGAAGGCTCATCACAAGGGCCACCACCAAAGCCAACTGAAAGTGTCATTGAAGCTAAAGGCGTAACTAGAAAAACAACTAGAAGAAAGCCAAATTAAGAGCTACCTACAAGAAAGCCATCTACAAGACGCCTAGATAAAGAATTGGCCGAAAAAGCCCCTGCTGTAGCTGAACAGCCACAAGAAATCACATGCGAGAAGAAGAGGCAACTAATCACAAGTACCTAAAAGTGATGCTCCTCTTCGAACAAGAGGGGCTCTTAGGAAGAGGCTAAAAAATATGGTTATAGCCTTTATACATATGACCGTTCTAGAATAGTTATTTTTAATATAAGTTTTATAGGCTGCATTTAATTTAATTTATAGTGCAAACTTTTGTTGATAATTGAGTTTTCTTTTTGAAGCCTGGGAGAAGTTCAGAGGTTCTTATCTCTCAAGGCCGAACTCAAGAATCAATGGCTGTGCCAACAAAGAAGAAAACATTGCCTACGCCAACAAGAAATAAGAGTAAGAAGAACTCAGTTACAGGTCCATCCGAATCAGTTCAGCCTACAACAATTGCAGCTCCTTCTGAATCAGTTTAACCTAGGACAATTGCAGCTCCATCAGAATCAACGCATCCCAAGACAGTTGAAGAAGCCTCACATCCAGTTAGAAAAAGTACAAGGATTATGAATCAAGTGCGAGGTCCATCAAAACGAGCACGAACATGGGGCATTATGCATATTGATTGATGAAATGGGATGTGATATGGTTTGTGGGGCTGAGGAATCAGTTGTAAACATCTGTAGATGTTTGTTTGTTTTTTTTATATAATAGTTTGTCATTGAGTTTGAGTTTGTGAGACTTCATTTGTCATTGAGTTTGTGAGACTTCATTTCAAAATCAATGGAACAGTTGTTGCTTGCCATTTTTGGCATGCCTTTTTCATTTTTTTTATTTTGTTTTTACTTTTACTTATTACGCCTTCTGGTGGTGGATATGTGGTGGTGACTGAGGTGCTCGTGTGGTTGGTGGTAGCAGCTGGTGAAGCCTGGTGGTAGTTGGTTGGGTTTGAGGTTTTTACTGCACCCGGTGCAAGATGTAAGTGTGCAATATGCACAGCTTGCACCAGGTAGTGCCGATGCAAGCTGGTGTAAGACACCTTACACTAGTAACTTATGCAGCAACATACCACCAGCATAGTAGTAGCTAGTAGTGGCTCAAGTGGATGCCTGGGATACTTGGTGTGGCTAGTGGTGACGATTGCTGGAGGCCGATGGTGGCCAATGGTGAGCGGTGGTGGTGGCTAGTAGTAGCCGATGTGTACAAAAAAATGGCACTTAACTGACCACATTTTAAAAAACTTAACACTTAAGTGTTCACTTTTAACAACAAATGGCACTTAAGTGACCCTTTTAATAATAACTTGACACTTAAATGACTCTTTTTCATCACAATCGGCACTTAAGTTATCGCTAGATACAACTTATAGCACTCGAGTAATCACTCGTGTCTGTTTTACGTATATAGTGGTTTGCAGCAAGACAAAGATGCTGTCGGTTTATATATTTGCTGCTGGTTTACACATTTGTTGCCGGTTTACATTCAATTCAAGTAAAATAGTCACCACAACACATCGACCTAATATGCATTCCATCATCACTAATTTATATTTGAGAATAAGCAAAAACATTGTACAAACAGTATTTGTCAAAATCATTCATTCATTCATTCATTCAAAACAAGTACATTTCTCCACACATTTACAACTATGGCAGTCGGAGAAACTTCTTCTCATCTTCCAATACTTTACATTTTATCATAAAGTAGGATAGACAAAAAAACAGCAACACAATAAACACTTGGTAACACTTCCGTTCAATTTTCATTTTTGAAATTTCGTTTTTCAAATGGTTAACAAAAGATGCTTGAGCTTGAGCTTGCATTGAGTCAACATCATCCAAGTCATCCACAAGCGTACATGGAGGTTAATAACATCCATCAAGTAGGTCCAATATCACCTCTGTGGCTTGGTGACAAAATTTCGCATCGATTCATTTGAAGTATTTGCACTTCGAGCCTTCTCTGTATCGGGCACATCCATAGAATCTTCTCCCAAGATTCCGTCGAGTCCACGATATTCTTCTTGGACTTGGTAACCCACAAAAACAAAAATGTTCGCCTTCTCCTTCGTTTCGGCGAGAGAAATTTGAGCCGCTGCTGAAACTCCTACTCTCCATTTCCAATATTGGGTGGTAGAATTTGGGGCAAATCGAATTAAGGTACAGGATTAAGGCTCCAACACTTCAATGGCATTTTGCCCGATTTAGGGTTTTAGATTTAGGGCAAATGGGGAAGACGATGGCATTTTCGCTGATTTAAGGGCTTTATTTTGGGGCAACACCCGAAACGACGTCGTTTGGGGTGAATTCGAGCTAACTTAGCTCTCCGGCGAGACACATCGGCGAGAAATATTAATATTTTAATGCCACATATGATTTCTGGCCAGTTTTGTCGAAAATGGCACTTAAGTGTCTTACTTTTCTTAAAATGTGGCGCTTAAGTATATCTTTCGTAAGTTATGACACTTAAGTATTCATTTGGGCAAAGTTATGGCACTTAAAGCGTTCTTTTGCCCTTAGTTAGCTGTTGATATAGCTAAAATAAGTACCTAGAGGGGGTGAATAGGTATAAAAGATTTTTCTCGATAATTGCACAATACTAGACAGTTAATAGATTTGAGACAAACAATAATCAAAGTAAGACTGAGAGAAGGGAAGAGAAAATTGAACACGCGGTTTATAGTGGTTCGGCTTATTTTAAGCCTACGTCCACTCTTCTGCACTGACAGCCTATTGGCTGGATTCCACTATGAACAAAGAGATGTTACAGTGTTGTTCTTCCTTGATTTCTTGGTGTAGATGATCTACCACACTAGCTCAAGGTATCACTAAGTATAGACACTCTTTGTGTTTACAGCTTCGCTCAAAATATATCGACTAATAATCAAGGTGCTTTAGACTCTAGAATTTTTCTATCGATCATACCCTAAAGTAACTAGAACGTCTTCCTTTTATACTCCTTTATGTCATCATACCCGTTGACACATTCCAAAGGAATTCCTCCAATCTACCCGTTGGACGGAGTCAATCAAGAAGATCATTCGAGCTATTAAAGGAACCTGACGATAGTCCATCAATCCTGTTCACCCATACAATCAGGATCTTGGTTTCCAAGAATAGAACCTTCCAAGAATATTTCGTCGACCATCGGATCTTTAAACGATCTTGATAAAAGAATCCGTTATATTTATCCAGCCAAGAGATCTTCTCCAGAGGGTAGGACTAAATCCTCAACCAAATACTTCGGCTCTGGATTGCCTTCGTCACTGGATTAGAAAAACTGTCAATGAGAATAGTCTTGAGTCTTGAGTCTTGAGTGCTGAGTTGGTGATTTGAAAGTCTTCAGACTCTAAACAGAAGATCTGCAATTATCCAGACTAGACTGATAGAAATGTTTTGTCAGCTTCAAAATATTCTGGAAAGATTTCTCCAACAATCTCCCCCTTTTTAATGGTGACAAAACTTTCCTGTAGATTTGAACAACTTTGACCTGCAAAACATTACTCAAGCAATATGGCTATCTATCTCATAAAGATTAATAAAATCAACCAGACTCTGCATTCACAGAAAATCGGTTAGTCTTTCATGAGTAAAACCATACAACAATACTTGATATAAATGCAAACAGTCAAGCATCAAAATCCACACCCAAGTCAGTCATCAAATTCAAGTTTACACCCAAGTCATACTCAAAAACAAACATTCCAAAGAAATTTAAAGTCAAAGTTTTTTAAAGAGTTCAAATTGCAATTCTCCCCCTTTTTGTCATCATTAAAAATGTGAGAAAAGAGTCAAGTCTGCTTGGGAATGCGCACAACTGAAATCTCCCATCGATCGTACGATGCCTTCCAGCCTCTTCAAGTCTTCCCGTAGATGAGCCACCTCTTCTCCTTTGGCATTGGCTTGAATTTGAAGAGCGAGGTCTTTCATTTGATTCGCCCGGGTAATGAAGATGCTTGTCCAGCATTCTTCGAACTTGAAGTTCGCAGTCCGAGCATAGATTTGACCCTGCATTTCCGAAGAACATCAAGGATACGACGAAAATCTGTTGTGTTGTCCGTCTCGTTTGCTCGCATTTGATTTCTCGGATGGAGTGAAGGCGACGATGGAACTTCGGTGTAATCGAACAGATTTGGTGTTGATGTATCATGTCCTTCTTCAGGCATTTGAGAAGCCTGAAAATCTTCTGGATTTGCTGGTGAGCGATTCACACCTTCACTGTTGACAGCATGTGGTGTAGTCCTTCTTTGCTCGCCATCTCCCCCTGTCTCTAGGACCTCAATTGAGGAAGAGTGATGGTCATGCTCTTCAGCATCTTGATTCCCTTTCTCTCTGGCTTCATCTACAGACTTTTCTTTCACTGCTTCTCCTTCTTCTTCAGCTTCTTTCTCTTTGTCTTCTTTCTCTTTCTCTTGCTGCTCTTCTGCTTCTCTGTTCTTTGCTTGCCCCTCTTCTTCTCTTTGTTCTTTTTCCTCTGCTTCTTTTCCTTTCTTCTGTCGTTCTGTTGATTCAGGTACAGAATGTCTGGTCCTTTTCAATGCAAAGATAGTGAGATCTTCCTCTTCTTCTTCATCCTCCAAGATAAGAGTTCTTTTCTTTTTGGATGGAGCACTCATGGGCTCCTTCCCTTTTCTCTTAGATGTAGAAGATGCTGGAGTCTTCACTTTGAACTTCTCCATTGCCTTATCAAGCTCTTTCAAACGCATTTTTGTAAGCATTTTCAAACCCACCACCATTTTGTCGCATGGTCGAACACAAAGAGTATGTGGAGGTTCAATGTTCAAGTGTCTGAAGATCTTGGTCACAAGACCTGGGTAAGGCAATTGGCCCTTGTCCTTCACCATTGCTCTGTACATGTGAAAGAGAATGGTATGAGGAAGAGAGAACTTCTTCCCTGAATTGATCGCATACATCAATTTCACCTCGGAGTTAGACACGTCAGTCTTGGATGTAGACTTTGGCATGATACAGTTGATCACAATTTTGTGAAGCAAGATGTTGATGGCGCGCATCCTTGAGTAGGTAATTCTTCCCTCTCGTATCATTGTCTTTGACAAGCTCCAAAGGTGGTACGAGCAATCGAAACTTTGTTCGGTTGATAGCGACCTCTTTCAACTCCAATTATATCTCGCTAACATGTCCACATCTACCACATAGTCTTGGTCTCGAACACTGAAGGATATTCTATTCGCATCTAAAAAGCTAAGATTCGAATAGAAGTATGCTGTCAGTTGTGCATAACCGTCTATGGTATCGGAGCAAAATTGCTCAAGTTGAAGCAGATTGAACTTCTCCCTTAAGTTCATATTGATGGCATCCAAGAAATCGAAATCAACACTCCTAGGGTTTATCACCCCTCGTTTCAACAAATCTGAAGAACAAACATTCTCCTGTTCCTTCGATTTAAACAAATCCATCCTTTTTCCTTTCACCTTCGCAGCAACACCCATTCTAGGTTGAAATTCAAGGAACATTTTATCATCATCGTTCCCATCAATCGGATTCGGTCCCGTTACACGAGGGTTACTTGGAATATTCGCAAGTGCTTCCTCAGCCTTTCCTTTGGAAGCAATTCCCAAGTCCTCCATTCATCGCAAAAAGATATACTCATTCCCATAATTCTTATCTTTAAGAAACTCATCTATATAGTTCAGCGGAGTCCCAGTGCTTTTCAACGCACGATAGAGTTTGTAAATAAAATAGGGTTTTTGGACTCTTACGCTTTCGCATCCTCGATTATTTCTTCCTCCGGTTATTAACCCGCACCTTGTGGAGTAGATGATGAAGAGTGACGTGGTGGAGAGTGAAACGGGCTCTGTTGCTGACTTGATAAATCTTCCTCCTCGGTGAGATCGAAATGGGTAGGCCCCTCCCTCATTCTCTCGTTGTCCCCCGTTCGCGATTCTTGAAGACTTTCTCGAAGAAGACATCCTTCCTTGTCGTCGAAAGATTCCTTTACTCGCTTTCCCAAGAAAAGATGACAACTTTCTCGAAGATGAACACGAAGTAGAGACAGGATTGGGAGGAGAATGCCTTTTTAGGGTTTTCAAGATTGAGCGAGGAAAACTGTATATATATACCTCAGTTTAAAAAGGAAAAAACTAATCGGCACAAAGGAAAATGAACAGACGTTTCTTTTGAAATCGATAACTGCCAAAAATAAGTTAATCTTTTTGAAAAGACACGATTCCCTTTTTTTTTTTTACGGAAATTATAAATTAACTGAACTAATGATCGTACCTTTTCGAGATTGAATATAATAACAACTTACAGTCTATAGCCATGAACATCTGAGTCTGAGAGTTGGAGAGTCTTTAGACTTTGACTTCCTCAAGCTTCAAAATGTTGAGTCTGGAATGGATAAAATCGAATTGATTTTTCTCCAACGGCTTTGTGAAAATATCTTATAGTTAGCTCTTTGAATCAATAAATTGAATTGAGATTTCTCCATTTTGAACATGATCTCTGATGAAATGATGTCGAATCTCTATATGCTTTGCTCTTGAGTGAAGGATTGGATTTTTTGTGAGATTGATTGCGCTGGTGTTGTCACATCTAATCTCCGTGCATGAGTCTTCAATTCCACAGTCTTGTAGCTGTTGTTTTATCCATAGGATTTGCGAACAGCAACTTCCAAGAGCTACATACTTTGCTTCTGTTGTTGAGAGAGCCACAGTGCTTTATTTCCTTGAAAACCAAGACACCGTCCTGCTTCCAAGCAACTGGCAAGTTCCCAAAGTGCTCTTTCTGTCAACTCTGCAACCGGCCAGATCTGCGTCGAATATCCCAGAAGATTAAAGTCTCCTTCTTAGGATACCAAAGACCTATGCTTGAAGATGAAGCAACGTATTTGATAATACGTTTCGCAAAGACCGAGATGGGATTCTCTAGGATCCGATTGAAACCTAGCACAAACGCAAACGCTCAACAAAATGTCGTCTAGAAGCGTAAGATAAAGAAGTGAACCAATGATGCTCCTGTACAGCTTTTGATCAACTTTCTTCCCTTCTTCATCTTTATCTATCTTCAAAGAACTTGACATTGGTATGTCGGTCTTTTTGCACTTTTCCAGTCCAAACTTTTTGACAAGATCATTAGCATATTTCTCTTGATGAATAAAAGTTCCTTCCTTCAATTGTTTAATTTGGAGTCCCGTAAAGAATGTTAACTCTCCCATCATACTCATTTCAAACTCATCCTACATAGACTTAGAAAATTTCTTGCACAGACTTTCATTAGGGGATCCAAAAATAATATCATCCACGTATATTTGAACAAGTAAAAAGCTTTGGTTTTCCTTTTTTATAAATAGAGTAGTATCTACTTTACCTTTGACGAAACCATTCTGTATTAAGAACTTACTTAGTCTCTCGTACCAAGCTCAAGGTGCTTGCTTTAAACCATACAAGGCCTTTTTCGGTCTGAAGACTGAATCTGGCTTCTTTGGGTCTTCAAATCCTGGTGGTTGTTCCACATATACTTCCTCATGGATAAATCCATTTAGGAAGGCACTTTTGACGTCCATTTGGAATAACCTGAAATTTTTATAACAAGCAAACGCAAGTAATAGACGAATAGCTTCTAACCTTGCTGCTGGTGCGTAAGTCTCATCATAATCTATTCCTTCTTCTTGCGTATATCCCTTGGCCACGAGTCTTGCTTTGTTTCGTACGACTTTTCCTTTCTCATTCATCTTGTTTCTGAACACCCATTTGGCTCCAATAACAGCTTTTACCTTTTGGTTTAGATGTCAATTCCCGGACATCATTAATGTTGAACTGCTCGAGCTCTTCTTGCATAGCTTCAATCCAGCTTTCTTCAGATAAAGCTTCTTCTATGCTCTTTGGTTCAATTTCAGAAATGAGAGCCATAGCACTAGACTCTTCACGCCTTTTGGATCTGGTGCGAATTCCTTCATTAATTTCGCCGATAATGAGATCTTTGGGATGACTGGACTTATGCTTCCGATTCATCGGTTGATTTTTCTGGTTGGTGATCTCTTTCTTTATTTGAATCTTCACGAACAACTTGATGCTGGTCTTCCGTGAGTCTCGAGATGCTTCTTGAGTTGTAAGCTTTGGAGGGTCTGGAGCAGGTTCGGACTCTTCATGATGAGTCTCGATCGATTCATCTTGCATAGAGTCTTGAAATTTGACATTCATTGACTCTTCCACGACTCGGCTCTTCTTGTTATAGACTCGTAGGCTTTGCTTGATGTAGAATATCCAAGGAAAATTCCTTCATCTGATCTTTCTTCAAACTTACCAACTCGATCATTAGCATTTTTCAATATAAAGCATTTGCAACCGAACACATGAAAGTATGAAACAATAGGCTTCTTACCTTTGAATAACTCATAAGGGGTTTTCTCTAGAATAGGTCTTAAGAAGACTCTATTGATGATATAGCACGCTGTTGAAACAACTTCAGCCCAAAATCGTGAAGAAATCTTACTTTCAATTAAAAGAGTTCTAGCCATTTCTTGAAGAGATCTATTCTTTCTTTCCACAACTCCATTTTGCTGAGGAGTATATGGAGAGGAGAATACATGCTTAAAGCCAGACTTATCACAAAATTTTGTAAAATCTTGATTTTCAAATTCACTTCCATGATCTATTCTTATACTAGAGATAACACATCCTTTTTCATTTTGAACCTTTTTAGCAAATTTCTCAAAATACGAGAAGGTTTCGGACTTACTTGCAAGAAAATATACCCAAGTAAATCGGGAGTAATCGTCCACAATTACTAGGCAATATTTCTTACCTCCAATGCTCTGGGTTCTGGTTGGTCCGAAGAGATCCATATGCAGCAGCTACAGTACATGATTAGTAGAAACATGATTTATTGGCTTAAATGAATTTCTTACCTGCTTTCCCAGAATACATGGTGTGCACGGATCAGATTTTTGGTATGGTAATTTGGGTAGACCTCGAATAAGCTTCTTTGTAGATATTTTGGCTAATTGCTTCATGTTGATGTGACCAAGCTTTCTGTGCCATAAGCTTGCTTCGTCTTGAATTGAGATTAAGCATTGTGATTCATCCGGTTTCACATCCAGGAGATAGATGTTTCCATGCCTTCGACCCATGAAAGACGATTAGAGTCTTTACCGATTCCAGAACATATTCCTTCTTGAAAGAAGATCTTAAAACCAGTATCACACAGTTGACTGATGCTGAGTCCTTCCACTAAGGAAACATTACTTATTGTGAGATTTCCAATTTTCACAGTTCCAAATCCCACGATGCTTCCTTTGCTGTTTCCTCCAAATGAAACTTTTCCTCCATTTACTTGAACAAGTTTTATGAAGCAATTTGAGTCTCCTGTCATGTGTCTTGAGCATCCACTGTCAAGATACCACTTCACCTTTTTCTTGACGGAGACCTGCATTTAAAAGAAAGTCTCAAGCTTTCTTTGGTACCCAAATTTTCTTGGGTCCTTTGGTGTTAGTAAGATAAACAGTATTAGCCCATACTTTCTTAACAGGTTTCCAAACCATAGGACACTCTTTTTCAAAGTGATCCGGACTGTTGCACTTTGAACACTTGAGGGCATTTCGACCTACAAACTTTACAAAAACCTTCTTGAAATGATTTTTGTAAGCCTCTCTCGAGGGTCTTTGCTTGATCCTTTCTTTTACTTTAGGAAAATCAATCAAGGGAATAGTTTATGCTGTCATACCCAGACCAGACTTATTGAAGTAAGGTCTTTGAACTGAATTTTGTCAAGTTTTTTGGACCCTATTGAAAATTTCCTTGAAATATTTGATAAGTCAGTTTTTAAAAAAGCATTTTCTTTCAAAAGACTATCTTCATTTTCTTTAAGAGTAGAAACATTCTTGTCTAAACATTCAACTCTTTCTTTTAAAACATTTTCTTGTTGTTTTAGAGCAGAGTTTTCCTTTTTAAGTTCGGAAATTCTTTTGAGAGAAGTCTTGAGACTAAAACACAGTTCATCAATATATTTAGAAACTTTGACATGAATTTTAAAATCACTTACCTCAAATTCACTGTCTGAGTCTGATCCAGAGTTTGAGTCTGAGTCTGATTGCGTCATCAGACATAAGTTGGCATATTCATCATCACTTTCTTCACACTCGTATCACTCCGGTTTCAGCTTTGAGTGCCTTTCGAGACTTTTCAGCTTTTCCTTTCTTCTTCTTCAAGAGGACAGTTGGGTTTGATGTGTCCCCTTTTCTTACATCCGAAGCAAACTACATCTTTGTTTGGTTCCTCATCATTAACAGACTTGGTTTGCTGCCTTTGAAAACTTTGTTTCTTTGAGTTGAACCTTCTTCCTCTTCTATTTAGTTTTCTGAATTTTCTTATCATGAGAGCAAGCTCCTCATCGTCCATATCATCTTCGAATCTGTAACATCGAATCATCATTTGATTTTAATGCAATGGATTTCTTACCTTTTGGATCTTCGTCTTCATTAATTCGTTCCACTTCATAAGACTCAAGAGTTCCAATCAGCTCGTCCACAGATAGTGGCATAATTCTCTGCGTCTCTCTTATTGAAGTCTTTATGTGATTCCAATCCTTGGAGAGTCCACGCAGTAGCTTGTTTACCTTCATGGGATCAGAAATTTTTTGTCCTTGATTCTCAAGACTATTGACAATATCTGTAAAACGACTAAACATGTCAATTATAGATTCTCCTGGTTTCATTTTGAAGGCTTCATATTGATCGAGGAGAATGTTGATTCTGGTTTCCTTCACTCGATCTGTTCCTTCATAAGTGATATGTAATCTGTCCCAAACTTCTTTTGCTGTAACACAAGAAGAGATCCTGTTATATTCAGTTGGTGACAAAGCACAATATAAAGAGTAAATTGCTTTTGCATTGAGTGCTTGTCTCTTCATTATCTCTTCCCCGAGTCATTCCGCCGGTCTCAACAGTTTCTTTCCCTCTTTCGCAGACCGATGCGCTTGTAGGAGTAATTCCTTTTTCTACAACGTCCCATTCCGCAGGATCCGTTGATCATAGGAAAGCTTTCATCTTGTTCTTCTAGATGTTGTAATCCTTTCCATCAAAGTAGGGTGGTCTCGGTATTGCTTTGCCCTTCCACCAGCCCTGTGCTAGCATACTCGCCATGGATCTTTTACTCTGAAGTAAAACACTTCAAATAAAGTGAGAACACGAGCTCTAATACCAATTGATTTAGCTAGAATAAGTACCTAGAGGGGGGTGAATAGGTATAAAAGATTTTTCTCGATAATTGCACAATACTAGACAGTTAATAGATTTGAGACAAACAATAATCAAAGTAAAACTGAGAGAAGGGAAGAGAAAATTGAACACGCGGTTTATAGTGGTTCGGCTTATTTTAAGCCTACATCCACTTTTCTGCACTGACAGCCTATTGGCTGGATTCCACTATGAACAAAGAGATGTTACGGTGTTGTTCTTCCTTGATTTCTTGGTGTAGATGATCTACCACACTAGCTCAAGGTATCACTAAGTATAGACACTCTTTGTGTTTACGCTTCGCTCAAAATGTATCGACTAATAATCAAGGTGCTTCGACTCGGAATTTTTCTATCGATCATACCCTAAAGTAACTAGAACGTCTTCCTTTTATACTCCTTTATGCCATCATACCCGTTGGCACTTTCCAAAGGAATTCCTCCAATCTACCCGTTGGACGGAATCAATCAAGAAGATCATTCGAGCTATTAAAGGAACCTGACGATAGTTCATCAATCCTATTCGCCCATACAATCAGGATCTTGGTTTCCAAGAATAAAACCTTCCAAGAATATTTCGTCGACCATCGGACCTTCAAACGATCTTGATAAAAGAATCCGTTATATTTATCCAGCTAAGAGATCTTCTTCAGAGGGTAGGACTAAATCCTCAACCAAATACTTTGGCTCTGGATTGCCTTCGTCACTGGATTAGAAAAACTGTCAATGAGAATAGTCTTGAGTCTTGAGTCTTGAGTGCTGAGTCTGGTGATTTGAAAGTCTTCAGACTCTAAATAGAAGATCTACAATTATCCAAACTAGACTGATAGAAATGTTTTGTCAGCTTCAAAATATTCTAGAAAGATTTCTCCAACAGCTGTAACGATTTCGAGAATGCCAAAGTGATGTATGATGTGCTCCTTGATGAACTCCTTTACAATCTTCTGGATTATGTTTTTGTATGACATTGCTTCCACCCACTTAGTAAAGTAATCGATAGCCAAAAGTATGTAAGAATATTTCTTGCTCAATGGTGTGACATTTTGAATTTCGACCCATCTCGATTATATAAAATGAGCTTTTCATCGACGTGCCTATGGTCCTTTTTCTTGGAGCTAATCACTCTCGAGTTAACTAATCTATCAAGTGAAGCCATTAAGGGATATAAACGCGACAGACTTGAGAATTCGATCAAAAATCAACTACTCAACCGTGCTAATAAGCAAAGTCAATACGGCACCGTTATAATCGATTAGAGACTAGAGATGGGTCGATCTGACAGAAGCACATAATTGAATTGTGGGTAATTCCACCCGATTGCAAAATTTGTGTCGAACGGCACTAACCCAATTTTTTATCGATTCTGTACTTGGTACTCGTAATTGAAACCTTGAGATTTTTACGACAACCAAGAGTCGCCAACAAGTCAGAGATGCACAAACGTGGATCAAAATTATCGACCACGTCAAACGCGCTAAAATCCCTAAAAGCCACCCGATAAGTTAGGTCGCGCTAAAATCTTGTCCAATCGATTTTAACCACGAAATTGAATTCGATTTCGGGAATCGAAAGTTCGAACGTGTCACAATTTATTTTTAGGACATCGTCTCATCCTTTGAAGAACTTTTGGCGAGCCCAGAATTTTGGTAGAAAAATCAAAATCGGCAAATTAAAATGGTGGAAATTCGGATGGACAAAATTGAGGGACTTTTTGGCTACCAAAGTGGATTAGTTTGTGAAGGAAATTGTGAAAATTGGTATGGGCAACCTCCTCAGCAATTTTGGCCATCAAATTGGAGTTAATTGTGGAGAATTGAGAAGAAATTTGAGTGAAATTCGTAGGCCTGCTACAATGGGCTAATTTGGTCTTCAATTTGGGTTTGTTTGTGAGGATTATATGAAGAAATTAGCCATTAGTGCTTGCATGGACTTTAGGGGATGGCTGAAGAATTTGTGGTCCTACACTTGAGTGCAAGATATTTGCGTTTGGATGCTCATTAGCTACAAGTAAGACTTTCTAGGTCTTTGTCCCCCCTCCTTCCCCTTTGTGCAACCAACGGTCGCCTCCCTTACAGAACTGCAGATTCTTCTTCTTCCTCAGCTCTTGTTTTCCTTCATTCTCCATTTTCTTCTCTGTCTTTGTTGCTACCTCATGCCCAAAACCAGTCTAGCCCTCACGTTGCCCATCCAAGCCACCCGCCTGTCTCTAGCCCATGAGTCCAGCCCACGACACCAAGGCCACTCGAGCTCAACCTTCCCTCGCGCGTCCGTATGGCCGTATGTCGCACCGTCGTCCAACCTAGTCACGACCTCCTCCCATCCAAACCCTAGCCCAACTTGCCACCATTGGTCCGCCAACCATCTGTCCTCAGCCCACCTCACTATCGCAACCGTCCAACCCCAAGCCGAGCCCAAAGCCAGCAATCCACAGAATCGGTCCTTCCGACTAGGCCGTGAGCCTAGCAAGGCTTTTTCAGCCCCTTTCGGCCCTCTATTGGAGATGCCGTAGGCCCAGAATCTCACCGACATCGCCGTGAACCCGTTTGCTTGCTAATCCGCTGAGTTAGTATCCTAATCTCTTATTATGGGGTTAATTACACTTAGTTGGATTAGTTCAGGCTTAATTGATTATTAGGGGGATTAGTTAGTCTTAATTAAGATTAGTGTAATTTAGTTAGGCTAGCCAATAGTTAGGTGGTTATTTAATTTAATCAATTAGCTTAGTACGTTTATGTAGCTAGCTTAGTTAGGTTAATTTAATTAGTTTAATTAGGATGGTTAGATTAGCTTATTTAAATTGATTAAGTGGTTTAATTTAAATAATTTGTAATTTATTTAATTAATTATTAATTCACGTAAATTGTATCGGGATAGCCAGTTTGTAAAATTTTACGCCGATCATCGTAGATGTGTTAATTTGTGAAATTGAGTACTAAATTATGCAATTGGGTGCTTGGTGAAGATTTTTGAATTATTATCGCAAAAATCTGATTTTATGGTATTTAATTAGAAAAAAATCGGGTGTTGATTTTTTACAGCGAAAATATTTTAGGTACTATATAAATTCGTGAAATTTTGAAATGAGAGAGTATCACATTTTATGGTTCAATTTGACTGTGTGTGGGTATTTTTAATATGAAGAAAATGGGCCAAGTTCATTATTTGAAATGGGAGTATTTTAGTGCAAAGCACGATATTCTTGGCCGAACATGGATGTGGTGTGATCGCTATCGGAACCCATCACCTAATGAAAGTCGGGGGCAATGCTTGATTAAGTTTCAATGCCCCATGTCAACGAATGCCTGTCACAATGGAGACTGGGCCGATGCGGTCTAGATGTAAACATTGTCGTGCCCGACGAAGTGGGACGACACCCGATTATGCCAAATGACCGCCGACTATTGAGTTGGCCATGGCCGTTGGGTCGTAAATAATTAGGACACGCTTGAGTGATTGAGATATCCGCGCCTAATTATGGGACGAAATTGTGTGGCACAGAATAGGACGTCTCATAACAATTTGACCTTATAATCGAGACCCCTGTGAAAGTTTGATGAACGAGATAAAGTGTTCCAATTACTAAGTACACTTGCTACGTTTATATATGATATATGAGATGTACTAACGTGCAGGGAGGTGCTAAGACAAGGTAAGTCCCATATGGTGCATGTTTAGATTGTCTCTAGGTAAATTATCGTCCTAATTGGGGTTTAGGATGTAGACTTGCTGAGATTTATCTCACCATGTCGTGGTTTAAAATTTTACAGGTCCTTAGATGAAGGCGCGACACATTCGTTTTGGGTTGCCACGAGAGGCGGAAACCGAGCATACCCTTCTCCCCGTTCACAATACCCCCTGGACCCGTCAGCTCATAATGACCACCATTTGGGTTGATAAAGACTTACCTTAGTTGATACATCATCACTTCAAAGCATGGTTCCATCACGGATCTAATGAGATTCAGGAGGGCCCCTTGGACGGTTTTGACAGACCTACCATCGATACCGAGTATGAGGAGGTACTTGACCCTATCGTGGATGCCGATATTTTGGAAGATATCGCGGCAAACTAGGGGCCCAAGGCTGAAGGGCCTGGTGTAGAGGTAGCTAATCCCTTAGACATCGACATCCTAGATGGTGTCATACTAGACCCGGATCTCAAGTAGGTAGGGTCCAGGGTAGGATTGGCTTAGTGGCTTCCTTTTGAAAATAGACTTTTGTATGTAGACTTGTAAGACTGACTTAGCATGCATATAAAGTATGTTTTGTGTTATTGGATGTCTTGCTGCTACTATCCCATGTGTTTGATTATTGTCTGTGATTTATTAATTCGCTTCCGCATGTGTATAAATTAAATGGGTCGACGACGCGTCCTGGGAACGTCGCAAATTCTATCGACTACCAAGGGATGTGCACGCACTCAAAGTTCAAGGCGTGACAAATGGTAGGTGTATCTTCTTAATGATATCCATCACCCATCCCTTGAAAGGTCATAACTTCACTATCAGTAGTCGGGCCATGTTGGATCGAGTCATGTATTTAGCAAGGCCTACATCCTTTCGCATCATCTATATAGTCTTAGGTTATTATGGGCCAGAAATAACCATGACATCTTAATAGCCATTTCATTTTAATGCCTACTTGATGAGCTCCACAAATCCCTTCATGAACTTCGGTCATTGCCAACATCACCTCCCTTCTATCCAAACACCTTAACAATACTACCTATATGGTATGCCAATATAGAAGTATATATTTTAGTGCTTACTTTCTCAACTTCTTATCCAAACACCTTAACAATACCCCCTATATGGTATGCTGATATAGTTCTTTCCTAGAAATATAAATTGTAGTGCTTGCTTTCTCAACCTTTTGTCTCGTGATTGGAGATTCTTCAAATACTCTATTATTGGTATCCTCCAGTCTTGACCATCTCATTTTGCTTTGGCTCTAGCAACCATAGTACGTTGAGACATAAATGGCAATGTTTTTGTCTCGGTTATAGTGTAGGCCAATCCCAACCTGATATGGTAATCGGATGCCATTTCAGCAAGCTCATTGGCTTCCACATTCTGGTATCGTGGTATGTGTACCAATTCTGAGTCGGGCAATTTAGCTAATAATTATTTTGCTTTGTGGTAATGCTCACCAATATTTTCATTAAAATATTGGTATTCTCCTCTTGATTGTTTTATTACCAACTACGAATCACCCATTATGTTGATTGATTGTACACTTGTGTCAACCAACAAATAAAGGCCAACTATAAGCGCTTCATATTTGGCTTGATTGTTGGAACATTTAAAATGCAACCTGAATTGGAACTTTATTTATGCCCTCTTGCAGACACGATCAAGATCCCTACTCCTGACACAACTTATGTAAAGGAACCATCAAAGTATAGCAACCATGGGACGATTGTGCATAGCTTTCGCTTCCGAAGCGTTCAACTTGAGCACATGGATACTCCGCAAGGAAATTAGTGATTACTTGTCCCTTTACCGCTTTCATCGGTACATACACTAAATCCAACTCAGATAGTGCGAAAGACCATTTTGCCACTTGGCCTTTTACATATCATAAGAATGACAGCTAGCAACAGATAATGCTGCAAGTTTGTACATGCAAAGTATAGAGAGAAACCAATCTTTGTAACAACAGTATATCTCTTTTCGGCATTGTTCAGCATTCTGCTGAGATAATATGCTGCTTGCTTTTTACCTTCATCATTCCCTTACGCCAACATGCTACCGATTGTTGTATCAATGGCCAACAAGTAGAGTTTTAAAGGTTTGCATACTTTTGGCAGCACCAACACTGGAGAACCAGTCAAATATGTTCTTATCCTCTTGAAAGCACGTTGGTGCTCCTTTCACCAAACGAACTCATCTTGGTTTTTTAATTTCAACAAAAAAAAAAAACACCTCTATTTTGCTAAATAGGTTAGTCATATATCTTCAAAGAAAATTTATTTTTTCAATTATCATTTGTAACTACTGTCGCAACTCAATTTCTCCGCTACTAGCCCTCAGGGAAGGGAATTGGGGAAAGGTTAAATTTAGGGATACCTGACCATGAGGGCTCCCTCACAGTTCTCATCCACAGAAGTGTCATCACCTCGCCTCTTGGGCAAACCTCTTGTGAGTTTACTTGATCGCAATCACAAGCTTTCCCAAGCTCATATCTCATATGATAGCAAAAGGTATCGTAACCCTACCCTAACGTCACCATATGTCTTGATCAATAGTTTTTTTTAAGGTCTAAAGGAAACTAGACGTAAATGTGGGTTTAAGGGTACTTTTGCGACCGTGATAGCCCTCTCAAGATGAACATCCACTAAAGACTACATCACTTTATCTTTACTAGCTTCATCATCTTGAGTTGCTAAATCACGACCATGAACCTTTTCCAAAGGTTCATACCTCTCACGACGGGTTTATTAAATAATTTAGTTATTTAAGACAACCTAAAAATAAGATGAGAGTCGTCATTGGCCTTGTTTTTTAGAGTTAGCTTCAGAATCCAATCAAGGGTTAGGAGTAGTCCCTCAATTCTTACGCAACTAGATATCCAAGTTGGGGGACCTGAGTTACCCTTTTGGTGCCTAACAATATATCATGTTACCTGAGGTGTTCATGCATTCCTTTTCAGGATCATTTACTCTAAACTAAGTGATCATGCATGGATGGTCATTTTTGTGCCATTCTATTTCTAAAAAAGATAACAGAAAGCACACTATTGAATTTGAAATACGAAACAGTAAGTAAACAGTTATGGAAAGCAATAAATCTATCGTGCAATCCTAAAAAAGAAGTAAACTCAAAAGATAAGCAAAAAGAAAAAACTCGCAACTTGTTGGGTGTTTATACAAATGAGAAAACTCGAAACATATGTCGAGGATGAATTATACAAAATTATAGTTGAAATGGATGTCGACTTTTCACCGTCTTCATGTCCTCTCCATCTTCACAATCTCAACTTAATCTAAGAACTGTAACTAGGTACATACAATGGAAGAAACAATCATACACATCAAAACGATCAAAAGCACAACATAGGGCCAAAATCAATCAATCAAGTGAAACAAGATTAAAATCAACCAAATTTGGGCCTTAGAGTCAACCTTTGTAATTCATGCGTAAATCCCTCTAGACACCAATCCAATTCATTTTTATGACTTATAGCCATTGTTGACCACTTGTGTTCTTGCATAACCAATAACGCTTTGTAAGTCCCAGAAAATGTGTTATAAGTGACTTCTCAAGATTTTCCCTCGATGTCATATATTGCTCTTAACATGCATCTAAAATTCACATGCATGAGCATGAATTAAACACACAGGCGGCCTTTTAGACTTTATTTTTCAATTAATCAATCAAGTGAGTAAACCGTCGGCGGGTCACTTATTATAAAGGCATACGTCAATCACAAACACAAGCATTTCTAATGAATGACATAACTATATGCATGAGAGGATATATGTGATGTTTCAAAAAATAAATTTGAAATCATCAATAATGAAAGTAAGGTTTTTGAGACAAACTAAAGTCTTAGTTATGGAATGCATTTAATTGCCAAGACTAACCCGGGGCTCGTATAAATGCACTTATAGACATCACAAACATTTTAAATACAGTCCAAACCATGATTATCATAATGTCAAATCAAAGTTTAAAAAGGTTTGAAAACATTTTGGATTAAGGGATATTTAGGCTATAGAACGCATTTAATTATCAAGGCTAACCTGAGACTCGCATAAATGCACTCATAGGCATCTCAAATATTTTAAATATGGTCCAAACTATAACATTTTCTAAGTCAAATCAGGTGTTGAAAAGAATTTATAAAAAATTGCTTTTGGAAACATCACACGTACCAAAGTGGTTTCAAGGTGTAATTCGAAAAGGCCATTCACTGAAAATCATTTGACGATGAAGATTAAATGATTTGAAACAAATTTCATGAAGATAGATGTCCTAATTCCAAACATGAACTAGCTTAAAATGCCAATTTTAAAAGTATAATCATCATTAAGAGGTGTCGGGCAATCGATCAAATGGGTCCAATTTGCAAAAATTCGAGTTTAAAAAGAGGATTACATTTAATGGCCTAATTAGGGGTCAAATTGCAAATTTATGAAATTCAAGGGCCAATCTGCAAAATTGTGGGAAATTAAGAGCATGGAAGTGAAATTAAAACCGGTCACTGGAGGTCCAGAATTGGTCAGCAAGGAGCCAAACCGGCCTACCCACCGGCGGCTGGTCAGATTGGTTAGACTGGTTCACGCCAGTTTGACCGGTTCTTGACCGGTTCTGGCCGGTTCTTGCTGGTTCACACATTTGTGGTCCTCTTGTGTTCAAAATATATGTTATACATGATGCCTTCACTTTGAAGCATCGAATGTGCTGGGACTTCGAGATCATGTTGGACCACCTGTCCGCACAATCCCACATTCACTTTAAGAATGTCCCAAGCAAATATTTTGTTCTAAACTCAGGGAATCACTTTGCTTCTTAGAGTTCCCTTTTACTGCAAGTTGTTGTTGGGTATTTGGTTTCCGACGGTTTGTCTTTGCTTCCCATAAATGTAAAGGAACGTACTGATACCTTGCTTGGATAGCATTTTGCTGAGCAAGATATAAGGTTCTCACGCGAACACACTCTGGCTTTGCATCTCTCAGGGATAGGTAGACTACATGTCATCCACGATGCGGTCGCGCTTGCGGTCAGGAATTTTGAGAGAGTCGAGACGGCCTTTCCGTTTCCAGATCTGTTGTTATAGAAGAGACTTCTATTTCAGGGAGGTCAGACCTCCCAGTGATGTCCAGCTACTGTTTGAGCAGTACTCCGAAAATGGCACGATGACCATCGAGCACTTACGGAGATTTCTTGTTGAATACCAAAAGTTAAAGGATGCGACCAGAGAGGATGCAATGTTAATCTTACACAGCCTTAGGCATCATATCATGCATAGGAAGGAACTGAATCTTGACCACTTCTTCCGGTATCTCCTCAGTGATCATAACCCTCCGATGGCACCATCACTTGGGGTAATTAGAGTCATCATATATACATTTTGTCTTCAGCTTTGTCAGACAATGAAAAATATTGAGCTCGCCTCTGACCATTCAATTGCTCTTTGCTAGTTAGAATGTATCTCGGCCAAAGCATTGGATTGGCCTTTTCACACCTCGTCCAGATATCGCAAGTGACATTTCTTTGTATTTCAGGTGCACCATGACATGAATGCTCCCCTTGCTCATTATTATATGTATACAGGCCACAACTCCTACTTAACTGGGAATCAGCTAAGCAGCGACAGCAGCTCTGAACCGATCATTAAGGCTCTAAGGAAAGGTGTAAGAGTAATCGAATTGGATCTGTGGCCAGATTCCAGAGGAAACAAAGTAAAAGTCTCTCATGGAAAGTATGACTGATTAGCTCAAAGCATTGTTCTTTTCTTTATCTACTTCTCCAACCATCCGTAGACTTGTCTCCCAAAATTCTCATTGAGAACTTTTTACCGCCTCCCTAATCTACTAAAGTTTGACAAATTATAATGTGTATCGATTATCATGGGCATCAGTATTTTCATTCCAAGGTTCATGATCACATAGTAAAAAATCTTACGTATATTTCAATGTGCTGCTGAGGTTATGGCCGACTATCTGCTTGATCTCATATCTGCTGGCAAGTATGTAGTGATCAGTCATCGTGTCAAATTCAAATTCCTTCTTAGTTCTCAGTATAAATTTGCTTCTGTATCTTTGACCAGTAATAGTTTCTGTTGTAGCATGATCTCGAAATATCATGTGGTTTCCTAATCCTTAAACTGAATGGCGTTCCTATAGTTGCAGATCTGCTACTGCTGACTGCATACTCACAATATTTCAGTTGCTCGGTCCAAAAATCTGTGTATTTTTAAATTGGTTCAGGCAAGAAAGTTAAACTGACTTGTCAATTATCACAACATGAGTCTCTTTTCCTTTTATAGTATGCATATATACATGAAGCATCTGATTGATTTCCTGTGTCATATGCAGTACACTCACTTCTCCAGTCGACCTCAACAGATGTCTAAGTGCCACCAGGGATTATGCTTTTATTGCATCTGAGTTCCCCGTCGTGATAACCTTTGAAGACCATCTAACTCCACGTCTTCAAGCTAAGGTGGCCAAGGTACTTTAGAAAAGGGAAAGTGTACCATTTGATCTTTCTTTCTTTTTTTCCTAAATGTATATTCACCAGGCTCCTTTGCTCCAGATGGTCACGAAGACCTTTGAATCGAAGCTGCATCAACCAGGTACAGACCAACTAGCAGAATTCCCATCACCAGAATCACTTAAAAAGAAGATCCTGATTTCAACAAAACCTCCCAAAGAGTACCTTGAACGTCAGAGCAGCATCGAAAAAGAATACGACAGCGCACAGGTGAAACAAAATCTGCAAAACTTATGTCTTGTAGGGAACTTTTGCGCCTAGAATAAATTCGGAGGTCTAATTACTGTTTACTAGTCCGAGGAGCTTTCAGACAAAGAAGGTAGCGACCAGGACGAAGAAGAGAAGAATGTATTCCCCGAGTACAAGCATCTCATTGCCATCCACGCTGGAAAGCCAAAGGGCAGACTCACGAATAGTCTAAGGATTGATACGAGTAAAGTTCGACGCCTTAGCTTGAGCGAACAAGAGCTTGAGGAGATATCACAGAAACATGGACAAGATCTTGTGAGGTAACTATTAATCCTTGAACTAACCAGGCAACAGGGTTAAGCCTTTGTCCTTCCGTGCCTGCAAAATTTAATGCTTTTGCTTCTAGGTTCACTCAAAAGAATCTGTTGAGGATATACCCTAAGGGTACTCGTTTCGATTCGTCCAATTACGATCCTCTGCTCGGGTGGATGCACGGAGCTCAAATGGTTGCATTTAACATGCAGGTTTTGTTTTCATGACCCAGCTTAGCTTAATTGGAATCGTCATTGATTTTTCCCGTTCTCTATTCATCTACTGGTGCTGCTCAATATTTATATGTTTTACAACGTGCTCTTTTCACGTAGCCTCACCTTTCCTTTTCTTTTTTGGTCGTAAACGGCACCCTGGTGATGTTTGTTGGAACAAGTTTTAAAGCAGTTGCGTTTGGGATCAGCTTATATAATCCATTCAATTTTGTTTCTCATCGAAGGGATATGGGAAGTATCTGTGGATTATGGAAGGAATGTTCAAAGCCAATGGTCGGTGCGGTTACGTCAAAAAACCGGATTTTCTATTGGATAAAGACCATATTTTCGATCCTGCAAAGCCATTGCCGGTTAAGACGAACTTGAAGGTGTGTAGTCCTATCGTGCAAAATGGGTTTTTCTACATCTGCACCAACGAACATTTATCTCTGAAAAAGGTCATGCCTGTGGTTGGCAAAAACAGGTGACAGTGTACTTGGGAGAAGGGTGGCATCTGGATTTCAAAGCAACTCATTTCGATCAATTCTCGCCACCTGATTTCTTCGTGAGGGTAAGTAGAATAGAGATTCGATTCGTTCAGCTCACAGCCGACGCTTCATGACGACCAGGAGCATGCGTGCTTACTTTGTTCAACTTCTGGATATACATTGCTAGGTTGGAATTGCGGGAGTTCCGGCTGATACAGTCATGAAGAAGACCGGAGCAATTGAGGATGACTGGACACCGGTGTGGAACCAGGAGTTCGAGTTCCCGCTCAGGGTTCCCGAGCTGGCCATCCTCAGGATCGAGTGCCTAGAGCTCGACACAACCAGAAACTATGACTTTGGCGGTCAGATGTGCGTGCCCGTGTCGGAGCTGAGAACAGGGATCAGAGCAGTTCCTTTGCACAGCCGTAAGGGGAGACAATACCCATCGGTGAAGCTGCTTATGCGGTTCGAATTCGAGGAACCAGATTCTGAAGTGGAAAATGAAGTGGAAAATGAAGTGGAAAATGACACAGATGATGAGATGCGTTTGAATCAAGAGGAATAACGAAACCCGAGTTTGGGGTGTGAGAAAATACTAAGAATTGTTTACCCGACCACGTTACTAGCGGTTATTAGTAAAAATCCTTAGCATGTAACAAAGTCTCAACTAGAATACAATATAACAATTTTAGTATTTTTCCAAAAAAAAAACTCTAAAAAAGGAAATAATTAAAAACAATAGCTTTTTTTTTTTGGAAAGAAAATCATGAAATAAATAAAATAAAGCAGAAAAAATAAATTTATATCAGTTTATTAAAACACGAGTTGCATTGTCAAAAGACATTAAAATTTCAAGTTAAAAATAATAAATGTTGATTTATGATAGCTCACTTAGCTCATTATCTTCAATCGTATATTATGACACTTCCTCATTTATATATAGACCCACACACTCTACTGCTATAGCCCCTTTCCAATTTGCTTTGCTCACACTTGAATTTTGCTGGTTCTAGCCCTGTTGTCTCATCCGTCGCTGCAAGTATCTTCACAGCTATCTCACTTGCCCTATCTTACTCGGTGGACTAAGTTTAATAGATCACACCAATCACATGCCAAGAAATCACAGGATCAGGATCCATCGTGCTCAATCTTACTAAGAACCACAATTTTGCAAAACGGTTTTCACGTCGTGGTCGATTCGGTCTATCATGCTTGTGTCCAATAGCCTATATCAATGTCGCCTGTGCTCTTGCCGAGCCTATATCGAGCCCAAGACAGAATGCTCAAGTCTACATCCCCCAAGTCCAGCTCACTTAGCTTTTTTTGCCCTCCTGAGCCAGGTCCAACGGGATAAACTTTCGCCTCAGCCCGCAGGAATGATCGGCGGCCCTCTCGGATTCATCCGGACAATCATCCTCGCCGACAGACAAGCCATCGAGTAACCCGGCCCGACCATCTAAGCTCATTTCGAAGATGGCGCATGCTGATGCTCCCGGGTCCCCTTCTGTATCTTTTTCTATCCCAGGAGGAAGGAATACTCTCCCGTTACTTTACATCTAGAGGACTCCGAGGTCCGAGCGAGGCTCTAGATAGAGCCTTTTAAAATCCGGCTCAGGAACCGAACACGGTCCAACCATCCGAGGTCATTTCAGGGGGTGGCCCATGCCGCATTCTCGACGCAAGCGGTGTCCTCGAAGGCTTGCTGCTTGCCATGCATCTTTGGACATAGGACTGCTCGAGCAAAGCACAGACATCACGTCCTCTTTTTCTCGTCTGTCGTCTTCGTGTCCATCAGTCCTGTCCCTAAAAACTTCCTGGCAACCCATCAAGATTGACAAAAGCCTTTTTCCCTTCGGTAGCGAAAAGGAATCTCGTCTTTGACTCAAGTCACCGCGTCGTTTTCCTCCCCACTTCGCGTCCAACAAGATGGCTGGCAACTGTTCGCCCACTTCTTTTCTTGATGACTTTTTTTCGCTTCGGCAGTGAGGCCGCGTCGGGGGCCAACTTTTCACGCGCATCGACCCGTCCATCTTTCCGAGCATTTTACTCCTCAGTGCTTCCAATAAGACTTTGAATCCCGAAGCAAGCAACTCCCGTCCCATCTAAGTCATCATCTTGCTGGTTGGCAAGGCCTTAAAAAAGTCTTTGAGAAAGATCATGGCATGCTCAAGATGTGATTTGTTTGCGCTGTTGTATGGCATGCACGCTTTGACTCTCTTTTTTTTTTACCCAGAAATTTTATCATAACAAGAAAGAGTTTGATCCATCTAATTTCGATTTACAAGAAAGCTCATTTTAAATAGATAAGATTTAAGCCAACGAATACTCACTAACCTCATAAACAAGATCATGCATGTAATTTACAAAAAACACAAAGCTTTTATTATCCAATGGTATATTGATTTTATACACAACATTATCGATTTTCTTCCTCAAACTTCAATTGACATTGTGTTATAATTTCTTTGTTTCCTTCCTTCCTTCTCCTTTTCTCCTCGGACCATATATTCTTCACTAGAGCCAAGAGAAAGTTCCTGCAATCATATATCTCTAATTAAAAGTTGATAAGTCATGAACACTACTCACATACGAACTTAACTAAATATAAATAATACTTGATGTCTATGTCCCTTTGAAGTAGATGGATTGGAATGCAAAGAAGCTTCTAAGATCTCTCTAGAGTCCCATTTTTATCTTCGGTGCACTCTCGATGGATGGCTCGAATTTATCATTTTCTGATCGAATGGCTCTTTACCTCAGCGACGAGCCGTAGAACTTGCTCCGTTATTTTTAATTTCACGAGTCTGTTATTAATTTATTTTATTTTTTCGGGGGAAACTGTTTTAAAACGGCCGAAAAACAAACACAAATTCCGCAGACAAGGGCTGCGAAACAAAGACAATCTAGAAACCATCGAAATCCTCTCTCTCTCTCTCTCTCTCTCTCTCTCTCTCTCTCGTCGATGAATTCAACGATGGTTTGTAGCGCACATCATGGGAAGGATTGTCCTGTCTCTCGTTTTAAAAATGGATTTTATCTTTACGGATCGACGATTGGGACATCTATTGTATACTTTCAATTGCATTGGTGTGCCTCATTTCAATCCATGACAGGGACATAAAATTAGAATACACCGAGTTGCCTGGATAAAATAATCAGACCCGATTAATTTAAGCGAGGTCAGAGTTGGCGATTCTTGACTCGAAGGGACACGTATCCCGATGCCCCCGACCGAGGTTGGGAACTAATCTGATTGGATACGTGCCCAGATGGCCTTTCCTCGAGACAAATTGTTTTACTCGAAGTTCGAGTTTTCTGGAAAGTATAATGTAAGCTATCAGCATACACATATGGTACGAATGGACCGCCGTCCGACAGTTTCTGCCATCGAACATTGGTTTGCCTATTTTGCTAGGACCTAATCCCTAGAATATTCTTATGGTGAGAACGGATTTGTGTTAAAGGCTTCATTTGTTTTATAGAAAATTAATAATTTAAAAAGATATTTTTCTAAAAATAATCACTTATATTGTGCAAAATAATTAGTCAATAAAAAATATTTTTTCTATTGATAATAATATATGTCTACTGATTTTTATGAACGATAAAAATATTTTCATTTTTGCTAGTAATATAAACAATTATTTTCGTAATAATATTTTTCAAATCATTCATGTTTCGTAAAACAAACTTAGTTATAACAAATAATTCGGGTTTCCAAGTTCGTTGCTGCGATCTCTGAATAGAAACTAGTTTTCTCCATTAGCCTTTTTTCCCCTTAGTTTAATTAAAGTATTATTCGACCAAAAAAATTTAATTGAGCACGTAATTAACTTTTGATTGACTCTTTACTTAAATTTTGGGCATATTTTTATTAGGCGAAGCAAAACGCTTGCCGCCTTATCAAATTGCCATATGGCGAGCTATGATGAAAAGCACAAAAGCTTCTCGATTACTATCTTTCATGAGAATGATTATTTGTTTGAGAATATTTACGCCTCTAACTTTAGTGCGCGGACAAATATTTTTTGTTATAAGAAAAACATTCAAATTAAATTTAAGGTTTAATACCACAATAAATTACAATCCAGTATATATGTAATAAAATTTATTTTAAACTAATTTTTTTATTACTAAAATTCTCAAATCGGTACACATATAATAAATTTACTCCATACTAATTCTTTTGACCACAAAAAATCTCGAAATTGTACATTTGAGACAAATTCACCCTCTATTAAATTGTATTATGAAGAAGCTAGATTTAACACCTAGAGGTGATAAATAGGTATCTAAAAGAAATCTTGACAAATAAACTTAAAATAAAATAAGTCACAAGCAAAGTCTAGATGAAGAATAGAATCAGTTTTGAGGAACACCAACCTTCTTAACCAAAAAGTGTGCAACAAACTTAAAATAAACAGAGTGAGAGAAGAGAAAATTACGCACTAATTTTATAGTGGTTCGGCTTAAATTAAATTTACGTCTTCTTTCCCACGCTGACAGTCTACTGGTTGAATTTTACTATATAATCAATAAAAGATTACAACTTAAGAGTGCAAACACTCAGTAGTAGATTTCTTTAGCTCACTAAGACACTCTTTTTGTGTATTTCTCTCTTCTTTTTATGTATTTATCTCTTGATTACAATTTATAATGCTCACAAACGAAGACAGGTAGTTGAGAGAAACTTTAGACTTTGGAATTCTAATTTCATGTTTCCCTTCCAACTTGGCCGAATGACCTTCCTTTAAATATTCTTCCATGCAACATTAGCCGTTGACATTTTCTAAAGAAAATTATTCCAATCAAGCCGTTGGACAGAATCATTCAATGAGATCTTATGGCTGTTAAAGACAAGAATGGATATTTCACTTGATTATGCTTGCCCATATAATCAAAATCTTAGTTTCCATAAGTGATACTTCCTCATATGGAACTTATTTTCAAGATTGATTTTGTCAATATATAATTTACTCAATCAACGTTTTTGAATAAGGTAGGTAAAATCCTTGGCCATGAGATAGTTGTTGAAGAATTCCAAACAAAGTTTATTTTGGATTTGTGTTACAACATCACTAGGTCTGGTTTTGGACTATTCCTCGTTCTGGATACTATATTGTTCTGGGCTTGTCAAAGAGGAATATACTTCTGGAAAAGTATTGTTAAGAGTCTGAAAAATCCTTAGAGGTAAAGATGATAGAAGCAAACAGTTTTGTCAACTTCAAAACTTGGTAGAAATTTACTCAACATATTAATATCACATCGAATCATAAAATTAGCATACTTGTGACAAACAAATAATAAAACCCCAAACTGCTATACCAAGCAACCACCACATGCCATCCAACTTAGCAACTTAGCAGTAACATTTAGTGAAAACTAACGGATGGTAAATTTATAACAAATTTATCAATTTGAGTTTTTAATATGAGGTAAATTTATTATGCGTATACCAATTTAAGATTTTTCGTGATATTAATCATTAAAAATAATGTTAAAAAATATGATCGAATGGAAAATGCATTGAACTTGATCAAGGGCCACCGCCATTATCATGAAGGTTGGAAATTATCAACGTCTTGATGGCGGTTGCCTCAACCGCAGTGTATAGTCAAGACATTTTTAGGCGTGAAAACACCATTTTTAGGCTACATTTAGTAGAACACATTTCTAAGCATTATAAAATTGAATAGGATATGATATGAAATCTATGAGGTTTTGTTATATTTTGTTAACTGTTTGATGATTACAGTAGTAAAGTTTAATATATTCAATCATATCATATATATTGTTTAGTATAAACGACATATCAATATAAATGAATCACAAATTTTACAAATGAAGATAGTAAAAATATATAGCGACACTTTTGTCCACTTTATTTTAATTTTATTTTCCTTTCTTTTTAAAGTAATTTATTTTTATTTCTTTCTTTCCCTTCCATCATTATCTAATAATTTTTTTGAATAGAAAATTGTACTAATACACTTAAAATACTAAAACTCCTAAAATATGTAATAAATATATATTTACATATCAAATTTATTTTATAAGATAAAATTAAATTTAAATATATGAATAAAAATAAGATTAATTTAAAAAATAATTTTTTTAATTTCTTATATTAGAATTGAAATATAATTTTAAATTTGTCAATTTAAGAAGATTTTTATTTGAGCAAAATAATTTTCCTATTTTGGATATTAAAATTTTATTCACCTGTATCACAACTCCCCCATAGGATAATTTTATCCAACATATAATTCCCTATATCCGACTTTATTAAATTTTGAGTAAGCACTAAATGTGGGTTTTGATCAATTTTATCACATCTTGCATTTTATCATGATCATCAAATGCAACCTTATATCTAAATCAAATATACCCGACTCCTTCACAATTGGATCATATTAGCTCTCGCTAAGAATAATTGCAAATCCATCCTTGATGATCGATTCAGGCTCTGGCTCATGTCGTAGAAAATCCTGGTAATAGTAAGGTATTTCATGGATTGGATTTTAACTTATTGAGATTGATTTCTTACCATAAAAAAAATCTACATATTTATGTTAATTATGGACCAAAACATTAGCAGGTACGCTGTCTTTGGTATTCGGTGCATTATATTAGAACGTATATTCTACTATTCATGAAATTTGCAATAATTTTTTTTTTCAGCATTAGGTTATTAAAAAAATTTGTCTGGGTCTTAGATTAAATTTATGATTTGACCTGCATCATCATCACTATTGTCATCATTCCAAAAATCAATTAGGAATTTTCAAGCTAAAAATGATTGCACATCATGTAAATGGTTTTGAATATTTGGACATCTATATGATTCTTTGCAAAATCTCAATTAAAATAGACTAACTATTTATTCAACGACAAATATACACATTGACATGACGTCCCAAACACTCTCTTATTAAAAATTTTATGATTAAAATAATACCATATGGAATTGATTTTTTCTGTAGCAGACTTTTGACTATTTAAAAGGGTTGACTCCATCTGAACATATGAATTTCGACAGATGTGATGGTTTGTACCAAATTTATTGTATGATACAAACTCACATGATGATTTTTTGTATATAAGATGGATCATTCTATGAATATACCACATAACTTATTTCATAGGCTTAGCTATTTCAATGTCTCAAAGATATAGAATATTTTATCTCCAGATATTTCGATAGTCTTACAAGTGTAAGATAGACAAATTAAAAATTTATACCAGCACCATAACATAACTAGCAAGTTTATATCTATTTTAAGATTTTTCTCGTACAAGCGACACTCATAAATTATAATCATCATATTTTACAACGGCAATAATAAACTAGGCATTCCAATTTTAAGAAAAGGGAAAAAAAGGAAAATTGAGTAAATATATAAATATAGAGAGAGAGAGAGAGAGAGAGAGAGAGAAGGGGACGGGTTCAACCGAACCTAACTTGGTCCCGCTCATTATCCCGTACAGTACACCGCTCATTGGTCAAGACTCGTGAGGGTCAAAACGACTACTTCTTCAAGAGCAGGGCCCCGCGGTGACAAACGTCTGTCATCGAGATCAAGGAGGAGGCGACGTCACCGTAGCTTTTTTCCTCCTCGAGGTGGGGTTCGACCAATCGATATCTATTTAGATCTCGCTCTCATGACATCTTTGACGGTGCAGGTGCGTCCACGTCATCTACAATGGATCAAAACGCGTATGGCGTGACCTAACCTCCCGGAAGGGACCTCGCGAAAGAGACATAATGGGAAGGAGCCACAAAGAAAAACATTAAGAAAAAAAAAACCAAAAATCCTAAACTTTACTTATAATGATAAATTTATCCCGAACTTTATGACATAAAAAATCTCAAACTTTACTAACTACATGGCACGTTTAGTCCAAACTCTACGGCCAAAAGCATCTTCATCTTCTTCTTTTTTTGCTCTTTCTATTTTTCATTTTTTTTTTCTTTTTTTCCCTTCCCTCCATCATGGCCGACTAAGGGAAGCTAGACTTGGGCGTCAGGCTGCCCTCGCTGACATCGGGCAAGGGCAACTCGACACATGAGTTTGGTGAGGGCGGCCCTCGCCGGCATCGAGCGAGGGTCGCCCCTGCTTAGGCTTCTCTCAGCCATGGTCAATACCAGGAATAAAGAAGAAGAAGGAAAAAATAAGAAAGTAAAAGACAAAAATGTCCTATATTTTGAGGTAAATGTATCATGCAGATATAAAGTTTAAGATTTTTTTTTGTGTTATAAAAAAAATTGAGTAAATATGTCATAGTTAACAAAATTTATGATTTTTTGTATCATAAAAAAAAAATTGGGTAAATTTATCATTCCTAATTAAGTTTTGAGTTTTTTGTGACTTTTCCCCAAACATTAAATTATAACCCATTACGATACATTTATGCTGAACTTTTTTTGTGACATAAAAAATTATAAATTATGCTTACAATGACATATTTATCGTTAACATTTTCTAATCCCATAAATTCAAAGAAGTTTGGGGCTTGATCTCTCTATTTTCTCTTCCAAGGTGTCAGATCTTTCCTTGTAAAGTTTGACTAAGGGTTGCCTCTTTTTTGGTTCCCCCTTCCCTTTTTACTCTCAGCAAATTTTAAATCTTTTTGACTTGTTTGTCTCAAAGAGTGTAAGCTTTTTGGTGCTAGATCTCTTTCTTGTAAAGTTCCCTTTGGTTAAAAGTTAATACTAATCTTACCTTATCAAAAAAAAAAAAAATCCAACCTTGCATCTATTGACACATTTACCCTCTTCATCAAGGTTGAATTAGATGATTTTTCAATAAAAAAGTCATTTTTATAAGTTTAGGATTTTTTGATGTCATGACTCAAAAAACAATGTTTAGGCTATGTGTCATGGTGAATATAATTTAGAATTTTTTTCATTACTTTTGTCCAAAAAAATATATTTGTATGGTTCATAGACAATGTAGACTAAGCTCGTTAATGGGATGGGTCGTCACTTCTCATTCACAAAAGCCACAACAAGGCTTAACATTACGTGATCGAACTAATTAGTCGTATCATTGGCGCAATTCATATCTCAATTGATTTTCTTATAATTACTAGGATTTGCCCTAGTGACCACCCTTCCAACATGGAAGGGGGATGTGAGGGATTTAAATCCTAACCTTCTCAAGAGGGAATGGGGTGAGGACGCGCAAGTTTCAGGAGTGGATTTCGACTCCCATACCCTGTAAGAGGTATAATAAAAATCTAAGAGTGAGTGTAGAATAGAAATAAAGTAAGACTAATAAAAAAATTGATTTTCCTATACTTATATTTCGAAAATCATATATGAGGTGATTGATTTGCTTTTCTACGTGTCGACATTGTAGGAACAATATCTCAAAGTACCAGGGGTGCGAGCCCGGTGGATGATAGCCGTTGGATCACGTCAGACTCGAGTCCACGCACGACCGAACGGCTCGGATGACTCGCTGAGCTCGGGGACGTTCGACGATGAACCAGGTTCACATGTGAGTGTGACCAAATGGCCCCGAGGGGCTGCGAGGCCGGTTGGCGGGCAGAATCCGACACGTGGGCTTCCACCATTCGGGGGAGGGACTAGATATTATTGAAGCCCCCACACGTACACACACAGGACCCAATTCCGACTTCATTTGGGCGAAATTTCGCATTTGAGTTTCATTTGGGTTTCGTGTGCGAGAGAGGGAAAGCCAAGAAAGCAGCCGTCTCCCTTGACACAGAGAGAGATCAGAGAGAGGAACTTCGTTCTTTCATAAGAGGCCGGTTGGCTGGCCTTTTTGACCCGGCGAGGGACGACACAGGTCGATCACTTCCTCCCTTCCTCTCCCTCTCTCTCTCTAGAAAGCGAGTGTGGAGTTGAAGCTTGATAACCGGAGGCCGCCTCTCGTCTCGTCTCGCCCGCCTGCGCTTGCTCTGCTCTCCGCGTGCCAAGGTCAGTACCTGGGTTGGGTCGTGTGTTCTTGCTCTTGTTCTTGTTCTTGGGTGATTTTTGCTTTCCGTGCGTGTTTTCGAACCCGGGCGCAATCTTTATGAGTGGTATGATCGTTGCCCGGGTTCTGTCCCGTTGTTGTTCTTTTCGTTTCGAATTCGCTTTTCGCCGATGCGGGTCGCGATTGTTTTCGTCGACCGTCTCTGTGGAAGTGTGTTGTCAAGAAAAGAACTTGGGTCCTGCCCTGATCGCAAGTTTGCTTTTTGTGAGGGTGACTATGTTATTGATGTGTTCGCGTGACTTGGGTTTTTGAGACGGTCGCTCTATCTCGGCATATGGCAGCTCGTTGACGATGACCCTTTTCTCGTGTGTTTCTATGGGATCATTTCGGAACGTCGTATCTTTTGAAAGATTTTCTTTTTCCTCTTCTTTTTCACTCTTGCGGACCTGATTATAACTTTCGGATGCGAATTTTGATAGGGAGTGTTCCTAGGTGCTGAATCTTTCCATGTGTAGCGGTTCAAAAGGGAAAACTACGCCGGGAAGCTCTGTAAGGGAGAGTGAATTCGAGAAGCAGAGGATGTCGGCCCGTCACTTCTCGATCCTGCTCGAGTTATCTGCTGCGGATGATCTGACGAACTTTAAGAAAGCAGTTGAGGAAGACGGCTACGATATCGATGAGTCGAGCTTGTGGTATGGTAGGAGGATCGGGTCGAAGAAGATTGGGCTTGAAGAGAGAACTCCCCTCATGATTGCCGCGATGTTCGGCAGTATGTCCGTGCTGGATTATATTATCAAGTCTGGCCGGGCCAATGTAAACAAGGCGTGTGGTTCGGATGGTGCTACCGCGCTTCACTGTGCTGCGGCTGGTGGCTCGGTACAATCTCCTGAGGTGGTCAAGCTGTTGCTTGATTCTTCGGCGAATGCTAACTCCGTTGATGCGAATGGGAAACGAGCAGGAGACTTGATTTCTGAGGTCTCTGGTTCGCCCTTCAATTCGAGAAGGAAGACTTTGGATGGCATGTTGACTGGAGGTGGGACTGCTGAGTTTGTTGAGGAAACTTACAATCTGCCCGAGGATCTGGGCAGTCAAATTGAAGGAAACGAACAAAGAGAGAGTCCAACAGCCCGGGCTTCCAAGGATGGTTCTGAAAAGAAAGAGTATCCTGTCGACCTTTCTCTTCCAGACATCAACAATGGAATATATAGCACAGATGAGTTTAGGATGTATTCTTTCAAAGTGAAGCCTTGCTCGAGAGCTTACTCTCATGACTGGACTGAGTGTCCATTTGTTCACCCTGGGGAGAATGCAAGACGGCGTGACCCACGGAAATATCACTACAGCTGTGTGCCTTGCCCTGAGTTCCGCAAGGGATCATGCAGGCAAGGGGATAGCTGCGAGTATGCTCATGGTATATTTGAGTGCTGGCTTCACCCAGCTCAATATCGCACCCGTCTCTGTAAGGATGAGATTGGATGCACCAGAAAAGTCTGTTTCTTTGCCCACAAACATGAAGAGCTTCGTCCATTGTATGCATCAACTGGTTCGGCGCTTCCTTCTCCAAGATCATTTTCGCCCGTTGCTGCTTCCCTAGACATGGGATCACTGAGCCCTCTCTCTCTCGGTTCTTCTTCAGTCCGGATACCACCAACTTCAACACCACCTATGACTCCATCAGGGGCCTCTTCTCCCCTTGGTGGGTCGATGTGGAAAAGCCAAATTAATAGCGCTCCACCTGGCTTGCAGCTTCCAGGTAGCAGGTTGAGAAGCGCATTGAGTGCTAGAGACATGGATTTAGATGTTGACTTGATCGGTCTAGAAAATAATTATCGTTTGCAGAAGCAGTTGCTCGAACACTTTCCTGATCTGTCCTCTCCTTGTGGTTGGAACAACTCTTCATCCACCACGTCGGCTTTCCCTGAGTATTCAGGTGACATGACTGGAGAAATAAGTAGATTAGGAGTAAAACCAAATAATCTCGAGGATAGTTTCAGGTCATTGGACCCGACCCTCTTGTCTCAGTTACAAGGGCTGTCACTTGATGGCGCAATATCCCAGCTGCAATCTCCTACTGGAATGAAGATTCGGCAGAACATGACCCAGCAGCTCTACTCAAACTATACTGACAAGCTGTCCTCCTCACCTAGGGCAATGCCGTCATTTGGAACCGATCCTTCCAGAGCTTCAGCAGCAGCCACTCTGAGTGCCAGGTCATTGGCATTTGCAAAAAGGAGCCACAGCTTCATTGAGCGGAGTACAGTGAACAGTCAGTCTGGATATTCATCAGGCGCGGCTTCTCCAACTGCAAGGATGTCTTCCCAGAATGACTGGGGCTCGCCAGATGGCAAACTAGACTGGGGCATTCAAGGGGAGGAGCTGAACAAGCTGAGGAAATCCGCATCATTTGGGCTCAGGAGCAGCAGCAACCGCTTCCTTGCGTCTGCAGATTCTGCAACAGCAACTGTAGGGGAACCAGACATGCCCTGGATTCAGTCGTTAGCAAAGGAAGCCCCGTCACAAAACCCTGGCAATTTTGGAGCAGAGCATCAGCAGCAGCAGCAGTATCATCTTAATTCTGGAGGTACTGAGCTGCTTCCAGCTTGGGTGGAGCAGTTGTACGCGGATCAGGAGCAGATGGTTGCCTGAGATCAACATCGGCTTCTTATCTAACCACTATTAGTCATTTCGTTATTGCCTTAATTTTTTATCTTCTGAGTCTAGTATTAATGTCTAGGATTCGAACAAACTGGAAATTAAATCTAGAGGGGAGATGGGAAGAAAAGAGCAGGATGGAAGGTTTCTGCTCGGTTCGAGATCTCTCATAGTCTATAGACTATAGTATTTCTCGTTCTTTTCCGTCCCGATGTTCTTGCTTTGGTTTTCAGCATGTTTTCTGGATGAGGCTTACAAACTATGTAATCTTGTCTTTGCTAAAAGAATCAGAGCTGCACCTGCACCAAAGGTTGTGATACTACCGCTTATTGATGATGATGATAATAATAATAATTCGGACATTTAGTACCAAGTCCCATGTCTCAATTTCTCGATCAAAAGTGGTGCTTCATTCGGTCTCTCTTGGTATTGCTTTACTCCTTTACTGTTCAGGTGCAAAGCTTTGCTTTACCACCAATGTCAAGCTTCAACTTGAGGGTTGCTTTGAATATACGCAGGTGGATGGTTGGAATGACCAAAGTCCAATCTTCCTCCGTCTGATATGATGTTTGCCCACCTTATCACCTTTATTATGCATTGGTTTTGCACTTAGCATGGTTGGAAAAGGAAAAGCATCTCTATAAAGGCTTTGAGAAAGGGTAGAGAAAACTAGGATCGCCCTTTTGGAAATTTTCTAGGGCTTAAATGGCGGAATTCAGGACAAAAGGGGTGAGTCGATCGCTCGATGGGTTTTGAACTTAAACCACCAAAAGTTGCCAAAAGCTCTTAGCTTGACACCCTTTTCTCCCTCTGCCTTTAACCAATATGGCTAGGGGTGGCCACCAGGACATAAATAGGCCGGTAAGACCCGGCATCTTTTCTTAGAATTAAAAAAAAAAAAAAGTGAAAAGATTTCAAACATTTTAAATTTACTTTTTATTTCAAATATTAAATAATACATGAACAATTATGGAATATTACTGAGAAATACTCATTCAATTAAACACTAATGACGTACAAATATATCTTCAAATAATCTAAAAAAGAAATGACATGTATAACTGCCTTAATAACAATGGTACATAAATTACACCCAAGACAGTATCTCCTAAAGCCGGTGCTTTCGGCGTTGCATCTCTTGCCATGACTCTGATGATAAAGTTTAGTTCTTGTCCTCTTTCTCAAGTTGGAACACATCTGGCTAGAGTTTGTTCCTGCAGTATAGCAAATAGCAAATCTCCACATTTTTTTTGCAGTAAAGTTGCACATATTGTCTTTTATGATCCATCGGCTAGAATTGAACATGGGCTCAAATGATACTGTAGAAGCTGGTGGGGCCAATAAGTCACGAGTCATGGTAAAAAGAACTGGAAAATGTAAAGTTATGTTCTGTCGCCATTTCATAATAGATTTTAATTTTACCAACACTTTTAATGTATTTGGAGTAGTTCAGTATCTAATACACTTCCAACTTATTGGTAGATGAAGATGGAGAGTGTTCCTCTTTTTCTTCCAAAGTAAAGACCATATAGATTTCTAGATATAGCTCGATGAGGGCAACATCTCCGTTTGTGGGGTGAAACTCATTGCAGCGAACCAATTGGGTTATGCAGCATATGTATTCTAGAGCCAATACCTCACCATCACGAATATCTGCTCCATTTGGACCTTCTCACCTAGTTTCAAATATTTGTAATATGGAATAAATAGTGTTTTGATCCTCTCCAACTTGAACCTCGAACTCAAGATGGTAGACACGAAAAAAATTAACAAGCAAATCTCCTTGTAAAGTTTGAGGAATTTTGCTTTCATAGCTGGTATTGTTTCATTGAAGAAGGAATCACCCTCCCTGTTGGCCAATTAAACTGAAATCATGTACGGAAATGGACTGGCGAGGTTGCTTTTTGGAAAATCTCTGGACAACAGGCATCCGTCAAATCATTAAAAACCCATAAGAAATGCTTAAAGACTTCAACAACCCTCCAATCTTGCTGTGTCAATGGGGGAGACCAATACTTCCGCTAGTAGTGGCATAAAGCGTAAGTATACCGATTTCTCCACATGCCTTCTTCAACACCTTATAGGTTGAATTTCACCTTGTTCTTACGTTTAGTAGGAAATTCTCAACTCGCCTTCCCTAATTCCTACGCAAGATGTCTAATTCTTGATGCTTGAGTGTGGTGGATCTCATGCATTGAACCCACCCACTTGTGGTTGCCACAAAATCATAAAAACAATAATAACCATCTTATGTACAAGTTAATATAGTGACACATGCACCACACATGAAAGAGAATCCTATTGCAAACAAGATTTAGTTATTGAACCGGACTTCTGAATAGGGAGATGTTCATATTAGCATTATCCAACATGATGCTATAATTTTACTGCTGATATCAAACTCATTGGTAGTTATCATTATTTTAGATGCCACATTTGGAGAATTATGCGGGAAAATTAACTTCTTATTCCTCATTGACCTTATCGCTAGTTATGACACGTTTCGTGTAATTCGTATAACCAATCCATAAATTAAAAGCAACGAATACTCAATAGTTATTTGGTGACAACATAGCACCAACACCGCCCTTCTCTCTTTGTACATGGACTTGGAGTTTCTGGTGTTTGTTGTCCACGAAATTGGTCCGAAATAAGATTGTAGAGCTATCCACATGTGGCGGCCGAAACAGGAATCTTCGGCGAAGCCAAAGGATTGCTCAATGGTAATACGATAACATGCAGGCTCCTGCTGATTTCTCGCCTCGAACGGGCTTCTAGTACATGGCGATGTACTTGAAGAGCTTCCCCTCGACCCTAGACATCTCTACTTCATGTTTTGCTTGTTGCTTCCTCAAGTGGCCTGTCCCCCTTGACGATTCAGCAAATACCTTGGAGCCGGAAATCTTGCAAACAGCCTTCTTCACGCCATCGGCATCCATCTCGAGTCAAAAAGTCCTCCAAACGTCAGCAAATAATATGGAGCCGGCCATGATTAGGCCGGCACCAACCGGCAGCAGGGCCCGAGCCCTGCATCTTTTCTTAGAATTAAAAAAAAAAATTAGTGAAAATATTTTAAAATTTTAAAACTAATTTTTCATTTCAAATATTAAATAATGCATGAACAATTATGGAATATTAATGAAAAATATTCATTCAATTAAACACGAATGACATACAAGTACATCTTCGAATAACTTGAAAAAGAAATGACATGTTCAACTGCCTTAATAAAAATTGTACACAAATTACACCCAAGATGATATCTACTAAAGCTGGTGCTTTCGGCCTCGCATCTCTTGCCGTGGCTCTGATGATAAAGTCTTGTTCTTGTTTTCTTCCTCAAGTTGAACACACTTGGCAAGAGTTTATTCTTGCAACAAACAATCATGCTCGCAAATAGTAATCTCTATATTTTTTTGCAGTAAAGTTGCGCATGTTGTCTTTTGTGACCCATTGGCTAGTATGGAACATGGGTTCGAATGATACTGTAGAAGCTAGTGGGGCCAATAAGTCACAAATCATGGTAACGAATTGGAAAATGTAAAATTCTCTATTATCATTTCACAATCGATATTATCTTCGCCAACTCTTTTGATGTAGTTGGAGTAGTTTGTTATCGAATATGTCTCCAAATTATGGGTAGATGAAGATGAAGAGTGTTCTTCTGAAGTAAAGATCATATGGATTTCTAGATATTGCTTAATGAGAGCACCATCTCCACGCGTGGGGTGAAACTCATTGCACTAACCAATTGGATTATGCAGCATATATTCGTTAAAGCTAGTCATTCATGTTGTAGGACACTTGCATCGACAATACGTTTGTCATTGAACAAGTCCAATCACAATTCACATAGTCAATAAATTCAAGTGGGATGATCGAAAACGAAAGGTGCTGATCTTCACTGCAATATTTAGAATGTGTCTAAATTGTCATAATAAAATAAGAAATAATAAAATGGACAAACTTTAGATTTATAGTGATATACGAACGAGGTTAAGAAAAGCCAAAACATGAGAGGTGCAGGGACCTATTTGTAGAAGAGGGGAGGGGAATATATGATGCTCATCTCCCCGACAGCCGGCAACAGTTGTGCGTTCTACTGTCCATAAAAAATAACAAAATCGTCGGGCTTGGACCAACCCTGGCCCAATCGTGCCTGAAAGGCACGGCCCGTCGGCCAGCCTAGTTTAGGCTCATGAATACATTGCAAAAACTGTTCAGCGAGACCAAACCTCCTTGATGCTACTGATTTTACCACTTGGAAATAATGTGGAACCAATAGCTCTCACTATACTAAACGCAAAAACCAGGTTAATGACGGGACATAGTTGAATCAACAAACCATTCCAAATAATAAGACGCACAGATGAAATGTCATCTTACTAATCTGCATTGAGTAAAAAATGCCAAGACTATACAATAACACGTAAATCCACACCTATTAAGAGAGAACTGTACGCATTTAAGCATTATTGCTACCATGTCATCAATATTGTAAAGGTGAAGGAGAAAGTATCGATGCTGGTATGTGTCTGAATCAATGAATCTAAAGTGTTGGACCCAGATGACTATATTCGGCTTATGTCGCGACCAAAAACGAAAGTCGTGAACCAGTTTATGGCCACGTAGAACCTGTTCCTCCAGCTTACCACGCGAGTTAGATAAGCAGAGCGCCAGATAAACCAACTGGTAAATCCTGCTAGGGACAAACCTTTTGCCTCCTGCAAAAGAAAGAGAGAAAAAAATGTAACTCTAAATTTGTCTGCCCATTGAGCTGTCTGATTACCAGTAAATTCAATCAAAGCTGATTAGATCACCTTGCTCTGCCTCAGGTCCACCAGAGCTTTATATCTCCCAACGGTGGCCATGCTTCCGAGATGCCTATAGACAAAGGGATCTCCTAATGCAATTTCTTTGATGCTGTTTGCTCGCCCTCCTCCAGCTTTAGCCACACTGTTTAGTAACTCTGCTAAATACTTCCCCTGTCTCTCTGCAACCTGCTCATGCAGAAAAGTACCCATCAAATTGCAAAGAACCACCTTTCCAGATACAATCATCAATTGAGCAGATGATATTCTCCAACTGCAGACTGTAAGATGGCAAATATGCATGGAAATTGCCAATTTGCACCCTGGATTTTTTAGGATATGGCACACTGCACCATAGATTCCAACACGGCACCTCACAATCTTAACTGGCGTGGGACTCTGTAGTCTTTGATTAAGGTCTGTTTGACTAAGCTAATTTTCCCACTTGTTACTTTCCTTTCAAAAATTTGAAGATGGAAACAGATGTTTTAATCTTTAAGTAGTGATGAGAAAATATAATATATGGTTCTACACGAGAGAAAAAGATATATGGTCCTACATCTCAATATTGGTATATATTGAAGGTCTCAAGTTATTTGCATCAAAAACAATCAAATAATGAGAGCCACGGCATTTGAGAAAAGGTAATTGTAAGAAGTAGAAGTCACGCCATTTTAGAGGGATACAAAATGCAACACCCCAGGAATTTCAGGGTTTTACTGTACCATCTTAAATGCAAAGTGCAGTACTTTGAAATTACTTTGAAATTTAAGGATGAAATACTACATTTCAGCTCAAGAGTCCGATGAGCAACAACTCCAAAACAGGTCATATTCTGGTGGCGAATAATCATCATTGGAAAAAGTTAGACATAACCAACGAATGCTTCAGAAAAAGAGAGGTTACGATTCATATATTTCTCAAAACTAAATGGACATAACGTAATTGTCACTTAGTGATATGACCTGCCTCTGAAAAACAGATCATTTCCTAAGTTGATCGATAAAGAATGCCACAATCTACTCTTACCAAAATAATGAGTTGAATAAGAAAATTTTAACCCTGCCAACGAACACCTAACAACACAAAAGGACAGAAGCCAACCATCTCGAAAGTTCTGACCATTCTTTAGGTGTGATGACTAATCACAGACTATTAAGATCTAAAAGCTCAGGATGCCCACCTGGGCCAAAGCTGGAAGGACTGGCTTGCCAGTACTTTCCAAGAACCCACTGCAATCGCCAATTGCGAATATATCCTGAACAGAAGGAACTCGAAGCCATTCATCAACACCAATCCTGCAAAATCAGATGCAGAGCATCCATGTACAGATGCAGCACACAGCTCCCATGTCATCAGACAGAAAAGGAAGACCTAATATGAAGACTGAAAAATGATATCCAGCGAACACCAAATTTGCAGCACAGGAATTTACATGAATGGAACCCAAAAGAAAATAATTTATATGGAAATACTTCATTTGGAGGACTAGAAGCAAACATTTAGACCAATGCTCAATAAAGAGCATGGAGGGAAGAGAAGACATCCAGGTCGATAATAGGATGCACCACTTCCAAAAAAATGTCATAACCTCCAAGATTAAGTTCTTTTCTGAATAAAGATTTTAATAGTTTGGTTTAGATTGCCATGCGCAAGGAAAACTTGCTCGACCACTCTACCCTATGCTCATTTTCTAGTTTTAGTATATACCCTATTGTCTTCTTGCCTTAAATGCCTGTTACTTCACAGAGATTTAGAAGATTGTGGGCATAAAAAGCACATCATACAATTGAGATCAGAGTGCCATGGGGAACAAAATATCTATGAAAACCTGGGCAACATTTATAAGCTTGCAGTTCTTGTGTAGTTGTGTTGTATTTTCATTTTTTATCATCCTTCATTTTCGCTTTTTAATTGAACAAACTCATGACTCTCTTTTAGAATACCATACAAAAAATTCACTGAATCTTTAGAGTTTTACAAGAAACTACCCTTCACATTGCACTTTTATCATTCCCAAAACTTAAAGCAATAAAAATAAGAGAAGTGGAATCATAATTTCACCTCCCTCCTGGGGATTTTGGAAGTTGCAGAGATCTCACAAAAGGTGAGGGACCAACACCAGTAGACCACACCAACAGCCCATAAGGAACCTCCGTGCCGTCATTGAGAATTATCTTCTGAGATTTGACATCCTTCACAACACCTTGGACCAAACGAACTCCAGACTACAAATATGAGAATATTAATCGACATATTCAACCAAAATAAATAAACAAAATAGGTATCCCATTGCTTTGCCTCAATGAATGCTTTCAGGAACAAAAATTATTCTCAGGAAGGTTCCTCTTTCAATCTTATGACACGACGGCTCCTTCAGTAGAAGCGCCAACTGATAAATTAATTTTTCAATGTGAACATGGAAAGATAAGATAATCAAGATGTTGCAGTTTCTTCTTGCACGGCTAATAAATTCTCTGTATTGGATAACATCACCGACCTTTGTCAGCTGCTTTGTAGCATATCGCCGGAGACGATCATCAAAGGAAGATAATATCTCATTGGCCTGTAATAATGATTGGGAAATTAGCTTTGGGAAAAGGTGAAATGGATTATAATCCAACACTCTTGCTATGGGAAAAACCTCTATTAGGGTAACATGGATGAAGTCTTTCACATGTGCATATCTTTGATGAACATCTTTCATAATGAAGTCACTCAGTTCACCACTAAACTCTACACCTGTCGGACCCCCTCCAACAACAACACAATGTAGGAGCCTCCGCTTTTCTTCCTCTGAAATACCTGCATACATGAGAAACTATCAACTACAACCATATGGGGTAAACTGAGTGGCTTGACTAGATACCGCATAAGATATGAAAAAGAAAAGACAGCAACAGCCTTGTAATGATGTGAGTTCAACTGTAATAGCATACCAGGCACATCAGATAGCATCAAGTTTAGGAGCAGCTTCCTGCGGATTTCTTGGGCATGGTGCACTTCACGTAGAAATATTGCGTTCTCATTCACACCATGGATTCCAAAAGTTGAGGCCTCTGCTCCTAACGCTACAACCAGCTTGTCATAAGTAATTTTAAACTTCCAAGGCTCTAAACTGCTGATTCCATCAGTTACAGTCTCGCATTGCACCTTCAACGTCCAAAGAAGCACTAAGATTAAGAGTCCACTTACTAGTGTTGATTCCATTCTGGTCATGTAACAAAGTTTCAAAGAAAAATTCACCCTATATGAAACAGAAGCACTAACACAAGAACAGAAAAGGACGATTGAACAGTTCCAATATATTTCTCATGTTCATTAAATGAAATGGGAGCTTCTTCTATCGATGAAATCAGTACATTAAAAAAAGGGCCCGTATGATACTCAAGGATGAAAGTGACGTACGTCTGAAGCTTCTATACGCAAAGAAATCAGACCACAAGACAACTCAAAGATCCAAGGAATCCAACAAAAAGACCTCTAAAAAGAAGCCAACTCAAAAATTTTGCAATGATATTATTAATTTCCTTCCACTCCCACCTTTACTCAAGGCCAATGCAAAATGAGAAACGCAGCCCAATCACCATGTCAATTTCATGGCCCAAGTTGTTCGGAGCGCACGGTATAAGTTCGATACCTTCTCCTAGGGAGATCGCCAAAAGGGAGTCCAAGTTCGAGCCTATTAATATATTTGGTCAAACCCACCTACACTTAAAAGCTTAAGCCAATGAGTTATGGGCTAACTAGGATATACTAACTACTCTGCACTACATCAATTCTCCACGTGTCTCCTAATAATCTCCCTCTCATATATGAGCTTAGCATTAGGCCCACTCCCCCTTAATTCAAGCAATCTTATGCATTAACTTCCTACAGGCCCGCGTTACTACCCCACAACATCCACGTGCTTAGAAACCACAACCATGGACTCTAATACCATTTGTTGTGAGAGCGCAGCAAAAATCCAATACCTTCACCTAAGAAGATCACCAAGAGGAAGCCCAATTGCAAGCCCATCAATATATCCGATTAGACCCACTTTCACCCAAAAGCTTAAGTCAATAAGTTATAGGTTAACTAGAATATATTAATAGTTTTACACCATATCAATTCTCAGATATAGAATTTCTCTAATACAATTTACTGACACGTGCATCCTCCCACAATTGGTGATACGAACTAATCAAAAGGAGATTGATCTGCCAAATAAAGCCACATCTAGTCACTATCGTTGGGAAACAGCTTCTCTAGATGGAGTACAATAGATTTTAACATTAGTGAAATAGGGATACAATCATGAATAAAGATGTCCAGGTAACACCCGATAGCTCAATGATTTATCTCAATATGCAGCAACTAAAGAAGGAACCCAAAGTCCTAAGTGAGGGTTGACTGTTTCCAGGGTCCATAGAGGATACCCCTGATGGTAAACCTGTAGTAAACACGTTCACTTTAACACAAATGTTTAGTAGATAGTGGATTGGCTTACGACAAAATGAATGTGCTTGGAACAGATTTACCAATGAGGGATCATGGCTCCATCATCTTAGACCAGGGAAAGAAAGTTAACACGTTTTAAGCAGTTACCAGCACAAAAAAACATTGACACATCTAGAAAGCAAATTCCAGCAAACAATTCATGCATAACCACAGCAACTTGCCAAATTGTAACTACCACAGTCGCCAACTTGTGGACCTACACTGAATCATACCATGAAGCAGATAAACATAAATTTTCGCAGCAAACAACGGCAAACGACAATACTTTAACCATTCTAGACAGCATTTTTAAGATATTTTGTCAACGAGCCCCCAGAGCAAAGTTCTTGAGCACCACTACAAACAAGAATTTGGCATTGCAATCGAGTGAAAGAGTTATGATATCGCACAAGGAACAAACTTTACCGAGTGATCGTCAGGATCGACCCCAGTACAATTGGCGAGGAAGAAATATGACCCCGGCGCGGTGGAGATGGCGGGCTGGATCCGCGCAATGGGCTCGGCGACGGACCGGAACTCCAGGGTCCCCACGCACGTCGACGCCAGGAGCGGCGTGAACACCATGTGGTTCCGCGGCGACACGCACACCACGTCGTAGGCCTTGGTGTCCAGGCCCTTCATCAGCCGGCAGGCCGCCCAGCCCGAGCCCAGCACCACCACCCTCGGCTTCTCGTCGGGCCTCGTCGGGGCCAGGTCCGGTTGCCTCGACCGCACGGCGGCCGCCGGCGCCGGCCCGGCGGTGGAGCTGAAGTGCGAGAGGGACGTGAGGAAGTGGTTGGGATTGGTGGGTCGCGCCGAGATCTTGATGTTGGCGAGTTGAATGAATCTTCCGAACCAGGCCATCTTGGGAAGCTCTGATCTTTCCGCTTCCGCTTAGCTCATCAAGCTCCCAGAAAATGGGGTTTGATTCGGCAAGAAGAGACGTCGTGCTTGAAATGTTCGGACGGGTCAAATCTGGCGTCCAGAGAGAGAGAGAGAGAGAGAGGGGGGAGGGTTGAAATCCTGAAGCGTACGTGGCGAGAAGATATACTTTCCACGAGCGACACAGTTGGAACGTAGCATCAGCGTATCAAGCCGCCTCGGCGGGACAGTGGGCTCTCGAAGGGAGGATCTTTTCTTGGAATGTGATGGATCGTTCGACCACCTGTGGCCTAGTCACATTCTAACGCGCGTCTCAGTAAATATCACATTTCGGTTTTCAAGTTCCCAACCGCAGTTGAATAACCCGAGGAATCGATCATTCTGGTGCGGCGAAGCCCTTCGTCCCTAAAGAAAATGCGCTCGAGGGTCAACGCCGAAATCATAGGACGAATTTCGCATGTGAAAGCAGGTCGGATTTAGTGACAGAAAAGTCCGGGACTTTCTTGAAAGAGGTTCTTTAATAAAGTGGGACTTGGTGGAGCATGCAGTGGCCTGTGTAGATTGCACGGCACTTCTTTTGTCCCCCCCTTTATTCAGAAGGATTCTGACCCAGAAAAGATAGTACTCGACATTGTTAAATATTTTGTAGGACCCAATTGAATATGTTCTCCCAAGTACCAAGGCATATCGGAAGAAGATAGATCCTAGGATACCCAATTACCCATGTGACGATTCCCACTCATTGGATGTTGAGCAGGAAACTTGTGATCCCCAATCAAGTTCAGGTTCCTAGTTAACAAAGCAAAAACAAGCAGTATATGTCTGTATCAGCTCTTGTTGCTGCTAAATAGAATAATGTTTTAACCGACCAAAAAAAAAAATAGAATACTGTTTTAGAACATGGCACACTCAAATTTTTCCATAGTCACTCCACAGAAATCCTGAATGCTATGACTAATTCAGAGGCCAAAACAGAAAGTATCATCTCCTTCGAGAACAATATCCATCACATGCTTCTGAATTACATTGCTGACAAGTTAGGCTAAACAGGTTTGCCCACCGCCTTCATGGCAATTCAATCCTCTTTGAAATAGCCGATCATTGGATTGTGGTGAGCTGGTATCATAGCATCGCATGAGCATCACCGCTTCTTAAAACCATACTTCTTGCGTTCGTAGAAGAGATCAGTTTTAGCGCTTCCTAGATTGACGATTTTCGGACACCCATCCCTGTCCTTCTCCTGCTGCGTGCACTCCTTGCAGTAGTAAGCATCAGAGATTCCCACTCCCCCACAGATGACGCAGCGGCCCTGAAAAGAACCATAGTTGCACTCATCACACACGCGTACAAGCGTGCATGGGCGGACGTAGGAATCACAGACGACACACTTGCCATCACATTTCTCGCAGAGTCGTCCAATGGCAATTCCTGGCTGTTTCCTGCACATGATCAAATCAGGATGATGCTTGGCCATGTTCTCTGCAACAAGCCTCTAGCTGCCAAACCTGGCCGGCCGGTAGGAAGCTGCAGATATCATAGCCCCACAAAGTTATACTTCATCATTGAACATATAATCAGCAATCAGTTGACCCAAGCAGAGCCGTGCCGGAAAAAAAGGGCACAATAACAAAGCTTCACTACAAAAGGAACAGGCTATCATAGAAAATGATAAACAAGCAAATTTAAACTAATTTGATCATCTAACAATTCATACTTAAAGGTCAAGATCCAGTTCAAACCGAAACAGATTTGCCAATTGAAACAGATAAAAACCTACTTCGGCTGGTTCTTGACTTGCAATTGTATAAAATACTAAACCAGACCAGCGACCAAACCAATCTAATTAAAATGCCAAATCCATTTTTGAAATAATGTGAAACTTAACATACATAAGGTTTTGTTTGAACTTCTAGAGCTTGAAGTGGACAGAATAAGCTTTAAGGGAGAAGAAATCCCACAAATTTTAAAGACACTGTCATCAAACTGATGGATCTGAATCTTTTTGTCTTCCCCAAATAGCTTTTGGCAATCAGAAAGTATGCCAGATAGAAACTAGGTGAAACAACATACCGCAAACTACTCTAGACAACAAAAATGAATGGTTCTTCCTCCCAAAAGAAAAGGAAAGATGAGCAATGGCATTTGAAATGGTGAAACAATTGCCGTTACCAAATGCAAATTGATTCGATCATGTGAAATGTGACTAAATAGATATGCAACATTAATTGATTTGATGTTAAAGTGACAGATCATGGAGACTAGATAATTCTTGCTCTCAAAGGACGACAACGAGGAGGAGGCGAAGTTACGCTGGGACCATCCTTGCCCATGACCCTATTAACTTTTGTTGTGAACTGGATTCGGCATTGCAGATAGGATTGATTCGTCCACAAAGACTAAAGGCAAGTAAAAAATGCAAGAAATCATTTGCAGCAGAAATGACAGACACCGTGAGGAGTGTCTGGAGTCCCCAAACTCTAGCAATCAAACAGGCAAAATCTTCACACCTATGACAGAAAAGAGAAAAGGTGACGCATGCAGCTCTCCCTTCTAATGGTTCAACTTACTCCGCCCTAAAAGTTTTTCCTGAAGGGCAAACTGTTCCATATCCAAAAAGATGTAATTATAGTTCCCAGAAAGGGCTGTAGAAAGACAAGCTGAGAGGTGCAAGCAGAAAGAAGTAGAGAGGGATGGACCAGAACAGCAGTAGAAAAAAGAAAGGGCTTTGAGAAAAGTTTGAGAGAGAGACACATCTCACCTACCCATATATATTTTTAATGAAGTGTGAGTTCAAAGAACCCAAACCTAGACATCACAACTACTGCTATTCACCTTTTTGGAAATTGTCTTATGAGCATTAAAGAGAAGTTTCTTATTAATACACAGCCGAGGCAGCTAAAACCGATTCCTGCCTGCCTGCACAATGGCTATAGCTTTTTGCTTGTCCTAATCCCAAAAACATGCACAATCTACTACCAACCAGGCACCGGCGCAGGTGATTGTCAGCTCCTCTTGGGACAGAAATATGGGCACACTAAAATTCTTTCTAAAGAACTAGATAACAAGCAGAAATGGTATGAATTATTCAACAAACACAGTCCAATAAAAGTTCCAGATCTAAAACATGCATAATATGACTGCTCATCATAAATCCTATCCACTTAAATCAAGTTTGACCAAGACTTCATCCGAACTTCACCTTGTTACCATAAAGCTCGAAGAAGGTTCTAGACCTGTAGAACATGCAAATGCAAAATCCACGACATGTCACAATCCTATTAACCAACTATAGCTCAATTCTACTAACAATTTGAGTCACTGAAAAGTATACTAAGTGGAGTAGGAAAGCACGATATACTAGCATTGCAAACTAAGCACAAGACTTCTTCAGGGAGGATGCCGATAAAAAGCTAAATAGAGCAGCAGCAATATCATCCTACATAAGGAGTGTACAAAACCCAATTGTCCAATTTTCAAAGCAAGCCCTTAGCATCTGGCGTTCAAGGAAACTTCAACTTGAAAGCTTTGAACCTCAAGAACCAACATAAGCGAAATCAAAGACACAAGTTATGACTCAGCAAATGTCCCCATAAAGAAGATTTATATTTGGCAATGAAAGGACACATTAAATATGTTTGCAACTTTCCATCACTAGACCGATACGATGAAACTATGGGATTAAATTTCTTTGCGTAACTTATTTAAAAGTCCACAAAGGAAACACCTGCAATTTCATAGCACTAACATCTTATTGAAACTCAAAGCACAACCTTTTGGGCTTTTAACCCAAAATGGAACAAATGCCCAAGTCACTCGCATCCACGTCGCTCATTGTTTCAGGGTATTATTTCCAGTGGCCTCACGGCATGAAAATCAGACACATCTACCAGTACGCACTCAATTGTTTGTTTCAGGGTATTACTTGGGCTCAAACAAATCTCATCAGAGCACTTCTGACCCAGCACAGCATAAATGAACTAACTCTGGCGCAGAATGGCGGAAAGCGGATGGCTTTAAAACAAGTATTGGGTTGGGAGCCTAGACAACGACACTGTGCCAAAAGGGCATTTAGAAACACACCCAAAAGACAGCCCCACGTTCTTCGACCCATTCTTAAATTCCGCCCATGTTCTCGGAACCAACATAAAAAACGGCCAAGCGAAGCTTTCATGCCGCAACTCCATCGACAAAAGAAACGATCTCGCCGCACAATGGTCACCCCCTCTTCTTCCCAAGGGAACAGAAAGAACAAAGTCCAAACCACCGATGAATCACACTGTGCTCTCCAGCTTAACATGGACAAGACGGAGAAAGCAAGACAACAAGCAAGAGAACCGACCCAGATAGCAAACCGCCCGAAAACGAAAGGATAACTCGCCAAAACCCTAGAACAAGATCCGTTTCATCTACCTCCATGCTCAATAATGCAACCGTGGGTGAATAAAAAGACAGACCCAAAGGGCAAAACTACAAGCGCAAGAAGTACCTCTGTCCAAGGCTGATATATGCGTGCGCGGGATGGTGATGATCGCCGTCAGCGCTGTCGCCGGCGGTGCGGCGGCTTCAGCAGGGACCTCTCTCTGGAATCACCGACCTGAAAAATGGCACCTTTCCAGAGTTCGGCACCGTCAGCCTTCGCCAATTTATATGTGCCCAGGGACGATGTCCAACGAATCCCGACCGTCCATTAAGGTTGTCGCTTTTTTTTACCTGCTGAATCGGTACCCGGTATCTTACACCGTTTTCCTTGTTATCTCTCTTTTCCACCAAATTAAAAAAATGATTGTGACCGACCAAAAAAAAAGTGATTGTGAATTTATTTTTATTTTTTTGTCGAAAGGAACTGATTGTGATTTTTTATTTTTAAAAGAAAGTGATTGTGATTTCAGAGGGGGGAGAGAGACCAAATGTAATTAACTGGTTGCATCTTCTCTTTCATGATATAAATGGCAAGAAGCATCCACCTTTTTTTTTTCCTTGAAAAGCTTTGATGATGAAGCCTTAATGTTTATTTGGTAAGCTATGATGTGTTCAAATTAGAATCTTGCCACTTATATTTTTTAGACCTATTCATAATACTCATTACGAAACCAAAATTTTCATTATTTAATTCCATTCGGAGAGACCTTTTCCATACATATCATTTTAAATATTGACTAGTTGGATCAACTATTTGGATAGTTACTAGATTAGGTACTTAAATTAACCTTCTCTATCCCATAAATTAGCCTCTCTAGTAGTGCACATAGTCCATTCCAACGATATTGAGTCATCACCCTCTCTCTTCTTCAAATCAAAGATAGTTGTAATATAGAGGGTTGTGTGAGTGTGATCATAACATGCTAAAACTAAAACTGTATTATTAATACTCCACCGCTAGAGAAAAAAGGAATTATCTATTTTGTTTTCTCTCCACTAGAAAATAAAATGGTCAATCATGAGTATAATCTCGCAATTTATGCCGAGTAGAGGGAAATATCTAAGGTTTTTAGGCAAATAAATTATAATTGCATCTCTACAATTTAGGAGTTATCCTTGCAAGAGGGGTGAGGTAGAGAGTGCTTAGAAATTTTATTAATTCCTTTCTTTCATTAATTGAGGTCTTCAATGTGTTTAATAACAAAATTGAGGTTTTAATTATTGCCAAAAAAAAAAACTGCTTTCCAGCTGTTTATCTTCATTATTAAAGATCGATTATGTTCTCTATTCCTTTTATTTTTAAAATATGAGGTTTTATTCTATGATTGAAAAATGATAGAGCCGTTTGTGTTTCATTTGAAAAAAATCGAACTTTGTAATTCCAACATTGACAAATTATAAATTTTATTTTAGAAAATCACGTTACATAATTATTTGCCAAATTATAGGGCTATGTCACATGTTATATAAGTTTGTAGGTACGTGCTAAATTGACGTCAAATTGTCCGAACTGACAAACCTTAAAAAAACAATAATAGTTTGAAAGAAATAAATAAAAAGTAAAGGTATCCCTCAATAAGACACAATCTTCAGAATATGACGTGTCATTATATACTTACCCCGTTACGTGCGCAGCTACATCTTGGGCCGCAAGATTCGACGTGTCCTCAAGCCACTGGCCCAACCCTGCGAGCTTCCGTACGCATGCCCGCAGGGGACCAGAACATTTTCGAATAAGGTTTTTTTAGTGCGAGGACGTGGCGAGCGAGACGTACGGCCCGATCCCGCGAATCGGCCGAGCGAATCGCAGCCGTCCGTTAAGGGCGGCCCCGTGCCGCGCACGGCGGGGATTCGCCCTAACGCCTCGGGTGGGGCCCCACTCCACGGGTCCAGTTCTACCCTTTTCGCCCCGCTCGCGAGAGAGAGAAACTTCGACTGAAACTTCGACTGAGACTTGGAGAGAGGGTGGCGACGACTCCGGTCGGCGACGCTTCCGTTTTCCGCCTCGGTTTTCGGGCTGCTCGCTCGGCGAATTTCTCGCGATCGTCGTCTTCCGTTTCTCGGTCGGTGAACAGACGAAGAAATGGCCGGTCGCGTCGGCGGGGAGGGACCGAGCGGCGCGAGGAAGGGCGGCAGGAGGAAATGCAAGGCGAGGCTTCTCGTTGGCGAGAAAGTGGAGGTGACGATGCCTGGCTTTCTCTGCGTTTTTTTTTTTTTTTGGTTTGTTTCTTTTCTGGGTCCGTTTTTTTTGCTGCGTACATCGTCTCGTTCTAGCGTCCCTTCGGTCGTTCACGTCGAACGCGGCAAATGGTCGCGTCAAAACCTTGTCTTTCCCGTTCCTTTTCCTTACTGTTTTTCCTGGTAGTGTCTCCGTGCGGTGCCGACGGTTGTCGTTCTGTTGTTGGTGATCTTCGAGTGTTTTGGTGGGTACGTGTGTTTTGTCGTGGCCACGTCGTTCCGGTCGGTTGCTTTTCTTCTTCGCGATCCTCGTCCGCGTTTCGAGTCTTGGCTGGGAACAGAAAAAAAAGGAATAAAGATCCCACCTTTGGACCGTAAATGAGAGTTTACTCGTGTTCCGTTGCATGCAAGGATGAATTTGGGCGCCTTGTCTTTTTCCCTGGGCGGGAACGTGATCGATGGAGCTTGTGCTTCAGTTATATATGCAGGATTGTGTTTGAATTCTCGCTTTTCTCGACCGCCCACGTGCGAAAAGACGAGGATCATCTGAGTTTATGCGGCATTTCTCCTTGCAGTGATGATGTGTGCGTGATGTCCGCAGGTAGCAAGCGAAGAAGACGGTTTCCAAGGCTCGTGGCACTCTGGAGTCGTCATTTCTCGTGGCATTCGAACGCGGCGTGTCGAATATGATCACATTCTTGTCGACGATGGCTCTGGCAAACTTGTGGACTCTGTACGTGTACCACCTGCCGTGGATGGATTAGTCTCTTGCATAGTTGACCAGCATGACTACCGTGCTTCTATAAGGCCAGTGCCGCCTATTTACGTAACTGGTCCATGTGACTTCTCATATGGAATGTGTGTGGATGCGTTTCACATGGATGCTTGGTGGGAAGGAGTGATTTTTGATCATAATGTTGGCGCGGAGAAGAGAAATGTTTTCTTTCCAGAATTGGGTGATCAAATGTTGACTCAACTCACTAATATTAGAGTTACTCAAGATTGGGACGAGATTACAGAGAAATGGCAAAGTCGAGGGACTTGGTTGTTCCTTGACTTAATTCATGTGTATGAGCAGGAATGGCCTATTCCCGTTTCCTCGAAGCAGTTGTGGTATGATTTGCGGGGAAAAGAAGCCTTTCAAAGGAGTAAGTGGACATCTAGGGATAAGGCCCTGTGGGAGAAGCTGGTGTTGGAAACTATCAAAGAAAACCTTGCAATTGCTTCAATTGATCTTATTCCCTTTTTAGACTTTCCAAGATCGAGAAACTCAATGGAAGAAACCTGTACGCCGTTGGAGTTACCTGAACTGTCTTCTAAATTTAATCACAGTGACATAGCGGCTGGGATGATCCTCATGCTACAGTGCCATTGGATGGGATGCAAAGCGTGGACAAGACTTATTGCAATGATAAGTCGGTGAGCTCTGAATATCGTGTTGTGGATAGTGTTTTGAAACTTTCCAGATCTAGTGATGTGGGATATGAGTGCCCCTTTTCAAATGCCACTGTCATGCGACCTGTTGAACATTTGCATGATCTGGACGCAGTCACTTTTAAGATAAAAAATGGGTTGTCTCGTACAAATGGTGCTGTTTTGTCAAATGTAACCTGCCAAACACCACAGGCTTCACGAATTTCAGCTGAAAATTTTCAACCGAGTTTTTTGGTCACCTGTCAAGGATGCTTTGAAAAGGCAAACGCGAAAGCCACAGATTCAAATGGAAGGAAATGCGAAACCTCTTGGCAGCTTGCTGGTCGTGATATGACTTCACAAGCTGAATGTTGTCCGTATGCTATTATGAAGTATGCATCTAATATAAGCAGGAATGATCGAAATTCTTTAAAGGCAGATGTACGAGAGCACCTGTCACTTCTAGGCTGGAAAATTGAATTCTTGAGGGGCATTAACCACCCCAGGTATAAGTATACCTCTCCCAATGGGAAGTCCTATTACTCACTATTAGAAGTCTGTCAAGACTTAAGGAAAGTCAGTGGGAGAATACGTATTCGAGTATCCTCAGGCAATAATGAGAGCTTTGTTGCTTCAGGTGATAATCTTCTCTTGCCTTCAACTTTTGACAGTTGCGACATCAGTACTGGTTGTGGTCTGAATCCTTCAAAAGCTGTGCCACCATTAAGTATCGGCATGCTCAATGTCAGATCAATATGTAATCCTCAAGCTGTTGTGCCCACTAACAAGACTGGATCTGATCAGAGTTGCTATACAGAACATATGGCAACGAAAGTCATGAAAATTGATGCAAAAAGCCATGTCTTACCTGTAAGAAAGGAGCTAAAGGATATTGATGAGAGAGGAAAGCCCAAAATGAGATGTGATTCATCGAGGAAACAGAGTCATGATTCATTTATTTTGGCGCTTCCTTATCCTGGCAACAATGAATTGTCGGCAGCTGGTTGGGGTGAAATAAAACACTGGGGTGATAAGCGGCTTAGGAAGAAGAGGATGTTTTGTTCCAACCGTGGAGAATCTCAATTGATTGGAAGTCAAAGTGAAGATTGTTTGACTGCTATAGGTGGATTCAGCTGCAACAGAAAGTTGAGAGACACAAAGCATAAACCTACTGATACTGCCAGGTCGAGAAGTATGGCATCCCGAGCCTTGGTCAAAGTTCGAGGCAGGGGAGCTGATTGCCTAAATTGCATTCGGAGATCAAGCAAAAGGATTCAGCAGTTTGTTCCCAGTCCATCGTGCCGGCATCCACGGAATGTACTGTCTTGGTTGGCAGATAATGATAGAGTTTTGTCCAGAAGAAAAGTATATTACAAAAGGGGAAATAATCGCAGTACTTTGGCTGAAGGACGAGTAATTCGTGGAGGGATCAAGTGCAGTTGTTGCAAAAAGGTGTTCACCTTACGTGGATTTGCATATCATGCTGGCCGAAATGACCAAAGAATAGCTTCCTGCATATTTTTGGAAGATGGCAGGTCACTGTTGGACTGCCAGAAGCAGCTATTAAGTGATAGAAAAATGAGTAGATTTACAATCGAGCAACACGATAAGACTAAAAGAAATTGGAAGAATGGCAAAAATGACTGCATATGCTCAGTCTGTCATTACGGAGGGGAGTTAATTATGTGCGATCAGTGTCCCTCCTCATTCCACCAGATTTGCCTTGGCTTGAAGGTAGGTAATTTATTTGATTAATACGATAATAGTGACGATATTTTTTCATTATTTATTTCCTCGCCCATTCTCCTTCCCTTACTCATGGTATTTGTGGCACTGAACTTTTTTATTTGCTGTCTGCAATAGGAAATTCCTCATGGTGACTGGTTTTGCCCGTCATGCCATTGCGCTATTTGCAGCCAAAGCAAACTTAAAGAAGATGCTATGCAGTATGTGGACGATGAGAGTGCTTTTACTTGCAACCAGTGTGAGCGTAAATGTGAGATATTCAAATATTCAAGCCTTATATAAGGCCTGCAAGTTGAACACATGCATATTAATTGATAAGAACACACTTAAAGTGCTTCTTAGCTATGCATTTAGGTACTTCTGAACTCACCGTTTGTTTCTTTCCAGATCACTTAGGGTGCCTAAGGAAAAAAGGAGCAACTAACTTGGAATCTCATTCCAAAAAGGACTGGTATTGCAGCAAGAACTGCAGAACGGTACTCTGAAACTAGGCACTTCTCTTCTGATCTTCCATATCATACCTAAGCCAGTTAGTGCTGATTATCTCACTTTTATCACGACTTGGAAGTGCTATAATGCAATTATAGATACTTTGGGTACTTTGACTCTTGAGTTGCCTGCAAATGGTAACATGCAAATATTTGACTGATACCAGATAATTCCTAGCCTGCTATTCCAACCTGGCGTCCTTCTCCTCTTTCCATCTAATTTTGGCTGTTCATCGTTTTATTTTTCTGGTTTGAAGTGAAATGAAGTGAAGAGATGATCTTGATTAGCAGTAACTTTATCATTTTTAAAGCTCTGTTTATCTAGATCCTAATGGTCTGTCTTTTGTTGTATCGTTGTTTACAGTCATACCCGTTACTGTTCTTTTCCTAAATTGAGAATAAGCTCTGTACATTAGATGTTTGAATGGCAAGTTTTTGTTCTTCTGTAATATCTATCATCTCTAAGTTGCAATATTTCTTAAAGGCTTTATGATCATAATTGCTGTCGGTCTATGGTTGCATATCTTCTGAATCAAACACTCTGCATAATGATGCTTAGTGTCTTCAAACAGAATCAATACAAAGGCCTGTGGAGTTTGGAATTAGCAAGTAGGTATTACTTGAGTTTAGTATCATGCGGAATAGAAAAGGGCCATGCCCCAGCAGCATGAAAGCCAATGCCTTTTTTTAGGGAAAGTACTGAAAGGATACCTCACCATTGTCACAATGATCACTTATATACCTCTACTTTTGCAAATGTCATGCAAGTTGCTTTTTCTTGCAAACTCTCTTGCTTAGGCTTTCAGTAATTTGGTTTTTTGTCGAGTGTTTTTGGTGGGTGTGAGAATTTAGGATTTGAGGATGGGCATTTTTGGAAAGAAAATTGTTAGAAGTAAGAAGGGTAAATGAGTCTTTACAACTTTTAGGGTTTATTTTGATGTATATATATTAAACTTTGTTGAATAATACAATGTACGTTTTCCTCACAAAAATGATAATACCGTAAATATGAACATGAGGATAATTGATGTGAATGTGCAAAGTTGTTTCCAAAGTCATGGAAGTGGTCATTGGGTGAAAGGCGTGGCATGTTTTTGATACTTCCCCCCCTTTTAAAATGATGAAAGCCAACTTGATATTTCATCCTTACATCAAGATGCCAAAAGTATGCTCTATTGCAGGATGGATTCTTAGCTATAGCATCTTCTGAATATGTAATCACTTTTGCAGATCTTTCTTGGGCTTAATAAACTCCTAAGGAAGCCAATTCAAGTGGGCATGGGGAGTTTGACATGGACCCTGTCAAGGTCTATTGATACTGATTACCTTGATGTTCGTGATTGTCATATCGAGTCTGTTATAGAAACTAACTGCAAGCTGAATGTTGCCGTTGATGTGATGCACGAATGTTTCGAGCCTGTAAAGGAGCCCTATGCCAGGAGGGATCTCATTGAGGACGTTATCTTTAGTAGAGGGTGGGAAATTTTGATTTCCTCAAATATGAAAGTTCTTTTTGTGTACATTTACTATAGGGTTACCATTTTCACTATAGTTTGATTAATTCGCTCTTCGTTGTTGTCATTTTGTTAAGATACTGCACATTATTCATAGCATAAGCAAGAAATGATTTACTATCATCTCATAAAGAAACGAAGAAACAATTCCACTGTCTTGAGTTGCCAATGAATAAGACCTGTTAAAGAGGGCAACTGATGTCTAGTTTTGAGGTTTCAATCTCAAATATCCCATTGAATACTCTCATTTGCTAGACAAACAGCCACATTGCATGTGATTGTGCTTGCATTACATGCATAAATAGCTTATCTAACGGTTTTCTAGCACTTTCTGGAGGCAAAAGTTTCTGATAGGATTGGCATTTATTGTATCTTCTTCACTGCTGGTGAAAGGTTCTTTCCAGATTGAGTGATTGTGGCTATTCCAAATTATTTGTTTGCCTTGATGCCTTCTTGTATCTGCATGCAAAAGTTGTACCGGGAAATTGTTCGCTATGTGAACTGCAACCTGATGCCGAAGTCTTCGATAACATGAATGTTCTTGAAGGTGTTTTGTCACGAGCTATTTTCTTTGATTATAGGATAAGGAAGCTGAATCAGAAACTAGATGAACTTTCTTCCACCTTTATGTTTCATATTGTTGTATGTCATTAATTGCCTTTCTTTGGAGTGTGGATATACTTGCAAAAGTAACTCTGCTTGCCCAATTGGATTGAGAGAGAGAGAGAGAGAGAGAGAGAGAGAGAGAGAGACCAAAGTGAGAACTTAACACTGGACTTTAGCTCTCATGGATGACCAAAACATCGTGGATGGCGCTGTTACTTCACATTCAAGTGGTACTTGTTCTTATGCTTATTATAAAAACGAAGCAATGTTGCTTAATGATCTCATTATCTTGCGACCTTGCAGATCAGAGCTTAAACGTCTGAACTTCAGAGGATTCTATACAGTATTATTGGAGAGAGATGACGAGTTGATCTCAGTGGCTTGTGTCAGGTAATGAGTAAGAAATTTAGGCTTTATACCCACGTTTTGCTTTATATGGTATTGGATTTGCTGTTAGTCAGTCTGTTATTGCTCGAGTATCTTGACTTGTAGAATTTGATTTGTCTATGTTCAAGGGTGCTTGGGGACAAGGTGGCAGAAGTACCCCTAGTGGGGACCAGGTTGCAGTTCCGTCGTCGTGGAATGTGTCACATCTTGATGAATGAGCTTGAAAAGGTAACTCTTCTGAATTATCTACATTTGTGCCCATGTATGTACATGTGCATGTGGGGTGTGCATTTTGCTCCCCCTCCCCTTCCCCCAACCCCCCCCCCCCCCCAAAAAAAAAACAAAAAAAACAACAAAACCATTGTTTTGGTAGTTTTAACTATTGTCATGCCAGGGCTAGGCTTGGCATAATGGTAAGATTACTTGTGAGTTTAAGGTTATGGGTATGGCCCATGGAAATAGCCTTTTTGCTAGAGAGCTGGGGAATGCTGCAGTGGACCTCACCCAACCATTGCATGGTTTGTAGCTCTATGCACTAGATGCTTTCTTCCCCCACCTTGAACTCTCCAACTATCCATACTCGCTGGTGAAGCATGATACTGGGGTCATGCAGTTTGATAATCAATTGGCTTGGCAGGCTAGTGAGCGCTCTGCAGTCGGTCTTAATAATCTGCTCAAAACACTTTGTTTGGACTCTTTCTATCTGGTGACTATGTAGCCACTAAAAGCTCTAAACGTAGGCTCTAGTTCTACAGGTTTGAGAAGTTAAACCTGGTTTACACTGGGAGAGTAAAATCATGTAACAGAGCTGTGCAAGAAAATTATTTTGGTAGAATGTGCATTCTTTGACGTGTAAGTGGATGTTGTTTAATTTGAGATGTATAAAAAATATCTATATCCCATTTCACATTAATCAGGAGACTATATAGGTAGGAGTCGGTAAAACTTAGGGCCTGTTTTATAACACAATTTAATAAGATTAGGTTTGTTCGATAACCCTAATTAGTATTCACTTAAATGATTCAATTAAGTGAAAAATCCACTAAATCTGGTAAGGACTGGGTTACTTAATTCGTTCAGTACAAATATTTGATGGTAATTGGAATCATTAGATATCTTTGTATTATTATTTTCAGCCTTTAAGATTGTCAACACTTAAAGTTCAATTCTTTAATGTTTAGCTCTTTATGAAAGCCCTTAGTGAAATGTCTTCAGGAGACAATAATGTCTTTCATAGCCTCTTAGATTTTCTGGTCCATTGTCTCGAGAAACCACGTCAAGTAGACAAGATCATATGGCGAGGTGAATTCGACACTCCACCAACTCTTCCTCTGTCTCTAAATCCACATTCTATTGATCGTTCTTCCAACTGCTATTTGAAATTGTAAAAACCTGTACCTCCTATCGAATTTTTAGTTGCATGCCATCAATTATCAAGTTAATGCACATCTTCTATTACTTCACTGCCCTTTATTTCCACTCCATCTGTTTGTGAATTCCTTAGACATCCTGGTTGGAAAGCTGCTATGACAAAGGGATGCTTAATTACAGCAAAACAATACTTGAAATCTTATGCAACCTCCCTGCTGATAAGTTTACAGTTGATTGCAAAAAGATTCATATAGTGAAATTGACATATAGTTCAATTATCGAGTTGAAGGCGCAATTGTAGCTTAATGCTATACTCTACTCTGTTAAATAGATTATTTAAATATTTTTCTCCACTTGCCAAAATGCATCCCTCAAGTTATTATTATAAGATAATCCCACATCGCTTGTCTATAGAGCTTGCCTGGGTCTTGCATACATGTAGTTCCCCTTAATTTGATGGTTCAAGTTTCCGGTTGGACATTGTAACATGGTATTAGAGCTAATTTCCAATTAGTTATGCCCCATTTAATATTTCATTTCCTGCATGGTTCCTGTCTGTCCTGTTTTTCTTTTATCCGTTCCACATGCCATTCTTCATCTGATTTTCATGTGAGAGAGGGTGTTAAAGTAATCTAACTTCACTTGTTAATAACTTAAATATTTTGGATTATATATCCTCAAAATTACTTTGCTGTTTCAGTGGCTTTTACATTAGTTAGGTATAAAAAATTGCTTTCCTGGATGGAGATGAGGAGAAATATACATGGAGCAATAACTTGCTTTTGTTGCTTAGGGGGAGTAGAGAGCTTAGTTTGTTGATTGAAGAAGTGTACAGAACAATCTTCTTGAGCAGGGTTTGGTAGCTCTAGTGAAGTGGTGGTTAACTTTGGCCCTTGGAGATGCTATGTTGATCATCCAATCCGATTAACCAATAGATGTCAATGCTATCCCTTTGAGTTGGTAAATGATGCGATAGAAGAGATTAATTGGAAAGTTGAATTACTTAATGGTTGCAAGCGAGGGCATGCCTTTTGCCATGAGTGTGGTTCTAGCCACACTAGACCTATACATTGGGATCAGATGTACTTATTCAGAGATACATGGAAGGTGCTTTAGGGCATGATTTACTTTATGAAAATCATGGTACATCCTCTAATGCTGATATCTAATAGAAGGTTAACCACCAGATACTGTGTATTTGTTTGGGGTAACTAGACGTCGTGGAAAAGCCAGTTGCAAGCTGTTATCACAAGGTAAACTGCTGGTTTTTAGTAGGAAGCCACAACACTTGCCACTCATGAGCCATTCCGTTGAAGCACATGAGGGAGGAGCTTGAACTTACACATTCTGATCCAATAACCCTCACATGCTATAATCAAGCTGCTATTGATAGGGCATCCAATTCTGTTTGCAACGAATATACCAAACATATCAAGGTTGATTGTCACATAGCTTGACAGAAACTACCTTCTACAAAATGTGCAATTAATAAGATTTTTAGATCAGCTGGCAGATTTATCTGCTAAAGTTCTGGGGTTCTAGAGTTTCTTATCTGTAACAAGCTAGGAGCATTAATGCTCCTAGCTTGAGGGGAGTGATAATGTGTGTTTTAGTTTAGAAGGTAATATGTCCTTATGTAGCATCATCTCGTATTTAAATTTCTTCTTTCCTCTACCTACGCTCCCATTAAATTGTCAAATAGAGTGAGTGTAAGCCCACACAGTCTACTCAATGCCTATACTATTTGATTCCATTTTGTACCCCTAAAGTGAAACTCGCTTTATCCCATCTCTCTTTCTCTCTCTCCCTAGATAATATAGTTTGAAAAAAAGCGTTAATTTCCCTTGGCATTGTCAATTATCATTTAACAAGGTGATGTGGGGACCAAAGTAAGCTTTTATTCATTGTTCCATCTTCTCTGAATCTCCAGTCCTCCATACGTTGCACCTGGGCATTCTTACACGGTACTTCCTCTACAAAGTAATGACCAATTAGTCTATTGTGATAAACGTTAGAGCTTTACATCGTGACCTCTTTTGAAGGGATAGAAGCAGAGAGCAATTCAAGCAGTCAAATGAAGTTTGTGGATATCTTTTACAATCCTTAAATTGTGGTAATTATTATGCCGTTATACTCTGATCTATATCATTGTAACCACTCAACTTTGGACATTGCTTAAATGTTTCCACGCCATGACTTTGCTATCAGAAACAGAGCACTAAACTTGATGTGGATGTCCTACAGGTATTCTTTCAAATGATGGGCAACTTATCTGCATCAAATTACAATAGTCTTTTTCTATGGCAAATTGATGGTGTGGAAACATTAGAACATGGCAAGAGTTGTGTTTCAATGGCAAATTGGCAGTGCTAATGAAAACTATACATTAAACAATGGTCTGAGATATTTACTCAAATCGACAGAATCCCACTGTTGTCAAGAGAGATTGCTGTGTATTGGGCTGAGCATATCAAATACCAGTATTCAAGCTCAACATGTGTGTGGGACAAGCTGCAAAAAGTTACAGGGTTTGGAATGAGGGGGAGAAAAAAAGAAAAAAAGGTTGGGGGGGTACCTAAATGTGTCTGTTTGCTTATCCAGGAAAAACATGAGAGTACTCCAAAGCAACACCAAATTGGAATTCGGTTTTTCTTCTCAGCTTTTTCATTAAGATAACTGGATTTCACACCCCCTTGATGCATAAACAGTCATCACATTTAGAAAGCATACTCACCTCCTCTCAACTAAAGGTGTTCTCCCCTTTCATCCACGACATGTGTATGTATTGGCTAAAAGCTCTTATGAGGCATTAAAGCCACCCTACCAATTCATTCAATAATTTCTAATCTTGAGATGTTCAGGGAGGAGGGTAAATGCCCAATTTGAAAAAAAATCTAGGACCTGCCTGCATTTTTATCAAAACCTGATCGGTGTGCGGGCAGTTTACCCTATTCATTAATATCTACCGTCAAGTGATGATGTACCTTTTACATGGAATTGCATTTTGGGTTGACTCGTGTGGAACAGTGGAAGAGATGGAATCTATTCTGCAAAGTTCTACTACAAGCTGCTAGAACAGATTAGTGGTGCTAATATGGATTTTCCTTGGAAAGTGAGGGTTCCAACAAAAATTCTTTCTAGAAGCAAATTGGGAACGAGTCCTTACTTTAGATAACTTACAACAATGAGGCAGAGTAGCGGTCGATCTCTTTCCTCTTCTAAAAGAGGGCAGAGACCATGTGGCACCTCCTCCTTCACTGTTCTTGGATGTGAATGGTTTGGTAGCTGGTGCTTGCACTGGGTTAATCATAGGTTATGGAGGTTCTATTGAGCAAGAACTTTAGGGTTTGGCAGGGCGTTTATTTAGAACACAACAAGAAAAGGACTACCTTGGTCCTTCTCTTTTTTCGGTTGATTTGGAAGGAGTGGATGTGAGAGCTTTTGATGGAGAGGAATCTTCCTTCTCTCTCTCTCTCTCTCTCTCTCTCTCTCTCTCTCTCTCTCTCTCTCTCTCTCTCTCTCTCTCTCTGCTTTTTCTTGGGAAATCGGCTTAAATCACTTTTGGTCTAGTGGAGACTTGCTCATGGATGTAAATATCTTGGCTGATATAGTTGATGATTTATCCTGATATTGGTTTTGAGAGCTGTTTTCTATACGGCACTAGTTTTTGAGCTCTTTTTGCACATGGTTATGGGTTGCACCCCCTTGGTGCCCTATTACTTATTTATCTTACCTATCTCACAAAATTAACGTGTTTTTAGACACTAAACAGAAATAAGTAAAAAGAACATAAGAATTTGTTTGGCTTGGTATGTAGGACTTCAATTTTTGCCAGTTAATATGAAGGGTGGTAAATGTGGGCAGTATTACGTTTTTGGTGACTCAATGAAAATATCATATTAGAGTCAGCTTTTCATAAATTGCTTAGAGTCTGTACTGGAGTTGTCTTCTTACTTGTGCTTAGTACTGCACATTCTAAAGTCGCATCATTTTAAAGCTGGGTGAGGCAGTTTTGTAAGAGTTGCGGTAAATTTGTAGCAAAGATAGCCTCTTGTTAGAGCTGAATGACTTGGGGAGTCATGCGGGCTTTTCCCCTTTTTTTCCCCTTTCTTTATCCAGGACTGTTTAATGCAATTGTTCTGATTAACTTTATGTTCTCCCTTGTTTTCCAGAAGCTGAAGGAGTTAGCGGTATCCAAACTGGTTTTGCCTGCTGTTCCTAGTTTGATCAACACATGGACTACTTCATTTGGGTTCACAAAAATGACTTCTTTGGAGAGATTACAGTATCTGGATTATACTTTCCTAGACTTCCAGGATACAACCATGTGCCAAAAGCATTTGTTGGATAGTCCATCAGCAGTCCGCTTCTTCACAGGTATTTGTTGCGATCATTCTTCATGGGAGACCATTCGCAGACACATATTCAGGGGTAGCAAACCTCTCATATGCAGGTACATCCCCTAAGATCCATGATGCACTGAAAGGAAGTGGTAACAAAAATAAATTGGAAGCATCAAGTACTGTGTCAGAAGTATTTCAGGCAGATCAACATGGGGAAAGTGGAGCTGTGGACCAAGGCCATAGAGTGCACATCTCTCCCCTCTCATCTCAGGGAACAAGGTGAATTTGTAGGAGCTATATGGTTTATTAGTGCCAGCCAAAGGGAATAAAAAACGGTCAAACATAACATGGAAAAAAACTATCTTGCATTTTGGAATCTTAGATCACATGTGGAAAATGTTCTATATAATTGGAGAAGGATGAGGAAGAATCGCATCAGATCCTCCTGATAAATATGCAGATTCAGAATGTTTGATAGTTAATTGTCTTGGAGGAAAATGCTTACTTATGTGCTCTGTTGATGAATTTTTGCATACGCTGAGTTGTCTCCCCGGTGAAAGTTCATGCTTTTTTATGCTACACGATTGAAAGTTGGGGTCAAAATTGTCTGCTGGGTGAAAGTTGGTGTCTTTTTTGTTAAAAACTCAAGAGTGCTACAAAAAATGCAGTATATAGGGCATCTGGAGATGATTTTACTTGTTAGATCCTGCAATGCCAACTCTTTAGCGTCATTGAGGATGGCCAAAGACCAATGTTGCATCAGAAGCTAAATCTCAGTGAAAGTTAATTAGCAATAATTTGGTGTTTTTGGTCATGTGAAATTTATTCATTGGGCACCATTCTTCTTCTGCCTCGTATGCGAGCAGCAATGCAAAAGAGATTTGATGCCTTATGAACCAAAATTGTTCATGAAGCAGTTGGCATGGTAAAAACAATCATTTGGATGAGGGAGAAATGTGGCTTGCTTAACATTGATTTTGAGTATGGTTTTTGGCTTGGTAAATCTCAAAATGAATTTCCTACAACTAGACTTCTTCATAAGGATACAGGTCTTACCTTTCAATGGTCAGTTTTGGATGTAATAGTTTGCAATTCTAAGGATTTCCGCTTTACTTCCTGGGAGATAGGTGGATTCCCCCTTATGGCCATTGTCTTCTCAATCTGAAATTCTTATGCTAGACACCTGGACAACCAGCTAGATGCACCATTGACATGCCCACCTTTTTAACACATTCTGCTGCAAATCAACCTAAAAGTTTGTTGCTTAGGGAATACTTTCTTTTAGACTATACGGAACTCAAACAGGACAGAACTAAAAGCTAGTTTTATGGAGGGAAACTTCGAAATTCAAGGGCCTTAGCACTCTTCTGATTCAAGGGGGTGACCTTTGTGTTTATGTCATGCCTACAGCTAGGAACTGCACTTGTCTCTTCTGATCAGTCTTTGCTTTATCTTACATTCAACAATTACAAGTAGAAAATTCCTCCATCTATAGTACCTTTTCTCCAGGATCTTTCCCTAATATGGCATGCGGCTTTTAATAGCTTTTATTGGAAGCATAGCCTATACATCTCACTGACTGCTGTGATTTTTCACCAGTTTGGATGCAGGCGATGCTGTTGATGGTGAGGGCAGAGTTGTTTCTTCGGCTATAGGGGTATTTGCTTCTCACCAGATAAATTTAATTTCGTTCTTGCATTGAGCGCTGATTTCCAATATGAATTCTGGTCTGCTTCTTTCCCAGGTTAACCAGCCCACTGAAGTAGGTAGTGGACCAGGCTTCCCTGAAGGCATTACCGACGGTTCAGCCAGAACAGAGAGCATCGAAGTTTTGAAGTGCTACAAGCGGAGGAAGAAGTTCTCAGTGTGAGATCTGGTCAGGTTGGGATTTATATGTAGCCATGCTTTGTAGTTTTATTGGTCTGGGAAGTTATGGAACCTCTCTCTCTCCCCCCTCCCCTCCCACCTTTGCTAGATTTGAAGGGCTTTTGTTTCTTTTCATGCTGGCCCAGATCATTTTCCAGATCTCAGCTAAGGACAATGATCTGGAAATTTTGGCCTGATAAGCATTTGGCCTTGTGCATCAGACAGTAAATAATTATTGAACACCATGTAATCTCCTGTTCTTTTCTATGGGAAATTCATGATGTGTTCCTTCTTTGGGATACCGTTGATTCAGAGTCATTCTCAGGAAGTTCCCGTTGAAATTGAAGCGCAGTTATGTTATGTGGGTTTCATTACATGGGTGAACGTTGAAAGGAAGCTGTGTTTGGTTCAGCATTCTCAATGGCCTTTTGATCTCCAAAGCCTCTTGGAAAATGTCGGATCGGCAACAATTTTGAAGTAGCTTTCAAATGAAAATTAATGTTGGAAAGGTTAAAAGCCCAATATTTTTCAAAGGAAAGTTGACGTTGGAAAAGTTAAATAAATGCTGAAACTCAATTTTTCTTCCACACTTTCATTCATTCTTCAAATTTAAGATTTTGCCATAATTATTATTTTTTTAAATGCGTAAAAATAAATATATATAAATGCTAAAAAAATTAAATTTATATAATTTGTTTTTCAAAAAAAGAAGATCAATTCTTTGTCGGTCCAGCGAAGGGTTATGGCTGTTGATAAACCAGATTTGGCGTCGGCAACTATCCTCGATGGTCCTCACATGGGTCACATGACCCTCGAAGGTTGCTTGTTTGCTCGATCAGGTGACCTTAACTGATGGTTGTCGACGTAAATCTAGCTCATTGGTCACTGTAGTCCTTCACTGGATTGGTGAAGGGTTGGTCCTTTATATTATTTTTAATTATATATTTGATTTTTTTAGTATTATTTTCAAAATTTATATTTAAAAAGTTGTATATATTATTATTTTTCAATTTTAAATAAATAAAAATTAAAATAATTAATATTATTCATCCAAAGGGCCTTTTAAATGTGTTTTTTTTTTTTTTTATGAAATGACATTTCTCTCAAAATTGTTTCTCAATGCACAATTTACCAAATAATTTTTACATTTACCTAAAGTCTCTTAAGTTAAATTGCTGTGTACTTTTTTAATAGGCTTTCAAAATGTCAAATTAAAGGCACTGGAAAAAGCTTGATGTAGCAGTTAAACTTATGGTCCATCATTAAAATTTGCCATAATGTGCTTGGATCTTTGACTGTCTCAAATGCTTTTGGGAAGGTAGGAGGCTTCATCATGTGCAGATCTAGACTAGAACAGCTCCTGCGCCGATTGTCATTTTGTCTGTTAGTGAAATGTTAAAATATTTGTAATTTGTTGGTTTCTTTTCTACCCTTTTCTTTCGTTTGCTGAATATTGCAAAATGTTAGTTAAATATGAAAAATACTAACTATCATATCATATAATTTGACGGGGAGATTTATTAGTCATTCATGGAGGCTGAAAAATTCAAAAGTGATGTCACCTAAAAAGACCCGCAAAAAGGTTACATATTTTAAAAATAATCCCTGGCCCCCGGCAAAAGTCTGAACTGTCTGACACTTAATGGGCAATAAATTTTTGAAAAATGAAAACGTAAAATCTACAAAAATTAATGAGCCTGAAAGGATTGATATCTTGTAGATTCAGAAAGTAGGCAGGTTGCCAGGATTTATGGAGAAATTATTGAGTGGTTGCAAAGTGACACGGGATCCTTTTTAACTTATATTCAATAATAGAATTGACGTAATAAAAATCTGATTTTGTTTTTTCTTCTTCCAATGTTACCAACTTTCCCGTGTTGATCCGGTTGTCGTGCATGGCCGCTGATGCCGCATTGAGGCATCTTTTTGGTTGGCTCTTTAGATGTAGCCGTACATGGCGATCGCCGGCAGATGAATTATTGCTCCAAATATACAAGTTTGGTCGGGCTAGATTGAGAAGCACTGGCCCTAGACAAGCAAGGATGATGAAAGGGTGCTTGGCTTGGACACGGTAGTGTCGGCTTGCATTGCGTTACTCGCGATCTTGAGATTTGGAGTCATGGCAACCAAATCTGAACTTCGCCACTTGCAATCCTTACCGTGGAGATTAGATTTGGACTTCATCGCTCACCTTCGTTGATTAGACTCGTTACTAGATCTACAATCTCGGCAACCAAATCTAGAATTTGTTGCTTGTAGTTGTTGTTATCGGTGGTTGGACAAACACCGGTCATAGCTTGTTGCAGTGGGTGGATGGACAAGCAAAACTTACAACCATGGTCGAGGCCAAATTTGGACAAGTAACGACCGAGCTAACCGTGAGAATGCGATGGTGGTGGGTTAGCTTGGGTTGCCCCAAGCAATGCTAGAAGGGGTGGAGATGGTGGTCGAACGAAGTGTTCCTATGTGATGAAGGAGGAAGAAGAGAAAAATCATATTTTATGTTATTTCACCCTAACACGGACAAGTCAATTAGTTATTGAATATGGATAAAAAAACGTGTGACGCTTCAACAATTGATGTAGCGCTTTGCAATCATTAAATATTTTCTTGGATTTGTAATGATATAATGATTTAATTCCCACCTCATTTGCTGCGAACTCGCCAAGATTTCCGTTTTTATTTTGCTTGATTCATGGTTTCAAAAAGGTATCATATGTGTCTAAAACTCAACACTGTTCTGGCACGACGAATTAAGTTAATCCCTTATGTCCAATCAAATAAAGGCAAAAGGCTGAACGTGCCGAAATAGGAGAATTCATAGGTCGATTACCCTTTTTTAAGACAGGATTGCCTCGAGTGGCCACGAGCCTCTGGCAGGAGAACGTCATGGTTGTGGTTTTGTCTAAAAAGTAAAAGATTCTCGATTACCAGTGAATTTGACCAAGCACTTAAATGGAATTGGCTGATGGAGCATGGGAAGTACCGCAGTAGTTCTTTCGGGTTGACTTTGAGCACTGGAATAACCCCGTGTTTTTTGCCAAACAAAGTAAAAACTAATAACCTTAAAAATGAGAAATGCCATTTCCAAAAACAAAAAGAAAAAAGCAAAAGTTATTAAAAACCCAACTTATACCAACCGTGACATATTTACCCTATCCAAACTTGAACTTGTACAACACATTTACTTCTATCAATGATCATTGTTAAAAATTTATCTATATGGATGACTAAAAGAAAACGGTGTTGATATGATGTTCATATAACTTGAGTGAAATAAAAATGATATTATTTTAACTGAAATATCATTTAACAAAATTTTGAGAGAGGGTAAATGTATCACATAAATATAAATTTGGGTTTTTTTTATGTTACATGAAAAAGTATAGGGTAATCGTGCCATCATGGGTACATATTGGAATTTTTGGTGGCTCCTTTCCAAAGGAAAAAATGTACAAAAATTTTCAAACAGAGTTTTTGAAAAATGAATAAAGTTCTCGTGCAACTCGTGCTATATATACACCATCTTCGAGCTCGATTATTCTTAAAATAAATGCGAGTTTTTATTCTATTTCGCTGGAATCCAGTTCTCCATTCCCAAAATCAATGGGACCAACCCTCATTGAGATCTAAAGCGAACTCGAAGATCAGCACATGGCCGTGGCTGGTGGTGCACCAAAGACCGATCCAATCCTCTCAATTCCTCATGCTGATGATGGACAGATGAGCCTACACCTGGCGTCAGCCATTTCCTCTCTAAAGGCCGATACAAAAAATAAGCGAGGAAGGAAACAAAGATATATGTATGTATGTATATATGTATGTATGTATGTATGTATGTATATATATAATAAAATAAAAGGTCCAAGGGTCCATATCAACTTCACAAGGCCACCGACCGCCACTAGATGGACAAATCAGCTTTATTAAAACGCCTAAAGCTCTCTCGTGAACCCTGCTTAGCCACCTTCACATGCTCAAATCTTTTCAAAACTTCAGAAACCCCACACACCCCCTCAACTTGTATATATTTCTCCTACTACAAGCCACAAGTCACTACATTACAAGGGACATCCTGAAACATCTGTCCCTCTTTCTCTCTCTCTCTCTCTCTCTCTCTCTCTCTCTCTCTCTCTCTCTCTCTGTGTCCATTGCAGCATTCTTCACCATGGCAAGACCTTGCTCTAATGTCATTAAGCCATGCTCGCTTGTGGTGGCGCTATGCCTCTTCTGGCTTCAACGTCACATGGCTTCCTGCTCGGCCTTGCCAAGGACGAGAGCAAGGAACGCCCGGGTTGTGCATAGAAAGCCAATGCTCGGGGCCAAGCAGTACTCCAACTGCTCACTGTATGTCGGCACGTGGGTCCTCGACGACACGTATCCGATGTACCAATCCTCCCAGTGCCCCATTATCGACCCCCAGTTCAACTGCCAAGCCTTCGGCCGCCCGGACTCGGACTACCTCAAGTATAGATGGAAGCCTCTCAACTGTGAACTTCCAAGGTAAGAGACGACTGTAAACTTGTTCTCTTTTTTACGGTGTTTTTCGTGTTTTTCGTTTCTGGGTCTCTTGTTTAGGCATGCGGTTTCGCAGGTTCAATGGGCTCGATTTCCTGGTGAGGATGAGGGGGAAGACGGTGATGTTCGTGGGGGATTCCCTGGGGAGGAACCAGTGGCAGTCGCTGGTCTGCATGATATCAGCTGCCGCCCCCAAAACGCCCGTCCAGAGGATCTCCGGCGACCCACTCTCCACTTTCAAGTTCCTCGTGAGTTCATCATCTTGGCTTCATCCTCAAACTAACGATCTTTGCCTACATTTCACTGCTCTCCATGTTTACTTGCGGAGGAAAAAGAAGTTTCAATAATGCTGTGCGCACCGAACATTTCTTTTTCATGAAGTGATGTGGTGGAATCACTGACTGCTTGTTTAAGTGGACCAAAAACATCATGGAACTCAGCTACTGCACAAACGAGAGCCGCACAATTATTGTTTCTCTAAGGACTGATCACTCTCTAGTGGCCCATGAGTACGCACACCACCTGGTGCCTTAGGAAATAGAGATACTCAACAAAAGCTTCTATTCTACGTTATATTATATCCAATTAGAATTTGATAATGTCCGGAGTCAAGTTTAGAGGCCATTCATTAGGGACTTATCGTTGCACTTACTGATTTGAAACGAGCGCTACGGCATCTGAGAAGGCCTTTCGGCTCCACGCTTTGGTTTTTAGAAAGCCGCTTCCTTCAGTTTCGAGGTGCTGTAACGTTGGAAAATCACGGCACGGCATGGCACGGCACGGGCTCTTTGTGCGCAATTTTGTGGGTATACCAGTAGGTGGTTGTCGGCAACGTGACCCGGGGAGTCAAGTGGGGGAGTACTAGTACTCACGTGCAGAAACTGGGAATCTCAATCATAGAGCAGTCGGTTCCGTGCCATCGTTTTTCTTCTTTTCCCGTCAGTAAAAGCGGCACCCTGCAAAATTAGGAAGTCAACGTCCATATCTCTCTCTCTGTGTTTTTGTTGGGAGAGTGTAGTGCTCGCTGTGATTAACGTGGGATTGTGTTACAAACATGGCAGGACTACGGGGTGTCAGTGTCCTTCTACAGGGCCCCCTACCTGGTGGACATCGACTCCGTCCAGGGCAAGAGCGTCCTGAAGCTGGAGGACATCTCGAAGAATGCCGACGCGTGGGGGGCTGCCGACGTCCTCTCATTCAACACCGGCCACTGGTGGGTCCACAAGGGCTCTCTCCAGGGGTAACCAAACAAACAAATAACAGCACAGTCATATTTATAATTGAATTCTATGATGAACTACTAATCCTAAGACGACGGTGGCGGCGGTGATGAAGGTGGGACGTGATGGAGGCAGGAGGTAGGTACTATGAGGACATGAACCGTCTGGTGGCGTTGGGAATGGGGCTCAGGACATGGGCCAACTGGGTCGACGCCAACGTCGACAGGGCCCGGACCCGGGTCTTCTTCCAAGGCGTCTCTCCTACTCATTACAAGTAAGCAACCCTCTCTCTCTCTCCCCCTCTCTCCGTGACATAATAATTGAGGTCTGAGCAACTTGTCAAAAGAGAAAATCAAAAGAAGGCTGCTCCAGCTCAGCTCCAAATGGCTAAAAATTCAATCTTGATCGGGGAACTTAGCTGTGCGGATTTTGTTTTCCTTTTGCGGCCGATCCTGGGCCCATGCTGAGTCAAATCAGCACTTTGTCTGTCTGGATATCATTCCCAGGGCTGAGGTTAGCCCCAAAAAAAGAAGAGAAAAAGAAAAGATAAATAAAAAGCAAAAGGAGAGACGATGCTCGTGCCATCTCTCGCGCATCTCGACCAGTCGCACCTGGCACCTGCTCGGCCATTCTTATAGACGTTCTTCCCATCAATAATTTAGCATTTTGTGGAAGTATCGCACGCGCATTTGCGAGTTGCATTTCTGGTCATCGAAATTTCGACGAAACTGACCCTTCGAAAATGACAAGAGTCTTGTCTGCAGTTCTTTATCTAGGATCAATGGAAGTGGACAGGTAAAAAGGGAGGCGGTAATTCGTCTCCATCGCAAGGTCCAGCGCATCTTGTCCTCACACCCCATTTGAGTGTACTAGACAAAGCCAACTGAGAGCGAGCCAAAGTGTCGGCCGACCAGCCATGGAGACGCATAAGACTCCGCGAAATTCTCATGTGGTAGAATGCCGACATTAATAAGCCTTCAAGTGCAGACGAAACGATCAAGCGGTCGAGAAACTTCTCTGCTCTCTCGCCAGCTTAGCTCCTCGTGGCCATGGCACTGCCTTTTGTCTGCCCATTTGCATCTGTCGCTCTGCAATAAATGAAACCTAAATGCATGCAATCCGCTGGTTAACGTGATTCATTTGGGTGTCGGAGGATTTCTAGCTTTGAAAACTAGAAACCACTTGTTTGAATTTCGCTAATTATGTAGATTACTCTAGATTAGGCGCACAAGACAATTGACTTAATGGGTTCATAGGATTTTCTGCCGGGTCTCCATGCCCGCATCCTTAAATTATGGGATAAAAAGTAATTTCATGTCCGTGAGTAATTATTCATTTTCCATCATTGATATAACGTTCATGCTAGATTGAAGTTTAACTAAGTTATCTAGAAATGTTACCTAACTGTCTATTTAGTTGATTGACAACTTACCGATTGATTCAATGAAATTGCAGTCCGAGCGAGTGGAGCACGGGTTCAACGGCTACCGTGTCCAAGAACTGTTACGGCGAGACGGTGCCAACGAGCAGCACCACCTATCCCGGGACTTTTCCTGAGCAGATGAAGGTGATAAGCACGGCGATCAAAGGCATGCAGACCCCGGTGAATCTTCTTGACATTACAATGCTCTCAGCTCTTCGGAAGGACGGGCACCCTTCGATCTACAACGGTGACCTGAGCGCCGAGCAGAGGGCTAATCCCGACCACTCCGCTGACTGTAGCCACTGGTGCTTGCCCGGCTTACCGGACACTTGGAACCAACTATTCTATACCAGTTTACTTTTCTAAACTTTCATATCTTTGGTGTTAGATGTTACGAATAACTCCCAAATAGGATTTGATTCTAGGTTTGAATTACAAGTTCCACTTAAGATGTGCAAAGTAAAAGGGTGTTTTGTTGTAATTAGTGAAGCCAATGCTCAAGTTGGATTGCAGCTTTTATTGTTTAATTGGAAATGTGCTACTTTTCTTCTTCGCTAATTCCATAATTGGAGCTGTCCAATTTGGGGCTTGCCCAAAGTAACCCAGGCAATGACAAAGAAAAACCTAAAATTAACCGGGAACTAAGGCCAGGTCCGGTACGTCGATTTGCAGAACGTTAGGTGAGACTTGCAATACTGGCGAGCATTTAAGTTAGTAGATCATACTAGAGACATAATAACATATCGCCAAATCAAATCACTTCGAGTTTCTTTTTTCATACAAATTAGATGTTGAAAAGTATTTTGATGAGAAAGTTAAAATTAAGTTTTTTTAACAGGTTAGAAATCACTTTTGATATCTTTTGCCAAAAAATGAAAACGTGCATTGAACATACTAAATCGAGCTTAGCACACCATCTAGTTCTGGATCTTAGCTTGGGAACCCAAGTATGGCCTGCCTAGCTCTTAGGTCTAGGCATTGGCTTGTTGGGTCCTATCCCAGGTACGCTACCAAGTCTTGGGTCCAGAGGCCATGGTTGCAATCAACCATTAGGTCCCATGTCCAGCCGTAACGAGCGTTGGTCTCAAGTCTTAGCACACCACGTTCTTGAGTCATATCCTCAAGGTTGGGGCGTTGAGCCCCGACTTCCTAGGGTTTGTACGGCTGCTAACCCTGAGCTTTGCCATTTGGAGCCTAAGTCAAGGCGTCGGGGTCGCGAGAGCCGGGCTTAAGGAATCAAGGACTTCATCCTAGTCACGAGTTATTCCTTGATGTAAACACTATTGGTCTACTTCTTGAAGATTTATGAATATTCAAAAGCCAATAATCAAAATTGCGAAGAAGCTATACACCATACTACATGTCAAAATTTGAATATTATAAAGTTTCAAGAATCTTGCGTTATATAAGTGCTGTAAAATTTATCAACACTCAAAAGTTAAAAGTAGAAGTCATATTCTAGATAAGCTCTTTTTTTTTTCCCCTTTTGAGATGGGAAAACTAAGGAGACCATAGATGTGACGATAGCTCCAATATTTATTTATTTGCTTATATTACTCTTTCTATTGAAAATTACTATACAATTACTAAAGTTGTGCAACCGGTCTAGTTCCATCTGAAAATAGGACTGAACCGCCCATAAAAACAAGTTTGGCTCTAGATCCAACTTTTTGGAACTGATATCTAGGTTATGGGTGTTGAACTAACCCATCCACCAACACCCTATTGGGAACGTTTAGAACCTGTTTTCGAAATTGGAATAACATGATCTATTATGCTTACAGGAGCTTAGCTTCCTTATTGCTTTATATTTCTTTTTGTTTTGTATTGATAATTTACTTTGAACCGTTTTAGTTGCTTGTACTATTTTGCTATAATTACCATTTGTCTTGGTTTTTAAAAAATTGAAGAGAAAAAAACACTGGTTGCACTCCACCTCATTGGTGGCAAAGATGATGGAGTTGCACGTTGGCCACTCGCAAGGTTAGAGTTCAACTTCCCATCTCGTCATTTGCGTGACTTACCTACAGCTCGTGAGAGATGGGTTCCTTCGGTTCCGTCGTCTACCCTCGCGGGTTCTCAAAATGAGGAACCCGGAACCTACCGTCGATCGAGAACACCGGAACCTACCATGTCACGAGGTTCCAAGGTCTTATGCGCATATTACCAAAAAAAACTATAATGTACACGCACCCCAAAAAACGGTTTCAAAGCCATTGGTAGCTTCCATGCAAGTATGGATCCATCCCCGCATCCGAAGGAAATTCTGCTTACTAAAGGAAATGGACAAAAATTATGTTCACCCTACACAATGGCATGCAAAGAGAAACAGACATGCTTTTTCCTATCAATGACTTCCGGCAAAAACAGACATATACTAGATATCAAATTAACTTCTATGAAGAAACAAGGATATACCTTAATACCAGCAAATAGCAGGCCATTACCCACAACCATGGCATAAACTTGTCCGACAGGACCATTGAGACTGAGGTCTGCATTACTTTGTGTGTTGTATGCCTATAGTATCACGACTACTTTAGGCCAAAACTTGAATACCAATACGAGTTATGGAGAACAACCATTTTCAAAAAAAATGTATTAAAAATATGAGAGGCTTATAAACCGCAAAATGGGGAAAAAATGGAGTGTGCTTTCCCACCTTACCTTTACGAGATTTGGTAAACCAACAAACACCCGTGGACCTTCACTTATCATACAACCAATTTCACCACCAAGATTGACCACACCGCACACCCAAGACAGACAAGAAGAATGGAACTAGTCTAGTCAACTCCACTAGGCGATGAAATAAACAAAGGCAAGACTCCAGGCATAATTTCATGCCTTCAAAGATAAACCCAATTTCTGGGACAAGTGCTCCGATCAAGCAAAACCGTGCTTAGTTGGAATGCCAATATAAGCAACACCGAGGACAAACATAGCATTTCGACAATTTTGCAATGACCTTCGGAGCATCCTAAAAGTGAATTCCTCCCACAAGCCCATTAAAAAAAAATCAAGGTAAGAACATCTTTGGAGCACTTTAAGCGCATCTGTCCTCCAAGGGTCACAGGAGACAAAGACGGTCAAAGAACTGTCAATATCCTTCTTCATAGACAAACAAATTTTCTAAGAAGCAATAACATGCAAGAACATTGGAATCTTCATCTTAAAAATTCAATAACAGCAGAAATTCTCACGTCGGTGAAGGGGGCGAGGAATGTGCGGGATCGAGGTTGAGAGATAGAGAGAGGGCAGCAACGTGCGAGTCTGCGAGAGAGAGAGAGAGAGAGGGGTGACCAGCAAGGCGGGCGTGGGAACGGCGACGGGGCAAGCGCTTGGATGGCTGCGGCGGCGGAAGATCGGACTGCTAGCAACACTCGCGGTCGCGGGTTCCGTAGGTGGAGACCTTGCGGTGCGGCGTGGAGATGGCCAGCGGCTCGGGGGACGCCGGTGAAGGGGGCGAGGGAATGTGCGGGTGCGGGATCAAGGTTGAGAGATAGAGAGAGGGGGTGGCTACGGGCGAGTCTGCGAGAGAGATGGGGGACGTCCGATTCTTTTCTTCTAGAGCCCTAAGTAGCCGGTTCCGGTTTCCGAAACAGTTCCGGTTTGAAACAGTTAAGTTCCGGTTCCGCAACCGCTTCCGGTTCCTGTTTCCGAGTCACCAAAAAAAAAAAAAAACACTGGTTGCTAGTTCCAAAATTTTTGAATTGGTATTGTGTGGGTAAATTCTAGGTTCTAAATGTTGAATCTATGCACCCGCCTGCCCAACTTGGGAACCGATTAAAACCTACTCTTTAAAGTCAGAAGAAGATGATTTATTATTCTTAAAAGAGCTTAACTTCCTTATTACTTTATATTTCTATTTGTTTTTTATTAATATTTTACTTTGAACCATTTTATTGCTCCTATTGTTTTGCCATAATTGCAATATGTGTTGGTTTATTCCAAAATTTTGAAACCAATATTGTGTGGGTAGATTTCAAGTTATGGGTGTTAAACCTATCCACCTATTCACTCCCTAGGAAACTACTTAGAACCTGTTTTTTTGAAGTTAGAAGAAGATGATTTATTTTTTTGTAAAAGAACTTAACTTCTTTAATGTTTAACCTTTTTTCTCTGTTTTTGTATTGGTTTTTTTTTTTTTTTATAACTTTGAAGCATTTTATTGTTTGTGCTATTTTGCTATAATTGCTATTTGTTTTGGTTTTTCAAAACATTGAAGCAAGGGAAAAAAAATTGATTTCCAATTCCAAAAATGGGAACCAGTACTATACGTGTAGGTTAAAATCTACTTTTTGAAGTGGAAGACGATAATTTATTATTTTTAAAAAGATTTAATTTCTTTGCTACTTTATATTTGCGTATGTTTTGTATCGATGTTTTACTTTCACGTGTTTTGTCGCTCATACTTTTTTGTTGATTTTTTTTTTTAAATGAAGCAAGAAAAAAAATCAGTTTCTCGTTCCAAATTTTTGAAACCGGTATTGTGTGGGTAGGTCTACGTTTTGGGTGCTGAACCTACCACCCACCCAATCACATTGGAACGATTAAAACCTATTTTTTTGAATTTGGAAGAAGATTATTTATTATTCTTAAAAGAGTTTAACTTCTTTATTGCTTTATATTTATGTTTGGTGTGTATATGTTTTTCTTTGAACCATTTTATCACTTGTACTATTTTGTTATAATTGTTATTTGTCTTGATTTTTTTTTTTTTTTATAAATGAAGATAAAAAAAGGAGACCAATTCCCTAGTAAGCCATAAAACTAGACCAAACAAACATGATTAGATTCCAAGCTTCTACGGTTATTTCATGATAAACATAGTAGGTTTTAGGTTTCAAAAATTAGGAATCGATTCTAACATGATAAGTTCTTAATTCCAAATTTGTAATTGTTCAATCCCATTGGATTTCACCCTTGAACTAATTTTTACATTTGTAGTGCACAAAGACAAATCGCATGAATTTTAATGATCATTTTTTCTTAAATATGATTTTCTGGAAAAAAAAAATTTCTTTTATTATGAATGTGTTTGTTTCATGGAAAGTTTCATGATAAAGAATAATATTTTTTAGGAAATTATTTTTCAAAAAAATGTTTTTTCCCATTTTCAAGTTAGAAAAATAATATCCTTACTTTAAGCAAGCATATTTTATTAGACTATAAATGGTTTTTGTTGACTAATCATTTTTAATAAATCAAATGTGTGAAAGTTCATAAAACTTATTTGTGGAAATTTTTTTCACTCAAACAAATGCACCCATGTAAACGTCAATCGGATTGTCTATGATTATTGACATATCTTGTGTTATCGTTCCTCTTTTTGATCGCTCATGCTTAGTTTCATTAGTAATATTTATTTAACCATGAACCATTTTAAACCAATTTGTTATTTATATGTTTCTCTAATTGTAAAATACACAATGTAATCTCCATTATTTTAGATTTTTTAAAAATAAGTATGTCACGATCTAAATTTCGAGTGCACTACCTAAAACTAGGTTAATAGACTACTAAGTCTTTAAACTTAGTTTGGGCTCTCTCAAGCCCATACTAAATCGCGACTTAAGGTTCAATTATCTAACATGCAAATGATAAATAATTAGGAGTCGCCACTAATCGGTTAACGGTAGGTTGATTAGACACTTAAGTAAAATAAATGAAAAATTATTTTTCTCCTACGAACCAGAGACTAAGGGTATGAGAAGTTGGTTACATTAGATTTCTTTAAGGGTATGAGAAGTTGGTTACATTAGATTTCTTTAATGCCTTTTCAGTACCATTTCTTTTTAATTTTCAAAAATATTTTTGCAGGCAGCTGATTTATTTTAATCTAAATTACTATCATGCAAAAATGGTGACCACACGGATGCTCATCTACTATTAAGCATTCAAATAAATAAATAAATAAATTTCATCACACAAAGCAAATCACACAAAACCAAACAATTTTTTTGGGTTTTCTAAGATTTTTTTTGAAAATGCATTTTTAACCACATGTCCTAATCTTATTAATATGCAAATTCTAATTAAATGGGCCTATTATGCAAACTAGTTATTATGCACCTCATGACCTAACTTCACTAACAAATTTTGATTAAATGATCCTATTATGCGAATTAGTTAATATGCACCTAGATTTTTGTATTTTTGTATTTTTTTATTTGAAATTTAGAATCAATAAAAACCCTAATTAAACTATCTAAAGGGATAATTTTCTAATTTATTTTAGGGATTAATTTGACTTAAACCCTATCCTATCTTAGAAAAATATTTTTTGAAAAATGAAATAATTAAAATGTGTGAACATTATCTAAAAAATTAATTTAGGTCCAACCCTAACTTATTTCTAAAAAATGCAATCCTAAAAATGTAATCCTAAGAAAATTCTAATTTTCTAAACCTATATGTCTGATTTACTAAACCTATATACTCATGCAGAATTTTGATTTTTTTTTTTGATTTTTTGATTTTTTTAGTTTTTTTTAAAGATAAGTAATTATTAAATAGATATTAAATCTAAATTATCAGCAAAATAAATGATTAAAATAATCGAAAAAATAACCTGTTGTCTCACAGGTTAAATTAATGAATATCCTAACCCTAATTATCACGACAAAAAGCTTAAAATAATTAAAAATCTGATCCGAAATCTTACGAATTAAATTAATAATTATAATGATTTAACAATTGAAATTCTACCGAAAGCTCAAAAATTAATATAATTAAAAAAATAATTCGATATCTCTCAAATTAAATTAATAATTATAATAATTTTGGACAAAATCCCTATGGATAATGCCTACGAAATTCATAAAATGGAAACCACCTTATAATAAAATAACATAAAATAAAAATAAACTGAACTACCTAAAGGGGGGCTCCAGGAGAACGGCAGCGCGATGGGAGTAAGCGCGGGCGGACCAGCGGCAGCGATGGGCGAGCAGGTCGCAGGCGGTGGTGGCGCGGGCTGAGGCGCGGCGGCGGAGCTGCGGACGTCGCTGGTGCAGGCGCGGGTGAGGCGGCGGGAGCAGCGATGGCAGCGAACAATGGCGTCGCGGGCTGCGCGGGGCGCGGAGGGCAGCACGGCGACCTGCAAAGGGAACATAGAACAGAAGCAGCGGCGGAGGATTCGGGCGCGGGCTGCTGGGAGGCGCTCGCACTGCAATCAGCGGCGACGAACGGCAGAGAAGGCGTCGACGGCTGACGACCAGAGAAGAGCGGCGCTCGAGCAGCAGGCGGAGAGGGCGTCGGGCGCTGGTGCAGTGGCGGGTGGCGCTCGGCAAGGTTAGGAGCGGCGGGCTTCGTCGGAGCTCCGGCGTCGGGCTGGGCAGCAGCAGGTCGCGGGTGCAGAGGCGCGGCAGTGGCCGTCGGAGGCGTGCGGCGGAGGTGCAGGCACGGGCGTCGGGTCGAGCAGCGACGGGGGGCTCGCGGGGCTGGCTGCTGTTGGCGTCGCAGGGGAGGTCGTGCGGCGGTGACGGAGGCGCGGCGGCCGGCGCGAGGCGGTGTGGGCGCAGTCAGCAGCAGCGGAGCGGCGTGCGGCTTCATGGAGAAGGAACCCACGAAGAAGAAGCACAGTGCACGTCTTTTTCTTTTTTTTTGGTTTTTCTCTCTCTCACCTCACGTCTACTCTCTGTACGAATTCTTTCTTCCCCTCCTGTTACTTTTTCTGCTTTTTCCAAAGAAGGAAAAAACTGACTTTTTTCTTTTTTTACCATTGGCCATGGTAGCCCTATTGGGTAGACTTCAGACCTCCAAACGGGAGATTTAGAGTTCAAAGCTCCTTCAACATAAGTTGAACGGAGGATGGTAGGCCATCTGGTGTCTTAAGTATGACGTCGGGGTGGTGGGTTGAAGGGAGGATGGTAGGCCATCTGGTGTCTTAAGTGTGATGTCGGGGTGGTGGGTCCTTCGCTAGCGTCATTTACTTCACCGGCTGTCGGCTATATGGAAGTTCCCGAGTCATTAAAAAAAAAACTGACTTTTTTCTTTTTTCTCTCAAAACCTTTTTTGTATAAACTTCTCTCCGAAATTTTTTTTTTAATGCTAGGGAACTCCGTATAACCGGCAGCCGGCGAGTAAACCCTAAGGTTTTTTTTTTTTTTTTTTAATGCTTAGGGAACCCTGTACAGCTGGCAGCCGACGGGTAAATCTTGGGCCGATGCTAGCGAAGAACTCACCACCTTCCGTCCTGGTAGACTTCATGGGGGCTCTTATCCAGCTAGGCCATTGCAGGCGATGGTCTCTCCGGAACTTTTTACTCTCAATTTCTTCGAAAATTCCCCCTATCATGAAAAATGAGCCTTTCTTTTATAGTGATTCGAAACGGTATCTTTACATGACATTTCCCAAGTTACCATTTCTTGTGACATTAAATCAAATCTATATGATTTGGCAATCAGCTTAATTCTTGCTCATTTTTCACTTGATTTCAAAATTATTTCTGCATTTAACAAAATCCGGACATCCATCAGAATTCCATATTTACTTGCATAATTCAATCAAATCAATTTCTCCCATTTTCATTTTATTTGTTCAAAATGCAATTTCATTTTTCCAAAATTAGTGTCAACAAAGTAGAATAAACTTTATTACTAGAACACAATTTTTCGAAGAGGATGCACATTTTTCACCCTTTCTTTCTCCTACAAATAAATAGAATCGAACCCTACTTGAAATCAACAATTTTATTATGTCTATAAACTGAATCACGAGGGAACAATGTCATTTATTTCCTCTATTATTACCAAAAGTGCATACTTCTCGCTGTTTGTTAAAAAAAGAAAAAATTGATCTCAAAAATGGGAGAGGACAAGTTGAAAAACAATATAAGGACTAGGTTGAAAATCCTTTCCATAATAATAATAATAAAAACGTGTAGACTTAATCTGCGTTTGGTAATCGGGATAAAATTCAGGATAGAATATAATTTATACTATCCTACGTTTGGTACTTGTTTAGGATAGAATAAAGTTGAAAATAATGGGGATATAGACATGATAAAATTATCTCATGAGGGGGTGTAATAAATGTAGATGGGATTTCTAATGTCCTTAATAGGAAAATTATTTTTCTCGAATAACAAACTTATTAAATTAATAAAATTGAAATTATATTTCAATATAAATAATATTTGAATTCTAATTTAAGAAATTAAAAATAAAAAATAATTTTTTTAATTAATCCTATTTTAATTTAATATTTAACTTTAATTCTATCCGGTGCGTTTGGTTCAAAGATTTACAATAATCTTAGCCTCTTGAGAAAATACTAGATTGTTTGGTTCAATTTTTTTGCTGGCTTTCAGCTTTTAGCATTTAGCGGAATGCTAAAATTATTTTTTCTCTTCCAAAATTATCCTCACTAATTTTTCATATTTTTGATTTTGCCCCTATTTATTTTTTATTTTTTAATTGAAAAAGGAGGCAGCCCTTCATCGAATAGGCAAAGGGCTACGATTGTTGGCAAGCTAGGTCGGGCGACCTTCGATGAGGGTCGCGGGACCTAGCCGAGGGCCGCCGGAGGTCACCCGACCTCGGCAAGGGTCGGGTGACCAAGCTAAGGGCCGCACGACCTAGGTGACGCCGCCTGGGTCTTGCGCCTGCAGGCGGTGGTGGCCTGGGTCGCCTGACCTCGGGTGACCTCCGGCAATCCTTAGCTGGGTCACGTGACCCTCGCTAGAGGTTGCTCGATCTTGGGCGACCTCAGTCGACGGTCGTCAACACCAAATCTGGCTTGCTGGCGGCCGTAGCCCTTCGCCGGTATGGCGAAGGGTTTAGTTTAACTTTCAATGTATATATATATATATATATATATATATATATATATATATATATATAATTATATACCCATCAAAGCTCATTGCGAAAGTTTTCATTATTAAATGCACATTCAACTCAAAATTCACTCGCAAAATTTTTTTACTAAACACAATTACATTTTCCTAAGTAGCTTTGGACTTTCAGCATTTGTATTGAACTCAAAACCCATTGCAAATGTTGAACCAAACACAGCCTATGAAGCTTGGCAGGAGGTTTTTTGACGATTCGCTGTCAAAGTGACAGGAGTGTTTGGATGTAGGGATTAGCAATTGGAACAAACAGGGATAAGGATAGCCCATTTCCAACACGATTTGAGCACACACGACCTCCAACTAGGTGGGTTTTCATAAGATTAATACTACGAAAAACCCCAAATCAATATTCACGTGACAAATTTACCATTCGTTAATTTTAGTTAGATAACAGGTAATAGTTGATGGATATCTTATATTATGATTTTACCCTCCGTTTATCACAAGTTTACTAGGTTGTGTTTTTTTTATGGTATTAATTCAATTTAACATAAATTAACAGAAAGTAAATTTATTATAAATTACTAATTTAATGATTTTGGTGGTAAAATAATTAATTACAGGAGTACTATTTTGGGGTTCGTCACGGTGTTTACCCTTTCTTAGATCAAGTCTAAATGTCTATGGGTCAATTTCGTGTCAAATTCGCAAGACACGAAATTGGTTTAGATAACCCTACTTCAGATTAACAGGTTAGTGCTAATATGATTATGTGGACACGATATTTTTAAAAGATTGTTCTTTTGAATAGTGTTCGTGATAGACGCAACTACACTCTAGTTGACCTAATTTGTAGTACATATCATAGGGACACCAACCTGCAAACGTGAATTGCCACCCCTAGCAAGAAGAATGCGCATGTTGTTCCTTCATTTTTAATATATTAGTGGAGTTTTTGAGATATTTTGAGCACTCGGCTAACCTTTATGAGGTTCGACACTCTTCATTCTACACTTGATAATTACTAAAGACATACAAGGATTGCGCTCTTTGAGTGACTCCAAGAAAATGCGTGAGTGTAATGATGCGAATTCTAGTTATAAGCAAGGATGATGAACATGCTTATGAGTCCCCTTGAGCAACATTTAATGTTTGATCGTTTGGATTTCTAATCGGAATAGGACTAGATAAGATATGATATGAAATCTTATAATTTTTTTATATTCCGTCTATTGTTTAGGGAATCGCAGTATTAAAGACGCACATGTTCACATCATATCATATACATTTTTTTGATATAAATGACATATCATTATAAATGCACGTAAATATTCATAAACGGAGATGATGAAAATTTCTCATAATACTATTCCTTAATTTATTATTAATTTATTATTATTTTATGTTCTTTCTTTTTTATATTATTTCTTTTTTTCTCTTTTATTATTCTTTAATAAAATTTTATTAAATAATAAATTATATTAACATATCAAAAACATAAAAATATCTAAAATGTATAATAAATATAAATATTTAATTTATAGATTGAATGTCACCACCGCCACTCTCCTCCCCCCATAAAACCCTCGCAGCCCCCCTTCACCCCGTCTCTCTCTCTCTCTCTCTCTCTCTCTCTCTCCGCCGTTCTCTGCCGCGCCGATCCGATCCGATCCGATCGTCTCCCTCTCCCGCCGGAGCTCACACCGCAAACCGCCCCTCCGGCAATGGCGAGCTCCGAGCCCGAGCGCGAGCACCGGGAGGACGAGGAGGCCCAGGCCGGCGACGACGAGGACACCGGCGCCCAGGTCGCCCCCATCGTCAAGCTCGAGGAGGTCGCCGTCACCACCGGCGAGGAGGACGAGGACGCCATCCTCGATCTGTACGATCTCCATCTCCCCCCCACCCACGCGCGATCGTTCTGATTTCCTTACGTTTTTTCAATGGATCTCGAGCGTTTCGCTTTGTCTGTCTCTGTATGCCGGCGATTCCTGCAGAAAAGCGAAGCTGTACCGGTACGATAAGGACGGGAACCAATGGAAGGAGAGGGGCGCCGGGACCGTGAAGTTCCTGAAGCACAAGGTGACTGGCAAGGTCCGGCTCGTCATGCGGCAATCCAAAACCTTGAAGATCTGCGCAAATCATCTAGGTCCGGGGCTTCGCTTTTTTGATTGATTTTTCCCCCGGTGCGATTGTGCTAGTTGCATTCGATTCTTGGTGGCAGGCCTTTTGATTGTTGTGCTTTTTCGGCTTTTGCAGTTATTTCTACCATGACTGTCCAGGAACACTCGGGCAATGATAAATCGTGCGTTTGGCATGCGACGGATTTCGCGGATGGGGAACTCAAGGACGAGAATTTCTGTATCAGATTCTTATCAGTTGAGAGTGAGTTTAGCTGGATGCTCTGATCTTCTCTTGGCTTTGATGGGATTGGTGATTTAAGCTAATTTTACTAGAACTGAAGGATGAGGATGAGCCCTTCTGCATCTGGTTTGGATCGATGGGTGATGCGTTCAGCAAATTCACTGATCTTCTCCTAACTTGATGACATTGAGAGTTTAAGATAATATAACATAGGTGCCGATGGGTGTGCGATGAAATGGCCTATGTTCCTCTTTTGCCGGTATTAATGTAATGTAACTTTAGGATGCTGATTCAACTGAGTTCACTGTACCACATTGCCATAGATTGCGATTCCTCCTGCTATAGTGTGTCCTTTCTTCCCTTCATTAGATTGGATTTTAACAATATAGATTTGTGCGATGCTTAAAAGATTGGGCGACTACCACCAATAGTAAGGCATTCAGGATTAGTCAGCAACTTCTTTACTCATAAGCAATATGATGTAATGGCATCGTTCATGATTCAGATAGTTCGAATGCATCTATTCTCCTGTATTTCTGAAGCTATTGCTTTTGTCGTTTGTGTGGGAGTGAGAGGCTTCCTTATACCTTACTTTGGATCTCAAATGTGACGTTGGATTCTTGTCCTGTTTGGGCTGAATTAAGCCCTATTGTCTCTTTCTTGCATCTTGCCTTCATTGTTAGCTCCTGAGTCAGTGGGGGCATATGTTGGAAGCCAACTGAGCATCTATTCATTACAGAAGCTTGTTATGTTTCGACAGCTCTTGACAAGTAATTTATCTGACCTGACGATATGAGCACTTCTCTAGTCTAAATTTGTAAGTGAAAAAATGTATATTAGGTCTCTATATGTGGCTATTTTTCAATGAATACTATTATTCTCATAATTTCAACTTGTCGTAATTTCTACTAAAAATTTATAGAGGGAGTTGTTCCTTCCAAATGGAACTCACTTTGTATGATGATGTCTATATTTGGGAGCCACTAGGTTCCTTGTGCAGAATTCGAGATCAAAAGTTGTGGAGGTGGATTTGGTTATAAGTGTTCTCAAGTCACTATAACCTAACGATTGACCTTGGATGATAGTACTCATGTATACTAGTTATTCTAATTTCTTTGCAATAACTGAGCATCTCTTCTGCTCGATTTCCAAAGTGCCTTATTTGGTGGTTGGTCTTTGTATATTACAAGATCAACTGTCAAAATGACGAATAGTTCTCACCTTATGTTCTGATTTATGTTGCAGATTGCAAAACCTTCATGGAAAGGTTCCAGGAAGTTGCTGAATCCCAAAAGAAGAAAGAGGAAAACAAGGATGCTAGTTCAGCTGCTGGACTTCTTGAGAAATTGAGTGTTGAAGAAAAGAAAACTGAAGATAAAGCGGGCAAAGAGGTGGCTGCTGCTTCTGAGGGGGAGAAGGAAACTAAATCTGAAGGAAAACCCGATGCAGATAAGAAAACCGAGCCTTCTTCCTCAGCTTGAGGGGTTTCGACATGTTCATTGCTCATTTTATGTCTGCAGCACAAGGAGGTAGCTTTCAGACCTCTTCTGCTGCCCATCAGCTGCTTATCTTCCTTCTGGTGAGAACCTTGGGGTTTTCTTCATCGACTGGAATGTAGTTGATCGGTCCTTTGATTTCTTGGTCTGTCAGGGACGGGATGGAGTCATGTTTGCATCTATAGGGTTCCAGTTTGGTGTGCCAAGTGTCCTACTAGGTTTTCTTCATACTATTTACTTTCCTTTTTGTTTTATTACAGTTGGTCGGCCATGGCCTTCAAATAGTGCACAAAAATGCCTTTGTTATAGGCCGACTAATGTTGTGAGATACTTTAATGATTTTGTGCAGTCAGAGTTCGTCATTTTATGGACAGTTGCAATTGTTTCGCGTCAAGAGAAATGTTTGGTCATTGAGGAATATGTAGATTGTTATGTTGCACGTACAAATCTAATATGATCTGAATAACTAATTTTGCCAAACTGATTGCACCATGCCACAATCTAGGAGCATGTGATGGCATAGTGGGGGAAGTTCTTTCACCTTGATCGGCTTGATTGTGGGCAGAGGTTGAACGATTGGAGTGCCGCCACACCTGGACTTGGAATCTTTAAAACATATGTCCAAAAGCAAGATAGATGCTCAATCTTACATACTCAATGGTCCATGGTGCAATAGCCAATGCACGGTCCGACCGTTCCGAGGACCTATGTCTTGGACTTTGCTTGGGACTGGTGGCTAATGCACCTCTCTTACCGTTGCTTCTCCCCTACCTTGAGAGGGAAATGAGATGAGTCTTTCTATTCTGCGAGTTTCACTGCTTGCCTCAGTGGACATTCATGGCCTAAAACTTGGATTGACGTTGTCAAGTTAATTCTGCTTGCTTGTTATTTCCTCCGAGCTCCGGAATTTTTACTATGATTTGAAAGTTCAATTTAATGGACTTTCCATATTTCGCTGTTGAAGTCGTGATCCGATTGTACGACCGAGCCAATAATGGGGAGTGAAGTTTTACCGGAATTTCTAGCACATTGAAGAACGTCCTCAAAACAGTTGCTAAGCTCTGTTTCTTTTATGTTTAGTTTGTTTCAAAACTTACATGCATAATTGTCACTTTACCCTCTTGACTTCGTCGATGATTGGAAACTTTGGGCCGGACAGTTTCAATTTTGAACTTCTGGTCGATCGATCTTGATTTTGAATTTCTGGTCAATCGGGCGGGTGGTTTCAGATTTCTACACTGTCATCGTTTCTCCATGGATGTTAACAAGGCTTTGGTGGCGAGCAGATACTTTCAACCCAGTTTAAGCTAAGGGCTTCCCGCAAGAAAAGAGAAGGCTTTTACCCCGACTTGGTTTCGATAGCATGTTACCCGATCTTCAATCAAGAGATAAGGAAACAAGTGATTGGGGTAGTGTATGATGTCTTGTTGGAATTTTTCGAAAGGCGGATCGGACATGCTCTAAAATTGTTAAGAAAGCATAATAACGGTATAACCCGGCCCCCGAATCCTTTGTTCTTTTCATACTTGGCCCCTAATCTCTTTGGTTAATTCCTGGAGGCGCGATTCCATGATAGACACCTATAAATTTATACTTTCTGAACAATTAACTTATAAACAACGGAAAAAACAAAAGATAGAAATGAAAAAAAAAAGGACGGCGTTGCCTTGGTGTCCAAGCTTGGGAAACTCGCATCGCACATCAGCTCCTCCATTTTTTCCACTGTAGACGCACGACGCACGAGCCTGTCCCTTCCCATTTCACGCCTACGTTTCCCTTTCATTGTTTCAGCTCTCAAGTGAGTTCATGCGGAGCAGTCGCCGCCTTACTCTTAAGCTTTTCGTCCATAAAATCGAATCGATGCGTAACATTTTTTACTCTTAATCTTTCGCATTTATACACGAAATAATGACCACTCCCCAGAAACTAATGCTACCCATCACCACCTCCTTATTCTGTGAAGCTCTCGCCTTTCCTCCATGCAATGCAATCCTTCTAATAAGCAAAATACACAAGGAGGACTACATCATCGATGTCGCTCAAAACATTCTCGATTGACCTAGCTCCTGAAATGTACCCAAAACCATCACAAACACTTAAAAGGAGAATTACCAAAGAAATTATAAACTTATTACACAAATACTAATTCAATCATAAAGTTTTTAATTTGGCCAATTTAATCATTAATTTTTTGATGATTTGTTAATGTAGTCATTTCGATCAATTTTGATAGGAAATTGATGACGTGGCGTCAACTATTTTACGTGACTCCGATGCCAAAAAGGGGTTATGCCAAAAACAATAATGAACCAATGCAAGTATTCTATCCTTCACGGTACCTCTCTTAAACCTTACCCAACTTGGATTGACTTTTACCATTTAGTTTACACCTATTTAGGCATAAGGCTCTTTAGTCTTGGGTTTCTTATCCATAAAATCCTCATAGAGGCAAGTGCAAAGCATATTATCATGGAGATTAAGATTAGGCGCCAGTGCTAACGTAGATAATTTTTACATATGTTAAAAATTTTTCTGAACTTTTTTTTTTATAAAGAACAATAAATTTTGAAAATGCAGAAATTGTCAACGTCGATACCAGCCGTACTATATCAGGTGGCTAATGTCCATGCTAGCAATTTCTGGCTGGAATTGCTCAAAAGGACTATAAGCAAATTATCAAAAGATTCATGACCAAATTGTTTAGATCAAAAAGTTTAAGACAATAAGTCTAAGACCTTTTCTTTCGGTAGTAATTATCTCTAAACACTTGGCTAAGAAACGTTGATTTCCGAATCGTCCGGTTAAGAAATAAATCGAGATGTATCGAATCGATTCCGTTAAATTCCTTGCGCGAAGGGCTACTCTTCTTTCCAAAACCGGTCGATGACTTGACCCCCACATAACTGCCATCCAAAGGACCGATCCAGCTCAAAAAAAATCCTTCTCCTGACTCGCCGGCGGAGCTCTTCAACCGCACCTATATCTACGCATCTCCGCTCCTCCACGATCGCCATTGTTTCGCCACATACGTTCTCGCGATTCCACGACGATGGACTGCACGGTTGCTTCTCCGATGGACTCGTCCACCCCGGGCGCCGACGACCACCTCGCCTGCCCCCCGGCCAACGGCAAGTGCTCCCCCATCCAGAGCTCCCACGCCCCCTCGGCCCCCGCCTCCTCGTCTGAGGCCACCCTCGGCCGCCACCTCGCCCGCCGCCTCGTCGAGATCGGCGTGGCCGACGTCTTCTCCGTGCCCGGGGACTTCAACCTCACCCTCCTCGACCACCTCATCGCCGAGCCTGGGCTCAACAACGTCGGATGCTGCAACGAGCTCAATGCTGGGTACGCCGCCGACGGCTACGCGAGGGCGCGCGGGGTCGGCGCCTGCGTCGTCACCTTCACCGTCGGCGGGCTCAGCATCATCAACGCGATAGCGGGGGCATACAGCGAGAACCTCCCCATCATCTGCATCGTCGGCGGGCCGAACAGCAACGATTACGGCACCAACAGGATCCTGCATCACACCATTGGGCTGCCGGATTTCAGCCAAGAAGTGCGGTGCTTCCAGACCGTCACATGTTATCAGGTAATGAGGGAAACATCAGTTCGGATTCTTAACGTTCAGCACAAATTACATGATCCTGTCTTTTCATCCTGGCAAGGAGGAACCATTTTGTAGATCCGAACTGGAGCAATCTCAAAACTGATTCCGGCCATCATGCTAATAACTTTGTGGCACTGCAGAACACTGACCTTGGGATTTGTTCATTCCATTAGAGTCCTTCGTATGATAATATAGGATTTAGCATGCAAGTGAACATGCAGTGATGACGGTCTCTGTAATTGTGCCGCAGGCGATCGTCAATAATTTGGAGAACGCGCATGAGCAGATCGATCGAGCCATTTCGACGGCTCTGAAAGAGTGCAAGCCTGCGTACATAAGCATCAGCTGTAATCTGCCAAGCATTCCTCACCCAACTTTCAGCAGGGAGCCGATCCCATTTTCCCTGCCGCCGAAGTATGTTCATGTTCTCTCTTCTATCGCTTTCGCTTTGGATCAAATGATCTTTGGTACTGATTCAACTTGTTTCCTGGGACATGTCGATAATTTTACTAGGATGAGCAACAAGTTGGGGCTCGAAGCTGCTGTCGAGGCTACGGTCGCCTTCCTCAACAATGCAGTGAAGCCGGTCCTGATTGGTGGACCGAAGCTCCGAGTCGCTGATGCCTGTCATGAGTTCATCGAGTTGGCCGACGCATGCGGCTATCCCATTGCAGTAATGCCGTCCGCGAAAGGCCTCGTGCCTGAACACCACCCTCGCTTCATCGGCACGTACTGGGGGGCCGTCAGCACTGCCTTCTCCGCCGAGATAGTCGAGTCTGCAGATGCCTACCTGTTCGCGGGGCCCATCTTCAATGACTACAGCTCCGTGGGCTACTCGCTCCTGCTCAAGAGGGAGAAGGCGATCATCGTGCAGCCCGACCGGGTCGTCGTTGCCAATGGCCCTGCTTTCGGTTGCGTCCTGATGAAGGACTTCCTGCACCTGCTCGCGCAGAAGCTGGAGTTCAACTCCACCGCCTATGAGAACTACCGAAGGATCTACGTTCCTGAGGGGATCCCTCTCAAATGCCACCCCGACGAGCCCTTGAGGGTGAACGTTCTCTTCCAGCACATACAGAAGATGCTTTCTCAGGACACGGCTGTGATCGCCGAGACCGGAGATTCCTGGTTTAACTGTCAGAAACTCAAGTTGCCCGAAGGATGTGGGTAAGCAACATTCCTAGTCCAGTGTTCCGGTGTTGCAATAATTGTTGACCTAAGAGGATCTCAAGTTGTGCTGCAGGTATGAGTTCCAAATGCAGTACGGCTCAATTGGGTGGTCCGTCGGCGCTACGCTCGGATATGCACAGTCAGTGCCAGATAAGCGAGTCATCGCTTGCATCGGTGATGGGAGCTTCCAGGTTAGCATGTTTCTCATACGCCGGCCATTGGGAAGTTCAATATCCATGACTCTGCATCACTTTCCTGTTAGGTCTTTAAATCCTCTCCTCAAGTTTTTGCATCTAAGGACTAATCGAATGTAAACTTAGGGTATACCATTCAATCTGCCACATCTAACTCTCTGCATCTTGCAGGTGACGGCACAGGACATCTCGACTATGATCCGATGCGGCCAAAAGACCATCATCTTCTTAATAAATAACGGCGGGTACACAATAGAAGTTGAAATCCACGATGGCCCATACAATGTGATCAAGAACTGGAACTACATTGGCTTGGTGGACGCTATCCACAACGGCGAAGGAAACTGCTGGACAGCAAAGGTCAGTTCGATTATGATGCCACAGAATGTCATTACTATCGCGACTTCACTATATTTTCAACTCGCAAATACTGGCGAAAAAGAAAACACAAGTCAGTGCCTGTCTTTTGTGCAGGTGCGTTCCGAACGGGAGCTTGAGGACGCAATCACGACGGCTACGGAGGAAAGAAGGATTGCTTGTGCTTCATCGAAGTGATCGTCCACAAGGACGACACCAGCAAAGAGTTACTGGAATGGGGTTCTCGTGTGTCTGCAGCCAACAGCCGCCCCCCGAATCCGCAATAGAGTGGCTGCGCTGAGGTTCCAAACTTCTGACATCGTGCCACTTCCTTAGTTCCATCATTTTTCCCTTTTTGTTCGAACTCCTGTTGCATTAGCGTTAATGGTCAGTTCTGGTCTGAACATGATTTGACCATTGCAATAAAAGCTGAAGATTTCCTGTTTCTGTTCCATCACGTTTTCATCGTGCCTCGTCAAGTCGAGAAACTGATTACTGTGAATTAGGTCTGCTCCTCAAGATCCAAACTTCTAAATGAGTTGCGACGGAAATCTGCAAGCATTCCTGTTAGAAATAAAGCTCAACCATATTCATTTTTCAGCAGAGACTGGTGTGTTTTGGCAAACAGAACACGTTACATGTTGGTCAGATCTGAGAGCCATAGCGATGCTGAATCTTTTCCAGAACCAAGCTTTGATTTTTAGGGGTCTTAAAAAAGGAAAAATAAAAAATAGAAGTCGTCCTCTTGAAGAGATTATCAATTTTTTTATTATTCAATTTGAATCGGGCACACGCTCTCTTCTCCCTACTAAAAAACACAGATTACTATCATATGCTTATTATTATAATACTTTTCAACACTCCCCCTCAAGTTGGGATGTAAATATAAAATAATCCCAACTTGTTACATAAGAAACTTACTTTATTTCCCTATAGAAATTTAGTTAAGATGGCTGCAAACTTGATCCTTTGTCTTTGTGTATTGAAGAACAATCTCTCATTTTGAACTTTTTCTTGCACAAAATAACAATCAACCTTAATGTAACTCATGAAAGATATGATAAGATGAATATGAATAGCAGATTGATTATTATAATATAACATTGGTGGATTTGATGTTGACATTCCAATATTTGATAGTAACATCTTTAACCATAGTAATTCACTAGTCAAATGTGTCATAACTTGATATTTAGCTTCAATGCTTAATTGGGAAATTACATGTTTTTTTTTTTTTTTGCCTTTTCCACCAACTAAATTATCTACAAAAAACACACAATAGTTTCAAGTAGATCTCCTATCCAGCTTAGGAAACAACATGCAGTTTCTCGATGACAAAAAAAGGAAAGGACTCAAATAAGCAACTTTTGTACCAATAACTTGAGATTGTGAGCCATTCACTAATGTAACTAAGTTTGATAATGTCACACCCCAAAATCATCAAGAATGGGGATGACACATGGTCCTTTCACCGAAGGACACAATCTCAAACCATCAAAATCCAACTCTCCAATAGTCCCCTAGTTTGTATCGCTCTCACACTACTTATCGCTAATTGAAGAACTTGAACAAGACTAGAAAAATTGAGGGGTGAGCAATCATAATAATTTAATGAGTAGTGCATTTCTTTTAAATGGATTGAGCACTCACTATGTATATTTACAAACCAAACCACAACCCTCTTAATCTAAATCCGTAATATAAAAAACATTTAATGAGAGAATAAGTTACATACACTTCAACATAACTATATTTATAGTAAAAATATTCATTTCACAATAACATCAAAACAAACATTAATGGTCAAATCCATTGATGAATTTTATTATTCACACACCAATGATTCATTCCATTGATTAATTTCATGCTACCCATCAATGGTTTATTCCATTGATTCATCTCATATAAAACCACACATCAATGGTTCATTCCAATAACTAATCTCAAATCACATGTCGATGGTCTATTTCATTGACTAAACTCAAATCACATGTCAATTGTCCATTTCATTAACCAAACTCATTTCACATGTCAATAACCCACTCCATTCAACAATTTGTTACTCAATATCAAAACATGGTCATGATACAACACCTTGTAACAAGACAATCAAAATTCCCACCTTTTTGCAAGGTCTCCACCTATTATTAGGTAGTGGGTTGGCCCACAAGAATATTACTCACAAGCCCCTCACTGATCTCACAATGATATTGAGCACTCAACCTAATTCATCAATACTAGAAATTCAATCCATAAATAATCTCACATATTAAAATACATTTCACAAATCAATCATCAATAGCTTTCGTAATTTAACTCATTCGTTAGAAATACTTTTCATAAAACATTCTAAAATTATTTGAAGACTTGTCTTATAAATCGATTTTATAAACTAAATCAAATTAAATGCATGTCATAAAGTATTTTACAAATCAATATATATATATATATATATATATATATATATATATATATATATATATAATATTTTTGAATTTGTTCCTTAATTAGAATATATTTTTCCATCAAACAATTCTCACATCATTTACAAATACCAAAATGTAGTAAATATCCGGCCCAAATTTTATGTAACAAACATGCTCATTCATAATTGATAATATATCAAATCTTTATTAATTTGAAGACATGAGTTTATAAATTTTTAGAAGAGATAGTACCACTTACCTAGAAAAGCTGAAAGTTAGCTTATGGTAGTTGCTTGAGCCGATGCACTTGTATTCCTATCAATTGATTGAAAATGACATCAAAATCAAGTAATATGCTACTTTAACTAACGATTCGACTAAACTATGCTTAGTCGTTGATAAAACAACACCTCACATTAATAAATTGCATATTTAAAGTGATTATTCAAGTTGTTGGCAACATGAAGCTTGAGTGCGAAACTTTGTCACGCCATAACTTTCTCAATGAAACCCCATTTCAAACGTACTTACAACCAATATAAAACTCTTTCAACGTACTACAAGAACCCCAATTTAGCCAACCAAAAATCAAGCCAAAGCTGATGAAATATAGCCCTAAAGTAGCTGGACCCGCACTATTCATCATGTGCTAAAAAACTTGAAAATTTTTTTTGGAGTAAATTGTAAGCTAAAATCAAGTTCCATAAAATTCCACAGCTCCACAACATCCAAATTATTATTTATACAAATATGTAGCTCAACAACTCAAAAATCAAACTTTGCCACACGAATTCCACTAATTCTGAATTTTGAGTCCTAAATTTGATGCTACTTTGATAAACGAATGAGAGGTGAGAGTGCTTATGGAACATTGTGATACTTAGTTGAATTAACTTGGTGAGGCTCTTGTGACAAATGCATGAAGCCCTTTTTTCTTCTTTTCCTTCTTCTTATTCATCTTTCTTTCTCCTTCTGCTTTTTTTTTTTCCTTTCTTCTTTCTCGTTTCCCGTCTCTCTTTTCCCGTCTCTCTTTTCTTTCCCTTGCACGAGCTCTCTGGTTGTGTGTGTCTCTCTCTCCTTCTTTCCTTCTTTTCCCTTTTATCTCCTCCTTTTTCTTTTTCTTTCTTCCTTTTCTTTCCTTTTCTCTCTCTCTTTCTTCTTTTTCTTTCTCTCTCTCAAAGGCTCTCAGTCTCTCCTCCTCCTTTCTTTTCTTTCTTCTTCTTTTGACCATTCAACTTTTTTTTTTTTTTGATTTGGCCAAAACCCATATTTTACAGATAATAAAGGGGATGTAGAATGAAATAAAGATAGTAGGTTAGAGTTACTAGTCAAGATTGGTAGCTTTGGAGTCCGTAACCTAAAAGTCAGATGTTGCAGAAAACAAACAAAATGAATTATCTTTGGAGGTTTGTGGCAAAGTTGTCATAGGAGTTGAAAATCCTTTCACTTGTTGAAAGCAAACTAATGTATCATATTCAACATGTGTCAATGTAACGGAATTGCTTGTATTTTGCATTGTAGTTGAACTTGGTGGAGTCGATGAGGGAGAAATAATAGTCTTCAGCCTTTGCCAAGGCAACAAGGGTTGACATGTGCTCTAGGTGAAGAGTATAATAATATGCTTTTGTATATTCGACTCTTTGACAATGACAAAAATAATGTGAACCATGACCATTCATAGAACTAATGGCACCACAAGGACCAACCCTCCATCACGGTCTCCATGACCTCCACTATGAAGAAAACCGTGTCCACAACCTCGACAGTGATGATCTCGACCTCCATGTCCACTAGGACCATGGGAAAGCATAGTGTTCATCTCCAAAGCTGGTGTGGAAGAAATCTTCTCGGTGATTATAGAATGGATAGCCTGAGAGAAGACTTAGGAAGAGAGTTTTGAGATGTAATATGTTGGCGAAGAGATGAATGCTTAGGCCCTAATGATTTGAGATAAAATATCACCCACGGATCTTCTTGGCATTTGGCTAGAATAGGTGAATCATTCAAGGTAGGAAGATAAGTATCCAATTACTGGCAAATGGTCATGAACCAAACATAATGACCAAATAAAGATTGATCTCCACAATAAATATCAAATAATGCTTCCCACATGTCACATACTTGTGTTATATTATTCTACCCAAAATGGAATAATGCACATTTCTCCCAAATTGCCTTAATAGAGTTACATTGAATAAAGTGATGATTGACCTTAGGATCCCTACTATTCCATGAAAGAGTCCAAATCTTTACATCTCTTGCAATCTCTTGGTAACTTTGTTCTTATCAGATGGTATCATAAACGTAAGATAGTCAAGTTGCTTGGTGGTAGTAAGATAGACCTTGACTATTTTAAACTAGTACAGATAATTAGTTTCATCCAACTTGATAAATATTAATTAAAAATGATTAAAAGGGGATCCAGAAGTTGATCCATAAGTCGCCATCAATAAATAAAGAATGTGATTGAGCTCAAAAAATGAATGTCACAGCAATTAACACTTGAATCCATTAATCCAATCAACCACACAGTAATTTCTAGAAAAATGATAAAAAAAAAAAATAGGGCTTAATCCAATCACCAGTAATCGCAGCAATTCACCGAAACTTCATAAAATCATTTAATTGATATGCAATGCCAGAACATATAATGAGAAGGCATTTGACTCCTCAAGAGTTTCGTTAGACAGGTCTACAGATGCCATCTATCAGTGAGCAATATTACGAATTACCAAAAAATCAGCAACCTCATTCTCAATTTTGGAGTCTGTTCCGATAATTATTTATCGGCCGCAAGCAAAAAGTCTCGAGTTGATGGCTGTTGGAAGTGCATCTCACCTGGAATTTTACTATGCTCTGGTGACAATTGAATTCTTTCGGTTTCAGACTTGGTTAGGACTTGCGAGTATATTCCAGCTTTTAGCTCGACTATTGAACAGAATATTTTGGCGAGAAAGTAGATGGACATATTTTGTTCGTACTATATTAAAGTGACATATCAGGTTTTTTTTTTTTTTTTTTTTTTTAATTATAATTGTAATTATAATTATAATTAATTATAATTAATTATTTTTTGAGAGAAATCATACTTGGAACAGTGGAGTCAACGCCATCATTTAGAGATTTCTTGGACGGAACTTTTATTTGCAGCAAATCTTCTGGGTTCGCTCTCTGATACAGAGAGACGGAAATGAACTTTTGTTAACTTGGTTTGCTTGCCATTGGCCAAGAGTTCGAATTTATTGCTGATGTTTTAGCAACAAATCCAATAAATCAAAATGCAGAGTTACTGATAATTGTCGGAAAGGGAATTTGAGGAGAGTTGTTCACTCACACAAGGGAACTGAGAACAGCTCCATATCCAAAGAAGCCTTCATACGGTACAGAGGATCAATGTCAAATCATTCATATATATTCACTAAACCCCATCAATGACATTCTCTTGATAGCTCATTATCTGTTCTTTGTTAGTTGTCCTTTGAATCGTAGCTGTGATTCAGATTTCACTCAGGTCCATGCAGATTTCAGGTCCAGGACCAGAGTGCAAATTTGTACATCAACAGACAAAATAACTTTAACCCAAACAGCGTTGGACTCGAAACCTTTCCAGCTAGCACCAAAACATGATTCGATTCTCACCATATTAGATTCGTCCCAAGGCAACTTGGAATATGTTCATGACACCCAAGACCAACCCGAATGGACAACACTTTGCTAAGCCTACCTCTCACTCATTGGGTCACACGGATGGACAGATCCAGAAACATCTATTGGAATGGAGCTGTGCTGGACCCCGACCAAAGCTTCTACTTCATAATCAACTTTCCACATTTAATCCACCGAAAAGATAAGGCAACGAGGATCTTCATACATTGACATTACCCGAAATCAAGTGCCAGTAATGCAATGAAATGCCATACAACCAAGGGCTGCCTCAGCAGCTCTCCTGCAATAAATGTCTGCAACTGCCTGCAGAACTGAGAATGAAATCTGAACCATGCAAAGTGAGTGGAAACCAACCAGAAAGAGAAGAGCTAAACATATGAATAGTTTTTTTCTAAAATAAGTTCCCTCGATCCTGGGGCATGTATTGGCAGAGAGTTTCGGTGAAAAGAAACGCAAGAGTCTGCATACATTTGAATGGTTAAGAAACGTCGAGGATTAATTAGGTGACATGTCCCAACCAGTCCACATTTTAAGCCCTCTCACCATTACTTCTATTATCATGTGGCAAGTTGCAGGTCCATGAGGTTCCCTAGTCTTTAGGGAATTCCAAAGAAGGGGCATGAGCAGAATATCTCTGGCTTCAGGGGCCCCACACGGCAAAAACGACGGATCAGATCGAACCATCAGGGTTCAGAGATCTAGTATCTCTCTCCCGCTCAGGTTTATCCTTACTCGGCTGTCGGAGAAATTTTGCGGGTGCCTTCTATACTTCAGTGAGATTTGATAGAATCTACGGCTTTGGAAATCTCATCCACCCCTCTGCTGTGGATAACTTCTGTAACTTGGTGAAATTTGATGGAGATCCCATGCTTTTTCAAATTCTTGTTTGCAACCCTTTGAAGATGTAGTTGAAAAAAATCACCATAAAAGCAGAAGAAGAACTCATTTGCCTCTATTACCAGGGGTAGATGTCCATTGAATGCCCGAAGTGTAAGTGGTGTATAACGAAATTTCCCATGATGGGGTAATTGCTCTAGCCGACCTACAAAGCAAAGTTTTGTCGGAAAGTACAGACACTTGGGCTTTTCTTGAGTTTAATTGGCTTCAAAGTTTGATATTGGCAGCATTGTTGTCCTCATCAACAGAACATAGTGTACTTACTGTGTTCAATCACATTATAGCCTCCAAGAAATATCTAATGGACAATGGAGTACAGATCTGATCTTCAAGGACGTCCGTGAGAGCATCGCATCACCTTTGGGAAAATCAAATGATCAAAGGCGAGATTCTTTGTATGATCGCTTAGTTACAGGAAATAAATAATCTAGTTTAAAAAAAATACAAATGGTAGAAGTGTGATTTTGCAGGCTCCAAACAAAATATTTGTTTAAGTCACTCCTGAGCCATAAGAGTTGCACCAACTAATAAATGCTCTGCACTGTACTCTTTTTGTGTCCTCAAGAATGAAAGAGCGGACAAGGTAAAAGTAAAAAGGAAGAAAATCAGTAATATCTCATTCTGGTAGGCAGTACCAATCAGGAGCCTTTTCTTTTCCTTTAATTTTCGACTGTCAGCAATCAGCATCCTTCATTGCACTGCAAATCAGCTTTCCTTCATTTCTCATTATATATTTTCTTCCCCAAATTTCCTTCCGTTCCCTTCCATTGCTTCAGAAGCAAAAAATCAGTACATGCCCATTTACTGCCATAGATATATCCACATCAATTCACATTGGCTCCCATTTAAAGGGCAAGAAAAACTCAGTACCAGATTGACTCTTTTTGCCACCCTCTCCCATTCTCGATCCAACACTTGGAAAAAGGAGGGCAACCGATCATGCTTTCTCACTCTTTGTGCAGATAGGATTTTGCAATCAGTCCTTAATCATTTTGCCTCTGGGCCAATCATCATCAGACCCCAAGATTTAAATGTAGAAGAAACTTCCTTGCCTTTGAACAGTAGTTTCCAGGTCACGGCAAATCAAGAATTTTCTTTTAACAGATGACAAAAGAGAACACAGTGAAAGCAAAAAACATAAAATTTAATGGTACACCTACCATGGCTTCCTAGGGACAACTACCAAAAAAATAAAATTAAAAAAAATCCCCTCGTTGCTTTTGTGACTGGAACCCCAAGGTCTCTCAATTCACCTAAATTTCAATATAAAATACAAAGTTCAACATGCTAATCACCGTAGCCAACCAAAGCTAGACCAGAGAAAGGTCTAAAACAACCTTTTCCGCAACACTAGCCTTCTGGTGGCCCAACTGCCATTGCCACCGCATTGAGGGGCATTGTTGTAAACGATCGCTGCTCGTTCACCATTCGGTGAAACATCCCTTACTTGAGAAATAAGGCTATATATAAGGTGAGGAGGTCCTGACATAACTAGTGCCACTGGTCCTGCCTCTTCTACAGGCGAAAATAGACGACGCAGAGAAAATGCCGAGAGAAGGCGATGACTCAGAGATCGCCTTGCTCAGGATACAACTTGAAGCTTGTCTGGCAAGGAATACTTCCCTGGAGAAAGAAAATCAGGAGCTGAGGCATGAAGCAGCACGCCTTAAGTCGCAGATAAGCTCCCTCAAGGCGCACGACAACGAAAGGAAGTCCCTTCTCTGGAAGAAGATACAGAACTCACTAGAGAGCGAAAGTGCATCTCTGCAGAAACCAACTGCTAAGATAGTGGAACATAATTCGCCCACCCAGAACTTATCTCCGAGACTGGCTTTTGCAGCCAAAAAGGAAAGAGAAGAGAGGATCCCGATTCCGCCACCGAAGCCTAATGGTAATCTTGCTTCCTTTAAAGATGAGAATGGGAAAAAGTCGCCATCGGCACCAGCACCACCCCCACCGCCACCGCCATCAAGATCTCTTTCAGGGATCCGATCAGTTCGCCGTGTGCCGGAAGTGGTGGAGCTGTATCGTGCGCTGACGAGGAAAGATGCACGGATGGAGAACAAATCCAACCCAACAGTAGTACCCACAGTCACCTTCACTAGGAACATGATTGGAGAGATCGAGAACCGCTCTTCTTATCTCTCGGCTGTAAGTTTTAGCAGCTAACTTTTTGTATGTAAGGGTATTTGATAAATACCGACTCTGGCTCAAAACACATAGTTGTGTACAGATTAAATCTGACGTGGAGAGGCAGGGGCAATTCATCAATTTCCTAATCAAGGAAGTGGAATCGGCAGCCTTCAAAGATATGACTGACGTGGAGGCGTTCATCAAGTGGCTGGATGAAGAACTGTCGTCCTTGGTTGACGAGAGGGCGGTCCTGAAGCATTTTCCACATTGGCCCGAGAGAAAAGCAGATGCCATGAGGGAAGCGGCTTTTAGCTATCGGGACTTGAGGAACTTAGAATCCGAAGTTTCTTCATTCCAGGACAATCCCAAGGAGCCCCTCATCCCGGCCCTGAGACGGATGCAAGCATTGCAAGACAGGCGAGCATGTATAAAAATTTATCATCTTCTCCATGTGTCCGTTGAAGATGTTGTTTATTGATTCCGTGATTCCAATTTCGCATTCGCAGGTTGGAGCAAAGTATTAACAACGTGGAGCGGATGAGAGAGAGCACGAGTAAGAAATACAGAGATCTTCAGATTCCTTGGCAATGGATGCTGGACACGGGACTGATCGGTCAGGTAGGTAGCTTTTGAACGGGAAAAACTGGGCAAAATATTGTTGCTACACGAACGTATGATCCCAAGTTCAAGTAGGCTGCTGGTTCAAATCACTGGCAAAATCACCTACAAGAGCTTCCAAATATGTTAATCTCACCACAGAAAATGATACCGCATCAAAATTGTCACTTCACTATAGTTAAGAGCACAGCTTGAGGTGCTTCTCCATTCTCCTTGCAGATGAAGCTGAGCTCGCTAAAACTGGCGAAGGAATACATGAAGAGGATAGCTAGAGAAATGCGCTCTAGTGAGTACTCACAAGAGAACAATCTTATGCTTCAAGGGGTTCGTTTTGCTTTCCGAGTGCACCAGGTAAACTCTGCAGCAAAAAGACAATTTGCTTTTCTATATGTATGGGCGTATCTAAGTTCCGGCAATTCAGTTCTCAGGTGGCTTTGATGACGAAACCATAGGTGCATTTGAACTACTGAAGATGGCTGGCTCGGGTTATCAGAAACAACAAAATATAGCAACAGACTTGTAATCATATGCAGTTGGCAGGTCAGGACCACTATGTAGGCTATTCGTATAGAAAATTTTCCTGCCTTTTCATTTTCCTTTGTTTCAGAGAAAGAGAAAACGGAAACCTCCTAGAGTCACTCGCTATAGCTATTGTTGTGCACTCAAGCCATCTCATATCTTTTGTACATTTCTGGTGAAAATCCAGATAGGAATGAGCTTCTCTGATGAAAGAGCAGTTTGGATGAATTCCGTGTCAAATCTTCTGTTAGGACAAGTATCATCTGGAGGAGAGGATGATTGATTCATCTAATGTTAGCTAAGCCTAATCTTTTTTAGATCTTACATCAGTAAAGATCTGGACGATCATAGTGGTTTCACTGAGCACATTTAAATGAGTATGTGACTAATATGAATGAGTCAGTTGAACTACAATTGCTAGTTGAATGCATATCAGTCAATCATGATAGGTACAAGTAACTACAACAGAGCTCGAGTCTATATCACATGGTCATTGTCCTTTGTGTTAAAACGACTTGGTGTGCAGATTGGGTAACCACAGACTCCAGATGAAGAGGATTCCGTGTAATAGGAATATAGAATAGACGCATCATGTCATCAGTCACCAATATTAGGGAATTACAATTTCATTGCCAGAACTTTCAAGTGACGTCCGGATTACTGAAGTCAGAGGATGATATTGGTCATCAATAGCTGCAAGAATCATAACCCTTCAGGAATATTTTTTTTTTCTCTTTAGTCGAAGTTCTTGATAAAGACACTAGCAGTTCATCATCTCTTGGTTAGTTCGCCCTACTGACGAAGAAAACTGGCACAATTGTACCACTGATGCAGGACACAGACTAGAGAAAGTCGAAGAGCGAGTGCTACACTTACAGAGAAATATTGATGGTAAATGTTCTCAACCGTGACAAAATTGATATGGCGTCCTGGGGTATCATATATAATCATCTGAAACACCAGAATTCTATTTGATAATGAATATTTGCCAACATGCCATATCAAGTTATACCCTGTAATCATAAAGCTAATTGAAGACTTATCTCATATTTCCATCCTACATCTCACTTTTAAGCTGTGAAGCTGTTTATGAGTGGAAGATAGTACAACTTTCTTTACTTGTTATGTAGATTTTAGTTTTGAGGGATTTAGTGAATCATTACAAACACATTGCAGTACTTATCATAGGGCATTAGATAACCTCCAGTGCATTGTGAGACTATCTTAGGGCATTGTTGTTGCTGGAATCTGCACGGTCCATTGTTACCAATCCCAAGTCCAAGAGCAAAGAGAAACTGCAAAAAGGCCCCAGAGTTTTCTCCTGTTAGCCTGTCCGATGCTAAAGTTAGTCGGCACTCATGGAGGATTGAGAGAGAGAGAGAGAGAGAGAGAGAGAGAGAGAGAGAGAGAGAGAGAAGGGCAGGGCTTCGTAGGAGAATAAGGCATACCACGAGTAGATACCATGTGCTTAGGAAATGGACCTCATTGTTTTAGCCATACTGCTAGCTAAGATTCAAATTCCCACGGGGCCTTCCAGTGGGTGGTGGACTTATTCTTGTATCTCTGATTCTTTTACACTCAAAGAACTTCATGTGTTAGAGAGGTCCTGATGCAAACTCCTGCAAGGAGCCAAAAGCATATACAGTATCTCCAAAACTGGACTCCCCACCAAACTCTGAAAGATTCATCTACCATGCTCATCACAAGTATGGAATTTGCGCATTTGGGAAGGTGGCGAGGCTGTTGCTGGGTCCTCATCCTTAACCAGCTTGCAAAGAACTGCTCATATAGCACGTTTATGAAATGAGAGCAGTTGTCTGTTGTTTAAGCTTCTGTTTGTTGTCTGTTGCACTCGGGAATTCCTGTTCCTTGCGTTGATGTTTAATGCATCTCCTTCCTTTATCTAAAAAAAAGAAAAAAAGAAAAGAAAAGAGGGAGCCGATGAATTTGGTTGGCTCGACTCTGCGGGGGTGATTCGTCGCCACCAAAGCAGAACAACTATAGGTTCATTGCATAGATTGGCTTCTTAGTTCTTACCCTTGTGGCCTCATCATCGATTTGAAATGCCACCGAAGTTTTTACCCCTATGCTGGAGGCTATTGTCCGCCTCTTGCAGCACGCGTGAATCCTTGAACACCTCTCGTTTGCCGCATCAACCTTGCGACGGCTGCATAATGATCACCCCGCTCGCCAGACCGGCTTTGCACTGACCAACAGAGCTCACCACCCACGTCCTTGAGCTGCTGTTGCGCAGTCTAAATTAAGACCCTCCCGAGCATCTACCGGGTCATGAATGTGTCAACGACTCGGTTCGAAGTACATCATATCAACTGCTAAAGTTTGTTCACTTCACCCACGTGATGGGCCTGTTGAACTCCAGGAACTCATCAATTTAGCTTGATCACAAAGAAATGTGATGTGTATTAGGAAGAGCATTAGTAAAGTCTTAAATCTATTGTATTTATATTAATTTAGTCATAAACCTTTTAGTGGTGTCAATTTTGCCATAAATTTTTTAAATTAATGTCAATTTAGTAATAAACTTTTTTGATTTAATATCAATCAATCTTTCCAACTAATTTTCATTAGATTTTGTTGACATGGATGCTGGCTAACTCATGTAGCATTGGCGATGCAGACGTGGATAATTTTTTTTCCTCTCTCTCTCTCTCTCTCTCTCTTCTTCTCTCTCTCTCTCTCTCTCTCTCTCTCTCTCTCTCTCTCTCTCTCTCTCTCTCTCTCTCTCTCTCTCTCTCTCTCTCTCTCTCTCTCTCTCTCTCTCTCTCTCTCTCTCTCTCTCCTTTCTTCTTCCACTAGGCGGTGGCTGGCCACCAACCATGGCTGACAAGGTTGGCCTCACCTAGCTAGGGCAAGGCCAAGCCGTTGTGAGGCCGACCCTTGCTCTGGTCAGGGCAACCTCATTGAGCGTTGCCTAGGTGAATGTGACACTTGGTGAGGTCGCCTAACTTGGGTGATGGTCGGCCTCGTTGGATTTGGCCTAAGCGAGGCTCCCTTGTCAAATTCAGTGAGGTTGGCCCTTGGCCAGGCTAAGGTGGCCTCACTAGTCATTGCCTTCGCCTATGCGACGCCTAACAAGATCGCCCTGGCTTGGGCAAGGGTTGGCCCTACTAGATTTGGTAAGGGGAGCCCTCGCTAGGGCCACCTTGCTCAAGATAGATTGGGCAAGCTCAACCCTCCTCGAGGCTCACCCTTGCCCTGGCCAAGCAAGGCTAGCCTACTTGGCCATGGGTTGGCCTTGCTGGATGTGGCGAGGAAAGCCCTCACTAGGGCTACCATTGCTTAGGACAAATTGAGCAAGGCCGACTATCAACTTTCGCTAAGGCTCGACCTTGCCTTGGCCAAGCAAGGCTAGCTTGCTCGGCCATGGCTAGTGGCCACCATCAACCATGGCCACGTCAGCATCGCTAGTGTCGTATAAGTTGGTGACATCCACATTAGAAAAATTTGGCTAAAATTATTTAGAATGACTTAATTGGCACTAAATCAAAATGTTTAGGATTAAATTGGCATTGGTTAAAAAGATTTAGTATTAAATTGGCACCATTAAAAGGTTTAAGACTAAATTAATACTATTAAAAATTTATGATTAAATTGATATCAATACAATAAATTTAAGACTTTTTTAATATTTTCTCGATGTGTATTTGCATGCCAATTATGACATCGTGATGGCAAGAGGAACTTCAAGCCATTATACCACTCAATCCTCATCGTGGAATATTCGAATCTGACAAGACTCTTATCGCTCTTGGTCCATCTGCAGTCCTCAACATTTATACATAGGCATTAGGACCTAAATGCCCGATACTTGTGTTTCCACTGGTGAAACACTTAATCAATGCAGTGGGGTCCCAAAACTTTTAAATAGGTCAATGAAGTCCCATAATTTGGTCTGCACAATCAAATATTTCGGTGAGTTTCGTCCAATTTAAGCAACGAGAAATGTTGATGCAGTACTTTTTAATATTTTTCGAGGATACGTGGCGTTGATGTAACGGGTTGAGGTGTCGAGGCATCATATAAAAAAGACCCGAAGATGAAAAGCCAAACGAAAAGGTCAAAAATAAGTGGAGAGAGAGAGAGAGAGAGAGAGAGAGAGAGAGAGAGAGAGATGGAGAGGGAGCCAAAAACCTTGATGGAATGGCGAAGCACGTAAGGAGGTTAGCAATTCCTAATGAACGCACCCAAATTCGAATTCTGAATCCGAGTCAATTCCGGACTTTGGAGATCATGGTGATTTTGTCGAGCATTTTCGATAGAATTTTGTGTTTTGAATTTGTCGAATCGGGATGATTCTACTTTTTTGTAGAGACAACATCACAACACCATCCATGCTAATAAAATTTCGAAAAATTAGTGTCAAAATCTATTGGTAATAAAATTTTGATTAGCAACTTGTTTATTTAGTAACACTTTGTTAAGTTAACAATATTATTTTAGAAGTATCAACACTTGCTGGACTGTTGCAAATTACCAATAATTTCAATAGTTTACCAACATTTATTTATGTAACCTAACAATACATTCAAATTATTATTTTTGGGATGAGAACAGTGAGAATACTATAACTTTTGTATAACGTTCATTTGAGTATTATAATTTTTTTTTTTTGGCTTACTGATATGTCACATTGAAGTAAAATCGTTTATGTGAATAACAACTAGCAAATCATCATATATGTTTTTTTAACTTAACTTTCCATTTCGATGTGGAATTTTAAATATAAATGGAAGTTCAGCGTGGAGAAACGACGTCTTTCCATACTGCTGTCTCTCTTTCAACGGAAACCACGTCGTTTTTATTCGTATATCTTCCTGAAAGGACGATGTCTCACTTGCACTTGTCTTCCTCGTGTTCGTCTCTGAATCGCAAATTAGGCGTTCAATCTCTCTCTCTCATCGCAAATTTGGGCTTTGATCTTCTTCAACACTCGTCTTTGAAGCAAATCAAGCGGGATGTGCAGGGTTGAGGCGAGAGGGAGCAGTTCTGCGACTGATCTGGAAGATCCTATGGAAGAAAGTTGGGCTGGTCCGATCTCCGGTGGAGCGCTGGGCTGATCTGGTCGCTAACCTTCAATAGCCGCGGAGGTCGCCGGAGCTGCCGACTACGTTTGACGTTGCAGATCTGGGCAACGGGCGTCGGGAAGAAGTTGAAAGCTTGCTGAAGTGACACCGGCGATGGTCTGAAGCGAGTAGAACAGGAAGCGATGTCGTTTGTCCCGATTCCTTCGACTTGCGACTTTGTTTAGTATCTCAAATGATAACTTCTGCTTGTCGCTGGCACGCCACGTCAAATGGTTCAATTTTTTTTTTCAATGCCACGTTAGTTTTCTAGTGAGACAAATCACCGACAATACTTAAGATCGATTTTTTAAATTTATGATGTTTAAGTGAAAAAAAAAATTATAATATTAAAGTGAGTATGGAAAAAAGTTATGACACTACGCTTGTTCTTATCCCCATTTCTTTTTAAAAAAAATTATCACTCTTATTTGAGTTCACTTACTATTTACCAAAAGTTTATTTTTTGAACTTAACAATATTTTAAAATTAATAATTTTTATAAAAAATTACCAACTTTTATTTGAGTCCACTAACTAATATTTATTTGATTGTTTTGCGATTACCAATTATTTACCTACTTTTATTTGATAAAGCTACCAACGTTTATTTGATTTAGGTCCATTACTAGCTTTTCATAGGTTAGCTTTACTGAATCTTATTTGGATGAGTTACCAACATTTATTTGATTGTTTTGAAATTACCAAAGGTGAATGATTTTAAGATTTCATCTAAGTTCTATATGAAAAGTAGAACCTACTCATTAGAACAAGTTTATCATTTTTTTGTAATTTGGAACGTACCATGCATACCCTAAAATCTGGAATTTATCCTATTAGAGGTTCTAAGATTGGTTTTAGGGTTTGCCTAAATTCCACATATATTATTAATTGAATGATTACAATAAATTAAAGTTTTAATGACCACATTTTGTTGCTATAATTGACTGATCATAAAGAGATATGGAAAATATGAATATTAATAAAATAAAAGTCTTAATAATAAAATGGAAGCTAAGATAAGTGCTTTTAGATTAGATATTTATCATCGAATGGCATTAAATATCGCAAGATCGTGTAAAGATGTGAACAAAAAAAAAATATTAAAACTTATTCCAAGTTCTAAGTTATATCCAGGTTTTGGGTTTTTAATTAGAGGAACCTAGAAGCTAAAACTTACATGTTAAAATAGATTTCTTTGTTTTTGAAATCCAAAACCTACCCTACATACATTGTAATTGAAACTTACAAGTTCCCTCTAGTTTGATTCTCAAGTTCTAGGTTTTACCATGGAACCATGTTCACCCCAAGAAATTACCGATGGTCATATTGAAAGTTATTTGCGGAGTTTACTAATGGGTTCAATTTACTAAATTCTTACAAGAAATTACCAACTCTTATTTAAAACCTTTTATTAATGTTTATTTGATTCCTTGAAATTATTAGCACTTCCAACACTTTACCAACATTTTTTTTTTGTTAAAATTTTCAATTTTAGTTACTCTTATAAGAAAATACCACCTTTGAGTCACTACCGATGTTTATTCAATTATTTCGATTATCAACTATTCAATAATTTACTAATAATCATTTGCCCAGCTTATCAAGTTATTTAATGTACTAACCATTCTAGGAAATTACCAAATATCATTTGAGTCCATGTATCAATATTTATTAGAATATATTACCGGCATGGGAATCTATGTCAATTTTCAAACTTTTCAAACTTTCAATTAATAAAAATGACATAGATAGTCAATGAATTTTGGCTCAAAGTATAATGTAATTTTAATTTTTTATTTTGTTCAATGTAAAATTTGAATTTTAACCTAACATACAATAATGTCTTTGAAATTTTAATTTGTTCAATGTGAATTTGGACTTTTGATATATTTTTATAGTTATATGAAGATATTCAATATTATATCATGAACTTGAACTAACATGAGGGAAATATTGAACATGCATGCACTAAAAATTTAGAAATCATATTAAATAAATTAGAAATTTATGAATTATAATATTAGTAAGTCAACATTCAAAGATTATTATGTCATTATCCTTGTGCATTCGTGCCCAATCCATGCATAGTAGTTGTGATAAAAAGGTTGGCCACCACTCGCGGCCTTGGTCCCCCCCACCTTGAAGAATAAACAAGCAGCATTTTCGCAAACACTTGGGGAGGCTCGCTCGCTCGCTCGCTCGATTCTTATCGCGCATGACAAGGCGGACGCGCACGCAGACAACGAAGGCGCGCGCGCGAACTCTCTTTCGCTTCTCTCCATCGCACGTTCCCCTTCCTCCCCCGATCTATCCACTCCCTCCTCCTCCGCAACCCGACACGAGTCGGAGTCGGAAGCACCGAATCCGCACCCCCTTTTTACCTTTCGCCCTTTCCGCCTGGGCTCGTTCCGCGCGCGTATATAGAAACGGCGGGGCGGGGGCGGGAGGAGGAGGCGGGAGAGGCTTATCCAGAACGCGGTGGGCGCGCGCGCGGGGGGGTGGTTCGTTTCCGCAATGGGGACGGGGTCGTCGAGGGGCGCGGACGGCGGGTCGCACGGGGGCGAGGAGCGGGAGGACCAGCAGCTCTACGTCTCGCTCAAGATGGAGAGGTACAAGCTCAAGGGCGAGCTCATCCCCCACGTCTACGGCTCCGTCCCTCTCGTCGGCTCCTGGGATTCTTCCAAAGCTGTAACGTTCTCGCTTCGTCCCCCACTTCTCCCTCGGCTTTTCCCTCCTCCTCCTTTTTCTCTTCTTTTTCTTGATTTGGTATTGCGATTGATTGCTGGAGCGCGGAGTGGCGCGAGCATTTCTCTGTTTTTCATGGGTTTTGCTTTTTTCTTTGTTTGGGATAATCTCCAGCTGAAGATGGAGCGTGAATCGACTTCAACTTGGGAGCTGAGTTTCGTGGTTCCTCCCAATCACGGTATCTTCTTATATTTATGTTCTGGAGTAAAGAAACTGAGAGTGCGGTTTATTTTTCTATTGCACAATGCTAGTTGCGCCGGCTTTTGGTTTGGCGACACCTTCTTTTGAACATAACAAAGGCTCATAAATAGGAAAAGGTGTCTCGGTTCAAAGTCAGTCAGCATCTGGACTAGTTGGTTTTAGTTCTCAGCGCTTCTTTTCCTGAAATGGGAAGTTTGACTACTTTTTAAAATTGTGATTTTAAGTTGTAAAGGGGCTAACTTTGTCAGCTTAGGTGCTTACAGAGGAGAGCATTGATTTTCACATTTCCTATTATGATTTTTGCATTTCATCCTAATAATAGAGACCCTGGATTTCAAGTTCCTTTTGAAGCCAAAAGACAGCAGTGGTGGGCCTGTTATAGTTGAGGAAGGTCCAAACCGGCTCCTCACTGGGGGTCATTTACAAGGGGACATGAGGCTTGCGATTTTCAGGCTTAGTGCTGATGAGGTTCTTGAATACCCCGTTTTCATTAAAGCCGATAGGGTATCTCCATTTGACCTTGCTGCCAGTTGGAGAGCCTATCAGGAGAATCTCCAGCCTTCAACTGTTCGTGGGATCCCGGATGTTAGTATTAACTCAGTGCCTGAGATGGGTATCGAGGTATGCACGCCTCGAACTATATTTCACTGATTTTTGACAACATAACTTGACCTTTCTTATCGCCTATCTGGATTACCTGTGAATTAATTACATCAAGATGGGATGACATGTGGATATTTGTTCCATATTCCTAGATAGTCATCTGATAATACCTTCATCTGATTCTGTTCACATGAAATTTTGCTAGCCTGCATATCACGATGGGTGATTAAATTTGGAAATTGCTAAATTATTGAACTGCACACCTTTGTTTTGGATGCGTTGTTGGTAGCTGCATGAGAGGGTAATCTATGATAGAAATGTTATTATATGTAATTATCCTCATGTCTATGCTTTTATCTATGATGGTTGAAAACCTAATGATAGGATCACTGATCTCTTGTCCTGTCATAATACCTAGCAGTATCCAACTAGTTTTGGGGTGTTGTTGTCCTCAAGATTTGCCACAATGGGGGATATTTCCACCTTGTGAAAAAACACATTAGGGTAGATTTTCAACTGTGCTAGTTTTGATTCTTGTTGGAATCATCTAAGTTTATCTTTTCTCTGCTCTTTATTTTTTTTCTCCAGAATGGATCTGCAGTTAGTTTGGAGCTTGATCTTGAACATTATGTTATCCCAGCTCCATCAACTTCCACACACTCTGGTTTGGTTTATGCTGCCAACATGACAGAGACTCCAAGATCTCTAACCCGTTCTGGTGTTTTTTCTAATTCTGATGGTTCAGTCAATCCTTCACATTCCATCAAGGATAGTGGTGTTTCTGTTGATCGGCCTGCACCTATAAAGGTTCATCTCCTGACTTATCTTGTGTCCTCATGGCTGGAAACTTGTTACTCCTTCAATGTATAATTTGACTCCTTGTCTTAATTGTATCAAACTATTTGATCTACCACTGTGATAATTATATGTTTATCGAGCGTATGTTGGCAACGTTAGTTCTCATTGTGTTTGCCGCAAATCGATTTGCATGAGCACGGATCAATTAGTTGGCTGTACTTTTTGACATCACAATGAACCCATGTGCAGTTACTCTGTCTGTGTAGTGACTGCTTTAGTAGAATTGCACTCGTAAAACTCCTGCTCCTTTAGTTCTTATTTTCTACTTTGATTTTGCTAGGAGATGGAGATAGTTGTCCCAGATCCAGCTAAGGTGTATTCTGGTTCTGGCATGGTTGAATCAAAGTCCGTTGGAACTTTTTCTCCTTTCCAAAAGCAGGATAGTCATCGGGGACTCTTTGTAGATCGAGGAGTTGGATCTCCCAGATTAGTCAAATCAGCAAGTTCAACTACCTTCAGTTTTGATCTTAAATTGAATACAGAGACCAAGGTTTTTTCAGATTGATATCTTGATTATCATATCATGAGTTCTTTTCTGGTGGAATTTCTCAAGTTTGTCTCCTATCATTTAGAATCCAATGCCGGCAGCTGCTGGAGCTGTGGCTGCTGCAGCCGTAGCTGATCAGATGCTTGGGCCAAAGGAAGATAGACATTTAGCAATTGTCCTGGTAATTTCTTTTGAAAAGAATTAGTTACATCACTGATTGATGTGATTGCACCATCCACATGTTTATATACTTGGTGGGGATAATGGCTGAATGCTGTGTTTTTTGGTTTCCCTGATAGACTCTAAAATGGCTTCAAACCACTCATCTAATTACAGTCCTTTTAATTTGTGTCTTCTACTTAGTACTGGTTTTGAATTTTATATATGGGAGAGATATGGTTTGCCCCTAAAGTTTTATGTCAGATTCACGTTGCCCTCTTGAGATTAAATGTTTGTCAGTTTGTCACCTTGAGTTTATATTACTGCTTCACTTTGCCTCATTATTCTAATTACGGTTGCTTTTTCAATCAGAGGTTTATTGTCTCCTCATGTGACTCATTTTTTATTTTCATAGATATGCATTTTTACCAAAACTCACCAGTTCGGCCAAAAGTAATCTTCATAAGTTGTAGAAGATTCTTTCTACTTTGCAAATTCTCTGTGAAGCAGCATGGAAGCTTTTTGATGGAAAGGAATCTTATGAGTTCTTAATTCTTCAGGTTGGCTTGCCTGCTCGAGGTAAGACTTTTACTGCAGCAAAACTTACTCGATATCTTCGTTGGTTGGGCCATGATACCAAGCACTTCAATGTTGGAAAGGTATAACTTACTGTTACAACTGTTTATTTAATGGTCCCAGTTCTCTAACTTTCATGAATTACTCCTTTTATTGTCATTTTCACAGTATCGGCGCCTCAAGCATGGAGTTAATCAAGTAAGCTTCGATTTATTGTGCATGTTTGCTTTAGTCTTGGTCTTATTCAATGATGATTCTTCCTATTACTCTGCAAATTGCTTTTGCTGCTGACAATGAGCTGAATAAACATATGCAATAGGTTATCTGATCCCTCTTTGCCTATATATCTTCTTTAGTTTGTGGCTCGTCATATGCTCAGTTTAGATGTCAGGTAGCAGTTTATGCCCTTTAACTTAATAGTGTTTGGTGGGATATGGCACTCAGAAGGTCTTTCTTATAATTTGCATTCTGTATAACTAGTTACTTCAGAAGCTGGTCCTGTTGATCAGATTGAAATTTTTCTGGTCATGTTGTGCATCGGGGGTCTAACAGCTTGATTGTATTATATGTTTCTTCCTGCAGTCTGCAGATTTCTTTCGAGGTGACAATGAAGAAGGTGTAGAGGCACGCAATGAGGTGATTGTCTGCACTAGAATTGTATTTGACAAGTAATTAGTAATTTGCTGTTCCAGACATTGTTGAACAATTTGAGGTAATGATGCCTTGTCCCAAGTTGAGTTTTAGTAGTTGAAAAGCTCTAAGCATGGTCACATCAGCCTTGAATGTGCAACCTGCACTATCCACTGCCACTGGACTTGTTTGGGTTCTGTGATAGTGGGACAGTGCAGTTTGCAGAGTCACCTGCTCGGTCACTACTTAGGCGCTTGTGGTTAATGCAGCACATGAATTGTTTATGACCTTTAGTTCAAAGAAGCTGACTCCCTAGTGGATTCTATTCGGTATCGGTGCTCCTTATAACAATTTAGTTTAAAAATCAAGAACTCATGTTCTCTTTTCATGTCCAAAAACTTGCTGTGGTGGCAGATAAACCTCCACCGGTAGTAGCAAAGTGGTAAATAATGTCATGCATCCTCATACTTGAGAGTCAATGGAAAAGGAAAAGCAGGCGGGGGAAGCAATAAAAGAAGATTAAATTGCTGTGAGTTGACACCATTGACTGTGTGGAGCCAATTACCATTTAACACTAACGAATGTGTGTTGCAGTAAATATCAAATTCCGTCTTTGAATTTGAAAAACTGTGAATTCTAACCAGTGACCTGGTGTAACTGCTGTGTGAATACTTATTCTTGGTTATAAACAACCGTTGCCCAATGTGAAGCTGTATGGTTTGAATTGATCTATAAGGATGCAGGGAGTGAAGATGTTCCTTTTCCTTTTCTCTTCTTTGTCTTCCATCATGCTGACTTTGTTGTTCTAACTTATGGGAGACATCTATTGTGAAACTAGATCTTGGAGGCCAGTAATGTCAACAAATTTTCTTACTTTCTGTCCTGATACACGTACTAGGTGGCAACCTTGGCAATGGAAGATATGATATCATGGATGCAGGAAGGAGGTCAGGTCAGTCCATCTGGATCAGATCTTGCAGAACCCACTTTGATTTATTCTTCTTCTTTTGTATCTTCTTCCTGATTTTGCCATTTGTTATTTAATCTCAGGTAGGGATATTTGATGCAACAAACAGTACCAGGAGAAGGAGAAATTTGCTGATGAAAATGGCTGAAGGCAACTGCAAGGTACAAGGCCCATATTCTGGCAGATACATTAGAATTTTCCACTATGTAAATTTGTACAGTGAATGAATCTTGTTCACCGGAAGAGGACAATATTGATGTTAGGTGCCCAGAATTTGCACTTTGATATAAATGACCATCATAAGTTTACAAATCTAATGCGTGCCTCCATTAAAAATGGGATGCCAGACTTGACTAACAAAATTCACTTTTATGTCACTAAGAAGAGAGGATAAAGAGGCTAAACTTGATCTATCTTTCTGGCTTAGCCGAAGCTGTTTAGCTCTGAATCATAGCTTATCCTCATCCTAATACTTAGATCATGGTTAAGCAACCCCATGAGTGGGAGATATAGGATTCCAACTGTGGGCTTTGAAGACCCAATTGAATTCATCCATCCCCAAGTCAAACTGGTGCTTGCTGTTGCACCAGGGGGCTTTTATCCTTTGATAAAAAAGAGGGGAATTGATACTTTTATAACCGTTTTTTCACTCCTTGGGCTTTTCTAATTTTGATAAATCTACCCAAAATCAGTTGGCAATGTGGAGCAATTGGGCATAAATTGACATCGACATCCTGCCGGGTTGATGGCTTAAGACCTTTGGTCTCTAAATCCTGGAAAAGCAGAAGGCCGGCTGGTCGTTTGCCCTTAGATTTCCTCCTTGTCAATTTCAACCCTCTGCCAAAGATTGGCTGTGTTGATGTCGATACACCAACTCCAACAAGAGTTGGCCCTTTTCTAGGAGCAGCTTCTAGAAAAGAAGAGTAAAATGGATTACACAAAAAAAAAAAAAAAAAACTATTTGTATTTATTAGAGACAGACCTTCTATTAGTGATTTATGCCTGGTGTCCATATGGGTTCTGGAGTTAGGTTGGTTCTTAGGTGGGAGACTCGACAGATTGGGATGCATAATCTTCCCATGAGATGATGTGAACCAACTTTTTTACTTGCTGCATCATTATTATTGTGTTTCCATTTTTGAATCTCTCTCTCAAAATGCTTGAGTTTATATACAGATTCAGATCCTTGAAGAAAGACTTCAAACAAGGATCAGTGACTTACAGACTTCTCTCCCTTTAAAAAGAAGGGGGTGAGAAGAAACAAATGGTTTTTATACTGTATTGGTACAAGGGTACTTGGCTTCTAGTACAGTGATGACGTTATTAGAAACATATACTTATGAGTTTTTTTTGCTTGTTCATTCAGTTTGAATGTACTTGCCATGATGTTGTTAAAGACTGATCTGATCGCTAATTTTTTTTGTCTCATTACTTCTTTCTGGCAGATTATTTTTCTGGAAACAATATGCAATGACCAGAGCATTATTGAACGAAATATACGTCTTAAAATTCAACAGAGTCCTGACTATTCTGAAGAGTATGTATGCTTTCTGGAGCTACTGCCATTTCAAAAGTAAAAGAACTTCTGGACTTACCACTGGCATCCTTTTGCAGACCAGATTATGAAACCGGACTACGTGACTTCAAAAATCGATTAGCCAATTATGAAAAAGTAGCTTCTCTATTGTCTAGCAGTTGCTACTGGTCAGATTCGTTATGATGAATTTATGATGATTAATGATGTGTGGTGATGCAAATATCACCAGGTTTATGAACCAGTGGAGGAGGGATCTTATATCAAGATGATTGACATGGTTGGTGGGCATGGTGGAATAATACAAGTGAGATAGTCACTCTCCATTCTTCTGAAATTCAAAGATGCAGTTAGTTACAAGTTTATTTTAGTCTAATATGTCGGTGCTTCTGTTTTATCCATGTCGTGGCTTGGTTGCTTATCCTGTGATTGGAAGTAGACAAATGCTTAGATAGATGGCTTTTTCTGTGTGGTTTTTCTGATACATGGTTGAGCACTGGCAATTCAAACAAGCAAGTTATACAGGCAGAGATCACCAATAGGTGGTTTTATATTTCCAAAAATGAGAAACCTTGATAGTTTCTTGAGCTTGGAAATGGAACGCATTCTTACATACCATCAAAAATGTTTCTAATATCATCACGGATATTTGAAGATCGATCCTCTAATGTCGATGCTCTTGGCTAATTCTAGTGGATGGGTTTGGCTGGCTGGCTGGCTGGATGCTTGTTAAGTTGTACCTCTGACAACTATAATTAGCTTTTTGTCAAGTGATTTTGTTGGGTTTCTTCTTTTTATTTTTATTTTATTTTTTCCTTGGGTGGGGGTGGTTGTTTGAGCGGAGAAGGGGAACAGCTGGTTGCAGCTGCTGCTGGAAGTGAAGAGGCACATATATCTATCTGCAGTATGTGTGTGGGACCATATTATTAGCTCCTGTTGTTTGTTTGTAAAAATCAATTACTCCTTTAGCAGATTCAAAATTGTTGGTTTACATGGAATCATAGTTAGGTAATCTTGCAGAAAAGCCATTTGTTCTGTGGTTATGATCATTTTGACTTGGGTAATTGAAAGTATGTTTGTCCTTGACTCAGGTGAACAATATCAGTGGCTATCTGCCTGGACGGATTGTTTTCTTCTTGGTATGTACTCGTATGACGTCTGTGCTGCTTTTGTTTCTGCCTCTTCACAACATATCATGCCAGCAAGTGGTTGGTTTTGTGGTTGCTATAGTTCTCATCATAGAGTATCTACACACATTGTTTGAAGTTTGAAGAGCAAAAGTAGATTAATAATGTGACTATTTTATTCGTGTCTGGGATAATTGTTTGCTGTCTGAAACTTATTTTGAGACTGATTGTATAAGTGGAATTCCAGCATCAAAAACCAAGATCATTTGATCCTGCATTCGCCCCCAAGTTTCTGGGGCCTCTCTTTTTTCAAGGAACTGTGCTCTATATGCACATTGATGATTAAGCAATGTACATCAGTGTGAAGATATGTAAGCAATTCTTCATGTTGAGTATTCCTGCTTAACATCATAGCATCTTACAGTTAAAAATAAAGAAATTATGTTATACTGATATCTGTGCATCTCTTTGTCCCCACTAGTGTCTTTCTTAGAGGATGGTTGTGCTGATGAGAAAGTTCTTAAATTGATATTGCAGGTCAATACACATCTCACGCCCCGCCCTATCCTACTAACCAGGCATGGGGAGAGTTTGGATAATGTGAGAGGCAGAATAGGTGGTGATACTGTCATAAGGTATGTTTTGCTAGTGATCATGACAGTTCATTTTGGTCTAATTCTGGATGAAGTTATTTTGTTACTTCCAGAAGGTTGAAGCAGGTAGGAGATATATGGTTTGCGTTTTTGTTAGCCTGTCATGGACCTTTTCTTGTCACTTGTCATTCATCCTGACTGAATGATCTGTGTTCTTCACTTTTATTCTGCTTGGGAAAGCCTTTTAAGAACGGAAGAACTAGTTCTTATAATGTTGTCTAATGTGACTGAGAAACAACAGTAATGCCAATAACTTTATCTGCTTATATGCATTAATTCTCATGGCAACACATATGCTGTTCTAGTTCCACAATCTTTTATAAAGATGAGATCCCTTGCACCATTTTTAACTTCTGGTCACAATCCATTGCCAAATAAGGCATGGCCCTAGAGATTCCAGCCAAAAGCAGAAGGAAAATACCAGATTTCATCTACCACTTTGGTGGATAAGCAGACCAGCATGGCAGGGACCATGGCTTAGATGATTGCTTGATCAAAATCATAGTATGAGATGCACTCCAAATAATTAATGATACCTTAATGGGTGCTTTGACATTGCATTGTTATTTCCAAGAATGTCATTGCTGTCATCACTCTTAAGAAAATGATTCTGTTTAGATGCTGCTTGCATTGTTGTAATGGTGAGTCAATAAACCACTTGCTAGAATATCTTGTTTGTGTCTGGCCGATTACTTTTGTCGTACCATAAGTGTCAGTATCATCTGAGTCATTTGTGGGTTTTGTCCCATGATGAAGTCCATACTACATTGCTCTGTTACCTTTATCTTTTAGCATGCGATTGCTGATGATTAATTGATCATTTGGTTACACTTTTCAAAGCATAATACTTCTAGTTTATGTGGCAGTGACACTGGGGAACTCTATGCAAAGAAACTTGCTAACTTCGTCGAGAAGCGACTGAAGTCTGAAAGAGCAGCTTCCGTAAGCTTCAGTGACATCCATAATAAGTGTTCCGTCTTGCACAATCTATATCAATCTAAATTTTTAGGTTAAACATTTGATCTCCCCAAAGAATCTAAATGATGATGGATGCACATCATCATTGAATTCCTTTATTTGGTCTAAAAGGAAAAGTTAGCTTGCGAATGAGGTCTCATGTAAATTTGTTTGGCACCAAAACTGATGGGCACTGCCAATCCTGTCACTGGCTAACATTGGCTTTCCTCTATCCTTTGTTCATACTTCGGTGAATAGAGTCAAATTACTAACTTGGTTGTACTTTAAAAGAAGTTCAATATTTCAAGGTCATCCTTTAATTTGTATACCTTTTTGGGGTGTATATGTTGGTTGCTTATGTGATCTTATTCTATACTCTTTGGACCAGATATGGACAAGCACTTTGCAGAGAACAATCCTGACTGCTAGTCCAATTGTTGGGTTCCCCAAGGTTTGTGAATTTTTGTGCTCAGTCCGCTATGCTTTCTTCATTCTTTGTCAAGGTTTCTGATTACTGATGGAAGTTCTCTGCTACTGCAGATACAGTGGCGTGCGCTAGACGAAATAAATGCTGGAGTATGTGATGGGATGACATATGAAGAGATAAAGAAAAATATGCCTGAGGAATATGAGTATGTTGCATTTTCATATTCCCGCTCATGTACTTCATTCTCTTTTCTTGTTGGTGGAATCCTTCACGAGACGATATACATAATACAGAATCTTATGTCCTCTTGCTACAATACAGGGCACGTAAGAAAGACAAGCTGAGATATAGATATCCCCGCGGAGAATCTTATCTGGATGTTATACAAAGGTCTACAGTCTATGAACTTGCCTAATCATGGAATCATTGAATATTTGAAGTTATATTGGGTCTTCGATGCATCATCTGGGCACAAAAGTAACTCTTTCCTCTTGCGGATACAAATAATTTTTGCAGGCTAGAGCCAGTGATCATTGAGCTTGAAAGACAGAGAGGACCCGTTGTAGTCATCTCTCATCAGGTTATACTTTATGTCGCTGAAGTTGAGATTTCTTGCTTGCCAAGTGGTGTTCAGAAGATAATTCATTGCTTTATTTGCAGGCTGTGTTGAGGGCATTGTATGCTTATTTTGCTGACAGGCCTCTGCAAGAAATCCCACATATTGAGGTAATGCTCATTTTCTTGGAAGCTAATTCCACCTTTGGTGGCATGCCAACAATTTGGGACGCGACATGTGTTCTAATGCAGGGATCGATACGTGATGGTTTCTTAAAATGAAAGGAATTATGCATCTGTATGGTTAATTGCCAAAACTATTCCAAGAGAGACTTTGCTAAATTCTCTTGCGATTCAGTTCAAAATAGATTTTTGGTAAAGGTGGGAAGTGTAACATCAATTGAAGCAGTTGGTTTATGCTCATGGACTTTTTGGTGGATCTTTTGGTAATTGGTTTTGGTATTTAATTGAATCAGTAAATTCTTAGCTTAGGCCACGTAAAGCGTTTATTTCAGTAAATTCTTTGCTTAGGCCACGTAAAGTGTTCATTTCATTGTATTGTTCGCACAACTCCTCAGTAATAGCATCGTCGATTCTTTCTTCAGGTGCCGCTCCACACAATTATAGAGATACAAATGGGAGTCTCTGGGGTCCAGGAGAAGAGATACAAGCTGATGGACTAGTTAGGTCAGGTCACTTGTTCTTTTTGGCTAGTTTCTGTAACCACGATGATACTGAGGAAATTTTTCATTTCCAATTATTCTCGAGCCGATTCATCAACAAGATGTAACTCTTGCATAAGTGCATTGTTAAGAATTGAAATCAATGCCTTTAATGTACAAGCAATGAATTACGTGTAACCCTGGATGCAAATCCATCACGGGTGATTTCACATTGAACAAATTGAATAAGATCAGCTATTGCCTTTGCGAAATCCATTCAAATTCAACACTCTTTTAAACTTCATCCAGGCCAATTGAATTTCTCGATCGCTCGAGGAGATTTATGTACCCACCCTTGTGGACCGAATGGTGTGTTGTCGCGTCATGGCATGGAGTGCTGTTGCGACATGGAGTGCCGTGGCTGCAACTCTACTGGGTTAAAATGCCGCTTGTTATCTTCGCCTGTGTTTAAACTCACAAGCATGCATGATGAGATGATCCTTTGATGTTCAGTAAGAAAAAAGTGCCATGGTATCTGTCTGCAGAGAGGGGGGAGGGGGGGGAATCACAACCGAGTGGGAGAGGCGAGGCAGGCAGAGAGACAAAAAAAAGACAGGACTCTATTAGGGGAAGTGCCCCTGATCCGATTCCTGAAAGCCTGAAATGGTCAGCTCAAGAGATGGGGTGATCACGAGATCTCCACTCCACCAGTCCTACAAGATCACATCGTGTCGCATGGCATACAAAGTTTTTCAAAGCCTGAAGGCACACAGCGCAAGGCGTGGTAAGCCCTGCTGTCGAGGAGTCAGAAGAAAAGGTGAAACGGACGAAAAGTCTTTTAGGTCTCTGGCTAAGATTCACATGGGACCCCTGAAGTGAAAAGAAAGCTTGACTCCCCTGAGCTTTTTGGGTTGCTTGCCGCTCTTGCCATGGCATATTCTCGCCCTCCTTGACCACGCTCACGAGGCGATTTTTACTACGGTTTGAAATTGCAAATGTAGTTTACTCCAAAGATTTGAATTTCGAGAACTTCTAGATTCGCATTTTCATCGATTGGAAGTCATGTGGACAATTTAAATGGAGATTTATTTGAATCTCATGTTTTATGTGGTTGGCATGTGCAACAAAAATTTGCTCTGACCAGATTTCATTCAACCTTACAGAATAAAACACTTGCTGCATCCATCCAACCCCGCCCTTACCTTCAACTATCGATCGAAAACCGAGCTTCAAGCGTGCTTCGAGGCTGGGAACATGCGTGTAGCACGTGTCGTCGGATCCGGAAGACTTGCACACCTAAAGTCCAATAATAGATATTATGCCGTGCTATCACGTTCCCATCGACTTACCTACAACAATTGGTAAGATTAAAAAACACGACCGTCCAATCCTTAATGACACGAACTTTGCATAAAGGTCAGAATTGCTGAATCAGAGGATGAACTCAGAGACGATGCACCCTAATTATAATATGGATGGGGTTCGAGTGTTCTTTTCGGCCTCGGGATCCTTTACCTGCAACACCACCAAAACATTAAACAAAGCCGCGTGCCTCCTTGTTTTCTTGCCGTCGCCTTCACGCCCTTATTTTCCTCCCTTTCTCGGGCGTCTTGGACGATGGAGTCTCTCTTTTGACTTCTCAAGTCCGCACAATCATGCAACCCATCAAATCTCGAGCCTCCCTTTGCCGCCGATTGCACCGTTTCCGGTTCCCCAGATGGCATAGCATGACCCAAATAATAACATCTCAATTGCGGGCTACGTTCTTTAAGAATTGAGCGTATCTTCAATGGCGATATCGTTTGTCATCCGTAGTAGTTGCATAATCAATGTATCAAGCCCTTCTCTGGTGCAAACGCCCGTCGATGTCGATATAGTGACAAACCAGATTCATTTGTCGTCAATGTCATTGCGAAGTGCTAGAAGTGCACTTAGTTCGGTATTGCGAAATCGACTAACAAAACTGTCGGAATAGGATATCTTTATATAAGAATTGAAGTCAATCGTATCGCTTCATTACATAAATTGATTTGGTGAATGGGGTTCGGATGTCCTCGGTAATTCTCGAAGTTGATTTCGAGGGTTAGAAAGAGGTCCAACGGGCAAGGCGACACCAACTTCATTTTCACGTATATGTTCTCTCTCTCTCTCTCTCTCTCTACCCTAGTCAATAGTATTCGTGGAAGATTCCAACGCTGTCTCCTTTTTAGTCCTCCTCCTCTTCAGTCATCGTTCATCTCTCTCTCTCTAGCTGAAGAGCATGGTAAGCCTATCGAGCCCATCCCCACCAGACGCGCCGGCGACGGCGAGCCGGAGCCCGAGCCGGAGCCACCTCATGGACACCATCTTCTCCTACGACGGCAACGTCATGCTCGCCGCCATCGTCTGCCTCCTCCTCGTCATCCTCTTCGTCCTCCTCCTCCACTTCTACGCCCGTTGCTTCCTCTCTTCCTCGTCCTCCTTCCCCCGCCGCCCCCGCCGTCGCCTCCGCCCTCCTCCTTCCTCAGCCGCCCTCGCCGCTCGCCTCCAGACGCTCGCCCGCGACGCCGCCCTCCTCTCGCCGTCCCGGGGCCTCGACCCCTCCACCATCTCGTCCATCCCTCTCTTCGTCGCGGGGCCCGAGGGCGGGGAAAAGGACGAGGAATGCGTCGTCTGCCTGGGCGGCTTCGAGGAGAACGACGTCGGCCGGAGGCTGCCGGGATGCGGGCACGGCTTCCACGTGGACTGCATCGACACGTGGCTCCGCTCCCGCGCGAGCTGCCCCATCTGCCGAGAGCCCGTCGTCGCCGACGCTCGCAAGGAGACGGAGAACAAGAACAAGCTCGCGGTGGTAGCAGGCGATGCCGATCCGGCCGGCGCCGCGCAAGAGAGCAGGGACGCAACGATTCAAGAAGAGACGGGCTCGGGTCCGACGGAGGTTGCCATCGACATTGCCCACGACGGCGGCGGCGGCGACGACGACGACGACGCGGGCAGCCCGTCGTCGTCGTCGTCGTCGACTACCCGGATTGAGCAATCGGCGGCGACGACCCTCGGGGATTCGCTGAAGAGAATGCTGAGCAGGAACAGAGCAGAACACAAGATTCATCCGTCATCAGCATCGTCCAACGAAAGGGAATCAAACGCTTCATGTTAACGTCTCATTCAGAAAAAAAAAGATGTCACGATTCCACCGATCCGATCACGCTTTCTTGCTCGACTCCTCTCGAGGCCGGATCCGACTGTCGTTACATGTTCGTTCGGGTTTGACTTGGTAGTCCGTGGAAAGCCGAGGTTTAGGAGAGAGGTTAGGTGAGTTTCTTGAATTAATTTCGAAGAGGAATCCGAAAAACCCACGACCCGGAAAAGGCCAAGGAATCATGAAGTCATACGTTAGGAGTGTAATCATTTCTCGATTTCGAGTAAATCAAAGGTGCGGTTGAACGGAAGCACCGTATACGATTCGCTTTTTGCATGTATTTGGGCGACGAAAGTCAATTTTGTCTCTATCAATGGCGGCCGCTGTTGGTACGACTCTCATGTGCTAGCCTGGTTCTTGAGAAGGACAAGAGCGCCCTGACGAAATTTTGTACATCTTTTTTATTGCTTTTCTTCGAGTCTTTTGGGGCGTAATTCCAGGCTTTGGGGTCAATGTTTTGCTGACGGTCAGAGGGAAAAAGGGCAGGTCTGGTGGGGGGACGGAGATAATTGCCTCCATCTCCCATTTATTCCTCCCTGCTACGCCTCATTCAATGCATTATCTTGCGGTACATGACTGTTCTCGTCAGACTTTCGGGCCGACTTAGGCCTTCCCTAAGACAAATGCGCCCTTGCTTCTTCTCCTGATGGAGTTTCGTCTTTTCTGGGGGTCAAAGATTAGGGGGAATTTACCAACAGGTTGGAGTGAATGGTGGGGTTGCATTTGAAGGTCTTTTTAGCCAAATGCCGATTGGCTCGGGGGTTCGAACGCTTATGACCAGTTGACCACTCGACACTCGCGTGATCGATCGAACAAACCGTGGTTTGATGAGCTTCTAGGTGGACTTTGTCGGTCCGACGATTGCTCTACTTTGAAAGCAGCGGTGTGATTTCTTTGAGTGCGATAATTCACCTAAAATATGACGTGTATTTGGGACGAGCAAACCAAATGTTGGATAAAAGAAACGTCGTCGTACATTTTATATCTTTTTGGGGGTACTGAGGAAATTGGCAACCCATTAATCACCATCGACTATGGCATTCCCTGTCCCAACCGTATCGAGCAATCATGAAGTCATACACCGTGACGCCTGGAGTGACAACAATGATGGAGGTGAGCAGACCAGATCGAATTGAGTCATAGTTTTTCTGTAGGTAGTAATGCTTGTCTCAGTTTCCTGGGTGGTGATGTTCTACTAAATATTGGACATTTTACCACAGTGATTGTTTTGGTACCACGGCTTTGTTTATTCCATGAAACTGAATAGTTTAAAAAAATCTTTTAAAAAATAATTGTTAATATTGCTTAGAAAATGAATTAAGGAAAAATATTATCATCTTTCATGAAAAAAATTAGAAAAAATTATTATCGATAATAAAAATATTTTTCATTGACTTATTATTTCAAGTTATCATTTTAGGAAAATATTTTTTCAAATTATTTATTTTCTACAAAAGAAACAAGGCTTTTATATTGCTATTAGTTTTGTGCTTATGTTAGTTTCCAGTTAATTTGGATACCAAACTGCAACATCAACACCATATGGAAATCCAAAAATCTAAAAGGAAAGGTAAAATCAAGGGTTTAATGCGATTTAGAATAAAATTGAACCACCTAACACACTAGGGTTCGGGTCGATTTCAGCAGACCTAATGATTTGGCTTGGTTCGGCAAAAATGCCAAACCATTATTATTACTTACTTTTGTTTCAATTCGGTTCAACCTCGAAACGAACCAGAGTTCACTATGCTCGCCCCTTAATAATGAGGCTAAACAACCCAGCAGTCCATAATCTCTGAAGGAAATGGCCTGAACGCCGTCAAACTGCAATGGCAGTGAGTGCCGCCGGCCGACGCCATCACAATTCGACCAAAAAAAAAAAAAAAACGGAGTAACCGGGGAACGAAGGGCACCCTTCTGATGGGTCAGCCGCGATGGACCCCTGACGTGGGGCGGCGAAAAGCTCTACTAGTTTAATGCCGCCCTCCTGCTTTCCACGGCTGGTTGGGGTGGGGTGGGGGTGGGGGTGGGGGAGGACTTCCAAGTGATCGAAATGCGGACAAAAAATCACGTGGCGGGCAAATAATAGTTTCAGGTCAGCACCATCTTCTATGCTCACCGTCTTAGAGAGAGAGAGAGAGAGAGAGAGAGAGAGAGGCTTCACTTCAGTTGACGGCAGAGCTCGGATTGGACCGACGGAAGCTCCGTCGACAATGACTTCCCCCAAAAAGAGAGAGGGAGAAAAAGAAAGAGAGATGAAAGGGTGGTCCCGGCGGGGCTCGAACCCGCGACCTTCGGCTCATAAGACCAACGCTCTAACCAACTGAGCTACGGGACCATTTGTGACTGCGTTTGCATATTTATTAATCCATAATTGTTCTTGATCTCGCTCTCTCGGATCATAGAACACCGTACTTTGGTCAAGAGTCCATTCCAGTTCCAGCTTCTTCCTCTTTGATTCATGAACGGCATGGGAATGCCTACCCAGCGAGGCGCGGTACGGTTTGCACAGCCACCTCTCCAGTAGGTAGCTGAATCCTTTATGTTCATGTCCTATATTATCCGAGACAAAAATATAAAGCTTATCAAGAAGAGCTCGTTTCGACATCCAACTCCCCTTCAAGTACAGAAATAGGGTGCGTGCTCAACCCATCGTGACCTACAAAATGCTTTCTTGCTTGAGAAAAAATCCCAAAAGAAGGAACCACAATTCGAGTTTCAACCATTGCAGTGTTCGAATCAGCCAGGCATGTTGATAAGAAGTTTGATAACCGTGTTGTCATATTGTGTAAGCCACATTATTGGACGAGTCATGTTCATGTTGGATCAATTTGAGGGCATTTATTACATACATTACGTTCAAGTTAGCCATATTCATGTCATATCCTGATCTCGACACGGCACGACATAGATCGTTTGCCTTACTTGCACCACTTCCTGCACTGTCCAGTGACACTATTACTGATGTCCTCGACATTGGAATGCATTTGACCTGAATTGGTAGACTTACTCAGGGCAATAACCGTTTCTTCAAAAACGGCTCGAGAGACATATGATCACGTGTAGTTCATACATGTATAGTCCTGTGGCGCAATGGCTGAGCAAGGGATTAGACTAGGTGAGATATTTGCATAGACATTATTATGAAATTGAAGGAAGAATTTCCATTAGCCACTTCGTCCAGTTTCGCAAAACACCCCCTAAATTTGACAGCCGTGTATTAATTATCTCCGTTTGCTAATCGAACGGTGATGAGAGTGATCCGTCGCGGCACATTTGCATCTCACATGCTTAATTTCAGTCCGATCGAGAGCATTTTTGTCAAAATACAAAAAAGAAATTGCTTAAAAATTAAAATAAGAGAGAGAGAGAGAGAGAGAGAGAGAGAGAGAGAGAGGCAGAGGAGGAGGCGAAGGCTCATGTACATCTGATGTTATTAACGTGATCCCTACCCCATCATTTTTTCTTCTAGTTAGGCCTATTAAATGGATGAGTCGGGTCACGTAAAAAATTATCCGATTCAAATTGACACATTTAACTTGTATAGACAATTATTTTAATAATCCAAACTCGACCTGACCAAAACTTGACCCAACTCATATTACTAATACACATCCATATACATACCAAAACATTTAACCTACTTTAAGCTCTTCATAAGAGTGTGTTACCTAGATAGATTTTTTTTAATCAAATTAGCTAAATAAAATATGTTAGTAAATAAAAGGAAAAACATTAAAAAAAAAACCTAAAGATTGAAATGCACATGAGGAACCAAAAAGCAAACATGTGTGGTGACAAAACATACAAGAAAATTACCCAAATATCGTAAATCTATTGCATTTATGTTAGTTCTAGCTAATATTTTCACGATTTACCAATTTAGCTATTCATGCCAGTTTTGATAGAAAATCGTTAAAGTAGGCGTCAATTGTCTTATGTGACACAATTGGTGTAGGACAGCTTATGCTGGCGTGGATAATTTATATATATATATATATATTATATATTTCCAAATTCTTTTATATCTTTTTTTTTTTTTTTTTTCTTTCTTTCTTTTTCTATTTCTTTTTTTTTTTTTTCTTCCAAGTTTGATGAGAGTTGTCATCAATCTTGTTGGTCACAAGCGAGGGCTCGCTGACCCTTGCCAACTTTGCCAACCACAGGCAAGGGTTGATGCCCTTGCTGGCCATTACGAGGACCATGAGGCCCCTGCTGGCTATGAGGGAGGGTCTGCCTTCGTCTAGATTTAGTGAGGGTCGCAAAGCCTTAACTTAGTAGTTGTTTTGGCAAGGGCCATGACCCTCACCGCATTTCGTGGTAAAAAAAAGAAAATAAGGAAAGAAATAGGAAAAAGAATAAAAAAAAGTTTTAAAAATTCAGAAGATTTTAAAAAATCAAATTATTAAAATTGTCCAGACATATCCAACTCCAGCTGGAGTACTTTGCGCATTATGGAACGGTGAAAAAGTCATCTATTTTTTACATGGGTTTAAAATGAATAAATTCTCAACCTATTTAAGACTTATTAAATTGCTGGGTACTTATTTCTCGGGCCCATTTAAGCCTTTCCTTTAAAACTTAAAGGACAATCCATTTCTGACTTGCACCATCAAACACCTGCCCAGGATTAAAAGAAAAGTGAGAGAGAGAGCTGATAACAGCGACCCTTTCTAAAAAGCAAATGGACTGACTTTGGACCCACAATGACATCCATTGCCCTGACAAACCTTCGAATGTCTGAGCCCGGGTTCGAACCGGGGACCTCTAGTGTGTGAGACTAGCGTGATAACCGACTACACCACCCAGACAGGATGTGGTGACTTTTGCTCAAATTAAACATCATATAATCATGTAGTAATGGGACTGCAAACCAATTGCAAGAGGTGGTCTGAATTCTTACCTTTCCTCTTGTTTTGGCTGGTTGAGGTTCATCTTTTACTTGTTTCTGGATTGCAAGTGATGACGCTGAATTTCAATTGCCATTTTAGATTGTCAAAGCACTAACGATAGTGGGAAGGCGTATGGGGCAGATGATGTATAGAAGGTGTAGTCGGTTATAATGCTAATCTCGCACACTATCTCTTGATGAAGTAAAAATGGGGGCTGATGTGCTTTTGCTTGAAATTCAAAAATCACTTTGTCGTTTTCTTTTTTTGTGGGTTCGAAATAGTCCAATTGCTTATTAAAAAAGTTCGTTGTTACTAGCTCATTTTTTTTTTTTTTTATCAGAAGTAGAGGTGGCAAAATGGGTCTAGAACCCATATTTGATTGTGCAGGTTATAAATAGGTTTCCTTAGTTTAAAAAATAGGCTTAAGGGGGCCATGAACTAAATACCCAAACACTTAATAGGTTTTAAATTTGTTGAGAATTAGCCCATTTTAAACCCATATGAAAAATAGAGAACCTTTTCACCGGTCAATGAGGCGGGTTGATGAAGTTGTACTAATCTTTTCTTATAACTCCACATTAGATGAAGCGGAGAAATTTAATTCAATTTGAAATATTTATCGGAGGGAAAAAAGTAGCGCCAAGTGTGAGTTTACAAACGTGATACTGCGTATGACGCGTTAGGTGGAAAGTCAGGATTGAGATTTTTCAGCCAAATTGAGACCCAACAGCAAAAAAGAAAATAAGACCACAGGGTGGTCACTGGTATAAATAACATCTTAGGGGGGGTCAAATGTGAGAATCCTGAAGCACATGGGGAGGAAATGTAATTTACCAAGAAAACAGAGTAACAGAAGAAGTAGGAAGGAGCGTGCAGCTTTTAAATTGCGACCGAATTGCAACCGACCAACCGCAAGCACTTAAAACCGACAGCACAGATGTCCCCGTCGAGTGTTTTCCCCTTGCTTACTCCTCTGAAAAGTCCCAAGTTTCAACTAACTGTAAGTTCAACCTTCTTCAACTTTCCCCTTTATCCTCCTCACCACATTCCCAAGCCCGCGCGTGCTCGAGGGACGAAGCTTGCCATCTGAGCAAGAGGCACATGGACTAGATGTACTGCAGTGTCTAGATTCAACTCGGGTCATTGTATCTTGTTGATGTAACTAAGTTGTTGCTACCACAGCTTGTGAACAAGAGGAGGAGCATGGCGGTCGTGAAAGACATGTCTAAAGTGGTTCCGCTGGAGGACCCGGCCGGCCGAGAGGGCAGGCTTGAGGCCCAGATGGGAGATCGAGGCGTTTCTCGGGCCCGTGAGGCGGTCGCCAGGGTCAGAGCAGAGGTTGATAAGCTGTCTGAGAAGGTTGGCTTGCATTGTCACTATGTCGGACTGTGCATTTTTGTTGCTTGTTTTTGTTGACTGGATTGATCAAGTAACTGCGACACCTTGGTAGGTGGTGTCATTGGAGACGGATCTTCGCGGTGGACGCCGCGTCGACGACAAGGAATTCGTTGTCTTGACGGAGTTGCTCATGGTGAAGTTGCTTGAATTGGACTCGATCGAGGCTGATGGAGAAGCAAGAGTTGAAAGGCGAATTGAGGTTGGTATTATTGTTTAACCAGACGAAACAAATATGTGACATTAGATTAGATAAGAAACATAAGAATTTTCGGTTGGTGATCCTAGTGCATATAGATTTGGGCATTACATCAATCTAAGAAATGAATACGAAGATGTCTCTACCGAGATACTGGTGTGATGGACGGTAATTTCAAGCTTTTTCCATGATATAAACCATCCAAAACTCGATAAAGACCATGCGAGCAAGAGAAAAAGAAGACGAATTTCCGTTAATGCTTAGCTGAAGTGCAGAAGGAATGATGTCAAAGCTGTGTGTTGATGATTTCGTGTGCACAGGTTTGTCGAGTCCAGAGCATTGTGGGAACACTTGACAGTCTAAAGGCGAGAAACACCGACCCTTTGAGCGGAAGCAAAAATGCTGCAGTGGCCGACACCAAGAGCGAGCAGATCGAGTCACGAATTGGAATCGTAACAGTCCAAGGCAGCTTGCAATCTTCTACAAGAGTCACTCTGGACTGGGAATTGTTTGATTAGGGGAACTGATCAGTCGATATATATCTACGTGCAAAGTGAAAAGAAAATCGAGCAGGCATGCCGAGGATTTGGTTTATGCTTTTGGTCTCCTAAGTCGCATCATCTTATCTTCCTAAGGAGTGGCCGAGTCGCTTCCATTTCATTGTCTCTGTGTTCCGTTCACAAGCAAATCGAAGCATCTTCGTTTTGTTTCAATCTTTGAAATGCAGGGTCTGAAATTATGATGCATTGACAGCTGCAGATATAGAGCACGACTGGTTCTTCGCTCTTGTTCAGTATTATCATAAAAATTCTGACTATAGCCCAATTTCCCAAATGCTTTTATCCTCTTCTACCGATTTGGATGACGCATTAGTCCGCACCTGAATGATCGATAGATTAGCGTGCTGTGCCCGCTTGCTTGCGTTTCATGCATAATTGACGAGCTAAACGAATTTATTTCACCGACATTATCAGTCTACCTTCGAGCCTAGGATCGATTCATTCCAAAAAACAGAATTCCTATAGGTCGGAGACTGAAAATAGGGAATTTTCTGGGCAGAGGGACAGCAATCAGGACACAATGTGGTAGCTAGCAGGTCCTCATTAGTTGTTGAGATGTTGTGCGGTTGCATGAGACCACAGCTGCTGCAGCTTCTAAGGGAAGCACTTGAAAATAAAGGACCATGTCACAAGAACAAAAAACTTAACCACAAAACATAGGAAAATTACTTTTGGCCAAGAGAAGTACATGGAGAATCACTTACCAATTCATGAAAACATACTCACCGTTACTGTTGGGAATAACGGATCCCCGAAAACCGGATTCGACACTAAATCGAATCCCTAAATCAATGCGGAAGATGAAGCCCGGGAAAACACGCATCACCGATCGTAAAGCACCGGATTCGAGCGTACCTTGTTCGCCACAGATTAAACACCAATGCCGAAGAAGAAGAAAAAACCGGCCCCGTTCGATCCGATGGCGTCTTGAAGGGGAGAAAACGGTGCCTTGAACTTACTGTTCTTTTTGGAGGAAGAGAGAACGCGGGGAGAAGACGTACGCTGAATTGTCAAGCGTTATCTTCTCTCTCTCTCTCTCCCTTTTATACCTCTCCCCTTCCACGGGCCCTTTTCCGTGGGCCGGGCCTTTTGGGCCCAACTTGAGCGGATGGGCCTTAAGCCCATCTCATAAATCCATCATCTCCCACTCGCACATGGTGGTGCAAAACCAACATGGGCGGACAGGCCCTACTCAGCCCCATCGAGAGAAAATCCATCACGAGACTCTCACTTAACATGGTGGGCCGAACGTAATCCTCTTTTCCTCTCTTCAACATTCATACCGGTGAATAATCCGTGCGACCAAAGATACTTTGAGAGCTCGTTGCCATACATCTTAGGAATATATAGCAGCTCATAATGGGCATCACATCCTGAGTAGATTTAGTATGCAGACCCTATATCGATCGATCACATTTATATCTCTCTTGATCTCTTTTAAACAATGATATATATATATATATATATATATATATATATATATATATATATATATATTTGTATTCACAATTATGATTATCACAAAGACAGTCATAATTGGTTAACCGGTGAATACAAAACTACAATGTGATTCTCCAAAATCGATCTTCCTCTTTCCTTTAAACTCTCAATTTCAGTCCAGCTTGCTTTTCTAGAAATGCCCCATTAGATCGAATCACTCATGACCATTGGCAACATCCTAAGATAGCAAACACTAAATAGAAATCTTGAGAATAAGTAAGAGTCATGAGGGGACTAAGAAATTGAGGAACTCTCTTCCTCAAGAGTCTCACACGACATAAAAGTTGAGATCAAACTTTTGTCACTCTTATTGGTCGTCTCATGCATACGTAGTATGAAATGCGTATTACGGTATTTAACTCCTTTCCCATGGAGCGTATGTCTACACCTTTCAATACCGTACGGATGATAGTTCGAGACATACCCAATGTCTAACTTGAGTTCACGTATCTACTCATTCATAAAATTCATCGTAACTCACATCGGCATCTTAGACGAGATAAAGTAAAACATGTGGGGTATTTTACTTTCGGACATAGTAAGTATTATGTCCTCATCTTAACACTCAGTTAAGGCGACATACGTGTTTTAAGCTTGAGCTCTCGATTATCACCTAGATAATAAGCTTAAAAACAGTCTCATCTCTATTTATCACACAGTAAATAGAGGCGATTACCCGTGTGAGTTGGCTAATCTTATATCTGTCCGACATACTTCTCAACTTAAAGTAATGCACTAAGCATTAAGATGCATAAAGATCAAACAAAGATTCATAGGCATTAATGATGAAAACACAAATTCATCAAATTGTGAACATTTAGGGAAATTACAATATTCAGTACATCAGTCTCTACGCAATCCTAGAGATTTCATATGGCCACAAAAGACATCTCTAGGTATTGGCTTTGTCATAGGATCTGCTACCATTCCATGCGTAGTATGTACTCTAAGTTCACATCTTTTCATGCAATCATATCCTTGACAAGATTATACTTGGTATCTATATGTTCGGTCTTGCCATGATATTTTGGATCTTTGGTGTACATTTTTGCTGCTTGGCTATCACAGTTAACCAACAATGAATCTGCAGCATCTCCAATAACACCTAAATGATCCAAAAAATCTCTTAAGCCAAACACTCTCTTATACTGCTGCTGATAATGCCACGAACTCAACTTATATCGTGGACAAGGCTATACACTTTTGTTTCTTACTGCTCTAACATATGGTGCCATTATTCGGTAAGAAAACAAACCCAGAGATAGATTTTCTTTCATCTAAATCTCATCCCCAATCAGTATCACAATAGCCTTTGAGTTGCAGATCATTTTTCTTAATAACTCATCGTATAATCAGCAGTCCCCTTTAGATACCTCAGTATTCTCTTAACGGCTTTCCAATGTGCTTGACCTGGATTGGATTGGTATCTGCTCACCATTCCAACTGTAAAGTATATGTCGGGTGTTGTACACATCATAGCATACATCAAACTCCCAACAGCACTAGCATAAGGAACATGTTTCATTTGTTCCTTCTCTTGTGGAGTCCCTAGACACAGTCTATGGCTCAATCCTTCACCTTTTGCAATAGGAGTATCTATGGGTTTATAATCTTGAAATCTTAACTCCAAGAATATATATAACATCACCCATGTCTTTTATATCAAAGTTGGAAGACAACCAACTCTTGACAGTATTAACAAACTCCATATTGTTTCCAGCAATTAGTATATCATTAACATATAATGATATGATCATAAATTGATCATTGGATCTATTGATATATATATATATATATATATATATATATATATATATATATATACAATGATCCTCGTCAATCATTGCAAAATCATATGCCACTATGGCATTATGAAAAATGTATATTCCTTTGTCTCGATGACTGCTTGAGGCCATATATCGACCCCCAAAGTCAACATACCTTTTCTTCTTGGCCTTTCACTATGAAACCAGCAGGTAGTTCCATATATGTTCCTTCCTCTTATTCTCCATTGAGAAAAGCAGTCTTTACATCTATTTGATGTAACTCAAGATCCATACTAGTCACTATTGCCAGAATAATGCGAATCAAGGTAAATCTCACTACAAAAGAAAATGTATTTTCATCATCAATTCCTTTATGTTGATTATACCCCTTCGCCACAAGGCGAGCCTTATGCCTTTCTATTGAGCCATCAGCCTTTCGCTTTATTTTGAGAACCCACTTGTCCCCAATAGCTCTACGTCCCTCTTGGAAGATCAACCAGTTCTCAAACTTGGTTTGATTTCATTGACTCCATTTCCTCTTTCATTGCATGAATCCATTTTTCCTTATTAGGGCAGTTCAGAGCCTCATTAATATTTCTTGGCTCATCCTCATCTTGTGGAGCAACCATAAAAGTTTCCCTTTCAATATCAAAATATCGACGGTGAATACTTTGGCGACTTGTTCACCGTATGGGAGATTGTACACTTAGCACATCATTCTCCATTATGCTCCCACTTGGATTAGGTAATGATGATATCGTCACATCAGGTGGTTGCAATTGAGAATGAGTTGAATTCAATTCATTACATCTCATATTACTCCCACTTGAACGAACTCCACTGAAATCATTATCTTGATCCAAGGTTTCAAATAGGGAGTTATTTTCCCTTATTTCGCCCCTCTTAGAAAATTCATCCACTAAGGATGTGACATCCCGTGATTCAAATTCAGTTATACTCCCACTTTCCTGCTCACCTATGAACACATATCCTTTTGAGTGTTCGCAGTATCTCATGAAAATACTCTTATTTTCTTGGGACCCAATTTCCCAAAACTTGTGAGAGGACTCATGTGTATAGGCAGCACAACCCCATGGCTTAAGAAAACTTAAGTCCGGTTTTTTACCTGTCCATAACTCATATGGAGTGGAAGTAACTGATTTGGAAGGCACCCGATTAAGTATATAGGCAGCAGTTAACAACACATCACTCCAAAAAAAATGATGGGTAAGTTAGCATGCGCCATTATGGACCTAACCATTCCAGTAGGGTTCTGTTTCTTCTCTCCGCAACACCATTTTGTTGAGGAGTATATGGAATAGACAACTATCTTTCTATTCATTTTTCATCACATAATTTTCTGAACTTATCGGATAAATATTCTCAACCTCGATCGGATCTAAATACCTTTATTTTCTTGTCTAATTGATTTTCTGCAGGTTCATAAACCTTCGAAACAACTTATACTTCAGATTTATGAGAAATCAAATAGACATATCCGACTCGAGTATAATTGTCTATAAAAAAGTGATGAAATAAACAGCCCCTTTGCCTTCCTCTCACATTCATTGAACCACAGACGTCCAAATGGATTAAATGCAGAGGAAATTCATCTCTTTTACCTTTTTCAAATGGTTTCCTTGTCATTTTCCCTACTAGGCAATGCTCACATATGGACAAATCGGCTTTTTCAATATTGCCCAATAAGCCCTCTTTGGCTAGTCTATTCATATGTTGTTGGCCCATATGACCAAGTCTAGCATGCCACCATATTCACATCATTATCATATAAGGTAGAAGACATGAAACAAGGGAATAACATATTGACATTATCACAGTCAACATTTAGTACAATAAAACCATTCAGTAAGTGACCACAACCATAATAGTTTGTATCTAAACACAAATCTACACCTTTATTATGGAAGTTCATACCAAAACCAAGCTTAACCAACACTAAGACAGACACTAAATTTCGACGAATCTCGAGCATATAGAATATCAAAGGTGCGTCCACCACTCATGTTCAATTGGCCGGTGCCAATTCCTTTACATCAGCTCTAGAGTTGTTTCCCATATGGATCCACTCGGTTCAGCTTGGTACTCGTCGGAATTCCACGAAGGATTCTCTATCCTTCCCTCTATGGTCTGTCGCTTCACGAATCTACAAACCACAAAGGATTGGATTCAGCCAATAATATTGAACTTGACACATAAGCAAAGTTCTCAAATGTACAAGAGGTGTTGACCTTTTTCGGCTCACAACAGTTGCAAGCATAGTGACATTTCTTGTCACAATTGTAACATCTCACCCTTGACATTTTCTTCCCTTGAGGACGTTTTCCTCTCTTGTGTTGGTTAACTCTTGATTTCTTGCAATAAGGACTTGATCCTTTGCATTCCCACATATTGAATGAATCAATACGCTTGCGCTTAGAGCACAAAGCCCTTTCTGAGCTAGAACCAGCATAGCAAATGTCTATTTTCGGCTCAAATACCGTTAGGCGGTCATCTACTAGCTCAAGGTGGCGCATGGCATCTTTCTTCCATAACATGGTCAAGAGCTTCTAATGCTTCTTGCTTTTTCAGCACATATTGAATCTTCATATTCAATATTTCATAATTATTGCCGTTCATATCAGCAATTACATTCTTAGTTGCTTTGAACCATCGTTCCGAACACATCAGACATACATGCACGAATAATTAATGCCTATCATTTATGCATCCCTATTTGCATAGACCCATCATATTAATAAATAATTTCAAGTAAGGCTTCAGAATCAAAAGGTCACTATGTTTCCAATCATCCTTCAAAAATCCTAACTTAAAATTATTATTAATATAATTATCTTATGCAAATAAATTCTATGAAATTACAAAAACTTCTATTACTACCCACAGCTAATTACCCACAGCAACCAGCAATAATAGAAAGCAAATAAAAATCTAATATCCAATAAAATAACAATGCTTTCACATGATATAACTAACATATTAGTTGTTACATCAACAACAATCAGGTAGTAAACATTACATAATCAATCAAAGAAATAAATAGGGAATGTCCCTTCTAATCTATCAGCCATAATATCTGAGAAATTTGAGGGCACATTTGCCAACCATGGAAAAACTTTTGGAGAGCTTTCATGTCGCCTCCAAGGCGCATTCACTCAGCGCCATGTGGCGCTCAATCTAAGGGTTGAAGTTTTGGCTAACTCAATCCTATAGTGCTCTCTTACAAAAGCTTCCACCAGCCTCCTATAACCCGGGACCACGTTGACCTCCCATAGCCGATCCAACACTACTTGCCATTCAGGTGGAACAGTGTTCATCAAAGCCGGCACCTTCTCAAAATCTCGCATAAGATAACCATTCCGGATGATTTCTTGTATCATCCGATTGACCCGACCACATGTGATACTAAATCACCATCATGCCACCGATAATTAGCTAATTCGACATCAGCCTTTTAAGTCTTGCATTTCCCTCGTCCGTTCTCGGGATTGCGGTATCCTTGCATAACGCATCATAGTTCCTCGCAACAAATGCAGAATTAAAAATGGATCACTTATAATCCATAATTAATATAAGGGAAAATACATAATTTTCCAAAATTCATGTAATAAATGCAGAATTAAAAATGGATTACTTATAACCCACATAGGCATGACTGAAAAAGAAAACAAATTCCTTTTTTTTTTTTTTTGGGTCAACGGTCAAAGTCAACAGTCAACGGTCGGTCAACGGTCAACTGGTCAACGGTCGGTCAACGGTCAACTGGTCGGGTCAACGGGCGAGCCGGACCGGTCGGACCGGTCGGGCCGGTCGGACTGGCCGTGCCGGTCGGACAAACCGACCGCACGTGCCTCGCGCGTGCGTTGGCCGACGTCACGCAGACGTCGGCCGCACGTGCCTCGCGTGAGCGTGCCGACGTCACGCACGCCGCCCGCACGTGCGCGGCATGCGCTAGGCTGATCGGGTCGGGTCGATCGCCGTCGGGTCGGTCGCCGGCCGGTGATCGGCCGGCCACCGGTCGTCGGCGCGACGTCATCAATGACGTCATCCCCGACGGTTATCGACCGTTGGTGACGTCACGATGACGTCGGGGTGACGTCGCATGCGTCGGTCCGCGGACCGGCGCGTGCCGGTTTGCCACCGGCGCGTGTAGGCGCACGCGGCCGGCGGCCGCGCTTCCCGGGCGTGTCGCGCCCACGCGCAGCGCCTTCCGGCCGCGCGTGTGGGCGTGTGCGGCTTCCGCGACGGTCGACACATCGCCGGACTCGTCTCGACGTCGCGCTTCTCCCAGTGCCTTCAGAATTTGATTTCGACTTACGAAAACTCAGAAAAAAAGGCCGAAAAGCGCTCGGGTGTCGGGATTTTCGCCCGGTTTCGTACGGCCGAAGGGATTTCGCGAAAAAAATCAATCAAAAACATTAGAATTGATCGGGAAAAACGTGAACTAGGGCTCTGATACCAATGTTGGGAATAACGGATCCCCGAAAATCGGATTCGACACTAAATCGAACCCCTAAATCAATGCGGAAGATGAAGCCCGGGAAAACACGCATCACTGATCGTAAAACACACCACGGATTCGAGCGTAACTTGTTAGCCACAGATTAAACACCAATGCCGAAGAAGAAGAAAAAACTGGCCCTGTTCGATCCGATGGCGTCTTGAAGGGGAGAAAACAGTGCCTTGAACTTACTTTTCTTTTTGGAGGAAGAGAGAACGCGCGGGAGAAGACGTACGCTGAATTGTCAAGCGTTATCTTCTCTCTCTCTCTCCTCCCTTTTATACCTCTCCCCTTCCACGGGCCCTTTTCCCGTGGGCCGAGCCTTTTTGGGCCCAACTTGAGCGGATGGGCCTTAAGCCCATCTCATAAATCCATCAGTTACCAATCTTGAAACGACAAAAAAAGGAGCCTAATATCTTGGTGTCTAGCAATCGCAACCGGTTGTTATGTACTGTTCAAGGGCCAATCGAAAATTCGAAGATACATACATAGAAAAAGGGAAAAAGTACCAAAAAAATTATAAACCTATTGTATTAGTACCAATTTAGTCTTAAACTTTCCAATTGGATTAATTTAGTCCTAAACCTTTTTTTCATTGGTATCAATTCAGTTCATCCATCTAATTTAGATTAGAAATCACTAATGTAGACATTGGTCATCCTATGTGGCATGGCTAGCGTTGAAGTGGACATTTTAATTTTTTTTCTTATTTTCCTTTTTTTTTTCCTTATCCTTTCTCCTTTGCACTATGGCTCATCCTAGCCATGGTCGGTGATTGGCCACAATTGAGGGTCATCGTTCCCAGATCTGGTGAGGGCATGACTCTTGCAGCTTGAGCGAGGGTGGCCCTCACAAGACTTGGTGGCGACTAGTACTGGGGAGAAAGAATAGAAATTAAAAAGGGAAAAAAAGGAAAAATGAAAAAAAAATAAAAAAAATAGAAAAAGATATTAAAAAAATTATTCAGCTCTAGTTTATCACGTAGAATAGTTGGTGTGCCATGTAGGGTGACCGTCGTCCACGTCAGCGATTTCCGTTCTAAATTGGCCAGACGGATTGAATTGATATCAATGCGAAATGATTTATAATTAAATTGATCCAATTGAAAGATTTAATACTAAATTAATACGAATACAATAAATTTATGACTTTTTTTTGTACTTTTTCCAAATGAGATACAAAATTTTCTGATTTACACAAGCAAGATGGATACAGCTAGGCTTCTTATTTTCTTTTTCTTTGTTTGAACAAAACTACTCTATGCTTCTTGATTTGCATGCCATAAATCAACCACGCAGGAGGATTTTGTTCATGATCCAGCAATTTTGTATGGTGATTAGCACTTGTTTGGTAATCGGCCAAATAGTAACTAATTTTGTTTTTTTATTTCTTGAAACAAAAAAAGAATAAATATCCTTTTGATAAAAATTTTATTCTCTGTAATAAATCTCAAATAGAATCAAGAAGTAAAAGAAAGTTAATTTTTTGTTCCCGAGAACAATGTAAGAATCTGACCCAAATCATTTTTTTTTTACTCTTCCACTTCTTCTTACTCTACTTAGTTGTTGGCCATGGCAATGGTTAGTGATTGGCTAGACGAAGTTCGGTGATCTGGCTAGATCCTCGCTAGCCATCGGCAAGGGTTGGCCTCACCATGGCCAAGCAAAGGCGACCTAGCAATGATTGGGCGAAATCGAGCCCTGCTATGGTTGAGCAAGGTGGACCTCTCAGCGAACTAGGCAAGTTGAGCCTCGCTAAGGGCTTGCCTGAGGCTGGTGACTGGCTAGAGGAAGAAAAAGATGAAAAGGGAAAAAAAAGACAAATAAAGATAAATGTAATAAAATTATTTAAAAATTAAAAGAATTTCTAAGTCATAAAAAATTTGAAGGTTGCACCAAACGCATTTTTATTCCGGCAATAGATATTTTATACAATTACCAAACGATTTCAAATGCTTAGAAACTCATATAGGGAACAAAAGTAGAAAAAAATCAATTATGAGTAGAAATTGTTCCTGGAAACACAATGTTTACCAAATGCCATATATGTTTAGATAATATATGGGTAAAAATCAATTAGTGAATCCGAAATTTCAAACAACTATGAAAGATAAAGGTGAAAAGTGGTCATTCCTCCCGGTCACTAAAGATATATTAAAAGGTAGAACACCGTATATGTTCAGATAATAAATGGCAAAAACTTGAATATGCAAATTAAATACAGTTTTAACTTTTAGGAACAATTTCCATTCTGAAAACATCAAAGAACTAACAGAAAACCAATATTAACAATTGGATCATGTACGGCGGCTTGAGTAATAATGAAGTTTAAGTGGTAAATGATAATACGACTATCGTACAACAATGGCTAGCTATTCTCACTAAGGCAATGGATCGAATAACTAGCGGGTTAAAGGTAATGTGGCCTTAAAATTATTTTATTTTCATTTATGTACAGAATCATTGTTAATGACATTCATCTAATTCTAATAAAAATTTCAAATAAGCACATCAAGTGTCCTCATTATCTTGAAGAGAAATTCATAATGGATTTTATTTCAAGCAAAGTATTAAAATGACCTCGAGAGTCTTCAGTAAGGGTCTAACCATGGCGGCTGACCAAATATTTCGGCTGATCAGAGATATTTTCATGTAAAGACAAATTTCTTTTTTTTTTTTCTTTTATTAATTTCTTTCTCTTCTTCCCTCCTTCATCTTTTTCATCTATCAAGAAGAGTAAGGAAGAGTTGCTAAAGCAACGAACTTAATGACCCAAGTTGTATGTAAAAGCAACCACAACATTGATAGTTCCGGCTGTGGGTGAGGACCATGAAGCCCTCACCCGACATTCGGGCAAGGTCATCATGGCTTTAGGCAGGGCTGCCTTGCCCTGACCATTGCAGCCACAGACGACACCACCTTGCCTAGATCTGGGCAAGGCTAGCCTAGCCCATGGCTGCAATGGCCTCCCCAGATCTAAGCAAGGTTGGGCGATCATAGAATTTTTCAAGGGCAATTTGGGCTAAGCCATGGCCGGCCAATCATGAAATTCTCCTCGCAGAAGTGAAGCACGGAAGCGACCCGTTGAAGTCGATGGACCGCTTTTTCCGTCTCCGCTTTTGGATCTACTCATGCAAGCTCTAACGGTGAGTTTGCACTGCTCGAAGCAAATTTATAGTCGGATTTTTTTTGGGAGTGTACGTTCTCTTTTGACTTGCAATTGTGGAGTTAATGATTGATTAGAGAATAAATCTTAGTGGAGTATACATTAGGGGTGAGCAGTGGTCTAGGGTCGACCCTGGACCGACCCTGGACCGGCCCAACCCTGCTGGTCCTGGTCCGGTTCCCAAGGGGACTGGGTTGGTTCTTGGTCCTGAAATTTCAGGACCAACATTGTGTCGGTTAGTCATCGGTCCTAAGAGTCATCCAACCCTGGACCAACCCTGTATATTATATTATATTATTTATAATTCTTTTACATATTCAAACTTAAGTAAAATGTCTGTTATATTATATTATATTGAGATGTTTTATCAATAGCACTAATAGTAATTTCAATTTAAAACTTTTGTTAAGTATTAATTACGTGTCATTTGTTTTGTTTTCAAGTGTATAAAAATTCAAGTAAATTAACAAGATGTGAAGTTATATATTCATGATTTATATTAAGTATTTTAAAATTTTTATGGTTTAATTATATTTTACTAATGAATTTCAGCTGCACTTTGCTTTTCAATTCGTGTCAAATGGTAGAAGTTTTTGAAGAGTAGAGTAGTACTGCAGTTGCTATGGTGATTTGCTAATCAAGTGGTATAAAGTTCATTTTTTGGTTGAGTGGACTCTACATGATCAAATGCTAGTCAAGTGGTGTGAAGCTCATTTTTTGGTTAAGTGGACTCCATGTGATCAAATGCAGAAAATGTTTTTGCATATGATGTTATGAATATTAAAGATAGATGATTATAAGAACTTTCCATCTTATCCCATATCTCGATGAGCGGTTAGCAAATACGAAATTTCTATTATTGTGTCATCTTAAATTTGCTAAATATGTATTGATATTTATAGTTTAATTGCACAATGCCGCATTGTCGATGGATGTGTAATTTAAATTTGTAGGTTTGCTTTTTTAGGGAGTATAAAAAATAAGAAGAAAAAAATTATCGATCGGTCTCGCGTTGACCTTGGGACCGGACCGAACCCATTGGGTTGGTCCGGTCCTTGGTTCCAGGCTCAATAGGGTCGGTCCTCGGTCTTAAAAATTGAGGACTGACACTGTACAGATTGGTCCTAGGGTTAGGGGGTGGCCTGGACCAGCCTGGACCATGCTCACTCCTAGTATACATTACTTTTGTCACCGTGCTTGTGGGCCAGGCTACCTTGCCTAGATTTGGGTGAGCCCAAATCTAACTAAGGCCAGATGATGACAGAAATTTTTTAAGGGCGATTTGGGCTAGGCCATGGCCGGCCGAAATTGCATAAGTGAAGTACGTAAGCGACTTATTGTAGTCGATGGACGGCTGTTTCTGTCTCAGCTTTTGGATATGCTTGTGCAAGCTCTAACGCTAGGTTTGCACTGCTCAAAGCAAATTTATGGTTGGAAGTTTTTGTTAATCTACGTTCTCTTTCGAGGCAGCATGGAAATGTTCGGCAGAGATTTGAGACATGATGCTGCAAATGTAGTTGTGGTTTGGGCAGGCACGATGCAGCTGCGGAGGTCCCATGACGAAGAAGAAGATCAATAGGGAAGAGAAAAATATAAATTTTTTGGACTAAAATGCCCTTGATCAGCCAGAAGATTCGGTTGACCGGCGAGATTAGACCCTCATTTGACACTAATATGGTCAATTTAGGCCTTTATATAAAATACATTTCGCTTTGAACCCTCTTTTGAAAAAACAAGGACACTCGGACTCATATTTGGAATTTCCCCCCATGGTCTAATCTTGATTAGCTCTACTTATACTGAAGAAAAATTGCGTTTTTAGTTAAAAGCATAACATCAAACATAAATGTGAACACTATATTTGTTTTGACAATTGAAATAATTCTAATGAAAAACATCTACAAAGTGCGTGCTTAAATATCATTCTTAGAACTGAGATAAACCATAAGATAGAATCGGAAAAAAATTGTCAAATTAATCTTAAACTTATTGTACATATTTCATTTCAATCCTAAACTTTCTAATTTTATTAGTTGAGTTTTAAACCTTTATACGAAATTTCAATTTAGTCAAGTTTTGGAGGAGATCTTTGACATGATGCTAGTGATGATTGGACTGCCACGTCAACGATTTCCAGCAATAATTGATTGGAAGGATTAAATTAGAATTTCGTGCAAAACATTAGGACTAAATTGATAACATTAGAAAGTTTGGGACTAAATTGACATTCGTATAATAGATTAAGACTGGTTGGATAACTTTCCTATAGAATCGCGAGGTGCACAAAACTTGAGCAAATGGTTTATCTTGAATAAACATATAAATAAGCCACGGAGTTCTTGACTCCAAATTGTCTTCATGAAGCTCCATACTGAAAACTAGATCAAGCATAAGATGTAAAGACATAAGGGTTTCGGCTCTTCCAACAAGAGCTTAATTAATAAAGGCATCTTAATCTCACAGCCTATATAAAGTTATAGGTCGGACGTCCCGGTTGGTCCATGTCCACGAATTGGGCACTTGCCATGCTGCTCTTCCGGAGCTCTTCATAGTTTTGCTGTTCCACGAACACCTTTTTTAGCCTGTCCTCCTCTTTCTTCAGTTGCACATGTTCAGCTGCATCAAATATCAGTCAATTAAATTCTTAATTTCTCCTTTAATATGCGTGCACGCAGAGGGAGAAAGAGAAAGAACCTTCTTTGAACCCGACTTCATGATAAATGAAACCAAGTTTTTGCTTTAATATGCCATTCTCGACTTGGAGCGAATAGTGTTGTCGTGCCAAATAGCACATCATCGTGGAGTCCCATTGTATGTCGGCCTATATATGTCAAATAAGAAAAGTTTAAAATCATTAGATGCTTGTCATTTTAATCACCTCAAATGCCAAATCTCGAAAGCACGCTAAAATGGAAGATAAATTAGATGAAGAATTCAATTGGTCGCTAACTTCCAAAGACTGCACTATCCATTCCAGTTGCATCATCCGCCAAGTTTGTTTGAAACGATAGGTTTGAGCGTATTGTCTGTTTGCCAACATCCTGAAAGACACAAATACGAAAGAAAATTGACAAAAAAATCAGGACTTTAGATACATTATTAGAATGTAAGAGAAGGAAAAATCTAATATTTCTCTACCATTTTTACAATTTCTTTTTTTTTTGGTCCATTTTTCACCAAACATTAAAAATGTCTAGATCATGAAAATGGGCATGGTCGTCCATGCCTACAATTTCGAAATGCATTTGAAGAGTTATGACAATATGAGCACCTCTTAAGCTTTTCAGGGTCAATGTTGGGGTTTGAAGAGCTTTGTCCTTTCGTTCTCTGGCTTGTTGGAGGCAATGGAGGCATCCCTGTAGCGATGGTTCTCTTGTTCATGTTGTTGGAGTCGTTGAAGCTTTCGATTTATCGCTTCGATGAAAAGATTGCCTACAACGCATGAATAAAAGTTAGCACAATATCATTAAAGTCTCAAAATCATTCTCTATAAAGATCAAAATTAAGAAACAAACTAGTTAACTAGAGATATTGGGATTTGTTTATTTTCTCACACCGATTAAGAAAAATGAAGAAGAGATGAAGAAGAGAGAAATACAAGTAATGAGTTTCTGAAGTGACTTCAGCCACTTATTTATAGGAGAGACTAAAAGGCCCATCTCCCTTGCGTTTTGCAATACCTACATTAATTATCTCTGATGTAATTTCATTTTCAGGAAACAGGCTAAACCTTCTGGGAATCCTTGAAATAACCTTGCATGACGACATTGAATTCTTGGTCACTTTTGTCTTTACAGCATGGCCAAAATTGGCATGCACGCTGTCAAAATTAAAATTCTTTGAGTGACACCCATTAATAATGGGGATTAGAAGGATATGGCAAGAAGGGAAGTTTAGGAAATGTCTTTTTGGGAAATATCCACGAGGAAAATTCCTCTTATTCAGCTTGTACCTAAATTAGGAGCCTTAAAAATGTGCCATCCTTATTTCTTTCTTCTATTGCAGGATGCTAAAAGAGAGAAAAAAAAAAAGACTCGTGCGTGGTTGGTGGACTTACAATTAGTCAATGCCCTCCTATGGAAATTCATGCGGGTAAGAATAATAGGAGTGTTATAATTTTTGTATGGCACTCACTTAAGTGGAGCTACTTCCAAAAGAAAGCACAAATTTTAGGTCGAGAGACAAATCTAGCCCAAACTTTTTTTTTTTTGGTCTCGTAAAATGTACCAACTTTAGATTGAGTGGCAAATCTAGCTCAAACATTTTTTTTTTTTGGGACAGGAGGAACCAGCTTGCAGTCGACAGCCGCGCCGTAAACCCCCGGTGACGCTAGCGCAGGACTCACCACTACGGTGTCACGCTTAAGACCACTGGCGATCATCTGGGATTTGAACCCGTCCCCTTCATGAGGGGGATGTAAGCCCAAGCCAACGCGGCCATCACATGGGGTGGTTAGCTCAAACATTTTTTGTTACGTAAAAAAGCACCAATTTTAGGTCTAGTGACAATTCTAGCCCAACTTTTTTTTTTTGTCTAAAAACAATTATCAACTTTCACTTAAAATCCTAAATTTGCCCCCCCCCCCTAACTTAGATCCATTGATTGTCTTTAGCAATAAATCCATGTACACTTGCTAGTTTTAAAAAACTATTTGTTGTCTTCTTTTTGAGCCACAACTTGGAGAATTATGGTGAAATTGTTCGTTGTCTCCTACACTTCATTAGCAAGTAAAAAAATATCTAAATGAAGTTATCTTCTAGCCAAACTTTGTCATTTTATCGTAATATGAAGTTGTAGACCACCACCCATCAAGAGACACCACGGACGAGATCTGCCAAGCACACGGCTAGAACCATTTTCTTCCCCGAAACTATGTTAACTTCAAATAGAGAGTTAATGATAGAGGTCAAATTTTGGATAAGGGTGAATGCTTGTGATTTTTTATGAGATAAAAAAATTAGGGCCAAAATTATCCCTTGACCTAAAGTTGTTACTTTTTTACAAGATAAAAAAAAAAAAAAAAAAAAAAAAGTTTGGGCCAAATTTGTCATTCAACCTAAAGTTTATGCTTTTTTACTAGAAAAAAAGAAGTTTAGGTTAGATTTATCCTTTGACCTAAAGTTGGTACTTGTTCTTGGAATTAGCTCTACTTGAGTGCGATAACTTTTTTTTTTCACTCATTTAAGTGTGACATTATAGTAAATTCGATCATTTGAGTGTCACATTGGAAAAATCATCTACGTGAATTTTTTTTTAAATTTTTAAATTTTTTTAATTGTCCATGTTAGTGCTAGCAAAGCCATGTATGACAATTGTCATCCACATTAGATTTTTTAGTGAGGCAAATCATTGATGACATTTAAGGGCAAAAGATCGCTTTAAGTGCCAAAAGTTGGCACAAAGGGATATTTAAGTGCCAAAAGTTATAAAAGTGATACTTAAGTGCCAAAATCAAAGCAAAATGGATCACTTTAGTGCCAATTCGGCCAAAATGCTAAGGTGCGCAATTTCTGGCGAAGTAAATGTAAAACGGCATTGTTTTGCACGTTGACATGGCTAGACAATGCAAAAAAGACGTCGTTTTGGTGCTGACTTGTAAAAAAATAATATAAAAATTAATTAAATTAAATTTCAAACTAATTTGATTTAAAATATATATTTTTAAAAATACAAATATTGAAAAAAAAAAAAAAAAAAAAAAAAAAAAAAAGGAGAGGTTTCTAAGGGCTGAACCCTCACCGCCGCCGGAAAGGGCCGGCGACGAGTGGGAGGGTCGGCCGGGTCACTGGGCCTTGGCTAGGGGCTAGCGACCCCGATTGACCGGCGGTGAGGCCTCACCCAAATTTGGCGAGGGTCAACGTCCCTCGTGCGGTCGGGCCAAGGGCCGCCGGGCTTGCCGGGTCGGTTGGTTGGCTTGCTCGGTTGGTCGGCTTGCTGGTCGGCCAGGCTCGTCGGCCCTTGGCTAGGACCCGGCTACCCCGACCGACCCTCTCCCCTCCGTTGCCAGCCCTTCCCGGCGGCGGCGGCGGCGAAGGGCTCGGCCCTTAGTTGCCTCCTTTTTTTATTTTTAAAAAAATATATAGTTTTAATTTTTTAATATTTGTATTTTAATTTTTAAATGTTTTAAATAAATTTAATTTTAAATTAAATATAATTAATTTTTATATTAAGTTTTTACCATGTTAGCACCCAAACAACGTTGTTTTGTACTTATTTCGTCAGAAAATTGTTACGTCAGCATTTTGGCCAAATTGGCACTTAAGTGATCCATTTGCTCCGATTTTGGCACTTAAGTGTCACTTTCTTAACTTTTGACACTTAAGTATTCATTTGTGTCAACTTTTGGCACTCCAGAGGTCCGGGTATTAAGTGATCAATTTTTCGGATTTGTAGCCCTTAAGTGCGCGCCACACGAAAGTTATGACACTCTTAGTGTACTTATCTCTAAAATGCTTATATATGTGCCCATTGAAAGAGTGCTTATCTCTAAAATGCTTAAATATTTAGGAAAATTATCCATTTAGTCTTATACCTATAGTCATACACATTTGCGTAATATTTAAATGTAATCTTTCCTAACAGTTGTTTTCACAAATTATGATGTGGAAATCAACAAATTGCTCATGTCAGCATGCCACTTATGACGGCCAACAATGACTAAAGACCACATTAGTGATTTTCGATGGCAATTGACAGGAAAGACTACATTGAAATATGGTCCAAAAGTTCACGACTATATTGACAAAATTGAAATAATGACTGATTAAGTTGAATAATAAGTTGTTGACAAGAAAATTATGACAATTCTAATTGCATTATAAGACATTCCAAAACATATTTTTTTTGTCAATTCTAAATGCATAAGAATTTCCAAAGAAAGAGGAAAAAAAAAAAAGGTCAGAAATAATTTTAAATCTGGAACTAGTAAGAGATATTGTGGTCAATTTAAGGTAAAAGGAGTGTCAAAAGTCAAAAAATGGATAGAAAAAGTGCAAGCCTTTATGCATTTATTCTTTTCGCATAATTGTTCATTCAAATGTTAAACCTAACCTTTATATTTGAGTTGATGTGAGTAAAATAATGAGAGAGTATGATGGATTTCTAGAGTATCAAGGGTTGTATGGTGGTTGGGAAAAATGAGAGGCAAATGAGGTAATTTATAATTAATACTGCTTATGTGTTAATACATAATAATTGTTTTAATGATATTTTAATTTCGATATTTGTTGAAAATTAAATTTAATATATTTTGGATTTTATATGCAATGGGCCTCATTATGAGAAGTGATTATTTTTATATATATGGTACCACCTTCTATAATATGTCTCATAAAAGAATTAATTAATGCAATATTTGTCTATGTGGGACCTCTATGATAAAGTTCATAGGATAGTTGCATTGGTCCTCCCAACCTTTTCACTTATAAAGAAAAATGCTCAGATAAAGATAATAGGAGTACCATAACTTTTGTATTTAGCTCACTTAAATACTACAACTCTTTTTTTTCTTCCCCGCAAACTTAAGCACTACATCAGAGTAAAATTAATTATTTGAATGTCATCATTGGCAAATTGTCATACTTCGATTTTTTTTAAAATTTTTTTATTAATTATCCACATCAACGCTAATGATGCAACGTAGGAGGACCGGTATCCATGTTGGATTTTCTGACGAATCAATTTGCTGATGGCACTTAAGTAATTGATTTTTCAAATTTGTGGCACTTGAGTGGGTAAAAAAAAGTTATGGCTCTCAAGTAAGCACCGTACCAAAATTATGGCACTCTAAATATACTTTTCTCGAAATTTGTGGGACAAGGACATTCCAAATATTATAGCTTTCGCCGCTCACTTGATTGCTGTAAATTTTATTTATTTATTATTACTTAAGTGGCATAACTTATGTACAATATTCACTTGAGTGTCATAATTTTTTTTTAATCACTCGAATATCATATAACTTTTTAATTGATCTATTGATTACTATGATTTTTTTAAAAACAATTACCACAAGTGCCATGTCAAGTTGAATTTTCGGTACTTGGGTGAAAGTTTTAAAAGGTCTATGGCATTCAAATGATTGATCAAAAGTTATGACACTCAATAGAATGCACTTTTAAAGTTACGTCATCTAAATGATTGAAAAAAAAATTGAAGCGCTCAAGTGAGTGTCATATAGTACTCTCAAAATCAAGTACTCTCTTCTCAAAATCATTCTCATGAATGAGTTAGTGAAAATTGGAAAATCATTTATACTTTCACAGCTAAGTCGTTTTACTATGTGAAGTTTGCTAATTAAACTATTTTAGATAGCCACAAGTTGACATTAACGCGTGCATTTTCTGTTGAGCAGGCGGTTGGTCAATTGTCGGGGGAAAAGACGAAGCAAGTAATTACCCAACGATTTTTTAGATACAATTGCCTTTTTTCATTACATCAATTAAACCAAATAATAGTGAGATCAATCAACAATTACTCGATAAGATTACATGCTCGACCAATCTCATTATTTTCTTTCAAGTAGCAAGGGGAATGTGAAAAAAGAAGAAGAAAGAGTTGGTACAGCGCAAGAATTCTAAAAGAGTAATTATAGGATATGCTGCTGGCATAAGAAACGTCTTTACTTAAACACTCTTCTACATCATTGATTTGAGAGAGAGAAAAATTATCAAAAAATTCCTAATCCTATTACACTTGTGCTCATTCAGTCATAAGCTTTTCAATTTGGCAAATTTAGTCATAAACTTTTAAACAATTTGCTAATTGAATCATTTTGGCCAGTTTGGTCGGAAATAACTGATATGGGCATTGGTCATTCTATATAGGACGGCCGATGTTAACGTAGCCAATTTTTACAAATTTTTTTAAATGAATTTATAATTATTTGTTCTTTCTTCTTTTTCCTTCATTTTGGCTAGGAAATGTTGCCAACCATTAGGCGAGTGCCTATGTGGCCTTGCTGGCTGTAGGCAAGGCCCAGATCTAGTGAGGGTCTTCATGTCGTTGCTAGCCACAATGTTGAAAAGAAAAGAAAAAAAAAGAAGAAATAAAAAATTCATTTTTTATAAAAAAATATTTAAAAAATTGTCTATACTAGTGCCGATTGTACGTCATAGGACAATTGACATTCACTTCAGTAATTTCTAGTTAAAATTGACTGAAAGACTGAATTGGTAAATTGCCAAAAGATTTTGTCAAATAGGGCTTTGGCTGAAATAAAAACCACATAGAATCATGCGCGTTACGTAGGCAGAGGCAATACCTTTTCATCCCTTTCCCAGACCAGGGCAAGCCCTCGCTGGCCTTGGCTAGGGCTGGTGACTCATGCCCAAATTTGGGGTGAGGGCCGCACTCTCCCTTATGCGCGATGCGTGATTCTCGGTCAGACAAGAGAAAGTATCGAGTGACAATCAGCGTATATGAACAAAGAGAAAAGGGAAAGAGAGAAGGCTCATCAGAAATTAAGAAAAAGGGAAGATCGACGAGGCTGGAGCGGTGGAGATCGGAAAGAGAATTTTCGGTCAAAGATTGAGGAACAAGAAGACAAGAAAGAGTGAACATTCACCATGCGTCCTCGGTGGAGGACATTCAGAAGGCAGAACCTTCGGTATTCATTCATTCACTCGACATTGATCCACGAACACTCGAAACAAGGCTTCGACACACTCGCACGCTTTGATTCACAGCAATACACTCGGGGACAAAGTTCTGAATTTTCAGAACAAAACAGAGGGCAGAAGGGGAGAGGTTTTGGAATATGAGAGAGCACACGGATGAGCTACGGACGCCGGTGATCTCCGCCATCCCTTTCCGGCAAAATCACGTATCACCGATCCTAAAGCACACCACGGAGTCGAGCGTACTTTGTTAGCCACAGATTAAACACCAATGCTGAACATTGAGGAAGAGAAACCGATCCTATTCGATCCGATGACATCGTTGGCCTTGAAGGAAAGACGGCATTTAAGCCCCTTTTTTCTTTTGGAGGGATAGGGAGAGGAACGTGTTCGTTATGCCAACAGGTATCATCTCTCTCTCTCTCTCTCCTCCCTTTTATACCTTCCCCCATCCACGGGCCCTATTCCCGTGGGCCGGACTTTTTGGGCCCAACATGGGCGGACGGGCCAACTTAGGCCCATCTCCATAAATAAAACCATCAGCCAGCGATCTCCGCCATCCCTTTCCGGTAATGAGGGGCGGCAGGGCCCGCTGGGAGCACCCTGTGGTTTTTTCCCCCTTCAAATAGATGGTTTTTATTTTTTTTATTTTTTTAATAATATTATTGTTTATTTTTAATGTGATTTAAGTAAAATTTGGGAAAAAATAATAAAAAAATGACACATTGGAGAGAGATAATAATAAAAGATACCATGTCAACATTTTTTGTTGGGCAAATTGACGAAGTTAAAGAAGGAATTGATTGTACTAATTTGACAATTTTTAGAACTTATTGCATTTTTTGAAAGTTGAAAGGCAGTGTTAGAAATTCTTGTGTACTTAGACTGCATTTGACAGTCAAGAAAAAATTTGAGATGTGATAAAATTTATTATGTCATGTGTTTGGTATTTGCTCAATACAAAATAAAGTTAGATATAAGAGAGATATATGTCAAGTAAAATGATCTTACGGTGGATGTGGGATTAAAGTTGATAGAATTTCTAATATCCATAATACGATTTTTTTTTAATAACAAACTTCTTAAATAATATTTGAATTATAATAAGAAATTCTAAACAACAAAAAATTATAATTTATTTTTTAAATTTAATCTTATTTTATTTATATATTCGAATTTAATTCTATCTTATAATAAAAATTCAATATATAATATACTTATATCCATTAATTATTTTAGGTATATTAGTATAGTTTCCTATTCAATAAACTTTTATTAGAGAATGATTGAAGGGGAAAAAAGGAAAAAGAGAGGAAAAATAAAATAAAAGCAAATAAAAATAAAGCAAGTAAAAGTTTTACGAGAGATTGTTACTATCTCCGTTTGTGACTTTTAGGTTCATTTACAATGATAAATCATTTATACAAAATAATGTATATGATGTGATGTGAATATATTGGACTTTATTAGGATAAAGCAAATTCTTGGACTTCATATTTTATTCTATCTAGTCCTATCTTGATTGGAAATTTCAAATGACCAAACATAACATTATTCCTATTTAGAATGGAAAAATAGACTATACATTGTCAATGTAAATTTTTTTTTACACAAATAGCTTTATCGATCATTGATTGGAGGATTGTGACAATCCATTCATTCCTACTCTCTCAAATCAATATTGTATAAGATTGTTTGAGTAAAACATTTTTTAGACAGGCAGTGTATGCTATAATTACTTTTTTAGAATTCTCGCCCTTTACCAGCTCTTTTCTTTCTCTTCCCATTCCCATTGTTTCTTTAAAGAAAATAATGAGACGGGTCGAGCATTACTTTGTTCGGGATTGTGATATTATCAAGTTGTCTTGATTGATCTTCCTGTAATTTGATTTAGTTAGTGCAATGCCGCCAACAGGAAACTATATCTCGAAGACCGTTAAGTAATTACTTTCTTCGTTTTTTTTTTTCTTCCACCGCCAGATTAACTACTTACTCAACAGAAAATGACCGTGTAAATATCCACCTGCAGCTATTAAAAAATAGATTGAACAGTAAACTTTGCATAGTAAGACATCTTGTCAGTGAAAAGATAAACGATTATCCAATTTTGACTAATTCATTCTCGAGAATGATTTTGAGAAGAGAGGACCGAAAGTAACATCCCCCAAATCCAACGTTAATTATTGAACTTCATTTTCTTTCCATTTTCTGCGGACGACAATTGAAGCCAATAGCAAGTATGGCACATTTTAAGGAACCTAATTAAAGTTCAAACTTTGAAAGAGGGAGCATCCTCGAAGATATTTCCCAAAACATCTCCTAAATTCCCCTTTTTGGCTCAGCCTTTAAATCCCCATTAATAATGCTTTTTGTTGTTTACCCAAAGAAATTGATTCTTGACAGCACGCATACCAATTTTGGCCATGCTATAGTGACAAAAATGACCAAGAACCCATGTCGTGATGCTGTCTTACTTTTGGGGATTTCCGAAAGAAATGGAAAGTTTAGCCTTCTTTCTGAAAATGGAACCATTTCATCAATATATCATCCAGTGTTGGAAAATGCGTAAGAGATGGGCCCACTGCTCAATCGCACCAGTGCCTAGCTTAATACGCTTTAGTCTCTCCTGTACATGAGAGGCCGGACTCACTTCAGAAGGTCATTACATTTATCTTTCTATCATTCATTTCTCAGTGTGCGTAAAGAAACACCAATATCATTCATTTGTTCCTCTGTTTAGAGAATGATTTATAGACTTTCATTTCTTTTGTGCTCACTTATTGTTGATGCGTTTTAGGAAAATCTTTTTATTGGAGTGATAAATGGAGAGCTTCAACAACTCCAACGACGACAACAATCACAAGACAACCATTTCTCCAGGGATCCCTTTATTGCCTCCACCAAGCCAGAGAATGGAAGGACAAAGCTCTCAAAGCCCTAACTTTGAGCCTCAGAAGCTTGAGAGGTGCTTGTAAATGTAAAACCCTTTAAACGCATTTCAAAATGTTAGACATGGACTGCCATGCCATTTTTATTGACCTAGACATTTCATTCGAAATTGTTGGTCGGGAAAATATGGGCAAAATAAATAAAAAAAACAAAGAAATGGTAAAAATGGTGAAGAGATAATTGGAAACTATGGTTGTATATCTTTCAAAAGAAAAAGAAATTATAAGTTGAAAGTATTAAATAGAAATGTTTTTTAATGCATACAATTTTTCAATAAGATTAAGAAGTTATGTTTAAATAGACACAACCTTCCAAAGGTTGTAAGAGCGCTAATAAGCACTAGGTACAAATAATAGATTCGAAATTAAATAATTAAAAAATAATTGTCACTCTATTATGAACGATGCCATTGATTCAACAAGACAAAATGGTTATCTTGTAATTATAAATTGAAATTTAATAAATAAAAAACTGATCATTACTTAGTGCTAAATTTCATCCACACGTGTATCCATATCTTTGTGATGTGAGACAACATCTTAGTTTATTTTACAAATAAATTACCAACAATTCCCATTTTGTTTGTAAAAAAATTCAAAGTAGCTATGCTTTAAACTTGCGATTTTAATAATAGAATTGGATGTACCACTCTCACTTATCTCTTATTCCAACAAGAAGTTCATAATTTACTTAACACTAAGAAGTGACATCACTTCTAAGCTCATATATGCAAAGTTTCTACATGTGTTTTTGTTACTAATAAACATAGTCCCAATTTATATGATAGTTCATTAAAATATAATCCAGTCTTCAAAATGTAACAGACGATACTGATTTCTCATGTTTGGGTTTATGTTAGTATCAAACAATCACATTCAATAACTTGTGTTTACCCATTAGATCTTATAACTAATGAAATTCTAATATAAGATAGGCTACCATTACTCGGTAATTTTAGTCAAAGGGTTTTTGCCCCATCTCTTTAAAGGTTATATTTACCATGTCTTTAAGTAAAGCCTTTGTAAAGGGATTAGCTAGATTCTTTCTTGACTTCACATAGACAATTGTTATGATACCATCTTGAATCAATTATCTTACGTACTCATATCTTAAATTGATATGTTTAGACTTATTATTATAAGTGCTACTAGCTTTTGTCAAAGTAGCCTAACTATCACAATGGATAGAAATAGGGCATAGGACTAGGTTGTAATTTGATTTCAACAACAAATTTCTAATTCATTCAACCCCTTTCCCAATTGCTACTAAAGCAAATAATTTAGATTCCATGGTTGAGTGGGTTATGCATTTTTGTTTCTTGCTCACCCAAGATACAACACATCCACCTTAACGTGAAAATTCATCAAAAAGTGGAATGTTTATCACCTACACTTATAGTCTAACCATCATCGTGTATTCTTCTAATATAGCCAATTACTTATTATAGAACAATCATCAATTTTAGTTTTCTTAAGATAACAAAAAATTTTGGTAATAGCCTTCCAATGTTATATACTTGGATTACTAATATATCTACTCAACTTACACAATGAATACACAATATCAAGTTTAGTACAATGCATTCTATACATTAAAGACCTCTAGCACTCGCATGTTCAAATTGTACTTTTGCTCTACCAGTGTTATAATTTAACTTAATATTAAAATCAATTAAAGTATTCATTTCTTTTAAATCAATATGCTGAAATTTATTAAACATTTTTTCAACGTAATCACTTTGGCTTAAAAAATAACTCCCCACCATGTTTTTTAACTTTAATAACCAAGATAATATCTATTTTACCCAAATCTTTCATTTAAAATATGGAAGTCAAATACTTCTTAGGCCCTGTTTGGTTCAGCATTTAGAAGGGACTTTAAGGCTCTAAAGGGGTTTGGCCAAATGCTAAAGGTGTTTGGTTCAATTTTTTGAGGGCTTTGGGGAGATGCAATTGCATCTCCAAGGGGCTTCAAATGCCTTTAGGGGAATGGAGGCTCCAAGGTGCATTTGAGAATAGCATTCTTGGAATGCTATTTCCTTTGTTTAATGAATACATGTCAGTTGCCCATTTTGTCCTCATTTATTAACCAAAATCCATTTTTGCCCTTTCCTAAATAGAAAACCCTAAAAGCATCTTCTTCCTTATGTTTTTCGTAGCCTTACGTTTTCACGCCTCCTGCACTTTTTTACTCTCACGGCTCCTCTGCTCTTTTTACACTCTCACACCTCTCTCTACCACGATCGTTTGTGTTTGACCCTCATGTTCGCCGCCCTTCACCTCCCTTCCTCACACTACGATCTTCACGGCCATCGCCCTCGAGCGCTCATCGCCTTCGCACTTGCCTCTCTCCAGGCAAGATTTCTCCTCTGTTCTGTTCCGATGTAGAATTTCCCTCACCTTTGTTGTACCTTGACGACTCCCCCTTTCATGCTTGAAGCGGCGCTCCCTCACGGTTGGCAGGGGTTTGAGTTCTCTTCCTCGTGTCATTCTTCACGCTCGCCGCCCTCGAGCTCTCCTATCATGTTACACTCGCGCTCATGGTCACTGTTGTCCAGGTCAGATTTTCTCAATATGTTGCGATTTTTTTTTGGAAATTTGTGTGGGTAGAGTGGCATGTTTTGATTTGGCGAGAGATTGTAGCATTTGGGAGAATTATTGTTTGTCCATCTCTCATTTCCTCCTGCTTTGTCCAGTTTGTTCACTGATTTTGCTGTAAAAAATTGTTGCTGTTTTGAACTTCCCATCTGCTGTAAATTGTGGAACAAATGAATTGACCCCTGCCCTAAATATTGGAACTGCACAGTGACTCCATTTCTAGTTGAGGTGATCACACCAAACTTAAATAACTATATGCAAATGTCTATTGGTCGCATGTGAAAATTTTTAAAAACAAAACTCTGGCTGTCTCAACTCAATGTTCTGCTCTCTCTCCATGCCATCATCATGGTCACAAGGAAGCCAAGACACTGAGAAATGTGTCGAGTCCTTTTTTAGCATAGTTCAAGGACAAAGGTTCAGACACTACAGCTTCCAGCAAATGGGTAGAAAGTCATGCATCTCTTGATCGTGTCTAGATGTGCTATTTTGATAAAAGAAATGCAAATTTTCTTTTGTATGCGCATTTCGCATTTTGTTTCAGCACTAGGTATGCATAAACACTATATATCCTATAGGAACCTCTACCACAACAATGGTAATAGAGAAAGAATAGAGAAAAGTGGAGACCTTAGAGAATGCATCATTTGGAACTTGCAGTTTCTTTTGTATGCGCATTTTCACTTCAACTAATGTTTCGCCTTCATGGATGACTAGCAAAAAGGGTTCCCCAAAGTTTTGCACTAGCTGATCAAAGCACACATTAAGAAGGGGAAAGAAAACAAAAAGACACCTGGTTAACATTCTTACCAAATTAGAAGAGAAAAAAGAAGAAGAAAGGGAACAAAACTTAAACTTGACCAAAAAAAATTGTAATTAAATATTTGGTACCAATTAATTTTGAGCAATTTCCTTCATGAAGAGGTAAACATGAATCAAGCGATCATGCGGCCCAAGGTCCTTCTCTTCTTCAGGAATCTGAGCAAATAAAAAATTTAAGTTTTAATAGCTACAACAACAAATATACATTAAAAAATATTAAACTGCAATTAAGAAAAAGGATAAAGAAGAAGAAGACTTAAAGAAAAATAAGAGAGATGCTATCTTCAAAAGAAAGAGAAAGTCGGTCAGAAGGGCAACCACAAAACCCACCATAGATAAAGAAAACAAGAGCTTAGAGCAACTAGTTCAACGAAATATGTTATTTACGATACCTTGTAATATGCTTTCTCAAGATGCCATTTCAGTTTGAAGTTCAAACCTACTTCACTATTTTACTTGTATTTTTTCTGCCAATGAAACATGCTAAAGGAAAACACATTTTATGATTGTTTAGGACCCGCTGAAGGAAAAGTTTTTAAGGTGCAATCGATATATGTTGGTTTTTTTTTCTTGTTTTTTGGGTCGATACTTAATACAATATCACTTGTGTTTTACTAGTTCACCTTGACTTGATTTAATTCAATTGCAGAATTTTTCTTTATTATATGTCTCTCAAATTTGTTCATGCTCATATTATTGGAAGATGGCAAGTTCAACAAAGGAAAATGCATATTGGACCGCCGAAGATGTGGAAACATATTGTAAGCTGTGTATTGAACAAATCGATAAGGGTAATCGTCCTGCAGCCAACAAAAGAGATGGATGGATTATCATAATTAATAAGTTCAAGGAGTTGAGGGGCAAAAAGTACGATAAAATTCAAATGAAGAGTAAGTGGGATAATCTTAAGGAAGAATGGAAAAGATGGAGGACATTGGTTTACTGCGAAACAGGATTAGGATGGGATCCAAGGAAGAAAACCATCGATACGAGTGATGAATGGTGGGAGAGTAAAATCCAAGTGTTTATCATTGGTTCTTTTACTTTTCGATTAAGTTCTCATTTTCAATTATATATAACTTACTCAAATGCTTTTTATAACAGGCCAATCCTAAGGTTAAGGAAGAATGGACAAAAGGCATACCTCCTGATCTTGAAGTGTTGCTAAATAGGATGTTCAGGGATACGGTTGCTACTGGAGGAATCACTTAGAATTTTGCACAAGGTTTATGTGTTGATGAGAATGTTGATGCCACACATCCAATATTGATGATGGCGTAGGATCTACTGATGAGAATTTGGAATGTCATGTGGGTCAAAATATTGATGAACTAATTCAAACTCGGGCTTGTAAAAGAGTAGTGGAGACTTTAACAAGGCAAACTCTAGGAAAGAAAGACAAGAATTTGAGCCCGGTACAATTACTTGGAAGCCAAATTAATAAGCTTTGTTCTGCCGTTGAAAGTAGGAGTGCTGATGCTGTTGCATTTCGAGCAAATGAGAGATTCGGTCCTTACAAGGACCTCATATCTATGTTGGATGCCATCCTGGAGATTGTGTAAGATGAAAAACCGTACTTTTTTGTAATCAAACATTTAAGGAAAAGATAGACAATAGGCAGGTCTTCATGAGCTTGAATACCGATGCTCTGAGGGTGAAGTATCTCAAGCTTGAGATGGAAGAACTTAATCATAACTAATATGTTGTCATAGCTTTTTATTTAAATTCTTGAATATACTATTTTATTTTTATATGCGAACTCTATTTAAATGATGTATGGACCTAATTTATATTAATGTTTTTAATGTGAGAATTATTTCTAATTCGGGTTCTCTTTATGTAGTTGAGTTTGCATATATATATATATATATATATATATATATATATATATATATATATATATATATGTTAATTGATACTATTGTTTTTCTTAATGGATTGTCAAGATTATTCATTGTTTTTCTTATTTTAACTCTATATTTTGTTACATTAGGCAATTATGGATCATTCTTAAGAAAAGGAAAATCGTGAACAAGAGGAAGATGAATTCATGGATTTGCTTTCAACTGCTAATACTGTAATTGCTTATCAAGTATTGTACCTTTGCAAACAACCTTCTATGACCTCATCATATGCAGGTCATGCATGGATAAGAGAGTTGATGGCCGAAGATACTAATCCAATAAGATGCTATAATATGTTTAGAATGCATAGGGATGTATTTAATAATTTAACATGTGACTTAGCAACACGCTATGGCCTTAAAGGATCTAGGAATACTAATGTTGTAGAAATAGTTGGAATATTTCTTTATATGTTGGGACATGGTATAGGTAACAGGGTAGCACAAGAACGTTTTCAACGCTCTAGGGAAACCATAAGTAGGCATTTTAGTTTAGTTTTAAATAAAGTATGCAATATGGGAAATATTTGATCCAACCAATTAATCGACAATTTCGGGAAGTTCCAGAGAAGATTAAGAAAGATCGACGATTTTATCTATATTTAAAGGTAAGTTACGAAAAACTAAATTTAAATCATATAATATTTGTATTATTTGTTTTAGGATTGCATTGGAGCTATGGATGATACACATATCCCAGCAATGGTACTGGTGTATGATCAAATTCGCTTTATTGGTCGAAAAGGAAAGACTACTCAAAATGTGTTTGCCATATGTAATTTTAATATGGAATTTATTTACGTTTGTGCCGGTTGGGAGGGATAAGCTCATGATACTCGTGTCTTCTATGATGCCATTGGAAGACGTGATGCACAATTTCCTTATCCACCTCCAGGTTGGTTAATTAATAGTTTATATATATATATATATATATATATATATATATATATATATTTTACGTGGCATATGTTAATTAAATTTATATGACATTTGTGTAGGTAAATATTATTTAGTAGATGCTGGATATCCAAATCTCATAGGTTATTTAGGGCCATATAGAGAAGTTATACATCATTTGCCAGAATTTCGACAAGGTTCTACACCTACGGGTCATCGAGAAGTCTTCAACCGCGCACATTATTCACTTCGCTCAGCAATTGAACGAGCCTTTGGCGTATTAAAAATGAAGTGGAAGATTTTAATTATCATGCCAAGTTATCCTTATGAAAAACAAGTACAAATTGTCATAACTACAATGGCTTTGCACAATTTTATAAGAAAAAAATGCCGTAACTGATACGGATTTTGAAACAGCAGATTTGGATTCCGAGTATGGATATTCCGTCGACTATGATGTTGTAAATGATGGGACAAGTGCTTCAAATGATAATACATTCTCTGACATGACACATTTACGTGATGAAATAGCTATGGATTTAATAAATAGTTAAGGACGTTTGTAATATTTAGACTTGATAAATAGTTAAGGACATTTGTAATATTTAACGATAATTTATCTCTTTCTTTTGGACATGTGTTGTTATGTTTATTGTAATGAAATTACTCTATTTTTAATTAAGTTTGATGTGATTTTTTTTATTTAAAATTTTATAGGTTAATACCCTGAAAAACCCAAAACTGGTATACATATGACAAATTTATTCCCAACTATTTTTTTGACCACCAAAAACCCCAAATTGATATACCTTTGACAAATTTACCCAAAACTTGTACACTTATGACAAATTTACATTCTATTAGTTTTCGTTAAATTTTATTGTCAGATTATTAAGTTAAATTATACGTGACAGTTGACTAGTATATCGATTTACGATTTTACGCATCGTTTATCACAATTTACAATTTTTGTGATTTTTCCGTGGTATTAATCTAATTTAGCAGAGGGTATATTCGTCACAAATTTATCAATTTGGGGGTTTTTTGTGGTTAAATAAAGTAGTTTAGGATAAAATTGTCGTAAATGTACCAGTTTAAGGTTTTTTATAGTCAATCGGGGTAAATTTGTCACAAGTGTACCAATTTGGGGTTTTTCACGGTCAAAAAAATAGTTTGGGGTAAATTTGTTACATGTGTACCAGTTTAAGGTTTTTTTAGGGTATTAACCCAAATTTTATTAATACGTCTTTTCTACATTACTCTCAACTTGAAAAAAATATATATAAAAGTTAAGGTCATTGATTTTTAATTTTGATTTTTAACAAATTAAAGTTGCAAAATTTTAAAATTAGCACATGAAAAGACTTTTCAAATGTATGTGTTTACCAAAAAAGCATTTTCCCCAAGTTGCATCTCAAAGCATCTTTTCAATTTTAGTTTACCAAATAGTATTTGCATTTCGCCAAAACCCCTTTAGGCTAAAGGCCTTTGCATTTCCCCAAGGACATTCCCCAGAAGCCAAACCAAATGGGTCCTTAGTCTCGATGACTCCAATTATATTGATTTTAGGGTCCTCTTGAGATACCCCCACTTCAAGACTATTTCAAGAGGCAACCAATTGAAACTATGCATCCATAGGATGCTTGGCTCATTGAGTCATTGGACACAAGAAAACCTTTGGGGTGAATTATAAAAAAGTCATAAACCTATTACAATTATATCAATTCAGTCCTAAACTTTTTACAATTGTGTTAATTTAGTCAATCCTATTAATTTAGTCCATCCTACCAAATTTGGCTAGCGGCACTGATGTGGATGCCAACGGGCATTGGCTTTCTAGTGAACATTAACATGGCAATTTTTAGTAGTATCTTATTTTTTTGATTTTTTTTAATTTTTTTATTTTAGTTTTCTTTTTCGTTTTCTTTTTTTCCCTCTTCTTCTCCTTGGCTTCCTTACCCATAATGGCCAACGAGGCTCTAGCAGAGCTCGCCAACCACTGGATGAGCCCCGTCAGAGCCTCTCCACCCACTGTGAGTGAGAAGAAGCCAAAGAAGAAGAAGAAGAGAAAAAAGAAAAGGAAAAAATAAAAATAAAAAAACTAATAAAAAAGTTCGAAATAATATAAAAATATTATTAAACATTGCCACATCAACGTAAGTTAGACAGTCACGTCAACACCGGCCGGGCCAAATTTAGCAGGATGGATTGAATTATAAATAAAAAAAGGATTTAGAATTGAATTAGAATAATTACAATAGATTTATGAGCTTTTTAATAATTCTTCCAAACCTTTGCATCCAACGAAACCCATGGAGTGATAGTTATTTTCATGGGCCCATTAACGCTACTCATGGGACTTTGAAGACCACGTCTTAGACGCTACTCATGAGACTTTGAAGACCACGTCTTAGACGCTACTCATGAGACTTTGAAGACCACGTCTTAGACCACGTCTTAGACAACTCATGAGAAATTGGACCCCGATGCAAAACGAATGGCCTAATTCCTCATCCAAAGGCTTCGAGAACTCCAAATCGACTTCGCCTTTCCCACTGGGAACGAAGCACCCGGCTGCGCGAGAAGTATTGTTGCCCATATCTATAATCGCAATGAACCTCCCAAATGAGACCTCTGATGTGGAGAGTTCCTATGACTTTGTACCATGAGCTAATACAGGCAAAAGAACTCAAGCAGAAAAGAGAAAACTCAACAAACCCAACCACCCCACGGTTGCCCAAGGTCAACGAAATATACCAGTAGTTATGCAACAAGATTACTCAAATTTCCAATGTCTTCCCAGACCACAGAACAATAAATGGTATAAATACCAACTACGGCACAATAAAATCTAGTCCTCTTCAAGGACATTGACTGGACTATATTAAGAGATGCCGAGAATTTAATTTTCTCTGTACACGCATCCACACCCCTCGAACGTCTCTCTCCGACGATCACCGTGGACGGATATGGGAACACACCGAGATACAGAGCAACAACGAACGACCAAAAAAAAAAAAAACATGTGTTCATATTTTCGGTCTTAACAACAATGAATATTTTCAGTCTTACCAACAATGAAACGTAAGCAAAATTGAGTCTACATGATTACGAGATTATTAAATCATGTTTATGCCGTGGGTGTATACTATAATTACTCTTTTACAATTCTTGTTTTCTACTAACTCTTTTTCTTTTTCTTCTTATTCCCATTGCTTTTGTAAAGAAAATAATGAGATGGGTAGGGCATTACTTTATTTGGGTATGTAATGTTATTGAATGTTCATTGATCTTACAATAATTTGATTTTGTTAGTGTAACACCAACATGCAATTGTATCCCCAAGACCATTAGGTAATTACTTTCTTCGTTTTTTTCCTACACTAGATCAACTACTTACTTAAAGGAAAATCACCGTGTAAATATCAACTTGCGGCTATTTAAAAATAGATCAAATAACAAACTTTTGCAAAGTAAAACATCTTGTTAGCGAAATGATAGACGATTTTCCCTTTCTGGCGAGTTCATTCACGAAGATGATTATGAGAATAGAGGACGAAAGTATCATCCCCAGACGTCAATTGTTGAACTTCATTTCTTTCCATTTCTACAGACGATAATTGAAGCAAGTAACAAGGATGGCCAATATTTAAGCATCCTAATTAAAGTGCAAACCAAAAAAGAGGAAACCTCCTCATAGATATTTCCCAAAACGACATATCCTAAATTTCCTTCTTGGCTCAGCCTTTTAATGCCCATCAATAATGCTCTCTTGTAGATAGCAAACATGGTAACACCAAGAATTGGGTTTTGACAGCCTGCATGCCAATTTTGGCCATGCTATAGTGACAAAAATGACCAAGAATTCATGTCTTGATGCGAGGTTACTTTAGGAATTTCATAAAAAAATGGAAAGTTCGGCCTTTTTCCAAAAATGAAACCACACCATCAATGTATCTTGCAATATAGGAAAATGCATGCTGGTGCCAGTTAGCTAAAGACCCATGAGTTTTTCCTATAAAGCAGAGGCCGAACTCACTTCACAAGCTCACTACATTTATCTTTCTCTCATTCATTTTCTTAATTGGTGCGCATCTTTGGCTCACTAGTTTGTTCGTTTCTTTTTGCTTTTTTTTTGGGAATGATGTTGAGATTTTAATTTTTTTGTGCTGACTTATTGTTCTTGCGTTATAGGGCAATCCTTTCATTAAAGTGATAAATGGAGAGCTTCAACAACGAAAACAACAACGACAACAAGAGAACCATTGCTCTAGAGATGCCTCCAACAAACCAGAGAATGGAAGGACAAAGCTCTCAAAACACTAACCTTGACCCTCAAGAGCTTCAGAGGTGCTCCTAAATTTTAAAAACCTTTAAACGCGTTTCAAAATGTTAGACACAGACGACGATGCCCATTTTCTTAACCTAGACATTTCATTTGAAAGTGAGGGACGGAAAAAATGGGCCAAAAAAAAAAAAAAAAAAACAAAGAAATGGTAAAATGGAGATATTAGATTTTTGCTTCTCTTATATTCTATTTTTTCGTTTAAATAAAATGGTCACTTTTTTTTTTTTTTCAATTCTTTTGTGCTTGTGTCTTTTAGGAGGTTGGCAAGGAGGCGATATGCTGATACCTTTCGTCTCAAACAAATTTCTCGAGTAATGAAACTTGAACAGACAGTGCAAGCTCTTGAAGTTAGTGATCGATTTGATTCTTCCACCAAATTATATTCCATATAGTGTGTTTTTGAGATTTGGCATTTGATGCGATTAAGATGACAATCATCTAATGATTCTGAATTTCTTTTGTCTGATGTATATAGGCTAACGTAGAAAGGGACTCTGTGAGGGTGTACCGTTGGAAACGACAACACTATTTGTTCCAAGTCGAAAATTGCAAATTAAAGCAAAAATTTTGTTTCTTTTCTCATGAAATCAAATTCAAAGAAGGTTGTCTCTCTTTTTTTATCTCTCTTTGACGCGCACTTATTAAAGGAGAAATTAAGAATGTAATTGACTTCTAATTGATGTAGCTGAATGTGTGAAACTGAAGAAAGAGAAGGACGAGCTCAAGGAGGTGTACGTGGGTCAGCAAAAATATGAAGAGCTCATGCAGAGCAACATGGCAAATGCTGAACTAATGGAAAGGCGCATGGACCAACTGGGATTTCCGACCAACAACACTATGTAGGCCATGAGATTTTGATGCCATGAGTTAAATTAAGCTCTCGTTAAAAGACCCAAAATCCTGAAGTTTTTTAATTTTGGGCATGATCCAGTTTTTAATATGAGTATTATCTATGTGAACTTAGTTAAGACAATTTAGAGCTTAAAATTTCCGTGGCTTATATACATGTTAATTCGAGATGAACCATTTGCTTATGTTTTGTGCGCTTCACAGTTCTATAGTATTGTTTATTTTAGCTCCAAGAATGGTTAATATCTAAGATGCCCACGATCGGTAAATATTCCATATTGTTTCATTTGTCGGGATAACCTCGTGCATCTTGGTTGTAGAGAGTCTGTCTAGCCAATGGAGACGTCGATAAATTTGTACTTCTCGACTCTTCCAAAGTAACATCATTTGCTTTAATCACTGAAAAACATAAGGATCAAAAATAAATTGACCAGGCTATGTTATATTGTTCCAATTTGTTGGATAAGTGCACCAAAAATCCTTTTTTTTTTTTTTTTTGCGGAAGTGCAATTGAATTTTAATATTTCCAAAAAGGGTAATCAAATCTCAAAATTGATTAAACTAGTGCAGTCAAGTCATTTTATTAACTTTGTCCAATTAGGCTAATGGAAAATGTTGACATTGCTTTTTCTTTTATTATTTTTCTTTCCTAAATGGTATTTTGGTCCAAATCCTAATCTTTTACTACAAATTTTAGTTTGAGATTACACAACAAGAAATCCATTAGTTTTTTTTTTTTTTTAATAAGGGATAAATGCACTTGAAGTTCTAAAATTTGTTAGGAAAGTGCAATTGAGTCATAAATTTTTTGAAAAGCGCTATCAACGAAAAGCCTTGATTTGATCAACTTGACAAGTTTTATTATCTAATTGCACTTTTTAAAAATTTTAGGACTTGATTACCATTTTTGAGTTTTAGAACTTAATTACACTTTTTGAAAGTTTTAGGATTTTCAATGTACTTATCCAAAAAAAAAAAAAAAAAAGACACAAACAAGAAAACAATTAAAAAAAAAGGTTTTGCAACCTCACCTAGTTAGGTGATGCCATAGTTGGGAAGGCTTGCGGTAGAGGTAAGCATGGTTTGGGTTGCATTGATCCAGCATCTAACCAATGATTCAACCCGCATAGTGTTGGTTCCCAATTTTTAGAAGTGAGGACTGACCCTGTTAAGCTTGGGATTGAGGGCTAAACTGACCCTATGGCTAGTCCAATTCTAGGGTTAATTCAAGACCACCCAATTCTTTTTTTTTTTTTTTATCTTTTGTATTTCTTGAAAAAACAAATGTATTCTTGAAAATTACATATTAATCTACAATGCAATATTGAGCAACCAAACTATAACCACCGGTAGAAATCAAATAGAAATCGACAACTACAAAAATCTCCACTTGCCAAAAGCATCAAACCATAAAAAAATATTTGAACGCACACACAAAGTTGGTCCAAGCTGGACTGAATTATAAATACGATGAAAAAGGAGCTAGGCATTTAAGTTATATACTAGTTTTGGAAAATAAATTTGTATTTGACCTCTCGACTTTGCATGATCTCATGCGGGAATGAACAAGAAATATGTTTAAAAACCACGATTATCTTGAACTTACGAGATTCAATCCATGGCTCTAATGAAAATAGCTAGCCATAGACGATAAATTTATAATCAACTTTGTTGGTATAATTGTGGTATGTTCGGCTCATCAAGGAAGCGAAGTACGTATTAAAGCGTCAATCAGGTGCATTAGATAGGTCGAACCACCATATAAGTGAGGGACATCGATCATAATGAAAATCATGTGTTAAGTTCTACTTATCATTCTTATCTCTCTCCTAAAATTGGATTCAAAGTATTCCATGAAATCCTGTATAATTATACCATTTCTAAAAGTTTTTGCTTCATCGTCGTACGACGGCGCTACTATTGTTTACCACTTTAAATTTCATGATTGTTTGGCCCGCCATACATAAGCCAATTGCTTACAGTGGACAATCACGGCCATTGCTGATTAACCATTCTTTAATTTACTTCTTGATTCTTAATAATCTCTTAGGGTTCACTTGTTTTGCAAAGAATGAAAAAAGATAAAAGAAAAAGAAAAGACATTCATAGAAATAATCACTCACATCGCTTACCAAAATAAATGGATGAAAAAAACTTCATCATCCAAAAAAATATTTAAACATAAATTATTATCAATAACAAAATATTTTTCATTGACTAATTATATCAAATGATATAAACGATTACTTTGAGAAAAATGATTTCTAAATTATTCATTTTCTAATAGTTAAATGGAGCCTTAGTTTTTGAATTTTCATTTTTCTTTAGTTGGGCTCCCAACATTTATGGTGTGCTTGTTTAGAGGAAGATTTCATGAGAAAGGAAAATACTATTCAAAAATCATTTTCTAAGGAAAATGGTTAATTTTCCTTTATTTGGCGATATGTGACTGGAAACATTTTTTGGTGTTTGGATCTTATTTGAAAAATGATTTCATCTCATGCAAAAAAAAAAAAATCCTTTTTTAAAATAGTTTTTATTGTATTTTATTTTCTTAATTTTTCTTTCCTTCTTCCTCCAATGCCAATCGTTAAGCCTCGGCGACAACCATAACAGGCCACTAGCACTGTCATCAAGGGTCAAAGAGATTGAGCTCATTGTGGCGAGGGTAGGGAGGCTTTGAGCTCACTCGAAGCAGGGCCTTGCCTACCAGTACCAGCAAAGTTGGATGGAGCAAAAAAAAAATAAATAAAAGAAAAAAAGTACACCAAAATATTTAAAAATTGATGTTTTAAATAAAATATTAAAAATCACATATGAGTAATTTTGGAAAATGTTTTCACTTTCCTAGATTTATGAATTCATTTTCCTAATTTTATACATGAATTTTTTCCTTGACCAGAAAATATTTTCGATTAACTTATCATTTTTTGGTGAACCAAATAGGTGAAAGTTTGAAAAACTAATTTCGCAAAAATACTTTCCCTAGAAAATGTTTTCACTTTCCTAGATTTATGAATTCATTTTGACCTAATTTTATACATGAATGTTTTCCTTGACCAGAAAATATTTTCAATTAACTTATCATTTTTGGTAAACCAAATAGGTGAAAGTTTGAAAAACTAATTTATGTTCCTCCCGAAAATACTTTCCCTAAAACAAATGTGCCCTTATTTTGCATTGAGATTCCGGATTCAGAATTCTTATTTATGACCTGAACGTTTGTAAAGAGTATCATTATGTCTCTGTTAGAATATTTCGTCGGCTACGTAATCATGTTGTGGTCGAATGCAACCTAATTTTTTCCTTTTCTCTCGAAATAATGTCTCAAAAAAGAAATTATTTCAGTTCAACCGAAAAAAAATAGAAAAGAACTATTTCTGAAAAGAAACTATTCCCCAACTAAGAGTTACAGACTAAATTTCAGGAATTTCAAATTTTAGGGACTGAGATAAGAATCATTTTTGAAACTAGATCCTCAAACTTTATAATCACATATATAACTTTACCTTTCATAATTCTTGATAAATTATCTACTTAACACAAGACCTATAAAAGCCATCCAACACTTGAGCTACCTCGAGGGACGCGTTGGCGTCAAAACGATAGCCTTAAATTGGCTATTGACATATTTGATATAACGTATATTTCTGTAAAAGTTTATATCTTTCCATAATTTGTGAACCAATACCCAAAATATCCTAACACTTAGACTATGCATTGCTTATGTAAAGAAAATTTTACACAAGCAACCTTGTACATAAATGATTTGACGGTCATTACTATTAATTCTCTCAAAAAATAATTTATTGTTTGATGAAACGTTTGCACATTCCTCACAGCATTTTATTTCCATTTTCTGCAGACGACAATTGAAGCAAGTAACAAGGATGGTTGATTTACAAGGATCCTTATTTAAGTTCAAACCCAAAAAGAGGAATCCTCCTCACATATATGTATTTCCCAAAAGGACATCTCCTGAAATTCCCTTCTCGGAGCCTTTTAATCCCCATAATGCTTTCTTTATAGATATATTCAAGGCAAACATGGTAAGTCCAAAAATGGAGTTTTGACAGCTTGCATGCCAATTTTGGCCATGCTGCAGTGACAAAAATGACCAAGAACTAGTGTCGTGATGCGAGGTTACTTTAGGGACTTCTAAAAGAAATGGAAAGTTCAGATTTTTCTGAAAATGAAATCACCATATCAATATATCATGCACTATAGGAAATTGCATAAGAAATGTCCCCCCTATCCAATCACATTGGTGTCATTTAAGGCTGCGTTTGGCAGTCGGGATAAAATTCAAATAGGATATGATTTATCCCATCCTATGTTTGGTGCTCGGTCAGGACAGGATAAAGTCGGATATAATTGGAATATATACATGATAAAATTATCACATGGAGGAGGTGTGATAAAGGTGATAGGATTTCTAATGTCCATACTAAGAAAATTATTTCTCTCGAATAACAAACTTATTAAATTAATAAAATTAAAATTATATTTCAATATAAATAATATTTGAATTATAATTTAAGAAATTAAAAATAAAAATAAAAATTCATTTTTAATTAATCATATTTTATTTTATATATTCAACTTTAATTCTATCTTATAATAAAAATTCAATCTATAAATTAAATATTTATATTTATTATATATTTTAGGTATTTTTGTATTTTAGGTATGTTAGTACAGTTTACTATTTGATAAAATTTTATTAAAGAATGATGAAAGGGGAAAAAGAAATAATAAAGAAAATAATATAAAAAAGAGGAAAAATAAAATAAAAATAAATTAAGGAATAGTGTTACAAGAGATTTTCACTATATCCGTTTATGAACATTTAGGTTCATTTATAATGATATGCCATTTATATATAAATAAATAAATAAATAAATAAATAAATAAATAAATAAATGTACATATAATGAAAATATATTCAACTTTAATACTGCGATTCACCAAATAATTGACATGATATAAAAAAATCACCAGAATTGCATATCCTATCATATCCAATCTTATCCCAACTAGAAATTCGATCGACCAAACGTAGCCTTAGTATCTACTATAAATGAGAGGCCGAAATCACTTCAACTCACTACATTTCTTTCCCTCATTCATTTTTCTTTGTTAGTGTGAGTAAAGAAATGAATCTCAGTATCCCTAACTAACTAGTTTGGCCTTTTCTTTGGCTCTTCTAAGAGAAAGATTTCGAGACTTTCATTACTTTTGTAATAACTTCTTGTTTATTGTTGTAGGGTAAACTTTTTACTGAAGTGATAAATGGAAAGCTTCAACTAGGGGTGAGCGTGGTTCCGGGTAGAACCGGGAACCGGGAACCGAACCGGAGGTTATAGTTCGGTTCCCGGTTCTAAGGGGGACCGAGCCTGTTCCCGGTTCTCTTTTCTCGGGAACCGGCGGTTCCGGTTCGGTTCCGGTTCCCATAGGAACCGGAACCGGCCAATTAAAAAAAAAAAAAAAAAAAAAAAAAAAACCCTAACTCCCCTCCCCCCACGTGATTTCCCCCTTCATTCAATCTTTCCCCATTTTCCTTTCTTTTTCTCTCTCTTTTCCCCCCTTTTTTCTCCTCACGTCACTTCCTGCCCCCCAACTTTTTCGTTTTCTTCTCTCTCTCTCTCTCTCTCTCTCTCTCTCTCTCTCTCTCCTCCTCTTTCCCCCTCTCTCGGCCTAAACCTCCATTTCTTCTTCTCTTCTTCTTCTTCTTCTTCCTTCCTCTCGCTGGCTGCTGCTTCACCCACCACCACACCGCTGCCCCACACCCTACTCACCACCACCTCTTGGCCACCGAACCCCCAGCACCCACTGCTCGTCCAACGAGCCTTCTTGTCGTTGAGCCCGACGAGCTATCGCCCTGTCCGCGCCTCCGTGAGGCACCGCCACCGTCCCCAAGCCACCGTCACCACCTCTTGCCGCAGCTCGCCGGCCGTCCGAGCCGTCGTTGCTCCGCCCGACCGAGCTCTTCTCCCCTTGGCCGTGAGTTGAGCCGCGACCACCGCCGTCTTCGCTGCGCCGTTCATGCTGCCGTTGGTGCTGTGAGACTCGTGCCTTCGTCGCCGTCGCGCCGCCGTTGCCAAACCTCCCTTGACACCACTACTGGACGCCGTCACCCCTCACTTGCCTCGCCGCTCAAACGTAATTCCTATTCCCCATACAGAGCAGAAAAGAATTGAAATCTAAGCTGCCATATCTGTGGGGAAAAAGGGTTCTCTTCTGTTTCACGAGAGGAAGTTGCATTTTAGCATCCTGTCTGTTCTATTTTAGTAAGCAATTTCAATACTTGCAACAGCTGATGCAGTGAAATACTATGATATCATTGAGGGAAAGGGTCCAGTAGCTACAAAAGGATCAACAGTCCAGGTTTGTTGATGTTGGTTTTCTTTTTATATTTCTTTGAGCAATATATGAACTGGTAAACATTATGTGTTCAATCCTCTGTTAAAGGTGCATTTTGCTATAAAGAACGAAGCAAGGAGTCGCCGACCACACTCGCGAGGAGGAGAAGGCAGGGACGCTGGCGAGGGTAGCGACCAATTGCGAGGGACAGATGCTTGGCGCGCGTCGGAGCCGGCGTCGTGGTCGACGGCGTGATCGGCGGCGCTGTCGGTACTTTCCTTTACCCCCTCCTAACCCTAATCTCTTTCTCCTGGTTGATCGACTCTACAAACCGTCTCTCGATCGCCTCATTGTCGCGGTGCGCTGTCGAGGGCGCTTGGGCTAAGATAGCCTTTGGAATCGGCGTTGAACTGTTGTCGTTGAAGAGGGTGTGTGGGTGTATAGATGTTCTTGTTCGGGGTCTGCCTCGTGGGTTTATGACTAGGGAGTGGTTTACTAAATTGATATTTGGGTTTTGCAGGAATCTGGATTTGGAACAGGGCACGGTTTAAGGGCATTGCTAATTAGCTAACCTTAGAGCTAGATAAGGCACGGCTGTGTCTAGTGTTATTGCCATAGGGAATATGTTTGCTGGTACTGATGATGCAACGCCAGTCTCTCTAAGCCCTTTTCTTTTCTTCCCACAAGGGGGAGGGGGGGAGTCTTAATCTTTTGTAGCATCTCTTCCAATCTGAAGGAGTTGAAATCGCATCATTGCTCAAGTCTTATACTTTGGATATTCTTTTTTCATTTCATTTTGTTTTTTGTGATAGAGAAATTTCCCTCATTTTTGACTTGTGCCTTATTTGGACAAATGCTTTCCTAATGTGCAAGCTTACTTGGCATTATTAGCCATATGAATTCAAGGTAGGATCTCCTCCAGGAAAGGAATGCACATTGGCTTGTTAATACTATCATATATCTAACCCACTGCACATTCTAGAATTCCCACTATCATATGTCACTCTTGTAGTCTTTCTTCTCTAATTGGCTTGTTAACAACTTTTCCATCAATTGATGAATAGGGTGCCGAACTTGTTGCTGACGAAGGGAAAAGTGCAGCGACTTTAGCGGCTTGCCAAACTTTGGCTGAAGAACTCACAGAATCACGATTTCTAGCTCCTAGAATACTGGCATTTAAGGTTTCTCCTCCTTCGCACTTTTAATGTTTAATCCGTCTTATGTTATTCACATGATGAGATGCTCATATTGGTTTTCCTGTTCAATAGGAGGGAAGCTCTCAGGCTCGGTATTTTGTTTCCCGTTTGAAAAAATCCTTAAACACTATCCTCTATGTTCTATGTTGAGGTAAGCTGGTGTTTTCTGTTATGTCAATCTGGGATACCACAAGTCAAAGAACTTGAGGTGGAGATCACCGCCTGAAAGCTTTGTTACTATAGTTGCTGAAGTCATTGGAAGCTGTAAAACAATGAGGGATATGGCTTTATTTTGGTGCAGGGTTGTTGCTAAGGTAAGGCTGGACTTTTTGTAGTGAATCGCTGGACTTTGCAAAAGAGAAATAGTTCACATTCTAGAAGAATATTAAATGTTTATGAGTATTATAGATTGTGTTTGTGTTATATTCTCTTTGATGAATGACAAGTTTGTTTATTATTGCGGCATTCATTTCCATTTTTTAACTAAAAAAGCAAAAAAAAAAAAAAAAGAACCTGTTGGAACCCGGAACCGACCCCGAAACTCCGTGACAGTAGGTTCCAGTTCCAAAAAATGAGGAACTGTACCCGAGGGTAGGTTCTAGGTTCCAAGCGGAACCTGCAAGGAACCTCGAACCGCTCACCCCTAGCTTCAACAACTCCAACAACAACAACAAGAGAGCCATTGCTCTAGGGATGCCTCCATTGCCTCCAACAAGCCAGAGAATGGAAGGACAAAGCTCTCACAACCCTAACATTCACCCTGAGAAGTTTAATAGGTGCTTGTAAATGTACAACTCTATAAACGCGTTTGAAAATGTTAGACATGGGCGACTATGCCCATTTTCTTGACCGAGATATTTCATTTGAAAGTGTTGGTCGGAAAAGAAATGGGAAAAAAAACCAAAGAAATGGTAAAAGTGGCGGAGTGATATACGATTTTTGGTTCTCTTAACATTTTAATTCCTATGTAATGAAGTGGTGACTTTTTTTTTCAATTTTCTTTCGTGTTTGTGTCTTTAGGACATTGGCAAGCAGGCAATATGGTGAAAACTTTCGTCTTAAACAGAATTCTCGAATAATGAAGTCGGAAAGGACACTGCAAGCTCTTGAAGTTAGTGATCGATTTGATTCGTCCACAAACTAGTGTTATCGTGCTCTCGAGATTTGGTATTGGAGGTGATTAAGATGACAATCTTCTAATGGTTCTGAATTTTTCGTGTTTGATTCATATAGGTTGACGTAGAAAGGGCCTCCATGACGATGTAATATTGGAAACGACAACACTATTTATTCCAAGTCGAAAATGACGAATTAAAACAAAAACTTGTTTCCTGTTCTCTTGAAATCGAATCCAAACAAGGTTCTTTCTCTCTCTCTCTCTCTTTGTGCGCACGCCTATTAAAGGAGAAATTATAATGTAATTGACCGATATTTGATGCAGCTGAATATGTGTTACTAAATAGAAAGAAGGACGAGCTAAAGGACGTGTATGTGGATCAGCAAAAATATGAAGAGCTCATGAAGAGCAACATGGCAAATGCTGAATTCATGGACATGGACATGGACACCATCCGGGACTGTCGACCTACAACTTTATGTGGGCCACACGATTAAGATGATTTGGGTTAATTAAGCTCTTAAGAGACCCAAAATTCTTACGTCTTTCCATTTTATGCTTGATCCTGTTCTGATAAGAGTATGGTTGGTCGATTTATGTGAGCTTAATTAAGACAATTTGGAGCTTAAAAAACTCCGTGGCTTATATTTACATGTTAATTCAAGATGAACCATTCGCTTAAGTTTTGTGTGCCTCACGATGCTATAGTATTGTTTTTCTTAGCTTGAAGAAAGGTTCTTATTTTCTTTGATTGAAAGAAAATTATATTCATTACTCAAAATGATATATAAGTATATAATTTTCATGATAAATTAAATCCAAATAGAGCAAGAACACTAAAAACAAAGCCAAATACAGCACACAAGGAGGATCAAACGAAGCAATAGCAAAGTTAAGCATATACTCGTTCCACAAGAATGGATTTGTCAAACAAAATTGCAGTTGATCACAGGATCTCATCTCTTTGTCAATGACGAGCACATGCCGGAAATTCCTTCTCCAATAATTACGACGTTGCCCATTGGCAGTGCATGCCTAGATTCAGTTTCCTCTACATTATCATCGTACGGAGACAACCAAAGTAGATTAAACAAATATAGATCTAACATGTGAAGGAGCAAATCTTCATAATTTAATAAGACATCAAAACTCCTGTGATTATTATTAAAACTAAAGACAAAAAGCCTATACATGAACATAGTAGAGGAGCGTCGAATCCCCAAAAGCATATTTATTGAACTCCTGGATCTAAATTAGGAGGGGGTAACACCCAAATCTAGAACCGAATTAGGAGAGTTCAAACTCTCCAATCGAGAACTAGATCGGGAAAAGAGAACTCCCAAATCTAAAATCGAGAGTGAAGAAAAAATAAGAAAAGAACAATAAAATGGAAACAAAGTCAATAAAATCAAGAGTGGTTAGTATTTAAAATGACATGATTGGTCAAATGTTCTTCCCTCAAATCCTTTCATTTGTCGGAATAACCATGTACATATTGGCTGTAGAGAGCATAACTAGCCATTGAAAGAAGTAGAACATACGTATATGACACATTAATAAATTAGGTACTTTCCTAACTCTTCCAAAGTAACATCATTTGCTTGAATCAACTGAAAAACACTAGGGTCAAAGATTAAATTGTTCAAGCATTGTTATATTGTTTGAATGTTGTTAGGATAAATACAAAAAAATCTTAGAACTTGTAGTAAAAGTGTCATCAACTCCTAACTTTAAAAACTCATGGGATCCGGGCGGTCTGGGGGGGACCCCCATTGCTCCTCTCTTCTTGAGAATCCATACATCCCTTATCAATGTATGGATAGCTATCTCTCGAGTAGAAGTTTGGGTTCGGCCTCAATGGGAAAATAAAATGGAGCACCTAACAATGTATCTTCACAAAACAAGAACTACGAGATCGCCCCCTCCATTGACTCCAACAGGCGAAAGAATGCATGGACAAAGCTCCCAAAACTAACATAGACTCTCAAGAGCTTAAGAGATGTTTATAAAGCTATAACCCTTTAAATACGTTTCAAAATGTTAGGCATGGACAACCATGCTCATTTCTTTGAAAATGTTGCAACAACAAAACAACCTAAGGATGTCCATATCAGAGAAGAATGAACTCAACAAGCCTCCTATAGGGTGCTAGTTGTCAAACCAAAATGAAACGGAGCAGCCATTTCCCACTCGCCAACTAAACAAGTGCAAAATTCTTATCAGAGATCTAGGATCTTCTTCCATGACCTTGAATAAACAATCGGCTTACCCACTATCCAAAAGTTTTTTTTCTTCAGCAAGTTCGAGAGGATCCATTTACACCATAAGGACTCCTTATCCATGAATAAGTGCCATATGTGTTTGAGCATAGATGCTTTGTTGCTCTCATGCAGTCTACAAATACCTAATCCACCTTCCTCTTTCGGGAGGCATACAACAATCTAGACAACTTTCACACCTCCTAATCCAAGCTCCGGTCCTTTCCAAAGGAATTGCCTAAGGACTTGTTCTATAGCATCAAGGACAGATCTAGGAAAAATAAAAACATTTGCCCAAAAACTTGGATCAAGTGTAAAACTAACCTGATTAGTAGAAGGCAACCTGCAAAAGAGAGGAACCGTTGGGTCCATGATCGCACCCTCGACGTGATTGAAAAAATCAGCGCTGCACAATTGGCCTTACATAATCTTGAAGCAATAACAGACACTCCAAAATATTGAAAGGGAATGGATCCTTCCTAGAAACCAAAGAAGTTCTTGATGCTGGTCCGAGCATCCGCTTAGACGCCAGAGAAGAAAATCTCACTCTCGTGAAGGTTTGGGACTGGGCCACTCCATTGAGAGAACCGAGAAATGCCGTCCTTTAGTAGGGACAAGGATGGCATATTCGCCTCTAAGAAGAGAAGAACATCATCCGTAAAAAAAAAAAAAAAAAAAAAAGATGGGACAGTCGAGAGGGCTTGCACCGCCAGAAAAATTTAAACTCAGGCTGCCGGGTTTGAAGATTAAGGATCCTGAATACCTCCATCACCAGCGTGAATAGGTATGGAGACATGGGATCGCCTTGATGGATATCCCTACCACTTGGGAAGAAATTGTGTAACTTACCATTTAGAGCAACGGAAAATTTGGGCGTTCGCACATACACCATTATGTGTGACGTCCCAGGGCATCACGTATTAAACGCAAGCGGAATTTACAATTATTATTATAATCTTGTCAAACTTGTGAATTCCATTTATTTATATATATAGTGTTCACCATTGAAGGTTAGCATGCATAACATGAATTATTTAAAATCTAAAGTTTATATTATGAAGTTATCCTACAATCACTCTACTAATTTTTAATATTGGCCAATTCATTCATGCACATAGACAAGATCACGAGAAGCTTCATTTCTTCTTACCATCATCAGGGTCTACAAAATTTATCAACCCGGACTCTTTCCATGTTCATCGCCTATATATACAACATATACATAACAAAAGTAAGGTGTAACAAAAGCCAGGGATAAAGGGTGAGGGTGTCTACTCCCCGAGTTTCCACACATGCTCACGTCTAACAAAAGACAAAAGACGATCCTCCGACTTCTACATGATCATTGGCGTCTAGGCGCCGTCCGTCCCAGCTCCAGGTCCTCCTGCACCAAAGGGTAAAGGGCCGAATATCCCCCCTTCATGGTTGATAAACCATGCAACGAACTTCATCGGTATCAAGTCAGCTCTACCATCATCCATCCATAAATAGCCTCATACTTGGAGAAAGTCATGTCAATGTCGGGATCATACACGTCATGAAAAGAAACATCGAGGCGTGCTACCACCCCGTATTGAGCTACTAGCGGCACATCCATGCTATCAATCTGAAAAATGTAAGGTATGAGCAACAACTTTGCCCAGTAAAGAATGATAAAAATCTAACTTAAACAATCCACAGCCATCAAGATTACAAGAGAATCATGATCTAAACGATTTAAGATACTAAGGTAGGATTGTCACAAGCATAAACAATTGGATATTAACACATCATATATGTAATCACTTTATGTGCATCCATTTCCATGCTTACCTTTCTCAAGCTCAATTTCATATCAAGATGCAATGCAACAATAATGAATGAACTCACTCACCAAGTAGAATTATATTTAGTGTGCATATGATCCACCCTCGATCACGAAACTCTACGAGTCACTTCCGGAAGTTACCTTATCCGGACCTTCACAATATTTCTATTATGGGCATCTCACTCCAAGGCATCCTAGAATCACTCAACCGAGGTCTTCCCAAGACCACTCAGCATGGGGCATCTCACTCCGAGGCATCCCGGTATCTCTCTACCGAGGCATCCAAGAACACACAGCATGGGCATCCCAACTTCCGAGGGGCATCACTGGTATCTCCGTATTGATAGGTTCATTCACGCATGCAAGACTAATATAAAAGACAACTATGATTTCATATTCTCGGGTTTCGACTAAACGAGCAGTTTTGTTCTCAGACACAGAAAGTATACCAATTCTTATCGAAATACTACGAAATTTTAATATGTTATATTTGAGACATAGATTGACATTTTCCGTGAAGAAGCTTAAGTCTAATTCTCACTTTATTAAGAGTAAAATTTGCCATAATCTTTACTAGCACCCTGTACCGACGTCCAGATTTTATATCTACAAAGGAAATCGTTTTACTAACCAATTCTTATCCATTAAATCTCAAATTTTGACATGTTATTCCTAAGGATGTGTTATACAACTTTCATTGAAGATTCAAAGTTCAATTTTAACTAGATAATTACAGAAAATTAATATAATCGACAAAGGTCAAACCGTTTCTTACAAAAATAGTTCATTGGTTTTACTAAATTCACTTCTATCTCTTATGTTTTTATATTCATATGGTTTAGAAGATTAAGGATTTTTTTTCTTTAACAAATAACCCTTCCACAGGTGAATAACTCCATCACCTACTAAACAACACAAAGATGCGTGAATAGGTATGGAGACATGGGATCGCCTTGACAATATTGTTAGTTAGTTCATTTGGACACCCCTACCACTTGGGAAGAAACCATGTAACTTACCATTTAGAGCAACGGAAAATTTGGGCATTCACTTTCTAGCCCGATCTAAATTAATCCAAGTTTCTAATGATCCAATTATACTAATGACGGTTGGTGAAATTTGGGATGTCACATTATGAGTTTAGCCAAATGCTCAGGAATGCTAAAGACTTGCGAAGAAAGTTCTAGGAAGTCCCAGTTAACCGTATCATATGCCTTTCAAAAATCAACTTTGATAACACATTTGGGTAGATAGGGATGAAGATGAAAGCCAGCAAAAAGCTCTTGAGTTAGCAATATATTGTCACTTATGCGCCTTTCCCTTACAAACGCATTGTGAGGAGGACTAATAATAGAGGGCAAAACCGCAGCCAACCTACTAGACAAAATCTTTGTGATACATTTATAGACCGTATTGCAACAAGCTATTGGCCTACAATCATTAACTAGAAGAAGCGTTGGGGTGTTTAGGTATAAGGACTAAAATAGTATTATTTACCTCATTGAGTATTTTCCCCATGTTGAAGAAGTCTTTGATTGCCAGGATCACCAAGGGCCAACCACATCCCAGCATTGCTTGAAATATTCAACACAAAACCCATCCGGGCCAGAGGCCTTTCCAACCGCCCACTTGAGCATCTCTAGGGAAGCCACAGTTGCTGAGTTCTTCTCTTTACCCGCCCCGGCATCCTCTATCCATTCCATTTTAGCTTCTTGGTAGGAGCCTTCTCCTTTGCTAAGCCAAGAGGCAAATTGTATTAGGTGGCTCGAACATTCCCGGGAGTTTTTACAGCCACCTCTGCTTGGGATATTATCCGGCCAAGAGGTTGTGTAGTGCCTTGGGCATCCTTCATTTGGAACTGCTCTTTGATCTCTCGATTCCAATTCCATCTCTGGCTAATTACTATGAATAGACTGCCTACCCAGATCTTCCTTCTAACCTATGGTAGAATTTTGGATGCTAGATGTGTCTTTTGTAATTGTCGGCCTGATTCTATCGACCACCTCTTTTTTGGGTGCCGAATTATGGGTGACTTGGCTATTTATTGGGCTACTAGATGCAACATGCCTTGGCGCAACAACTCTTGGTTGTAAAACCTTCTTTGGGCTATTAATTATCTTTCGGCAGCTTCCTTCCACCATTCTCTTGCCCAGTACGCTTTTGGTGCTCTTTGCAATATTATTTGGAATGAAAGGAATAATATCATCTTCGTGATCACAAACCTTCTTTGTTAACTCTCAAAAGATGCCTAGACAAGGTTGTTAGAGACAAAGCCTTGACATTCGATCAAGTACCGAACAACCCCTGCAATAGGAGGATGTAACAATGCTGGAATTTTAGTCATTCCATCCTTTCGGCTTAAGCTATTTTGCCTCGGTTTCTCCTTCCGCCTTAGGTGTCAGATTCTCAAGAACTCGCTTAAGGGTTGCTAGTGTCTTCGGATTGGATCCAAGTCAGAGAGTTCAAGGCGTTGAAGGCTACACTCAAGCATTCGGAGGCTGCTGATGAGGGGCTGCTTGGCTGGTTTCCTTATCGTGGTTCCTCTTGTTGTTGATGTTTGGGCTGCTGTTTTCGTCGTTTGCTTGTTTGGTTGCCACCTGTTGGCTTTTGTTGTTTCTCTTGTTCTCGACACCCTTTCACTCGGTTTGACATGTTCATCATTTTGAGTGTAAGTTTTTGGTGCCGAGATCCTTTTGATGTATAGTTTTGGTTCAAAAATCAATATATTACTTACCTTACCAAAAAGAAAAACAAAAACAAAACAACCTAAGGAGAGGGGGAGAGGAGGTGTGGGTGTAGTGGGAGTGAATTAGTTTATCTCAAACTTCAAATAAGTTCTCTTGCAAAAGACAATAAACAATGGCAGATCAAAGGTGACAGGTGCAAGTGTTGTTGACAACTAGTTATAGCTAATAATGAACTAATGAAGACAATAATGAGAAGATAGAGAAGATTGCGCAGAGATCTGTATGAGTTTAGTTTTATTCCCAAACCTAAATTATCTTTCAAGGTACTAGCCTCAACATTGGCTAGATTCTAATAGTAATCTTCAAGTCAAATTATAACCAACACTTAATATTCCTATTGTTTGATAGATCACACTATTAGGAGAAATGTACTACTACCACTCTTGTACATTTACTTATGACTTGATTACAAAGCGTTAAAAATGCTACATAAAGAAATTTTAGATAGGCAGATGTATATTATTATTAGAGAGAGAGAGAGAGAGAGAGAGAGAGAGAGAGAGAATGATGAACAACGCGGTTTTTTTATTTATTTTTATTTTCCATCCTACCCTTTTGAGCTTCTTTGATCATTTTTATATTGACATGTCCAATCCATCCTTTAGAGACTCTTTTGGGACACAAGGAGCCATTGGGGATTAAGTGGAGTAGTTGGCAAGGTTAGATTGTTCATACAATTCCTTCCAACAACAATTGTAGGATTTTCCAATATGGAGTCTACTAATTATTGTAACCTCCCCTAACAGTGAATCGCCCTAAGGTTTGGTTAATGAATTACTAAACCTAGACTTAGTTCGTGCTCTCCTAAGTTCATACTAATTCGTAATTTTTTTCAAGTTCTTAACGTAGAAATTAATTTTATCTTGGAGTTGCCATTAATCAGTTTTTTGTGGGTTAATTAGATACCTCGGTAAGTGTAGGAGAATTACCTTACTTCTTTGAACCATAGATTTAATGAATTCAAAGACAATTACATTAGATTACTCTAACACCCTTTTAGTACCATTTCATTTATTTTTGAAAATATTTAAGGAGGTAGCTTAGACTAAGATACTATATGCAATAAGTGATCATATGAGTGTGCAATCAATGAAAATTGATACTCAATAAATGAAAGTGATAAATTAATTGTGAGAAAGAACTTAAACACATCTCTTCTTTTTTTTTTCCTATTATCTTAAAATTAAGACTAAACTATATAACAAGCAATTCTAATTAATTGCATGACCTAGTTCTAATGACATGCAATCTCTAATTAAATCATCCTAATATGCAAACTACACATGCACATGACATTTTTTTGTATTTTTGTTAAATTTCTAAAATAATAGTTATCTAAAAGTGTTATCTAGTTTTTAGGAATTAATTTAAACTAAACCCTATCCTATCTTAAAATACTATTTCAAACATGGGATATTATTTAAGCATGCAAGGCTATCTAAATTATCTTAATCTATTAAGAAAAATCCCATCTAGAATTTATTTTGATTTATGCTACTCTATTCTAGAGTCTATCCTAACATACTATTTAAATAAAATATGCAATGTTATCTAAAATCTTATCTGATTCTTTTTTTTTTTTTTGGTAAAAAAAAAAACCTTATATAAATTTAACATGCAATCCTTTTGTATTTTTTTAGACACCAAATCAATCAAAATATGCATTCAATCAAATATAGTGCTCACCACTAGAGATAGCATCTAATCAATTCAAATAAGGAAATAATATCCAATCAACTTGATATATTTCGCAAATAAAATCAATATCCTAATCTTAGGTCTTAAAGATAAAGATATCAATTTAAAATCGCATAATCTGATAATTCCATCTCAAGGGTTAGAGATAGACTTAGATTATATCCGCAATGCAAATTAGGAAAAATTTGAAGTTAGATGACAATAAGGCCAAATAGGCAATAAAATATTCAAATTCATCTCTAGATAAGAATGTTACCTATTATGCGGATAACTTTCCAAATTTGAATTCAACGATGAATCACCACGATAGCTAGCGATAGCTCAACAGTGCTCGATGAAGGATGACTAGATGAGGGAGCTACTAATTTTCTTAGTGAGGTTGGAATGCTTATAGTGGCAGTAGCTTTGTCACTATCTCAGTCAGGCGGAGGGAGTAGTGAATGGCAGGTGATTTGTGGCTTGGTGGTGGCACGTGTAGGCGATCACTAGTTGGAGTGGGCTACAACTTGGAGCTCATGGGACAGGGAGTTTGGAATGCTCATGGTGGCAATAGCTTTGATACACCTTTGACAAATGTACCTCAAACTAGTATACTTGTGAGAAATTTACCATATGTTAGTCTCCATTAAATTTTACTATCAAATTAATGAGTTAAATGACACGTGATAGTTAATTAGTATATCAGCTTTATATTTTGCTTTATGCTTGTCACAGTTGTACCATTTTTGTAGTTTTTTGTAGTATTAATCCAATTTAATAGAATGTATATTTGTTACAAATATATCAATTTAGAGTTTTTGGCGGTCGAACAAATTATTTTGGAGAAAATTTATCACAAATGTACCAATTTAGGATTTTTTGTGATCATTTGAGCTAAATTTATCACAGGTATACCAGTTTGACATTTTTCACGATCAAAAAATTAGTTTGGAGTAAATTTGTCACAAGTATACCTCTTTAGGATTTTTAAGGATACTAACCTTTTTATTTTGGTCTATCATATCCATAACTTGTATCTTACTTTTAGACTTTTATTTTGCCTCTTTACAGAGAATGAGAGTCGAATCCTACACTAATGAAACTAGTGCCCACCCTCCCCTCACAAATTCCCTTGCCATTGGGCCGTGTACCCAAGGGCCAATGAGCCTTATGTGAAGAAAACTTCAAACAAACGGCCTTATCCATCATTGATTCGAGGGTTGTTACTCTTTATTCTCTCAAATCAATAATGTGCAAGATGCTTCAATAAAACCTTCTTCTTTTTTCCATCAACGATGGATATTATCATTACTTTTGTAGAATTCTCATCCCTACCCCCTATTTTCTTTTCCTTTTCCCATTTCCATTGCAATTATAAAGGAAGAAAAAAAATGGAAGGACGACCATCACTTTTGTTGGGTATGTAAGAGTGTGTTTAGCAACATTTTTATTCCCATAAGCAATTTTTTTTTAGAAATAGGTTATTCTATTTCTATTTCTTAGACAAGTTTTTGAGCAAAAGAACATCTTTGGTAATTGTGCAAAATTTATATTCTCAAAATAAATAAAAAATAATAAATGCATGTAACAACCTAAAACTTTCTTTTCCCAATTTTTTTTTCATTTTATTATAAAAATGTCAATAGAGACTTAACATTTCATATTTGGATAACATTGTACTTTTGTAATGATTTAATTAATCAAGATATTCTAAGATGACCTAAGAAAATCCAACGTAATAAATAGTTAAAGATGGATGGCTGGTAGTAGAAAGTCTCACTAGTTTATAACTCACAATACGATGAGATTGCTAGTAAATTTTTGGGCATTACAATAAACAAATACATAGGTGAGTGGTTTTTAGCTAAAAGGGAGTTACGCTTAGAGCTAGAGGTGAGCGGTTTTGAGTTCTATACAGGTTCTATCTCGAACCTAGAATAGTTTTCTCATTTTTTGGAACCTAGAGCCTACTCTCCATACTATAAAATCTAGAAGCTACCCTATTACAAGTTATAGGATTAGTTCCAGGATCTAACCAGGTTCCACCTATATTATTAATCGAATGATTGTAGCAAATTAAAATCTTTAATGACCACCATTTATATTTAAACACACGAAAATAATTAACATTAATAAAGTAAAAGTCTTGGTCATAAAATAAAGCTCAGACTAATGCTTTTAGATTATACACTCATCAATAAACAACATGGAATCTCGTAAGATGGCTTAAGGACATCAATCAAGAAAAACATTAAAACTTGTTCTAAGTTATAGGTTCCAGGTTTCAGTTCCTTAAATTAAAAAGCTAGAACCTACTCATTGAAATAGGTTCTTTATTTTTTGGAACTTGGAACTTATACATATCTTGGAACCTAGAACCTATAGATTCTCATTGGTTCGGTTTTCAAGTTCTAGGTTCCACCCTAAAACCTAAAATATAATAAAACCACTCAAAATCTAATTTCTAAATTATTTCCTAAAATTTCTGCTTTATTTGTTTTTCTTTTATGTTTTTATTCTAAATACTTTGATGGGGTCAGGTAACCTAAACCTTGTGTCATGTAAAGACAAGTATTAAATTACGTTAACCTTATTTTTTATAAAATGACCTTATTTTTCTTTTTATTCTCGAGAACAAAGAAGTGAGTTTTTTATACTCCTTAATTCTATTGTAAATATACTCCTTGGCCATTGATCTATTTTGGAGGATAGAAAATTAGTTAACGTTATTAAATGGATATCTATTCTTTTTTGGTTTCATGGAACAAAAGAAGAAAAAAGTAAAAGAATAGAAACGTTACCAAATAAGGCCTAACATCATCGAGTTATTATTGATTGATCTTGATACAATTTGGTTTAATTAATGTAACGGCAATAACCAATTGTACCGCGAAAGCTTTAAGGTAATTACTTTCTCGTTTTTTTTTCCAGCTTTAGATAACTACCTACTTAATGGAAAATGCACGCGTGAGTATGAATTATGATTAACCCCGCCGCTATCTCAAATTGTTTGATTAGCAAACTTCCCGTGGTAAAACATCTTCTTAGTGAGGGATATGACTAATTGTATGTCCACCAACAATGCATAAGTACTATACACATCATATAAACAATGCAAATTGTTTTTTTCCTTCTTCTGCAGACGACAATAGATGTAAGTAGCAAGGATGGTACATTTCTAAGTAACCTAATTAAAGTTCAAACCTAAAAAAGAGGAAACTTCCTAATAGGTATTTCACAAAATGACCACTCCTAAATTTCCATTCTTGGCTCGGCCTTCTAATCCCCATTATCAATGCTCGTCACTCAAAGAATTTGAATTTGACAGCATGCATGCCAATTTTGGCCATGATATAAAAACAAAAATGACCAAGAACTCAATGCGGTCGTACAAAGTTAATTTAAGGATTTGTGGAAGGTTTGGCATTTTTCCTGAAAACGAAACTGCATCATTAATATATCCCGCGGGTATTGGGAAATGCACGAGAGACAAGTCCCATTGTCCAATCACATCGATGGTACCTAGCTTAAGACCCATCGGTGTCTTCTATAAAGGAGAGGCCGAACATCAGAGGCTCACAGCCCGTGTCTTTCTCTCGTTCGTTTTTCTTTATTAGTGCGAGTAAAGAATAAATACCAATATCTTTGGCTAAGTTGTTTGTTCTTCTCTTTTGTTCTTTTTAGAGAATGATGGTGAGACCTCAATGATCTTGTTCTAACTTATTTCTGATGTGTTGTAGGGCAAACTTTTTTTTGATTGAAGCAATAATGGAGAGCTTCAACAGCAACGACAAGAGAACCATTGCTCTAGGAATGCCTCCATTGCCTCCAACAAGCGAGACAATGACTGGACAAAGCTCTCAAAAGCCTAACATAGACCCTCAAAAGCTTAAGAGGTGCTTATAAAGTTATAACACTTTCAACGCATTTCAAAATTACATTAAACGCATTTCAAAATTTTAGGCATGGAGGACCACGCCCATTTTTTTTTCCCCTAGACATTTCATTTTAAAGTGTTGGTGAAAAATGGGAAAACAAAACAAAAACAAAAATTGTAGAAATGGTGAGCAGATATTAAAACTTTCCCTTCTCTTAGATTATAAATTTTTACCGTCTAAACTCGTGACCTTTTTCATTTAATTTAATTTTGTGTTTGTGTCTTCAGGACGTTGGCAAATAGGCGAAACGCTAAAATGCATCATCTCAAACAAATTTCCAAGATAACGAAACTGGAACAGACAGTGCACTGTCTTGAAGTTAGCACTTGAATTGATATTTCCTCCAATTTATATTTCATTTAGCGTGCTTTCGAGATTTGGCCTTTGAGGTGATTAATATGACAAGCATTTAACAGTTCTAAATTTTCTTATTTGATGTATATAGGGTGACATAGAAAGGTACTCCATGGAGATCCACCGTCTGAAAAGACAAAGGGATTTGTTCCTGATCGCAAATGGCGATTTAAAGCAAAAGCTTGGTTTTCGTTCACTCGAAACTGGATCCAAAAAAGGTTCTCTCTCTCCCGCACGTATGGGTGTTAAAGGAGAAATTAAAAAAGTGTAATTGATCGATGTTTGATGCAGCTGAATATGTGGAACTGAAGAAAGAGAAGGACGAGCTACAGAAGGTGTACGTGGAACAGCAGCTAAAGTATGAAGAGGTCATGATGAGCAACATGGCAGATGCTCAATTTATGGTCATGGACCCGCTGGGACGTCCGACCTATAACTTTATGTAGGCTATGAGATTATGGTGCTTTTAGTTATTTAAGCTCTTCTTTATGGAGCAAAATCCTCATTTCTTTACATGAGTGTGATTGCTTTATTTATGTGAGTTCAATGAAGACAATTTAGAGCTTAAAAACTCCATGACTTAGTTATATGTTTATAAAGATGAATATTGACCCCTATTTTTAAACAAAAATTTAAAAAAAAATTAATTTAAAATTAATTAATTATTCTTAAGCATGTAAAAGCTCTTAATCTTGAATCCTAGCCCTGATCAACTAATTCAATCTCGCTTCATCCGATTCGAGTTTCAAATTGTTACCTTCGTCACAATTTTCGTCGATTCTAATCACAATCGATCGTATCAAGTCACCGGATCACGATTGGAACTCCAAGAACGTAGATCAAGTCACTACAACTCAGATCGAGATCAATAAAACCACGGACTCAAGGAAACCAGGAAGAACCGGTCCAAAATGGACCAGCCTTGACTCGCTGACGAAGATCAAGCCACTCGTGAAGATCCAGCCACCGGTGAAGATCCAACCACCGATCTTGTTTCCTCTGTGCACAGCAACGTCAAAGGCCCCTGGTACTGCAGATCACCAACAATTTGAAGGCTTGGGAGCTCCGGTGACCGTCGGTTCGAGCCTAGAACGAGATCAGTCCAAGAGGTGAACCGAAACTTAGAGAGAGAGAGAGAGAGAGAGAGAGAGAGAGAGAGAGATTGAAGAAAGAGGAAATTTCGTGCAAATGAAGCCCCCTCAGCTAGGGGTGATTGGGTCTAGGGTGGATAGGATCTAGACCTAAACCTTGTACCCGACCTTGTTATAACCGGTTCCTCTTTTCTCGGACCCTATACCCGACCCTGTTCGTATTGGATCCTATATCCAACCCACCCTATTTTTCCGATTTGGTTCCAAGGTCAACTATGTTTCCATTAGAACCTGTTTTGCAATCTCTCGATATCCTATACGACTTTGAATTTTATATTAATATAAGAGAAAATAATGTAATCCTCATAATTTGTATTAAAACATTAAGCACTTGTAATAAATAAATACATAAAAATTTTGACTAAACAAAAAATTAAGGATCCATAAGGCTAATTATAATAAATAAAATCATAAGGCAAAGAATTAACAACAAACATGGGTCTAATATTAGTCTTATTCACATAACTACTACATGAAGTTATTCATTTATGCAAGTATAACTCCTCCTACAAAAGAAAAATTAGGCGAGTCAATTCATGTAATACACAAGAATTTGGTGACGACAAACACCGTTCATCCATCGGATGGTGTGAGAGGGAACCAGTGAGAGAGGGAAGCGAGTGAGGAAGAGGAATGATAAAGGAGGAGTGCTGTGCGTGTTTGAGAGAACCAAGAGGAAAAATGTCGTGTGATTGCAAGAATAAGAATAGAAATCGGGGGGAAAAAAAGGTTTTTAACCTCTACTTACAAAACCGGTTCGGGAACCAGTTCCAAAACCAATCTAGGAACCAGTTTCCGGGTAGGTAATCACTCAAAACATGTTCCCGAACCGGTTTAAATCGGTTCCAAATTTTGGGAACCGATTCCCGGATCAGTTTCAATAGGAACCGAATCCTGACCCTGTTTTCCAGGTGGGCTGATCCGAGAACTAAGTATATCCGATCCGGTTGCACACCTCTACCCTCAGCTGAAAATAGAAGAGATTTCATTTATATATTCCCATATTAAGTGATTTTGGCCGTTAGTTGGACCCAACGATCGAAATCTTGATCCAATGGTCAAAAATCTATTTCGAAAGCTCCATTATGATCTCGAGGTGTTGGGTAATTGATCTAGTGATTTTGATTTATAGAAAACCAAGCCAAAATCATGAATTGTGTCAAAATGTCTAATTATGGGTTAATTTGCAATTTGACGAAATTTGAGGATCAATTTGTAAAATTTTGGGAAATTGAAGGTGTAGAAGTGAAATTGTGAGTGAGAGGGTTCCAGAATTGGTGGCCGGAGGCCAAGGACCGGTTGGCAAGGGCCTAAACCGTCCGATCCTGTCCCCGCGGGTCAATTAGATCAACCGGACCAGTTTGGTCCAAGTCGGCCAAATTTTGACCGGTTCTTGACCAATAAGGTCCAATTCCTATTGTTTTGTCACTTGGGATCCCTGTGGATCAAAATTTATGCAATTTGACCCCTAAATAACCTAATTAAAAAGGCATTTTATCATTTTTATGAAGAAATTGACCAATTAAGATGCAATTAAGCTAATCAAACCTTATGAACATGATCTAGGGGTCTTTTATTGACTTAATTGAATGATTATCGTGGAAAAAATGAGTCAAAACCATGGGTGCTTTGAATTGGGCTTAAAGGGCTAAAATGGTAAAATTTACAATTCAATGGGCAAAATTGCAAATTAACTAAAATTGAACTCAATTAATGTCACAATTGCCCTATCTAATGAGCTACCCATATGTGAGATCACTTACCCCATTCAAATTGACCATAAATTGAAGTGCTTGAATTTAGGTCAAAAATGGATCTAAGTCTAATATTAAAATTAGACCTAAATTCATAAAATAAACCATAGCCATGAATGGGTCAATTTGAATTTCATCGATTGAAGCTTAATTGCTTGATTTTATAATGCTTGGGAGGATAAAATTCCTCAAATTGATGAGTTCTTGTGTGAATTTCACAAAATTGATCTCAAATTTGGAATCTTAAGAAAATGAGTGAAAAATAATTGTTTGTTTGTAAGTTATGAATGATCGATTTCAATCCCTAATTAGGGCTCAAAACGGCAATTCATATTTTGATCTGGTAAATCGCAAAATTGAATGCTCAAACAGATTTCAGATAATCCCTAAACCAAATTCAAAGAATAAATTATACCTAATTATGACTAGAATAAAGTAAGTTTATTTTTGGTTGATTTAGAACCTAAAATTGAAAAAATTCAGAAATTAAGGTTCTTAATCGAATTTTGTGAAATTTTTGACACAAAAGTCAAATTGGTATTAAAAGAAATGTCTTCGTGTATTTTTTTTTTGGGTCAAAGATTTGATCAAAAAGTCAACCATTTAGTTGATTTCTCCTAAAATGTTGATTTTTTTTGTCAAATCTTTGAATTTTCAAGAAATTGATTTGAAAAAGATGAAATTAAAACTAAGTAGGAATTTTTTTTTTTTTGGTAAAAGGTTAATTTTTTACCAGGGTTGACTTTTTGGTCAAATGGTTGAAAAAAGTCAACTATTTGACTTTCCTTTTTTTAAAAAAAATGAGCTAAAAAATACTTAAAAACAACAATGCAAAAGAAGGAAATGAAAAACTACAATTTTTGGTAGAGAGATAGGGTTCTATTGCGAAGAAACCTAAATCTCGATTTTTTTACTTTTTAATAATGCATCGATTAAAAATCAGGTATTAACAACCAATGCTCTTTCTAAATCATCACCGAGTTCCATTACCTGTCACCCTCGTCTTCCCCTTTCATTCAAAACTCATGCTCCCAGCCACACCACAACCAAAAAAAACATATTGTAAGAGATGTAGTAAATGATGCGTAGACGATTAGCATTCAGTCCATAGATTCGGCACCCTCATTTCGGATGTTTCCCGCCTGCAATCATCTTTAATCATCACGGGGACATTTCAAAGCATAAGGCAAAACATGGCAAAAGGGAAGATAGGCAGAGTCAGTCTCAACAAATGATGAGACGTAACAGGAACCAAGACTATGCGCTAATAAAATGACCAATGTACGTCAATGCGTCTCTAGACTACACAAAAACGTGAGTTATTTCAGAGCTACGTTTTAGAGGCAATTCAACAAACGGTGTGAGTGCGATGAGGGTATTTAAACTGGTCTTAAAATCGAGGTGCCTTTTTGCCTAAGCCCAAAAAAAAAATATAAAAAAAAAGATCGTCGAGTAACTGTCAAAACTGTACATGTGTCTGTTTACTCAGAAACTCAAGCTTGACATCTCCATTCTGTCTTTCATAAAATGAGACAGAACCATATCTTCGTACCTTGACAAAGACGAACTTCGAATCAAAACCGATGATTAACGAGGAAAGAAATGTTCTGAAACTCTCCTCCAGCGACGACGAGGACGAGTGTCGATAGCGAAGTTTCGGCCAAGAAAAGGACTCGTCGAGCTTCACAACCGAATAGTAGAGCGAAACAGAGTATCTCTTGCGCGATGATGGAGTGAATATAAGCAGCGATAGAGGGTGCACAGCGGGGACCGTAAAGATCTCAAGCTTCTGCAGCAACGTTGTGTTGAACGTCTCAGATTTGTTTGGTCGAATCTGCCGCCGAGTTCCCGAACGACCGTTTCAAGAGAACATGACAGAACCTGTGCTCTTTAACTATGGCCGAGGCTTATAGAAGTAGCCACGACGGATGGAGGAGGTAAAGCACTGTTGAGCCCGGCTGAGAGGATTTTCTTCAGAGAGTTCGCCCGCAAATGAGCGAAATCCTCTCTCCAATCTTGCTAGGCTCCCCTCTCTCAAGCTTTTTAACACATCATTTTTAATCGACATCTCAAAAGCTTGGGATTAGACGTCTGAATCGCAAGACTCATTTCTCGTCAAAAAGAGTTTAGTAAAATTTCAAGTTCCTGTGTTATGAAATCAAAACATTGATTAACTTTTTGGTTAGCCCTGATCAATTTTTTTCCAAAAAAATTGGAATATTAAAAAATTCGTAAATCAACCCCTTTTCACCTTAGTTTGACTTTAGCATCATCAATTTTTAAAAAAGAAATTGATCAAAAATCAACTTTTTCCCGATTCATAAATTTGATTCAAAATCAACTAAAAATAAAATTAGTTTATTTCTAGTCATTTTATAAAAAACTTCATTCACTATAATTGATTAAGAGGTCATTCTATCAACTCAATTTTGAAATTACAGCCCGAGGTAAAAACCCCAATTTGAACCTCTATTAGTAGTCTCAACCGATTCTTCATGAATGCTGTCAATTAATCAAAACTAAGCCCAACCTTTTGGAGGGAATCCAAATCCAAAGTCAATTATGATAAAATCACACCAATTGTATTCAATTTGACCAACTTGGTGATCTAATAATTGAAGAAATCACAAAGGTTTGGTTCAATTGACTCAATTCACTTGACCCATTCTAAACCAACATTCAATTGAACCAATTGAAGTCCAATTTGGCCAATTGAGCTTCAATTGTACACGAGTCTAATTCATATTGCAAATTTGTCAAAAATTGGGGAAATTGAAGCATTGCGTGTTGATTCGATCGAACCAAATTAATCTGAGTTATGCCGGATCAACCCGGTTCTTATAATTAGAATTCAGCTTATTAAACAAAATCAGGAAAGTTCGAACAAAATTGAGACAAATAGTGGGCTGGCCCAACCCAGTCAAGTCCGATTCACCCAGTTTGACCAGAATTGATCCAGCTGAGTTTTTCCACCATTTTCCGGCCGTCCAACCAACATACCGTGGCCGGCCAACCAACCCAAGTCCATATATGCAAAAATTATCAAAATGCCCTCATTTGGGTAAAAATACAAAATTCCCTTAATTCTTTCCATTTAAAATCAACCAATGGGAGCATTCCTTAGTAATTAAGGAATTAATCTTGGTCATTCATCATTAACTTATCCTAGCTATCCATTTGTGCCATGTCATCAATCCTGTGACATAATACAAGCCAATGGGGGTGATTTCTTAAGGGTTAATGAACGATTTTGAGCCATCGGATCAATCCAATGGTTGAGATTCAAATTGAGGGGACTATATAAAAAATTTTCGCCTCCAAAATTCAGAGGGGGAATTCAGCTCATTATCTCATTCTCTCTCTCGGCCCTGTCGAGCTTCCCTAGTTTCTAGTCGTTGCTGGCTGATCGCCAAGCATTTTTTGGTGAACCTCGAGCTCTTAGATCATCTTCAAAGAGTCTTCTAGATTTTGATGGTTGGCAATCATCCAAGCCATGGGCAAATAGTCACGAAGTCGGCCAAGTGTGGAATCACCATGCTCCACACCGATGATTCTTCTTGATAGTTGCTATGCCATTTCCAACCAGTAGTCGACGTCCCATCGGCCACCGACCCTTGCAGTTGTGATTCCCGATGTTTGCTTGACATCCACATGGCCAGAGTTTAACGTAATTGCCATCGGATCATCTTCAATTAGCCAATTTCTTCTAATTGTCCATTCGGAATTTGGCAGCAAGATTGAGGGAACATTTGAGGAAATAGTGTCGACAGGTAGAGATGGAAATGATTGCTTATAAACTCAAAAAGTCTACTCACTTGAAAAAGAGATGCCAGGTCTAGTCAGTAGGGTGGTTGGTACCACTCAGATTGCGGCCAAACTTCCTAACCGTGCACGGGCCGGGCTTAGAGCACATGAAACTCATCGCTATCTTGTAAGGGTGTTCCAGTCCTCCATTCGTTGGGTCTTTCGTGGCCCCATCAGCTGACTTGCCACTCAACTGATCTGCTTTCCGTTGTTAACAACAAATGACTCATATTCTCAAATGAAGGCATATACAAATAGGATTGAACACACCAGATTTCACAAGATGTTAGAAGGTGCAATCCAAGCCAACAAAGCCGCCCCTATATCTAACCACCACTCACCCCGATCACATATTGGCACGTTCATGATGCATCATGATCAAAAGGCCCTAAAAGTACAGCGCAAGTGCCAAACATTTCGAAATGTACACATAAGTGTCACTTTCTTTGAAAAATTGAACATTTAAGTGTTAACTCTTGTAAAAGATACTGGAAATCTGATGTGACTTATTTAAACAGTATAAGTCACCTACGTAACTCGTTGAAAAGTTGAGTTAGCAAAGAAAAGCCAAAACGACGTTATTTGGCCTTTTATTTAAATTTAAATATTAGTATAAATATTAATTTCATTTAAAACTAAATTATTTTAAAAAAAAAAAAAAAAAAAAAAAAAAAAAGGATTGCAACACGTTTGGCAAGGGCTGTGCAAGCCCTCACTGTCGCCACCCCACCGTCATCAACCTAGGGGTTGGCAACCCTAGCCAACCGGTGGCAACTACGATATTTTTAATATATATATATATATATATATATATATATTTTAAATTTTAAATTAAATTTAATTAATATTATATTAAAAATTTAAATCCAAAGAAAAATAACATCGTTTTTGCTTATTTAGCCACGTCAGTATGCAAAACGACATCGCTTTCAGTTTATCTAGCCACGACTGCATATAAAAAGATGTTATTTTGCACTTGTCTTGCTAGAAAAACACTATGTTAGTATTTTGGTTAGATTTTCTCGCCGTTGGTAATTTACGGATCAATTTTGCTTCGATTTTGACACTTCATTTCCAAACTTTTGACACATAAGCATCCCCTCATATCAAGTTTTGGCACACTGGATGTCCATGTCTCTTTGTTTTTCTTATTGATTTCTTCATTTGTTCCCGAAATTGATGAGCTCTTCATGGCCAATCCATAGAATCCCTGAAGTTATAATTGTTCTGGATTGCTCAATCGCATGCCGGAATGTCTACAAACAAAGTTAGTTCATTGAACTTAGGATAATACTCGTCTAACCAAATTAGTGAACTGATAGAATTATAAATGGTAATCAAGAGTGAATGGCCTAGATAACACACTTTCAAGTTAGGTACCAAAATTACGCTAATAGAAACATTAGCGTAAGCAAGTCCACATTCCTAAAATTCTCTAGTTGCGTAAAAATTGAAACAACACTCTCACATCTCAATTGGCTTCTAACCAACCCGCAATAATGGTTACTCTTTGCCTCACAATGAGATTCGAGGACACTCCTTGTTTTTAGTATGGAAAGGTAGTCCATACATCATCGATGCTTATTCATCATTTACTGAAGGATTTGTAGCTATCTATTCTCTCAAATCAATAACGTATAAGATTGCTCGAGTGAAAACTTTTTTATTTCAACAATGTATGCTATAATTACTCTTTTCAAATTCTCACCCTCTACTAACTCTTTTTCTTTCTCCCCATTGCTATTGCTTCTTGAAAGAAAATAATGAGATAAGTCTAGTATTACTTTGTATGGGTACATAATAATATCGAGTTAACATTGCTTGATCTTACTATAATTTGATTTAATTAGTATAATTTAGGAAGCACCGACACTTTCTAGGAACCTTCATGCAGACATTCCGACACGTGTCCAACACTCTCCAGCACTTTCAAGTACTCTCTGACGCTCGATCAATAGACTTTGAAAAATTCGACACTTGATCAAATCTCTCAACACTCTCCGACACAGGAGTTTGGAATTCCAACATACGAGTTCAGAATTCCAACATGTAATTCCAACACGCAAGAGGTTAAATTTAAAAAATTTCAATAAATAATGGGTGAAAATTTAAATATATATAAAAAAAAAATGGGGAAAGAAGAAAAAACCTAATCTTCTCTTCTCTTTTGACTGTCACTTCTCGTGACACACAACTCACCTCCCAAGTTTTTTTTTTCTCTTCTCTTCCAACACACTCTGACACGAGAGTCTAAAAGTGGATTGCTTGTCTTTTTTTTCCTTCAAGTTTTATGGATTATTGAAATGGAGTTAAATTTATCAAATTAAAATAATAAGTGATATTAACAAATGGTGGATCAATGTTTTTAGTATAAATTCATCTTAGGCTCTTCTTTATTATTTATTTATTTATGGATTTAATCAAATTAATTTGATTAAGATAATCATAAAAATGATAATTTATCATATATGTATAAAAATATACATTTAATATGCAACATATTTCAACGTATCGAAATTCGTTATTTTTTGAAAAACGACTTATTGGCATGTCGTATAGTGTCGTGTCATATCGCATGTCACGTGTCGATATCGGTGCTACTTAAAGTATAACATCAACAAACAACTGTATCCCAAAAACCGTTAGGTAATTACTTTGTACAGCCTTTTCTTTCCACTGCTAGATCAACTACTCACTTAATGGATAGCACACGCGTAAATATCAGCTTGCGGCTAATTAAAAATAAATTGGATCGCAAACTTTACATAGTAAAACATCCTTATTAGTGAAAGGATAAACCATTTTCCAATTTTGACGAATTCATTCACGTGAATGATTTTGAAAAGAGAGGGTTTAAATTATGATCCCTTCCAACCCCCCCCCCTTTCCCCCCTAAAACAAACCCAAAAAAAAAAAAAAAAAAAAAAAAATCCAACGATAACTATTGAATTTCATGTTGTTTCCCATTTTCAGCAGGCGACAATTGAGGCAAGTGACAAGGACAGCCAATTTAAAGGATCTAAATATAAGCCCAAACCCAGAAAAGGGAATCGTCCTTGTAGATATTTCCCAAAATGGCGTCTCCTAAATTTTCCTTTTCAGCCTTGTAATCCCCCTTAATAATGCTTTTCTCTTGTCGATATTTTCAAGACAAACTTGGTAACTTCAAAAAATTGAGTTTTGACAGCATGCGTGCCAATTTTGGCCATGCTATAATGAATAAAATGACAAAAATGACCACGAACTCATGTTGTGATGTGGGGGTACTTTGGGGTTTTTCGGAAAGAAATGGAAAGTTCGGCCTTTTTTGAAAATGAATCTCTATCATCAACACATCGCGCGGTATTGGAAAATGCATAGGAGACAGGCCCACCGTCCAATTACACTAGTGGCAGGTAGCTTGAGACCCATCGTTCTCTCCTATAAATAAGAGGCCAAATTCACATCAGAACCTCAGTACTTTCATCTTTCTCTCATTCTATTCCCCTAATTAAGGTGAGTTGAAAAACAAATCCCAGTATCTCTAGCTAACTAGTTTGTTCTTCTTCTTCATCTTCTTCTTGCTCTTTTTCTGAGAATGATTGTGAGATTTTCAAATCTTTCGTGCTAACTTATTGTTCATCACTCTAGGGATGGCTCCATTGCCACCAACAAGCGGAAGAATGAAAGGACAAACCTCTCAAAACCTTAACATCCAGCTTCCGAAGTTTAAGAGGTGCTTCTAAACGTAAAACCCTTAAAACGTGTTTCAAAATATTAGACATGGACGACTATGCCCATTTTCTTGACCAAGACATTTCATTTGATTTGGTGACTTTTTTTAATATTCTGATTCTTGTGTATATAGAGTGGTGACTTTTCTTTTTTTTTTTCCAATTTTTTTTCTTTTGTATCTTTCAGGCCCTTGGTAAGCAGGAAATATGGTGAAATCTTTTATCCCGATGAGTCATCTCGGATAATGGAACTAGAATTGACAGTGAAATCTCTTGAAGTTAGCTATCGATCTAATTCTTCTATCATTTTATGTTCATTTGGTGTGCTCTTGAGATTTGGCGTTCAAGATGATTAAGATGACAAGCATCTAATAATTTCAATTTTTTCTTGTTTGATGTATATAGGCCGATTTGGGTAGGGACTTTGCGACGAAGTACTGTTGGGAATACCACAACTGTACATTCCGAGTCGAAAATGAAGAATTAAAGCGAAAAGTCGATTTCTATTCTGAAAAAATAGAATCCAAACAAGGTTCTCTCTCTCTCTCTCTCTCTCTCTCTCTCTCTCTCTCTCTCTCTCTCTCTCTGCTTGCACGCGTATTAAAGGAGAAATTAAAAGATGTAATTGACCGATATCTGATGCAGCCGAATCCGTGGAATTGAAGAAAGAGATCGAGAAGTTGATGGGGGTGTATTTGGGACAACAGCAAAAGAATGAAGAGCTTCTGAAGGGCGACATGGCAAACCAGCCGGGACCTCCGACCTACAGCTTTATGTAGGCCATGAGATTAAGATGCTTTGAGTTAATTAGGCTCTCGTTCAGAGACCCAGAAAGCTTATGTCTTTACATTTTATTCTTGATCCAGTTTTTATTATGAGTATGGTTGCTCTATCTATGTGAGCTTAATAAGACGATTCGGTGCTCAAAAACTCCATGGCTTCATTCAAATGTCTCTACAAGATGAACCGTTTGCTCAACTTTTGCGGGCCTCGCGACCTTATACAATCGCTTATCTCAGCTCTAAGAATGATTAATGATTATGCGAGCGCTTAATACACGTTCTTCATTCATATCGTATCATTTGTCTGAATAGCCTTGTAAATATTGGCTGCGGGGATTCTATCTAGCCAATGGAAGAAGTAAAACATATGTATACTGCACATTAATAAACCTATACTCTCCTCGACTCTCCCGAAGTAACATCATTTGCTTGAATCAACTAAAAATGTAGGAGTCGAAATCAATTTGTCCTGGCCTGATTGTATTTTTTGAATTTTGTCGACGCTATGCTTTCACTGAATAAGTATCGTACTAGCGTTCCTCGTTAAAAGTAGACCTAATGGAGATTAGAATATGGACGTATGTCACAACATTTACACCCTATAATCACTCAAGCGGTCAGCCGTGCACACATGTCTTGCATGACGCTATTACATCAACATGTAAAGTCGACGCTAATTTGGCATCCCGACGTTACGTGATCTCATGCATAAATGAACTTGAAATAACTTTAACGATAGGATTATTTTTAACTTTTGAGTTATCTGATCTATTCCTTTAACAGAAATAGCTTTAATAATCACCTTTTATGGTATTACTATGGTGTGTTAGGCTCATCAAGGAGGCAAAGCGCATATTAGAGTGTCATCAGGTGCAATTAAATAAGTTGAACGACCATATAAGTGAGGGACATCATGTTGTCATATTAATGTCAAAGATGTCAGACCTGCAATTTAAGTCCATGAGAAATCACCCAAAAAATAAATAATTAATAATAAATAATGTCAAAAATTTACATGGTTAACTTCAAATATAATACCTACATCCACGATCAAAATCAACAAATATTCCATTATAATTAGATAATTACAATTACAATCGATCAATGCTTGAATATTTTTCATGTCTAAATTAAGTCTTAACCTAAAATATTTATAAATAAACAATTCAATTGAATATAAAACTATAACAAATCCCCTGGTGTTCAAGCTCGAGGCATGAGCTTTTCGTGTGGCCAGAAGCAAGAATGTCTTCTCCGTTCTTTTTCTTTTACTGTGCGACGACTTTTTTTTTTTTTTTCACCGTACGGCTACTGCATGTGCGGCTCTAAGAACACAAAACACGTCCACTGTACGACTAGGTGAAGAAATCCAAATCTTGATCAACCAGTCAAATCTGATTCTTGTTCTCTCCTCTCTTTATTTATTTATTTATTTATAAACAGAAACAAATCCCCAACATATAGACATAGATGCCCTTCAAAAGCATATCTAATCCGATTAGAATTCATTTGGATTTCTTTCCTATTGGTTTAACAAAATTGAACTATGTTTTCAGTCGGGTCAAGTTTTATAAATAACCCAAAACTCGAGACATAAATTTAATAATTATCTACATTGGCTCAACAATTGAAGTCAAATCATGATACTTATCATCCATGGCACTCTTTAAATGCTCCAATGGTTGCTCACACTCTATAGATGCCAATTGTAGTCAAGCAAAGCTTGAGCTTCGCCAAAGGAATAGACTTAGTCATCATATATGCTAAATTTTCTGTCCCTTACCCTTTGCTAAAACATCTCAAATGAAATGCTACTTGATGTCGTTATACTTCATTCACTCGTGATAGATGTATTGCGCCTTGTCATCACATTGTATATCAACACTTTTATGCTCCATTACAAGTCTAAAAGCAAATCTCATAATCATATTGCCTCCTTCACTAGAAAGGTCAATATAATGTACTCTATCTCAATCGAAAATAAGGCAATATGGTCCTATAAAGACACCTTCCAACTCATTGTGCCTATTGCTAGTCTAAAGACCTTGCTAAAGCACTCATCCAAGCCACCAAAGTGATCCAAATCCACATACCTAGAGGTCTCATTGCCATTGTTGTCCCTTCAATACACTATATCAATGTTTATTGTCACCTTTAAATATCTAAGGATCCATTTCATATTTTCTCATTAATCTTAACTAGGACACTTTATATAATGGCTAACTACATTCACAAATTGTATATCAAGCCCAATGCATACGATAGCATACATAAGACTACCCACTATACTAAAATAAAGAACGCAGGCCATATGCTCCTCCTCCTTTTTAGCCTACAATGATAACTTATCTAAAAATTTAAAGTGCTTCACTAATGATGTTTATGCTAGCTACATATTAAAATGTGTTACAATCTTCCCAATATAGTTCTTTTAGGAAAGACTTAAAACTTCTACAGTCCTATTATGCAAAATCTCCATATCTAATATTTTCTTTCCAACCACTCAACTGCCTCTTTAGCACGTCAATAATACACATATTTTCTTTTTTTTTTACTATTATCAATATGTCATCAACATATAATAATAAATAAATTTATGACTCATCATCCAATCTTCTAAAGTAAATACAATTATACATCTCAACTAGCTATGAAAGCATCAAAATACTTATCATGTTATTTAGGAGACTATTTCAGTCTATATAAAGATTTCTTTAGTAAGCAAATATAGTAAATCTCTTGGACTACCTCACATAAATCTACTCTTCTACTCACCATGAAGAAACCCATTATCACATCTAACTCCCTTAGCTTGAGATCACGTACAATAACTAAGGTAAGTAATACATGAATAAAAATATGTCTTACCATAAGAGAGAACACCTCACAATAGTCAATGCCTTTCCCCTATGTACACCCTTCATAATAAGTCTTGCCATGCCTTGACTACCTCAACATTAACAATGCCCTCCTTCTGTTTGTAGGTATACTTGCTTTCAACAATCTTCTAGTTTTTGGTACTTTTGACCAACTCTCATGTTTAATTTTGATGTAATGATTCAATCTCTTTACTCATAACCTCTAGCCACTACAACAAATCAAAACTAGCTATTACCTCAAAGTAAGATAAAGACTCAACTATCTTTACCTCAAAGTAAGACAAAGGCTCAGCTATCTTTACCTCATCACTTACAGTTAATATATAAGCAATATATGTATAACCATAATATACTAGTGGTTTAATTTGCCTTCTCTATTTGCTCATAAATATAGTATATTGTAGCCATGTTGGTTGTTTAAAATCACTGACTTTAGGAATTGTGGCCTCATCTGCAATCTCTATTTCTATTACCTTTGAGTCTCCAAAGTCTCCACTTGAAACTCCACTAGAAATCTAACACCACGATCTATCTATAATGCTAATTATGTCTCAAGACTCCCCATTTGAAGTATTGCAATCTCATCGAAGATCACGTTTTGTTGATTAACAATCGGGTGACATGGGATCAATTCATCACAACTAGTAACCTTTCACCTCATGTGCATAATTTAGAAATATGCACTTTTTCACCATCAATGCAAGCTTGCCATCACTACATAAGCACAAATAGGACATTTAAATGCTCGTAATCCGAAGTAATCAACGGATTTCCCAAACCATACTTCCTTAGGAGTCTTCCACTAAATAGCATATGATGAAGGTCAATTAACTAGGTAAGAAGCCAAATTTACCACTTCAACCCAAAAAAATTTTTGCCTAGTCCCGCAAGTGAAAGCATGCAGTGAGCTCACTCAAGTAAAGTTATGTTCTTCTATTCTACTTCAGCCCAAAATTCCTTGACTTTGACTTCCTTTTACCTCTATTGTTACTGGACCCTAATGTTCATCTCTACCTTGAATTAGTAGTCCCCGTGCTAAATCATGCGCTAAACTGTCATCTCGCAGCTTCCTTTACCACTTCTTAAAGAACAAAACGAACTTTACTTTTTCACGGTAGTCATAGTACGCCCTTGTGGCAATGAATTATAAAGTAATCTCATGACTCTAGCAACATCACAACATATTCTTCATCATCAAGGATCTTACTAATGTATTTTCAATCCATCATGAGTTTATTAAACTCATTTAGGTAAGATCTAATAGAATACTTTCAATGTATCTAAACTGAAATATCTTCTTCAACATGTATGAGCGATTGTGCAAACCTTTCATTACATAGAGGGCCTGAAGTTTTGCCCACAACATTGCAACATCCTTCTCCTCAACCATCTCTATGAACACCTCATACAACAAATTCAGCAAGATTATACTCTTTATTTTCTCCATTAACTCTACCTTATTAGTCCTCTTTCATCAAGATCGATAACTCATCTTTGTCATCCAATGCCTTGACCAAATATTGGGTTGTCAATAGCTCACGCATATTAACGCTCCACAACCCAAATTGTCCTTGTTGTTACTTTCGCTGTGGATATAATTGCAATAGCATAATTTCCAAATAATAATCAAACAAACAAAAACCCAAAATCAAAATCCAAAAAATCTTATCTCAAGTTCTAATATCAATTGTTGTAATTTTTAATGTGAAAAATATCAAACCTTGCAATTTAATTCAAAGTGAAATCATCAAATAAATAAATTAGGAACAATAAAGGATACCAAAAATATACATGATTCAATCTAAGTGTTCATACCTACATCCATTTAGATAATCAAAAGCAAATAATCTACTATAATCGGAGAATTAGAGTTACAATCGCACACACGCTTCGAGTCACACCTAAATTATGTCTAAATTCAAAGTGTCTACAAATAAACAACTCAATAGGATGTAAAACACACAACCAAATAACTTAGTGTTTAAGTCCACAACAAAAGCTTTTCATAGGTCGGAAGAAAGAACATCTTCTACTAGCGTCTCTTTTTCACGAGAAAATATTGGATACACTAGTTAAGCCAACTCGGCAAAATACTAATCCATCCATTGGGCAACACAGTTGCGTTGGGGCCACCTTACATAAATCTTCCTCTCTCCTCTAGTCGGTATTTTTTCCTATTTTGCTCATCTCTTGTTTTTTCCTTATCTTCCCCATTGCTTTTTCCCATGGAGCATCCATAGCCATACGCCCAAAACTTCAATGGCCATGGCTTCCACGAGCTTAAGCTCAAGTGACATTATGGTGGCAAGTTGTCAAAGCTCAAGTGGCCATGGTTGTAAGTTGGAGATATGCAGCCATGGTTGCAACCTTGTGCTCAAGCTGCCATGGCTACTTCTAACTCGAGTTTAAGTTGGCAACTTTAGGCTTAAGCTCAAACTCTGTGACCATGAAAGTTGGAGGTGTGTGTCCTTGAGTGTCTCAATCTACTAACCAATGCCAAAAGCTCAAAGCTCGAGTCACCATGGCCATGAGCTCAAAGCTCAAGTGGTTGTTGCCATGAGCTTTAGACAACTTGAACTTGAGTGGCTAAGGCTACCCCATGTTCCGGGGTTGAGGTCGAGCTCCATGGCCAAAGTAGCCATGAGTCTTGAGCTCAAGCTCTAGCCATAGTCATGATGGACACAAAAGGAAAGAAGCAAAGCAAGTGTTAAATAGAGAAGATGAGGAATGGAAAAGACGAGGAGAGAGAGAGATAGAGAAATTTATACAAGGTGAGCACGCAACACGTGTTAGCTAATGAATAGATTTGTATTTTGCTGAGTTGGCCTAGCTAGAGTACCCAATATTCTACCCAATATTCTGCTTTTTCCCTCTGTACGACTCGGTGAAGAAGTCCAAATCTGGGTCAACCGGTCAGATCTGAATATTATTTTTACCCCTTTTTTAAGAGAAACAAATCCTCAAAATATAGGCATTTATGCCCTTCAAAAGCAATCCTAATCCAATTAGAATTCTTTGGATTTCTTTCCTACCAGTTTAAAAATTCGGATCTATATCCTCAACCAAGTTGGATTCCCTAAACGGCTCAAACTAGATATTAATTTAACACATCAATCATAATAAGAATTTTGTGTTAATTTCTAGTTATCATCCCTGTTTCTCTTCTAATTATTTCAGAGATCCTCTTAAGTATGCCATTCTACAATCGTAGGCTTCACTGTCATACGACTGGCGCCACTATTTTTTACCACTTAATATTCATTACTGTTTGAGCCGCTGTATTTGTTGGTTCTTCGGTACTCAAATGGAAATTGTTCCTAAAGCTAAGAGTGTATTTCATTAGCAAATACAGGTGTTTGCCTTTTTAAACATACATAGTGTTGTACCTTTTAACATCTCTGTTCGATTGAAGCCATTGACCGAGAGTTAATGATTGATTTTATTCCATGTTTTCTTAATTCTTCGATTTTTCCCATATCAACTAATTAATCACCTTCCAAAAATGCTAGATTATGGACAAATTCTTCATTCATCGTTGATTTATGGCATGCAAATTGAGAAGCACAGTGTAGATATGCTTAACCAAATAAATAAATAAATAAATAAGCCTAGCTTCTAGCTGGATCCATCTAGCCTATGAACTTCGGTGAACATACCATTCGCTTTAGATCGATAGTAAAACTGTAAACTAGATTGTGGCAAATTTTTATGCATTTACTAAATCTAAGTTGCTTACAAAATTCTAAGAAACTTGAGGCATATCTTAAAATGGTTTCCATCGACAGATGCCATATGAAACTACATTTAGCAACATTCTATCCTTCCGCGATATTTGCTCTTTGTATTAGATTGGTGATATATTAGCTCGAGCGCACCTATGCACGATGTTGAAACGACATTAGAATCTTTCTCATGCAACTCACGTAACAAACATTTTACTCATGTCAGATTTACGTGTCCAACAATTAATGTCACGTGATTGTTTCGAATTCAATTTATAGAAGCAGTATCTTTCCTGTGGATTCTAATTAGCAAAACTGATATAAGGTGACAGCATCGAGTTATCCATCTAATAAATGTCCTAATTGGCCTATTACCTTGGTTGACTAGATAAGGAAGATATAGCATAAACGAGAGGATTAGCGTTGGGATGAAAACAAAGGCAAATCACATATTTTCGAGCTAGGATTTCAAAAGAATGAATGAATGTCAAACATGGGAAGAACCATATTTTGGAAAGATATCTCTATTGTCATGTGTGCACTTTGACCAGATAATGAATCCTTAAACAAGCCAAAAATTCACTTATAAATTCACTTTATTCTCGTGAGTTCAACTGCAAATTAATCCCTCCCTGCGCTTGCTGTTAAGCAGTCCTCGCTGCGTTTTATCATCTCTTGTTGTTTTTCTAGGGGAACGCATCAAGAAATGGATGATGGGAACAGAACGATTGACTTTTTGGCTCTGATGGATCCAACAAAAGCTTCTCCGTCGACTCATTCTCTGAAATTTTCCCCCAAAATCTACCGCAAGAACGATGAAGCCGAAGCTCGCAAACCTACCATTGGTTGCAAGCGACGCTCCCGTCCCCTAAACCGGGACATGGACCCTAAAAAACTTAAAAGGTGAATACTTGTCAACGAGAACATAATTGCACTTCGATTGTTTATCTCTTTGTTTTCGTCGGTCCATTTTCTAATATATTCGTTTCTAAAAATCTTGTTACAATTATTATGATCTGTTTAGTAACACAAGTATCATATCGTGTATGCAGGATCTTATCGAATCGTGCATCTGCAGACAAAGCTAGATTGAAGCAGAGTCAGCATATTTATGGGCTGGAAAGGAAGGCCAAAGCTTTAGAGGTGATAATCTCGTCCACTGCATAATAACGACTAGATAGATCGGCGCACAATTGAGCACCTTCTTATCAAATCCCACATTAATTATTTAATTAAAAAAAAACAGTTAAGAGGAGGGTACGTATCGATCCGTACGTCCGACTTATCCCCTAATCCAACACAGGCCTCTATTATTTTTGTGTGGTGGCACGCAGCAAGAACCACGGAAAGGTTTATATAAACTCAACTTAAGCAACATTTTCTAAATAAACCATAAATAATAAAAAGATTGATTCTTGACTGGAGATGGCTCTAGGAGTAGCTTACAATGCGTAGGACTCAATAAAATCATGAAAATTCTAAAAGACTTGTTCTCGGGTAAAGTTTAGCACCGCTCAGTAATTTTTTACCGTAACTTTCTCTACTAGACGCCAAATCACATGAAACTTGTTGCCTTAGAAACTAGACACATTAGCTTTCCAACCATAGGCATGAAATCATCATCGAAGCTCAGAAGAAAATGATTCTCGAAATATTAACATAAAGATGAACTTCAACTTTAATTATTGGATAAGGCTTAGCCTATTGGAATGATCTTCATTAGATAAGTTATGAGATAATTAAGATAAATGAACCGCTCAACATTACACCACATCCCCAATCTGAGACTTCTTTCACCTAACACCCTTACGCACATCTCAAACGACTTGATTTGATAAATAGAACATGATGAATGAGAAAAATAAACTAATGGATTCATGTTGGTTTGTCTTGTGCAAATATAGGCACATATTTTGATGCTCTCACCTCAAATAGGCTTCTATCAAAAGCAACATGAGATGCTGCTGAAGGAGCGAGAGAATTTGAAGCGAAAACTCTCGGATTGCACACGTGATAAACATCACAGGGAAGGTAATCAACGATCCCTCTTCACTTTCTTATCTTAACTCTCGTTTCGGTGTTTATGCAACGATCACTCCTTTGTTTGGACAGCCGAAATAGAAGAGAACAAGTTTTGGGTGAGAAAGCTACGGTTAACTCTGCACAACCAAAGAGAGGTTACACCAACACAGGCAATATACAAAGGCAAAATGGTATCTTTTGAGGATAACAATAACCCAGGTGAGCTGAATAATAGTGTATCTTCACTTGCACGCTGGCTAAATGTTAATATTTTTCTTTTTTCTATAGTTAGATTAAGCTACAGATTACTACTTCAAGATTGATCATTTTTCATTAGTTTGGCCCTGTGTTTGATGTACGCCATCCGGATATTAACATCTTGTTAGAAGAAGAGTCGGCCCATTATCGAAACAAGTAGTTCAATGTATCTGTATAGTTTGAAATCTATTGGATAAGTACAGTCAAGTTTATATAACAACCATAATAAGTGAAGTCCACAAGGCAATTATTTACTACTGAGCGTTAATTATCCATTTGTACAGACTCATGTATTTACGAACCTATTGTTTTAGATCGTGCAAGAAAACAATAATCATTTTGTGCTTCATTTGTGAATGTAGTTAACTGGAGAAATGGATATACGAAAAATAATTGGAATTCTCATTGAAGATAAACATACTATTGCAAGATGCAGATCACATTCATCGAACTTTTGTATATCATACTCGTAAAACTTGGGCCATGCTGGGGAATGCGATGACTTTTTAGATGCAAAATCGAACTATTTGGTGATGTAAATGTTTTTATTTAAGGAGCATAGATTGTATTTCGGCCAGAAACATGAGTATCGAACGTTGACATTAGTATAAGATTGATGTCATATTAGCAACTTAATTTTTTATTCTCATGGGATTCGATAGTTTTTAACAATTTTGCAGCTCAAATTGGAAAGAACACAGGGGAGGTGACTAGCACGCTGAGTGAAATTACAGCGAAGCAGGGAAAGAAGGAAGAAGGACACACATGGATGCCGACTCCTCGGGTACCCAAGATGATGCCGGCGCTGACCCTCAGTATGGGTCGTTGGTCTGAGCCCCAACCCGAGGCGAACAGTAAAACTAAAGATCCTTTGAGCCTCAGTTTGGGCATTAACTAATAGATTAACCTGTGAAAATCGGGTTGTTATGTGAATGTTTAAAATCCCGATCCGGCCGTTGCTTCTTTCTCATTATGCAATGTAAATTTCATTCGATCGCGCCGGACTTTTAGCATGTATGCTTTTCCGTATTTCTCTTAAATTGTAAGTGAATGCAAGCAGGCAATTGACAAATTTAAGGTGTCTTCAAATACATGCGCATATTTTTCACTCTTTTTTCACTGTATGGAACGCACCTTCGCCTCTGTATGTTTGCTCCGAAGAATATCAAGCTCATAGATGCTGAATTTTTTGCTAAAATAATTTTATGAAATGGAAGATCAAATTTGGCGGAGCTACCCATTTGTGCTTTAGTGGTGACTAATAGTCGCCACATTATGGGCTTTACAAATTTTCAACGGACCTCCATGCGGACGACCATGCTGATTAAGACCCATATCATTGCTATCGTTCGGGCACGTTTTGTATATATGTATCTCTCTTGCAACTTCAAACTTTCGGGTTGAAATCTCTCGCAGTTTGGATAATCGTAGTCCTCTAAATTTTGAAGGAGAACGATTCACATAACCTATAAATGTATCTTAATATTGACCGTTTGTCTATGTTTTAGGGATTATACTATGTAAATAATGATCTCTAGGAATCTAAACAGAGCTAAGTACTTGATAGGATTCTGATTTTCTGGGAACTTTGAGTCCATTTAATATATATCTTCATGGAAAACCCGCGAATCCACTCATATATTGGTTTTCTTTTTCTTTTCTTTCTTTCTTTAACACCTCCGCCTGCTTTGTCAGTGAAGATCATGAAGCTTACCGAAGGTTTTAGATACCTCCTGGATGCTAACATTCGAGTTCCATAATGGTAAAGTAGTCATACTGATTATCTAAATAAGTGACCGTTTTGTGCGTGGATCCTACTAGTTGTCTCAATATACCCAATTAAAGTTTGCCCCTTGGAATGTTAAAAAATTCTAGTAAAAAGTCATCAAATCCTAACATCATCCTTTCTAGTGATCTAAGCTTGAGATGCAATGTTAGAGCATAAAACGAATTAGTATGCATAGAAGAATTTTGATTAAGTTAGCATGACTCTGTTATGCCTCAAACATAATAGACAATTATCAGTGTTTTACAATAAACTGTCAAGTGGCCTTCTCGACGTTCCGATTCATGATCATTGCAAACAAAATTGAAGGTAGAGTTGGATATAGATATGTATAGTGGAGTAAACTAAAGCAGAATTCAACTAAGAATATCAGATTTGATGGACAAGAAAGAACATACAGCATGGCCAACTAACCATTTCTTGGTGTATCATCTTTTTGAGCAAGTACCAACAGGATCTCACCAGAATACACAAACCTAATTCATGGTCAGATCCAGGGTACTCACCAAATTGAGATACTTCGTATAAGTAACATTAGCACTATCGTCACTTTCTTTCAAGCTATTGAGCTTATCAAAGGGCATGTTGAGATCTAGTGACAAGTCCAGCGATGATGATGATGATGATGGGCATGATAAAGAAAGACACAGATTGCCATCGACCACTTCACCCTCATTTTGTTGCCCTGAATCATTCCTCCTTACCTCCACAAGCCTCGGCATCTTATTGCTCAAAGACAGATTCAGATCAAGATCACCACCACCCTCACCATGATCAGCCTTTCTTTTCACCGTGCTTCGCTCCCTGCGGTTGCCATCAATATCGATCCTCCAGATCTCATCCTGAGGAGCCTTTCTCACTTCGTGCATTAATTGGTCTTTTGAAGGTTGAATTTGGGTTGACTTTTGCTGTGGATGGGAATGTGTGAGACCGGACAACAATGAGAAATTACTGGAGTCTAGCACCGGGTCTTGAGGTTGTTTCCTTCTTCCTAGCTCAAAGTAGAAGTTGTCTTTTGTGTTTGGATGAGAGTGATGAGACACGTGATTCACGTTGTCACCCATGAAACCTGTGAGTCGGATCCCATTTCGCGCATTTCCCATGGCTACATCAGTCAAATAGGGTCCGCTCATCCAGTTCCGGTCACTACTCCAGCAAAAATCCCTGCACAGATCGAGACAGACAGACAGACAGTTTAGTATTGGGATAAGAAGAGCGGTGCACATTAATTCATGAACTATGTCACATGGCAATCCTTCCTACCTGATGTTGGAGATCTTACGGTCAAGATTTTGCAGAATGGAGTGTCGCCAGAAGGCATGAGGAAGCTGATCTGCACTCCCCATGAAATCTTGTCTTGAGTTTATAACTGCAAAAGGTAGGTTTAATAAATTGTTTGAAGGAAAAAAACAATTTACAGAGAAACAAAAAACCTATATGAACTCTTAAACATAAATCGACACTGGATTTTTACCTTCTCCTCGATCATTAATCTTCTTGCTCCGATACATCTGTGCCCAACAGAAAAGAAATTAAGTTCAACTCTGATAAGCAGTTATTTTTGTTAGAAAAAGATAGTTCTTGTGTATATTTACAATAGGTTATGAGATCTTTCATCACCTGCAAATGGCTCTTGACATGAGCAATACTAAGCCCCTTGATGTTCATCAGCTGCAAGACCAATTTCGGCGTGGCTCCTAGATGAAAAAAAAAACAAAAAAGGAAAAATCTATTTAATTAACATAATAAATCAAGAAATAATCACAAACGGAGAAACAAGAATCAAGAAAAAGTTTTTACTTTCTTGCCCCCCGAGTCGCTCCACTGCTTGAATGAAGCGAAGGTGAAGCTCGGGAGTCCAACGCAACCTTGGCACTTGAGTTCTCACATACGGCCTCAAGCCAGTGCTAGTACCAGAGCTGATTCCGTTCTTCTTGTTATCATTGTTGTTGTTTTCACTGAACTCCTCGACAATGCTGTTGCTTGAGCTCGTGCTGTTCCTGGTCTTGCTCTCGCAGTCCCCTTCCTCCTCATCCTCACTTCTGATCTCCAATGGAATCGCGGCCATCTTGTTCAAACCACCATCATTTTGATCTCCATTCATAGTGGTTTTGCAAGATCAGAGAGACGAACTGGCCCTACGATGACGAGAACCGAGCTTTAAGGGGCTCTTTCTGGGTAAGATTCAGCCCCTGGAGGAAGGAGGAGAAGGAAGGTATTACTCATCTGTTAAGTTTGTCTGGTTTTGGTCTGAGAAATTTTTTCGCAATGGCACGAAAGAAAGAGTGAGGTTCCATATGGGAAGCAACAGGACAAACCCTAGCCAGGTCACAACGTGGTCTCGGCCACAACAGAGACGCCTGTATTTCAACTAGCAGACTGAGTCCTAATTGTACGTATTTGGTTGTAGATATTAAATTACATACCGTACATGATTTTTTTAACCTTCCTGCAGCTAATAAACAAAGCACATGAGCATGTCCTCGTTCCCAGATGATTCTTCTATAATAAAGCGTGTATTTGGACCGGGTTGTCATATGGAGTGGTGGAAAGGTCCGAGAAACATGCATGATAGGGCTGGTATTATTCAATCTCGAATTCCACGGATATTCTCTCTCGGAAAAACTTCCTTGCGCGTGTATATCACCACGTCTTTAAATTTTCGTTTTCCTTCAGTTTGATTTTCTTTTTCTTTATGGGAGAACATCATTCATTGGTTTACTCCTACGTCTCTCCACCTTCCCATATATTTCTCTGAGGTTTCTCTGCCCGAACTAGGGACCTTCCGAGAACTCCAGACATCAGACTCGTGATGTTCCTGTCTCGAGTGATAATTAGCAATTTCTCAACAGAGATCACAGAACTGCTCCGAAATTGATTCAACAGTCTTGGCGGCTCGAGGTCTCAATCTCTATCTACCGAAGTCAATGGTGATGAAGTTAAATGAGTTCTTTTAATCGATCAGTTTGAGAAAACGATAATGGAAGGTTCTCACACTTGGAAGGTTCTCACACTAACACAAAGTATGGAAACTAATGGAACCGGTCCATATAACTCCGGCTCGTGCCAAAATTGGAGTTAGCAATCAATCGATCATGATCTGTTTTAGCACACCAACTTTGACATGAGCTCATTAAATTCAATAAAAAAAGACCCAAAATATACTATTTCCAAGATACTAGGAAGACAGTATGCTTCTAGGAAATATCTTATTTTCCTTCAATCTGCTGGGGATTGAGAGGATTTAACTTGATGAGCGTTCTCTCATCATCTCTGAACACAGACATTCATCTTCCCGGTTCCCAACCCATTTTAATGTGTATTTTTCCATATACACACTTGAATTAAATAGAGGTATTATGTAGACAACAAGCTCCACTACATCATTCATTAAGCTTTTTATGTCCCACTAATTCAATCTTTGCAATGGCGAAATACGCTAAGCATACGTTGAGAAGAGTTGTTTGAGTGCTTCAATGGCAAAGGGAGGGAGGGACAAGATCTTGGGTCCAAACCTAGGATATATTCATCTCAGACTGGTAAAGTAAATTCATTGCAATGAAAAAAAAAAATGATGCTTTGCGTAATAGGTTTAGATTTTTTTGGACGAAAAAGATATAATTCATTTGGCAAGTTAGATCTTCTTTTTTTAATGCAAGAAATATATCTTAGAATAAGTAAGATGCAATTCGAAACTCATTTGGACAGATTAAGCATAGGGATCATTTGTACTGAATTGGTGATGGAAAAAATTAAACTTCACTGCTCGAGGACTAAGATATATACACATGATTTTTTCGTTTCAATCACCACACTATTAACCCCACTGTATAAGTAGGTTTAGGTTTTCTTATGAGAAGGGAGGGAGGGGGAGAAAGAGAGAGAAAGAGAGAGAGAGAAGGAAGGCGTTGGGAAGACAGCTTGCGATTCTTGCTGTCGGTGTTCACGGATGCTTACTCTCTTGTTTCTTTCCCTTCTTCCCCATCCCGTTGAAACCGCACATAATTCCAACGAAAAAACTGCATTTCTTTTTTGACCCTTCTTCAAGATTCCACGGCCCCCGAAAGCTAAGAATCACATCATTTTTGGCCCTGACATTCATCAGATTCGATGCTTCCCGCTCTGTCCCTATACGCGATTAGTGTCGCTAGTTCTCACGAAAATTAAGGTTGCTGTAGAGATTGTCCGTTTGATTCATCCTCATCAAATCACTCCATCGTGTCCACAACCGTTGGAAGATGTCAACACGCCCGAGAGAACCTTTGAACTTATAAAAGACAAATGAATGAGGATGGCCTTTCCTTTTTGGCACGTATATAAGGGAGGTTGTCCAAAGTTGACCGTTGTCGAGACGTTCATAAGTCACTGGCCACTTTAGAACTTAACCTAATATTTGGAAATAAATTGTGGTGTCACGAAAGCGAGCTCCTGAGCTTTGAATTTTTGCTTTTGGTTTTGCCCCGAATGCTGCATTGGTCTTGCTTGGCCTAGTCTGCAGGACCAAACGAGAGGGGTGGTAGCCATCGAGATCCATAAAGATCTTTTTGATGTTGGAACTGACAACTTGGGAAATTTAAAAAATTCGAGAAAACCAGAAGAGAAAGTGCATTGATATCGATAACATCATACATATGGATCCGGGTCATGCGGTTGATATCCCAATGCACGCGTACAGAGCTCGGGTAAATTGAGGATATTTTGTCCCGAAGTACTTTTTTTTTTTTTTTCACTTCGCAAGCACCCCAACCATCATCAATGATAGGAAAAAAAAAAAAAAAAAAAAGTTGGCCTCTCTCTTAGGAGAAGTACTTGCCGAGATCCAGATCCACATGGAGAGGAGATATCATGATGATCGATTACACGCAGCTCATATGTGGATCCCGCATGATCAATAGACACAATCGGTTCAGGTGGGTGGGCGTGCAGGTCCATGCAACACTTGCCCCTTCTCTTGAGATGTTTCTGAGGATCATTAGAAACCGGACCCTCAACCCTTCCATAATCATCCGATTAAAAAGAACGTATATCTCGGCCATTGATCATAAAGTTTTTTTTTAAAAAAAAAAAATCATTTTTTATGACAGTATGTATACAGGAGTCACGACATGTTACCGTCCAAGGTTACCCTTGGTAAATCATACAAATGCCCCAACTCTTGACTAATTTTCAAACAAGTCGGTATTAAGAATCTCTCTAGATTGAACGTTGAAATTATTCTCTTTTCGCTGTCCATGGACGATAATTTCTCATACCCTAGATCCATAAAGCATATAAAATGAGTATTACAATACTTGGATGAGGTGAAGATTTTGCCCGGCGACTCTGACCAAAAATGGAGAAACATTGAGATGGTCAATCCTGTCGAATCAGACCCATGCCGGGATGCTCGGCAAGCAGCCATCGACGACACATTATTATATAAGAAGAGAGAAAACCCAAAGCATCTTGAGATGTCACTCCCCCTCAGCCTCACGCAATCGGTGTAGTTAAGTTTCTATTTGTTTCGCGAAAACATTTTCCTTATTTTCTAGCATTTGAATCGCTCAAAAAAATAAATTAACAAAAAATATTTTCATAATTAACTAAAAATCTATATTTAAAATTAGGGAGATAGTTTCCAATTTAAAAAATCAAAAATCATTTTCTAAATTATGACTAGACATCACTGCTGGGACTAAAAACTTTACGTTTTGGCATAGAAATGCCAACCCTTATTCCTAGGCCCTTAACAACGGCCCCAAGTCAAGGCCAATCTACTGAGATCCATTGAGCCCAAGCTCGGGTTTAAAGAGGTCGAGCCAAGAACCTTGATGCTTAATCCCTAGTCCCCATGACCGAGCCTAGGACTCCAATGCCATGGCCCGACTCTTTGACACTTCAACTTGAGTCCACAAAGGTCGAGCCTAAGACTTTGGTACTCATACTGGGATCTCAGCACTCGGGCCTAGGTCCAATGAGGCCAGGCTCAAGTCCACAACACCCGAGATTGGGTCCATCAAGGCCGAAACTGTGACTCTAGTGCCAATGCTCAAATCCCCGATGCCCAGGCTCGTGTCTATCGAGAACCCCCCCCCCCAGGATGGATCTATCGAGACTAGGCCCAAGTCCTTGATGCCCATGTCCATGTTTATAGAGGTTGACACGCCTAGGACCAAGACCCCGATGCCTATGTTCAAGTCCCCAACACCTAGGCTTGGGTCCATCATCCACAAGGTTAAGCTCAAGAAATTAGTGCCCATGGTCAAGCCTATGACTCTGATGCTGTTGCAAAACTCTACAACACCCCGGCCTAGGTCCATAGAGGCTGGGCCCGAGACCTTAGTGCTCATGCCCAAATCTCTTACACCCCAGCCCAAGCCCATTGAGGCTACCATAAAACTTAGGCTCGAGACCCCACACTAGGGATCAGATATATCAGGGTCGGACCATGACCTCGATGCCAGTGTCCAAGTCCTTAGTGCCCAGGCCCATCCCATGCAAGCTGCAACCAAGACCTCAGCGCCCTTGCTTCAAACCACGGCGCCCTTGCTTAGGTCCCCAGCACCTAGGCTCAAGTCCCAAGTCCATCAAGTCTAGGTCACAAATAGCAATGCCATCCAAATCAATCAAGGCCAAGCTCGACACCTTGGCACCCACACTCAAGTTCATCTAGGACAAGCCTGAGACCTTGATGCTCAAGCCCCCAATCCCTAACACCCACACCTAGTTCCATCAAGGCCAAGATCAAGATCCCAGAGCCCATGCCCCAATCCCTAGAGCCCAAGTCGAGGTCCATCGAGGCTGAACTTGAGACCTTGGTGCTCGTATTTAATTCTCCAGCTACCAATGTGCAAGTGTCATGAGCCAATTGTTTGCTATCGAGATCGTGCGGTGACTTAGGCTCTCTTGGATCATTTGGGATTGTTAGAGAGCCTAAATCAAGGCTTTCTTGGGATCAATTGCTCACTCGCTCGCTAACCCAAATTATAAAGAGAGAAAGTTTCTAGAAAAAAAAAAAAAAAGCTCTAAACGAGAGAAAGGAACTTTGATTGTAAATGGTTGGATGATTACAATAAGGGGCAGGGCACCCTATTTTATACTTGATGCTTTCAGATTACAACCATTGATTGTCTTTCAATATGGCAAATGAGATAATTCATTCTAACCTACCACCTATCGACATTTATGCAGAGAGAGTTCTAAATCCTCGGCGCAATTATCATCTCGTCCATCCTTCAAAACATTCTAGAAGCTTTTGTGGAAATCTTGGGCAATCTTGGGAGGTCTTCCTCAATCATGCACAATCCCTTGGTCGTAGTAACCTCATTATCGTGACACAAGTCACTAGTGCCCGAATAATTTATGTCTATATAGGAAAATCAAATCAAATTTTCATTATCAAATAATGGAAAATATTTTCCAATTCATTTTCTAGTTTCAACCTAACACAAGAAAATATTATCATTTTCCTAGAAAAATCTCCTAGAAAGCAGTTTTTAGAAATGCCATATTTTCCATGAAACAAATACTTGAATCTAATTCGTGGAGATGCACGGGATTGATCGATATTTACACATCAATAAGTATATTTCTGAAGTAGAAAAAATGATGCGAAGTATTGATATGTTAAATTTCATGGTAAATTAGCTTAGACCCAAAAAAAAAAAAAAAAAAAAAAAAAAAAAAAAAGACATCGACCATATAAAGAAACTCATATAAGTCAAGCATGTAGGAAAACAAATCCGCATGTCATTACGTTTATTCTGATTCACTTGATGAAAAATTGGCAGTAACCTTTTCTAAACACATAGAAATAGAAAATCTTGTAGCACGACCAAATTCTAACATGCGCTTTCGCTTTTACTCTCAATAAAGATAATCGTTGTAGGTTTACATTCTATGACTTTTATCGATTGACTTCTTTTGACATTGCTAATTAACCATAGACAAGCATGAAAAATAAAACGATTGCACACTAAGCTCGCCACACGATGAGACTTTTTAGTGTTTTCCTTTCACACTATGACATTTTTAGTTTATTGCCTCCTGTATCACTGCATAAAATCATGGAACGTAAAGCCAGATTCAACCCAAATGAGAGGTCACTGATAAAGAGCGAAACCCTAAAGAAGGCTGACTCCAAATATTTTTGGAATTTCTTCTTGACTTTCTTCAAGCAAATTGATATTTGCTGCCAAGCATTCCAGTTCATGGGGACAATATCGATTAATAACTTAATCCATATTGCATTCCTTGATCTTCCATGCTTTAGGACAAGTGGTTGCTGTTTCCCTCTAAAGAAAACAAGTGTGGCCCTACTGAAAAGGACTAGGGCAAAAAAAATAATGTATGATAAACAACCGAAAATATTGATTGATAAATCACACATATGTCGAGCTAGAATATGGTGGGAACAGTGGATTTGATCGAGACAGATTAAATATTGATTTGTGCAGAGACGAGATTCGAGATGAACTGGGGAGTTTATCTCTTAGGGTTTTGCCTAGTGTTGCATGTGAGCATTAAAATAGCTTTGGATGTTTTTGTCTGATTCTCGTGGAGACTTGGAAAAAAGAAAGAATCGCAGGATTTCCAATGTAAGGTCAACTCCATAGCAATCGGTTTCCATGTTTTCCTACTCCATACCATTAAAAAATGATTGATTATTTGGATTTATATCGACCTTTTCTCCATATATTATACCCCACCAAAACCCGCCAATAATTTATCATTTCATGAGAAGACGTGAACGCTATTTATGCGGATAAAAAAAAAACATTATTCCAAGAATGAGCATGTTTGTCCTCTTCACACAGTCGCCATGACCTTGCCGATGGCCGTAGCCCCATTTTTTTTATATTATTAAGGGTTTGTTGAGTTGTGAATCGTTGACGAATGTCTTCTAATTTTATTAAGCATGCTTGATAGAGATGCCTTAACTTTAAATGTATTGATTAACGCGTGTCGCGAAAATGGTTAGGCCCTTGAAAAGTATCCTAGAAATACTCTATGACAAAATGCTAAGCCATCAGGAGCGAGAATTCATGTTCATGAACGGTATCGGATTAGTCGTAAGTATACACATTTACAAAACTTAGGACTACAGCACATGTGGAAATATTATTGAGGCTGGTCGTCCAACAAAATAATTTAATCATTCCATTATCTGTTGGCCCAAGTGGAGGGCCGTCCTATTGCTTATCATATTTGATTGTTGTCCAGAATTATTGGCTCGACGGCATGAGCTTAAGCATTTTTAGTTCTATTATTAGAATTTCTTTATATATTGGCATTAGACCCTTAGTTTCAATCTTTCTTTATTGGTTATGTTGAAAATGTAAAAGGAAGACGAACTTCTTACTCTTTCTATCATGATATGGAATATGGATTTTAATTTGTTGAGTAAGAAAAAGAAAGAATAGGGGGAGTTGAGGGGCTCTCCGCCCAAATTCCATGGGCCTGAAAGGGGAAGAGGAACCCAACATGAATATTGGCAAGTCAAGCCCATTTCTCTTTGATCAGCTGCACCCGAGAGCCCAATAGAAGCACACTTAACGCAGGTGACTCTTTTGACTGGCACGATCTGCACAATCAAGCGCTCCTTGTCGCCAATCCACTTTAGGGTGCATTTTGGAGAGCATTTTCAAAATGCTTTGGGCCTTTGAAGACAAGTGTGCCAAAGTTGAAGTGTTCGGTAACGCAATGCCTCTAAAGTCATGTGAGTTTGGTTCAGTTTTTCTAAAAGGTTTTGAGCCTCTAAAGACCCTTGAAGAAATATCAAGGTATTTGGCAAGTATTTTGAAATAGCTTTGCGTCAAATATTGGTATTGGAAATGCTAAAAGCCTAATTGCACTTCTACCCAACATTGCGAAGTAACATTTGCGGAATGTTGAAATTAAGATTAAAATATTTTTTTCCTTACAAAACTACCCTCATCAACTATTTAGTTTTTTTTATTTTGCCCCTCCTTGCAACTATTCATCTTCTTCGCACAAGGGCAATTGGTGAGGGTCGCATGACTCAAGCAACCTCCACTAGAGGTGTCGCGACCTCAAGTTACCACTGCCTAGGTCTTGCAAGCTCAAGCGACCCTCGGCCGAGGTCGCATGTCCCCAAGTGGCGGTCGCCTGGGTTGTGCAACCTCAAGCCATCCTAGCTGGGGTCACGTGACCTCTACAAGACCCAAGCGAGGGTCGCTTGAAGTTGCGAGACCCAGGCGATAATCATTGGCATCAAGGCCTAGGCGACCTTGACCAGAGATCACCCGACATTAGGCATCCCCAATTAACGATTGTCGAAGCCAAATTTGGCTCATCGCAACCGTAGCCCTTCATCAAATCTAGCAAAGGGCTTGAGTTCTTTTTTAATGAAATATATAGGGCGCATTTGGTAATGTTTCTATTCAAAAATTGTTTAGGAACGTAAATAAAAAAACTATTTCTCGCTACGGGGGACAATTTTTAAACGAAAAAGGCGTTTGGTAAACTTGTTCGGGGAATAAAAAATTAACAGAACACATTTGGTAAATTTATATTCTTTTTTTGTTTCTTTTAATTTTTTAATATTTTTATTTTATTTTTCTTATTTTTCTTTCTTTTTTCTTTTTTTCTTTTTTTCTTCTTTTGGCCGGTCGCCGGCCTCGGCCATGGCCGGCGACCGGCCGATGAGGGCCGGCGGCCTCGCCCAACCACGAGAGGCTCGCCGTGGTTGGGCGAGGCCAAGCCTCGCCTTGGCGAGGCTCGGCCTCGCCTTGGCCGGGCGAGCACGGACTCGCCCAAATCTAGCAAGCCCGAGCTCGCCCAATCTTGCCCCACGCCGACAAGCCTCACCGGTGGCTAGGTGAGCTCGAGCTCGCCCATATCTGGTGAGCGGCAAGTCCGAGCTCGCCTAGCCTTACCCCGCGTTGGCGAGCCTCGTCGGTGGCTGGGCGAGCTCGGGCTCGTCGGATCTGGGCAAGGCCGCGGCCCCTCGTCGGCGGTCGCGCCCATGATCGAGGCTAGCAACCAGCCAAAGAAAAAAGAAAAAAAAAAAGAAGAAAAAAAAAAGAGAAGAAAAAGAGAGTAGAGAGAAAATTTTTTTTTAAAATTGTTCGAGAAACAAGAAACATGTGTTTCTCGTTTCTGTTCTAAATGTGTTCTTGGAAACAAAAAAAAAATAGAAAATTTGTTCATAAACAAAAAAAAAAAAATGTTAACAAACAGCCCCAATATATATAGTCAAAACCCATTGCAAAAGTTTTTTTTTTTTTACCAAATATTATTTGAATTCAAAATCAAATTTGTAGAGAGTTTTTACCCAACATAATTTGCATTTCTTCAAAAGGCTTTAAGTTTCAACATTTGCATTACACCCAAAGTCCATTCACAAAGTTGAACCAAACCCATTCATAGTCTAGTGTTTCCAAAGTAGTATTAGCTTTAAGCACCTTTGACATAATACTTTGTAGGCTCATGGATCCTTCTTTCCAACTTCATCTTTGATAATAATTTTCCGTATTCCTATCTCATCTTTATTCCATTGTTTATCATCATAATCTCTCTCTAAAACTATCAATCTGAATCTAGGTCCTAGCCTCTAGTCAATGATCGCCAAGTGTCGAGGGCCACCAAGTGTCCACGATCATGCATCCATCTGAAGCAAGATCTTGACCTTGGTGTAGGGATAGTCGGTTCTAAGATGGACGGTTCCCACCCCGTAACCGAGAATCACTTTGTTGGTTCTTGGACACACCCTGGAATAGGACCATCGGTTTCCGGATGAGTTCATCGAACCGGTCGATGGAGGCAAAGAAGGAGTAGGGAGGGTGGGCATAGGTCATTGGAAGGGGTGGACCAAAGGTGGGAGAGAGAGAGACGAGAGGCAAGGATGAGTACGACAACGATGAGGTGGAACAAGAGTAGAGGCATGATGGTCGAGGGAGAGGCCTGAAGGCAAGGACTATGACGATCAGCTTCTGGCCATTGTGACAGTTGCCGTCTTGGCCGCTGATGAATTAGAAAGGGCCGGACCGAGCGAGTTAGAAGACGATGTCGCCATCGTCCCATTTCTTGATGGGGTTGTGGGCACGGCACTTGTCGTAGCCGTCTTTGTTTACTAGCAGCACCGAGTTCTCTCCTTTCTTGTACTTGAAAATTGAGACAGCCTAACAAAAAATAGGGACAGAACATAAACATAAGATGCAATTCACTTTCATTCATCGAGACTAACAGAGCCGAAATCGCCAGACTTATGGAGAGTGTCGTCGATCAAGAACCGGTTTCGACCGGCCCAGCGGATGTAATCCTTCGCAGGACGAACCACCCAACCATCTCTGCTTCCAACGTAGAGCTGGCAAGCTTGGACTTGAACTACAGACAACAGAGAACGGATGGCGAAGATGCAGACGACAAAGAAAGAGGTGAGAGATCCGGGCAAAATCATTGAGATGGTGGAGAAGATGAGAACGGTGTAATTGAAGCTCGAAAATTTAAAACATGTATATTTATATTATGTCCAAGTCCAAGTGATGGCTCCACGCATCGAACCGAAAACCAGATCAACGGTCCGGGTTAGTTTGGTACAATTTCAGACGATTCCTAAATCTTTTGCACATTCCTACATGTGTGTATCTCAGTCGTGCAGGGTTTGCAAATCCCCAATAGTGTCCTTTCTTTTTTCCTTCTGTTATTATTTACTTCAAAATTGCTGTATAAGAAAAATATCTTAAAAGCCAATTATCCAAAAGTTATTTGCTTCGAGTTTATGCACCTTAAGTCAAAAAATTTTGAAGAAATGACTTTACATTTCCTGAAACTCCCAAATGCAGCCTTAAGTCACATTGAGGTGATTGTTGACTTGAGAAGTTTTTAAAAATCCAAATATATTGTAAAAATAGAGAGAGAAAAGAGAGAGAGAAAGGGTGTCATCCAAACAATCAGCCAACATCAATGGTGGTGACGACTAAACAATGGAGGCGGAAATGATGGTTAGTCGATGTCACGAAGCATGGGCACGTACACTAGTACAAGGAGAAATTCCATTTCTATTCACTCATTAAAACTGTCTTGTGCTCATTTTTGCAATGAAATTAACGATCCTCTCAAAATACAAAATATCCAATCCAATGGGAGCAAATTAGGAGTAAATCCAAACGCAAGGCATCGACACTATTTCTACGGTTTCAACATACAAGATGTGTGTAAGTTATAAGTCGGACATGTCTTTATACTCTAAGATCTGTCATAATCATGTAGGGTAAAGACATGCCAATTATACATGTTCCCTAGGTTAGGCAGGCGAAAATTTTTAATTGATTGCTGAATATAATTGTGCCATTGGTGCTCGCAATCGAATTCTCATACGGGCTGAAGGACACGTGATTGCGCGGGGCCTTTGTCCCTGGCCTGCCTTTTCGCAAGTTGCACGGGGGGCACAACAAATTTATACCCCCCATAAGACTTTCGCCAAAATTAGATCAATCCATTTAATTGTCCAATCAATGAGACGACGGTCCATAAGATGTGGCAATAATTTAGGGGGAAAATAATATTGCCGAGTGCCCTCCTTCCGAACCTAAGGCAACGGTCGGTGGACGTCTGGATTATTTATTTATCTTATTTTATTTTAATCATCTATTATTGCATTTTTATAATTTTGGAATAATTATTGCTCCACGTCCCATCATGTGCATCTGCGTCGGAGCTGTAAAAAAAGCTTATCGCCTGTCAGATTAAACATAAGCGTCTCGCAACAGAGCGCCAACTTGGAATTCATAAATAGATCTTCAAATTTGTCCATTCGTCTTCCAAATTATATTTGGTGGGTCCCGCCAAGATTAGGACACCTAAACCTTATGATTATTTTTTAATTAATTGTTTTAAAAGTGTTGGACCCATCCTCCTCCTGCAGTGGAGCTAATCCACGAGAGGGGTCAACAAAAGCGGTCTCGTTGAAAATAACGTGTCTCGTCAGTTATGTTGCACGAGCTATTATTTTTACCGATGATCGTTCAAAATGAGATTTTAAAACCGTTAAAAGATGATATGACTAGTCGCAATATAGATAATCAAATTTGCTGCGTTCCCAAGGCATGAAAAACTTTAATCAAGTGACCAATCGGGCCTTATCAAGAAAGAGCTTTTCGTGAATTGAAATCAATTAATTTCTTCAAATTTAAAATTCTTCCTAACTTTTAGCATTATATTCCGTGCAATTGTTGCTTCATTTATTTTATGGATATTCCATCTTATGTAGTTTTGTGCAAGTTATCAAACATGTCTACACAAAACCCTCTAAACAAGAAAGACAGACAATAGATAATAAAGTTTTCGACGCCAATCAAGTTAGATAAAAAAAAAAAAAAAAAAAAAGTCCAGATGGACAGACAGTGAGCAATTTGAAGGTAGAAACTTCATGTCTTCCCTGAATATTAAATCGGATGGTACTTGAGACCTCTAAAAAAAGATTGGAAAATTCAAGAGGATGAGATTAACATTAGCCAACTAATCTCTTCTCATCAGAACTATTCTTATAATTAATTCGCCATGCCAAGATATATTATAAGTCTTCCCCCAAAAAAAAAAATGAAGAAAACAAAAAGAAATATATATGTAGAGAGAGGAGAGAGAGTAAAAACACGAGCGGTTGACCAACTCAAATAATCGGGACGCATGAGAGGCTGTGCTTGGAGGTGGGGCCGCGGTCCGACCGAATCCATCTTCGAAATCGAACCGGAGGAGTTAGCGAACTACTCATCGTCATTTTCATCGTCCTCTCTCTCACCTCTTTCTCTCTCTATAATCTCCACTCAGCATTCGCTCTCGCCATTTCCGGACGGCAAGCGAGCAGCGGGAAGCGAGAGAGAGGGAGAGAGAGCGAAGTGCTGCTGCTGCTGCTGCTGCTGCTGATTCTCGCCGGCTCCGCCCCTGATCCGCCGCCGCACCGCCCTCCTCCTCCTCCCCCCGCCGGACGGCGATTCGCGGCGGCGGCGGCGGCGGCAGCGGCGGTTTCGCCTCCCTCTGCCGGCAAGCTTCTCAGGTGATAATGGGCACTCCGAACTCGGTCCCCCAACTGATTCGGACCCTTTGCTGATATCTTATCGAGCTCGGCCGTCGCACGAATCTGGTCTTCCGAGCTGGAGAACGGCTCTTCCCCCCCGGTCGGTCGGAAATGCGTTTCGCGAAGCTCGTCGATCGGTTCAAGAGCACTCAGGTCCACGCCATAAACCCTCATCCCGACCCCGCCCACCCCAACACCTCCGGCGACCCCTCCGCCGCCGCAGCCGGAGGAGGAGGCGGCGGCAAGCTGAACGGGCACTTCTTTAAGTTTATTGGGTCGAAGCCGAAACCGGCTCAATCTGCTTCGTTGGCTCAGTCTCTTCTTCTCGCCTACGGGCTCCCCACGGTCGACCTCATCGAGCCCCCGATCGAGCCCTGCCTCAAGCCCATTGATTTCGTGGAGTCCTTGGCCGATGTGTACCGCCGGCTCGAGAAATGCTCGCCGTCGGATAAAGTGGCGCTGTGCATCGAGCAGTACTCGATGCTGCGGGGCCTCGGCGACATGAAGCTGCTTCGGCGGTGCCTGCGGGCGGCTCAGCTAGGCGCGGCTGATGTGCACGCCAAGGTCGTGCTCGACGCCTGGTTGCGGTTCGAGAGGAGGGAGGATGAGCTGGCGGGTTTCCATCTGATGCGAGGTGGGGATGGGATGTCTGAATGTCCAGAGTCCAATTTGATATGTGGTTGTGGTTCTAACTCATTCTGCTGTTGTCAGTATTATGAAAAAATGAATGCGCTGAACAATGTGCATACGCTCGATGGGAATGAGAGTTTTAGCGTGGAGGAAGAGGAGGAAGATGTTCTATTTTGTATTGGTGATGAGGAGGTCCACTGCCTAAGAAGTAAATTTGCAGCTTTATCCCCTCCATTTGCGGCTATGTTATATGGTAGTTTTGCAGAATCTAAAGAGGCAAAGATTAATTTCTCTTACAATGGGATCTCTGCTGAGGGAATGCGGGCTGTCGAAATATATAGCAGGACTAAAAGGTTGGACATGTTTGGTCCTGAGATTGTTTTGGAGCTACTTTCTTTCTCAAATAAATTCTGTTGTGAGGAGATGAAATTGGCATGTGATGCTTATTTAGCTTCACTTGTTAACAGCCTCGATGATGCCTTGATTCTCATGGAGTATGGTTTAGAGGAGACCTCCTATCTTCTAGTAGCATCTTGTTTGCAAGTGTTGCTTAGTGAGCTCCCGAGGTCACTACGTAACCCAGGGGTGATGAAGATTTTATGTAGCCCCGAGGGTAGAGAGAGATTGTCCCAAGCAGGACATGCTTCATTCTTGCTGTACTATTTCTTGAGCCTAGTGTCTATGGAGGAGAGTATGGTATCTAACATCACTGTGATGTTATTGGAGAGGCTAAAGGAGTGTTCTACTGAGAGGTGGCAGAAGGCACTTTCACTGCACCAATTGGGTTGTGTGATGCTCGATAGAAAAAATTATAGTGGTGCGGAGCATTATTTTGAGGCAGCATCTGAGTATGGTCATGTTTATTCAATAGCTGGTATTGCGAGAGCAAAGTATAAGCAAGGCCAACAATATTTAGCTCATATGATGATCGACTCACTTATCTCCAAAAACACAATGGTTGGATGGATGTATCAGGAACGATCTCTCTATGGCGTGGGGAGGGAGAAATTGTCGGATGCGATTAGTGCAACTGGACTGGACCCTATGCTCTCATTTCCCTATAAGTACAGAGCTTTGATAAAGGTGGAGGAGAAGCAGATTAAAGCAGCCGTGTTAGAGATTGACAAAATTATTGGCTTTAGGTTCTTGCCTGACTGCCTTGAGTTACGTGCTTGGTTCTTCATTGCACTTGAAGATTATGGAAGTGCGATGAGGGATGTTAGGGCTCTTTTAACTTTGGAACCTAATTACAAGATGTTCAACGCAAAGGTTAGTGGAGGCCAGTTGGTAGATTTACTCAGCCATCAGGTTCAGCAGACAAACCAGGCTGAATGCTGGATGCAACTTTATGAACGGTGGTCTTCTGTCGATGACATAGGCTCTTTGGCTGTCATACATCAGATGCTAGATATTGAACCTAAAAGGGGTCTTCTCTGGTTTCGGCAATCTCTTCTCCTCTTGCGGTACACATTTCTTCTTTTCACTTCCTTCTAAACTACATTATATATTATTATCATGAGTGTGAACTTTGAGTGAAAAGGCCTAGCCTTTGAATTTGGGTAATGATTTCTGTTAAACTTCCACAGCGACCATCTATGCAATTTAATATGTTGAAACAGCTATTGCATGTTTTCCATTTTTCATTTTTGTCATTTTAAGGCCAAGTGTCCTCTTTTAGCCCCTAGCGTGTGTCATCTAGAGTTACGGCAAAAGAAATGTCTGGCAGGCATTGTCATACTTCGTGCTGTTGTTTAATGCTCTTATAGAAGCTTGGAGGGATTTAGAGTTCACAGCTTTTGTAATTATGACAGGTTAAATAGTCAAAAGGCCGCAATGAGGAGCTTGAGATTGGCTCGAAATAATTCTATCTCTGAGCACGAGAGATTGGTATATGAAGGATGGATATTATATGACACAGGCAATCGGGAAGAAGCTCTCTCAAGGGCTGAGAAGTCTATTGCTATTCAAAGATCGTTTGAAGCTTTCTTTCTTAAAGCTTACGTCCTGGCAGACACAAGCTTGGATTCAGAAGCTTCCTCTTATGTTATCCGACTACTGGAGGAAGCTCTTAAATGTCCTTCAGATGGTCTGAGGAAAGGACAAGTGAGTGTTATGAATACTTTAGTCTCACTTTTGGTGATATTGCTTGGAAAACTTTTTTGATTGTTTGGCTGGAATGTGTTGCAGGCATTAAACAATTTAGCTAGTATTTATGTGGATTGTGACAAACTCGAATTGGCTGCCACTTGCTATACAAATGCCCTTCACATTAAGCATACGAGAGCTCATCAAGGGTTGGCACGTTTGTATCATCTGAAAAATCAAAGGAAAGCTGCTTATGATGAAATGACCAAGCTTATAGACAAGGCACACTATAAGGCATCAGCATATGAGAAACGGTCAGAATATTGTGACCATGACATGGCGCAACATGATCTCAATATGGCTACGCAGTTGGATCCACTGAGGACCTATCCATACAGATACAGGGCAGCAGGTAATTTTCGTGGCCTTGAATGTTGCTTTGAATGTGCCAATTACTTTAATGGAAAGGCATAGTCTACTTCTTGTCTGATAGATTAGGTCTCACCTACTCAAGTAATTTGTTTCAATGTACTTAAATGCCTGCCATCATACTACTCAGGCTCTTAAAATGAACTGATGAGAGTGTGAGTCTTTAAAAATTTTTTTTTTTTTTTTTTTTTTTAGTCCACTGCCAGTACTCACTACGGATCTTTACTTGAAGATAGTCATTATGTGTAAATTATTGCCAAATGTCTCTGATGTGTAAATCAATTTGGAGTTCTTGGCCACTTCATTGTTGATGCGGTTAAAGAAGTTCTGTCTTTTGTGTGATATGTCACAATGAAGAAGTCAGCAAAGAGAAGTAAAGGAAAAGGTATAGGGAATAAAACAGGGAGAGATAGATTGCTATGCTATTGATGGATGTAATTAAACATTCTATGGTACCTCTCTGTTGTTATCCCATTTCAATTCGTTCCTGACATCTAGTTATTTTCCAATACTTTCATTTATGTTCTGAACTTCTGCCTGTTTTCACGATGTCTCTTGTAACAGTACTCATGGATGACCAGAAAGAAGTGGAAGCTGTTGAAGAGCTTACTAGAGCCATAGCATTCAAGCCCGACTTGCAAATGCTTCATCTACGAGCAGCATTTTTTGAGTCAATGGGAGATCTCAGCTCTGCTCTCCAGGACTGTGAGGCAGCTCTCTGCCTGGATCCAAAGCATATGGAGACGCTTGACCTTTATCATCGAGCGCAAGATAGAGTAACTGAACAAAAGAAATGACTAATTTGTTACGAAAGTTGTCGGCAAGTAAATTCAATTGTTGACTTTTAGGCGGAAAGTCCCTTTGGGACAAGAAAACGGATAGATACACTGGAATTGCGATTCACTCAACTTGAAGCTGCAAACATGCCACGTCTGTGAGAAGGTATAGCCAGAAAATGAGCAGAAAGAAAAGGAATGGCAAATGTGAAGGCCTGCTGGATAGAGTGCTGCACGCATGTCAACTCCTGCAGATGATGGTCACACTGTCGCGGATCAAGAATTGACTCAATGAGAAGTGGAACGGGACTGTGATTTTGATTGGTCATAAAATTATTTGTGTCATTCTAAATAGTACATCCGGTTTCAATACATGTTCTCTCTTTTAGATAGAAGCTTGTCTCTTCCATTCCTTGTATATAAACATAACTATAGTCTCAAAATTCTGTAACTTTCCGCGAAAAAATCATTTCACTTGATTCTGTTGCAATATTTTAATTCATGCATTCGTTAAGAATATTATATGTACAAGGGACCAGCGTAGCTGACGAACCGTGAACAAACTTAATTCTATTCTGTCGGACAGTTGAGCGATAGTTCACCGTTACAGGTTGCTGCACTTCATGGCTTTGGTCGAATCTTGCAGATATTTAATGGTTTCTGATGCGTCCGTGGTAAGTGGCAAGAAAAGCTGACTCTACATTCATGAGAGGAAAACTTAAATGCCATGCCAACGCAATCGCGACTTGTTTATCACTGTCACATCATGCATACACCTTATTTTGGACAGGGCCAAAATGCCACGTGTGGCTAATTTTAGTGCCCCTCTTATGGAATCACACATTCCTTCATGCAGACATTAGTTTGTCTGCTACTGGTTAGAGGCATTGGTTGTGACCGTGAGGAGGGTTTATCCAGATGGAAGAGTATATCCATGTTTGTTAATGCAGCGAGAAGCGCGAGTCGCAAAACTAGGATCAGAGCGAGCCGGGACGCCCTTCTCAAAAAATTGCGGCACCTACTATTTATTGCACAAGTCAACTTCCTAAAAACCCGCGAACGGGGCTCTGTTCTCTGTGAGTTATGCTGGCTTTTCTTGTGGTACAGCGGACCACTTACCATCCGCGCTTCTCTCATGGTCTACTGCGTTTGATGATGGTGACAAAGCCAAATTCGAATAGCAGATCCGACTCCGAACGTCTCTTTGGCTTCATCCGGGATCGTCGATGATGATTAAGCCAAGTTCAAATGGCTCAATCATCTTTGAAGAAGCCCCCCTCGTTTAGATGGACAGGGGAAGGACCACGGACAACGCGCCATGTGCAACAAGAGTGTGGCCATGTCCTACTGGTGGCGAATAAAACAAAGGATAGGGCAGCAAATTGGCGACCTGGGGGAGAGGACGAATTAGAATTTCTTAGATCGGCATAGTTACGCTTGATTGTAATCGTCTTATGAAGTATGATCTACTCGAGATTAAAAAGAAAAAAAAAAATGAAACGTCTATCCCACACTTTGATTCCAAGCAGTGAGTTTGGCATTGTGTCAAGGCTGTTCTTTATGAGGTCATAATGAAGGCAGGTCAAATGCCTAGTTTGGCGGCATAGGTTCTTTCCATTTAGGAAACCTATCGGTGCCATGATGATTGATGAGATGACAACTATAGCAGCAGTTGAGCTCTCCCCATCAATGTATCTTATCTTCTCCCCTTTAATGTTTGACGTTCTTTTGCCACTCCTTTTCTATTTTCCTTGAAGAAAAAAAAAAGGAAGATCAGATCAAACAATGCAAGCGATGGTTCCTGTTCTTTTAGGTGACAAGTTCACATAAATTCCAGCAATTAGATGCTGATATCATCTTCTAATGAACCTGTCACCATCTCAATTTCATTTCAGCCCAACCCCATCATCATCTCAGCGTGATTTGTTCCTATCTACTCTTTCACAAACCCATCTAACGCATTAAGCAACATCATTACAAACCTGCACAGCCGCAGTAATTTTGACTTCATCAACTTCGGGAACAACTGCGACGGTTCAAAGGTGCATCAACATTCGGCGCCCAAAACAACAACGACAACAACCCCAGCAAAGAGGTTAAAAGATGTTCGTTCATCAGGAATGTGCCACGGAAACTTCACAGCGCTGGAAAATCTTACAACATCAATCGCTATTACATATGTTACAAGGCCATGTGATAATCGAAGGGACATGGGGCATGTTCATAATCCTGCCTCTCCTGTCACGGTTTGTCACTACTTTTCCCATACATGACGATAAAGAAAAAGGGAACAAGACACTAAACCAAAAAAGAACAAAAGAGTCAAAAAATCAGCTTGACTTTTGCTCATCCCACCACCATCCCCCCACCTGGTGATGGGGCACCATGCTTGTGCTTTCCCAGTTATTATAGGGCCTATGCTTGTTTCCCCATTAATAATGAGGAAGGAGAAAAAAGATCTAATTTTTATCTTCAAGAATTGGAAAAAGCTTGAAGAAGATCAAATCTAAAAAGAGGGTTCAAACAAAAAAGGAAACTTACAATTAGCAGGGCATGATGATTGTATTAAGATAAGCCAATCACATCAAATGCGTTCGCATGGCGGTTGCGATCGCAGTCGTCGTCGCGTGTCGATGGCGTCTCGCAGATTATGTGATTGACTTGATTCAGTAGAACGAGAGGGACGGATAATTAGAGTGGTGCGCATGTACAGGAGGGGCACTTGACGAGGCCGTTCTCGTTGCAGTCCGTGCAGCTCCGGAAGCCGCTCTTCTCGCTGTAGAGCTTGTGGCTGCCGTCGCACTCGCCGCACAGGACGAACCGGTAGCCGCCGCAGGCGTCGCAGACGCCGGGCTCCGCCGCCGGCACGCCCTCCACCAGCTTCTTCAGCTCCCCGATCTCGTTCAGCTGCCGCACCTCCTCGGCGCCGCCCACGTAGCGGCCGCCGATGAACACCCGCGGCAGCGCCAGCTTCCCCTTCTGGCCGCCGCCGCCGCCGCCGCAGCCGCCGCCGCCGAGGATCGCCTGGAGCTCCGCCATGAAGCTGGAGTCCATCGACAGGTCCCGCTCGTCGATCCTCACGCGGAAGCCGCGCAGGATCGAGCGGACGGCCTTGCAGTCCTCGAAGGTCGACCGCACCACGCGCAGGCTCGTGAAGTAGACGACAATGCGGTTGCTGTCGGCCCCGGGGATGGAGACAGGCGAGCCGGGCTGCTGCGCCTTGACGGGTTCGGGTTCGGGTTCGTGGGGCCGGGCACGAGGACGGGGACGGAGCGGGAGCGCAAGAGGGAGGAGGCGGCGGCGACGGTGGGGCGGAGGAGGATGGGGCGGTTCCGGGGGAGAGGAGAGGGGAGGAGGGCTCGGCGCAGAGGGCTTGGATGTCCTTGAAGGTGGTGCATGAGAAGATGCCGGAGGAGGACGACGACGGCGAGGATGGGGGGCCGCGGGCTTTGACCGTCGATCTTTTGGCCCACGGCCGCCACATTGAGGGCGGATGCAGAATTTTCCCTATCTTTCTCTCTTTCTTTCTTTCTTTCTTTCTTTCTGGATCTTCCCGAAACGAAACTCGACGAGGGGTCGGAGGAGGAGCTTAGCTAAGGGCGTGGGAGATGAATTTGGGCACAGTGAAAATGGCTATGGTTAGAGAGAGAGAGAGAGGGGGGGGGGAATGTGGGTGCGTTTTGCTGTTGTGGAAGGGAGAGATTGATGAAGTTTTGGTTGCTTGAAGCGAAGGCATGCGGACGGAATGGAGGAGGAAGGAAAGGGAGAGAATGGTGCGGATTTTCGATAGAGAGAGGGAGGAGAGGTTGGTTAAGGTAGTTGAGAGAGGGAGGGTAGGGTTAATTGCATTTTTTTTTTAAATTTCTTTTTTAGGTTTTTTAAAATTTTAATTTTTTTTTTTCAAATGGGGTTATTAAAATGGATAGTTTTGAGGATGGAAAAAGGGGAGATGAGAGGTTAATACGATGGATGGGATAATCTTGCCTAATTATAGATCAGCGGTCCTAATTCACTTTCAAAATCAAAGGTCGATTTCACCCCTCGTTTTTTTTACTACTTTGACAGCCTGGTCGGATGTCTCTATTATCGCTTCACTGATGGTATGTGTCTATTGCCTCGGGTAGGTACTAGGTTCTGCTGACTGCTACTCCGATCGGGGGATACAATGTTGACATAATTACTTGGAAAATAGAAGTCGCGTAAGAATATTTTGGTGAACCGAATAAATGCAACTCCATCCGCACGTACAGCTTTAGCATGAGGCTCTTAGGACGGGTAGACACGGCGGTCGGACCCTCTCGAATTTCCGCGTGCGCATCGACGTGGGTGAGCGAACCGCACCAGAGCAGCGAGAGGCGGACAAAAGGCCAATGCGAAATGAACGGGAGACTGGGGCCCGCTAATTACTACTGTCGAGGGATTTTTTTCTTTTTTTTGACAGTCCGGCATGTGCGAACGCATGCAAAAGTAAAGCGAAAGCCTTCAAAAGCTTTGCGAGGAGGTAACAGAGCGAGTGGATTCTGAAAAGCGCCACATGCCTCGCTCGCTGCCTCGGTCAGTACCCGAAGGAGAGAAGTAGCCTAAAAGTGGTGGGGGAGGATAAAAGCCTCGAAACCCCATGTTCTGCCCTGGTGGGGAACCTGGAAGAGACTCTTCCGTTTCATGATGCGCCCCAACGAGCATCGTATTCCATTTGAAATGATTCCGTTCTTATCCCCTCTCCACACGGAGTCGCTCTTTGAATGAGATGCTTCGCCCAGAATTAAACCTTAAAAGCTAACTTCGTAAGCTCCATGGATATACCATTGTCACCGTCAGCACTGCAGTTTCCCCCAAAGAAAATCAATGGAAATTAAAACCTGCCCCTCCCAGCATCGGCTGGTATTTAGCCTTGCCTGTTTCCTGCTCGAGCATTTCACAAATTGGACCAAGAAAATCGCGCGCATTGGATATGCCAGCTTGCCATTCAAACCCAGATTTAGGTTGGGCATTCCCCAACTCTTCGGGAAAGAGTTGACATCCTGGTTAAGGCAGGAAATAAAACTGAAAAACAGCAAGCGCCGAGAATGGTGAATGATGCAACATTGTACTCAAATGGTTCATATCAGTGTAAAATGTCTGTGACCTACTCTTGTCTTACCCTAAAACGTTTTGGGGGACACCTCGTATACTCAATGAAATTTTTAAGGAAAGTCAAAGCCGCCATGGGACCACCCTAAGACATGGAGAGGATAGAATAGAGCCTAACGGAAGTAAATCGATATTTGAGGGATATCAATGTCATTGCCGTCATCGTCCTCGCATGCTACCACGACATCCAAGTGGCGACGGTATGAAGGGACTTCCAACTTTGCTACTTCTTTAGCCAGATCCACTACTTTCCTGTCCATTCGCTCCTGATGCCTAGGGAACATGCTATTGTACAGCAAGCAACTTCCACAAGAAATGCTATACGCATTTAGGCCCTTATCTTGAAGCCACTGCATAAGCTCCCTCAAAGTCGGGTTGTTCTTGATGATCCACCTATCCCAAACAGTCCAGGTCAAATCACGGTGTTTCACAGCTTGGGGTGGGACCGGCTCAGCCATGGAGAAAAGTGGAAGTGCCAAGTTAGCAAAGGTGTTGCGGTAATCCTCCACCTTGTGCCCTCCATCGAGAACCTTGTACAGCTCCAGACAGACAAGTCCAGTGGCCATGGCGGTCGAGGTTGCAATGGCTGGAATGATTCGTCCAGCAATAAACTTGGCTTTAAGCTTGTCCACTTCTGGAATGCTGTAGTTCCTAGCCCTCATGTTGGCTAATGCCGCTATCAAGTCCATGTGATAGTTTGTATCATCATCCTGTACGTGAAAGTGCAATATCTGTTAAGGGCTCTGACTAGAAGGAAAGTTAATATATGAAAGAATTCATCGAATTCATAGAACCGTTCCAAGAATGGGAGCTTAGCCATATAGAACAGCATGCATAATGAAAAGAGTGATTCCTACATACCTTCTCAAACTGTATGGGTTTCATTCTAAAACCTGGAGGAAGTTTCAAGCGGCAGTGCTCTAATCTCTTGATAAGGTCATTAATAACCGCCGCATCGTCAAGAGATGCTGTCGAGAGACTGGTCGCCTTCTCATCTGTCACAATATTTGCATTTTCCTTTGGCTGAAAGCCTGGAACGATCACTTTATCAACAGCTTGAGCCATTTTCTTGGGATTTTTAGCCCAGTCAGGAACAGGGATCCCGAAGGTCTCTGCTCTCAGTATCGATGCCGCCATAACAAAATGAAGGTGCCCAGGATCAGAGACTGAGAACTGAAGTGCACAAGGGAAACGTTTTGGTGCAGACCAGAAAGGAGCTCCAGTGCTCGTTAGAGCATTTTCAGGAAATGTATATGTCAACTGCTTCACACGATTAGTGAAATAATCTTCAAACCTGGTACAGAAGAAGAAATGGGTCAGTCACCAACTTAATGTAAGTTTTCTAGACATTGGTGTGAAAAACGATTGTGATGAATGTGAAAGAAGAGTACTTCAGACGAGCCCAGGAGATGCAATCTTCAAATGTCTCGCATCTTTCCTTGTCAAGGCACTCAAGTACATGTTCCAAAGTGTCTTTCGCCTGCGCATCGCCAGAATTGATCATTGCCTTGGTGTACTCCACTGGATTAGACAAATAAGCATTCACTTCAGCTGGAGTCTTCTCAAGCAAACCCTCAAACTCGGATCTAGCCCAGGTCAGACAATGGTCAATATTATGTGGAAAAGAGTGCACAGTGCACATTGGTGCTTGTTTCTCTGGAGGGTCTCTTGAGGCACCATAATTTTCAGTAAGATGAGGAATAACCATTTGAGTGTTGCATTTAGCACCAAGTGTTCCTGACTCAAGAAGTGGTTTCTGGAAATATAAGCACTTTTGATCAACATAAAGCCTAGCATTGACATTGTCTAGCGCATTGATCACAACACTCAGATTTTCCCAGAAAGTGTCATCAAAAACATTCTCCGTTTCTGGCCCAACACGATTCTGCAGAGCTTCAACATTAAGATGGGGATTTATTGATGTTGCAGCTGAAGCAGCAACAGTAGATTTGGCCTGTCCAATATTCCAATCACGAAACAGGAACTGTCTGCTGAGATTGCTCTTCTCAATTACATCATCATCGGTGACGGTCAGCTTCCCATGCTTGCCACATGAAATGCCCATGAGGGCAATATTCTTTAGGAATTCACAGCCCAACGCACCAGATCCTACTAAAAATACTTTAGCATCTTCCATTTTCTTTTGCAGCTTGGACCCAAACACGGAAACCTGTGCATCGTAACGGCTATTCCGAGGTTTAAGATCATCGAGATCCAGTGGTTCTGTCGGCAATGATTCCACCGAATCAAAGTAGAAAAACTGCAAAGGTTAATAGAGCAATCACAGCAATGAGTTGTCAGACTTCCACACCTTGACAATAGCCGAATCCACTAATACTGTCCGCGTGTTAAAAGCGCAAAAACACACCTATCACCTTGGTAAAAATCTGAAAGGTCCAAAAATATGGACTTCCAGATATACTGTATTCATGGGAGATGAACTCATAAAGTCTCAATCACCTTAACCAAATGAAGCTCATAATATGATCATTCAAGAACTATTCAACAGAAAGGGAAGCAAGAGCACAAATTTTAATTCACAGATTCATGCAGCGAGTGAGAAGACTTTACCTGAAAGAGTGGATGGAACTTCCCTGAGCATGCCTTTACAACCTCCTGACCAACAATTCCCCCAAACATGGCTGCCATTGGATTTAAAACTGCCCTAGAACCAAAAGCAAAGTGCTGGAGAAGTTTTGGGTTGATATCTTCCAATTTCCCATCCCCCAAGCTCTCATTTATGCTATTGGCAACAGATATAAGCCTCTGAGCATCCTCTTCTGAGCCAGCAACAGGGTAACGCCCAAACTCTGACACAAACTTATCAAGAGCTTGAAAGGCCAAATGGAGGAGAGGAGGACGATCAAACTTGGAGAAGTCACTCAAAAGAAAATCACCCGGATCTTTTATAGCTTCTTTAAGGGGATTAAACTTCAGCACTTTAGGCAGTTTCACCTGGGTTACTATGCCACCTTTCTCATAAGCTCCATAATTCGTGGTATCTTCCTCAAGAATAAAAGAATAAGGCCTGGCACTCTTGATCTTCCTTGGCTTTCCATCATTCAATTCAGTCATTCCATGAACTTCAGAGAATACAACAAGGTCACCATCTTGAAATTCAAGCCTTTCATCATCTACACATGACACTAGGGCAGGATTGTCATTGCTGATGGATGCAATTATGCCTGTATGTGGTTCCTCTCCATCAACATCAAAGACTGTGAACTCTGGTCCAAAATCACAGAATACAGAACCAAAAAGACCTCTAACTTCAGTTTTTATAAAAGAGATAGGAGGTTGATGAGTATGGCAATAATCATCGAATTCGATGGCTTTCTGAAGATCAATATCTGTAAATACAACGGCCTACACCACCCAAAAATGAGACAAGACACATTAGCTATAATCAATTACAAATTGCATTCAAATTGCATACTATAGTTTTCAAAAATTACAATTGATCACTCAGTATCCCCAGGTGTTTTGGAAGGCATTACAGTTTGTATGAATTGTCACTCCCCTAAACTCTGTTTTAATAAGAAGTAAGGAACAGCAGTTTATTGCAGGGATTTTTCTCGAGAATAGAGAGAATACAAGGCATAAATCTAAAAATCTACAACTAAATAAAGGTAGAGGATACAATCAGATTGAATAATATCATCAATGTTCTCATCAGACTCCAGAGAAAAAGATAACTCAAATGCCTCATCAGTCATACATATGCTGAGCAATTTAAATATAGCAGCTCAAACAGCTTTCCCTTCCGTTGGATCTGTGCAAATCATCCGTGTGCATAAGTACTACTCGATGTTGTCCGATCAATTTATCAGACCAGCAGATAAAAATTGAGGAGATGTTTAAGAAAAGGTTAATGTTCAAATGGAGACTGATGTATCCATTTCACCAATAAAATGAATGGTCATATCTGAAAAAAGTGAAGTCGAGCAAGGAAACTAGAGAAAGGTTGCCCAGTTAACATGAGTCCTCTATCTCTCTCCATAGATGGAGCAGAATTCACTTTTTCAATAAGTGCCCACTCACACTGAAGGAGTGATTATCTATTCGAAGTTCAATTAGGAAGCAAAGACACTTCAAATTGTACATAGAGGCACGGTAAAAGTGGATTACCCTATTAAGTTCATCTCCTCATAAAAAGAACAAGCAAGGAAACTTTCTCACACATTCTATGCCACAACCTGAATCACATCTTCAAGCCCCTGAACTATCAATTGACAAGAAGTAATGACCATGAAACAAGCTCACATCAAAATTCAATAGAACCAGTACATTAAGTCCCAAGTCCCTTTTTTCTTATATTCACCAACTAAAGCCAATACCCAAGAAACAAGGGACTTCCCATGCCTTCACAAAATTCAAAGCAGATATATTATGCAACAACAGACGTGTAATACATCAGAACTTAAAAAATCATATCTGTTTGGCATTGCTGTATCTCCTGGTCCTTGGAACTATACACATGCCTTTTGCATTTTCTTGTGCCATGGCTACCACCGGGAGATTTCTCAAGGTGTTGTAGTGATTAATAATTCAAATGTTTTGTATATGATCCACTACTCAACTTATTTCTTCATCACTAAGCATTCTTGCACCCTAAAACTGATGAAAACCTAGAGAAACTTTTATATCTAGAAGCCAGAAGCCTTGAACGAGAGAAGTTACAAAAACATGTATTTTGTTTGAGTAAAATTTTTACCACTCTAACTCTGAACTACTGCTTTTGAAAGCCTTATGATCTCTCTGTTGTAGATTTTTGAAAGCAAAACTACTTTCCAAAATAACACCCAAACACCTCACTCCATTTGTTTGTATAAACTACAGAGACCGGGTATTGATGTCCTAGTATCAATTCCAGATTGTATTGAACTTTCTCAAGGACAAAGGCTCCCAGAAAGAATAGAGAAGTTACACCAAAAAAGATACTTAGTTTTGTATGACCAATCTTCCATCTATTTTATACTCCAAAATCAACTACAGACTAGTAACATATGTCCTGGTATCTATTTCAGGTTCCATCGATCTCTATCAAGGCCAAAAGCCCCTACAAAGAAGAGAGAAGCCAGCAAGACAAACGATGCTTACTTTTTAATCATCAATCTTCCATCTACCGTATGACCAACAAAAAAACTTACATCTACCTATCTTCTATGAACAGAATGATAGGGTTTCATTTGTATAGTATGTGACCCAGTTTGGTCATGTTGAATGACATTTGAAATGGGTTGGTTGTGATTGACAAAGACCTTCGCATGCTCCATTAGGCAGATGATCAGGAGATGGAGAAGTAGTTTAGAAGGGGCATGGAAGGCAAAGAAGGACATGATATGAGATGATAAGGAAAGGGATGGAGCATTTAGAGCTTCATCAAGCACAATGGTTTAATAGGATTAATATTGTCAACCTCAGTTGCATAAAGCTTGTGTCGTTGTTACTTTATGTGATCCCAATTAAACATTACTACATCAGATATTACTGATAGTAAGCACCAGTGAATCATAAAAACTGCTTGTAATAGTGTTAAAATAAGACGCTCACTTTTTTGCTTTAAGACACTATCAATACTCCCGTCAAGAATTATACTCATTAAAGGACACAGCAACGCTCCAGTTGTCCTAACAAATTATTGATGTGTTGCCTAAAGCCATAGCCCTTCGGCAATAGCAAGGAAACCACCATTTTCTTGCTAGTAAAGTTAGCTAAAAATAACATCTTCTTACCTCGATGCAGCTCATTCTAATATTAGCACAATAGATATAACTAATCTTTTTGTCAGGTATGACTACTAAGAAGCGCCAACCATCAATAGCCTACCGTGCTCTCACTTCTCCTCAATCCATGTTTAAGATTGGTTGCAAAGAAAACCTCAGAAACCATGGATTCGAATATTTTTTCATAGTTCCGAATTATACCCAGACCATGTACAATCGTCATGACGGCTTAAGAATATAAATAGCAATCATAGCAAACAAACGGCCAAGTAACATCTTTTTAGATAAAAAAACTTCCAACTTCTCAGAAACCCAGGGGTTTCAGTATTTTTCATACTTCATAATTACACCCTCATCATGGGCAATCATCCTGACAGCTTGATAAAATAAGTCACAATCATAGCAAATGGCCAACCAACATCCTTTTTAGGGAAAAATTTTCGACTAAAGAGACATGTAGATTACCTGGAAGTCAGAAAGACGCTCTTTTGTCAGTTTTGTTGTAAGAGTAGTGACAACCACTGCATTATTGAGCTCTTGCAACTTCTCTACCGAGGCAAGTGCCCTGTTCTTACCAACATCACGTTCTGAAAAGAGAAAATTGCCTGACAAATCCCACAGTTGCACCACACCTTCATCATGCAAGGTCACTGACTTGACACCAGCAAGAACAAGATTCTTTGCTGCATGAGTCAAAGTTAAGTTAAGAAACAAAAATTATGTCCAGCTTGACTATATGTATCACATTAACATGCAACACCAATAAACAATAAGACCGAAATGGAATGACCAATCTGTAGTATACTTAAGGCGCAGTCAAATGGACGTATACTGTATGGGCAAAGATAACATGGTTAGTAGGTCACATTACCCACAACCACTGTAATAAAAGATTACTCCATGAAATTTCCCCAAGTCAGATTATTCTCATACAGAACCATATTCATCCCTTTTTCTTGCTTTGGCCAAATAGAATTTGAAGTTTCCTATGGACCTTCTGCACTTAAAGCTGTTCAGATTGTAAACCTCAGTGAAAGGGCAATAGATTGAACATTCGCTAAAAGAAGAACAAGCCACAAAACAGCGATGTCGAAGTAAAAATTACTGTTAATTTATTATCTATAAGGCTAATTCCCAAGAAATTCCAACATGCTCCAGAGAAGGAAGACGTAGAAAATGAAGCAGATGCAAGTACAACTATGTATTACAAAAACATTAAGTTAATGACTGAAAACGCCGAAACTAATGGTCCAAAATGAGACAAAAACTTCACGCGTCATAATTACCGGATGCGCCGATAAATAGAAGATTAGGACATGCTGAATTGAATAGAATCGCACACATGCCATAACAGGACAGTAACCATCTGCTTCAGCTCATACATACCAATCTCAACACCGAGGCCTTGCATCCCTGAGACCAGGACACTCGAAGCGAAGAGCCGCCGCATAGTCTCGCGTCCATAAACCGCAAGCTGCCGGCTGTGCAGATCTTCGTCGATATCCGTCGGCATCGAGCCCCCCAGAGCCATAATCGGCGCTCCGCTGCCGCTGCCGCTGCCGCTGCTGCCGTTGCCGCTGTAGGCGTTGCTGTTGCCGTTTCCCGTCGCGGTCAGCTCGGGAGGTCCGAAGCAGCCGACACGGTTCTTCTTGAGGAAGGAGACGCCGCCCGACGAGGCGGCGCCGCTGCTGCTGCCGACTCCCTCTCCTCCGCTTTCTCCGCCTTCGACGACCTCTCCTTCTTCGCCCGCCCTCTTTCTAGGAAGCATAAAGTGCAGTAAGCTGCTGAACAGGCCACAAAACCCCACACACACCGTCAGCAACAACGACAACCACAACAACAACCACCACAACGACGACGACGACGACTTCGAAGACACGAAGACTCGCACGCAATCGAAGCGGAAACAGGCGGGGCCGCCGCCGCCGCGGCGCTCTAGAGCTAGGCCGAGCAGGATCGGCGCCAGGGCCGCCGCGAGGCACAGCCCCGCCGCGCAGCTGAGCTTGAGCCTGAGCATGGCCGGATTCGATCGTTCAACACGACCGACGCGAGGTGGAGAGAGGGATTGATCGCGATTGAAGAAGCGGGATTGATCTAGAGAGAGAAAGAGAAGAGAAGAGAAGAGAGAGAGAAGGGGGAGGGACGTACCGATGAGGACGGAGGGCGGAAGAAGAAGAATGGAATCTTCGAGAAGTGAGAGAGACGATGGCGGAGCAGGAGGTGGAGGAGGTGGTTGTATTTGTATCAGAACAGTGAGGGGGGCGTGCTGGTCTTTTTCTCTCCTTTGAATATTTTCTGCTTCTCTCCTCTCCTCTCGAGAAAAATAGATTTTTCTCGAGGGAGGAGCTCGCGACGTGGCGGGATGCCTGACGGGGTCAGTTTCGGAATTCGGAATGTGCTGGAATGATTTCGTGACGTCCGCGCCAAAATCGGGTCGGGCTCCTGGACCCGGAAACCGGTCTTGCCACGTTGCCATTATTGTTATGCGCTTTTCGAGGGCTTATTTGGTTTGTTGTTTAATCGATTTCAAAAGATGAAATTAATTATGACCTGGTCATCGTACGCAAATTCGAATTTGATATATTTGGTCGTATAATTGGTAGGGGATACATTTATTTTTTTATTAAGAAATATGATTATTGACTTAAAAGATTTTAGAGTGTGGTATAATGACTTGCAAACATGATTGACTATTTTAGTGAAGTCGAATTTATAAATTAATTATAATTTTAGGACGAAATTCGAGAATTATCCATTCCATGCTAATTCTTTATGTATTTGGAAATTCTCTATCAGCAAAGCTTGAAATGCGGGTATTTCTTCCTCCCAAAAAGATTTCATATTAACTAAACTAATCACTAGCCGAAGTTCACGGCATCACTCCCATAAATGGGAGATACATATCTTTAATTGTGAATTCATCGAGAAAATATATGAAATTTCATGTCTCGAGTCCATCTATAAACCATACCAATAGAATGCATTCGAATCATTGATAGTGTGGACCTCATGATGGGGCTCGCATGGTCAATGCTTCATGTGCTATCGGTCTATATGATTTTAAAGACCTTTGTCAATAATGAAATGAATACAATATAAGGAGCGACGTACGATCGTAATAATAAATGTAATAGCTTTAATCGTCCTACAATTATTGTCCTAAGCAAAGAAGAGATGCTTCGGACACAAAGTTGGGTCCCCACAAGTGTTGATGGCTTAAAGATAGGAGATTAAAGAAGCAGGTACCTCCCCCCACCAAAGCAACTCTAGCAAAGCACATATTCTTTCTTTTTGCCTAGATTCAATGCCAGAGCAACCGGCTTAGAATAAAGTAAACAAGGAGGACTATAAAGAAAGGTCAAGAAAAGAATTTATAAGTAATTAGACAGGTTTTAGAGTTACAAGCCTTCCGTTATCTAGCATTTGACCTAATCATACCTAAACTTTTATTTTTAAATTGAACATTCTTCGAACACAATAGCCTAAATGGCTCTTGACGTGTCTTCCAAACTTTGGGAAATTAATTTACAATCAAAATGAATATTAGATTACTCGAAAGCTAATAAGATTGGGTATTTGATCAAGAATGAGCTAATCATAGATAAATTCGATGGAGTTTTACCTCTTGGCGTCATATATGAGCCCATTGGATAAGCCCATAATTAGACGACAAATCACGTCATCTCAAACTTTTAGACCACGCTCATCAGTAAATAGTAGCTATCTCGTGACGTTGTGTTCGAATGAAGTGAGTGGCACAAAATACACAAGAGCCAATTTCTTTCTCGCGTTCGAACCAACGGCTCTATTCCCTCGTACGTGGAGGCGGGTCAATGGGCAAGCACAGGATGTCATGCTGGCCAGAGAACGCCGCGATCGGCACGCCTGGGCCTGGACCCCTGCACTAGCACGGTTGGGCCTGGGTTTAGTCAGACTATAGGCCCAATGGGCCGACCTAGGCTTGACTTTTTTTGGTGGATTTTCCCTTTAAGGCCTGCCGTTAAAAAATTTTGTGGGCTCAAAGGCCCAAAAAGTTGAACAGTCCCAGTGACCATTAGGCAAAAAAAAAAAAAAAAAAAAACAAAATTGAACAGTCAATGACCGTTGGGTAAAGAAAAATACTCCATAATTTGTTAGTCCTCACATTATTTCACAGTTTCCCAAACCCCCCCCCCCCCCACATGTTTGACGCTCTTGATCTCCAAAATCATTTGTTGATTTTATTTTTCTTTTTTTGCCTTTTTTTCTACAGCGATGTGACTGCGTTCTAAGAAACGCAATGAAAACCACGATGATGATGATGGCCATTTTCTATCATCCCAATTCAATCTAGATTTCAATAGACAAAACTCATTCAAGTTGTTTGATAAGTTCCGCAACGATTGCATCTATGCGTCAGCACTACCTTGGCAATTAGCCCAGTCTAATGATGACGAGATATAAAAACCCGATGATGGGTGAAATCGCCGGGGCCAAATGTCACAAGCCGGCAACTGCGAGGATAGTTTCACGGAGAAAAGCAAGAGAGAGAGAGAGAGAGAGAGAGAGAGAGAGAGAGAGAGTGGAGACGACTAGATTCTTTCGATCTCAATGTGTAAAGCTTGTGCTGTGACTAATAATGGTCAGCATGTCATGGGGCTGAATCGTACCACGGTGTGTGATGTGTGAGGACAAATTGAACATGGACCAAATGATAACCCGGTAAGGTCGGATAACCTCACATTTTCCCAACGGGCACGACTTTCCATGAAAGATAAAAAATAACCCGACCGAGCAATCATCATCGTATGCCAAAATATTCCTTAATGAGTGCTAGCATCGACAATTTTATGATTAGTACTTTTTCACGCCGGAGTTACCGATTTATCAAAACCATCGGTCCCTTGGAAGTTCTTTTTTCCTATTCAATCTATAATGGTCCAGATCGCACGCGGGACCGGTCCCATGCATCGCCGGATCGGAGGACCGAAGTACTCAAAAGGAAAATGACCATAGAGACGCGCTTCCATCTTTCTAGCTCTCTGCTCAGCTCAGATCAATCTGTGTCCTAACAAAAGTAAAGAAAAATTCATGATCCACATCCTCAATATGAACACCGAGTTAGGCCTTTGGAAAAAGACATGTCATTACGACTTTTCACCGCCCAGGGCGAGAGACATACAAACCAAGAGGGACCCCAAGAGCACCCCACAAATCGAACAGCACTTGGAAGATTGTCGTCCCTTATCCATCCTCCGCCCATCTTTTGCCCTCTCTCTCTCTCTCTCTCTTCCCCTCCCCTTTTTCTCATGAATCAACCAAAAGTTACACCGCACGACCCGCTGGTCGGATCCCCACGCTGGATAAAGTAATTCCTCGTCGCTCACATCTCAGTCAAAGTCGACGTTTAGTGTCATGATGGGGTGTGTGTAACGTCGCGACTCGGCGATGGTATAAAGATGATGAAAATATTCTCCTTTCTGGCATCCAAAGGGAGCGGAGAAGTGGATGACGAGGTGGTAAAAGGGGAAAAGACCGAAAGATCTATTTCATTCCTCATATGCAAGTTTCGAGCATCTACACCTTTGCGCGTACGTAGCACCCGGTGATCATGGGTGCAGCACTGGATACAGCTAGATTCTAAATAATGAGAGACTGAGATGCACGACACAGGTTACCTGTTATCGTTGCCACTGTTAATGTAGTGTAGCAAGAGCGAGAGGATCTCGGAAAACTGAGGGCGCTTCGAAGGACTGTTGTTCCAGCATTTCGTCATCAGATTCCTCAGGAATTGTGGGCAGTCCTTTGGAATGTCTGGCCTGAGTCCGCAAGCCGCGATTCCTACTGCCGCCTGAACTGGAGAATAAGCAGCATAAGCTGCCTCCCCGGTCACCATCTCCCACAGTACCATTCCGAAACTGTAAACATTACTCATCCATGTCTCACTCACACTTTCGGGATCGCCTGCAATTATCTGTCAAAATCAAAACCGGAGTTATTGCATATCTCTTTCAATTTAATCACATAGATTTGCAAGTTCAACATTTCTCTTTTCTTTTTCCAGTTTGCTAATAGCTGCTTGCAGCTTGTTTCTCCAGAGACAATGCTTATTATTTTATCATAGTTCTGGTCAATCTGTCTATCCTTGCAAACAATCAATGAGATGGAAAATGTATCGAAAATTATTGAACTTTTATGGGTCCAGCACCAGGATCAGGCTGAATCCTATCACTAGTTCCACCAAATAGGAGGAGGCAATCTAGAGCACTGTGACTGAATAATGGATAATGAGGTACAATCGATGCTGGATCCCTCTAATACGGCTCTGCCGAAAAGGTCACTGAAATGAAGCTCATTAGGAAGAGAACAAAAGCGCCATCGATGGGGGCTCCACCAATGGAACTAGTTCTAATAACAGGTGCCAAGTGCCCACTACGTCTTCTATGGTCGTGGCCTGGAAATGATGGGATTTAGTGAAAGGCATAGAATTGCTTAGGTAATGGTAGACAATTATACACCAGTAACAGCAAAAGCGAAAGCAATAATGAAAGGCATGGAAGGCATGCTCAATGAATGATGTCACAATAATGACTAAAGTCCCTTTTGGGAAGCAAGGAATGAGCAACCTTGTAAAGTGCTGCCTCTGTGCACGGAATCTGGTTGAATAACTTGCACAATGACAAGGAAAAAGAGCGAAATAAAGCATGGAATATTTCTCCCGAAAGTCATGCTAGATTAATTGAACAAGAGGTGCAGAGTACAGATTTTACGCGGTATGGTAAAATGACAACTGGAAAGCAGGCAACAGGGTAATCCAACTGGTGATAGTCAACTTTAGGTTACACAATTTATATCCAAAAAGTTTGTGATAAGATTTAGAATGTTTAAAGAAGATTGGACAATCCAAAGGCAAACAGCGTGTGATCGAATGAATACAACTGCCACAAAAATATTCTTGAGTGATACTTCAAAACTTCAATCATACACACGGAAAAAGTTTATCAAGTTAAAGATTGGACAGTTATCCACAGTGAGCTATCTACATGTGGACTAACAAAGCTAGCTGAGATTTGCAGCAACATGTGTCGGTGAAGAAATAGCAACATATAAACTGGGCTTGATCCAATTTTGGATGTGTTGGGGATTTTATCTGTGTAGAACACCAACCTAATAGTTAAGACTGTGCTTGATGAGTATAGTGTTTGTAGAAAAGGAGAACAAACATGGTATATTATTTAAGTGCGAATCAGGACTGAACAATATGATGCAGCAGAATACAAACCTCAGGAGCCAGCCACCGGTAACCATCGGTTTCATACTCCATTGCTTCACCAACACTCTTACAAGCAGCAACAATGCCCATGTCCCCCAAGCAGGCATTTCCATGTCGGTCAAGCAAAATTCTCTGTGTATTGAGGTCTCTATACGTGATGCCATGTTCGTTCATAAACTTGATTCCTTCCACCACATCGATTGCGATTCTGACAATCTCCCTGATTTGAAGCTTCTTGCTTTTAAGCATCAAGTCATGAAGAGATCCACCTTCCATCAACTTTGTCACAACGCATAGGCCATGACTTTCCTCTATGCAGACACCAATAAATTGCAGAACATTTTTATGCCCACAAGTCATTAGTTCCAAAAGGTCTTTTCTGAGCTCAAATTCATAGGAGTTCCCCTTATCACAACCCTTGAGCTTCTCAATCCCCACTCTCCTGCCCTTATAGACCCCCTTGAAAGAACTCGGGCCAATCTGATCGATGAATTCGAGATTGTCCGAGTTCAGAAGCCATTTCGCAATCTCGTCCCCGCCCGACTGTATTGTCTGCCACTCATCAACCGAGATGACATATGATGATGTAGGCAGGGGCATCTGAAGCTGAACCTTTGGATACAGATTCTCACTACCATTTCGATAATTCAGTTCCCCCACGTCATCTTCAGCCTGTCCTACTTCTCTACTGTTTGCAGTCTCTTCTTGACAGCCACATAGCCCAAAAGCCAGCTTCACAGTGGCGGGTCTGTGCTTCTTCATGGCCAGCTTCAGGGCATTCTCGATTCGGGTTTTGAACATCCTTTCTTGCTCTGCTTGCACTAACAGAAGCACAATCCCTAGTGTAAACCCCTTCTTCTCAAAGATCTGGATCTTCTTGCAGCAAATGGAGGCATTGTCAAGGGCCCCTGACATCACCGACCACGAGATTGACGAGTTGCAGGCAAATGTGAGCTTAAAAACTGACCCATGGACCTCATCCTGCGACACCTCTTGGATGAGAATCGCGGGACGATCATCCCCCGAAGCCTGCTCCATCAATTTGATATGGAGAAACACATCCTTCATATCAAACCCTGCTTGTGCATAACTGCCCAAAGAATCACCCAACCACAACACATCGCATCAAGAAACATACACGAAAAAAGCGCCCTAGAAAAGTTAAGCAGAGCAAGCAACATCCAATCGAGTCAAGACCAGCTTCGGAATCGAATCAAACCTGAGAGGCAAAGAATCGTAATGCTTGCGGATGTTGGAGACGAGCTTCTCGGGCAGCTGGCTCCCCGGGTACAGCTGGGTCAAGCTCCTCACGACGCTCCCCCACACCATCCTCCGGCAGCCGTCGATCTTGGAGGCCTGCGGCGCCCCGTCGCGCGACGAGTCCAGATTCAGCGAGTTCTTCAGCGAAGCGATGGCCTCCGACACGTTCCGGCTGAGCCTCTGCAGTTTCTTCTGCATAACCGACGACGACGACGACGACGACGAAGACGACGGCTCCCTCGCTCCCCCGGACGACGCCGCCCCCGCGGCCCCCGCCGGCGACCCCTCGGACCGGTCGTGGGTCCGCATCAGGACCTGCTCCACCATGTCCTCGTCCGTGCTGGCCCGGCTCGACCAGCACTCCAGAGCAGCAGCCATTGGACTTGGGTCGGGTCGGGTTGAGATCCCGAGTCAGAGAAGTCCCGAATGCGAGCGAGCCAGGAACTCCCTCCCTCTGCGCGAATCTTGCTTCACCCCCCAAGTTCAGGAGAACAGAAAGTTGCTCTTTTGCGGGCATGCATCATCAAAAGAATCATTTTTCCTTTCTGGGTTCCGGATTCCCATTGAGCCCGGCTCGGAACGAATTCAGGAGAGAAAACGACGGTGGTGGCAGTGGTGGATGGATGGTTGCTTGGCTTTCCTTCCGGGGGGGGCTGCGTTTTATCGATGAGGGCCGGGGGCTTGATGATGGGTGGTGAATTGATTAGACGGGTGCGTGATGACCAGCGAGAGCGACGCATGTGAGAGAGTGTTCGGGCTGGCTGTTTTTATATACCCCGATGCGGGGCGGGGTTGTGTCGTGAATTTCATCGCGGACCGGCCGCGGTCGTAAACGAATGGGAATTCGAGCTCCACGATGACGGGCTTACATGCGGGGGGGATTGAACGACGATGCATTCGAGAGTCCGAGAGTGTCACCCCAGGAGAGCGAGATGTCGCTTGATACGTCGGACCAAACCGAAAACGTTTGACCCATGCTACGGGCGAACCTACTTGACAGCCATAGGTGCTGGTCAACAGCCGAGTCGCCTTCAAGAATTTAAGCTGAACTCGCGGCGGCTTGGCTAAACAGAATTTTAACCTGACTTTTTAGTTAAATTCGATTAAAAATTAGAAAAAAAAAACTAGAAGTTTTTAGAAAAGAAAAAAATACAGGCGGATTGGGGTCAACCCTCCTTCTTGCGGTTGCCGCTCCATCACCAGTGGGGTGTCGGCCATGGCCGACAGCGTTGTTGACACCTCGGCGAGGCTAACAGGGTTGTTGACGCCTTAGCAAGGGCTTGCCTAGAAGAGAAAGAGCTATGACCCTCTAATGATCATCGATCGTTGGCCAAACCTGCGCGAGAGCCAACGACCTCCATCAAATCTGGGAAAGAGTCGCAATCCTCTCAAAGTCCTCGTGAGGGCTAGTGAGTCCTTACCTCTGTTCCATGACGGTCACCAACCCTTGCCAAAGCCCACCAACTATGAGGGCAACGTTGGCAATGGCCGACCATAGGAGGAGGGCTTGGTTTTTTCTTTTTTCTGTGGGTGTGTTTTTTGTTTTTAAATTTTAACCTTTTCTTTAGCTTGTCTTTTTTATGATTTTTTTTTTGGATTCTTTAACATAATTTATTTAAGGATTATTAGTGCATTAGTTAACCTTAATGCCACGTAGCATGTCACGTGAGAGATAAATATTAAGAAAACTAAGTTATTATTTTCTATTAGTCGAATTAGGCTAAATTAGCTTAAAGGCTCGATTTTCATAGAATATTGACTCTTAATTGAGCTGCAAGCCCCTGCTGACCTCTAATAAATGTCACTTTGTTTAGGTACTTGCTAGCTGCGAGTAAGGTGACCATTGCCCATATCTAGCAAGGATCGACCTTGGTTGTGGTTGACAAGGGTAGCTTAGGCGAGGCTAGCTCTTGCTTGTGGCTTTTGAGGGTAGCCTTGGCCCTTGGTCGACCATTGCCTGAGACTAGCCACAGGAGAAAAAGAAAAAAAAAGAAAATAGAAAAGAAAAAGGTCAAATTAAAAAAGTAAATGATGAGAATACTCTTCATCAATTGATGATATTAGGCTCTTTTTAAAGATTGATATGATCATTTCATACTTTTATGTGAAATTTTCTTTGTTTCTTAAGCTAAGGATAAAGTTATATGAATATGTGTCCATTGCATTGGAATATATAAATAGGATACAAGTATGATCATTGCAAGCAGCCCTCTATGATTCTATTCACATTTAATATTATTATTAATAAAGAAGAAAACAAAGCAAGATCACATGCAACTTTATGGATACTGTGAGACTCGAATGAAATGATAAAAGAACTTTTAAAAGTACACTAAAAATTATGAAATTTACTGCAAAAATGCAATTAAATTTTAAAATTTTCAAAAGGTATAATCAAATCTCAAGACCTATTCAAGAAAGCACCCATCTTGGAGACTCAAAAGTTAGGTTTTTTTTTTTAATTATTATTTGTTGATTTCTAGAAGTAGAGAATTGAGTTGTATTGACCGCCGGATTGAATGGTGTTTCGAAGGGGTTCTGGTGGCACCCTTGCTCCATGGCCAGCGGCCCCCAATTTTGGGCAGCAACCTTCGCTGCGAAGGTGGGGCAAAAACTATCGAGGTAAAGACGGGATTTTGAGAGGGGGGAAATTTCAATCACTCGACAAGTTAACACTCCTAATCATTTTCGGATAAATGATGTGCACTAAACATGCTTATTTGATCAGATGTCATTCTTTTATAGCAAGAAAAATCGCTACAAACATTGTGACACAACTAAAAGTACATGCTCGTTGCACGTATGCAAAAAAAAAAATATTATAATATAGCTGAATTGCCTTATCAAGAGAAAATTAAATTATTAATTGATTTAAAAAGTAATTATTGATACAATATATAAAAAAATCGTACGCATAGATTTCCAAATTTGAATATTATTTGAGTAAGATTGTTTGTAAGATAGACAAGACTCCCATATTAAAATTAAGATAGACAAGAGAAAAAAACACTGTTATAAATTATGATATGATTATATCGATATAATATTCATAAATAAATTTAATTGTGGATATTTTTGCGACAAAAAAAAAGAGACTATAGTTCGGTCACGACCGATTAAAAATACCCAATTAGGATATTTTTGCGGGAAGAAAAAGAGATTATAGTTCGGTCACGACCCATTAAAAATACCCAATTATTATGCGATGTCATATAAAAACATCATCATTAAAAAAGTATATCTTGCGTTTGGGAAAAAGACTTATTAACGAATTGACATATCGACAGGGATGGCGGAGCGTTGGGGGTCGTGGGTCCCGCCTTCTGTAAGACGTGGTCTGCCATGTGCCCCACCACATGGCGCTGCCATGATCGCCAAGGGCTTCGCGTTTATCCGCCGTTGATTTAGGCGCGAGAGAGAGAGAGGGAGGGAGGGTGTCATTATTTGCGAAATTGCCACTGGGGAAAGGACTCGTTTCCCAGCCATCATCAGATGCGGTCGAACGAGGCTTTCTGAATCCCGGGGGTCCCACCCGGTCGAGTCGCCGAATGGATATGTCTTCTCCTATTTTTCGACGGGGATTGCTCCGGTGACAAGCACGTCCGTCATTTCAGTTGCTGCGAAGCGTGTCGAAATTGATCCACAAGCTCTTAGCCAATGTTCAATTCGATCTTCGCACTTCGATTCCGGTCGAACGGTTCTTGTATTCTCTGATTCGAACTCATTTAGTCTTATAATAGTAGACTTGGCATTTTATATTGATTTATGTGATCATATTGACAAAATTTAAAAAAAATTAAAAAATAATTAGATCAAAGAGGAGAATAGCTTGTCGGGAATCATTGACCCTCGATAGCGTAGATGGGACAGGGGCATTGCTACCCTTACCCCAATACATGCACATGCATGTACATCCTCTCTATTTGATATTATTGTGTCTTTTCTTAAATTTTTCTAGCGAAAAAAGCAATTAATGCACTAAAACAGTTACGAATACTTTGGATTTTACCTTCGTCAAGATCGAACAAAGTGTTTTGAGCACTTTAGTTAGATGCTAAATTAGGAACAGGACATCACTTCATATAATTCCAAGAGCTATGTGCCATTTCCAGGTAATTCACACGAGGAAGATCATTCGAGATGAAAAGTTGTGGGGTATATAGAAGTACGATTGGTTGCTTCCAAAATAATTCCTTTCGTTGCAATTTTCTTTTTATTTCAGGCGTACCGCGATTGGGTGCTAAAATGACTCTTGCATGCAAAACGACAATCGGTGGTGTTGTGTCGGATGGTGTGGTGGTGTGGTCCACCCTTCAAGGGGGCCTCGAGTCTTGTCTAGCCCAGTCTAACCTCAAACACAACAGCCCGGTCCACATTCTTGTCGATGCTGAGCCCCACTCTGCTGACACATCTCTTCTTGGTCCCACATTCTTGTCAATGTTGGGCCCCGCTCCGCTGACACATCTCTCTCTCTCTCTCTCTCTCTCTCTCGCTCTCTCTCATTTTTTCGGCTGATTGAGAAAAGATCTCAACGTGACAATTATCCTTCCCGCCTAAAATATTGGACCTCTTAGTGGGGATGAAACTCTCTTGTGACGTCGTGCTAGAGTTGGCCGTACATCATCCTTCAATCCAGTTTCATCATGCGAAATGAGTAAATCTTCGTAACGCTCCGCTGACTAACTCTTTAGTCTTGGAGTTTTGGATCGGTGATGATCCAGAATAATTCAACTCAAATCAAATATTTTGTGGTGCACATAAAACAAATCAAATATTTTGTGTCGTGCCCATAAAACAATTATAATAAGGTGATGTTTTATGGTGTTTGGTTAGAGAGAATTCTTAGCACTCGTTGACCGCCCCACTCTAGACATTTTTTTTGTTCTCTCGTTGTCGTTAAACGCCCTACTCTAAAAATGTTTGTATGGATTTTAAAAAAATGTAAAAGAGAAAAGAAGCGACTCTTCACTTTTGTCATAATAAGGGTTTTTTGCTTGAGTAATGTACAACTGTAGAGTAGGATAAATAAAGAAAAGGATAAGCCACGTGAGCTTAATCTCCACATCGTTAGTCTCGTGGGAAACAAAGAAAAAAAAAAAAAAGAAAATTAAAATTAAAAAAGGAAATTAAAAATAATTGGAATTAAAAAGAAAAGAAAATTAAAAATAATTCGAACAAAAAAAGAAAAGAAAAAAAGAAAGGAGATTTGTGATGATTTGTAGAGTGTGAGATAAGAGAGATCGGTAAGGAAATATTTTCTTTTCAAAAGTAGAAAACATTTCCCCTTAATTTAAAAGACTAATTTACTTTTATGAAAAACATTTTTTTAAGGAGTTAGATTTTCTCAGAAAGCAAACGTTGAAAAATTCTAAAATATTTTCCCAAAAATTATTTTTCACGTAAACAAAATTATCTCTTCAACGGGCCAAACCGAGGATTTCGCCATGGCTGACATTGGGCCGACCATAAAGGGCTTGAGAAGTTCATTGTTCTAATGGGCCTGGCCCATGAAAGCCACAAAATTCAGCGATGCAGACATTGGGTTGGGCTACTTAACCCGGTACCAAACGGAATTTCCACAGAAGGCCCGCCTTTGGCATCATACCTCTCCAAGGCCAATGTCCTAACAAGTGAGAACCCATACGGACTCGCACGTCTAACCAGGTATTGATCCGGCTTCCAGCTTCCGGCTGGTGCATCTGATGAACGTTTCGCCAGTACCTCAAAACCGATGCCATCACGGAACGCACCGTAAGGCCATCGACTATTCCGAAGCAGCACGCGGACATGTCTTATAAGGCTCATTCACACATCTCGATCTGAACCCGACCGACTCGACTCCTCATCGGAAAAAAAGGAGAAAAAGACCCGACTGACGATTGACGCATTTCCTAGACGATTGCCGTCGCTTTCACAGCCTCATGTTCTGCATTATCTGGATCAGCGAATGGGAGCTTGAAACCTGCCTTTAGATCAAGATTAAGAAGCAGGTTACATCTTGGAGACAGCTATTTTGACTTTGCTGCGCAGCCCATCATCATAGGATGCAGCATGATGATCTTCGCTTTCGTTGGAAGAAAAACGCTGAGCAAAGCAAGGGCCTATGATTGAGCAAAAAAGTAATAATCTTTGCTTCTTTCCTTCCTTCTTTCTTGCTGCATTAAGAAATTATTTGTCTTTAGAAAACAATTAAAAAGATAGCTATCTCATGCACATTCCACTGTCTTTATTCGTCTTTTTAAACGGCCTAGACCATCTTTTATAATTGCTGGCAAAGAGGGTAACAAAAAGAGGGTAGTAGGAGTGGCCGTATAAAGCAAAATCTTCATCGGTACATTAGAATAATGTAGGATAAGTAAAGATGGGGAGAATTTCAAACATCATTGTCACTTTTGTGCGCATATGAATTTGTGCCCTCGATTTTCGAAACCTACGATTTACGTCCTCACTTTTGATACACATCGAATTACATTCGGACATATATTAGCGTTTGGTTTTATTTGCAAGATCGTTATTTTCCTTCCGAGATTACTCCTCTCGCTTTTCTCAACTCAACCCTTGTTAGAGGGATTAAACAGGTATTAAAAGAGCAGTTAAACACAAGAGCTAGTGATAGTAGCAGAACCAAACTTAACGAAGTAACTGAGGCGAGGAGGCTAGAACAGAGGAAGGTCGTGAGCTGAAGAAACTGGAGTAGAAGAAGAATGTGAGCTGGCGATCCAGGTGAACTGATGAGCTGGCGATCCATGGCATCAAAATCGAAAAAACAGAAGTTGATCAAGCAAGATTAAAAAGAGTTGCACAGCTAGAAGAACTCTCGCATATTTCTATATTAGTTATTCTGTTGTAACAAGTCTGTACTAGAAATACTTGAACTACCTGTACTAGTATAAAAGGATAAGAGAATGAGAGGAAAAGTAGCGAACTTACCTTCAGTCTTTAAAAAACTCTGTTTCTCTTGGAATTGTCGTAGCATTTTTCCCTTCACCTCTGTATTTTCAAGAATGGTGAAGTCTTGTAAAGCATGATCCCGAACTTCGAAGAATGAATACATTTGAGCCGAGGTATTTCTCATTGATTGTTCGAGAGTTAAAATCTCTTTCATATACAGATCTTGCTCTATGTTTGATTTCTTCTCATGGTATCAGAGCTTGAATGCCTGGGAGTAATAGATTTGATATGTTCTTGCTGCAAGATAGTATAAAGATTCTGGCGTTTTCTTAGGTAGTTTACCTTCAAAGTTTGCTGGATTGATCCTTCGAATCTTCAAAGTTTCTGGTCATATAAGAATGGCAACCAGAGTGCAGAAGTATCCTTTCCCTATCCATGTGAATATAGCTAATTTCGTTACTATCAAGTTGAATGAAGAGAACTTTCTATTATGGCAAGCTCAATTCAATCGATTTCTGAAAAGCCAAGATCTGATTGGCTTTATTAATGGTGAAACCTTACCTCCAACACAAATGATACAGACAGTAACAGGAGAAATAATGAATCCTGATCATCTGGATTGGATAAAAACCGACCAGCTCATATCATCTTGGATTAGCGGTGCAAAAGATCGAGAGAATATTTTAAGTCCGATAATTGGTTTAGAAACCTCACTCGAAGTATGGCAGGCTCTTGTAAATAAGTTTACACGAAATCTATTGCAAAGGAGTTTGAGTTGAGAGGAAAACTTCAAGCCCGCAAGAAAAGAAACAGATTACTAAGCGAATACCTTCGTGAGTTCAAAACCATCTCGTGATCGCTTAAATGCAATTGGAAAGCCCGTTGATGATATAACAAGAATGTTTGGCATACTCGAAGGGCTAGATTCTCGAATATGAAACTTTCGACAACCATGTATTGTCTTAAGCCTCACCAGTAATATGATGAGGTAATTTCACAACTTGAAAGGTTTGAAACTCGGTTACAAATATATTCTGTGAATGAGTATAATACCAACTTGGCTTATTATGGGCAAAGAAAAATTGGAACAAGTCAGCAGAGAGTTAATCCTAGAAATCAAAGAGAAAATTTTAAAGGAGAAGCTAATTATGGTAGAGGACAGTCATTCACTCGAAGGGAATATGGAAACAATGTTACAGAAGCAGGAAGGAATCAATAGTTTAAAATGAATACCTTGAATTCAACTCAGCAAGGTCAGGTAAACAAGGATAATTGGTCTAACTTTGGACAGGGATTCAAACCATATTCCAATCCTGCACAAAGATACCAAAGTGTTAGGTCTTATTCACCACAAAGTTCGAATGGCGGTAGACAAGCACAGATTACAAAACCTATGAGTAATGGATCGTTGCAATGTCGATTTGTAAGAAATCAGGCCATACAAAGACTCGATGTTGGTACAGGTTTGATAACTCATACCAAAAAGTGCAGAGGAAATACCAACCGCATTGGCAAAGCAGCTTCACATTGAAGAACCATATGGCTCGAATGGTATCCGTGATATAGGGGCTACAGCACACATTACCTCAGAACCTGGTATGATTCAAAACTATGGTATATATAATGGTACTGACACTGTCATGATAGGAGATGGATCTCATCTGTCAATCTCATGCATTGGTAATGGAATATTGAACGTAGAAAATAGCAAATTACCTCTGAATGATGTTTTAATAGTCCCTGAAATCAAAAAGAACCTTCTATCCGTATCAAAACTAACTGATGATTATCCCTGCTCTTTTATTTTTGATAAAAACGGGGTATATGTGAAGGACAATCACAAACATACAACAGTGAAGCTAGGAAGGAAAGTCAAGGGACTATACCAGGTGGAACCTAAAGTTGCGTAGGTCTTCTTCACACAAACTCAACCAGAGGTTGGAGAGGATATCTGGCATCAAAGACTTGCTCACACCAGTCTTAAAACAGTGGAGACTCTACAGAAACAACAACTCATTCATTTTAGTTCTAAGCCTCAGAATATATGTAGTAGCTGTCAAACTGCCAAAAGCTTAGCTTTATCTTTTTCTCTCTCAGAGCATATCTCGAATATTCCATTAGAAAGAATACACCGTGATGTATGGGGACCTTCACCAATTCAACTGTTCTAAATTCTCCTATTATGTCATTTTTGTGGATGATTTTTCTCGTATAGTTGGTTATATCCAATGAGACAAAAATCAGAAGTCTATGAGATATTCATTATGTTTCAAAGACTTAAAGAAAATCAGCTTAACCACAAGATCAAAATCTTTCAGTGTGAGGGAGGAGGTGAGTTCACTAGTAGAAAATTCCAAACTTATCTACAAGAATGTGGAATTAAGCAGAATATTTCTTGTCCTCACACACCAGAGCAAAATGGTGTCTCAGAAAGAAGGCATCGACATGTCATTGAATTGGGTCTAGCAATGGTGTATCATGCTAAAGTACCACTGAAGTATTGGGTAGATGCATTCAAAACAGCAGTCCACATTATCAATCTTCTGCCCTCAACAAAATTACATATGCATTCACCTCATTATAAGCTCTACAATAAGACACCAGACTATTCTTATCTTCGAGTCTTTGGATCAGCATGTTATCCATGTCTCAGGCACTACACAAAGCATAAGTTTGATCCAAGATCACTTACATGTATCTTACTTGGATATAGTGAGAAGCATAAAGGGTACAGATGTCTCTTACCTACGAATGGAAGAGTCTACATCAGCAGACATGTCATATTTGATGAGAGAGTTTTTCCCTTCTCTCATACTCTTCATATTGAATATCAACAGGGGTCTGATTTATACAAACAGTGGATAAAAGGAGTACTATCTTCTATTTCCAGTTCTACTAAGCAGGATCAATCACAAGACAATATATCAAGGAAGCATTTGCAGCATACCGCATCCTCTCAAACAACTTCGCAATGCAGACAATGAGCTTAGTACGTGCAGTCCCGCAAGTCACCACAAATCCGATGGTATCCGATACGAGATACGTAACGATCTTAATAATGCCTCCGGAGCTACCAAATTGCATCTCGTCATCTCCAATTGTAGAGGAACAAATACCTACAAGTCAAGAGATTACCTCCACATCAAATGCCGATATAGGACAAATACACATCGCCCCGGAACCGAACAAGATGCAAGGTACTTCTTCAACTCATCCTATGCAAACAAGACTTCGATCTGGAATTATTAAAGCAAATCCCAAATATGCATGTCTAGTTGAGTATCGTGATCCTATCGAACCAAAATCGTTAAGTCGCATTAGCCGACCGAGGATGGTATCAAGCAATGAAAGAGGAAATGGATGCCTTATATCAGAATCAAACCTGGGATTTAGTTCCTAGAAATGATCATATGCATGTTATCGGGTGCAGATGGGTGTTCAAGACAAAACTCGCACCTGATGGGAGCTTGGATAGACTCAAAGCAAGGCTTGTAGCTAAAGGCTACCATCAAGAAGAAGGTCTTGATTTCACAGAAACCTTCAGCCCTGTAGTAAAGCATGCAACCATCAGAATAATCCTATCGCAGCTATGATAAAACAATGGAAAATTCATCAATTAGATGTCAAAAATGCCTTCTTACATGGAACCTTAAGTGAAATAAAGATATATGGAGTAGCCTCCAGGATTTAAAGAATCACAAAAGCCTCACCATGTCTGTCTTCTTCGAAGATCTCTTTATGGACTTCGACAAGCTCCTCGAGCTTGGTTTGATCGATTTAGCAGCTTCCTGCTCGAATATGGATTTTTCTGCAGCTCTACTGATCCTTCCCTATTCATTCTGCATACTACAACGGCAACCATTCTCTTATTATTGTATGTAGATGATATAATTCTCACTGGAAGTTCTCCTCAAATGATTTCTGCTCTTATTAATTCACTGAGTATTCATTTTCATATGAAGGATTTAGGGCCCTTGCACTATTTCCTCGGCATTGAAGCTACACGAACTTCAAATTACCTGTTCTTATGTCAAACCAAGTATGCTCTAGACCTTCTCACTCGAGCTCATATGCTTAACTCCAAACCTGTTTCAACTCCTCTTGCATTAAAACCACCTATTCTAATCAGTGATACTATACCTTTGACCAATCCTACTGAATATCGAAGTCTAGTTGGATGTCTGCAATATCTCACATTAACCAGACCAGACATTGCTTATGCTACTAATCTATTCTGCCAGAGAATGCAGCAACCTACAAATGTAGACTTCAACCACTTAAAAAGAGTCTTGCGATATATAAAGGGTACTCTCAAGCTTGGCTTATTCCTTCACTCTCACAAGTACCATGAATCTCTATGGTTTCTCGATGCGATTGGGCAAGATGTCCGTAAACTAGAAGATCAACAACTGGTTTTTGTATATATCTTGGATCCAACCTTATATCCTGGGCAGCAAAGAAATAACCTACAGTAAGTAGATCTTCTACTGAAGCTGAATACCAAGCTCTTGCATCAGCTACTGCCGATCTTACTTGGGTTAGTTTTGTATTACGTGATATAGGTTGTTCCCTTAATCCTCCTATCCATTTGTACTGTGATAATAAGTCAGCCATCTCTCTCACTTTGAATCCTGTTTTACACGCTCGAACCAAACATATTGAAGTGGATTTCCACTTCGTTCGAGAAAAAGTATCCTCGGGATCTTTACAAGTCAGATACATTCCAAGTGCTTACCAATTAGCTAATGTTTTCACCAAATCACTGACACGAAGTGCACATTCTTATATGAGAACCAAATTGGGAATTTGTACTCTACCCATTCCCAATTTGAGGGGGGATGTTAGAGGGATTAAACAGACAGGAGCTAGTGATAGTAGAAGAACCAAACTTAACGAAGTAACTGAGGCAGAGGAGGCTGGAACAAGAGGAAGGTCGTGAGCTGAAGAAACTGGAGCGAAAGAAGAATGTGAGCCGGCGATCCAGGTGAACCGATGAGCTGGCGATCCATGGCATCAAAATCGAAAAAAGAAGTTGATCAAGCAAGATTAAAAGAGTTGCACAGCTAGAAGAACTCTCGCATATTTCTATATTGGTTATTCCGTTGTAACAAGTCTGTAATGTAAATACTTGAACTACTCCGTACTAGTATAAAAGGATAAGAGAATGAGAGGAAAAGTAGCGAACTTACCTTCGCCTTTAAAAAACTCTGTTTCTCTTGGAATCGTCGTAGCATTTTTCCCTTCACCTCTGTATTTTCAAGAATGGTGAAGTCTTGTAAAGCATGATCCCGAACTTCGAAGAATGAATACATTTGAGCTGAGGTATTTCTCATTGATTGTTCGAGAGTTAAAATCTCTTTCATATACAGATCTTGCTCTATGTTTGATTTCTTCTCAACCCTAACGCAAAGGTCCCCGGCACCGACCGTGGCAACCATGCCTTCATGGGGGAGAAGCTCCCTTACCAGCCGGGTTATAGATTGCCGGTGGGCTGAGGGCTTGAGTGGCCTTTGCCTATAATCCAGGTGAATTCCATTCATGCTTTGCTTATTTTTATATGCTGGTGCCTACATGCCTTATTCCCTCCTGTTAGGCCGATATCCTTTTTTTGTCTTGACCCCGACAATATCCAACTTTATTTTACATCTCGTGGTCCAAATGTGACCTTTTAAGGACCTGCTAAGGTCCAACATTTAAAATATCTTAGTATTATATTTTTGCGAGATCATTATTTGTCTTCCAAGATTATTCCTCTCACTTTCCTCAACTCACCCCTAATGAAAAAGTCCCCTGGCACTATTGTGGCAACCTCGCCATCACTTACCCTTGATCACAATGTTGCTGTTGCTCCATCACCACCCCTCACGACTCCCAACCAGGCAACTGCTCACTATAATGGCTATGGAGGAGCCACCATTTCTAGATTAGGAGGAGACTAATGTGGCCTCCGTTCGAGGTTGCATAAAACCATTGTGACATTTGCGTCTCCACAAAGACGGAGAAAAAGAGGAGGGAGAGAGAGGCTTGTTGACCTGTGGAAAGAGGGGAGAAGGCTAGGGCAACATTGATCGCAATAAAGGATTAGTGGGGAGTATGGCTCTAAGTAGCACTCAAAATGGCTGGTTCGACGAGCATCGATAGCGATTTACAAAAAGAGACAAAGGCGGGATAAGAGAGAGGCTTAGGGAAAGATAGAGAGAGAAGAGAGAAGGGTAAGATGGAGTTTGGAGTTTGATAGAAAAAAAAGTATTATTAAAGCTTAGTTTTTATTGCTAATGGTATACAAGTAATTTCCATCATAATCATATATGCCATAGATTCCTACTATATAACATCTTTCATACTTGAAATCCTAAAATTTGTAACTTTGATATTGATAATAGTGGAGATTTTTTTTGTCGAAAGAAGTTTCACTAGTCAAAAGGATATATAAGAAGTACGTAGTCTTCATAACAAAGCAAATTGAAACAGGACAAGGACATTGAAAAGCAAATGTACATCCAAAAAAATAATGAGGATCAATGGAGCACTAGCAAACAAGTTGCCTAATGCGGTATCACAATTTTTCCCTCTTTGATTTCGAAATGATTTTCCACATAAAAATGTGTTCATTTTTTTCTCTTCAAAGATGTGGAATTTTAGTCATGATAGGACTAAATATTATATAATATAAAATTCAATGATTTTATTTATATCTTATTCTCTATTTGGTAAATTATAATAATATATTTAGATACTTTTATATCCTATCATATCTATTATTTGGTATGAACGGTGTATCTAAAGAAAATCAGAGGGATTAAGAAAGCAACAATCCAAAGGTAAATTTCCCATGAGAAGAATGTTTTTCATTGAAATCCATAATACATACTTTTCTTCTACAATACATACTGCTATTTATATTAAGAAGATAACCATATTTCATTTCTATGTTTTGAATATCTAATCTTATGGATTGACTAGATCAATTAACTCGCAATTAGAATAATCAGAATCAAATCATATCCCCTACTCTAATCTAATCTTCCGATGTTTCACAAATAGTATTATCAACCTTATTAGCCTCCCTCGAACTGAGATTAGGTGGAAAACCTAGTCCTAATTTGTATCATAACTTGCAATGATTAAAGCATGGTAAAGCTTTTGTAAATATGTCAACAATTTGATGAGTACAAAGAACATACTAAACTTCAAGTAACTTGAGAGTTACTTTCTCTAGAACGAAATGAAAATCAATCTCCATGTGCTTTGTCCTTGCTCCATGTGCTTTGTCCTTGCATGAAAAAGTGGATTCACTATCAATGAAATGGTCAAGTGTTTATCATTATAAAGCAAAATCGGACTAATGAGTGGAATGCCCAAATCTCTCAATACAAAAGAGACCCATGTAAGATCCGCCATGACAGAAGCTAAGGCCTATTTTCAGCCTCTATTGATAACCCTGACACCTTAACTTCTCGTTTTGCGGACCATGAAATGATACTCGATTCCAAGAAAGTGCAAAATCCGGTCATTGACCTTCGAGTCTTAGAACAACCGGCCCAATCAGAGTCCACATACCTGTATAAATTTAGTGTGCTATTAGAGTGAAGATAAAGCCCCAAGTGTTGAGTTCCTTTTACATACTGCAAGACACGTTTTAACAGTTTGAAATCACCATTTGTAAGAGAATGCATTCTTTGACAAATTTGATCTACTCAATAAGAGACGTCCGATCTTGTGATCTAATCCACCTACAAGACTTTGACAAGAGGGAGGATCATGAAAAGGTTCCATGTTTTGTATTGTTGGATGAGTTTACAATCTTGCATTTCTGCTTTCTACAATAAATCACCAGCATATTTAGATTGTGTTAAAAATAGATCCAGACCAATAAACTTGGCTTTAATATCGAGAAAATAGTGAAGTCGTCTGAGATCTTTCATAGAAAAATTTCTGTTGAAAGCTTCTATTAATTCCTGAAGTAGAGATGATGAGCTGCTCATCAATATAATATCATCAACGTATAATAGTACCAAGGTGTGTCGACCCTTGTGAAGAACAAATAACGATGCATCGGTAGAGCTACAATGAAATCTTTGTTCTAGTAAAAAGCTGTTGAATTTTTCAAACCACGCTTGTGGAGCTTGTTTCAAATCATATAATGCCTTCTTGAGTACATAAACTGAGTTAGGCATCATAGAACTCACAAAGCCCAATGGTTGATCCATAAACTCTGTCTAATTTAACTACCCATGAAGAAACGCATTCTTCTCATCCAGTTGATAAATAAACCATTCTTTAACAATTGCCACAGAGAGGACAATTCTCATGGTTGCTTATTTAACCACAGGACTAAAAGTTTCGGTGAAATCAGTGCCTTCCTCTTGATGGTACTCTTTCACCACTAATTGTGCTTTTCGTTTATCAAGGTTTTTCTTCCGCATCTAACTTGGCTTTGAACACCCACTTACATTTGACTATATTCATATTTGAAGATCTTTATACTAGCTCTCGTGTTTGATTTAATTTGAGAGCCTCCAATTCTTTTATCATAGCTTTCCTCCAACTCGGATGACTTAGTGCTCCTTTAATTGTTTTCATCTCCTTTTGAATCTCATGGGCTATAGAGAGTGTTGGTGTTTGTCTCGATAAACAAGCATATGTGCATAAGTAAATTAAGATAAAAAGTCTGATCGCATCGAAAGTAAAACGCTTATACACGTGTTTCCAAAGCATTTTCGTGCATTTTAACAAAAACGCATAGAAGAGCTAGGGGCTAATCATATTAACCTTGTACCATGCTCTAAATTTGGTTTAAAAGTTTCTTCGGGTTCTAAGCATGAATGTCTGGTGTTCTCACAACAGTAGTTTTGACGTTCTTCACACTCTGACCACAAACATTTTGACGCCTTCTAGTAACATCGATTCTGACGTTCTTGGATTCTTGACCACGTGTTTGATGCCTTTCAATAATATTGGTTTTGATGTTCTTTAGATGCAAAACGCTTGATCTCTTCGTAGGCTTTGACATTCTTCAGATCTAGTCCCACAAGTGTCGGGCTTTTAGTTCAGACACACCACCAATCCTCTCGTTGAACAGAAGATAAAAATTGAGAGATCCTACAACTACAATTGTTCTAGCAATTGCTCTTGTGTGAGTGATTTTATTGATCAGTATCAACGCTCTCAATTATCGATTGTCAATTATCGATCATCCAGTGATCTACTCTTTATATTACTGTTTATAGCCATTGCAAATCACATTTAAGTGCATTAACTCCAAACTACTTTAGAATTAATTTGGCTGTAACTCTCAACGAATGTAAGTTTTGATATTGTTACAGATATTAATTCGGGCATTAACTTTGTAATCGTTACAGAGCATTAGTCCAAACATTTATTTGTAACTATTACAAGTCTTTATTATGGGTATTAATTTTGTAACTGTCACAAATATTTAATTTCATCGTTACTTCTGAAATTGTTTCAGAGCATTAATTGGTCATTTAAATCCAAATCCGTTTTAGATCATTAAATTGCCAATTTATTTTGACGCCATTTCAAATCATTAATGTGACCGTTAAATTCTGAAGCTATTTTAGAACTTAATGTGACCGTTAAATTTGAAACCGTTTCAAATCTTTAATTTAGCCATTAAGTCCGAAACAGTTTTAGATAATTAATTTGGCTATTGATTCTGAACTCACTTCAGATTATTAATTTGGTCATTGAATCTGAACATGCTTTAGATCTTTGATTCGGCCATAGAGTCTAAAACCCATTTCAAACTTTGTAAACTCTAAAGCCCCTTCATTAGAACTTTTATTTCTAGCTCAACTCAATCTATTTTGCTCAATTGCAAACACATTTGCAATATTCCCTCTCTCGTTCAAACGTCATTCTAATTGGTTGTGGTGTGTGATATCCCTAGATTCATCAATGAGTTGGCAACAAGACTTGTACTAGCATATTAGCACAACCAAGAGAACTAATGGTCCAGATCAATCTCTTGTTCCTACAAACCATGAGTGATATCTAACAATATATCATGGCTACCTAAACAATGTGAACTATTTTCATAACATTATGAACTTGTTAGCTTTGGCGACCTTGTAATTTGATCCTTCTGTCTCACCATATCCAGATCAAACAAAGGCCATGGAATTATTGGTCAAACCACCAATTTGATCATATGCACAAATCTAATTAACATGTATTTCTTTGAGATATGAACCATTCATTCTCGATTACAACCCTGGTTGAGGATTTCAATACAATGTCATGATTAGATCGTATAGGACATCAATCTTGTATATCTATATATAACAAGAAGACAAATTCCATTTTGCACACACATGTGTCTTCGTATGTGAACAAACTATGACTATCAAGTATAGAGATGGTTCGACGAAACGTCAATATGCGCACTTGTGAACCATAGCCATCCAACATATAGATTAGCATCATGCCTCAGTATTAAGGATCTTACACCTAACCAAAGCATGAACGATTAGACATTGACCCCGCTAAAAGCTTCAATGTCGCCAATCGTTCTACTTATGTCACGTTCAGTGAACTTGTCTAAGACAAGTACTTGTGTTCTAGCTCAAATATCACAATACTTAATGACTTGTGACTCATCATCCCCTTAAGTATCTAGTACTGAATGGTGAAACTTGTGAACACACCGATCCCAATAGGATCATCAATGTCCTCTTAATGATCCATTGACCGGAAACTATTTAAAGATTTAACATAACTATAAACCCGTCACACATATTCTTAACACCTTAAGAATATGTTCATTGTAGCTGATCTTATGGACTTCATTCATATAAATTGGATGATGAATGAAAAAACTTATTTGCATTAAATTATCCCTAACATGTAACTATTACATGGTTGTTTTAGGGCATACAGCTAACAAAGAGAACATACTTCGAATTGGGCTTCTTTATTCTTGATGTTAACTTGTCTACATTGGGTGAGTAGAATGTTGTTGAGTAGATGGAACTGATAAATCACTTGAGGCATAGGCTATTGCTTCTTCATGTGGTTCATAGTTTATGCATGGTTCTTGTGAGCCCAACTATGGTTGCTGCACATTTGTCTCATGAGTTAGCTAACTTTTTTGTCATCTAGAGCTATTATCATCAAATAGAAATCCCATGCTCATGTGTAATGATGTTTTCCCTTTGCTCACTATTGTTTCAAATTGTCTAGTAAAAATTTCACCCCATGTAACTAAGTTTGATACAACTATGAATACCTAGGAAAAAAGGTCCCTAATTTATCAAAAAATGGGAATCTTGTCTTATCAAATATCACATAACGACTTACATACACCCTTCCTGAAGGTGGATAAAAACATTGATAACCTTTATGTATCTTACTATACCTAAGAAAAACATAGGTAATGAGTGTGGATCAAACTTTGTTGTAGGTGTGGATAACACTCACACCTGAAGACTTGAAGAAACCTATAGTCAGGTTTTTTACCAAAGAGCTTACCAATTGAACTACTCATTCCCAACACTAGTAATGGTAGTAGATTGATGAGAAATGTGGCAATTAGAAATGCATCGATCCAATAAATCAACGTTACCCTTGCATGATAGAGCATAGCAAGACCCAACTCAATGATGTGCCGATATTTCCTTTCGGCATTTCCATTATGTTCAGGCATGTATGGGTAGTAGACTAACATTATAATTCATTTCTCATTCACATGATTAAATAATTGGCTGCTATTAAATTCCCCTCCATCGTCACATCGGAAAGATTTAATTCAACTTTCAAATTAGTTATCAACAAGATTTTGGAACATGACAAAGATGGAGAAGAACTCAGACTTTTCTTCATTGGATACACCTATGAGAGCAATGAAAAACTAGCTATGAAGATTAAATAATAATTTTAAAATTAAATTTAGAATTTAAAACATAATAATTAAAAAACTTAAAAAACTTAATTTTTTTTTTTAAAAAAAGCAAAAATTCTACCAAGGCAAGCCCCACACATCACAATAGATTTTTTTAAGTGGTTTACTAGCTAGAAACTTCGAAATATTGAAAGGTAGCTTGCTGCTTTTTCCAACTTAGCAATTTTATTTTTTAATATTTTAACTAATTTTAATTTTAATTTTAAAATTTTAATTAAAAATTAATTTTAAATTTAATTAATTAATTAATTATTTATTTTTTTTTCGGCCCAGCTTTGTAGATTTGATCTTATTGTTGTTCTCAAGAAACTTTATTATCTGAAAGTTTGAGTGCCTAAGTTGAAGGTGCTAGATTTTCATTGGTGGTCTGCTATCTTTGAGAGTACCATGCTTGTGTTTGTGCTTGATTTGCCTTGTAAAGGTCCTCGCATTTCTTTTCGAGATTGATTATGGAATCTATTAGATGGTCTTAATAGATACACTAAGTTCATCAAATATTAGTGAGCAGGGGTAATCGTCAGTCAACTTAGACATCGAAATCAAGTTTTTCTTAATCTTTGAGACCACCGAAACCTCATTTAAAGGAAATGAATGCAGTTAGTAGATAAAGATGTTGAGCCAATATGGGTAATGATCAAACAAACTCCATTCCCCACCATTACCATGTCTGAACCATAGTATGGAGAGAAAAATTTGAGGCTTTGTGATATGGGTCATTGCCCCAGAATTCGGAATTAATCTTCTCTTTGATCATCCTCCGAGTGAAGAACAACTAAGGCATTTAATATCAGCTTGATTTGATAAGAATTATCAAAGTGGTACTAGCAACATAGGGCGTCATCTCCCCACCTCTTGCATAGCTGAAGTTGAAGCTTCGTATTATCCACATAAAAATATCTATCCAAAGTAGAATTACCACCCACAAGCAGATACTCATTTAAATCAACAACCTTGGTTAGATTGTTTGTATAAGGTCGGAAGCCTTGATGCTAAGAAGGTGAATTTGGAATGTAATTTCCACCAGATTGGTAACCACCATATGAATTACCAAAATATCCTAAGGATCCATGGTTATGGAATCTAGGATAATTTCCAAACCTCCTTCCACAAAAACCATAGCTTCTTCCTCTATTGTCAAACCTGTAATTCCTTCCTCCAAAACCTCTATCAAAATTTCTTTGGCTAGCAAAAACAAATGTTGAATTGAATGAACCAAAATCAACCTCACTACTCAATTTGGACCGATCAATCTTTTCACCAATAAATGCCAAATTAGGATTTATTTGATTCGACAAATAATTTTGATGTCGCACTTCATATCTTTGGAGCTGAGCAATAACGTCTTCGTAGCTCGACTCAGGTTTGAGACAATACATAGTTGTCTTAAATGTCTCATAGTGACTTATGAGGCCCTTTAAAACGTTGAAGACCTTTATGATTTCATCAACCGGTTTCTCAATCATGTTTAATTGGTCACAAATCAATTTGAACTCATGCAAATACTTGGTTAAGGGCTTGTTACGCTTTGATAGGATTGAAGCTTACCCCTCAATTCGAATTCTTTGGCCACAAATCTCTGAGTAAAATGATTACACAATGTATTCCATACCTCAAAAGCTAATTCAAGACTGATTATAAGTCCCATCACATCTTCAGACACAAATCCAGTGATCCATGATGACACAAGTTAGTTGGTACGATACCATTGTTGATACTCGATTAAGGAAATCTTCAAAATTTTATGCTCATGTGCGTGAGATTCTAAGCAGTGGAGGTTGAATTTAATCATTGATGAAACCCAATAGATCTTGGCTCCTAATGAAGTGAAGAAATTGTGTTTTCCATAGAAGGAAATTTCCTTTAGAAAGTTTGATAATCACAAAGTTTGAGAGATTTACGTGTATAGGGTATGGGGTATCTTGGGTTTTCCGCCATGATTGTATATATGAAGAATATATGAACTCAAGGAAAATGATGAAAACAAATATGATAAAACTAGCTCTCAGTATAAGGCTTTGATACCATGAAGAAAATCAAAGGAATCAACAAAACAACGATTCAAGGGTAAATTTCCCATGAGAAGAATGTTGTTCATGGAAAGCCACAATACACACTTTGCTTCTATAGTACATACTACTATTTATATTAAGAAGACAATCAGATTTCCGATTCTACATTTTGAATATCTAATCTTATGGATTAACTAGATCAATTAACCAGAAATTAGAATAATCAGAATTAAATCATATCTCCTACTTTAATCTAATCTTTCGATGGCAGAATCAATCATATTTGATCCAATCATCTGATAATCAAATCATATCTTCTACTTTAATCTAATCTTCCGATGGTTCACCAATAATATTATCAACCTTACCAGTATTGATGTAACTAGACATAAAAATGCACAAATGAAAATGGTTAAATCTCTCATTTCATTGTTAAAGAAAATCACAAATGCACGTGTAAATAACTTATGTCGATCACTCTATAATAATTGTACAATCTAAATCTAAAATAACAAAGTAGCTCATTGCAACATTCCAAAGTAGAGTTTCAATTATGTCAAGAAATAGAAACAAGCACCAGCAATATTGACGAAGTAGATCAACTAGCTCATGGCATAATCTAGTGAGAGAGAGAGAGAGAGAGAGAGAGAGAGAGAGAGAGAGAGAGAGAGAGAGAGAGAGAGAGAGAGAGAGAGAGAGAGAGAGAGAGAGAGAGAGAGAGAGAGAGAGAGAGAGAGAGAGAGAGAGAGAGAGAGAGAGAGTATGATCATTCACCTTTGCGATTTTGAAAATTATAGTGCTTTGACTCTCTTGTCACTTTCGTGGAGTTTTAATATAGACAACAAAGTTATGGAGGATAAGGAGCTTATACTCTCTTACTACTTTGGTGGACGTTTGATGTAAGCAAAAGAGCTATGGAGGAGAATGAGCTTTGACTATCTAATCATTTTCTTGGAGTTTTGATATGCACAAGAAAAACTATGGAGTAACCATAAAACTTCGACATGAATTAAGATACGAGGGAGAAGGAGAGGAAGTGGGTAGGTTTTCTTTTCTTTTGTTTTGTTTTTTAAAGAAAATTCATTGCTTCTCTTTCTTCAAGAATTAGAAAGATCTTTTGAATTTTGAATTTTGAATTTAAAATTTGGGTTTTTCTGTTTCATATTTATTAACCAATTTTTTTTTTTAATTTTTCCCTCTCCCTTTTTAAATCTCTTTACTTTTTAATTTCTTTTTTATTCCCTTCCAATATTTCTTAAGTCTTTTTATTAAATAATAAATTATACTAGTATATCTAAAATATCTACTTAATATAAATATATATATAATATATTATAGAATATATTATAGAATATAAAAAATATATATAACTAATTTTTTTATTTTGTTATTTCACATTTCTTTTTTTATTAGAATCCAAAAATTATATAAATATGATTATTATCTTAATTTTGATAATCTAAGAAGTTTGTTATTAAGGCTATATCCCATCCCTTATGGAACATTTTTATCTAGTTTATATTAATCTAATATATGAATTAATCTTCCCTTAGGTAACACAGAATATGATAAATTTTATCATATTTCGACTTTTATACGAGCTGTCAAACTATCCTCACTGTTATACATGTATCCATCATTCATATGTGATTATGATTTTATAAATTTTTAGTGTGCACGCTACGCTGTCATAACGGTTGACTATATAGTAGGAGGATGGGACGAACATATATTTATTTATTTATTTATTTAAAAAAGAAGAAGAATAGAATAGATTGCTCCTCCTCCTCCTCCCCCTCCCTTAGAAGAAGTTGATTTGCTTTTTGACGAGTGACGAGAGGGAATCGTCCTATTGGGTGGTGGGGGCAATGCCAAAATGAATACGCATCATCGGCCTTCTTTATTCAAATGGTAAATCAAAAGAGGGGGGAAGATGTGGGGACGTGAAGCGGACCTCTCTCGTCCGAATTCAAAACCAAGAAGAGAGAGAGAGAGAGAGGTAGGGGTCTGGAAGGAAGCCGTGGAAGATGGGTGGAAGGGGAGGGGAGGGGAGAGGGGGCATTGGATGCGCCTTTGTTTTCCATCAACAAATTCAACAATAAACAATTGCAAAGGGATTACGCAAGCCGTACGATGCAACCACCATATTCCCTTTCTCTCACTAAAATAATCCTTCCCTTTTTAAACCCCAATAATTGTCCTTTTTCCAGTTGATTAGTATAATAATAGGGTGCTTAGTAAATTAATGGCCACGGTCATGGTGGTGTCCTCGTAGGTTGTAGCTCGGATTGTTGCCGTGAGATCAATGCGAACTGTCGTCAATCTAAGCAAGCAAGGACTCCCCATCACAGGCAGTGAAAGGGGTAATTACCCAAAAAGTCCTGAACCCGTTTACACAACACTCAATTTAGTCTTAAATTTTTTCAATTTAGCATGAATGGCTATATTTACAAATTATCGAAAGATTTCAAACTAAATTGATAAAACTGAAAAGTTTAAAACTAAATTGACTGTCCTATAATAGATTTAGGACTTCATGGACAATGATCCCGACAATAAGGTGTTTGATGGGTGCAAGCAATTCTTTTGAAAAATCAACTAATAGTGAAGTGCTTGAGTGATTGATAGTAAATAATAAATATATTAATATTATGCAAATAATATATGTATCACTCACTCGAGTGTAATATGATGTCACATGATTGTCCAATTTACTTTAAAAGCAAGTATGCTTGTGTTTTATGGCTTGAAAGCATAAAATGGACATCCTTGTAGTTTTTCCATATGGTGTTCCTCTGTCGTATAAAGTAGAATGCATCAACGATAACCATAGTTATGATATAGGATTGCTAAAGGATTGTTGTTTTTTACATAACTTGTGCAAAGTTGGGTGCTTACAAACCGTAGTGAACATGTGTCGTGTATTTTGAAGGCTATTCTGGAAATTATATATTGTTCAGATTTGATCATAATACTCATTACTCTTGGATGTCCCACTAGCCACCCTATTAATTGAGCTACCTTGACGCACATGGATGGAGCAATTTGCATGTATTAATCAGTATTAATCAAGTGAAAAATTTGGATATTAGTGTTATAAATGAAACAGAAACTCAAAATGCCATCGCAAACCCAACTAATTCAGGCACCCAAGCCCCCTCTCTTTCTCTCATGCCCACCTCGCCTCGCCTCGGTGCCTCCATTGACATCTAGATGTCGATGATGACAAGCCTCAGAGCTCATATGATATCTCTGTAGAGGAAACAAGACCATCAATCGAGCAACTATTCGATTTAAGGTTTGATGAAATTCAAATCAAGATCAATAGTGATGGGGAGAGAGAGAGAGAGAGAGAGAGAGAGAGACCATTACCATTGCCACCAAGCAAAACAATCGATTGTATGTTTTAATCTCGTGATATATCAAAGCTAATCAAAATCATAAATTGCATAGCTCTAGCGGTTCTACACAAAAGAAAAACAAAGAAGAAATGGATGCGATTGGTGGGTCTTCCCTCCCCCTCCCCTCAAAATAAGGGACCTCAAATGTGTTCCCGGGTGCTTGTCGGCACTCCATCTCCATCCGCTGAAGTGAAAGAATGCTACACGGCAGTGCCATGATGCTGCTGCGCCCACAAATCCTACACTTGTAAGAGAACAAAAAAGAGTCCAAATGGAATATGGTGAATCACGTGTGACTCCAGTCGGTGTCATATTCCGAGACTTTCCTGGATGAATTTGATGCATCTGAGCCAAGCGCATCTTGACCCTTTCATCACGTAAATTCCACACGAGGATCACCGACATTAATATTTCGGATGTATTGGGGCCATTTGTACTCGGATCGCCTAAGAATTTGTTTGATATATGAATTTACATGTATTCACCAACAGGCATTTGCTTTTGGTCCCATCAAGAGGTGACTTATGATCTAAGGGTCCGCTTCAAGTGGATCTGGTCGTATCGATTGCATCAATCAATGAGGGCATGATGATTAGGATTGTCGAGGGCCGATGGAGCATTGAGGTCTCTACATTGAGTAGGAATGATGTGTAAGTTATAGGCTTTCATTTCTTGGCCCCGGAGAAAGAGGAAAAGAGATGAATCGATTTCGAGGACGAGTGTAATGGATACTATCATCACACTTCTCCTGCTTCGGTTATTTCTGCGCTGCTAAGGGAAACTCTTCAATCATATCTTTGAAGGGACAAGATTATGTTGGAGCGTAAGAGAATTTTCTGCTAATGAACTGGAGGTCCCGTATTTACACCTCACGAACTGCATAAAAACTATTCTAAATCAAAGGTATTTGCTAAACTGAATCATGGGACTTTTAGAATATTTCATGAATTTTAAGGTAGCTAAATATCTACGCTTGTGCATTTGGATTGTACATCGATAGTTGAACCTTCATTATACTTTTAAACATATGCTGCTTTTCCTAGACCCTTTAAAAACGAGATCTATATTCCATTATAGACGTAGGAAAATAAAAATTCATTGGTCTCGTGCCCGTGCATTTTTACTAAGTTCTTCCATTCGAAAATTGACACGCTTCTTAGTACATTGATAAAAGTGATCGGAGAAAAATTGAGAAGACTTGATCTATAAGTGGTGCCGTGAATAGAGTCGATGATGGTACAAATTCACATGGGAACATGGATTTCCAGGAGCTACTTTATGCGGGTCCTTCTGAGGGTCCGACAATCCCTTAGCTTGTGATTGGCGGGTCTATCGGACTAATCTACACAGCGACTTCTGTGGGTCCGACAATCCCTTAGCTTGTGATTAGCGGGTCTCTCGGACTAAGTCTACGCAATGACTTCTCAACATTAAAGGTTGAGATTTTATGGTAGTTAGTTATTAGGTACCCATATGTTCAAGATCGAGTGGATGGCTATGTATCAATGGCACTGTTGTCCTAAAAACCACTCATGTATTGACCATCAGAGTACTAGAGAAGCAACATATCTCAATAAAACATACCCATTTTTATTGACAAACTCATGATCCAAACTCTCTCATTCGATCGAATAGCGTCGCTAGCTCCTGTTAAACCAGACATCGGATTGAAGTGCTTCGTGCATATTGATTTCGATCTAAGGGAAGAATTTTTCCGCTGTCAAATAACAGCATTAACTCTACTTCTCGAAAAAATGGTTGTCATTGGTGTTTTCTCGGATCACTCGCATGTAAACTTATTGTGGATGATAAAATCCTAGCAAATGACACAGAAATGTCCTCACGACAAAGACCCGGACATTTTAATCCTCAATCTTTGCCTTCTCGTCTCTCCCTGCCTCCCTCAATGGCTGACCCTCCCGTGCTCTGCCGCTATTGAGATGGTTGAAGCCATCATCATCGCGTCTATATCTGAGCCACCCCTATCATCGCCGTCGTTTTTGAATTGATGGTGTAAGCACACGCGCATGAATGTCCACAAAGGGGTTTCCGTTGCTGTCGATGGAGGAGCCAAACAAGAGAGAGAAAGAGGGGGGGGGGATAGATGCAAGCTAGAATTGTTTGACAACCTGATGGCAGCAGCGACCGTCATGCGTGATTTGTCCTAGTGACAGCATTAAGAGATCTAAGGAGGCAATTTGAAAAATCTACACTTTTCCGACTATCAATTAAGTCTGATTCTTCCTTAAAGACAAAGTCGTCCTTCAAAATTGTTTCTCTCTCCCATGTTAATAAGATGTGTATTAATTATGACCAAAATCTCATGATGAGATCGTATATTATCTATATAAATATTGAATTGATACAATAGAAACCCGATACCTTCAATTGGGGTAATTAGTGGGATGGACTCTTAATCCGAGGCCATCAACATATTGACTTGATCCTACTTATACTCAAAAGCTTTAGTCAATACGCTTTCAATACACACACACACATATATACATATTAATTGCTTCACTTTATAGCATATCTATGATGTTGGACTTCTTTTACCTAACACTTTTATAAGTGCACTTTAACAAATCTCCCTTTATTCGTAAGCCACTTGCATTAAGTCCATTCTCCCTTTTGTTATACTTTCGCACCAACACTATCTTAACTCGGGAATTTGCACACTGACTAGGTCAAGTTTAGCAGAATGTTTGGTGAGGATAATACCTACCTTTTAAGCTCCACCTCAATTGGTTTGACTTCGCCAAGCTTGGCTGAAAGCCGAGAGATACCACCCACCGCCTCGACTAGGTAGATGCATCTAAAATTTTTTTTTTTTGAGATATTCATGAGACACCAATACACATTAGTAATGAGCCACCAATTAATCATTGATTATGATATCACTTATCGATTATATGCAATGGAAACTCAATACTTTCACTCGAAAAAATCACCAAAAGGAAGAATAAACCCAAAGTTTATCAACATATTAAGTTAAATTCATATCTACTTAAAAATTTTAAAAAATAAGTTATGATTCCATTGTTATATATATTTTAATTGTTTCACATTATATTAAGTTCTCGATATGATATTTTTCTTCCCCAATACATCGCATGTGCACCTTAGTAATGGCTGCTTCATGGGTGCCACATGAAACACCCATTTTCCAAATAAAGAAAGGTAATTCACTCTCCGACCACGTGTGTATTCACATGCAGGGACCCAGTTCGCATCACGACGAGACCGTTGTCATGGAAAAACTAAAAAGGAGGCGGTAAATTTTGAGGAGTTTTTGAGGGGGTTTCCCTCTTCCGATGAGAATCCCATGTCAGTGGTTAATTCAGTTTTCAGGTGAAGGTTGAGGAGGCGGGTGGCAATAAATACGGGAAGGGTGACTTGACATTTGACTGAAGCGCATCCGGACAAAGATCATTCTCACTCTCTCCTCCTTGTGGGTCTGGACACGTGCCGGTGACAAGATAAGGGGGAAAGCTTTTGTGCCCTCGGGAAGGAGACAGCGACGCCACGACCACCATTAGATTTAACCTTAGCAAAAGCAACGAGGAGGCGATGAGCAACGTCGGACGCGGAGGGATCTTGCAACAGAGGTGGCCGACTATAAAGAAGTTTGACCTCAGGAAGACCCCATTTATTGCCGCAACTGTTCACGGCCATCTTTGATGTCAAGCGCCCCCGCTTACCTTGCCGCTCGACCACGCGCAATGCGTCGTTCGAACTCATCGGCTCATCATCCGGCCACTCTACATAGTGATCTTCCTGTGTCGTGAAGATCGAGTGGCACTGTGCTACAGAAAATGGATAATGCTTTACTTTCTGGTATGTTGATAGGAATGTGAACGAACTTCTGACCAAATAGTGGTGATCACTTAGCTTGTTGTTACGCACTTAGGGAGCGCACTTAGGGTTCGGAAGTTGGGGTAAGGGGGGCGTGGTATTGTTTTCTGTACCCATCTCCGGTCACCATTTTTGGAGTTGTTATGTGAGCGCCACATGTCCATCGTTCATCTGATGTGAGAAAAAATCTCAGCTGACCCGTGCTATCCTCCTCGTCTTAGCCACCTCGGCCTTTGCTCGTTGCTCTTCTTCGACAACACCGACGCTTTGGCCGAGGCAACATGAGTACGTACGACATTGGGCGTGCCCTGTGAGCTCTGTGCAAGAGGGATCTGTTGCAAGCCCGTGTATCCTCCTCTATGCTAGAGAGATCCTCAAAAAAATTTTCTTAGAGTGAGATGAATTGGGTTGAATCCGTGAGTACATGTATAAAAAAATCTTTAATTCCATGAACCCTATTGAGTTCCTATGCAATTCAGTGGCTATATCGCATAGGAGCTTATGAAGATTATGCGTATGCAACAATACCTGAAAATTGATTCATAGTAATACTCATTTCAATGAAATACATTGTATAGTACATCGAGTTCATGTTTATGTCAATGCATCACAATCATCAAACCCACATTATCTAACGAAAATTTGGTAAACTCAATAAATAGCTTTGCTCAAGGCGGGCAAATATAATTTTTCTAAAATAGTGGGATGGATTGGGTTATACTTATGAGTACATATATTGGAACTCTTAAACTCCATGTGAGAGAGATCCACATGTCCATGTTTCATATAATTTTTCTATAATAGTGAGATGAATTGGGTTATACTTATGAGTTCATATATTAGAACTCTTAAACTTGATGAACCCTATTGGGTGCTTATGCAATTCGGTGGCATACTATACAAAGCTTATGTTGATTATGTGTATGCAACTATAGTTAAAAGTTAATTCATCGTAATACTCACTTTAGGGAAATAAATTGTATGGTACATTGGGTTCATGTGTATTTCAGTGCATCACAATCGTCAATAAACTCCACGTGAGGCTCACATAATCTAACAAGAATCCAATACGCTCAATAAATAGCTCTTCTCAAGGCGAACCGAATCAATGTATCAGACTAAATCTAGTGGACACACGTGAAATCTCATCATTTTTAGCGATCCAAATTCAAATAAGTGCCTAGGCTAGGGCTGGAGGGAAGCAGCCGTCAAAAGAGGAAAAAAGAGCAGCCTGTGGCCGAGGGTCGCGGCGCGTGAGAGTGGTGGTGGTGGTGGTGGGGGTGGCGGCGAGTACCAACAGAAGAAAAACGGGGAGTGGCGGGGGCCGCCGGTGGTGAATCGTAAGATAGCAAGCGAAGTCACGTCCACCGCGGTGGTGGGGCCACCGCGTGGAAACGATTGCAACATCGCGATCCTTATTTTTGTTATTGCGCCCGGAATGCTCCCTCCCTCTCCCCCTCTCCCTCCATCGCAATTTCGTCCGGTCCCCTTCGTTCACTTCATCTTATACGTCTCTTTTTCACGTCCCATCACACCCCGCTCTCTCTCCTCTCTCTCTCTCTCTCTCTCTCTCTCCGTCAAAAGAAAAATCACTCGCTTTCTCGTGAAAAGATACCCTCCTGAGAGCAGCACCAACCGTCCTCCATAGCTCCGCTTCGGCCCCCCACCTCGACCAGCACCTCGCCAAAGCCACTCCAAGTCGCTGATTGGGAAACTGAGGAGGCGTTCGGCTACTGGGTTGGGTCGGGTTGAGTTTGTCTTGATCGCTCTCGAGTCCGAGCAGGAAGAAGAGATCAGATTCGATCCCGGGTATCGGAATTCCACCTGCCCATGGATTCCGCTTCGGGTGCCGGGCCACCCGAGCAGCAGCAGCAGCAGCAGCAGCAGCAGGGCGCCGTTACGGTCGCCGCCGAGGGCCCGTCGTCGGCTGCCGCGGTGGCCCCGTCGTCGGGGGCGCCGCCGAGCAGGTACGAGTCGCAGAAGCGGAGGGACTGGAACACGTTCCTGCAGTACCTGAAGAACCACAAGCCGCCGCTGACGCTGGCCCGGTGCAGCGGCGCCCACGTGATCGAGTTCCTCAAGTACCTGGACCAGTTCGGGAAGACCAAGGTGCACGCCGCGGGCTGCCCCTACTTCGGGCACCCCAACCCGCCCGCGCCCTGCGCCTGCCCGCTCCGGCAGGCGTGGGGCAGCCTCGACGCGCTCATCGGGCGGCTCCGGGCCGCCTACGAGGAGAACGGCGGCCGGCCCGAGTCCAACCCCTTCGGCGCCAAGGCCGTCCGGATTTACCTCCGCGAGGTCCGGGAGAGCCAGGCCAAGGCCCGCGGCATCCCTTACGAGAAGAAGAAGCGGAAGCGGACCCCGGCTGCACCCGACGTCGGCGGCAGCAGCAGCACCACCGGCGAAGGCTCTGGCTCCGGTGACGTCCGCGGCGGGGGAGAAACTACCACCGGCGGCGGCGGCGGCGGTGGCGGTAATGTTGCACCCGATACAGCCCCGAGCTAGCGCCGGCGCGTACCCCGCCGCGTTCGGCGTCTCCTCTTTCTCCCTGTCATCGCTTTTTCTCTTTTTCTTTCTTCCTCCGTGGCCGCCATTTTTAAACGAGCGATATCTGTATAATTGTAATTACGAGTCGATTATTACATTCGACACCCAAAGACAAATCGAAACCCGGCCCTCTTCTGCTCGCCCCGCCGACACGGTACGTCTTCATTTCCCATCTCCTTCCCCACGTACGTTTTCTGCCGCGTCGCTCGTTCCGACACGCTCTTTCAACGGAGAGCTTCGGAAGCAAAAGACATGTGGAAGCAGAAACCTCGATGGATCGATCGAAGCTTCGTGGTTCCAACATCGTGTCGTTTTTGAGCGCTACTGCTGATGGTCCCCTGCTTTGCTGCTCTCTCAACAAGCCCGGGCTCCCCCCACGATGCCACTACCACACGTGCGCATTCGCCTGTTTCGGTCCAAGGTGCATCCCCTCTTCTTCCTCCTTCCTCCTTTTCCCCCATCTCCATCTTTAGATTTTGAACTTCTGGATCTCAAATAACAACAACAACAACAATAGTAATTCGGCATAAGAAATTTTATTAGATTTTCCTCTGTCTCGTGAATAATCTTTAGGGTTTTTATTAGCTCCATCGCCGACGTGAAAAATATTTACATGACCAATCGACATGCTGCGGTTATTGTGTAATTTATCTTCTTTGCTTGCAGTAGACCCCGCAATAATATATAATTTTTGTCGCCGCACTCTCTCTCTCTCTCTCTCTCTCTCTCTGTGCCCTACGTTTCTTGCTCTGCTAGAATAATGCTGTGTACTAATATGATGGCCTTGCTTCTTGGATAACAACATACGCAGATTAAAGAAACATTTCCGCTGGCATCAAATTGGAAGCAAAATCCAGATCTTGTGATTGCTTCCCTCACATTTCTAATTATTTCGATTTATTTATTTAAATTTTCTATGGGGGCATCCACCCACCTCAGTGCGAAACCGACCAGTGGCCAACCCTTTGCTTCCATTTTCTTGTTATATTTTTCTTTACATCTTATTGAGTTCCTTCTTTGTTTGTATGGAAATATATTCCAGACCCACCAAAAAATTCGGGTTTATAATAGGATTTTTGGTCTCCTTGTGGTTATTTCTTTAATTTGGTTGTCTATGGACTTCTGAGAGCCTATGATAGTTTTCTCCTTCATCGTACATGATGTTTCTGCGCTATTACGAGTTGTTAGGAGCTCGAATGATGCTGCTTATGATAGTGCTATCATGGATCTGCCCCCTTCGTCTTGCTCTTGTTCGATTCGTGTCCGCTTCTGACTTCGTTGTGTTGATGGCACGTTGATATCTAGTGTCGAGTTTGGTATAACCACGACTATATTGTGCTGTGAAGTATTGTAATTTATGTGTTTAGAAATACGTTTTCTAACGTTGTAGCACCTTGAAACTGTGTGAGTACAACTTCCCTAAAACTATATTTAGCTGCTGTTACTGTTGGTTTCTATGGTTACGAGGTACTTGCCAAGATCTTATAAAAACTAAAACAATCAACAGTCTCTTTCGCAGCTGTAACTTGCTGCGAAAAAGTCGTACCAAACATGCACTAGAGCAAGCAACGAATGACCCTTCTCCTGACCATGCTAAACCAACCATTGGTACATAGGATCAATTAATAAAGTAATATGGCAAAAGGTAAATTATCACTTAAACAATGCCATCATATTGAGCATTTAACAAGATATCTGTTACACGCATTTTGTAACTTAAAATTCAGTAGTTGGCTTTTCAACATGCATGATATATATTTTATCCTAAACATATATACACACTTTCAGTGAAAATTGGATTCGAGATTCGTCTATCTTGCCGATAAAGTTCACGTGTATTCTTGATATACAATAATGGACGAAAGAAGGATAGTGTCTTCAAGCACGATAGATGATCAGGGTAATCAAAAGAATTTGAGATGCGTGGGCAAATTAGAGACTGGAGTGAAAGCAGGGGATTTTTTTGAGATTTAAAAAAATTCGAGGTATAAATGAGATTAGAGTTAAAATTAGGGTTTTTTTTCTCAGTAAATTACCTTGCATTTGAAACCAACAAACAAGAGTAATTGCATAGCATTTCTGTAGGTGGATTGAAACCACTTCTTTAATGTTTTCAGCGGTACATGTACTACAATTTCCTTTTAAAAAAAGAAGCCCCATTTTAAAGATTTCTTTCGTACCGGTGCTACACGTTATAAGCCAAAAGCTAAATGATATATGTCAATTATGACATTATGTATCTAATATTCATGTTCCGTAACGAAGCTCTGCGATTGGCCTCGGCTCTTGATTTAGCACACTACAAGGGCACGAGAGACAAAAACAGCTCAATCTCATGTAATCGTCGAAATTAACAATTCGAATATCCAAAGTCTCTTTTGGGGAGGAATGTTCTTCTGGGGGAGGTGCTATATCTAGTCTGATATCTAATAATTGCGACTGAAAGAGCAGATTGGTCTCACTAATGGAAAATAAGTTAAATTGTCACTATTGTAGGGCACTTCTCGTCCGACCCGCCTGCCCACCCGCCCCACACCTTCAACGGTTGCATGACATTCTCTTTGTCGACTCCTCATATCATCTCTGATTTTTTATTACTATTCTCTTCGTCATTTTTCGAATGATTAAATTAGATAAATAATTGGGTTTGCCCAACAACAAATAGAAAAGTCATAAAGTTCACTGAAAGATAAGCATAATGATAACTACTAACGTTACGTAGCGATTATCGTTGACTATCTTTTTTGGAAGGCAAAAGAAGCCCCCTCATCATCGAACTTCAAGGATGAAACATTGCGTGAGAAAGTTTCAAATATAAACAGATATCATTTTTTTTTATGATTAATACTATATGAGAATTTCTTCTCTCTCTCTCTCTCTCTCTCTCTCTCTCTCTCTCTCTCTCTCTCTCTCTAATCTTATACTATACAAGTGATTATCCTTGATTACATATTTTAGCATGTCATCTATTCTAACTAACTAAATGTATTTCTAGGTGTAAAATTATAATTTAAGTCACTCTTGACATTGAATAGTCTTGTCTAAATTACTGACTGGTAAATTAATTATCAAATTATTAAGGATAATATGACACAAATGATTCCTAAACTTTGTCCTAATGTGCAATATGATTTTTGAACTTTTAATTTGTTTAGTCTAGTACATGAACTTTGTGAAAATATTCGTCCCTCCACTAATTTAAGATCATGGACAATGATGAATATTTTTCATGTAATTCATATACAAAATTGAACATGTATCAAAAGTTCATGGATTATATTAAACAAAATTAAAAATGCCAAAATTCAGAAATCATATTAAATAAATTAAAAATTTATAGATCACATTACATATTGGGCCAAAGTTAGGGATTATTTGTATAGTTATCCCATTATTGAGAGATAGGGTTAGGATTATAGAGGAATATATACTTGCTCTATTGTTTCCTGCAACCACCAACTCATTTACTTGTCATGGAAAAGAAAGTGGGGAAACAGGACAAATCCGTAGCACGTCCGACGGTGCAGGTACGACGTACTGGTCCGCATGTGTTGTGGTCACCTCACCCATGTCCATGTCCATGTCCATGTCCCATGCATGCATCGACATGTTTGGACCAAAATGCACGTTCAAGGACAGATGCTGAAGGGAAACGAGAGTCACCAGTTAAAGAAGAGGAGGGTCCAGCTCCTTCTGAGCATGATGAATGGTTCTGCAAGCTTTTTACATTGTAGCACTTTGCAGGACAGACCGAATCGATCCCTGCTATGGTTTCCGGATTGTTTCCTGCGCGACAAGCCAAATCGCCTGTCGAAGATATCCTGAAAGGCGGTACAGCTCGGCTTTGATTCAATCTCTCAAGGCGTTTACATGGGGAGAGAGGATGTGGCTTGAGTCAAACCAAGTGAGGACTTCTCAGCACTGGCTTTGAGTTGGAAATACGACGTAGTCGGACGACATGTCGACGTGGCATCATGTGGTACAGGTATGATATAGCAAGCAGAGTGCGACCGACCGGCCTAGAGCAAATCATTTCTGGTACAGTTGCTCATGAGCTGGAAATAGTAAGAGCGAAGGAGATGCGTCTAAACGAAACTAATGTACGACCAAAAAACAAAAAACGAAACTAATGCCCTATTTCCCGAGGCTGCTCCTATAGCAATCAGCTATATGTGTCGGATATAACATCGAGGGAATTAATGCGCAGGCACCAACATTTCGATGCGGTAGATAAGCAGAAAATGCGCGCTCTGCAGCATTGCATCTCCCGCCAATAACTATAAGCTTGGTCTTAGCCGAAAGCCAATTGATTAAGGTACGCATGATCGCGCAACGTATGCAACACTTCATCTTTCGCCTTTAAGAAAACAATCCACTGCTCTTCTTCACAGTCATATCTTCAACCACAACAACAGCTAAATACTCAGAACTTTTGAGAGCCGGAAACAGCGACTTACTGACTTAGGCCAAACGTGTATTGCACATGCTTCCACAGTATTGAGGAGGCACTGGGACGGACCATGTTGTATAATTCGAAGCAAGTTGAAATCAGTCAGAATCAAGTTCATGGACCCCCATAGGGCCGAAGTCCCGATCTATTCAATACCATGCCAATTAACCGGGAAAACCGGTGTCGAATTCTTTTTTTCTTTTCATGAAATGGAACTAGACTTTTAGTCGGATATCTCTGAATTCAAATAATACTCCTAGTAGTCCACGTACAACACGAGTCTTTAGTTCAGGTGGATGGCCTTCAAAGAGTGAGAGATCGAACGTGGGAAAAAGCCCGTTTCGTGGCCACTAAATTAACCGAACCGTGCCAAATTCAAAAACCCAAAATCAGAGAGAAACCAAAGAAAGAATGATATTACTTGCCTGACAATTGAAGGAGACACTTTCCAATCACGAACTCGCAGAAGAGAGGACAATCCCGGAAGTGGATGAAGAGGGAGTAAGTGACAGCAATGAAAAAGATAAGCTGATCAAGAGAGAGATGAGAGATGATGGAGATGGTTGGGGCAGAGTCGCGAAGAGCGACAGTTTGGCTTCGGTTTCAGTCTCAGTCGTTAGTGACAGAGAGTTTCAAGTACGAGAAAAGGCCAACAGCCTCCTCCCGTTGATTTCCGGGACCATTTTCAGGATGCGTTTTGATACATCGTCAGGTTCGATTTTCCTCTAGCTCAAAATATCTTTCCATTTGCCTATTTGTTTTTCATTTGGTTGGAAACAATTATGCATTTTTCATAAAGATTCATTGTCCATCTCCCCATCATTTTTCAATGATGGATTTTGTCGAATCATTGATTGCGGTTTCTAATTTGGGAAAATGTTCAAAATGGTCCGTTTTACATCACAAGAAATCTTGGTATCGATAAAAACTCGTTTGCAATCTCAAACAGCAACTGCTGAATGTCTTGCCAGTGTCGTGTTAAGTGTCCAATCCACAGTACCAGCAAAACTGAAGAATTTGAGATCCGATTAAGGCTTCAAACAAATAAACCATTCACGAAAAATTAGCTGATAACCTGCTTATACTCGGTATGTATAGGAAGGAATGGCAAATGCCCAGACATATCCATTATCCTTCTCTTGCGTCAATGAGCAGTGGAATAGCAGCATTTTAGGAAATACGTGCGCATATGATAGCAACGCCTGACTTTGATTTGTACAGAGAATGTGAATCTTTCGTTATAGATTGGATAGTTCAAAATCATTTCTCTTTCGAACGCAGAATGCCAAACTGCATTCTTCCCTCCTGGGAAGGGCTGCATCTGTTGCTAACCAATCTAAGTCATTGGTCATTTCGTCATGAAGCCTATGTAATGACAGCCACACACAAAAGACTATTTCGATCACTGCTTCAAACTTTATACAAGAATGTATCAGAAGAATTTATACTTATCTGAAACACACGGCCGTGAACCACTCAACTGAAAGTGCCTGCCTGCACAGAGCTTGAAGTCTGCTCAAACAGTGAAAATCTTTCGAACCTTTTTCATTTTCCTACGACACACGGGACAAGAACCGTCTTCCTCCACAATCCTGAAGAAATAAAAGGTCAGTAAACATCTAAAGATCTTGAAAAGGGCTCCCATTTCATTTTGCATAAATAGCACGTAAAGAGTTATAAATTGGACAGCCAGTGTGACAATTGCATGATCATGTTCCTTCCCATGCATCAACAAGTAGTAATATGTGAGCCTCTAAAACGACCAATTGCCATGAGTAGTGGGATATGTCTACCTTGATCCGCATGCATAGCATGTTGCAAAGTGTCCACATGGAATGAAGAAACAATCCCTAGGGGCATCAAAACAAATGACACAGAGACTCCGGGTGTTGCTGGGGTTTTCTCCTTCTTCGAACGGCTTTCCTTCAAGAGAAGAGACTGCAAGCTGCTCTTCCAAATCCTCCTCATCGTGCGATATGGAATCATAAGATGAACCCCAGCTTGATAGGTCATCCTCCTTAGGAGAAAGCAATGGTGCCCGTTCAGTTTCCATCCATCCTGGTTCATGTCCTGTACTTTCTCCATTGCTAGATTGGAACACCTTACAAAATCGGAATGCTAACAATAGGAGAATGGTCATCACAGCTACAAGAAGAAGAGCCAGGATATAAGTGTGACCAAACCACGGAATTAAAAGTAATTTGATGAGAAAGAAGGAAGAAGAACCTGATCCAGCAAAATAGGTGATCCACCGTGGACCATAGGAAAGTCTGATGTACCAATTGTTGTCAGGGGAACCCTAATTATAAAGTCACAAAATTCTATTTGTAAGAAGTAAAGATTGACAAGCAGGGAGTTCCTACGGTTACAGCTTCTGTACCTCTTCAAATCCTGGAGAACTCAGAACAGCGGCATTTTCCCTCAGAAGAAAGAGCTTCAAGCTACATGATTGGTTTCCAAGTGAGCATCTATAATACGCCTGGCTTGTATCATAGAGAAGAGCATTTACAGTGAAATTCAACTCTACCTGTGAAAACAGAATAGGTACATTAGTTTATCACCCGAATATGTCAGCAAATGCATGATGAGGAAATGGTTGCGTCAGATAAATGTAAAATGTATGCCTTCTTCGTTCAATCATCTAGAAAAGCATGGAACCATTTATTATCTTAACCGCTCTGTTTTGCAAGATGATGAGGCACATCATCGGCTAAAATCTGGTAAACCATGAAACCACCTCTATAGTTAACCAAGTCAAGTACTAGAGAGTCACAAGATTTTGTGCACATGGACTACTATGTACCAAAACATGGGTTGATATTTCATTTAGAGATATGTGGCTCAACACACTGGGTTTGCCTTTGCTTAGAGTATCCTAGTTTAAGGAAGCCGTATTTTGAGTACATTGATGGCCTCTTCTACTAAGTAAGTCCTTCACTCCAGGCATGATCAAGTTTCCTCGAATACCTCATTAGACATGTTCATTCTAAATCTGCTTCTCGGCGTGGAGAAAAAATAATTTTGAAATTTTAACACAAGATATAAACCCATTCATAAAGCTTACTGGCTAAACTTCCACTCAAGCAACCATCTCATGCTCACTAATTGACCTATATCTGCATCCTTTCTTTTTTCCTTTTTCCAGATACTACGTGATTAAAGATGGGTTTCTAAAGTTGATTCTGCTAGAATGTCAGACACACATAACCGGTAGTCTTACCTTCACCTCCTCTGAGTTCAAGTTATAAACAGCAATATAGAAATTAGAAGATGTAGGAAATTCTTGCTGGACTGTGCCCTTCCCTGCAGAGTGATATAATATCAGAAAAACCTATCTGAACAAGTGGTCAGAGGACTCTCTTAGATTAGACAGTTACCGTATATTATATTCCATGATAGTGTTGTATTTGGATAAGATGGATCCTCAATCCACTCAACAAGGCTTTCTCTGCCTGCAAATTTTTTAGGAATTTTAGGTTAGGGTGGTTCAGAAAAGAAGAAACTGAAATTAGAAAGATCCACTTCAACTCATAAACCAGTAGAAGCACTTTACAAGCACAAAAAAATTGCAGATTCAATATGTCAGGCCACAAGTTCAGGCATTATTGTTGCAGTTGCCAAAGAAATGACAAAGGAAAACATTTGATAGAGCAAGCAAAAACAGAAAGAATTGAAAGGAACTAGGTTTTAACCAGGATGGCATCATCCTAGTCAGAAGGAAGAACGCATTTTCTCAGACTATGCAAATAGCTGTTTAACCAATTATCAGAAAGGATCAACAATCAAAAAATAAAGTAGTCGCAAGCAAATAAGAGCCTCAAGAAGATAGAGCCAGATAGAAGGTAACTGAAACAGGAAATGTTTATTAGAGATTGCCCTATATGTCGGATTTACTTCCAACAGAAATTTTCAGTTACCTTGGGCAATCACTAGGGATACAGGCAAGGGAGATTGTACACTGTAGGAGATATGTACTTTTGATCCTGCATTCAGGAAGTGTATCCACTCCTGCAAGACGGTCAGTTAAATACACTAATCAAAACGTTGGCAGCACTCAAATGGAAGATGAGGCAACCAAGGAGAAGATCGACAATTTAGTAGATGATATCATGCCTTGTGAAAATTGGCTGCGATAGATACTTCATGTTTTTCTGTCCAGGTTGTTTCGACATCAAGGAGTGGAGGTTTGGTGTAACCATACAGCATGGGACCAGGTTTTGATTCATCAAATTCCTCGACCTGTTCAAGAAGTTAACAAGGTCACCAAAGAACACAAACAGCCCTTCAGGCAGCTGAACTATCAAAACAGAAGATAAAGAAATGACGATCAGCAGGTCACCTTAATAGAGTGCACAAATATAGGATTAGTCTGTATAAGCCGAGAGCAATTTGGCCCCAACTCAAAATTTTCAGGTCCATAGAACCCAAGAATCAAAGTCAAAGATGCTGCTGGTGACAAGTAGGAGGAGAAAACCAAAACGAGTTGATCAGTTCTGTGCTCGAACAAGCACCACTCAAGCCAAACAAAGGTACAAGTTAATGCTAGTTGTTGCTCTTGCAAGCCAAAACTATCTGTATTTCCTTGATACACTCGAATCAGGGAACTGAGTACATGTTGAGAGAAAAAAAAAATATCAAGCTTTGAGTGTGTAAAAGTCACTAGGCATTTCCCGATTAGTTCCTCAATTGCATTCAAGAACACGCACGAGGATCAGAGTATCATATCGACGACCAAATCAAGAGATCCTGCTTGCTAAAGCTAACTGTATCAACCTAATATTCTATAATCACGGAAGCGAACGCAAGATTGAAAAGTAAAAAGCAATCTTTCAATGCAGAGAATTGCCCGAGAGGCAAATAGACATTTTCGAATTAATTCCGTCATCGTTTTGAAGAACATGCAGGGGAGACAATGAGATCATATACAATTACGCAGTTTAAAGTGAAGGAGAAGAAAAACAGACCAAAGAACCAAAAGACAACGAGAAGCACGAGGCTGGACCGGACGTCGTCTGTCATCTCCGAAGGGTTCAAGTTGGAAAAGTTGACATCGACGCGATACGAGACGTGAGGAGGCCGCCACAACCACGGCCGCGGCCGCTGCCGGTCTTGGCCGTCGCGGCGGTGGTGGTGGTGGGGCCGGGGCTGGTGGAGATGCCCGTCTTCGATTTCATCGCCATCGATGCGCTCGCCCTCGACCCGTGAAGTCGGCGGAGCAGAAGACGATGGCCTTTCGGTCTCAACCGGAGAGGAGGAAGAAGAAGAAGCCACGGGTTCATGCGGCTCGCGATTCGGTGCATCCTCCATTCTCGGCGATACAAGAAACCTTATGAGATGAAAGAAACAGAGAGAGAGAGGGTGGTCGGTTCTGCCTCTGATCCGGAGGAGCTCGGCGTTCTTTGCTATGTCCGGGACAGAGGAAGGGAGAACGAAGACGAATACGAAGAAGAAGAAGAGCAATGTTCGGGTTCGCGGGTCGGGGCACGGGGCATGCCCTGGAGATCGTGGACATGACCAGCCATTGATGATGCAGGGGGGTGGCGGTGGCGGTGGGGACTGCTGGGGGGGAGACTCACCAAGCAGTCCACCCGGTCGCGCCCTCTGTTTTGTCGCGCGTCGCAGGAATGGTAGTTGTCTGGGCGACGGTTAGTTAGTTCGTTGAGGATGTCTTGGAAAAACGACTGGTCCGTTCGTCCGGCGAAAGGATCCGATTGGTGATCATTGGGCACGTTTTACGTTCGAAGTTGTTCCGGCCTGATGTGATGGGACGATAGCACTATCTGAGCACGTCAGGCCGTTATCGACAGGTTAAATATGACGTGAAACGTCTGAATCCTCCGTGGGTTTTGAGTTATAGATATTAATCTGCTTGATGAAATGTAACAAATAAGATCAGGACACGACCCTTTAAGAGCATTTAACAAATGGATGGGGTATTAATTTGGGAGAATTATCAAAAAAAATTATGAACCTATTATAATTATGTCAATTTAATTATGAACTTTTCTTTTATCAATTCAGTCTTAATTTTTTTTACATTTATGCCGATTTAGTCCATTTAATCAATTTTGATGCTAACCATCCAACCAGCACTATTGTGGCTAATTTTTTAATAATTTTTTTCAAAAATTTTTCTTTTTCTATTATTTTTCTTTTCCTTTTATTTTTTCACTCTCTTTCTTCCTTCTTTTGCCAGCAAGATGCAAGGGTCGACGAGATCAACCTCGCTAGCCAATGGGAGGCTCACCCCTGCTAGTGGCCGGCGAGCCAGCTAGAGAAAGAAGGAAAAGGGACAAAAAAGAAGAGAAAACAAAGAAAAACTAAATAAATCATTATGAAAAAGTTAAAATATTATTAAAAAAGTATCAATGTCAGCATAGGCTAACGTTCCCATCAATGTTAGATTGACTAATTTGGCACAAATAAAAAAGATTTAGGATTGAATTAACACAATTACAATTAGGTTAAGTTTTTTATAATAATTTTTCCACAGTAATTTTGTTGGAATATAAACGAATTCAAATAAGATTGGCTCTCTCGAAAACTATTACTTGTGCTATAGGAAACTCATTCCGTTCAAAAATGAACACATCCAACCTGAGGGAGAAACTAATGCAAACAAGTCACGTCTTCCTCCCAGATGAGCGGGGTCAACATGGTTATTGAAGTGATTTGAACATGTTAAAAATTTGGTTGGCTGCAACCACAAGCTACTCCACTTCCTCACCTCGCTCCTCATATTGGACTTGTTATGTCGATCCTTTTTATAATGGACCAGATAAATTTTTTTGTGGGCCAATTACAAATTGTCCTCATTCTAGTAAAAATAGACAGAGGTAGAACGTAAATATTTTGGGAAATCAGACACATCGGTTTTGCAAGGATGGACATAAATAATTTTTGTGCACACATTCATAACGAGGCTTTGAGTAAGTAATGCTATGAGTTCAAAGTACATGCAAAGATCGAAATATATTTTGTTGGGTTTGGTGCTGACTTTTGCATTTCAAGTAAATTACTGCAGTTAGTAGGCACGTTAAGGATTTTCAGCTTAAGAGTTAGACGTCACTCGTTTGAATTCCACGTACCATGCACAAACTATTCTGGATCAGTGCCGCCTCTACAAGCCCAAAACTCGGACTTTCTTGTGGGGTTTGCGGGGGATCTTAATCGGCCCCTAAGTAATCAGATCTCGCGTGCATGCCACTGGTTTATTTAAGTGGGTAAAAGAGGAGTAAAATAAGGCACATTGACAACGAGTGACAATGCCATATAAACTTCCATAAAAACAATATTTTCTCAATTTGTTATGGCAAGCCGCAAGCCGCAAACAGCCTCATCTGTAATTTGTTAAAAAAAAATTGCATATAACTAATGTAAATATGTAATTCAAATTTGACCAGTAGGTATGCAAATATATATAAATGAGTATATGTATATTTCAGTAATGTATGCATCCAATCATTGTGCTCTAATGTGACCAACATGCCAGCGCCTGTGCCTTCAGTGGATAAAGAAATAGTAGGTTCTCGAGAAGGCATGTCACTAGTGGATGGACGGTGCGATCGTTGGCACAATACTGGAGTGCTTTTGAGGATTGACTTCTTGGGCAGATTGGCATGCGCCACCATCCTCTCTCGTGGCAATGGTGTTCCACGTGGCTTTATCGTCCGTGTCAGATTCGAGACTCAACATGTTTGAGCGAATCTACGAATCTAGGATTGTGTACGTATTTATCGATTCGATTTTGCATACGTTTACCTAACGAATGATGTGCTTTTACTTTGTACACTGTATTTTGATGGTTACGTAATAATTAAAAGCAAATTTGGACAGTATAATGCAATGATTAATGAAAACGAGTACGACAAGAAATTATATCTTCTTATGCTTAGGGATCATTATATACACTGATGGTTTTATTTATGGAGATGGGCCTAAGTTGGCCTGTCCGTCCATGTTGGGCCCAAAAGCCCGGCCCACAGGAATAGGGCCCGTGGATGGGGGAATGTATAAAAGGGAGGAGAGAGAGAGAGAGATGATACCTGTTGGAAACAAAACGTACGCTTCTTCTCTCCCGCGCACTCTCTCTCAAAAAGAAAAAGAAGAAACAGAAGGCATAAAGGCACGTTTCTTCTTCCGTTCAAGGCGCCATCGGATCGAACGGGGCCAGATTTTCTTCCTCTTCACATTGGTGTTTAATCTCGTGATCGACAGCGTACGCTCGAATCCGTGGTGTGCTTTAGGATCGGTGATACGTGTTGTTTTCTCGGGCTTCGCTTCCGTATTGATTTAGGGGTTCGATTTAGTGTCGAATTCGTTTTTCGGAGATCCGTTATTCCCAACATTGGTATCAGAGCCCTAGTTTACGTTTTTCCCGACCTGTTTGATGTTTTTGATTGATTTTTTCGTGAAAGCAATTCGGTCGTACGGATCGGGGCGAGAAATCCCGACACCCGAGCACTGCTCGTCCTTTTTTTTTGAGTTTCCGTAAGTCGAAATCAAATTCTGAAGGCACCGGGTGAAAGAGGTTGTCGAGACGAGTCCGACGACACGTCGTGCATCGCCGGGCGACGCCGCACGCTCCCACACGGCGGCCGGAAGCCGGCGCGCGTGGGCACGATGCGCCGAAGCGCCGGCAATGGCTAGCGCGTGCGCTTACACGCGCGGGTCGGCGAACCGGCACGTGCGTGCTTGGCGACCGGCGAACAAGACACGCCGGTCGGCGAACCGATGCTTGCTGACGTCACTTGATGACGTCATCGTGACGCACCCAACGGTCGGTAACCGTCGGGATGACGTCATCGGTGACGCTATCGCCGACGACGTTGGTCGGCCGGGACCACCCGACGGCGACGACCCGACCCGGACGCCTGGCACGCTACGCACGTGCCGGCCGACGTCTGCGTGACGTTAGCCCGCGCACGCGCGTAAAGACGTGCGATCGGTCCGTCCGATCAGGCCCGACCGTCCGACCGACCCGTCCGGTCCGACGACCGGCGACCTGACCTTTGACCGTTGACTGTTGACCGTTGACCGACCGTTGATCGACCGTTGACCGTTGACCAGGAAAAAAAAAAAGGAATTTGTTTCTTTTTCAAGTCATGCCTGTGTGGGTTATAAGTAATCCATTTTTAATTTTGCATTTGTTGCATAAATTTGAAAAATTATATATTTTCCTTATGTTTATTATGGATTATAAGTGATCCATTTTAGTTCTGCATTTGTTGTAGGAACTATGATGCGTTATGCATGGATACCTGTAATCCCGAGAACGGACGAGGGAAATGCAAGACTTAAAAGGCTGATGTCGAATTTAGCTAATTATCGGTGGCATGACGGTGATTTAGTATCATATGTGGTCGGGTCAATCGATGATACAGGAAATCATCTGGAATGGTTATCTTATGCCGGATTTTGAGAAGGTACCGGTTTTGATAAACACTCTTCCACCTGAATAGCAAGCAGTGTTTGATCGACTATGGGAGGTCAACATGGTCTCAGGTTATAGGAGGCTAGTGGAAGCTTTTGTAAGAGAGTACTATAGGATTGAGTTAACCAAAACTTCAACCCTTAGATTGAGCGTCACATGGCGCCGAGTGAATGCGCTTTGGAGGCGACATGAAAGCTCTCCAAAAGTTTTTCCATGGTTGGCAAATGTGCCTTTAAATTTCTCAGGTATTTTCACTGATAGATTAGAAAGAACATTCCCTAATCATTTCTTAGATTAGTTTGAGATGTTTTTTAAGTGCGAATATCTCTTTCTATGTTGATATTTTTCTCTGTATATATTGCTTAGTGTAATGTATGGCTGTATTAAAGTGAAAGCATTGTTATTCTATTGGATGTTAGATATTGTTGCTTTCTGTTATTGCTGGTTGCTGTGGGTAATTAGCTGTGGGTAGTTTTAGAAGCTTTTGTAGTTTCGTAGAATTGATTTTGCATAAGACAATTATATTAATAATAATTTTGAGTTAGGATTTTTGGAGGATGATTGGAAACATAGTGACCTTTTGATTCTGAAACCTTTCTTGAAATTGTTCATTGATATGATGGGTCTATGCAAAGTGGATGCATAAATGATAGGCATTAATTATTCGTGCATGTATGTCGATGTGTTCGATCGATGGTTTCAAAGAACTAAGAACGTAATTGCTGATATGAACGGCAACAATTGTGAAATATTGAATATGAAGATTCAATATGTGTTGGAAAAGCAAGAAACACTAGAAGCTCTTGACCATGTTATGGAAGATCTTGAGGATGCCATGCGCCACCTTGAGCTAGTAGAGGACCGCCTAACGGCATTTAAGCCAAAAACGGACATTTGCAATGCTGGTTCTAGCTCAGAAAGGGCTTTGAGCTCTAAGCGCAAGCGTATTGATTCGTTCAATATGTGGGAATACAAAGGATCAAGTCCTTATTGCAAGAAATCAAGAGTTAACCAATACAAGAGAGGAAAACGTCCTCAAGTGAAGAAAATATTAAGGGTGAGATGTTACAATTGTGACAAGAGAGGTCACTATGCTCGCAACTATTGTGAGCTGAAAAAAGTAAACACCTCTTGTACATTTGAGAACTTTGCTTATGTGTCAAGTTCTGTATTATTGGCTAAATCCAATCCTTTGTGGACTGTAGATTCAGGAGCGACAGACCATATAGCGAAGGATTGAGGATCCTTCGTGGAATTTCGACGATACCAACTGGAACTAAGTGGATCTATAAGGGAAATAACTCCAGAACTGAAGTTAAAGGGATTGGCACCTGCTGATTGAACATGAGTGGTGGACGCACCTTGATGTTCTATATGCTCCGGAGATTCGTCGAAATTTAAGTGTCTGTTTTTGATGTTGGTCAAGCTTGATTTTTATATGAACTTCCATAAAAGAGGTGTAGATTTGTATTTGGATACAAATTACTATGGTTGTGATTATTTTCTGGATTTTTTTATTGTACTAGATGTTGACTATGGTGTTGTCAATATTTGTTATTCTCTTGTTTCATGTCTTCTTCTTTATATGACAATGATGTGATTGTGTGGCATGCTAGACTTGGTCATATTGGCCAACAACGTATGAATAGACTAGCCAAAGAAGGCTTGTTGGGTGACATTGAAAAAAGTCGATTTGCCCAAATGTGAGCATTGCCTAGTAGGGAAAATAACAATGAAACCATTTAGAAAAAGATAAAAGAGCTGAATTTCCTCGCATTTAATCCATTATGACGTCTGTGGTTCAATGAATGTGAGAAGAAGGCATGGGGCTATTTGTTTCATCACTTTTCTAGATGATTATACTTGATTCGGATAAGTCTATTTAATTTCTCATAAATATGAAGCATCAAGTTGTTTCAAAAGGTTTATGAACCTGGTAGAAAATCAATTAGATAAGAAAATAAAAGTATTGAGATCCGATCGAGGTCGAGAATATTTATCTGATAAGTTCAGAAAATTTTGTGATGAAAAAGGAATAGAAAGACAGTTGTCTATTCCATATACTCTTCAACAAAATGGTGTTGTAGAGAGAAGAAACAGAACCCTACTGGAAATGATTAGGTCCATGATGGTGCATGCTAACTTACCTATCACTTTTTGGAGTGATGCGTTGTTAACTGCTGCCTATATACTTAATCGGGTGCCTTCCAAATCAGTTACTTCCACTACATATAAGTTATGGACAGGTAGAAAATCGGACTTAAGTTTTCTTAAGCCATGGGGTTGTACTACCTATACTCATGAGTCCTCTCACAAGTTTGGGAAATTGGGTCCCAAAGAAAATAAGAGTATTTTAATGAGATACTCCGAACACTTGAAATGGGTGAGCAGAAAAGTGGGAGTATAACTGAATTTGAATCCCGGAATATCACATTCTTAGTGGATGAATTTCCTAAGAAGGGCGAAATAGGAGAAGATTACTCCTTATTTGAGACCTTGGATCAAGACAATGATATTAGTGAAGTTCGTCCAAGTGGGAGTAATATGAGAAGTGATGAATTGAATTGGTGAATTTAATTTTAACTCATTCTCAATTGCAACTATATGATGAGACGACATCATCATTATCTAATCTTAGTGGGAGCATAATGGGGAATGATGTGCTAAGTGTACAATCTCCCATACGGCGAATAAGTTGCCAAAGTATTTCCCGTCGACGTTTTGACATTGAAGGGGAAACTTTTATGATTGCTCCACAAGATGAGGATGAGCCAAGAAATATACATGAGGCTCTAAGTTGCCCTAGTAAGGAAAAATGGATTCATGCAATGAAAGAGGAAATGGAGTCAATGAAATCAAACCAAGTCTAGGAAGTGGTTGATCTTCTAAAAGGACGCAGAGTTATTGGGAACAAGTGGGTTCTCAAAATAAAGCGAAAGCTGATGGCTCAATAGAAAGGCATAAGGCCCGCCTTATAGCGAAAGGGTAAAATCAACAGGAAGAAATTGATTATGAAGATACATTTTCTCCTGTAGTGAGATTTACCTCGATTCACATTATTCTGGCAATAATGGCTAGTAAGGATCTTGAGTTACATCAAATGGATGTAAAGACTGCTTTCCTCAATGGAGAACTAGAGGAAAAACTATATATGGAACAACTTGCTAGTTTCATAATGAAAGGCTAAGAAGAAAAGATATGTCGACTTTGGGGGTTGATATATGGCCTTAAGCAGTTGTCAAGACAATGGTATATACATTTTCATAATGCCATAATGGCATATGACTTTACAATGATAGATGAGAATCATTGTGTATATATCAAAAGATCCAATGATCAATTTGTGATCATATTATTATATGTTGATGATATACTAATTGTCGGAAGTAATATGGAGTTTGTTAATACTGTGAAGAATTCGTTATCTTCCAACTTTGAGATGAAAGACATGGGTGATGTTGCATACATTCTTGGAGCTAAGATTTCAAGATTGTAAACCCATAGACACTCCTATTGCAAAAGATGAAGGATTGAGCCATAGACTGTGTCCAAAGACTCCACAAGAGAAGGAACAAATGAAATGTGTTTCTTATGCTAGTGCTGTTGGAAGCTTGATGTACACTATGATATGTACAAGACCCGGCATATGTTTTGCAGTTGGAATGGTGAGTAGATACCAATCCAATCCAGGTCCAGCACAATGGAAAGCCGTTAAGAGAATACTGAGGTATCTAAAGGGGACTGCTAATTATATGATGAGTTATAAAGGAAAGGATCTGCGACTCTAAGGCTATCCTGATGCTGATTGGGGAAGAGATTTAAATGAAAGGAAATCCACCTTTGGGTTTGTTTTCTTACCGAATGATGGCACCATATGTTGGAGCTTTAAGAAACAAAAGTGTATAGCCTTGTCCACGATGGAAAATGAGTTCGTGGCATTATCAGCAGCAGTATAAGAAGATGTTTGGCTTAAGAGATTATTGGATTATTTAGGTGTTATTGGAAGTGCTGCAGATTTGTTATTGGTTAACTGTGATAGCCAAGCAGCGAAAGCGTATACCAAAGATCCAAAATATCATGGCAAGACCAAACATATAGATACCAAGTATAATTTTGTCAAAGATATGGTTGCACGAAAGGAAGTGAACTTACAGTACATATATACGCATAGAATGGTAGCAGATCTTATGACAAAGCCAATACTTAGAGATGTGTTTTTGTGGCCATATGAAATCTCTAGGATTGCGTAGAGGCTGATGTACTGAATATTGTAATTTCCCTAAGTGTTCACAATTTGATGAATTTGTGTTTTCATCATTAATGCATATGAATCTTTATTTGATCTTTATGCATCTTAATGCTCAGTGCATTATTTTTAGTTGAGAAAGTATGTCGGACAGATATAAGATTAGCCCACTCACACGGGTAATCGCCTCTATTTACTGTGTGATAAATAGAAATGAGACTGTTTTTAAGCTTATTATCTAGGTGATAATCGAGAGCTCAAGCCTAAAACACGTATGTCGCCTTAACTGAGTGTAAAGATGAGGACATAATACTTACTATGTCCGAAAGTAAAATACCCCACATATTTTACTTTATCTCGTCTAAGATGCCGATGTGAGTTCGATGAATTTTGTGAATGAGTAGATACGTGAACTCAAGTTAGACATTGGGTATGTCGAACTATCATATGTACGGTATTGAAAGTGTAGACATACGCTCCATGGGAAAGGAGTTAATACCGTAATACGTATTTCATACTACGTATGAATGAGACGACCAATAAGAGTGGCAAAAGTTTGATCTCAACTTTTTTGTCGTGTGAGACTCTTGAGGAAAAGAGTTCCTCAATTTTTTAGTCCCCTCATGACTCTTACTTATTCTCAAGATTTCTATTTAGTGTTTGTTATCTTAGGATATTACCAATGGTCATGAGTTTGATTCGATCTAATGGGGCATTTCTAGAAAAGCAAGCTAAACTGAAATTGAGAGTTTGAAGGAAAGAAGAAGATCGAATTTGGAGAATCACATTGTAGTTTTGTATTCACCGGTTAACCAATTATGACTGTCTTTGGGATAATCATAATTGTAAATACAATATATATATATATCATTGTTTGAAAGAGATCAAGAGGGAGATAAATGTGATCGATCGATCTAGGGTACTTGCATACTAAATCTACTCGGATGTGATGCCTATTATGAGCTGCTATATATTTCTAATGATGTATGGCAACGAGCTCTCTAAGTATGCTAGTCGTACGGATTATTCACCGGTATGAATTTTGAAGAGAGGTAAAGAGAATACTGTTCGGCCCACCATGTGCGAGTGGGAGATGATGGTTTTATTTATGGAGATGGGCCTAAGTTGGCCTGTCCGCCCATGTTGGGCCCAAAAGCCCGGCCCACGGGAATAGGGCCCGTGGATGAGGGAAGGTATAAAAGGGAGGAGAGAGAGAGAGATGATATCTGTTGGAAACAAAACGTACACTTCTTCTCTCCCGCGCACTCTCTCTCAAAAAGAAAAAGAAGAAACAGTAAGGCATAAAGGCACGTTTCTTCTTCCATTCAAGGCGCCATCGGATCGAACAGGGCCAGATTTTCTTCCTCTTCAACATTGGTGTTTAATCTATGGCTGACAATGTACGCTCGAATCCGTGGTGTGCTTTAGGATCGGTGATACGTGTTGTTTTCCCGAGCTTCGCTTCCGCATTGATTTAGGGGTTCGATTTAGTATCGAATTCGTTTTTCGGGGATCTGTTATTCCCAACATACACCGACAATTAAGATTCTTTTTTCCTAAATCATAATTCAATCATGAACTTTTCTTTTATCAATTAGTCTTAAACATTTTATATTTATGGCCAATTTTGTACGTTAGCTGTCCAACCCACGCTATTATGGATAAATTTTTAATAATATTTTGGTTCGAAATTTTTTTATTTTTCTTTCCCTTTTTTTCCTCATTCTTCCTTCTTTTGCTAGCCAGCTGCAAGGGTTGATGAGGTCAATCTCGCTAGTCCAATGGGAGGCTCACCCTACTAGTGGCCGGCGAGTCGGCTAAAAAGGAAAAAGGACGGAAAATAAAAAGAAAAATAAATCATAAATAAATAATTCTAAAAAAGTTTTAAAAATTATTTACATCAACATCGGTCGAGTGTCCACATCAGTGCCGGGTGAACCAAATTAGCATAAATACAAAAGATTTAGGATTGAATTGATATAATTACAACGAGTTTAAGGCTTTTTTGGTAATTTCCCGCGGTAATTTTATAGGAATATAGACGAATTCAAATAGGATTGGCTCTCGCAAAAACACTTTTACTTGTACGACAGGAAACTCATTCCGTTCGAATGAACATGTCCAACTTGAGAGAGAAAATAATGCAAACAAGTCACGTCTTCCTCCCAAATGAGCGGCGTCAAAATGGTTATTGAAGTGATCCGAACATGTTACAAATTAGGTTGGCTGCAATCACAAGCTACTCCACTACCCCACCTCGCTCCTCATATTGGCCTTGTTATGTCGATCCTTTTTATAATGGACCTGATAAATTTCTTGAGGGGCCAATTGCAAATTGTCCTCGTTCTAGTAAAAATAGACAGAGATAAATAATTTTTGGAAATCAGACACATTGGTTTTGCAAGGATGGACATAAATAATTTTGTGCACACATTCATAACGAGGCTTTGAGTAAGTAATGCTATGAATTCAAAATATGTGCGAAGATCGAAATATATTTTTTTGTGTTTGGTGTTGACTTTTGCATTTCAAGTAAAATACTGCAGTTGGTAGGGACGTTATGGATTTTCAGCTTAAGAGTTAGATGTCACTCGTTTGAATTGCACGTACCATGTGCAAAATATTCTGGATCAGTGCCACCTTTACAAGCCCAAAGCTCGAACTTTCTTGTGGGGTTTGCGGGGGACCTTAATCAGCCCCTAAGCAATCAAATTTCGCGTGCATGCCACTGGTTTATTTAAGTGGGGAAAAGAGGAGTAAAATAACACATGTTCGCAACAAGTGACAATGCCATATAACCTTCGATAAAACCAATATTTTCTCATTTTGTTCTTATATGGCAAGCCGCACGCCACAAGCAGCCTCATCTGTAGTTTGTTTAAAAAAAATTGCATATAACTAATGTAATTATGTAATTCAAATTTGACTAGTAGGTATGTAAATATATAAATATATAAATATATATATATATGAGTATATGTATATTTCAATAATGTATGCATCCAATCACTGTGCTCTAATGCGACCAACATACCATCACTTGTGCCATCAGTGAATATAGAAATAGTAGGTTCTCGAGAAGGCATGTCACTAGGGGATGGATGGTGCGATCGTTGGAACAGTACTGGAGTGGCTTTTGAGTATTGACTTCTTGGACAGATTGGCATGCGCCGCCGTCCTCTCTCGTGGCAATCGTGTTCCACATGGCTTTATCGTCTTTGTCAGATTCGAGACTCAACATGTTTGAGGGAATCTACGAATCTAGGATTACGTACGTCTTTATCGATTCGATTTTGTATACGTTTACCTAACCAATGACGTGCTTTAACTTTGTCCATTGTATTTGGATGGGCATATAATAATTAAAAGTAAATTTTGGACAGTATAATGCAATGATTAATGAAAACGAGTACAACAAGATATTATATCTTCCCATGCATAGGGATCATCATATATACCGAAAATTAAGATTTTTTTTTTTTCCAAATCATAATTTTTACTCAAAGTTTTACATCCTCTAATAGTGTTCATAGAACTTACAACTGTCTTGGTGTCTTTGATACTAAAATACTAATTACCCTATCGAATTTTATGGTTTGATAGAGGTGGACCATGTGAGAGAGGCAAATGGCGGGCAAGAAATTCAACACGGCCAAAGATAAGAGGGGGACCCTGTGAGAAACGACTTAAATGAGACCGATTGGCTCCATGGTGAAGGCTGGCACGGTAAGCCGAAGTCGAAAGGCGAGCAAGACCATCAAGTGCTTCTTTTGTGGGGTCAGCGCAAGGCAACAAGGCATTTCCGAAAGCATGAAGATTCTTGTTTCATGGTTTATCGCATCGAGAAGTCATGGAGTAGAACGGGACGCGCTTGCTTTTGTTCACACCAAATTCGTGATCTGAAGGTGAATAGAGAATACAAAACAATAGATTACTGCATTCCTTTCCTCCTACACCTGCGCTGCTTCTTGAGTGATCATGACTATATTTTGAATTGAAGCTGCATACTTCGACTATAAAATCTCACAGAAATCAAAGCTCAGAAGATGCCACAGTCAAATAGGTAGTAACCAAAAGCCTACAGGTAGATCAAGTTCGCACTCGTCATTTTCCATGGATGGGCATACTGCTCCTCTCCAAGATGGTTATCTTTACTACAAGCTTAGGATTTAACTTCAGTGCTAGGGGAAACAGAGAAATGAGAAAGCTAATCAAAGATCTAATTGCAAATAAGTGAATGAATTAGTATCTCCGGCTTCCTATGGGTAATAAACCTAATCAGATCTAATTACAAGAAAACTAATGAATTCGAGAATTAGCACTATTTGCCTGAAGAAAGGACTAGTTCTCAGTCTATGCAACTGTTTGGCCACTTCAAGCTCATAGAGAAACATATCTAGCATTACAGCCCCAGAGTCCCCAAAGCAAAATCATGATGAAGCATGGTCAACAAATATGAAACCAATAACAACATGTGCACGGTGCACCAAGAATTGAATGCTTAAATGCCGATACAACTTATGCATCTTCCAATCATGAGAAGAGAGGATTTACTCTCTCATGAAGAAGGTAACTGCCACCACAAACACAGAGCAAGTGATCTCGATGGTAGTACATTAATAGAATGTGCAGAAACAGATATCTTCACCAAGAAGGAAAGTTTCAACCAACTGGATGTGCTACCAACATGCACGAAGTACAAAGGAGGATGGAGTCTCATCTCACAAGTCTCTATGAATGAGAATGCACCCTAGATCTGCTCAATCTCATCCCCGCCGCTGAAATGCAACTCATGGTGATGGATTGAAATGGAACAACAGGCACAATTCATATGCCTGATGCCAGGGAAACCGAAAATGAAGTGTGATCTCCCTTACAAACTCTGCATCAAAATCATTGACAACCTAAGAGCAAGCAGCAAGAAGCCACTTTTTTAAGCCTTAACAGGCATCACCACCCTATCTGATTGAAGCCAAATGACAATCATGAATTCTTCCTACTGCACTCAATGGCTATCCCTACATATACCCTGTCACAACTGAGGCAATGTCTGGACCTCCCTACATTGAGTCACTTCTTGATAGTCAGCCTCAACAGATAATAGTGGATGATAGCATTTGGTAGTCAGAAAGCTGGAGTGAAAACATTATACCTTGTCGTATATATTACACGTCTTACCAGCATCAATCCTTTTTAGAACACATACCATCATTTCAACTTCCACAGGATGTCAGCAACGTCAACCTCATACAGCATATCAACAAAAATATTTAGGGTGTGAAGTAAGTTACCACATTCTAGCAATTCACTATTCTCTACAAGAATGACTTCGATGAAGACTTACATTAGTTGCCAATTCACAGAGAATTCTTGACTCCTGGAACTTCTTCATGTTATATCGAGTGATCAGCAAACAAGCCATTATCTCAACCCACCTCAGTACATCCAACTCAATTTCAAAACCATCAAAAGTCAAGTATTATCAACCACAGCATCCACACGGTCATGCAAAAGATTGTTGCATTATTACATCGAGAATTTAATCAATCCATCTCTCTAACATATCCCAATGGCAGATGTGTTTCCAAGCATTTAACATAAAATGATCCTTCTAGCTGCCACTAACTTTATTCAAGTTCAATAAACATCAATATAGTTTGCTTAACATTTAGATTTGAATATGAAGCACTTCATCAATAAAAGCAGAAGCCCAATGCACTTTTACCTCTCAAATTTACCATCGGAGCTTTTGCAGAACTTCCAATTTTGAACCTAGTGGCATGGACAAACCAGAGTGCACTGAAAACAGAACCCATCATACTTACTTAGGCTCCCACGCAAAATTAGTCATTCAGAGGCTTTCCTGAAGCTTCTGATTTTCAACTCATCTAGAGCCATGGAAAAACTGACTCTACAAAGCAAAGATGAATAAGCACAGCAATTTGATAATCTCCCCCTGCTTATGTTCTTCAGCAAAGCGAATGCAGACTATCCCTCAAAAGCTCTTTCTCATGACCCTAGTGACTTCAGTTAACTGAACTCTTCAAAAATATCACAGCAAGAAAATAAGGTTGCATAGAGCTGATTTATCTAATAGATGCAATTTAGTAAAAATAGTACCCTATCCAAATACATCATACAATCGTCTAGCAGCTCCTCAGCGCTTATATTCCTAATAACATTGGGGAGCTCAATCTTCTCCAATTATCAAAGTTTCAAATTCAATCTGAAAACCGTTTTTCCCACTCATATGAAGAGCTTAATATCTCGGCATTGAGTTAAAAAAAGAAAGGGAAACAAAAGGCGGGAGACCAAATAGAGCATAAGTACCTTCATATCTCGGCAGTGCGGGGCTAGTAATGAAGAGAAACAGTCCCGCAGCTAGCGTCCTTACAACACGAGAAGCATTAGACAAACGCAAGCAACGCATGAGTAGTATGTTCATTATTGACCACGACAGAGCTCACTCCATTTGAAAGACGTACCGCTACTCACCGACACGACGAACAACCAAACGTCTAAGACTCACTTTCGCAAGACCAGACACAGCTAGAAGAAACCAAGCCAAGGTCGAATCAGTTGACAAAAAAGGACAAGTTTAATGGGGATTGATATTACTGATAAACCATCGCTCCAATCGATGGACGCGATCAGGCCCCCGAGCTCTCCAGCTTCTCGCCGTTCCTTCCGCCGGCAGCGTTCTGCAGTGGGCGGCGCTGACGCACGACCTCGGAGAAATTGACCGACAAATCCGAGTATATCGACAGCACCTTCGAGATGTTCCCGTTGATCTCGCTGATCAGCGCGACGTTCTTCGTGATGTTGTCGGGGACCTTGGACTGGTGGTTCTCGTTGACCTGGGAGATCAGCGCCCGGTTCCGATCGAGCACGGACTGCACTCGCCTGAAGCTCGCGGTCAGCATCTCCCAGGCCTCGGCGTCGCACCCTTCGCCCTCCAAGCCGATGTCCTCCACGCCGCCGCCGGGCTCCGGCGTCGGGCGATCCACGGTGGCGACGGTGGTGCTGCTGCTGTTGGTGGCGGCGGCGGCGGCGGCTCTCCGTCTCCGAGGCTTAGCGACGGCGGATTCCTCCATGGATGGCGGCGGGCGGACGGATTTCATGCGTGCATCGATGCATGCGTGAGCGCGAGCGGAATCATGGCATCGCTCACTTCTCGCTCTCTCTCTCTCTCTCTCTCTCGATTCGCGATGTTTCTAAATGGCGGAGGAGTGGAGCCCTTTTATATCTTTGCGCCGAGGCTCGCAACGGTTGGTGCCGGTGGGACTCGTGCCGGCACGGTACTGTAGTTAAACCGACTTGCCAGGTGCTTCTAGAGTAACACGCCAAGATTCATAATTGCAACGGAGAATATCAGACAACAAAGACAATCCATGTTCCCTTCTCCTTCTGATTATAGGAAAAATGACACAAATAATTTATAAATTTTAATTCAATAAACATATATTTTATGAATTTTAGTCCATTGAATACTGTCACGATTTATTCAACATCCAATATTACTCTCGAATAATGTTTGGATATTATTTAAAGACTAAATTAGATATTTACCAAAAATTCATAAAACATAATATATTGAGTAAACATTATGTTGAGTAAAAAAGTTTAAATAAGATATTATGAATCATCTGTGTAATTATTCTTTAATCTGACCCGTATTTTTTCGTACTCGAGTCGTGTCCATGGGTAAATGGATATATGGGGCGCACCATCCGCGGAGAGAGGAGGGCAGATCGGGTAACATTGTTAAACATTTTGTCTTCTGGTGGGATCCGGGAAAATATAATTTTTAAATGCATGACTGACATAATGGCCATTGATTAATGATTTAATTGGCTACTAGGATATTTTGGACCCGGAAAATACTAAAATATCTTAAAAGGACAAGATATCTGGAAACCAACTTCGGCCAGAACAAAAGTGAATATCCTCGTAAGCATCCACCTTTTCTTTTTCATTTTCGGACCACATCGGAAACTCCGAGCCTCTGATTATTGACACGAAAAACTTGTTGTCCTCTTTTCTGTTCGTCTGAGCGCGCGCGATCTTTTCATTTCCATGGACGGCGCAGGACTCCTAAAAACGAATGTTTTTCAGCCCGGGAAAATGCCGAGCTTAATCGATGGTAATGAATTGGGAATTGGTTACCGTTCGGAGATATGATATTTTCTCCATTTCATGATACATGTAATCAGCGCTGTAATAAAATCATTCAACCATCGAAACACACGGAAATCACAGAATATAGCGCAGCAAAATGGATATAAAATAGGCGGATTTGCACCTGAAATACCTATTTAAGTTGCTACATCACTTTGTAGTTACTGTCTCTACTCCATGAACAGACATCAGAAGCATCCACTGATTTGGCCAGCAGTAAACTCACCATTACTATCTCTTCACTGAACTTGTAATCAGAAGAGGAGAACAGTTTTGTCTTGCCAATATCCCAAGATAGGTGGACTTGGTCCGATCCCATCAGCCATACCATTACCATATCACAAATCTCAAACCAAATCTGGCTACATTAGTTATACACATTGAATAGATTAGAAGATGAGTAGAAGTCTTCACCTTATTATGAGTAAAGCTGCTATTTTCCATCTCCCTACTCTAAACGGCATAGTGATACAAGAGGATTTCTACTTCAACAAAAGGACCTGCAACATACCTTACGAGCTACACAACCACTGACCGACTTATACATCAACCATCAATGGTTAGAAAGGTAAATTCTACTGTGTTTTATACAGCTGAGTCAGATTCTCCTGGATGAGTTACTAAGTGCAAAGCCTGCTTTCTGTTCTGTGATCAGTTTTGCCTGGAAATTTGCTTAATCGCTGTCACTGTCAGCATCTACAAAGCTGAAATTTCTGCGTTGATCAAGTTTGATGACCACCATTCCTTGGTTCTCCTCGCTCCACTGAATACCTTCCCTTTCTATGAGTCTAACAACCTACACGTGGCAAATAATATGTCTTCACACAGATCTATAATAGGATACCTTCCCTTTCTACAAGTGTCACGACCAACACGTGGCAAATAATGTCTGTCTTCACACAGATCCAAAACAAGAAAGAGCCACAGCCCGATCACAATCACTCTACACAACTACAAACATAACTTTACCAACATCAGTAAACCAAATTAAAACAACAGGAAGTTGGGCAATTTTAAGCTACTTCTGTGTTTTCTTCCATTCCTTTCTTCCAACCAATTTTCTGATAAGCGGATTACAAAACATGGATGTGATCCGATCCTATTGACCTCAGTGTAAATCAAATTCAATGACAAAGTAACATTTTTAATCTTGATATCTTCTATAACTGAAAGTTGGAATGCAATAGTGATTATAGTGAGCAGTTCGTCTAGTCAGAAAAAGTTGAAGCATCAGGAAATCCGAGATTTGGTTTTTAGCAAAGATATTTGCAGAAGAGAACTCTTCAGGCCCTACCTTAAATACCAAAGGTAGAGCAAGAAGCGATCAACCAGGACGAAACTAGTGCCGTGGTAGATCAAAGTCTAGAGGGAGAAGCAAATCAAAGTCTTGTGATGAAATGATTTGCTGGAAGTGCGAAAAGAAATACCATCGAAGACTAGATTGTAAAGCCCCAAAGAAGAAAATTTAGCACCGAGATTGATATCAAGAGATAGAAAATCTGTGAATGTAACCTCTTGAAGAGACGCTTAACAATGATGCTTTAATTTTGTCCATTGAACGTCTGATTGAGTATTGTATTCTAGACTTAGGTGATTATTTAACTCTACCTCACGCAGATAATTAATGCTTAATTTTGTTGCTGGAAAGTTTGGAAAGAAATTATCTTGCTGATAATGAACCTTTGGATATGATGGGAAAGTGATGCTCACGTAAAGACTACTAACGAGTATCAATGGAAGTTACGGATGTCAAATATGTTCCAAGACTTAAAAGAAATCCGATCTCTGTAAGTCAACTTGGCTCTTTCCTTCCTAATTTTGAAAGGGTTTTCCACGTAAATACAGCCTTCTCTATTTTTTCTCGACAACAATTCGAATTCCTAACAATTCTTGCATGCGGATACCCAGGTTTATTACAACTTGTGCAATCTAATTTGAGAATGAAGAGGTTGTAAGTCAATGTTATTGAACGATAAAGATCACCAATCTTAGATCAACACTGGAAAAGGAACAGTTCATTCAAGTCAGAAGAAGTTAACTCATACCGACTGTTTCAGCTTTGACTTGCCCACACCATGCGACCCACAGCCTGTTATTACCTTGAGTTTCTGTATAGCTAAGAAGAACCAAAAACGGTAGAAGAAATTCTCAGAATTTTTGCAAAAACAAGCCAGGCACACCCAGCCAACTGACCAATAAGCAAAATTTTTCACAAGAGATTAAAATTAACGGAAGGGAAATGTCGACATCCAGGATTCAGTAATATCTTACAGGGCAATAGCAGGTGAAATTTCAAGAGTCTCATTGCTTGTTTGACATGCTGCCCATGCAAATCAATTGTTATCACATTCTCTATGTTCTTGTTTCTGCGAATTATGTGCACCAGTATCCACACAGAGACATTAGAAGCCAAAATTGAATCTGATACACAAAATCATGCACAATAGACTAACCTAGCTCTGAATATCTCCTGGCTTGCCCTCTCTTCTGCCTGTCGACCCATTTTAGAGTACTTCTTCCCCTAAAAGATTCCAATATGAGACTTTGATCCCCATTCAGAGTAAAAGAAACAACTCTGGAAGCAATAAAACAACATAGAAGCAAATATTTCCGCAAACTATTTCTAAGTTGACACAAAATACATCAAAACAAAGGGAAAGTATCAAAGAGTTCTCTTCCAGATCTTCTGAACACTAGGTGTTGAACTCACAATTAAAAAAAAGGTGAAAAGTCATACCCAGTACCTGTCCATTCACTTAGCATCAACCTACAAATACCCTTGATTAAGTCACACTGTGGGCATTGGCATCCACTTTTTTTCTACTGCAACTCTTCAACTTGAACTTAGGGATTCCATTTTCCATCCTTCTCTCCTTGAGCCTAAGTCCTCATCATGAATGTTACACATGATGTATTATTTGGCCGTCGGAACTACTCATTCCATTAGGTCACTGTTCTTGCGCGATTTTCAATCAAAATGCTAAAAAATTTCGCTGGATCACTACATTACCACCAAGGCCTTTCTTGTGTGACATGGAACTCTCTCATCAATTATCCAGTATCTTTTCTGGCAGATGAGTAATGCACTTTATTTAATTAAACAAATAACCAGAAAATAAGCATAATAATTAGGTGAGCACAGTTAGGTGCCATAAATCCAAGTTCTGATAGATCATTCAACCCTTCGATCCATGATCAGCATCTGCAAAGGAGGTGATAAAACCGCCAATGGCGTCACACTTCAAAGGTACAGATAGATCAAAAATCTGAACTAGGATTCAAGTTCCTACCTTCAACTAGAAGTGGCAATATGAATCAGAGATTCATTTTCTAACTCTTATACAAAGAAGATATGAGTAAGCCAAAAATTGGTTATGAATAATAACGCCCATTAATACGCAAACTTTATGAGACCCGAGGGCTGGTCCCAACTCGCCAATATTTGTACCCTCCTGGACCAGATCACTGGCAATAACCAGGTCCCTAACAGCTGGACCCTAAGTTGTTGCTAGTGGGGCCAGGGACCTCAGGGCCTGACTTGGAGCACCGCCAAAGGAGGGACTGTTCAGATTTGGGGCTCAACCACAGGTTGCACCGGCCAGACCCCAGGTCCTAGCACCCATATCCTTGGAAAATAATTTCTTTAAAGCATAAGAAACACATATATGTCGATTTTTTGAGTGGGTATGGTTCAGATGGTTGGGTTAGGTATGCATCAAGCAACTTTCATTAGCGTGAAAATGGGTAAATATGAGTTAAAAGGAATAATTGCGTCTAACCCAAATACAACCCATCCACACCTCCCCACACCTACCCATTTGGCGCCCAATATCTTCAACAGACCAATGGGCAGCTCATGAACTTAAATTTTACAACAAATACATAAGTACGGCTAGGATTTAAACAAGCAATCCAATATACTACCCCATCCTCCAAAATGCCTATCACCTCAAACCACAAAAACCAATAACATGCCATTTAGAATTCAAGCTAAAAACAGCAGCACTTTCTCATCATTTCATTTCAATGAGTAAATGGTTGAGATATACAAGAAGAAAAAAAAAGAAAAAATAAAAAACACAGATTCTGTTAGCATGGAGCATTCTAAATAAAGATACACACCTCCTCAGAAAGGACGGCAGCATACCCCTTTTGCCCTTTAGAATGAGCAACTCCAGCCTACAATAAATGTGACCACTCATCAGTCCATTCAGTACAAATCAACTTGCAAATCATGACAGAGTTTCTTAAAGCCAGCAAAGAAAAAAGTAAAGGTAGCATCTTACCTTTTGATAAGAGGATTTCATCGACTCCCAGTGTTGCTCAGCTTCTTTCCTGAGAACAGTGTATTCTTCCCCTCTAGCTACAATTCCATAGATATGAACAGATGGTTAGTACATACATTTCTCTTCATGTGAACAACTATAAAGCTACATAAGACATAATTAGTAAACTACTTGATAGACTGGTCAAAACTGACTCAAGATGTTGAATCATTACCCCATTTCTGACATGCACAGACAAACAGAATGAGATTACAATCCTGTGTCAACATCAATTGCTTTCATCTTTACACTAAAAAAAATTTGTTCAAGACTTCCATTAAATCCTTAAGAAATTTCACATCTTTGATTTCCCTTGGCTACTTCAACCAAGATGACACAAAAGAGCAATGACTGAAAAAACTACAGAACAAATATGAAGATAGGTCCACAATTACAATGAGTCATCCAATGATTCTTGAATTACTCGAGGTTTTCTTTATATCGTTTCCTTAAGATCAGCAGCTTCATCTGCTAGAATTGTATTGTTATGAACTTAAGTAATGCAATTATTTTTGGTTTTGGTCTCACAAGTTAATCTCTGTTAGCTACAAATATATTGAGGTTGACACAATCAGCTTTTAGCTTTTGCTCCTTGCTCAATCTAAATCTTGTGGTCCACGCACTTCGAGATTTATTTAAATCCAAAACTGACTGAAACTTTCACAGCACTCAAATGTTGACACATAGAATCACATATAATTATTTTCGTAATGTATTCAAATATGAAAAGAATTTAAAAATTTGACTGTAAAGAAAGAAAGTGTTTTGTGCTTTTGCTCAAGTGTAAACAAACAAGCACTCAGCTTCTTTGGTCTGTATGAGCCATTGAAGAGAATTTAATTCACTCAAATGGTTGAACCAAGGATAATCACATGAAACCAGCCCAGAACTATTTTCACTTTTGGACTGACCATGTATGCAATGGCCAATCAGCCCAATAACAGTTTATATTCTCAGGAAATTCCATGATATTGGATTACCCAAAACTCATCCTCAAGTTTTGACAACATTAAGAGATGCCAATCAAGCAAAAAGATGCAGTTTCCTTCCCAGATTAGGCAGATATAAAGTAGAAAAATACCAATAGTTTCCTTATGAGGTTCAAGCTCATTTCCAAAGGTGTTCATCTTCTTTGCCACATGCCTCCAGTTCATAGTTCTTGGTTCATGTTGGGGGCTTTTTGATATCTTGTAAAGGCATTCCAGCACTTCTTGAGAAACATTAGATTCAATAGATCTACCAGAAGGAACATCAAAATAATTCCTACAACCATAACAACCACATTTTAGAAACATAAATGACCATTTTAAGGAAATTATCCGAGGGAGAATTCATGTGGAACTAAAAGAATGAAGCATCAATCAAATTTTCAGCAGCGACATCACATTAGTATGACTAAGGAACTTAAAAAAACATGTGAACAAATAGTTTGATCTATGAATGACGCTCATGCTTGATGTAGTTTATCAATGTAAGTTGAGAGGAACATAGAATAGTCAAGAGAACGACATGATGCTACTCAGAGGTCCAAAAAAAGTAAGGAAGAGAGCAATGGCATCAAATATATGAACGAACAATATCTTTGCCATTGTATAGGCAAATGAATCAAATGATTTTAATGGAAAATGAGTAAACCAAAAATTGACAAACCAAAAACAAACTTTCATGAAATATGCAGCCTTCTTTAAGTGGTGAAAGGGTGGGGAAGGGCGATCAATTGGACCAACCCTCCTCAAATGTTACCATAGGAATCTCGTACCCCTGCAAAATATCCGCTTTGAGCCATAGCAGATGCCTGCAGAGTCATAACCCAAGAAAGGTCCCCAGAGTTAAGACTTTGAGAATCTGAAGCTGAACTCACCATTGTAGCCCAACAGGCAACCCAGCATGAAGTACTCTTTTACACATGAGTGGGCTAGCAAGCCAACTATGCTTTGAACTCGTGACAACACAGAAGACAGTAGCTGCCTTCGCCACTTGGTTACAACACCCACTCATAAAATTTACAGCCTTTGAAAGGCATAAGGAGCGAATGTATTCCCCAGTACACTATCTGGAATCCCAAATCACCCATTATTGATCATATTCCTAGATCTACGAGATTTAGTTCATCTTGAAGGTTAATCGACATGGAGCTTTGTCATCAGAATCCAATTTAGTTCATCTATGTAGTAGTTTATCATTATGACCGATCATTATAAAATTTCTTGAGGAAGTAACCACGTTTACAAGGGAATAAGTTAAGCAAGGAAAAAGTTTTCTGAATTCCACACTCTTAGTACCTTCTGCACACTTACCTAAAGTTAATATTTTATCTAACGACATTCAATCACTAGTGCAGAAGAATGTCAATGAAATGACAACTTGAATTCAGTGGTGTGAAAGTATAAAAGAGGAGTATGCAAAGTTTGGTATATCACAAAGACAAGTAAAATACCTGCACTCACTGCTTATGAACCACTGATTATCATGAGGTTCACTTTCATATGATTGGGAAGTGCAATCAGATAACCTATCTGCAAACTGTAGCGAGAAATTAACAGTTACTTTTATACTGTAGAAAAGAAAGCAAAAAAATTAAAAGATTGGACAGATTTGACAAAGTAAGACAACAGAAAAGGCTAAAGAAGATTTACAGCAAAATGAAAACAAAGTATACAGCTAAAAGCTTGCTCCTTCAAAAACTAATCAAATAATTCTTAGTTTCTCAAGAGGTTGGGATACTCAGAATCAAAGCGCAAACATATATATGAGTGATAGGAAATATGCATCTACACGTCTACATTGGCCTTTGCCAAAATAAGTCTACCAAACGGTGGTCCATAATATAATAGCATCAAAATATAATGCATAGAGCTCTATATAAAACACTTTATGCCCCACTCTGCCCGCATAACCAAAGTACAGAGAAAAGACAGGATGCAACAGCAAAGCAGAATTGCCACACTATGCATGAGAATCATTTGTATTCAGGGAGTAGAAGCCAGGAGGACAAGCCCCAGGAGTAATCCACTTCATATAAAAGTGATGATCAGCTGAAAATTTAGAACAAGGTGCATGAGAATAGACTCAAATTCAAATCAGCACAAACCAAACATTACCTGTAAAACAATATCCAGGGAATAAAAGAAAAGCAATAAATATTTCAACCCATAAGCGACATAAAATCAAAAATTACACTGCTCACATTTTCACTGCATTCTAAAGAAGATCCTGTATCTTCTCTACTTTCTACATCAGTATTCGAGTTTGTACAGTTCCTTGACTGCTCACATGAGGAAGCGGATAGATCAAGTAATACATCCAAAGCCTGACAAACACCAATGAGACAAACAGACATCAGTACCAAGTGTTTAAAGATATTAGTTACTTGGTAAGGTTTGGATTTTTTTTTTTTTTAATTTGCCCTTTTTTAATCTAACTTAAGTAAGATTTGGAAAAGAAAAAAATAAAAAATTCCACAAAAGAAAGAGAAAATGATAATTAAAAAATGCCATGTCAACATTTTTTTTCATTAGCCCAACTAACAGTGTTAACAAAAGAACTTGATTGCACCAATTTAAGTTTTAATACTTGATTTTTTCAAAGTTTTAGGACTCTATTGCACTTATCGCGACAAGTTTTTGGTTTCAATTGAGCATATATATACATGTAGCAAATTAAATGAAGATCATTTTAAAAAAATTAAATAAACGAAGATTAAGTTCTACACGAATATCGACAGAAATCCGAATATTGCAGTTAATAGAACCAACAAGAAAACAAATGAATATATATATATATAATTTAGATGCAAGAAAGGACATTTATGAATATTATTTCAGTCAAATTGTTCATAATACCTTCCCAACATTGTATCCACACTGACCTGAAAAGAAAAAATTTTAAGTCAAAAGTAGACAGACAACAGTAATCTTCACCCAATAAAAAAGTAGTTAAAATCATCCAAACAACTAGTCCCATCTCAATGCACAGTGATCGAAAGCACCCGTTAAGCCCAGAACATTAAAAGGAAATCAAAGATGGGCACAACAGTTTAAATAAACAGAATAGAATCAAAAGTCTAAAAGATACCATCACCAGCTTAATGTAGACTCGAATTTGACTAAGAGAAAAGATATTATTTGAAAACTTCGGAACACAAACAAGTGGCATCGCAAATGTCAAGGAGGCAGGCGATACTCGCCGTGATGTGGCTATGGCTATAATGGATGCAACTTGCCTGCAACCACTGACTGTGACCTCGAATATGAATGATTAACATGACTTTAACTTCTTGTCCAATGTTCTCGTTATATAATGAATTTGGTTCAGATCAGCTTATTTTATTTAAAATGGCATGTCTGATCTCAACCCTCGATTTGACCGATGAGTTTCTTGAAGTGATAGAGATGATGAAGAAACCGAACCAGCTAAATATAATCTAAATGTGTTGATATTCAAAGGGCCACATACAACATTACTGATCAGATCTTCTCTCTGCTTATCCATCTCAGCCAAAAGTTAGTTATCAAGACCAGAATAAGAATTCTCCTCCTTTAAACTCTCCATAAAATTGCAAAATTAACTGTTGCCAAACTATGCCATACCAATCACCATCAACATGGCCTACAGCCGGTTGTCTCATATCAATTCATAATCATATAACTCTAAAGTTCGATCACTATAGGTTAGGAAAACTAGTTACTTCCTAGTTACAATTACATTTGTACTTGTAATTCCCCTCCCTGGAAATTCATCTCTTCAGTCTTCAGGATGCCGACATCCCCATGAGCTTATCAGAAGGCACAACTCAATGACAGAAAAAAAATCATCGGACTTTCATACCTCAAAAGACACGATTAAAGCCAGTAAACTGCAAACTAAAAAAGACAAAAAAAATGTTCGCAAATTTGCTTACAGAGGACATCTCTAACAACAGCCAAGCCCAGCTCGCTGTCTTCCCCAAGCATCGCGCAAAGAAATTGCTCCGTCTCCTCTCCTTTACCATGAGCAATCGCCCCATCCAAAAATCCATTCGACCTGGTGGAATCTCTCGCCGTACTCAACCTCAGATAATCCTTCCCCAGGACCGTGGACACCGTCCCCGTCGCGGCCACCAATTTCTTCCCCTTATTACCCCTGACTCGCTTCTCTCTCAGCGCATCCCGCATAAAATTAGCCTCCACGTATCCCTCGCTCGAACCGGAGGCGGAGCTCGAAGCAAACCCCGAATCCGAGCCCCACACCGCGCTCGAATTCGAGCTCGTCGACGGGTCCTCCGCATTGTCCGACGAACCAGGCCCCAGGATCTCGGCGGCTCGATTAGGGTTGCCTCCCGCCTCCCGAAAAGCGGCAGCCGCTTCTTCGACCGAAATCGAACCGAAATCCTCGACTAAGGCGCCGACGACGACCCTCCGGGCCTCGTCGCCGTCCTCCTCCGCGGAGGGCGGCCGTGGCGCCGCGGCGTCGGCGGGGGCCGGTCCCTCCCTCGGGGCGTCCGGCCCGTGCCTCGGCTTCCTCCTCTTCTTCTTCCTGTTCTTCTGATTCATGTCCCGGGCGAATCAAACCGAGCGGCTAGAGGAGAAAAACGCGTAAAGGTTGGACTTTTGCGGCGCCGGCGAGCGGCGGTTCCCGGGCGAATCGGAGGCGATTCGGAAGGCGACAATCCCGGGGACGCGGGCTGCAGCGGCGGTGGGATTTCGATTGGAGAAGGCGAAGGGGCCGGTGGGAGAATCCTCGATGTTCGGTCGGGCCCGAGGAGGGAAACAGACGGGCAGGAGAGAAGAGGAGGAGATTCGATTTTTCAAGAGGGGAGAGACGGACGGACATGGTCGGAAAGGAGGAGGATGCAAAGGTCGTTTCTTTTGTCTCCCTTTTTTTCATTAATTAATTTCTTTTGGGCTTTTGAGGGGAGAGTGGTGGAATCGCTTTTGAGGTTTGATTGGACTAGAAGACTTTGTTTAAGCCACAACCGAGCGTCGGCAACGTGGATGGCCACTTGTCCAGGTAGGAATCTCACGTCCGTTCCGAATCGGACGGAGTTTGTTTTGTTTTGGGGTTTTTTTTTGGGTCGAAAGTAACGGATTTTATTTGTTTTGGGGTTTAAAAGTATAAATGAATCGATTAGATGAGGTAAGATGGTCCTCGAAATTCGATCTGATGGGTAGGACCCATTCGGTTTGGTGCTTCAGTGCTAAGGAAATGTTTTTGAAAAAATATACAAATCTTGACCTAGAGAGGGTTTTTTAAATATAAATAGTGTTTGATAAATTATAATTTTAAGTGCATTGGGAAGTAATCTTAATTTAAATGTTGTTTGATAAAAATTACATTTTGCAAAGGATTTTTATTATTATTATTTTTCTAAATTTCAAACTATTTCCAATGACTTAGCCAGAACCCAAGCGACTATTAATCCAGTTGTGTAACTTGAGCCAATGATCGCACGATCCCTTGAACGGTAGTTGTTGGCCTCTATTTGGCTTATTCATGCAAATCATGGAGAAGATGAACTGTGACTAGTGCCAAGATTTGTATTCCGAGGATGTTACTTTCTAAGTGACCTCCGACTTGCTTAGGGTTAAACGCCTCTGAAGTCTTTGGAAATGTAATTGCAAATCCCCAAAGTTGAGGGAAAAACAAACCAAATGCTATTTGCATTTGTCCAAGAGACATTGAAGTCTCAAAGTCCATTTAAAATGTTAAACCAAACGACGCTATAATGTGGTTATAGTGTCAAAAGTGAACCATATATTCAAGCCAAAACTCAACCAGGTCTTGTGACAGCTTGAATTTTCAAAATTTCTTTTCGATTAAATAAATCGAGTCTTTCATCGACGCGTCGATAATTCTATTCTCTGAGCTGATCACTCATAAGATAACTAAACTATTTAAGGAAGCCATTAAGGGATTTTAATACAATAGATTTGAGAATTCGATCAAGAATCGACTGCTCGACCGTGTTGATCTGCAAGGGTCATTACGGTATCATCAAAAATCGATTAGAGACCGAAGATAATCAATTCGTTTGAGATATGTGATTAGTGTGTGGGTGATTCCACCTAATTGCAAAATACCCGTCGATCAGCACTAGACCAATTTTTCTATCGTTTTAGTACTCGGTGCCCGTAATTAAAATCTCGAGATTTTCATAATAATCAAGGGTCGCCAATGTGTTGAAGAGGTATATTATGACTCGAAATAAATCAATCACAGGTCAATTGCACTAAAAATTCCTAAAAGCTACCTAGTAGATAGGTCACGCTAAAATTGTATCAGATTGAAATTAACCGCGAATTTGAACCCAATTTCAAAAATTGAAAATTCTTTCATGTCACGATTTATTTTGGGAATGTCGACTCATCCTCCGAAGAATTTTTGGAGATTCTGAGATTTTTACAGAAAATCAATTCAGACGTTGCGAAAAATTAACGAAAATTCAGTTGGGTTAAGTCAAAGGAAATTTGGACTTCCAAGCCGAGCCTTTGGGTATTAGGGACTTACAGAAAATTATATGGAATTTTACTTCAACAAAATTGGACCTCAATTTGGGGAATTTGAAGAAATTGAGGCCAAGGTTTAGAAAATTGGAGCTTTGCAAGGGACAGCAATTTTAGGCTTCAAAGTTTGTAAATTCTTGGAAATTACAAGTTAGAAAGAATTAAGGGGACATATAGGATAAGATGGAAGGCCTTTGGGAGACAAACATTTAATGAGATGGATTGGTTTCATTGACTTTTTGTCCCTCTCTTCTTAAGCACGCTTTCCGTTTCTCTCCCATTCAACCACCGTGGTTTCATCTTCACTTTCATTTGTCCAGCTTAATCGATTTCCCCCCCTTTTGTTTCTATTACCGCTTTCATTTTCCTCGCCAGCAGCTCTCTCTCTCTCTCAATGCCTATCTCTCTACTCACCAATCAATCGCATGCCTGCACACTGCTAGCACCCCCACCTTCGCTCGTCTCGCCTCCGTCGAGTCAGCAACCAGCATATTTCCCTCCTAGGTGTTGACGCTAGCGAAGCTCGTCCGCATGCCTGCATTTGCCGCTCCATCCCCACCATCCTCCTTCGTGCACCTCAACACCAGCCCACCTGCTCGTTTGTTCGGGCCTACTTGTTCGTGCTAATAGCCCACAAGAAGCCAGCCCATCAGTTGAGCAGTTCAGTCCACACAAGTTTCAGTCCATCTTTAGTCCAGCAAGCCCACAAACTCTAGCCCTTTTGAAGCCCACAATTCCATCGAACTTCTAGTAGTAGCCCACGCCATTTGAAGCCCACCTTCGGCCCGTGAACTCCAGCTGCAGTGGCCCAACCAATTTCAGTCCTTGCTGCTTCTTTGCTTGGGCCCAACAGCCCATTTTCAATCCACTAACCACAGCCCAATTAGCGAAGTTAGCCCGCAGGTTTAGCAGCCCAAGCCCGCGAAGCAAGCCCAACCCAACTCAAGAACAAATCTCAGCTTGGGCTGAGATTTGTTGGGCCGATTTTAGGCCCGGTCCAAAAGAAGGGAAACCCTGCATAACATGCAATCGTGTTTTTAAGTAGAAGGGAAACCTTGCATAACATGCAATCGTGTTTTTAAGTAAACAAATACCCGAAAACTGGACCAGTGATTTCACTTCGTGTTATATTTAGGTTTTGGGTTGGTTTATTATGAAGTGTGGTTCAAGTTAGATTGGCTGGAAACCCAACCCACTAGTAGTCTTAAATGTGGTCCATCAACTTTAAATTTATTTGATATGATTCTTGAATTATAGCTTAATGTGCAATGTTGTCCTTGAATTTTTAATCTACGGATTTCATTAAATATTTTCATATAGTTTATAAACCAGATTGAATATGTAGATTAAAAATTTAAAAATTCAAGGAGGAAACTACATGTTGAATTAAAGTTCATAGACTACATTGAATAAATCTAGTTCATAGATCAATTGTATATTAGCTCAAAATTTATGGATCATTTGGATCATTATCCAAAAGAAAATGATAAAGTCAGTCCAAAATTATTCAATGGGTTGACATTTAATGGGCAAGTCACAAATGGGTTGTCTAAAATCCAAATAACAGGTTAAATTGGCCCAATAAATAAATGTCTAACAATGCAGGATCTTAATAGATCAGGCCCACACGCGTTTCAAACCCATTTTTATGGCAGCCCCATTTTAAGACCTGGCTTTCCACGTTCTCTCCCTCGGCCATCTCTGTACCCGCTTCTTGTTGTCGGCTTGTACGCCCAGGGCCATTGGGGTGTATCATACAGCCTATTGTAAGGTTAGGGATGTCTAAAATGATTTGATATTATGAGTTCTTCCTTGTTTATTCTAGAACATTTGATGTGGGTTTGGATAAAAAATTATCAAAAGATGTGGTTGAGATTTCATTCTTGATTTGAGCCGGTCCCTATAAGTTAGTGCTCAAGTGCAATGTCGAGAGATTGAGCGACCTTATTGCACTTGAGCATGATACACTAAGAAAAAGCACTAACACGCATAAACATGCACACACAAACCAATTCTAGAGTCAAAGGGGGATGGTCTGGTGATGAGTTAATCATGATAATAGCTTGGCTCAACCATAACGATCTCAATGGCCACAAGAGATGTTGCAGGAGTTCGATGGTCAATTAGCAAGATGACGATTCAATTTTTTTTTTTTTTTATTGTTGCCTTTGTTCACATTTTATGTTATTTGGTTAAATAATATTTAAGTATATTTTCTTAAACATTGATACAAAAACGATCCATTTTTTTATGCGCATTAAAGAATTTTTTTTTTCATTCAGGTAAAATAAGTAAAAGGAAAACATCCTTTTAAGAACAAAAATATATCAATTTCTAGCATCAAGAGATGTGCTCTAATGACCTGGTTCCTCAAATTTTTATTAATTTTCAACCACTATTTTTTTAAATTTTTTTTTTATCAATTAGTTTTTTCATTATATCATTTCCCATATCTAAGAGGAAAAATAGACATAAAGACACTCGGAGTGTCAAAACTTGGCACGAAGGGACATTTAAGTGCTAAGTGACACTTAAATACCAAAATCATAACAAAATCGATTAGTTAAATGCCAATGACAAGAAAATCCGGCCAAATTGCATACGTGACATTTTCCGACGACATCTTTTATTGAGGTGGTAAATATTTAAAAAAAAAAAACACACATGAACGACAAAAATGATGTCATCCATCAATGTTGGTCTGGCCAACCTAAACGACGTAGTTTTTCCTTGATACTAAATGACGTCGTTTAGGTTATTTTGACTTAAGCAAACCTACCTGTTGTTGTTCCTCTTCGTTCACTTGCGTTCACACTAGATCCGAGGCCCTTCTCTCCATCGCCATTCATGCCCAAAGGTGGTCATCGTCGTTGTCGTTGGTCGCCATCGTCGGTCGTCGTCACTACTCACCATCGTCGCTCGTCTAGGGTTGGTCCCTTCTCCTCCTCCTCTTTTATGAAATTAGGGCTCGGACTCATTTATTAAGGCTTTGATGGGAAATTTGGGGCTCGACAGGGAAATGTGGAGGTCGGTTGGGAAATGTAGGGCTCGGATGGCATGATGTGTGATTTAGGGATCAAAAGTTGTTGACACCTAAATTTTTGTGACCCACTTATTCATTTATCACATTAAAAAATTAGGGATTAATTTTTAACCCCTAAATAAAAATATTAGAACTTAGTTGCATAGCATATAGTTTTAGGAGCATTTATCATCATTGCATTGGACTAGCGACGAATAAACTCAAGTGAATGGTCTCGAACTTAATGGAGCCCACAAAAGCACAAGCACAAAATTCAATCAAGCCCATCAAGTCTGCATACCTGAAAATCAGTGATCTAAATTGGAAAGAATTCTGAAATCAAGAGAGCATATTCTTTATAATTCTAGGCCTTAAAGAGGAAGGGTGCAGCAAATATAAGCTGAATATATGATGGGTTTACGCAAAAATCCAAGCTTTGGACCAATATCTTTGCTGATGGAAGAGAAGAATTAAAATCTTGAAAAATTGAGCATATATGTTCTTCATATGTAACCATGGCATTATATGTGCAAGTATGGGCAAATAAAACAAGGAAAATACAATCGTGCAGACAAAGCAAGTGGAAAGGGAGGAAAGAAGATTTTGACGTTTTTCACATATGAGATTTCTTTCCTCGAACAATTCATCCACCGCTCGTGAAAGAGTTCTTTTGCTGATGTCAACGCACACAATAGAATAAAATATTCGCATGGAATCAGCCAACCGGGGAAAGATTGAGGACGAGAATATATAAGGAGGTCAGCAGTATAAATAAGACCATCGCACAGCACTATAGACGGGGGCCACACAATTCCATACACGGCCAGCATTGGGAGAGGACACGACACATTGAGAGAGAACACAAGTCACGAATTGTGTTGCGGTGCTCCATCTTGTTCTGCAGTGCCCTCGCGCGATTGCCCTTCCCATATTACTGTGGGGGTTATATCTCAAACCACCACCAGCTTCCACTACTTTTATCGAGCGTCCCTTAACGTGTATAGCTCATTGCTCTGCATTCTCTTGTCCAACGCTCCTGCAATCCAACCCGGTGATCTTGCCGCAAAAACCAGCAAGCTCACGCGCACATCGCAGCCTTCCTGATCGTCAAAGATCGTGGGTTGTTTTGGCTTTTGGTCAAAACGGTGAATTTGTCTTCTTCCAATTTTGTCCGGGTTCGCTGAAGCAAAGTAGCGAACTTGTGGTGCTTTGTCAATTTACAAACAAGAAGCGAACGCAGCCAGCGTGTAACTGCTGTGCCGAGCTTGTCCAGCGAGCACTAAGCCTCCATTGAGAAGTCCCCACAGTGATTTGTTCCTTCCCTGGCCGAGAATTTATTGGACCAGCAGGCTTTGCCGAGCAACCCGAAATCAGAGTCCCATCGTCGTTCCGCACGTGACACCACCACGGATACCCTATCGATGAAGCTGCTGCCGCACTGAGACCAAACCGAGGAGATCATCAAGCTATCAAGGGAGTTATCAATTCTCAATAAAAATTCCACTTTTCTTTCTCTATGGTCACGTAAGAGGGGCACATAAAGAACAAATAAAAAAGGGAATAAAAAGATCATTTTCTTTTTCTTTGCAGGCCATTCACTTTCTTTTTCTTCGCAGGCCATTCACGTAGGTTGGTGAAGTATTGCTGCTAGGCTTTCAACGAGGACTTTCTTTCCTTGTAATTTTTGTGTTGCAGGTCATCCCCTCGTCTTTTAGAGGAAGACATGAGAAGCCTTTCCTAAGTGTCGACCCCTGCATTGCATGACAACCCGCTAACTGTGGTCCCAGTCGCGGGCCACCACTAGCCGCCTCCCACCTCATCATCGACGAGCACACCTTCAAACATCAAGACTTATTTTGGCTTTTGGTCAAAGCGGTGGAAGTTCTCATATTGCATGGTGAATTTTGGAGAATTGCCCGTGAATTCTTGAGAAAGAAATATAAGTGGGGTCAAGAGCAAGAGACGATCGCGATTTCGGAGTTCTCAGTTGAGATTACTTGGCCCAACAAAAACACCAAAATTCGTTGGCAATCGTCGAGGAATCCAGGTGTTCAACAATTGAAACACCCTTGTGCGTCGTTCGAAGCTGCTGCTGTCCATATCTGCTGCCCAACACATGCCTGATATCCTTAACGTCCACAAGCTTTCAGTCGCAGATTTCAGTGAGCAGCTCGAGGTGGTTCCCGGCGTTTCAAGCCCTCTCGATTTCCTAATTCTTTCACAGGTTTCCTGGTGCTCGTGAAAAGCCGACGTCTGAAATTAAACCGTGGATAGCACCATCCTCACCGCAAAGCCACCCGGAGCTCCTGCAGTGTCGAGTCATCCACAGAGCCCTGGTGAGCCTGCTGCAGCCACAACGTCCCTCCGAGACCGAGCTGCTGTCACCAACACGAGCCAACTCCCGTGCAGCCTGTTAAGCCATCCAGAGTTCCTAGCGATGACGGTGAGATGCGGCCCAAGCTCAAACCTGGCTGTGCGAAACCGTGATGTGATGTAGCTGACCTCGACGTCAGTTGGAACTCTGGCTAACACTTTCGGAGCATTCGAAAGTGGCTGCTACCGCTGATCTTGGGACGTGTCATTCAAGCGAATTGTCTCATCGTGCTAAGAAGCATCAACTCGAATTGCTATCCGCAAGCCTCGCTGGCTTGTGCCACTTATCTAATAGCCCTTGGTGTCGTAACATCACCTCTTCACCGTGTCGAGTCTGTCCAATTTTGGCAAGCAAGTGTTTGAACAAGGTAATAATTTTATCTTAGTCAAGATTCATATATTTCGTTGCCTTGCTCGAATTATTGCATTCTTGATTGAACTCTCGAATGATGTTATCATAATCTCGAATAGCCGTCACAACGTGCATACGATTGACAATTCGATTTCATGCTCGAAATACGACTTGCAATCGCACGGAAAAATCGCCAATCCGATCTCACGTTCAAGATTCGATTCCTAGTTTTATTTAAAATTGACCAATCTAATCCCATGCGTGGGATATAATTCGTCAATTTATGGATATCAATCTTGTCTTGTCTGATTTGCTGTTGTGTTGGTTGAATCAATTTTATTTTACGTAAAAGAAAAAATAAAAAAAATGTTTGAATTAAGATTAGGTTTGTTTCATAATATTTCTTGTTATCTCACATATTTAGAATATGGATTTTATTTCGAATTTTGGAAAAATATAAAATAAAAAAATGCATTCATTTAAAATGTTAGTTTTTTTTTTTTAACTTGAATTGCACGTTTAATTATTTGGCAATTTTTAATTTCGAATTTCATAAAAGAAAAAGAAAAAAAATTAGAATTAGGGCATTCTTTGCATGTTATTGCATATTAGGGTAGATTGCATACTTATTAAGAAAAAATAAAAACCATGTACACGTCATATAGAATTAGGTTCATGAAATGCAAGTCATATAGTGATTATTTCTAGGTTCATTTAATTAGAAATTGCTCATCATTAAGATTAAGTCATTTTGGTTAATTTAGATCGCATATTTAATTATTACATTACCTTACTCATGTCATGTAGTTTAGTCATATTGCCATGCCATATCACTTCATGTTAAATTAGTAGCATGCATTGCATGATTCTCATTAAATAAAGTGAAAACAACAATTGAGTGATTGCGTGTTAATTTGTCGCGACCAAATTTTCAGGTTTGAACCACCTAGGGTTTTGGCTAATGGATTGTTAAGCCTAGACTTAACTCGGACTCTCCCAAGCCCATACCAATTCGCGACTTAGGTTCAAGTTTTTAACATGCAAATGATTTTATCTAGGAGTCGCCACTAATTTATTTTTGGTGGGTCGATTAGAAACCCAAATAAAGTAACGGGAGTTTTACTTTATTCCTACGAACTAGAGATTTGGAGTTCGGGGACTTGATTACGCTAGATTTCGCTAACGCCCTTTCGGTACCATTTCTTTTATTTTGAAAAATGTTTTTTTGCAAGTAGTTTGGATTGATTTTAAATTTATTTCCCTAACATGTGAGGTTATCATGCGCGTGCACAAACCACCAATTTAACACTCAGATAAATAATAAATAAATTACAAAAACTTACATCAAAGCAACGAAAGCATATGCAATGTTAAATTAAAATCCACATCAACAACCCTGGATATGTTTTCTAATTAACACACAATTTCTTCTTTTTTTTCACTTAATTAATGAAAATCATGCAATATGCAATGTGATATTAACTAAATGACATAATCCTAATGACATGTAATTTCTAATTGAATTGACCTAGCAACAACTAGCACATGACATGCAATGAATCTAATCCTAATGATGTGCATGTGACATTTTTCTAATCTAGAAGAATGCATTTTATGCTAAATAATAAAACTAATTTAACCTATGACATTTTTTTGTATTTTTCATGAAATTCGAAATTTGGTGAAATGTGAAAATTACCTAATTAGATTAAGATCCTATTTAATTTATATTAGGAATTAGGTTGAGCCAAATCCTAATTTAAACTAGAATCTTATCTTAATCAAGTAGTCTCTAACCTAAAATGCAATCTATCTAAAAAGATCTATTTAAATAAAATTTAAACATGCAAACAATCTAATATGCAATGACGTGCCAATGATGCCCTAATTTTACATGACATATGCATAATGACTTTTATGTGTTTTTTCTTTTTTTCCTTTTTTTTTTCGAAATTAATAATTGCTAAGTAATTAAGCATGCAACCTAAATTAAAATCTAGCAACCTAAATTGATTTATTTGATTTTTTTTTATGAAATTCGAAATTAAAATTCCTATTCTAAATATGCAAACCCTAAAACAAGTAATATCCTAACATGCATCTAATCTAACCCGATTTTTATTTCATAAATAGAATGCCTTGCCTAAATAAACAAATAACCCTAAAAACATGATATTCTATCTCAAACATATCTCAAGATAAATAAAAACAATCAAATCCATTCAAAATTACCCCAAAAGGGACATCACATATCGCTCGATCAAGGGATAATATTTTGCTAATAAAATCAATAAATTGATCTTAAGCCTTAAGGATCAAAATATTAATTTTATTCCCGCTTGATTAATTATTTCATCTAAAGCCTTATAGATGAAATAAAAAACCCCGATGCGGTTGCGATCGGGTGATATATTGAGATTTTCAATTATGCATAGATAGGTATTTCAACCAAAGAAAACAACATATAAAAAGATAATAATAAAAAAAATAAAGAAAAAACCTAAAATTGCTTAATAAAGTAAAGCAAAAATACCTAGTAAAATTTTTTTTTCCTTTTTTTTTAAAAAAAAAAAAATGAAATCTTGGCCGCTGGTTTTAGGGCTCCGGTGGGAAAGATCATCGGCTAGGGTATCCGGTAAGGCTCAACGGAACCGAGCGAGCGGTGAGCGGGGTGAGCGCGTCGCACGGGCGGGGATCGAGCGCGAGGAGGGGGGACGAGAGCGGGATCGCGGACCGCAAAGACGCGTGGGCGGCACGGGACGATGGAGGTGCGGTGGAGCGCGGCTTGAGCAGCGAGGTTCGGATCTCCGGCGTCGGAGCACGCGGGCGCAAAGGATCTCGGATCCGGGTTCCGAGCGAGGGCTCTTGGGCGGTGATCGGCGTGGGCGCGCGGGACGCCGGTTCGGATCGGCAACGGGCGTCGCGGGTTTTGCTGCGGGTGCTCGGGGGATGGTGGACGGGGCGCGGTGGAATGGAGCGGACTCGGATGTCACGGCGGGCGAGCGGGGATGGCACGGCGGCTCGGAGGGAGCGGATGGTGATGGCGTTTGGCGGAGCGGTGCGGCGCGTGGACGGCACCCCACGAAGAAGACGATGAACCCTTTGGGGAAGACGACACGTGGGGGTTTTCCTTTCTTTCTTTTTTTTTTTTTGGTCTCTCTCTCTCACTCACTTCTCAACTTTTCACCTTTTTCTCTCCTTTTTGCTTTTCTTTTGTGTTCTTTTTCACCAAAAGACAAGGGAGAAGCCCCTCTCTTTCTCCAAAATTTTTTTCCCGAAATTCCTTCCCAACGTTTTTTTTTGCACCTCTGGATTGATTGTGTGGCCTCCTTTTTTTGTCCGTACATGACTCCTTTTATACACCGAAAAATTGTATCTCCATGGTATATTTCATTGCCAACTTTGTTCATCAAAAATTCCATTGAATATATCATCCCACCACGCGCAATATTTTTTTTTTTTTTTTCAATATTTCATTCGAAAATTTCCTTTCCATCAAAAATACATCACTCGGTGTATATTACCTAAATATGAAAAATTTAACAAAATATAACAAAAAAAAAAAAAAAATGTTCCTAAACTATATGCCATGTGATTTTGATTTTTTTAGGGATAAAATTAACCCCTTTTTTTAATACAAAAATGTCTAAATGGATCCCAAAATTTAGGTGTCAACAACTGCCCCTCTTGGAAGGTGAGCTCAAGAGGTTGCCTTCAAAGACAAATTGAGACCTAAATTTTGATTATATACATGCAATGAATTATTTTTTGTTGGAAAATGAATTGTAATGCAATTTATATAATGCATGGAAATGCTAATGCAAATAATAGATAAACCTACCTGGGATAACTTACCTTTGAGGAGGATAAAGTAATTTGAGGTAGTGAGTGCTACCTGTCTAGGACCCGTACCATTCTACGGTCGCCTAGAATAGTAACATGATTTTGTGAAGATGCTGCTTTCCTAGGACCCATACCATTCTACGGTCGCCCGGTATGGCGAAAGGAGCTGCTTTCTCGGACCCGTACCATTCTACGGTCGCCCAATACGGCAGAAAAGTTTTGTAAGAACTGCTTTCCTAGGACCCGTACCATTCTACGGTCGCCCGATGGCAGAAATGTTTTGTCTAGGACCCGTACCATTCTACGTTCGCCTAAACGGGGATTCATTTTCCAGGACCCGCCTACGGTCGCCTGAATAAGGAATTATTTTGTCAAGGACCCGTACCATTCTACGGTTGCCTCAATGAAGAAAATTGTTTTTCCAGGACCCGTACCATTCTACGGTCGCTGAATAAGAGCAATAAATGTTTTCTAGGACCCGTACCATTCTACGGTCGCCTAGACTAGGTTTTGCTTGGCTAGGACCCGAACCATTCTTCGGTCGCCCAACCTTGCGACAAAATCATCCGACCAGGACCCGAACCATTCTTCGGTCGCCTTAATCGATTGAATCTAGAGGAAAAATCTTTGGGGGACAACTCCATTGAGTGTCGGTGTAAAGGACTCGGGCTACAAAGCACGCCGGGTCGATAAAAGAAATCCGGGCTACGGAAGCACGTGATAAAATGGACTCGGGCTACGAAAGCACGCCAGTCGATAAAAATCCGGGCTACGGAAGCACGCCGGTTCGACAAAATGGACTGACTAAAGGACACCGGGCTACAAAAGCACGCCGTGTCTAAAAGGGACTACGAACGCCGCATCGGGCTACGGAAGCACGCCGAGTCAATAAAATGGACAGCTTGACCAAGTCAATATAAAGGACACCGATGCACACCGGGTCGATGAGAAGGGACTACTACGAAAGAATACCTTGACCAATGACAAGTATTTTAGAGTATGGTAGAGATATACTTACCTGGTGATATCTTTGATTCTTGGGGATATGTCTTTTGGAATTTAGATATCCTATGGAGGTCTTTCACCTCATGGTGGAGGTTTCTCATCTCTTAATATCATGAAACATTCGAAAGGAACTTGAATTACCCGTCGACATGATTTAGAGCAAAAACGATATGCATTCATCAAAGAGATAGACAATTTGAGCTACTCTAGAATGCACATTTCAAAATTCAATGAGATTTTCATTAATTCAATCGGGTTCATGCATAATGACCTTCGCATCACCCAAATTTCCACTGGAGAGAATTATCGTTCAAGACAATGACATGGATTTCTTAAAAAAGCTAAATGAGAGACTTTCAGTTAGAAAGGACTTTCACTCACTCTCATTTAGAATAGCTATTTTGTGAGAATCACTCAATCTCATCATCATATCGACAAGGGTCCAAGTATTCTCGCAAGCGGTACGATCTTACCAATCTGAGAGGTCTTTAATAGGGACCATAATGTGGGCTTGGTCAACGGCTTAACAAAGGGACTCTTTGAGTCAAGGCTATTGAAAGAACAACTCTTTAATCATCTCCGGGTTTTCAAGTCAAGAACCCTGCAAAATAAGAAATAATCTTGCTCGCACTTCTTCGAGCGATGCTTATGACATGTGAATCCATACGCTAATTCAAATGCCCTAATTAGAAGAGACTTTACAAGGGCGTAATGTAGGCTGGGTTCATGGGTTGAGAAATGAAAGGATCAGTAGGCTCAAAATATGTGTAAAGGGTGAAAGCTGATGATCATCTTGGCATTGCCACCATTTTTCCTTTGCACCATAAGGGTTTGTCTTCATGAAGTGCCCCATTGATTATAAAAACTCAACATTTGAGCTCTTTGAGTATTACTCCATTGGAATTTAATTCTTGCAATTGACGGTCACCTTATCTTGACTCTCTTTTTCATCTATGGGCATTGGCCTTGCTTTTACCAGGCACATCGCTTTTCATGCCCCTAGTTCTTATTCGTTTTTTCTTCACTTATTTTCATGGGCATTGGCCTTGCTTTTACCAGGCACACTGCTTTTTCATGCCCCTTAATTCTATTTTGATTTCTATGCATGCGTCAATGACACTCATTCGAACTTTCAAGGGTCTTCATCTGCCTTTTGCCTTGCCCCAATGTGGGGGATGATCACCAACTGGGTTTAAAGAAATGAAAAATTGCAAGGCTCAAGTGGGCTATGCAAAGGATATAAGTGTGTAGGATAGAAGAAAGAAATGCTCTTCGTCATCCTAAGGCACTTAAATTACCACATGAATTCAATGTAATAGCATGACTAGAAGATTGATGCAAGTGAGAGTAAGAAAATTTCAATCCATTTTCTTAACCTTATGGTGTTGTCTTACCCTCTGATTTGCCCCAATGTGGGGTGGTTCTTGATAGGGGTAATTTGAAAGGAATTTTCATAAGTGTATGAAGTTCAAAGTGGTTAAGCAATGGAACACCTGTTGTGTTTGGGATAGAGAAATGAATTGCCCCTCATCATTTCGATTATCGTACCTTTTGCGAGAGAATTCTTTACCTTGTAGATATGGAACTTTCTACACTCATCTCACAAGTGTATAAGTAGGGCACTGTGTATAGGATAAGGCTTGCCTTTCATCATCCTGACACATCTCATTCAGCATTCTTAAGCATTGATGTCACTCCATTAAGTTGTCTATCTTGACAAATCTCCACATGAAATTGGTGAGCTAAATCAATATGAAAATTCTCTTTTCAAAAAGTCCAGCAACTTTAAGCATGAAAAGTTTTGTGACTTCAAACAAACAATTTATTAAAAATTCTCTCAAAACATGATTTTAAGCATTCATTCAAGGAATTGTCCCACGAAGGGATTGTCTCAGCAATGGATGTCCTTGGATTGTCTCTATCAATCAAAAGTGAAAATCCGCTTTTGATTTGATGAATACTCTTCCTTGCTTTTGCCCCTACACAAGAGAACGTGCATGAATATGATACTATGCAACATCAAAGTAAATTCAAATTGCACAACCATTTTGGCTCGGATCGAGATTTTGTCTCGATCATGTCACTACTAGAATCCATAGTGTCCCAATTTGTCATCTTGTAAAAGAACAAAGCGTCATCTCCCAAAATTATTTATGTTCAAAGACCTATTGATGTGCCTCTTTCACCAAAGATGGATGATCCTCTTTTAACTCTTCCTCATTTAATGTCATCACAATCAAAAAATGAAAATTCCGCCAAGCACGTCTATGGAACACACTTTGTTTGTTCCCAAATCAATGTGCCCACTTCAATGCTTTCTCATTAGGTTCAAAAGTAATGCTGCTCGAAACATGAAGTAAATGAGTTAGAAAATTAAACAAAGGTAATTTAATGCATGCTTTTGGAAATGGCTTCAAAAATGATTTTTTTTTTTTTTTTGTTCTTTTGGAATCTTTTTTTTATGAAGCATGAAGAAGCCCAATCTTCAGAATTCTCCTAGGATGATATTTTTTTCATTGTTGGATATCGTCACTGGACTAGTTTGGAGTACCCAGTCATGCCCTTAAAAATAAAATTGTAATTTCATTGAATAGAATCAAATGAATTACATTATTGGAATGGAAATTATGATTCCTAACCCCTAAAAAGAGAAAAAGTCAAAAACAATTCCTCGAAAGCAAAAACAATTCCTAAAATGCAATAAAATTCCCACGTGGGGGAATGTGCAACCGAGCATGCCCCTAATTAAATAAGGAAAGCGATCTACTTAAGACCATGAATTATGTGCGCTTGAGTTCTTCACCCTCCTTGATCTTGTGATGCGAACCCTCCAGGTTAGAGATTCTTCCTTCTAGATAAGTCACTAGTCTCCTCATGGTGGCATCAAATTCAGCTACCTCGGGAAAATGAGACAATTCAAAAGTTCTTTTGGCTCTCTTCTTTGAGTTGCAGTTTCTCATTGAAGATAGAGTACCTATGTCATCACAGCCCTTTTGCTTGATGAGAAAAGCCACGTAGCAGACAATTCATCGACTTGACTTTGGTGGTGTGCAATTCGCTTGTTCATATTGTTAATGATACGGTCCAGCACCTCATTTTGATCCGCCATTTTAGCCCTCGGCCGTGTACGGATGGGTGAGCGAGATCGCTCCATAATCACCTAAAGGAAATAAACATGAAAGTGTAAGCATGAGGTGTAAATGGAGAGTCGATCCATGACAATGATTTAATTGATTTTTTTATTTTTTATTTTCATTTTTTTTTATTTATTCATGAAAAGTCTATGCAAGAAGGGAATTTCCTAAAAAAAGGATATCCTAGTAAAACCAAATTTTCTAGACATGATGTAAAACAAATTCTCCAAAGTTTTTTTTTTTTTTTTTTTTTTTTTTTCAGATGCATCATTCCCTAGCAATTTTTCATTTCATTTCCAATTAACAAATGAATCAAATCAATTATTGACCTAGATTGTCATGGACCGACCCAATAATATGAAAATAAATTGCATAGTATAGGGATAGAACACTTACTTCACCAAGGAAAATCACAGCGATCACATAGATATGCACATGAGATGTGAGGCTTCGATTTCTACTTTAGACAGGTTTAGCAAAGTGGAGTTAAAAGGATGGGATGACTTAGTTGCAGCCTCGCATACTAAGCCAAGTCCTCTTAACTCCGGCTCAGTCAAGAATGATACCCCAATGCGACGCAGCCTCGCGGGCAGAGGTAAACATTCTTAACACCAAGAAAAACTTTCGGGATTGAGTTGGGCAACCTCTACTACGCGGCCTCGCGGTTGAAGTCGTATCCAACTCAATACCATCCTAAATGTCCTAGTGCGGCCCGGTCCGGCGGCGGGTTGTGTGTGCAAAATGTAGTGCTAAATGCAAGACATGCACAACAATTTAAACAAACAACACTTCAATAGCTTGAATTTAAAACATTCATCCCCAACTCCAACCTGCAAGACAAGGGTTAGCAAAGACTACTCCCCTTATATCTCCTCATCTGCAAAAACATTTAACACCTTAAATGTTAGGGACATACATGGGATCCTCGCTGCCAAACAAAAACATTTTTCCAAAAAATAAAATTGGCCTAAGTCTACTAAGAGTTTCAACTCAAGTCCCCAGTGGAGTCGCCAAGCTGTCGCGACCAAATTTTCGGGCATGGACCACCTAGGGTTTTGGCTAATGGATTGTTAAGCCTAGACTTAACTCGGGCTCTCCCAAGCCCATACCAATTCGCGACTTAGGTTCAAGTTTTAACATGCAAATGATTTTCAATCTAGGAGTCGCCACTAATCTATTTTTTGGTGGGTCGATTAGAAACCCAAATAAAGTAACGGGAGATTTACTTTATTCCTACAAACCAGAGATTTGGTTCGGGGACTTGGTTACGCTAATTTTTCTAACGCCCTTTCGGTACCATTTCTTTTATTTTGAAAAAATGTTTTTTTGCAAGCAGCTTGGGTTGATTTTAAATCTATTTCCCTAACATGTGAGGTTATCATGCGCATGCACAAACCACCAATTTAACACTCAACTAAACAATAAATAAATTGCAAAAACTTACCTCCAAGCAACGAAAGCATCTGCAATGTTAAATTAAAATCCACATCAACAACCCTAGATATGGTTTCTAATTAACACACAATTTCTTTTTTTTTTTTCACTTAATTAATGAAAATCATGCAATATGCAATGCGATATTAACTAAATGACCTAATACTAATGACATGTAATTTCTAATTAAATGAGCCTAGCAAAAATACTAAATGACATGCATTTCAATGAATCTAACCCTAATGATGTGCATGTGACATTTTTCTTTTCCTAAAAGAATGCATTTTATCCTAAATAATAAAACTAATTTAACCTATGACATTTTTTGTATTTTTCATGAAATTCAAAATTTGGTGAAATGTGAAAATTACCTAATTAGATTAAGATCCTATTTAATTTATATTAGGAATTAGGTTGAGCCAAATCCTAATTTAAACTAGAATCTTATCTTAATCAAGTAATCTCTAACCTAAAATGCAATCTATCTAAAAAGATCTATAAAATTTAAACATGCAAACAATCTAATATGCAATGACGTGCCAATGATGCCCTAATTTTACATGACATATGCATAATGACTTTTTTGTGTTTTTCCTTCTTTTCCTTTTTTTAATTTTGAAATTAATAATTGCTAAATAATTAAACATGCAATTAAAATCTAGCAACCTAAATTGATTTATTTGAATTTTTTTTTTAAATTCGAAATTAAAATTCCTATTCTAAATATGCAAACCCTAAAACAAGTAATATCCTAACATGCATCTAATCTAACCCGATTTTTATTTCGAAAATTCATGATAAATAGAATGCCTTGCCTAAATATGCAAATAACCCTAAAACACATGATATTCTATCTCAAACATATCTCAAGATAAATAAAAACAATCAAATCCATTCAAAATTACCCAAAAATCGGACATCACATATCGCTCGGATCAAAGGATAATATTTCGCTAATAAAATCAATACTTTGATCTTAAGCCTTAAAGATCAAAACATCAATTTTATTCCCGCTTAATTAATTACTCCATCTAAAGCCTTATAGATGAAATAAAAAAACCCCGATGCGGTTGCGATTCGGGTGATACATTGAGATTTTCAATTATGCATAGATAGGTCTTTCAACCAAAGAAAACAACATATAAAAAGATAACGATAAAAAAAAAACAGAGAAAAACCTAAAATTGCTTAATAAAGTAAAGCAAAAATACCTAGTAAAATTTTTATTTTCTTTTTTTTTAAAAAAAAAAAAAAAAAAAAAAAAAAAGATCTTGGCCGCTGGTTTTAGGGCTCCGGTGGGAAAGATCGCCGGCTAGGGTTCCGGTGAAGGCTCAACAGAACCGGCAGCGAGCGAGCGGTGAGCGCGTCGGCACGGGGTGGCATCGTGGACCGAGGAGGGGCGACGGAGCTGGGATCGCGGACCGCGGACGCGGGTCGTCGGGACGATGGAGGTGCGGTGGAGCGACGGCTTGAGCAGGCGGGGCGGCGTCGGTCGTCGGAGCGAGGCGGGCGCCGCGGGCGAAGCTCGGGCTTCCGGGTTCCGGCGAGGGCTCTTGCGGACGCCGGATCTGGCGCGGGCGTCGCGGACGCCGGATCGGCGCGGCGTCGCGGGTTTTGCTGCAGGTGCTCGGGCGGTGACGGAGGCGCGGTGGAATGGAGCGGACTCGCGGTCACCGGCGGAGCAGCGATGGGCGGCGGCTCGTGAGGCGGCGAAGGTGCGGCTGCGAAGGCGAGGACACCCCCACGAAGAAGACGATGAACAGTAACGTGGGGGGTTTTCCTTTTTCTCTTTTCTTTTTTTCTGGTCTCTCTCTCACGTCACTTCTCAACTTTTCACCTTTTTTCTCTCCTTTTTGCTTTTCTTTTGTGTTCTTTTTCACCAAAAAGAAGCCCCCTCTTTGCTCCAAAATTTTTTTGAAATTCCTTCCCAACGTATGGCCGTGTGGATTGATATGTGTGGCCTCCTTTTTTTTGTCCGTACATGACTCCTTTTATACACCGAAAAATTGTATCTCCATGGTATATTTCATTGCCAACTTTGCTTGTGCAAAAGATTATTGAATATATCATCCCACCACGCGCAATATTTTTTGTGTTTTTTTCCAATATTTCATTCGAGAATTTCCTTTCCATCAAAAATACATCACTCGGTGTATATTGCCGGAATATGTAAAAAAATTTGCACTTGCCGTCGGTTCAAAAATGTTCCTAAACTATATGCCATGTGATTTTTTTTTTTTAGGGATAAAATTAACCCCTAATTTTTTAATACAATAAATGTCTAAATGGATCGCCAAAATTTAGGTGTCAACATGATCTAACAACGCAGATACTTTCGTTACTATGAGGTAAGTCCTGCAATTTATTTATTGTTTTACTTGGGTGTTAAATTGGTGATTTGCGCACCCGCATGATCACTTCACATGTTAGTGAATTAGATTTAAAATCAATTTAAGCTGTCTGCAAAAATCATTTTTGAAAATAAAAGAATGATACCGAAAGGGCGTTAGAGAAATCTAGCGTAACCAAGTCCTAGAACTTATAAATCTCTGGTTCGTAGGAGTGAAGTAAATCTCTCTTTACATTACTTGGGTTTCTAATCGACCCACCAAAAATAGATTAGTGGCGACTCCTAGATAAAATCCATTTGCGTGTTTAAAAATTTGACCTAAGTCGCGAATTGATATGGGCTTGGGAGAGCCCGAGTTAAGTTTAAGCTTAACAATCTATTAGCCAAACCCTAGGTGGTTCACACCCGAAAATTTGGTCGCGACAAAAGTGGTACTAGAACTCTAATGGGGGTTTGGATTGGCAATTTAGGGCTTGGCCTCAAAATGTAGTGTCAAAGATGTGGTGTTATTGTGATGTGTAACTTAGAGCAATGCTACTGTGATGTGTGTTTAGAGCTTGGATGTGATATTATGATATGCGCATGCGATTTTTAAGGGTCAGATGTGAAATGTGATGTGTGACAGCGATTTCGACTGCTCAAAATGGTTGTCGTGGGGACATTTGGTCATATTTTTTAAATTGAAATGTTGAAATGGGTGTCGTGAAGACTTGTGCTTGTCGTGGGGACTTGTACTTGTTGTGAAGACCTCTGTTTTTTGGTTAATATTTTAAAAGAAGACAAATAATCAAAGTGGTCATCATGTAGGGGCATATTGTTAATGTGGGGACCTCTTTTTGTCTTGGAGGGTATCTTTCTAGTAAATGGCCTATCATGTGCATCTCTTTTCACTTCAATTTTCTTTAATAAAGTTCATGAGAGTGGAGGGACTTCCATGTGCAATTGTCTATTATTTTTTATGGATGTGGTCCCAATTTTTTTTTTTTTTTTATAGAAATGGCTTATAACAAGGATTATGTCGCTATCATAGTTTGCTACAGTGGGAATTTTGTGATTGGAGAGAATGAATGGGAATATGAGGGTGGAAATGAGGGCACCATCTTTTTTTATATAAAGAATGCATCTTATATAGGATTTGTTAGAGACATAGTGACCTATTTGCCTTTTAAAGTTTAAAAGTTGCTGGATTGTATTCTTGGGAAAGCTTAAGAGATGGTTTGAGAAGTTTAGAAAATAATAATGGTTTTAGGGATGTTCTATACCATTATTTTCATAGTGAAGATGTAAAATTATACGTTGAGTATGATAGTGATAGTGAGGACAGATATGATGATAAAGAGAGAGCCCAAATAGGACAAAAGGGAAATGGTATTCTAGGTAATACTGAGATTAGGGATGAAGGAGGGCGGAATAAACAAGATGGAGAGGAGAGGGGCACAGATGCAGTTCACTAAAGTGATGATAATATAGGTAATGTCACAATCACTGAATTAAATTAAGAAGTAGCCGAATCTAGTGATGATGACGATGAAGGGTTGCCTATTGAAAATTTCATAAGTGATGACGACGACGAAGAGCTTGTATAGTCAAGGAAAGAACAAAGGGATTTTTTGTCAAATAGGTTTGCGGCTTTATAGGTAATTAATGAAGTTCCAAACAGGGCCGAAGGCCCTGTAGATGCTGGTGCTGCTGGTGAGAAGACTGATTATGAAGAAAGCGTCGAGAATGCTACTTCCCATGATAAGCTTGAAGAAGATCAATAAGCTGTGCATAGAAGAAAAAGTAAGTTTCCATCTTATAATCCATCCGTTGTCTCTTATACTTTGTCGGTAAGTATAAAATTTCAAGATACAAAACAATTTAGGGAAGTTATATTGAAGAACTCCATTGTTGCACAAAGGAATATTAACTTCACTAAAAACACTAAGATCTTTGTAAGAGTTAGGTGTTCATAACAAAATTATCCATGGAAGATCTATGGCGTATTTGTTAGGAGAAGTAGATCCTTCCAGATTAGAGCCTACCAAGAAGAACATACTTATTCCATTAATTTTGAAAATAAAAAGATAACAAGTGCATAGTTGTCCAAGCACTTCTTCATTCTAATTAAGCTAATGCCCCAGATGAAGAGTGTTGAGTTCAGGATGCTAATGAAGGAGCGTGTAGGCATCAATATATCTAGGAATCAAAGCAAAAGATTGAAGCAAAAGGTGATGAAGTTACTCATTGGTCAGTACAGCAACGAATATGGACAGTTGTTAGATTATGCTTGGGAGTATAGGCTGCAAAATCTTTCAAGTAGAGTATATGTAAATGTCGTGGAGAGACCACTTCCTAATAGTGGGACCAAGTTCGATAAGTTCTATATGTACTTCGATGCATGCAAATGAGAATTTTTATTTAATTGTAAATGGATTATAGGATTGGACGGCTGCATTTTTAAAGGAGAATTGCTGGCCGCAATTGGAAGAAATGCGAATAATCAAATGTTTCCACTAGCTTGGGCAGTTGTGAGGGTAAAGAACAAGAACAGTTGGTCCTAGTTCTTAAAAAATCTAATGACTAACTTGGAGATAACAAATTGGGAAAGGTGGACGTTTATGAGCGACTAACAAAATATAATGTTTGCTTTTTGAAAAATTTGGTCAATTGTTTGCTTTCTGATATCAATATGCTATCTGTTTATATTTCTTATTTTGGATTATTGTAGGGACTAGTTCCGGTAGTAGTTGAGTTGTTGCCCTATGCCGAATATCGAATATGTGTGCGGCGCATATATACAAATTAGACAAAGACCTATAAATGAGATAAGCTACAATCGCAATTTTGGCAACTAATAAACAGTAGGAATATGGCTGACTTTAGGATGACCAAAGAAAAACTGCTTCAATTTACAAAGAAACGTTATGATGTATTATTCCAAATAAAATTGAAGTATTTGTGTAGGGCGTTCTTCAACAAGGAATTGAAGTGTAATAATATCGATAACAACATATGCAAAACATTCAATGGGAGGAAAATAGGTGTCGGATGCAAACCAATCATCTCAATACTTAAAGATATATGGGTTATAGTCATGACTCGATTGTACAAACAGAGAAACAATGGTGCAAGGTGGACAAGGCAATGTGGTCCTAAGATTACTAAGAAATTGGATGAAAACTTGGCTACAAGTTGGTATTGTCATTCCATTTGAAATGGAGATAAAAGATATGAGATAATGAAATGTTCCAATAAGTATGTTGTCCATTTAGGTACGAGGAAGTGTTCATGTAGAGCATGGCAACTAAGTGGAATTCCTTGTGCATATTCCATATATGCCATACAATTGAAGGGCCACAATGCAGAGGATTACATTGATGATTGGTACAATAAATCAAAGTATCTTGCTTCGTACCAATTTATGATGCAGTCAATCAAAAGTAGCAAGTTCTAGGAGCCAACGAATTGTGAAGCACCTCAACCTTTGCTACTAAAAAAGAAAATAGGAAGATCAAAGCGAAAACAAAAAATTATGGAGGGAGAGGTCTTAGGTCAGCGTAGGATGAGTAGAATAAGTGTAAAGATGACATGCTCTTATTGTCACATAGTAGGACACAATATCAAATGTTGTCAATTAAGGAAGCAACATGAACAATTGAGGCCAGCTAAAAGGCTTAGTGAAGAGATAGTTGGAGAAGAACAAACGGAATGATGAAGTGAGTCGATTGTTCTTCAGTCAACAACAAGAAACCTGATAAGTCATGCAATTTGTGTTTATGTATTATGTATATAGCTACAATTAGCTCGTATGTAATTTTTTTTTATCTTTGTCAAGTTATGAAATTGACACGTGAAGGATTGGTCGAAGCCCTTGCTGTACTTGAAACTAAAGAGCTTATTCAAAGAAGGCAATGTAGAAGACAACCAGTTGAAGGATTGGCCGAAGCAACTATAGGGTTAGTTAAGTCGACTATTCTTTAGCGGCAAAGAAAAAAATACTTAGTAAATTCAATAATTTGTGTTTAGTTTTCCTTTACGTTATTATATGACCCAATGTAATATTTATAATGTTTTTTGCCTCTTTCTCAAATTTGAAGAAGATAAGCGAAGCTCAACTTTAAGAGACTTTCTTGCAAAATTGGGTTTGAACGATTGCGAAGATTGATCAAGATCTTAAATTACTAAATATAAGTTTGTTAATTGATTAAAAATCGCAACCAAATTGATGAATTAAAGTACTCAAATCAGCTGCCAAAACTCAGTCCATAAGTTGGTTTCAATTCGAAGTTGCTATGTAAGCAACTTGATGGCTTGGCCATACCCTCATCAGCTGTTCGATCAGCCTGATCTCTACACGTGATGGAAGATCATAATTAGGAGTGCAAGTAGACAAAAATTTAATAGGAATAAGTTGCTGAAAGCACGTGAAAATCATAGCAAAATCCATACACTCAATAACTGCAAAAGTTGAAAATTTAGCCAAGTTAGAAAATAGTTGAAGTAACTCTATTGGCAGGTTTGATAGGTGGACAAAAGACTGACCAAACAATCCCTTAATTCAAGGATTAAGATCGCCGAAGCAAGCTCTTTTGGAGCATGAAAGGTAGGAGACGAAAAGGAAGAGAGAGAGCTCATAATCGTTCCCTAAAGATACCCCCACAAGCAACTTAAGAAAAGCAAACCCCAGAAATTTCAAACCAACCCTTGTAAAGAATAGTGAAATTTTTACAAACTTACAACCAAAATTAGCTAAAACCTTCAATTAGAGAGTGAAACTTCACTGAAAGATCTTCCCAACCAAAAGTCGTGTGACATCCAGATTTTCGGGTTTTAATTTTGACTGGATAAATATGGCCGCTGTCACTTGCTCAAAAAGCCCAAAAGAAAATAGAAAGGAAAAAGAAAAGAAAAGAAAAAAAAATAATACCATGTGGTGTTATATTAGTATTTCTTTTCTCTCCCTCTCTTTCTTTTCTTTCTTTTTCTTTTTCTCTCTTTCTCTCTCTCTTCTCTCCCCTTTTCTTCCGTGCGGATAGCCCCCTCCCCACGCCGACTCTCTCCTTTTCCTTTGCCGTTTCCTACTTTGCTTTCTCTTCCCATTTGACTTTTCAACCATTATCTCTTCTTCTCTCTCCTCTCTCTTCTCCCCCACGTGACCTTCTTCTTCTTCTTCGTTCTTCTTTATGCGAACCAGACCAAAACCAGCAAAGAAGAGCAGCAGCTCGCCGAGGACCACGGTCGCCCGTCCCACCGCCGCACCGAGCCGAACCGCCCGCGACGCCCGCCCGCACAATGCCGTGCGTTCCGCCGCCATCCCTCGCGCCCGTGCGTGCTCCCCGCGATCCAGCCGCTGCCCATCCTCTCGTCCAGCTCCGTTCGGCCACCTCCGGCCACCGTGGGCCACCGCTCGGTCTCGCCAAGCCACCACCCGCTCTCCCGACCTCTTGCCGCCCCCAACCCTCTCTCTTTCTTGCTGTTTTGCGACCGAACCAGCAAACCCGCGAGTGGGTTTCCAAATGGCTCGTGGGCCGTTTTGGGCCGTTTCCGGCCCCAAACCCGAGCCGTGCTTTGGGAAGAATCGTTTCTCGCGTCGCCCCGTCGAATTGATCCGATTTGCGCGCGATTTGGTGAGTAATCTCACTAATCCTGGATTAGTTGGCTAATTATGCTTAAGGTTGGTTTAGTTTTAATTAATTATGTTTAGGTTGTTAGATTAGAATAAATTAGCAATTAATAAGTAGACGTGGTCTACTATTTATTGGGAGTGTCTCGAATTTTCCGACCCCTATTCGGGCTTCAATTTGGCGATTCGGGCCTAAGTGAGATTTTTGGGCATTTAAATATTAATTTTCGGAATTAAATTAAATAATTATTTATTTTCCGAAAATTCAAGGGAGATGGTCCGAACCGGAATATTATGCGGATGACGGTGGTGAAGTCCGTTTATTTAATTGGGCTTTATTTTGAGCTAAATTGAATTTTTAATATTAATTATTTAATTTTCGAAATTAATTAATTAATTATTTATTTCCTGAAAATTTAACTGGGATGGCCCGTGACTGGAAATTTATGCTGATGACCGTGGTGAAGTTCATTTATTTAATTGGGCCTTATTTTGAGCTAAACGGAATTTTTAATGTTTAATAATTAATTTTCGAAATTAATTAATAATTAATTATTTTTCGGAAATTAAGATTGAGATGGCCGATGACCGAAATCTCGTGCTAATTGTCGTGGCGCAATCTGTTTATTTAGCTGAGCTTTGAATTGTGCCAAATTGAATTGAATGTGGAATTTATGATATATTCCTAAATGGTTGTGGTTAATTATTTCATTGAGAAATCGTTGAGCATTGATTATCGAAAGTGGTCAAGTGGGACCGTAAAGCCATTGAATTTTGAAAGTGGTCGAGTGGGACCGTAAAGTCATTGAGTATCGAAAGTGGTCGAGTAGGACCGTAAAGCCATTGATTATTGAAAGTGGTCGAGTGAGACTGTAAAGCCATTGATTATCGAAAGTGGTCGAGTGGGACCGTAAAGCCATTGAGTATTGAAAGTGGTCGAGTGGGACCATAAAGCCATTGATTATCGAAAGTAGTCGAGTGGGACCGTAAAGCCATTGATTATCGAAAGTGGTTGAGTGGAACCGTAAAGCCATTGATTATCGAAAGTGGTCGAGTGCGACCGTAAAGCCATTGAATATCGAAAGTGGTCGAGTGGAACTGTAAAGCCATTAAATATTGAATGTTGTCGAGTGGGACTGTGTCTTCCACCTATACTCAAGATGTGATCTGAGGATCGTGATTCGTAATTGGGGATTGAGATGGAATAATCGAATTGACCTAGAAATGGTCTGACTGACATGTAATCGACTAGATCGATTGATCATTGCTTTGATTTGATGTCGTGAATTGATTGACTGATTGGGAATGACCGTGAGTGGTCTTGTTGGCATTTAATCGACTAGGTCGATTTGATCGATGCTTCAATCCATGATATGATTGCTTGTGTGCCTATTGTGAATTGTACTGACTTGCAGGTGGGATCTGATGCTAAGGTACGTCTTCTGACCTATGCGTGTTTAGGCAGCCTTTAGTATAATGGTTTCCTAATTGGGCTTAGTGGGGTAAAACTCGCCGAGACGTAGTCTCATCCCGGTTGGGGAAAAACATTTCAGACCCCGATGAGGAGCCGAGGAGGAGTCTAAGAAGGAGAACTCGAGGTGAAACTTAAAGAGAAGGATTTTTGGAAGAAGAAAATAATCCCGAGAGGGGCCTTGAGTATGGCCTGGATGGGCCGAGAGTCTATCTTCTTTTGAGAATTTCTTTTGAAGTGAATAGTTATGAATTGGTTTGTGTTTTGTATAAAAGTTTGGTTATAAATTTCAATATGAAAAATATGGCCCTGCTTTTCTATCCCATCGTTTTATTGTCTGGGGATTTTAACTACTTCCATATGTGCTTAATAAACGAAAGGATCGGCGATACTTTGTCCTGGGATATCACATTATAAAATCGACCAAGTGAGAAAGATGTGTTCGTGCCCGAGGATCGGGGCGTGACAAGTCGCATGTCCCAAATGGAGATCGAGAAGACTTTCTAAAGTCTCTTGAAACAATACCCTATTGGTGGGGCAAGAAAGTGAAAAATTTTCTTAGTGTTTTGCTCAGTTGGTCATAGGTGAGAGAGAGTGTTTTTAAGAAAAGTTAGAGATAAATGAGGAAAACCATGACTTTTTTTTTTTATCCCAAATTAGAATACATATATTTTGGTTGTGTTGATTTGATCAACAAAAGAGGTCTTGAAGTCTAATTTTGGAGATCAACAAAAAATATCTCATTTTCCAATTTGAATGAGCCACCTTTCATGTGCCTCCCGGAGGATAATTTCTTGGTTTCCTCGGCTAGGAGCCACTTGCAAAAGAAACTAGAAAGCAAGATAAGAATCTTAGATGTATTTTTAGTCAAGTTTGAACATGTTTAAACCGTGAAAAATCAAGAGAAAAACCAATCCAAAAAATTGATTTTGAGGCTGAATTTCTTTTTTAAGTGTTGAAATCTCTTCAAGAGCCTTGCATCTTTAATTTGCTATTCCCCATTTTCGTGCATTATTTGCCTTTGTGACTTTGATGAATATTATATGAGAGTACAAATTATGCTTGGAATAGTAGGTTTAGTCTTTAAATCCGTGTGAGTTATGAGATCGTCTACAACTTGAGTCAAAAACCAAGCCAATCTACATTGAGACATGGTTGGTTAGCATAGATCTTACATGTATGCTTCTTGGAGAGTTCATTTTGATATGTCTAATTGATCATTCTCTATAATGTTTATTGCATTTAAAAGTTCATATTACCTATTTGTACTCAGATGAAGTAATATTTCTTATGGATCCCGCATGTGACGAGTGTCAAGGCTTGAATATAGGCCTACAACACGTTTGTTTAACTTCGAGTTCAAACCCAAATTTGCAAAAACAGCTCAAATCCGCACATTGGAGGTTGATTTCAATATGGTTCTTGTGTGTTTTAGGCTGTGATTTATAGCTAAATATGTTCTTTCATGTAGTAGTATAACTTTGATACTTTAGTTTCATGTGAAATTGCTTATGGGTTGAGATTGAAAGCCACGAACATGACCTGAGAAAGCTATTTTGGTCTAATTGATGCACGCCAATGGTTCGATAAAATGCTTGAACCAAGTTGCAAACTTGAGATGATTGATTTGAGCTCAGTTATTGTGATATCCATATACTTGGTTTTTAAATAAGCATATATTAGTTTAGGGAATTATTTTTAATTAAAAATTTAAAAAAAATGAAAATTTCATGATATCAAATTAGGGCAGAAATGACATCTATGAAATTTTCTTAATTTTATAAGGTCATTTTTCCTAATTTAATGCTATTGTGGTATTTTATAATCATTTTTGTAAATAATCCATCTTACATAGATTAAAATTATTTAGAGTAATTTCATGCATCTAAAGTAATTTCATGTATATTTAAGTTCCTATTTCGCTCATGGGGGGTCTTGTCCTAGAGCGTGATAACAATGCCATGTAATATTATTTGCCAAACTTGTATCGGGTTTTCCTTTTCCGCATTTACTTTTAAGTCATTTCAATTTTTTGGATGTTTACTTATCACACTGCTTTTCAATAATTTGAGTGTAAATTCCTTTTTTCTAAATTGGTTTAGGATTAGTTTAGACATTAATGAAAACAAACCTACAAAAATATTCGCATGGACATTTAGTGATTTCATAAAGATTATAATTGATAATCAAGATTGTGTGGCCATTTAAATAAACAACCCCCTAAGTTAGTAGTATCGCAAGGGCGCTAATAGAAACATTGGCATAAATAAGTGCATATTCCTAGAAATCTCTAGATGCATAGAAATCAAGACAATACTTTTTTGTCTCAATTGGTTTCTAGCCGACCCTAATAGGCTAGTGGCAATTCCTAGAAATATTTAGGTTGTTAAGAACTAAAATACAAAATCCAATATTGCGATAGGAAAAGGCTAAGGAGAGCCCGCGCCTAATCTAAGCCGTTTGTCTGCCTATTTAGGCAACACCCCTAAACCTCTTCCTTTTCCCTTGATGGCAAAAGAGAGATTGTGACAATCGGTTCAGGTTTTTGGTTTTTGATTTTCATTTAAACAGTAGAAATTGACTGAAAGATAAATGAAGGCACTAAAAAATTGCCCTACAATGTAAGTTCCACAATTTCAACCACCTCTACGATTAGTCATTTTTACATACATGATTTAAACGTGCAGTCATTTGCTCACCGGCAGCCACAATTAAATGTCAAAGGAATAAAGGGAACCAATAATAGAGAAAAGTATATTTGAGGAGGCATTCTACAATTCCTTAATAAATCGGAAATTATGTTCAACAATTAGCAACGCAACCACCATGATGTAAAACAGGTTGATTTAGCCTAGAGTGATCAATAAAAAGAGTCAAATTCATATGGATCTCATTCTAGAATTTTGTCAAATAGTTAGAATTTTATGTAAAACTAGCATATAAAGTAAGGTATGAAACTCATTATGATCTATAACTAACCTCAATCACGATAAAATTTGTGATACCCTGGATTTTTATCAATCTTAGAATTACAAATAGGCTAATATGGGCTTGGAGGATTGAAAATTGAGCCAAATAGTGGACTCGGTGGGCTGTGCGAGAGTTGTGCATGTGGGCATGGTGGGCCGAGTATTGGGCCATGAATTTGGGCTTGGTGAGGTGAATTGGGCCTAATGGGCCATGTGAGTGCATGAGACCTGGGTTGAGGTGAAAATATTCTAGTTCGTCAATATAGGTTTTGGATTGGTTGTACTAGTACCCAATTTAGGTTTTGTAGAAATTTAGATTGTCTTGAATATTCGAGGTTGATTTCTTATAATTCGATTGGTAACATCACTTTCATGTGAGGTATAGAACCATTTATCTTACAAACTTTTTGAGATTAAAAATGATAAATTGGGGTTACCTAATTAACCCAAGATCAACTCTTATAGTAGTTGAATTTTATAGGGATATGTATTACTAATGTGCTTTAACTTATAACACTAATATAATCCCTAAACTAAAATGATCAAATTGGACTCCTAAGCTTTCCTTATGATTAAAAACTATGAGGGTAAATTGGGAAATAAATCTTATGATTAACTTAAACTAAATTTCTCCTCAAGACGCATTAGTTAAATAAAACCTAAAAATTCTAAAATTTTGCATTCAACCCTTACCCCCCTCTGAGCCTAGACCTCATCATCACCAAGTCCCCCATTAGCCAATAGTTTTTCATGCGAGACTAAAAAACTTAGTCAACACATCACAAATCAATCATTAAGCCCCCCTCTCTTCTTTCTGTAGCCCCTTTGCTCCATTGTTTTTTTTTTCCTCCTCTCGCCAGAACACCTCTCATTTTCTTCTCTCATTTTTCTCTCGTTCTTTCTCAAAAAGACAGCGAGCTTAGGAGCCTCGACTCTCAAGTAGGTGCACGTGAAGGAGTTTCCTAAGCGCGAAAATCAAATTAGAGAGAAGCTAGGTTTTGAATCATGTCATTTTTCATTGCTTGGTGCGTATAGTTCTATTTAGTGGCTTTAGTGGCGTTTCTCAACTGTAGGAGATATTTTTTTTTAACAAGAACTTGATATGCAAAAAGTTATGGTGGCTGGTGAGTCGTATATGTGGGCTTTCTTGAACTTTTTTAGGCGAAAGACTTGCATGAGGTGAGAACCATTTTCCAAATTTTGTTTCTGCGGAATCTTTAAAGCATGTTGATTCTGTATCTTAAAGCGCAGTGCAAATTTGCAAAAACATTCTTCACAAAAAATGGTCCAAACATCCTAATTTCTAACATATTTAGAATTTTTTGGATCAGGATATTCAATCTATGAATCTTGTTTTGTCCATAAAAGCATTTTGCTAGAACTGTGAAATAGGGACCTTGAGAGCTTGTCGAATTTTTATGAATTTTTTAGGTACGATTTTCAAAATATTTTATTCATGAAAGTTATGCAGCACATCCTAAAGTATTACATAAATAAATTTTTTAAAGCAAATGGTGGAGTTCTGGACGTCGAGACAGTTTTGTCCTTAGGATCGAGTATTCCATTTTTTCAAACAGTTTTATGAGTCTCTTTTTACGAATTGTTGCTCTTAATACATAAGGAACTAGGCTTGACTCTCTTCATGAAAAATGTTAATCTAGATCTTCTCTACAACATATAAATTTTGAGAATTTTTCAAACCCATTTATTGAGGTTTTTAGATTTATTCCCTAAACTGCACGTTAGAGAGTCGGTTCTGCCCAGGAGTGAAGTTCAGCATGTTTTTGAGTATTTATGGGATTTTTTTTTGCTAGAAAACTTGCATTTCATGATTGTGGATGAACTTAACATGTTATGGACCCTTTACTTAATGGTTGCATGTGGACTGTGATTCCCCTAAGTGTGCTAATTGTGTGGATTAATGCGTGCCGAGTTTAGAATGGATCATAGGTGCATTAGGTTGCCTGTGGTTGTAAAATTGGTGCAATTGATATATGAAAATGCAATATGGAATGACATGTATGTGCTGGTTGTGATGTTGATGTGCTATAAATCAAAATTTTGGCATGGCAATGTGCGAAATAAATTAAATAAAAAAGATGTCCATCGGCCAGCAACCCGATGATGACCCAAGGAGTGGGATGCCCATACTGTGTGATCATGGATGCGTCGATTAATTCAAGGCCAGCGATCATTGAATACCGAGATGCCTTTGAGTGAGATGCCCTAATTGTGTGTTTGGAATGCCTTGATTAAATTCTAGGCTAAGGACCCTTGAATATTTGGATACCTCGAACTGAAATGCCTAAGGCCAACGACCCTTGGAAATCCAATCAGCAACCTAGAAGTGACTCGAGAGAACTAGCCAATGACTCGATGTAAACCCAACTCGAGGGTGGAAAAGAAATGACCACACATTTAATTAATCCACAAGGCACGTGAGTACGTGTGCATGGGTGATATGATGTGCCTTGATTGTATGTCTGAGCTCGTGTATGCCCTGCCATGGAAGTATCAGTATATTTCGACTGCTTTAGTATGTCTAACACTTTGAGCTATGATTGTGTGCACTGAACTGCTATTTTGAAGTCTACTTGCATTTGAGCGGCGTTGAGATTAGGTAACTTAAAACTTTCTTATTTCCTTTACTGGGCAATTGCTCGTTTCTTTGCATCTTTTTCAGATTGATAGCTATGGATGTAATACCACTCACACGTTATGGAGCACTTGCCTACATGAAAGGTGTATTCCATGACGTGCTGGATTCGGAATCGAGACGGACATATACATGATATAAGTATACCCTATGGATTGATGATTGGCGCCTAGATGTAGCAGCGTCTGGTAGGAATACTTTAGAGTAGATGGGGAAAATTACTGGGCAGAGGAGTTAGGCACATTTTTGGGCTTATCAAGGTGTTTTGTGTTGATTATCTTGATGAATTTTTAATGTGAATATAATTGCCAAAATGTAGTTATTTTCCCATGTAAGTATGTTGCATATGAATGAAATGAAAAGAAGTGTATGGCGTTTTCTCTTGCACGTGTTACATTCATGTTATTAATGCTAACCTATATAAAAGACTTCCACTCGTGTGATAATTTAAGCAACCAAGGTGAGGATCTAGCAAGTGACAAGATTAGGATGTCATAGAATTCAATCAGATTACTGACCAATCCACATGTCAAGGGTGATTTTTATATATATCTCATCCAGGAATCGACTGAAATACACATAAACGCACAAAAAGATTTGACTTCGAACTTACCCAAGGAGGCCGAGCACAAAGAACTGAAAAATGATGAAAATGAGGTTGTCGCACGCAACCCAGTTGCCGTCGCTCACCCGCGTCAAAAATCGAAGAGCCAACTTTAAATACGTCGCCCACACACCATCGCTCAGCCTTGCCTCCGAGGTTCCGTGCAACCCAATCGCCACCTCTCAACCTTGCCTCCGAGGTTGCATGCAACCTAGTCGCCACCTCTCAGCCTTGCCTCTTCTCCCTCTTCCTTTCCAAGTTTGAGGCTTGGGAGTTGAGCAAGCAAAGAAAGAAAGTGAGAGATCTATTTCAATTTGGTGGCCATTAAGTTTTAGTGGTAAACCGAACTGAACAGAAAAAATTCGAACTAACAAAATAGAGGATTATTTTTCCATTATCCGAACTGAAGGCCAAATCGAACAAAAATTGTGAGAAATTTTGGTTCAGTTCTATTCAGTTACGATTTAAGTTTTCGGTTCGGTTTTGGCACCCCTAATAAATTTGGTCCAGATGGAGTGTGAGTCAATAAATTGTATCACATAAAATGGGTTAATTTGAGGTAGACCTATTTTTATTTGACTTAAACCCGACTTAACCCATCTGTTTGAGAGGCCTAAGTATAATTTAGTCTTTTTTAGTTTTGTTGTTTGTATAATTTGATCCTTCAATTAATATTTTATGCAATTAAGTCTTCTAACTTTCTGAATTTTAGGAAAATATTTTTAAAATTATTCATTTTTTGTCAAATAAACAGAGACTAAAAATGATAAAGATATGCTTCAAAAACATTCACTCCTTCCTAAAAGCCATTATTGGGTGCATTTGGTGTGTTAGAAATATTTAGATATTTCCTAGAGATATTTAATATAATTCCTCCAATTTTTTTATATATCTTTTGATTATGTATATATGATTTGTTTTTATAAATTCATACAATAAAGTATATGAATATGCTCATGTACTCTTTTCTATATACATTGAAATTTACAAAGAAGTTCCTCAACTTTCATTTCCTCATTATTCTTATTTTGGTATGAAAACCCCATTTCTTAAGACAACCCTAGTCCATCAGATGCGCATCGCACTGGTGCATCCCATGCACCCTGTAGCAAAATTATATCCATCCACTTGACAGTGTTCACCCAGGTGCCTCGTTCGAGCTTGGTCCTCATTGGTTTTGAATGTTACAACGCTAGTAACGTGTCACTACGTAGAGCTTTTCTTTTTCACAAAGACAATTTTCGACGTCGTGAAGCCGCATCGCACAGTAACTTTCACTCTACAAAGCTACCTTATTCCGCTTGCTATGGCCACAACAGCCGTATTGACCGTGTTTGTTCAATTAGTGTTCTAATTAGTGTTCAATTAGTGTTCTAATAAAGGTCAACTGCAAAGGACATTTGTTGTTGGTCTTCGATTCTCAACTTTTGACTTCTCGTTTCAAGAAACCAGCACCACCAGACTCGTCACTTTTAGACCATCAAGATCTTAACACTACTCAGACTTGTTTCGATCTCAAGTTGACATTTTCTATACATCTTGAATTTAAGAGGATGTTAGAGATATTTAAATATTTCCTAGAGATATTTAAGATATTTACTTTGATTTTCCATATTTCTCTTTTGATTATACATATCAAGTATGATTTCTTTAGATAATCATCTAATAAAGCCCGGCTCATATATATATAGAGAGAAATTTCTCGAATTTGTTTTTTGCATTATCCTTATCTTGGGAGCCACTGAGGAAACTAGTGCATCCCCAAATAATTCTATTTCTGCCCTCAACACTATTCATCTGGCACAGGTCTCATATGTGCTTAGTTGAGTCTCAATGCCAATCGCACTAATCGCCTTGTCTAGTCGAGCCTTTCTCCACCTAATGCTAGCCATCTCAATAACTATTTTCACAAGCCAATCATATAGGCTACTTCATGCTGTAATGCCAATCATATAGATTACGTCACTCAGTTACTTTTTCACAAGCCAACCACTTGTTGTTTCCTCATCGTTTCAAGAAACTAACACTACCGCTAGACTCAGCACCTGCATTAGATAGATCTAGAAGTTTTGGCCATAAGTTTTGCCGTGAATAGCACACCACATCTCAATGCTGCTGGACACTATTCAAGCTTGTTATTAAACAAGTTGACATTTTCTGTGCACCTTGAGTTTGACAAGATATTAAAGATACATCTAAGGGCTTTGCTAGTCGTTGGGTTAATATAAAAGTTGTAACATATTGCGAGCCACAAGAATTTCTTAAAAGAATAAATCTCACAATAATTTCTAATTATTTGTTATTTGTTTTTTTACCCAAAACATGTTATTTTCACTGTAAATTAAAGATAGTCACATAAACATTTCTCTATACCTAATTTTTCATATCTATGTTGATTATGCATATTTGATTTGATTTTCTTGAGCAAGTACTCTTTTCTATATGCAAAAGCCCAATGGGATTCCGCAAGAGTCGAAACCAAAGGGTATGGTCGCAGATCACATGCGACGCCGTGTACTAAAGTACATCTTCCCAAACGCGGTGTCAATGCTCGGAAGGGAAGTAGGTAGGTGAATAGTATGGCTCCGTGACTCCGTCATCCTTACCAGTCCCGTGTCAAGAACTCCACGTTGATTCCTTCTTAAATGACGAGCTGATGATGACTGGTCTCATCGGAGCATTTCCAGTTTCTCTCTCTCCCTCCCCCCATCCCTTCCTCTCCTGTCAACGCAAAAAATAACGAGACCATCTCATGCAAAGGTGGTGAACTTAGAATTTACTGCCATCGCCACCCTCTAACTCAACCGTCCGATTTCCAGAGGCAACGCCTTCGCACTCAATCAGAACGTGCAGCTCGTGCAGAAGAGAGAAGGAACTGAATGTATGACTCCCAACAAGAAGACATCTTGGAAATTTCGAGGAAGCTGCTGAGGTACAGTCTTTTGATGCTTACGTCGCAATAATGCTGTTGATGTTCCGAGTCACTCTCGTGTTAAAACCCACGTCAGATCTCTCGTGTAACTTAACAATTTTTTGACACGTTTTCTCTATTGTAGTTATACCCTCGTCGTACTTGCAGAACGAGTCTATACAATATTCTCTTTCCTGTCGTCTTATATATAACCTCCGTACGGTCATATACAGCAGACGAAAGAAATCACAGTTTGCTTGTGTTTTCTCGTATCAGCTTTATCACTTGAAGCTTGTGTGCTTCGTACTGAGTCTACTGAGTGCCATGGATTCTTTTCGACAGGATGAGGGTCCAGACTTGGAAACCGGTGATGGATGCGAGAACAATGAGATTACAATCGTCATACCCGACACACTGCACAACATTTCTTCTTCTTCTTCTTCTTCTTCTTCTTCTTCTTCTGTTATTCCCAAGGATTCCTATCAGAAGCTACTTCATTCGGGCGGTCACTTCCCAGTGTTGAGACAAGTCCTGAGTGACCTACAAGTTCTTCTGGGCACAAAACTTGCTTTGCTCTTCCCAGCAATTCCCTTAGCGATTCTTGCGAATTTCTTTGACTTTGGAAGAGTGAGTAGTAATATTAAATGTCTAACTGAATGAATCAAACTGTAGTGGCTTAACGAATGTTGTTCCTTTCCTAGATGATAAGTATTTTTCTTTAAATAGAGCAATTTAATATTGCTTTTGAGTGTTGTGATAATCGTGATTTTGCTTGCAACAAAAGGCATGGATCTTCGTCCTGAGTTTGCTGGGGCTTATCCCACTCGCCGAACGTATCAGCTTCTTGACCGAGTATGCTGCTACAAGCCTAATGGTTTACTCTTTCACAATGTAACACTTTGGCTAATTAACCTGCTCTCCTTTTTTTCCTCCCTTTTGGGTTCCTTGCACTGCGAGCTAGGCAAATTGCGTTCTTCACTGGTCCGACAGGTAAATTAATTCCTAGAAACATGTTATTGAGTATATTCACGCTGTTGAAAAGTTTCTTTCTGCGTGTATTATGGTCTTTTAATCAAGACACGTTTCTGAATTTAGACCACCTACCTGCAGAAAGACATGTTTTCTGATTATGGAATCACTTGTTGAAAGAGAACTTTTCAGATTTCGCCAGGCCCAAAGGTTCACTGATTACTGAGGAAACAGTTGTCTTAGAGTGAATTGATTTTTCTTCTCCCATTTTGCAGTTGGAGGGCTTATAAATGCAACGTGCGGGAATGCAACAGAGCTTATCATAGCCATATTCGCCCTTAGGCAGAACAAAATACAAGTACTCAAGTACTCGCTCCTGGGTTCGATTCTCTCCAACCTCCTCTTCGTTCTCGGGACCTCTCTCATCTGTGGAGGCTTGGCCAACCTCTCCAAGGATCAAACTTTCGACAGAGTAATTAAACTTGACTAAACAAGACCGATTGCAGCCTGGATTTATGTTAAGTTCACTGTCAGTAATTGTTGGTTTCTGGACACAAGTGGATAACATCATGAAACTTGGTGCTTCATGGATCCAACCGTGATGTGTATATGTTTTTAAGTGTTGCAAGTGGTTCCTTTCGAATTGCAACTATTGGTTGTTGATGACTAATTGATGATCACCTCCTACAGAAACAAGCTGATATCAACTTGGTGCTTCTACTGTTGGGACTACAGTGTCAGATGTTGCCTTTGATGTTTAGATATGGTGGTGGGGGCGGATCTGATCATTGGGCGCATCAAAGCCTTCGATTCTCCAGAGCCATTAGCGCTATTATGCTTTTGGCCTATGTTGCCTACATAATTTTCCAATTGAAAACTCACAGGCAATTGTTTGAGTCCCAAGATCAGGTGCAGACAAATAGCACACACCCCATTCCTTGACAAATAAAGCCCGCCCTTTTATTATATCTACTTATTTCACTTTGTTTTGTCAATGAGCAGGAGGACGAGGGGAATGAAGAAAAGGCAGTAATAGGATTCTGGAGTGCATTTGGCTGGCTGATTGTAATGACGACGATCACTGCATTGTTGTCCGAGTATGTCATTAGTACAATTGAGGTACGGCAATCTCTTCTAAGATAACACTACCAAGTATAACTCCTTTTAGAGTTAATATGTTTAAAACTAATTACAGTATGTCTAAGTTGGTATCTGTCTTGTGCTATCAGAATCGGTCTTAGTAATGTATTCTAATACAAAAGTATAAGTCTCAAAGCCTCACAAAATTTTTGATGAATGAAGCAAACGTGTTTCCTAACCTTAACTACTGCAATCTCAATTTCCGGACGACCTTCTAGGCGGCATCAAGTTCTTGGGGCATTTCGATCAGCTTCATCAGCATTATTGTTTTGCCAATTGTGGGGAATGCCACAGAACATGCGGCCTCTATTATATATGCGTTCAAGAACGAGTTGGTAATATGGATGAAGGTCACTGTTTCATCTTTGCTTGGAGTGTGCGTCATGTATCACTGACTCGTTCACTTCTGACCTTTTGCTCAGGACATTTCCTTGGGTGTAGCTATAGGATCGACGACTCAAATTTCTATATTTGTGGTAAGTCTGAACAATTAAATGGAAATCAACAACATGACACACCCGGCATTTATGTGGAATTTCGTTGAAAACAAAACTCGCAGGTTCCTTTATGCGTTCAAATTTCTTGGATGATGGATGGTCATATGGATCTAGATTTTGATCTCCTTGAAACTGTTTCAATTGCCTTTGCAATAATGATCATGGGCTTCGCTCTACAGGTTTGTCACGCTTGTACTCCAGTAGCTGCTACAGATAGTCAATTGACTGCTGTTAGTGTCTCTGCTTTCAGAGACAGTGGAGTAACATGTATTCTACACTTTCATCTGCAGGATGGAACTTCGCATTACATGAAAGGGTTGGCTCTCTGTCTGAGCTACGTTGTCATTGCTGCATGCTTCTTTTTCTGCAGCACTTTGTCCTCCTCCCCTCCACTTCCAATCTGACCTATGAAGCTTTTGAATGTTGACTTTGGTCCCTCAACTTAACCTAATACTGAGAAAAAAGGCCTGCATCTATTCCTGATATACACTGAAGAGATGTTTGCCACTTTGTAATTGGAGATTGGTGAAGTACTTCAGTACATTAGCGAAGCATACTTGCACCATTACATAGATTTGCCACCAGGAAAATTCAGTCGGCATCTAAACCATCCTCATCTGAAGCACCATTCGAAGGTTGTGCCCATTTTGACGGTGAAAGCCCATTGGACAAGTCAGCGCTTGAGTAGACTAGCATGAGGACGTAGCTCACAAAAGTCGAGTAAGCTACCTCAGGAAAGATGTGATTTAAAGCTGAACAAACCTCAGATATCTTTTGATTATGTATGGCCTGGACACTCTGAACTACCAACTCTATGTAATTTGTACTTGTTGCCCTGCCAGACTTAAGCTTAAAGAGCTAGCAAACGTTCTAAATATTATCTTGTCATCTTTTACCCATCTCTCTCAATACACAGTCGAGATGTCCCACAAAAATTCATTCTGGTGTGGCCTCGTGGAAATGGAAACCTCTTACAGGGCCATATCATCCTCTAACCTCTCTACAGTAATCAATAGCGAAAAACAATTGCACTGATGGCCGATTTCAATTATTTTCATTTTTAAAAGCAAGGAGTAATTATCCAATATGTGCAAAAGGACCAAATGAGAGCAGCAGAACAATGTTTTAATATGAGTGTCTCGTATCACGTTCTCTCAATCAGGAGCAAATCCTCTACAGAAGTCAGCAGATATATTTTCATAATCCTAGAGAAAGCTAAGCTAAGGATTACATTACTGATAGTTCTCTCTGAAACCAGCTTAACAGAACAAGAGTGACGAGGATCGTGTGTTTTTGACATCACAACCAGATCAAGAATGATCTACAAATGGATTCCGAGCTAAGACCAGTGTCATATGGCTTCAAGAGATTGCAGCGTGGATGTGCTGCCTCCAGAAGTAAAGCATAGCAAGTGTAATGAGGCAGGACAAACAAAAAAACAGAGACTACGATTGTAATAGTATCAAGAAAGCCAGAGTATCATGGCTTTCACAAAAGTAGTTTCCGTTAATGCATGTTATTGCTTTTCCCTTTTCATCTTCTCTGGAAGTTAAGGACTTTGACAGAGAAGGCAAAGACAGCGAAGAAGAAAAGGTTGAAGCCAATAAGCACAGCCACTGACACTCCAATCATGCCACTGCCACCATAGCCAAGACTAACCTCCAGATACTCTTTCACACTGCCCTTGAAAGAAGGTCCAACAATCTGAGTGTCCACATCCCCAAGCTGAGAGGTGATGACACCACGAAGAGTCCATGCAACTGGGCAGATGTAGTAGAACCATATCCACCAACCCGGGATGTTCTGCAATTAGTGCACAAACTGGGTCACTAAAACCTGGCAACTTGATTTCTTAGGTTAGGAAAACAATCTCCTTCCAACAGTGAGGATGTAAGTGCTCCAGTGTCAGACCTCACATCGTAAGTGAGATTGAAATCCAGATTTACTTTTCATCAATAGGTACCCAGACTTCAATTTGCTCTATGAACATATTATTAGGAGCATCTTTTAATCCCCTTACCAGGATGCTCTATTCTACTAATGGCATCGAATGCTAATTCAAAAAGAGGCAGGATCAAACTTGTCTCATTATATGCAGAAAGAAGAAACTCAGACCATGTCGGCAGCAAAATGATATTTTTGTTGTCCATCCAGTAGATTCTAATAGGAGGAGAGGAAGCTCTTCCTCACCATCCCCAGTGATATGTGTGCGCACGCGCACGTTGGGGTGGGGGGAAGAGAGAGAGAGAGAGAGAGAGAGAGAGCAATTCTCATGGGTGCTTCAGTAGTCTTTGCAGTAAACAAACAAAGATAATGGGGTGCTCATTCCAGCCTCTTCCATTACTCATCAGGTTAATCTAAAGGTTTTGTCTTGTTAATTCTAGAATTGTTTCATATGACTGGCGGGAAATGCACCATGGAGGCCAAGGAAATCTGCCCAAAATCAGAAATGAGAGAGACAACATAGTAAGGAGTTTCTGACAGGAAACAGTCAACTTACTGGTTTTGGGACAAGAAATCCTGACAGAAGATTCCATAGAGAGTAAAAGGCTGAAGAAATGACAGCTGCTAAATGCGGTGAAGGAGTGAGACCAACAGCCATCATGCCGTAAAAGGTAAAGTAGGTGAAGGTAAGGAACATGAACACAAGAAAAAGAAAGAACTTTCCTGCAACAAAAAGTGAATAGTGGGTTAACCACTAATTTTCAAGCTCAAAGTAGATTAGAAAATTCAGGAAGATCAGAAGTTTCTCACTTGCTGTCCTCTCGAAGTTGACCATGAAATATGTGATGACTCCATATATTATGGTTTGCACAACCACGTACGGAATCTCCACAAGGCCCTGGAGCGAAGAAGTTAGAGATGTTATTTTCCACTCCACTAATTTTTACAAATCAACCTCTTTCAGTATGAAAAACTTACCTGGGCTGCGGCATAGGCCAATGGGGAGTACATTCCAGCTGCTTTTTCTCTATAGAATACCGTCCTTTCTATGGAAACAATTGGTTGTACAGAAGAGGCATTGTTGACGCCAAGAAACAAGCATGATGCATAAAGAGCTCCCATAACCACGAAAAGGTCTTGAGGCGACTCTCTGCATAATGTTAATTCGAAATGTGTTTTACAATATAATCAAAGGACTGCTAAAAATATGTCTAGATTTAACAAAGAAGACAGGATCTCTATTAGTAGCATTGGCCTCAAGAATTAGACCAGACTACTAGAGACAGAAAAATCAAGAAAAGCCGAATGCCACCTGGACAGTCTCATCTTGAATTTCTAAAATTTCAAGATGTGTTCTCATCTTGTTTGTCAGAATAGTTCACGACCATTTAATGAATTAGTCCACAGACGCAAATAGAGACTTGGTTTTCATTAATCCAGAACATGGCCACATGCATGAAAGATCTCTGTAGTTGAGTCCAGAGCCAGCAAATTGCCTTTACAAAGAATGCATATCTAAACTCATCATATGATAAATGAAATTCCAGCATTTGAATTTTGACGACCAAAATGAAAAGATATTAGTGATGCCAAATGAGATATTGCTATCCATATCCCAGCAAAAGAACCTAAATCTAATTTTTGTCAACTTCATTAAGATGAAAGCTGCCAAACATCATGGGTTCTGGCCTCCAAAAGGCACATCCAAAAGAAAAAGAAATTTTTGTGCTTCCATGGTAGAAGGTTCTTAATTCTTATCCCTGCTAGACAGTTCCCAGCTAAGTATCTTAATTCTAGAGGACAATAAAGCTTATAGCTTACTTTAACTTCATGTTTTCTTATGATCAGTCAGCATTAGAGTGGGGAGGACTTGAGAAACAGAAAGTTATTTTGTTAATTGATAATCTATGGCAAAAGTAAATGCCTTGCCTGAAAGCTTCCAAAGACAAGAAAAGAAGACAGTCTTGAGAAGTTTGTATGAAATTTACCTTTTTGAGCCAATATTCCAAAAGACGGAGCCTAAAATCAGCGCACTTAACATAGTGAAAAAAATCCTCACAGCATTGTACTGTGGACTTCTCCAATAGACAAGATTTTGTTTCCAAAGACAAATAAAAAATTGAGAGAGTTTGTCCTGTGAATACATGGTGTCAAATTTTAAAGGCCTTGAGCCAGCAGGTGGGACACTTAAGAGTTCAATCGTAGCTTCCACCTCCCTGGAGCAAAATGAAGAAGAGTTAACAATGGATAATTGTGGAAGGAGGAGACAAACTCCAAAAATATGGGATGAATGGCGGCCACAAATTTCTGCCCACATAGCTAAAGTGATGTTAAATTAGATCACCTAAACTGATCCGAATTTCTGTAAATATCAGCAAAATCAGCACCAATCTTCTGTTCAGCAGCTGGTGTAGTAACCTCAAGCATCCAAGTTGCTGGATTATAACCACTTCGGATTGGGGTAATTCCATTGATGCCCTGCATAAAGGAATACGATAAAGACTGTTATCTGTGCATAACGAGATTTAACAGTCATTAGGCAATCTGTCTAGTTGACCAAAACCTTAGCATCCCATCAAACATAGTACATTACCACATTTAGTCCCACTTCCCTTCTCTGGGCCCCTCAGTACAAGAAAAAGAACTGTTCTGGGCTAGGGAAAAAAATTAAAAGCACAAACCAAACTATCAGTTACCCTGCATGAAGCAGCAGCTGCTAGAAATTTAACTAGGAGAGGGCGACAGCAAACCCAAAGATTTTGGCATCTAAAACTGTCGGAAAATTCAACCTAAAAGTTTGAATTATTAGATGGAAAATAGAAATATACGTACACAAATTCCTGCTGAAACCCCATACTCAAGCAATTACGAATATACTTTAACATCCCCCATCAAATGCACGTCATAACAAAGGATTGCAGAATAATTGTCTCGCTCGTGGAATAGAAGAATAAGGAATCACTTCTAAAAGAAACTATCAGGAAATCCTACCTAAAATCCTAAGCGAAGGCGGAGGGAGAATGCATGAATACAAGACTCCCATAAACCCCATAGACAAGTGACTAAAAACATGGAATTAATGGATCGGATAACTTAATGAAAATCCATTCACAGTATCAAATATTAAATGGGGAAAGGAGGTGGGAACTTGCTTGATACCATCAACCTAAATTAGGCGGAGGGAAGTCACAGAGTCCCACTGAAACCTCGTAGATAAACACTGGGGAATATACTTCAACATACAGAGAGACCAAAAATGAACCATAAAGAGTAAGACAATTTTTTTTAACCTGAAAATAGTCTATTAGGGTCTGTGAATGTGTTCCAAGCTTGCCACCATATATAACACATCCTCCACGTTTCATGAGAAGCAGCTGTGATGAAATAAAATAAAAAGCTGCACCAATGTAAGGATCTGGCATATTAAAATAGTCTTGAATATGACAAATTATTGTTTGTCCTTCTAACCTCATCGAATGCTTCAAATATGTCAATACTTGGCTGGTGAATGGTACAAACCACAGTTCTTCCAGTATCAACAGTATTACGAACAGTTCTCATCACAATAGCTGCTGCTCGAGCATCAAGACCAGAGGTAGGTTCATCCATAAAGATTATAGAAGGATTGGCAACTAGCTCAACTGCAATGGTTAACCGTTTCCTTTGTTCTGTTGATAAACCTGAGCTACCAGGTAGACCAACCAAAGCATGCCTAAGCGTATCAAGCTCAACTAATTTCATTACCTCCTCGACAAACTCCTGCAACACAAGAGATCTTGTCAACAATGAGGTAAACTGGATCCAACCATCGTTTTTGAATGTATTAACTTAACCCCTGAAGATTCACCGCTTTTTTTTCTTTGCTGACTTCTTTTGGGAGGCGGAGGCTGGCAGAAAACCTGAGAGACTCGTCAACTGTCACTTGGGGAGAATGTATATCATTTTGTTCTACATATCCAGAAACTCTAGCAAAAGTATGCTGCTGTTTTGGGTGACCTGATATCCTGATATCACCTTCAATATATCCACCTGTTTTCCTTCCAGCAAGAACATCCATCAAAGTAGTCTTACCAGCTCCACTCGAACCAACCAATGCAGTGAGTACTCCTGGAGAGAATACTCCACTAACTTTCGACAAAAGCTGTAGTTTACTTTCTGGTATTCCTTGTGAACGCATAGCCTGTCAATTTTAGCGATATGTTTTGCCGCATTACACTTTATCATGTGGAAACTGGACACAAATTAAGGCATTCAAAATTACTAAATATAGTTAATGCATTTGAAATCACACCTTTGGCATGTCAACAAAGTAATTGACATCATGGAAAGTCATTGTTAATGGCTGAAAAGGAAGAATCATGCCCTTCTTCTTGTTACCCTCCCCAGAGGATGTTGGATTTGATCTTGATTGTGTACCATCCCCTGCACACCCATCACAGGTTTGCAACATTACCGTGCCAAAGTACAGTGCAACATTGATGAGGAAAGATAAGTAGAATTTATCAAAACACAATACACATCCCTCTATTATGAAGATAATATACTTCTACTAACCAATGCCCTGGCTGGAATTTTCTCCAGTTTCATCCACGGGAATTACAGACTGCGCAGTTATGATAGCTGTAAAAGGAAAAGGAAAATCCTCATTAAGCACATACTAGCTAGATCTTGAAGTGACCCAAGAAGATACTTAGCTAGCGAGCAAGTTGTTCCTGAATTTATATAGATGGCAATGGAAAGATTATCAGACTTACGATTAAGGTAAGCCAAAGCTAAAGTCACAATATTGTTGAAGAGCAGTGCATAAAGCAATAGAACCCCAACTCCAAGCCAATACCAATGACCACTAGATGGTAAGCTATGTGACTGAAGTACGTTGTAGCCAACTGAATTATTCCCATAGGCAGATTTCTGTGGATTAACCGTTGTCAGGAGGATTTTACTATTGGGACAAAAAAGTTGTAAATAGCACCCTCAAGTAACATACCTCCATCCATGTTGTGGCAGTAAATTCGTTAACAGACATTGCATTTTGCCCATAGGATAGTGGGGACACCCAGAAACCCCAGACCCACCATGGCTTGATCATGGCTGAAAGAAGGGCCACAAAATCAGCAATCCAATGACATTCTACTTGCATCATGCCATCCAAGGCACACTTTTCTTGTAGAAGAAGGACCAAACTTACACTTTGGAATAATAAATCCACTCAGTAAGAATATAACTAGCAAGGCAGCAGACCCAAAAGTATTTGCAACGACCATGTCTCGAGCTATTGTAGCCATCATACGGAAAAGACCCAATGCCATTTGGTGCACTGCAAAGAGCAATAGCATAAACCGGAAAAACCTGAAACAATAAAATAAAAACTGTGAAAAGATTTGCAGGATTAGGAGAACCTATATGAAGGAAATTGAGCGGAAAAACGTACCTCCCAACACCAGGAGCAAATCCAACAGTGTAGTATACTACACAAGACCACACAACGGCCTCAATAATAGAGTATGGGACACGTAGAATCCAGCTGGAAATGGACCATGCCCATGCCGGATAGAAGAAATTATCTCTTTGCTTGTAGAATACAGGTAGCCGAGCTATTGTTATCGGCAGCTCAGAAAATCCATTAAACATCATGTGTATTAGCCCAAAAAAAAGGCAGGATAGGTAGAGGTTGCCATTTGTCTCATCAGTGGGGTGTACTCTTGTCCGTAAGAAAATTGTGCAGGTTACCAGTCCAACAAAAGCAACCTTTAATATATGAAAAAGAAACAGTGAAAATATAACTGACATAAACAACAGAAATAATTGTTTAGAAGTTCCAGATATATAATGCACTTAAATTCAGGGAGAGTAAAGAAGAAAGCACCAGAGTGGTAGCACAATAATTTTGGATAATGGAGTAATACTGAGACATCATGTTGCAGTTCACATGTGACATGAATGAGTGAACTATCTCATAAACCTAATGCAATTGAAGTTACAAGAACAGTGTCGAGAGCAGTGTACTCAAAATACAGTTATACCTGACAAGTCCTAAAAATATACAGAAAGCGATGCCTGCCGATTAGCAGCACTTCTCGGGCAAAGCATGTTTTGAACAGCTCCCACCTTGAGACAGCAAAATTCGTTTTGGACAACGCGTTAGGATGGCTGTTGGATTGAACATTTGAAGCCGCGAGATCAGGCTCGACAGAGCTACCAAATCTGGACATTCTAAATGCTTCTGCGATTTTGGAAACAGGTAGAAACTCGTATGGTCTGGATGGATCCGCCCAATACTGAGCTTGATCCTTTCTGGAAGTGACCTGGTGATAAATAAAGTTAGTCATAGTCTAGGAAGACAAGAAAGTTGTTTTATTATGGCAAGTACCTCCTGGAGAAAATCCGCAATTCCCTTACGTGGTGGCAAACGAAAACCTAATGATTCAAAAAATTCTAACACGTCCGACCGAGGTCCTTGATATACAACATGTCCTTCGGACAGTAGCACCAAGTCATCAAACAAGTCAAATGTCTCCGGGGCGGGCTGAAGAAGAGCCATTAGGACAGTTGCTTCCATTAAATGAACGAAATTCCTGACACATTTAACGATTTGATACGTCGTAGAGCTATCTAGCCCTGTGGATATTTCATCCATAAATAAAGTCTTCCTGGGTCCAACGATCATTTCTCCTGCGTCAGAGATACAACAAGCATTAATTTGGTTGATGAATTTATTTTATACCAAATATATTGGCTAAGTGTCCAACTTAATCTCAAATAAGAAGCTCACCTGATGGCCCATGGATTTTATCAAAGATGCATGTGAATTGCATGGGTTTGTCAGCCAATGGAGATTTGGCTGGGTGATGAACTTGAGATGATATTTGAAACTAAGTTGGCCACTTTATCAAGATCTTATTTAAGGCAATGTTCGCTCTAACCCTCTTTTAAAAAAACTGCCCCACTTCAAAAGCTTTATTTGAAATTTTGTCTTATCTTCATTTCCATGAATATCACATAATATTATTTATTCTTTCAAAAATTCCGTCTTCTTAAAGCATGCTTTGATTCAAGAATATCATTATTTGAACTTAAATAAAAGGTCAAAAAGTCGCCTGGGAAATTTTTGAAAACTTTTGCATATTGTAAATTTGAAGAGTTAAGGTAACTTGTAGCTTATTAGAAGCTGACAAAGAGTCAACAAAAAGTGAAAAGAGTTCTTATTGCAACATGTAGAAGTGACTTTTAATTCCTAGATGGAAAAAGAGAATGAAGAGAAATAGTGAAGGTTTGCAGGAAATATAGATATTCCTGAGGACCATTGAAACCACCACAAAACTTGTGACCATTGCAACATTAGTTTTCAATATATTATTGACCGTCACAACACTTCCTTTCAGTACTTTCTGGATACCATTCTCTATTCATTTCGATCAAGAGATATGTACGAAAAAATCATTGTCGATTCTTTTAAGTGCTAGACTGCAAAATTGCTCCTTTGGTTTGCAAGGGCCACACTAACTTGATTTCAAACATTCTTTCAGAAAAAAAAAATAAAGATTGATAACCGAGAAATCCGCCTGAGCCCCCTTCGGGAGTCACAAGGCCCGCCAGTGCCTGATGGCACCTTAGGACCGACGCCTATAACTCGAGAAAGACTAGCACAGGATCCTAACACCATGGCCCCCCACTTACACCGCTTACAACATGTTAGCAACCCATGGATTCAAACTCTTGACATTAGCGATGAAGAAGAGACTCTAGTACTAACGCAGCTGCCCATGGTTGTGTTTTTTCAAAAAAATTATCCTCAAAAGAAATGAAAATGAAACTAAGATGAATAGATGCATTTCCCCGAATTGATTCAGTTGGAGAGACACTTCCAAGACCAAAATCAAGTCTAAGCGATACCTGCTTCTGCACTTAATGTTCAAGTGAACAAGCTCACCTTTATGCCTTTACAAATATTAACAGTATATCAATCATCAGTGATATCATTTTAATAGTTCAATTCCTTTTGCATTTTGAGCAAAGCTAGAACAGCCTCCATATAATAAATCAAGTGTGTAAATTTCTATCAGCATGGCACAATGTACGATATATATGCACGGAGGGAGAATATACCCGTTGTGACTCTTTTTCTTTGGCCACCTGAGACTCCCCTGAGCATATCATTCCCGACGAAGGTGTCCGCACAAATGTCAAGACCAAGCACTTTCAAAACATATTCTGTCGAAATGCTATGTCTTTTTCCACCAACGGATGATGCCTGTGCAGATGATATGCAATCTGAGATTACTGGGATAGAAGTCGAGAATTGTGCTAGGAGGCAACGTATTCACGGAAATCAAATATATACCTTCATAAAGGCATCAATCTCTGGACTTGGACGTATGTTCTTTTCATTCTCTAAACGGGCCAAATCTTTCATATATCCTGCAGTCACAATTCAATAGGACTTGACGAAGGTAGTCATTTCAACCAAATGTGCTGATATGTACTCGAGCACCGCTTATATAAGTCTATTGACAAAATAATCAAAACATCTAGCTGAGAAGAAAATTCCGAGTATAATTAGGAGAAATTAAAGAACTCTGGCTCGAAACTTTACAAGAATATCCTACATTCACTCTCTACCAGTTTTTCAAATCAACCTAACAGAATTCTGCCGATATCAATACACAGGTTGCAGCAATGACAGTACCCAACATACACCCAAAACTGCGAAATAGGATAGTGGATGACTGACAAAAGAGAAGCCCTTGAGACGGACATTATATAATGATGGGAGAATCAAATCAATGAAATTAGTTTCACAAATGTACTCGTGCCAAAAGAAATAAGTCGGTGGCTGAACAAAGGATATGCATAGTTCTCTTGTAGAGAAAAGATAACTGGAAAGAGCAACATCTGGATTCAAGTGTGATGTTGACCGTGAAAGAGAGAATTTAGGGGCACACTCCGTATTCGCGGGATGATCAGGAACCAATCTCTACTTGGTGCCAAGTGCCAACTAACGCTAAACGAGTGCACGTTGGTCAAATCAGGAAGTCACAGGCATTACCCTATCAAGGGAGTACTCAAACTTGCAAAAGATCAAACATTTCCAGAGTATCACCTGCCCGAATCTGTTTCGAGTCCAAAATGCATCACTTTTGACACACTTAAACAGAAACAAACTCACAATAAGATGACTAAAACCTTTGAAGCAAAAGTACCTGCAAAACCTTCACTTGCACCTTGACATCTCGCAGCAAAATCAAAGGTTTCTCGAACAGTTAACTCAGCAATATGATTATCCGTTTGGCTTATATAGGCAGAGGTCCTTTGAACGCAGAAATCACTGAGCTTATTCCCATTATAAGTGATATTACCACTTTTCTGGAACAAAAGCAGACATGATATCAGGGGATCTATCAAGACGCTAGTTGTAGTCTTTCAATAACAGATTGAAAAGAAATCGTATCACTTTTAGCACGGTAGGAGGTTCTATACCGAGACTCATGTAAAATGGGGGAGAAATAAGGTTCTGTACCGAGACGCATTCTTCTGTACCTTCTCCTGAAGTCCACTGTTATTTACTTTTGCAGTACGGTTGCGCCACTCATTTGTTATTAGGGCTAACTTCTTCTGAGGTAGTCAAGTTTGACTTAATAGCTTATAGAGGGGTACCGGGCTAACGCTTTTGAAGACCACACTACGCACCTTATTCTAGAGAGTACAAATATGATGATTTTGTCGCAATTATGGGATTTTTCTTTCACAGAATTCACAAGTAAAATTTAACGGCTATACTCTCACTGCCCATTAAGAAATAGTCTTGTTACTTGTACTTCTTTGAACAAAATATGAAACTGCCATTTATTTTTATGTCTAGAAGTTCTACACCAAATTCTATGGCTTCTATAAATGAGAAAATATTACATTTGGGATAACTTTTCAAGAAGGATAATAGGACAAACACATTTTAAGGTAGTATGGTGAAAAAAATGAAGTCATTAAGGCTGGCTAAAGTATTGTCATTGAAACCATTGGAGGCTTGACCCAGAGGCAAGGTCTTGGTTAATTTACCAGGAAATAAGTAAAAAAGAGATCAATCGGAAAGCTAATCCTATAGGAATGAACATTCCTATGACCAACCTATATACTACAGTGCGGGGGAGAACTACTGGCTACTAAAATAATGTAAATTTCACTGGCTAAAAACTTTACCGCAAACCAGCTATCCCGAAGTCGAGTATTAATAAATTTCATTTCATTGGGTAAGTATATCTATGTTGAATGCATCTGAAAGCAAGTATATGGTAAGGATATTTTACTGATAGCAGGTCATTATTATGGGTGACTGATGGTATTATGTTGCATCAATAATGACTCTTTCAGTTCATGCTATTAAATTTTAGGGGAAAAAAGGAGAAGAAAACTGTCGCCCAGAAAGGGCGGGGTAAAGAACATAATTTTATATGGAAATTAGCCACATGAGATGCCGCCCGGATGATTTTGGCAAGTCTTTCAATCGAAAGATTATAGAAAAATAATAAAGTTCTTACCTTCAAATTGGCATCGAGCTTCCCTGCCAGAGCTAAAAGCAACGTGGATTTTCCAGAGCCGGGGGGACCTAGAAGCAACGTCATCCTGCATAGACCCCATGGAGAAATAAATAAATGGTTTGCTCACGGGTGGACACGACACATGCTACCGTGCAACGGGTTCATCCAACCCAGCACGCTGGGAGTAAATGCTCTTCTGTTTAAATGCACCCATACGGCCCAATTACGCGATGCACGTAACCTATTTTTAGACGTATTACGTGAGCTGACGAGGGTCCGGTCGCGTTTAGTGCATAAGTTCGGCGAGTCTACTAGCTACGAGGACGAACCCGTCGAAAGAATTTTGTTCCCTGAAGAGAAGCTCATCAAGTGGGGATTATTACATCTGCCGGAACACGTGAATTCCTAGTGTTCTGGCAAGACGTGGCGATTGCATCCGTGTTTAGGCTCTTTGAAGTTTCGTGCCGGTTCACAAGAGTAATATTAAGAATGCTACACGGCACTCTTACGTTCATATTTATTACTTGATATAGAACAGGAATTAGGTAATTTTAAGCACTTCGAAATATTCTTGTTTTCACATTGTAAAAAGAGTGCGCATTAAGCTTTTAGCAAAAAATGCAGCTAACATGATAACTTGCAAATAATTCGGGTGAAAGAGGTGCGAGCACTTTCTCGCTCGAGGCACAAGCTCTTAGCGCATTGAGTTCTGAGCACGGTAATATTAAGTAGCAAGATGCTTTGAAGTAGATATCGACTAGCAACATGACTAGCACCATTTTCGTTACCTTCCAGGCTTGACGGCTCCGCTGATGTTCTTCAAGATCGTGAGCGAATGCCTCTGGGGTCGAAATATCCTCAAGCCAGTCAGAACGTCCTGCCATGCATCACCCACGCAGCAGATTGTTAACGTACGAAGTGTAACACGCCACGTGAAGGGAAGAAAAACAGCTGCAGCATTGCATGATATGAAACATGAGAGAGAGAGAATAGTAAGAAAGGACCTCGATCATGTTACGAGTGTAATTCACCAACGTAGGCAAAGCTCTCGAGCCGCTTTGCACGCTGGCTCCGATGTTCAGATTCTCGAACCTCACTTCGACCTTCGGCACCTCCAAGCCGACCCTGACAGATCATTCCCAGAAGAAAAGTCACGGATTCAGGAATCATCCTATCGATCGAGAGAGAGAGATCGCGATCGCACTACTGGATCGGTTAGTGCCGCGTGCACAGGTTCGGCGTCCGCAAAAAGAGAAAGGTCACACACTACACGTGCGCCTTTATCGCCCAAAAAGGAGATGATCAAGAATCGCCAACACGCAAAACGCCAGTCGATCCAGAGGACGGACGGCGCGTCTAGCATGAGAACGACCGACCATCGAGAGTTTCCTGAACCGAAAAGAAAAAAGAAAAAAACAACGTGGAGGTTTGCGTTACCGGTCGAGGCGCTCCTTCATGGCGGAGAGGAGGCGGTGGTTGTCCTGGTCGTTGGTGGCCAGGGCCTTTCGGACGACGAGCTCCCGGTCGAGTCGGTCCAGCTTCCGCACGTCGATCGTCTCCGTCTGGAGCAGCCCGCCGCTGCCGCGGTGCTCCGACGGCGTCCGCTTGAGGAGGGCCATGTTGCGCCGCTTCTGCGAGGGGAGTCGCTCGATCGCCACCCACAGCAGCTCGCTCTCGTCCTCCTCCACCGACTCCGCGTTCGACGGCCGCGACAGCGCCTCGCGCCCGCCCTTCACCTCCACCTCCACCTCGAAGAACTCGCTCCCGTTCGACGCCGCCATGGCCGCCTCTCTCTCTCTCTCTCTCTCTCTCTCTCTCTCTCCAATGCGAAAAATCGGAGGGGGATTTCTCGGGGAATGGGGGATGGCGATCTCAACAGACGATCGCCCCAGGAACTTTTGAAGGGGGAGGGGGCGGAAAGACGAAAGTACCCCTAGCGGGTTGCCGGAAGGGGATTCTGGGAGAATGCGGGATCGCAACAGAATTCGCTAGTGCTAGCTTACGAGGAGAGACGATCGCCCCGGGAACTTTTGAAGAGGGGAGAGGGGGCGGAAAGACGGAAGTGCCCCTTCCCCTTCCCCCGGCCGAAGTTCTAGAAGGGAGTTGGTAACGCGGGAGCTTGGGCATCGCGTCATCGTCTTTGTCCTGATCTTCCGAGCCAGCGTGTGGACGGAAGAAAAGAAGCACGTATAAAGTCCGATGCGAAATGATTAATATTTAAATATTAAAACAAAGCTTATGCTTAAACTAGAATAACGAGCCTTTAAAGTGCAACTTGATTGTACCACCAGTGGATCGTCAAACCTTTTTGCCCCGATTGAAAAAGCGGATGTACGATCCCTTTTTTCCTGAATTTGTTGTGCTTTTGAAAAAATATTATCCACGATGCTATCTTTATTGAATAATTTATAATCCTGAATATTATTTAAGAAATGCCGATTATTACTATATTCAATTGTAAATAGTATAATCATTTCAAATTACAATTAACAAAATTATAAAGTTTGACTTTCGAACCCAACCCAACTTAGATCCAGCCTATTATCACCTTTATTATCACTTTTATTCAATGCACAAGCATCGATGCTCGTGCTGCGCGCTGCTCTAGTTACTAGGCAAATAAAAATGAATTTTTATCAGGTCCATTATTGCTTTGTGTATGTGGGAGTGTGTGAACGGATTGGATTGTGTAGCGATCGACAAGCACATGCGAAACTCCATCCAATTATGAAAACCGATACTGGACCTATAATAATCTAAAAAGAAAATGGAAAAGGTAATAATTTTAGAATAATGAGTGGTTTCAAGTTTTTTGAAGTCGTAGGGCGATGTTGCTTGCAAAGCTCTTTCGTCGAGCACACGATCATGACAAGACTTAAGGAAGAAGCCCTTCTAACTCCATGCTAATAGCCACGATCTGGGGGGCATTAGAGGCACGTTGGTAGTGAATTGGATTGAAAATAAACAACATGAGAAAGTGGTAGAATTTCTTGAAATTTGTCGAAATCAATTTACTTCTTTTATTTTAAATTTTGCATATAATGGAAGGAAATTTTGAATGTGCAATTTCCTTTTAGGAATGAAGTTTAGATTATCATAAGACGAGACCACTTAAAAATATATGATACATTAGTTTATCACAAAATCTTTCCTCCTTGCCTTCAATTACATCCAAAAACAATTTATAAACCTTTTAATGATCATCCCTCATTATTTGTCCAAAATATGTTTTTTACTTTTAAATTACAAGAAAATGAATTATACAAATTCAACGATTACGTTTGTGTATTCACAAACAAACAGTATAAAAATCGTAAGCAAAATAAATAATTTATTGCCGCTTACTATAATCGTGCTCTAAAAAATCAATTTTGAGGGCACGTGACCATACCTTATCCCCCCGCAACGACCACGCCCCGCCGTCCGAACGACGACGAACCGTGGCCTTCGCCTCGTCGAGAGCTCATCCAAGCCCGAGCAAGAGCCAGTCCCGCGGCCTCCTCCGCTCAGCTCTCTTCAACCGCCGCTCCGACGGACTCTGCGGCGGCGAGACGGACGTCGCCCGCCCCGGTCGAAGGTTCCAAAGCCACCGACCGTCAAGCTAAAGATCCCAACTTTCCCTCGCCGTAAATGCATTCTCTTCGCGTCCCTTCGCCATCGGAGCACCTCGACACCCTCGCGCGAAGGCCCTCGGTCAACGCACCTGCCGGAGCGAGAGCGCGAGGCCTTTACTCCTCTTTCGTCTCCTCCGCTAGGCTCGGCAGAAGTTTCGCTGCCGCCACGGACGTCGCTCCCAGAGAGGGGGAGTGGGAGCTGGGCGGCGCGGGCGGCCTGCCGGCGGGGCTCCGGCGGGACGCGATGCCGAGGCACGTCGCGGTGATAATGGACGGGAACGCCAGGTGGGCCCGGCGGCGGGGGCTGCCGGCGGCGGCGGGGCACGAGGCCGGGGTGAGGTCGCTGAGGGAGCTCATCGACCTCTGCCGCGAGTGGGGGATCGGAGTCCTCACCGTCTTCGCCTTCTCGTCCGAGAACTGGGTTCGGCCAAAGGTTGGTAGTTTGGACTAGTAATGGGAATGGTGATGAGCATGGAATGGAATGTGAAGCCAGTGCGAAATTTTTATGGATTGATTGGTGTTTCTCTGTTTGACAAGTTTCTTGTTTTGAGCATTTCTGCTGGTGGGTGTGAAGCTTATGTGACGTTTGGGTGCAGGCTGAGGTTCAACTTTTGATGGGATTGTTCGAAAGAGTGATTAAAATGGAGCTGAAGAATTTCATGAGGTTAGAGGTCGAAACTACCATCTCACTTCATGGCTATGATTCTCCGTGTGACCATGTACTCGGTCTACCGCAGCTGTTATTTGGTGTGACGAAATGAGAGGAAAAGCGATCGTAGTTTTCGAGATGCTGTTTCTGAAAATAACAATCTAGGAAGTGAAGGCCTTTCGTTGCTGATTAAGGTTCCTAATAGATCGAAATGCACAGGACTGTGGAGTTGGACAACCATGGGCATACATGAACTTGTGACAAGTTTATGTGATCCTCCTGGCATTTGAGGCAGGATTGTCGATGTGGGTTTCTAGTATAACACGACTTACGTGGAATGAATAGGAAAATAAAAATGCCACGTTTTTTAGGCTGCTTTTGCATTTCATCAGTTTAAACTATAATTCCCTTCATTCAGGGTCTTGTGAAGGCTTTTCGGCTTGACAAGAGATATTCTATCATGAATTCAGCAAATTTATGGACCGAGAGCTGCTTGTGATACCCTGGTGACTTCTGGTTGACTAGTCATTGTTGTTGACAGTATCTGACATGTTAAGATTTAGATATGTCTATCGTTGTGTTGAGCTCAAGCTTCTTCTCTCACTCAGATTGGAGTGAGATCAATAAAATTATTTTTCAGGTCTAACCCTTTGAATTTTGTAGAAGAAAGTTTTGGAAAGGTATATGACTTTGTTGAGAATTAAAAAAGGGTTTATGGCTCCATGGTTCTTATCCAACAATTTGACGGAGCAGTTTTCTAATTAATTCTGCTTGATTACTTTTGCTTCTGAAAGTTTGATAGAGGTTTCTGCAATGTCATATAATTGCAGACATAATCAATTTGGCGATTGATGTGTGGAAGGTGATTTAACACCTGCAGACATGCTCGCATGCAGTGCATCTATAACCGTTGATACTAAAAGCTCATGTTTGAATTCAACTGAAAAGGAATACATCAATCTGTATCATACATTTCTGGAGCTTCCTCAGAAGGGACTCAACTTTGGGTTTATGGTTGCTGTGCTGAGTAACTGAAGATTCTCTTTCTCTAATCGCTAGCCAATTTTCACTGCTTAAGTTAAATATGTACATAGAAGCTTTGGATGGGAAGCATCCATAAATTTGATACTTTCATGCTGCCTGTCTAATAATGTTGGCCTGGTGCAGTGCCAACTCTTTTTTCTTAACAGGAGCTTATACTAGTTTATTACCTCCTTTCTTTATTACCAAGTTATGGAATAGGACCAGAGCTTCCACTGAGTTCAGCTTCTTGTTACAGGGAAGGAGTTAAAATATGCTTGATTGGAGATTCCTTGAAGCTTCCCAAGTCATTGCAAAAAGTGTTTGTGGATGCAGAGGAGATGACTAAAAACAACTCCAGACTCCAACTTATTGTGGCAGTGAGCTACAGCGGGAAGCATGATATAGTACAAGCATGCAAAACCATTGCTCACAAGGTAAAAGATGGTCATCTTGAGTTGGAGGACATCAGCGAGGGACTAATAGAGAAGGAGCTAGAGACGAGCTGCAGCGAATATCCCTGCCCAGATTTACTGATTCGCACGAGCGGTGAACTTAGGCTCAGCAACTTTATGTTGTGGCAGTTAGCCTATGCTGAACTTTTCTTTGTCCCGGCACTGTGGCCTGATTTCGGGAAAGCAGAGTTTAGAGAAGCCTTGCTTTCTTATCAACAGAGGCAGAGACGATATGGAGCGCGGGTTTCCTAATATTAAAAAGATTATCTTCATATTCATTGCCTTGATGGGAATCGATTGATCCAACTGATCCACCTCTCTGAATCCATGTCATCCTGTTAAGGTGGTAAGTTTCATACATTGCGTGAAACTATCGCTTGCCTTACAATATCTGAGCAATCGATTTGTAGTTTATTTTATTGTAGATGCAGATGCATGCCATTGCAATGCTGTGTAACTTGGAACTCATCCAAGTTCCTTACAGTGGATTCGACCTGTTATGTTTCTTGATTAATAGGGATAGACCGACTCCGTGGACATCTCGAAATTAATCCTCTTTGAATGCTTCTAAGCTGTATTCATCAAATACACAGTTGTAACAGGCTTATAGATGTCATGGCCTCCTACAAACTCTGCGATTCTTTGAGGAAGCGTCGCTTCTGCTTCGTCGAGAATGCATGAACTCTTGGCTGCTTGTGCTTTGGTTTGTTGGCTCGCTTCATTGAGTCTTATCTTAACGTTGTTCACTACATTAAAAGAAAATCTTTGGCGTCTAATCTAGAGACACATGCGGATGTGTTTTCGTTGTTGGGAGTCGGTATTGAATGTACGATCAATATGAAAGATAACGATGGGAAATCGACTTGGCACTGCTCAATTCCATACAAAGTTTGCGTCGATACGTTGTGAATTGTGCATAGAAGTCAAAATCCTTGTTTGGATTTGCATCCATAAATCGAATATGATTTTCACTTAATTAAGTGCGGTGATTGATTAGATCTATGAAACTCGGGTCTAGCTACATGTTTTTCTAGAAGCAGGCAAGACTACTTTTACTAAAAGAAAAAAGAAAATTGCTATTTGCTCCCAGGTTTTTAGGATCTTTGCAACTTGCCCCCCCAATTTCTCAATTTTGGCATAAAGCCTTGATTTCAATGCGCCTCTAGTGTTGATTCCGGCCACACCGTCCAACCCAGCACGCTGGGAGTAAATGCTCGAAGTTTCTGTTTAAATGTACACATAGGGCCCAATTACGTGATGCATGTAACCTATTTTTAGAGGTATTACGCGATTTTGCGTTTTGTGCATAAGTTCGGCGAGTCTACTAGCTACGAGGACGAACCCGTCAAAGGAATTTTATTCCCTGAAGAGAAGCTCATCAAGTGGGGATTATTACATTGCCGGGACATGTGAATTTGTTCGTAAAATTCTAAACGCAAGTGAACATGTCGAACAAGTAATATAATGATAAGAAAAAGTATCGTCTCACAGAGATCGATGATTAATAAACTAATTAAATACTAAAATAAATTAATTCTAAAATTTATTTAACAGATCAAAATATAATTTAGAATAAATTAAAAACAAAATTTGGAGACTAAATGCAGTAAATCAATCAAATAAATATGTTAGAGCATCCGATTTCATCATAACCACTAGATATGAATTTCAGATTGTTGTGGATACAAGAACGATATCAAATATATGATAGTAGAATTTTCTAGTTTATTTACTATCCTATTTTTAGATATAGCAAACCTACTTAGCTTATTAATCCACTATATCTCTTTGTGAATTAAAATAAACATAAGTGTATTAAAAATTATGAATATTTTCAGTTTACAATGAGTCTTTTAGATCACTTTATCATCGAAAGTTACACAAATAATGTGATATATCTCTATCCACGTTTAATTCATGGTTATATATTATAATGAGTAATTGCATATTATCACTTCTTAGTCTCAAATATGCACATCAGATCATTTAAGTGGTGGTCAGTTACTCAAAAACATCATGCACAATAATATATAACTCACATGAATGAAATCAATTGCAAAACATAAAAATCATGAAATTCATATCATCATAGTTAGGCTACATCGTAGCCCTAACAAAAGAAAATCAGAACATCGTAAAAGAAGAAATAAAAATATAAATTAAACTCAGCATCTTGAATCAAAGAACAAGAATCATGTCACAACTTTTGTCTTCTCTTTAAAATACTTGAAAAGCTCTCAGAAGAATGAAAAACGATCTAACAAAAATCTAGTCCCCTCTCTGGCTCTCAATGTTCCCATATTCATAAGATATATCCAAGATCCTTATCTTTGAGCAATTGCACATAAAATTGGGGAGTAAATCAGAAGATCTTTGATTTGATATCTATCTCTCAACACTTGCAGATCACATTAGAGAATAAAATCAAGGATTACATAATTTGATATCCATCTTCCACTACTTTTTTATTTGAATTCCTAATTTTTGCCATTTTTTTTATCATCACCATATCTCATTATTCTACATAAATAAGGAAAATTCAAATAATCAAAAGGAAATCCAAATATTTTCTCATGATATTGCATTAATTGTTACCTAAAATAGGTAAAATAACTCTATTTTTATAGAGTTATCAAACCTCAAAACTTAACATTTTGCTAGTCCTCAAACAAAATCAAAACATAACACATACTCAAGCTAACAACCTCCTCCATGACATCTTTCCATAATTGCTCAAATTCACAATTCAAAATAAAAGACAAATTTCATCCAAACATTGAAATTGATTTATAAGTTAAGACCAATTCTAAATATGTGATCCAAGTGTATGTGTGAGAGTTTTTATCTTTTTCGAATTATATGCAATCCAAATAAATTCACATTGACATGTAACCTCTAAAAAATTCTCAGTAATTATGACTAAATCTCATAAGTTTGTTTTTCATTCCTCTCTCCACTAATGTAAGTTAATTATCCAACAAAAAATCAATGGGACTTATCTCGATTTATAATATAAAATTGGGCTAAATGTGAGATAATGGTAATTTTAAGTTCAAATCACCCATCAACATGTTGATTTCTAGGATTTAATTAGAGCCAATGTCATTTTCCAATTTCACTCAGCCAAGATAATTTTTCTGCCACCATATATCATCATTCCTTTTTATTTTCTCTTTTTTTTTTTCGAATTGCTTTATGGTGGAGTTTCTCCCAAAAGTCCTCCTAATATAACATGAAAATTTTCAACCCATTAAGTATCAAAAAGGCACACTCAATTGAAAGTTGGATAGAAAACCATAAAAACAATTTTTTTTAATACACCCCAAACAACCATAGCAATCACCTTTTTTTTTTTGCTCCATCCCTCCTTCCAAATTTCTATTAAGCTCAAATAATTTTTTTATCCAAAAAAAAAAATCAATGTGTTCATAGGGCATGGGACAATGATATAATTTGATAACGGCTAGGCTAAACATATATGTGTGACAATGAAAAATTGGATAATAATAAGGCTCAACGGGGTGACTAGGGATAAATAAACAGGGTTAGCTTGAAAGGCTCAATCAATTCAAAAATTGCCTAAATCATTTTCTCGGTGAGATTTAGCTTAGAATTTCGCCTCAAGAGAAAATTAAACAAATTCTAAGATTTAGGTGAAATTTAAGAAAATCACATACTTCATGTTCTCTAGATTTACACACGATTCAAAAATTAAGGATTTTTAGTACTCAGTAAGTGGATCAACATAATCATAATTAAAATGAACTCACACATCAATTGCAAGTTCAATCAAATTTAAATTTTCTTAAAAATTGCAAAAATTCACAACAAGGAATGCAATCATGATAAACAAAAAAATTATTCAAAAAAAAAATTGTCTCCCCCCCAAATTTGAATGAAGCAATGTCCTCAATGCGAAAAATAGAAATAGGAAGAAGAAAACTCCACTAGTTGTAGGATAAATTCATAGATGGCATTGTTGATTAAACTCTTGAAATGTGAACCCTAAAAAATTAACCTGGATAAAACAGAGAAAAGTTAATCTTTTTTTTTTTTTGCAAAACATAAAATTAACAATAAAATTAAAAAAAAAACATGATTAAAATGCTTGGGTTGCCTCCCAAGAAGCGTTTGCTTTATAGTTTTCGGCTAAATTATCTCAAGTGTCGCTATTCTAGAGGATGAAGTTCAATGGTGGTCTTTTGGGTGTTATAACCACTTTCAAAGTATGGCTTCAAACGTTGACCGTATACCTTGAATGTACCCTCAGTGTCATGTGCAACTTCAGCTATTCCATATGGGAATACATGTGTAACTGTAAAAGGATCAAACCATTGAGACCACAAATTTCCTAGAAAAAGTTTAAGACAAGAATTACAAAGTAAGACTTTTTGACCTATTTTGAACTCTCTTCTAAACATGTGCTTGTCATGCCATCTTTTTTTATGCTCATTGTACAACTTAAAATTTTCATAGGCCTCATTGTGAAATTCCTCTAATTCATTCAGTTACAATAATCTTTCTTCACCTATAGATTGCATGTTAAAATTTAAAAATTTTAGTGCCCAATATGCTTTATGCTCTAATTCCACTAGCAAGTGGCAAGCTTTCCCAAACACTAGCCTAAAAGAGACATATCAATTGGAGTTTTGAACGCTGTTTTATAGGCCCAAAGTGCAGCATCAAATTTTATTGACCAATCTTTTCTAGAGGCATTCACTGTTTTTTCTAAAATTCTTTTGATTTCCCTATTTGAAACATCTACTTGACCACTAGTTTGAGAATGATAAAGGGTTGCAATCTTATATGTGACTCCGTACTTATTCAAAAGCACTTCAAATTATTTGATGTATAAATGTGTCTTATATCACTTATGATTGCCTTAAGAGTGCCAAATCGAATAAAAATATTTTTCTTCAAGAATTTGACTACGACCTTAGCATTATTTGTTGATTTGTTGACAATGCTACAGCTTCTACCTACTTAGACACATACTCCACAACCACTAAAATGTATAAATTTTCAAAAGAAGGCATAAAGGGTCCCATGAAATCAATACCCCAAATATCAATTAATTCACACACAATAATGTTGTTTAAAGGCACCTCATTTTTTCTTGAAATATTTTCAGTTCTTTGACACATATCATATGAAGCTACATAGAAGTATGCATATTTAGAAAGTGTGGGCCAATGAAATCTAAATTGTAAAATCTTAGCTACAGTTTTGGTGGCACCAAAATGGCCACCTGTCTCTCCATCATGACAATGATATAGAATGTTTGCATTCTCTTCGTCTAGAACACATCTCCTTATGACTTGGTTTGCACATACTTTAAACAAAAAAAAGGTTCTTCCCAAAAATAATTTTTAACATCAGAAAAGAATTTTTTCTTCTATTGATATGATAATTCAGGAGAAAGAACATTACTTACCAAATAATTTACAAAGTCTGCGTACCAGGGAATTTTTGTGGACTTAATGGAAAAAAATTTCTAATCAGGGAACTCTTCCAAAATTGGTCTTCCCTCTTCCTTTGAATTTGGAATTCTTGATAAGTGGTTTGTAATTAGATTTTCAGTCCCCTTCTTATCTTCGATTTCTAAATCAAATTCTTGCAGCAATAGAATCCACCTGATCAACCGGGGTTTTGATTCTTTCTTTTCAAGCAGATACTTAAGAGCAAAATGGTCAAAATAAATTATAACTTTTGAGCCAATTAAATAAGAACATAATTTATCAAAAGCAAAAATTACTGCCAAAAATTCCTTTTCTATTGTTGAATAATTCAATTGTGCACTTGACAAGATTCGACTGGCATAGTGTATGGTTCGAAAAACTTTATTCTTCCTTTGTCCCAAAACAACTCCTATTGCAGAATCGCTAGCATCACACATCAGTTTAAAAGGTAAATTCCAATTTGGTGCTGCCATAATTAATGTTGCAATTAACTTCTCCTTTAAAGTGTTAAAAGCCTGCATGCATTCAACAGAAAAATTAAAATGAGCATCTTTTTTCAAAAGATTAGAAAGAGGTTTAGCAATTTTTGAAAAATCTTTTATAAACCGCCTCTAAAATCCTGCATGCCCCAAAAATCCTCTGACAAGTTTCACAGATGTTTGTGGAGGCAATTTTGTAATGACTTCCACTTTGGCTCAATTGACTTCTATTCCGTTTCGAGAAATTTTATGCCCAAGCATTATTCCTTTTGCACCATAAAGTGACACTTCTCCCATTTCAAAACAAGGTTAGTCTCCTTACATATTTGCAAGACCAAAGCCAAATTATTTAAACAAGAATCAAATGATAAGCCAAAAAGGGAAAAATCATCCATGAAAAGCTCAATATATTTTTCAATCATATCAAAAAAAAAATAGCCATCATGCATCTCTGAAAAGTAGCTAGTGCATCACAAAAACCAAAGGACATTTTTCTAAAAGCAAAAGTACCATAGGAACAAGTGAAAGTAATTTTCTTTTAATCTTCTGGTATAATAGGAATCTAATTATACCCCGAATATCCATCAAGAAAGTAATAAAACTCATGCCCTGCAAGTCTTTCTAATATCTTATCAATAAATGGTAAGGATAAGTGATATTTTCTAGTGGCATCATTCAATTTTCTGTAATCCATACACACACACACCACTCAGTAACTGTTCTAGTTGGAATCAATTCATTGTTGTCGTTTTTCTGAACAGTCATACCACCTTTTTTTGGCACAACTTGTACATGACTTACCTAGAAACTATTAGAGATATGATATATGATACCTACATCAAGTACCTTAATTACCTCAGCTTTCACTACTTCTTGCATCTTTGGGTTCAAACACCTCTGAGGTTAGATAATGGGTTTATATTGTTCTTCCATCAAAATTTTGTGCATGTAAATTGAAGGACTAATTCTCTTGATATTAGCTATTTTCCATCCAATTGCACCATTATGCTCTCTTAATACCTTTGAGCAGTTTCTCCTCCATCAAATTTGTCAAAGAAGAAGATATAATTATCGGTAAAGAACAAACTCCATCTAAATAAGCATATTTTAAATGAGAAGGTAAGGGTTTGAGTTCAAGAATTTGAGGCTCTTCAATTGATGGTTTAAGCTTTATAATATGTTGTCTCAACTCCTCAAATTTAATTACCTTTTGCCTTGAATATGGTGGAATTCCCTCCATGAAATTTTCGTACTCATTTATTTTCTTATTTTGAATATCTCTATCCCTTGGTCGAATCACGCATGCTTCAAGTGGATCTTTAAAAATATTTTCCTGAAAAACCTTATTCACCAACTTGTCAACTATCTCAACTCTAAAACAAAAATTATCATAAGATGGATATTTGATTGCTTTAAAAATATTAAATGAAACAATATCATCTTGAACTCTAAGAATCAACTCCCCTTGTTGTACATCAATAAGAGCTCTTTCTATTGCTAGAAAAGGTTGACTTAAGATAAGTGATACTTCAAAATATTTCTCTATGTCAAGAACTATGAAATTTGCAGGAAAAATAAATTTGTCAACTTTTACCAAAACATCTTCCACAATACCTCTTGGATATTTAATTGATTGATTAGCTAGTTGAAGTGATACCATGGTTGCTTTTACCTCGCTCAATCCTAATTTCTTGAAAACTAAATAAGGCATTAGATTAATACTTGCACCTAAATCACATAACGCTTTTTCAAAGTAAGAATCCTCAATAGTGCAAGGAATAACAAAACTCCCTGAATCTTTTAATTTTGGAGGTAATTTGTTTTGTAGGATGGCTGAACACTCCTCATTTAACTTCACAGTTTCATAATCCTCCAGTTTCCTTTTATTTGTCAAAATCTCCTTCAAATTTTTTGCATAACTAGGCATTTGCATTAGGGCATTTGCAAAAGAAATGTTAATGTGCAATTTTTTAAATACATCAAGAAATTTAGAAAATTGCTTATCTATTTTGTGCTGCTAGAGTTGCTGAGGGAATGGAATTGGCGGCACATATGGCTTGGGATTATCTAGAAAAAAGTTTACTTTTACTTGTCTCCTTTAATTGTTTATTGATCACATTTTCCTTATCTCTAAAAATCTCATGTTTGACATCTTCTTCTCCCACTTGTTTACCACTTCTCAAGGTTATAGCATTTATGTTTTCAATTGGATTTTTCTCTGTGTTACTCGGCAAAGAACCTTGTTGTCTCCCTAACATCATGCTTGCTAACTGACTCACTTGCATTTTCAGATTTCTAATTGAAGACTCTTGGTTTTGAAATCTCACATCCGTGCTTTTAATGAAGTCATGAGTCGTATTAGCAAGTTTGGTGACTATATCTTCCAAATTTGACTTTATCTCTTCTAATTGTTTGAATTTGGTGGTCTCATCACATTCTAATTATTCTATAAAAAATTTGGATGATTCCGCCATCCTAGATTGTATATGTTGGAGTAAGGATTATTCTATAACCTATTAAAATTCCCAACAAAGTTAGAATTTTCACTAGATTATTTAAAAGTATTACCTACCTAACATTCTGTTCTAACATGTCCTCTACCACAAAAATCACATGTCAAATTCTAAATTTTCATGATTAAAACACTCATATTATTTAGCTTTTTGTTGAGTGCTTTAAATTGTGCAGTAATTGCAGCAAAAGCATCCACTTCGTGAACTCCACTAGCTTTTCGCATTGGTAGTCTCTTAGTAGGCCACTGATAACTATTGGACATCATCTTCTCTAATAGATTGTAGGCTTCTTCTAATATTTTATTATTTAGAGTTCCTCCTACAGTTGCATCAATCATAGAATGAAGATTTGTACTAGAGCCATTATAAAAAGTTTGTACCTGCATCCATACGGGTAGTCTGTGATGTGGGCATTTCCTAAGAAATTCTTTGAATCTTCCCCATGCTTCATATAATGATTCATTATCTATTTGCATAAAATTAGTAATATCGTTACACATCTTTGCAAACTTTGCAGGTAGAAAGAATTTACCAAGAAATTTCTGAGCCATATCATTCCATATTGATCCTACAGGAAGAGAAGAAAGTCAATTCTTAACTTTGTCTTTAAGAGAGAATGGAAATAATCTCAATCTAATAGCATCATCCGTAACTCTATTATATTTAATGGTATCACAGATTTCAAGAAAAGCATCTATGTGAGCTTTTGGATCATCGCTTAGTAGGCCACTGGATTACACTGATTGTTGAAGCATCTGAATGAGTGACGGCTTGATCTCAAAATTGTTTTCTTGAATTGCAGGTCTTCTGATGCCTTGAACTATTGGCACATCATAATCTCTTAAAAGTCTACGTGGATTTTCATTATCACCGCCTGCCATCTTCTTAGCGTGATTTCTTTGTTCTCTCAATCGCCTTTTGAATGTACACTTGATTTCTAGATCAAGCTCAGCAAGTTTCCCTTGTTGGCTACATGTCATAAACTGATGTACACTCTGAAAAATAAAACGAAACAAAAGCTAGATTAAACTTAGAATTATCTGATATCAATATTAATTAGTATTAAACAAACGATCCCCGGCAACGCCGCCAAAAACTTGTTTGTAAAATTCTAAACGCAAGTGAACGCGTTGAACAAGTAATATAATTATAAGAAAAAATATCGTCCTACGAAGATCGATGATTAATAAACTAATTAAATACTAAAATAGATTAATTTTAAAATTTATCTAACATATCAAAATATAATTTAGAATAAATTAAAAAATAAAATTTGAAGACTAAATGCAGTAAATCAATTAGATAAATATGTTAGAGCATCCGATTTCATAATAACCATGGATAAAAGAACGATATCAAACATGTGATAGCAGAATTTCATAATCTATTTACTATCCTATCTCTAGGTATAGTAAACCTACTTAGCTTATTAATCAACTATATCTCTATGTGAATTAAAATAAACATAAGTGCATTAAAAATTATGAATATTCTCTATTTATAATGAGTCTTTTGAATTACCTTATCACCAAAAGCTACACAAATAACGCGGTATATCTCTATTCACGTTTAATTCATGGTTATATATTATAATGAGTAATTGCATATTCTCACTTCTCAGTCTCAAACATGCACATCAGATCATTCAAGTGGTGGCCAGTCACTCAAAAGCATTATGCACAATAATATATAACTCACATGAATGAAATCAATTGCAAAATATAAAAATCATGAAATTCATATCATCATGGTTAGGCTACATCGTAGCCCTAACAAAAGAAAATTAGAACATAGTAGAAAAAGAAATAAAGATATAAATTAAACTTAGCATCTTGAATCAAAGAACAAGAATTATGTCACAACTTTTGTCTTCTTTTCAAAATACTTGAAAAACTCTAAGAAGAATGAAAATGATCTAACAAAGTCCTAGTTCCCCTCTCTGGCTCTCAATGCTCTCCTATTCGTAAGATATATCCAAGATTCTTATCTCCAAGCAATTGCGCATAAAATTAGGAAGTAAATCAGAAGATCTTTGATTTGATATCTATCTCTTAATACTTACAGATAACATTAGGAAATAAAATCAAGGATTCCCTAATTTGATATTCATCTTCCACTACTTTTTGACTTGAATTCCTGATTTTTGCCATTCTTTTCCTTATTTTCTCCATATCTCATTATTTTGCATAAATAAGGAAAATTCAAATAATCAGAAGGAAGTCCAAATATTTTCTCATAGATATTGCATTAATTGTTGCCTAAAATAGGTAAAATAACTCTATTTTTATAGAGTTTTCTTTATCTTCTTCATATCTCATTATTTTGCATAAATAAGGAAAATTCAAATAATCAGAAGGAAATCCAAATATTTTCTCATAGATATTGCGTTTGTGTTCTATGTATTGCTTTTAATTTTACATGCCTATTTAACACATTTGAAATTACATTTTTTGGCCGAAAAAGGAAAAAAAAATCTCTACTTTAGTTTTAATTTTTATTTTTATGCTCGAGAATCGCCGTACAGCCGGTAACTGGCAACGTAAACCCGGGGACACTAGCGTGAGGACTCACCTCCAACAGCACCCTACTTAAGTCGCGCAATGGGGACAAGAAGTTTTGAACCTCTACCCTCTCGAATGAGGGTCAAAGCGCGAATCAACTCGTCCACCGCGGGGTGGGTTAGTTTTAAAATTTGGTAAACCTTTTACTTATAAATCTATCCAGTTTGTTTCATTAATATGTTGTGATATCTTATGAGATTCTTTGCACGACCCATAAAAATCGAAACTCTTGAATAACTCTTAACGATCTCATCATAATCATGTGAAGATACAATTTGAGAAATTAACACCCTTAGAAAAATCACACGAGAGAAACTAAAATTTAAGTTAGGAGGAACAAGAAAATTCAATAATGATATATATTACCTAAGGACATCATATAAGCATGAAATTTGAACTCGAATAGTCTTAACCCATCGATATTATTGCTCTTCGCTTTTATTTTGCCACTAGGGGTGACCGGCGGATGGGCAACTTGCTTGACCTGCCTAGTTCGAAGAGGCCCATAAAGCAAATAGGGGTTTGGAAGATGCCCTTGCATCAAAAGCCTTGTTTGTCCAACTTTGTTCTGGGCCTAGCTCAGATATTTACTTGTAAACTTGGCATGTGATGGAAGAGCTTCTTCGATATAAAAAGTTTGACTTTCGAACCCAACCCAACTTAGATCCAGCCTATTATCACCTTTATTCAATGCACAAGCATCGAGTGTTGCGCGCTACTCCAGTTACTAGGCAAATAAAAATGAATTTTTATCAGGTCCATTATTGCTCTGTGTGTGTATTACGCATTCCTCATTGGAAGGAAGACACATAAACGGATTGGATTGTGTAGCAATCAACAAGCACATGCGAAACTCCATCCAATAATGAAAACCGATACTGGACCTATAATAATCTAAAAAGAGAATTGAAAAGGTAATACTTTTAGAATATTAAGTGGTTTCAAGTTTTTTTGAAGTCGTAGGGCGATGTTGCTTGCGAAGCTCTTTCGTCAAGCACACAATCTTGACAAGACTCAAGGAAGAAGCCCTTGCTAACTCCGTGCCAATAGCCATGATTTGGGGGGCATAGGAGGCATGCTGGCGGTGAATTGGATTGAAAATAAACACGGTGAGAAAGTGGCGAAATTTCTCGAAATCAATTTACTTTTTAATTTTAAAATTTGCATATAATGTAAGGAAATTTTTAATGTGCAAGTTTAAATACTTTTGAGATCCTTTTAGGAATAAAGTTTAGATTATTATAAGATGAGACCACTTAAAAAAACAAAAGCTACATTAGTTTATAGTGAAATCTTTCCTCCTTGCCTTCAATTACATCCAAAAACAATTTATAAACCTTTTGATGACCATCCCTCATTGTTTGTCCAAAATATGCTTTTCACTTTTAAATTACAAGAAGATGAATTATACAAATTCAACCATTACATTTATGTATCCACAGACAAACCAATAAATCAAGAAAGCTTATGTTATATAATTCATATCAGATTTCTAAGAGTCTCAAGAAAAATATGTTCACCATACACTTAATCAATGAGGAACCACAAAATGCCATCCTTAAAACGTTAATCCCCCAAAATTATGGTATCGTCATAATTAAGTATAAAAATCGTAAGCAAAATATATAATTTTTTGCCCCTTACTGTAATCGTGCTTTAAAAGTCAATTTTGAGGGCACGTGATCATACCTAATACTCCCCATAACGACCACGTCCCGCTGTTTAAACGAGGACGAACCGTGGCCTTCTCCCTCCTCGAGAACTCATCCAAGACCGAGCAAGAGCCAGTCCCGCCACCTCCCCTGCTCAGCTCTGTTCAACCGCCGTTCCGACGGACTCTGCGGCGGCGAGACGGACGTCTTCGCCCGTGGACACCATCACCCACCATTCGTCAAGCTAAAGATCCCAACTATCCCAACTTTCCCTCGCCGTAAATGCATTCTCTTCGCGTCCCTTCGCCGTCGGAGCACCTCGACACCCTCGCGCGAAGGCTCTCGGTCAATGCACCCCCCGGAGCGCGAGCGCGAGGCCTCTCCTCTTTCGTCTCCTCCGCCAGGCTCGGCAGAAGTTTCGCCGCCGCCGCGGAAGCCGCTCCCAGGGAAGGGGAGTGGGAGCTGGGCGGCGCGGGCGGCCTGCCGGCGGGGCTCCAGCGGGACGCGATGCCGAGGCACGTCGCGGTGATAATGGACGGAAACGCCAGGTGGGCCCGGAGGCGGGAGCTGCCGGCGGCGGCGGGGCACGTGGCCGGGGTGAGGTCGCTGAAGGAGCTCATCGAGCTCTGCTGCGAGTGGGGGGTCCGAGTCCTCACCGTCTTCGCCTTCTCGTCCGAGAACTGGGTTCGGCCTTGAGTTCTGCAATTTCACATGGTATCGAGCCCGTCTTCCTGGTTGTTCATGATCCTCTGTTTCCATTGCTGAAAGTGTGTACAAGATTCTGCATGATCAAGACAACAGCAATATCGTGTTGAAGTTCAGAAGAATCGATATTCAAAGGTTTGATTTTTAGGTATTCAAAGGTTACCTACTTGTTTTCTGCCATATCTTCAAAGTATCTAGATATACAGAATGACAACCAGAGTGCAGAAGTATCCATTTCCGATTCATGTGAATATAGCCAATTTTGTTACAATCAAGCTGACAGAAGAGAATTTTCTACTGTGGCAAGCTCAATTTCATAGGTTTCTAAAGAGTCAAGACCTAATCGGGTTTATTAATGGAGAAACATCTCCTCCAGTGCAAATGATACAAGCTGAGTTTGAGGGAAGGCAAACACAAGAAATAAACCCTGATCATTTAGATTGGATAAAAACTGATCAGTTAATTTCATCCTGGATAAGTGGAGCAGTATCTGAGAATATTCTAAGTCTGATAATTGGCTTAGAGACTTCATTCGAGGTATGGCAAACTCTTGTAAATAGATTCACACAGAGATCCGTAGCAAAGGAGTTTGAATTAAGAGGGAAATTACAAGCCTGCAGGAAAAGAGACAGACCATTGAGTGAATATCTTCGAGAGTTTAAGTCCATCTGTGATCAATTAAATGCTATTGGAAAACCAGTTGATGATATAACCAGGATGTTTGGAGTTCTTGAAGGACTAGGATCAGAATATGAAAGTTTTAGAACAACCATGTACTGTCTTAAACCTCAACCGGAATATGATGAGGTGATTTCTCAACTTGAAAGATTTGAGACTAGACTACAAACATATTCTGTAAGTCAGTACAATACTAACCTAGCATACTATGGACAAAGAAAGACTGGAATAAGTCCGCAAAGGCCAAATTTCAGAAACCAAAGAGAAAATACTCGAGGTGGGTATAGATATGGCGAGGACAAATTACTAACCCATCTAACACAAAGATCGGGTTACTAAAGACAAGCTGGTCTAACTATGGACAGGGCTTTAGACCATATACAAATTCTTCTCAAAGGTTTCAAAACCTTAGATCCTACCCACCACAAAGCTCAAATGGCAACAAGTATGTGCAGAACTCAAAACCAGTAAGCAATGGTCCTCTGGAATGTCAAATCTGCAAAAGACCAGGGCACACAGCTCTTCGATGTTGGTATCGTTTTGACAACTCATATCAAGTAGAAGAAATACCAACTGCATTGGCAGCCATGCATATAGAAGAACCCTATGGTACAGAATGGTACCCAGACACAGGAGCTACATCTCACATTACTGCAGCACCTGGTATGCTTCATGACTACTCTGCATATAGTGGTAGCGAAGGTCAGTGGTTTTGACTAGTAATGGGACTGGCGATGAGCATGGGATGGAATGTGAAGCCAGTGCGAAATTTTTATGGAGTGATTGGTGTTTCTCTGTTTGACAAGTCTCTTGTTTTGGGTGCAGACTGAGGTTCAACTTTTGATGGGATTGCTCGAAAGAGTGATTAAAACGGAGCTGGAGAATTTCATGAGGTTAGAGGTCGAAAACTCCCATCTCACTTCATGGCTATGATTCTCCGTGTGATCATGTACTTGGTCTACCGCAGCTGTTATTTGCTGTGACGAAATAAGAGGAAAAGTTATCGTAGTTTCCGATGATGCTGTTTCTGAAAATAACAATCTAGGAAGTGAAGGCCTTTCGTTGCTGATAAAGTTTCCTAATAGATCGAAATGCACAGGACTGTGGAGTTGGACGAGCATGGGCATCCGTGAACTTGTGACAAGTTTATGTGATCCTCTTGGCGTTTGAGGCAGGATTGTCAATGTGGGTTTCTAGTATAACACGACTTACGTGGAATGAATAGGAAAATAAAAATGCCACGTTTTTTAGGCTGCTTTTCGTTTCATCAGTTTATGCTATAATTCCCTTCGTTCAGGGTCTTGTGAAGGCTTTTCGGCTTGACAAGAGATATTCATTGCTTATTATGAATTCAGCAAATTTATGGACCAAGATCTGCTTGTAATATCCTGGTGACTTCTGGTTGACTAGTCATTGTTGTTGACAGTGTCTGACATGTTAAGATTTAGATATGTCTATTGTGGTGTTGAGCATGAGCTTCTCTCTCACTCAGATTGGATTGAGATCAATAAAATTATTTTTCAGGTCTAACCCTTTAAATTTTGTAGAAGAAAGTTTTGGAAAGGTATATGACTTTGTTGAGAATTAAAAAAGGGTTTATGGCTCCATGGTTCTTATCCAACAATTTGATGGAGCAGTTTTCTAATTAATTCTGCTTGATTACTTTTGCTACTGAAAGTTTGATAGAAGTTTCTGCAATGTCATATAATTGCAGACATAATCAATTTGGCGATTGATGCATGGAAGGTGATTTAACACCTGCAGACATGCTCGCATGCAGTGCATCTATAACTGTTGATACTGAAAGCTCATGTTTGAATTCAACTGAGAAGGAATACATCAATCTGTATTATACATTTCTGGAGCTTCCCCAGAAGGGACTCAACTTTGGGTTTATGTTTGCTGTGCTAAGTAACTGAAGATTCTCTTTCTTTAATCGCTAGCCAATTTTCACTGCTAAAGTTAGATATGTGTACATAGAAGCTTTGGATGGCAAGCATCCATAAATTTGATACTTTTGCGCTGCCAGTCCAATAATGTTGGCCTGGTGCAGTGCCAACTCTTTTTTCTTAACTGGAGCTTATACTAGTTTATTACTTCCTTTCCTTATTACCAAGTTATGGAATAGGACCAGAGCTTCAACTAAGTTCAGCTTCTTGTTACAGGGAAGGAGTTAAAATATGCTTGATTGGAGATTCCTTGAAGCTTCCAAAGTCATTGCAAAAAGTGTTTGTGGATGCAGAGGAGATGACTAAAAACAACTCCAGACTCCAACTTATTGTGGCAGTGAGCTACAGCGGGAAGTATGATATAGTACAAGCATGCAAAACCATTGCTCACAAGGTAAAAGATGGTCATCTTGAGTTGGAGGACATCAGCGAGGGACTAATAGAACGGGAACTAGAGACGAGCTGCAGCGAATATCCCTGCCCAGATTTACTGATTCGCACGAGTGGTGAGCTTAGGCTCAGCAACTTTATGTTGTGGCAGTTAGCCTACGCTGAACTTTTCTTTGTGCCGGCACTGTGGCCTGATTTCGGGAAAGCTGAGTTTATAGAAGCCTTGCTTTCTTATCAACAGAGGCAGAGACGATATGGAGCGCGGGTTTCCTAATATTAAGAAGATTATCTTCATATCCATTGCCTTGATGGGGATTGATTGATCCAACTAATCCACCTCTCTGAATCCATGTCATCCTGTTAAGGTGGTAAGTTTCATACATTGCGAGAATCGATTTGTCGTTCATTTCATTGTAGATGCAGATGCATGCCATTGCAATGCTGTTTAACTTGGAACTCATCCAAGTTCCTTACAGTGGATTCGACCTGTTATATTTCTTGATTAATAGGGATAGACCGACTCCGTGGATATCTCGAAAATAATTCTCTTTGAATGCTTCTAAGCTGTATTCATCAAATACACAGTTGTAACAGGCTTATAGATGTCATGGCCTACTTCAAACTCTGCGATTCTTTGAGGAAGCATTGCTTCTGCTTCGTCAAGAATGTATGAACTTTTGGCTGCTTTTGCTTTGGTTTGTTGGAACGCTGTTCACTGCATAAAAAGAAAATCTTTGGCGTCTAATCTAGAGACACAAGCGGATGTCTTTTCGTTGTTGGGAGCCGGTATTGAATGTACAATCAATATGAAAGATAACGATGGGAGATGACTAGGCACTGCTCAATTCCATACAAAGTTAGAGTCGATACGTTGTGAATTGTCCAAGTAGATTAGTTGCTTTACTCAATCTTAATTATCTATGGACGGGACCAGTGTCATGTAGGCATCCGAATTATCTAAGTAGATTGAGGTCGAGACCACGGGTCGATTGGAACCACCTAAAGATAGTGCACAGAAGAGAAAAATCCTTGTTTGGATTTGCATCCACGGATCGAATATGATATTCACTTAATCAAGTGCGGTGATTGATTAGATCTATGTAAATTTGGGCCTAGCTACATGTTTTTCTAGAAGCAGGCAAGACGACTTTTACTAAAAGAAAAAAGAAAATTGCTATTTGCTCCCAGGTTTTTAGGATCTTTGCAACTTGCCCCCCCTCCAATTTCTCAATTTTGGCATAGGGGCCCCCCGATGTTTTCAACTTGATTTCAATGCGCCTCCATCGTTGATTCCGGCCAAATCATCCCTTGAGAATCGATCACGTGACGCACCACCGGGAAGAACTTGAAAGCAAAATCGTCCTTCCACAGGGAGAAATACATATTTCCCTCTAGATTGGTTACATAATTACCAAATTAGCTATTAATATTTCGAAATTGTTCCGATTTTCCCCGCTAATCTTTTGGAATTCGTTGTAATTTTCTCCTGATAGCAGATTTTAAAATCAATAAATTAGTTATAACTGACAAGCCAAAAGAAAACTGAGAAAGACCTTGATTTTTCGCCGAAGGTCGACTTGGGACGGTTTGATCTCACTTGTTCATGCGGCTGCTTTTCATGGTCCCTGTTAATCTTCTTTTGTTCTGTTGGCAACCTCTTGGACCTCGTAAAATCTCAAGCCACCTTTCTTGAGTCAACGATACTAGGTCGATAAGTCAGTTGAAAGACACTATGCAAAGCACTAGTCGACCCAATAAGAATCCTTGCTAGTTCCACCTTATTACCCTAGGCGTGGGAGGCTACTATACCTCCTACCAGGTAGTAGTCACTTCCGAAAAAGTGATAGGGTGTCTACCTTCATCCCAAGGCCCCAAGTTCTTGGGTGAACTTTTGTCTTCTCCGCTTAGGTCGGAATACCCTCGAAGTTTGATGTCCCAAAGTTCTGATGAAATAGTTTAAGAACTTACTCTGGTCCAAATTGTTGGTAGTGTATCGACATTGCAATTTGTTCATCAATTGCTCGAGCATTTTATGCAGTCTGGATCACCTCTGTTTCTCTCCATGTTGGATCATATCTTCGTCAGGATTCAATTTATGGCCCCATTTCTTTCTTCACGACAACTCATTAGGTTCCTGGAGGATATCCTCCGTTACTTGAAGCAAGTCCCTTTGGTCTTTGCAGCCTTGCCACGGTTGACAAGGATTGTCCTTCACCAATCCGTCATGCGGTCAATAAAAATGGAATATATGTCCAAATTCAAAGCATGAGAGACGTTGCTATCGATCACGAATCTATTGAGTCCGGATAGTAAGCAGTGCTAGATACACGGACGAAACAATGGCTGAATATGTTCATAACAAGTCGATTCTTATATAATTTATGCAAATGAAAAGCCGATACCCAGCATTGAAGTCAGATGACCGAAAGCTCATGACGGGCGAAACTATAGCCACACGCTAAGCAGTGCCAGACACACGGAGGAAGCTTTGGCAGCACATCTCGAGTCTTGACTCTACGAGTGAAAATATGCAGACGGACCTGAGCGTCACGACTGTTAATGAGGCATTCTTACAATATCAACTAAACCGGGACCAAGCGAGAAGCTTTACTTGTTCAAGACACAAAAACAGAGCATGAAGCAAAGCAAAACGAATGCGAGTACAACAGTGATAATGCCTGATTAGAAAACAGGCATTGTACAACCCACCAGTTACACACCGGCACACCCAACACATAGGTAGTTAGAGACACCGCCCTCATGAACCCAAATGGAAGAGATGGCACATTGTTTATCTTCCAAAACGAGACAAAACAGCAGATACAAATGAGAGTTTCCAAGTCCATGTGTTTCCCAATTCACCCTGGACTTCATCTCATCTTCTTCCGGCGAGAGAATGAGAACACAGGAAGGAGAACACTCCCCACAGTTCTATGTGGTAAACCCAAAATGCCACGGCGGAGGCGGATCAGAGCTCGGGACCCAGCAGATGTGACCGGCAGGGTTCTTAGGAGCGAGAGAGAGAGAGAGGGAGTGGCTCCTCGAGGCAATGTGCTGGAGGCGGCGGACATGAGATCGGGATGCAACCGGCGGGGCTCATGGGAGAGAGAGGGAGAGAGATTTTTGAAAGAGAGAAGAGTGGGGCTTCCTGCGAGTGGAGGGAGAAGAAGACCAGCAATTAATAAAGAGAGAGAGGATGCAAAGGTTTGAAGGAGGGAAAGGTGGGACCCAACAGCCACGTGGAGCCACGTGTTGGTATGGATTGGGCCGGCGCACGGTGACGTGAACTAATAAACATGGATGGTTACCGAATTGTCCGAGCCTGAGCTACCGATTCTACATGGTACCTTATTCCATTACCGAGCCCGCTGTGTGGCTCCTTGCGATGGAGGCGTTTTTCCACTTAACGTCCTTCAAGTAGGTTCTCCTAATGCTCTCACAGCTTCTTTCATAGTTTCTGGTTGTTCAAGTTTAAGCTTATTGCTCTTTGCAGCGCACAAAATGGCATTGTGTATCTTCCGCGCGATGACTCAGTAGCTCGAGACTTGGTCATCGAGATGCAGTTGGATCTGCTGGGTTGCTAGTTATATTCTTTCTGGGTGGATGTGTTGTCCCGCAGTGTAAGTTTGCTCCTTCTTTTGCAAGAAAAGCGTGCCTTGGATGGCATGAAGCAAGTAGAATGTCATTGGATTACTTGAGGCCGCTGTATACAAGTTCTTTGTCCGATACTAAAATCCTCCTGAAAACCGTTACTCCACAGAAATCTGCCATTGAAAACTATACACAACGTACTTCAGTTTCACATAGCTTACCAGCTAGTGGTCATTAGTATTGGATTTGGAGTTGATATTTAATCGCTTTATGCACTGCTCTTCGACAATATTGTGACTTTAGCTGTGGCTTACCTTAGTCGTGAGTTGGATAATCTTTCCGTCACCATCTATATAAATTCAGGAGCAACTTGCTCGTAAGTAAATTCTGGGGTATTCTCAAGATCTAGCTAGTATCTGCTTAATGAGGATATTCCTTTTCCTTTTACAGCTGTCATAACAGCGCATAGAGCGATTCCTGTGGACGAAATTGAAGAAAATTCCAGCCATGGAATCGCTTGATAATAGTATATTATCTACATAACAGAGGGATCTTTATCAAATTTTGAAAAATTCTCCTTGTCTTCCCTCATCAATGTTGCACTGTACTTTGTTATAGTGATTTTGCCAAACCTGTGATGGGTTTACAGGGGATAGCACAGGGTCAGGATCGAGTCCAACATCCTCTGTGGAGGGTAACAAGAAGAAGGGTATGATTCTTCCATTTCAGCCATTAACGATGATGATAATGACTTTGTTGACATGCCAAAGGTGTACTTTCAAATGCGCTAATTCTTTCTTGGTAATTTCGAATGCTTTAACTTGTGTCCAGTTTCTACATGATAAAATGAAATGCCGTAAACATATCACTGAAAATATACAGAGTATGAGTTAACAAGGTATACAAGAAAGTAAACTACAGCTTTTGTCGAAATTTAGCGGAGCAGTCTCTCCAGGAGTCACTGCATTGGCTGGTTCGAATGGAGCTGGTAGGACTCCTTTAATGGATGTTCTCGCTGGAAGGAAAACATGCGGGTATATTGAAGGTGAATCAGGATATCAGGTCAACCAAAAGAGCAGCATACTTCTGCTAGAGTTTCTGGGAATGTACAACAGAATGAAATACATTCGCCCCAAGTGACAGTCGAGGATTCTCTCTGGTTTCTTCCAGTCTCCACCTCCATAATGACGTCGTCAAAGGATAAAAAAAATGTATTTTCAGAGATTAAGTTTATACATTTAAAAACTGTGGTTGCCATAAGTCCCCTCAGCAGAAGATTAAGAATTGTTTTGGGCTATAAAAGCCCCCTTGAAACCTCGTAGCGAATTTAAGGGGCGGAATTATAGGGTTCATACTTCAACGTACAGATTTTTCCAGAGGAAAAACGTAGAACCAATGAACTATAGCAGGACAGAAATTTTTACCTGAAAATAGTCTGTCGGGATCCGTGAATTGGTTCCAGGCTTGCCTCCATATATTATACACAGGCAACTGTAGGGAAATTAAAAAAGGAAGCCAATGTAAAAGTGTGGCTTATAAAGATAGTATTGAATAGGCCAAGTAGTTGTTCATCTATCTTACCTCATCAAATGCTTCAAATATGTCAATACTCGGCTGGTGAACAGTACAAATTCTTCCATTGTCAGCAGCGTTAGAGCCGTTCTCATCACAATAGCTGTTGCTTGATCATCAAGACCGGAGGTAGGTTCATCCATAAAGATAAAAGAAGGATTAGCAACTAGCTCAACTGCAATGGCTAGCTGTTCCCTTCGTTCCGTTGATAAATCTGAGCTACCGGGTGGACCAAACAGAGCATGCCTAAGCATATCAGGCCGAACCAATTTCACAACCTCCGTCGATGCAGAGGTAAACTGATCCAACCATAGTTTATAAATGCATAAACTAGATCTCTGAACATTCGCTTGGTTTTTTTTTACCGTTTGCTGACTTCTTTTGGGAGGCAGAGGCTGGAAGAGAACCGGAGAGACTCGTCAACTGTCACTTGAGGCAAATATGTTGTTCTATATACCAGAAACTCTAGCAAAATTATGCTGCCCTTTTGGCTGACCTGATATCCTCAATTCACCTTAAATACATCCGTCTGCTCCCCTTCCAGCGAGACCATCCATTGAAGTAGTCTCACCAGCTCCCCTCGAACCCACCAATGCAGTGACTACCCCAGGAGAGATGCTCCGCAGACAATTTTGAGAAGTTTTATTCACTAATGCGGGCGCGGGATGATCGAGTGTGTTTTGAGTGATAATGAGATGATAAAGAATAGATGAATGATAGATTATGATTACCATCAATACTTAAAGGACACATCACTAGTTAAGGATAAAGGATGAGGTTGACAAAGTTCACCATTAACTTAAAGGACAGACTACCCACCAAATATAAAAGACTTTGATATAGGAGAAGTTCACCATCATGACCTAAAGAACAAATCACTAGTTGAGGGTAAATGGCTTCTTGGCTAACCACCAAAGAATAATTCACTTTTTAAGTATAAAGAAATGGAAATAAGAAGCTCACCACCAAGATTTAAAGGATAACTACCAGCCAAGGATAAAAAGCTTCTTGGTTTACTACTAAGGAAGAATCCACCTTCTAGGACTAAAGAATAAAAATAGATATTTGCTCACACCAAGAAAAATCTCTATATTTTCAATATTCAAGTCTTGTCTTTTACATTTAAGAATTCACATTTTTTTAATAGAGAAACTCATACATAAAAAATAGACTTAAGATTAAAGACATTCAAACTACCTAACAAATAAAGACATGAGAACTAGGAAAAAAAATTATAAGAACTAGAAAATGCATTTAAAACACATAAAAACTTGAATTTTGACTCTTAAAACCTACAACACACTTGAGACTCATAAGCTTATAGGACTAAGTACATTTGACCGAATGCAAAGTAATTAAACATAAATTTTAAGTTCTACATCGCCCTGGCAGACCAATAGACATTTTGGAAGATCGACAAACAATAAAGGAAATCATCCAAAATTGCCTTTGGTTTCTAGGTAGTCAATTAATAGTCTCGGAATCGACATTGGACATGTAAATTGACATTTAACTAGTCGATTGGTAACTATGAAATCAACAATTCTTTTGTAGCATTTGACATCTTCAATCTAAGTCCCATTGAATCAAGTTGTGTCAGAAATTGGTCTCTTTGTGTCGGAAAAAGGTTTAAGCTGGATCAATTGATGAGTTTCAAGTTGAACTTGAGAGTTGATTGATAGAGCCCGATGCTCGTGCATCATTCACCATTGTTTTATTGGGGGTGAGCAGAATAAGAAATACTAAAATTGGTATTGAAATGCAAGTAAGTTTGAAAGTTTTCAAATATTACTATCAATTCTAAGTCTGAAAGTTTTCAAATATTACTATCAATTCTCCAAGCTTATAAATGTTGTGCTAAAATTTTCAAATATTACTATCTTTGTGGACCAATTAAGTTTTGTGGCAGAAGTACAATATGAGTGCCAAAACTTGGCACAGGGAACACTTAAATGCTAAAAACTGTGAAATATACACATAAATGCCCCTTTCTTTGAAAAATTAGATACCTGAGTGCCAATTCAAGCAACTCTGGCTAGAAACCTACTTTGCAATTTTTTAACAATATAACTTGCCTACGTAGCTCACCGGAGAGTTGCAAAATGACATTGTTTTGCCTCTTATTTGAACTTTAATACAAATATTAATTTAATAAAATTTAAAAATAGATTTATTTAATTTTTTTTTTTAAAGGAAGATGGGTTTGGAGAATAGCGAGGGCTCAACCCTTGCCATTGCCTCTCCACCATCTTTGGGAAGGGCCAACAACAATAGAGAGAGGGTTTGCCGAGGTCACCTAGCCTTGGCAAAGGGCCAATGACCCTAACCGATCGGTGATGAGGGCTTAGAAGCCCACTCCCTGATCTGGGGCGAGGGTCGCTGCCCTCCCCTAGCTCCGGCAAAGATCCCTAACCCTTCCCCAACTAGGGACCCTTGGCATGACTAGGCAAGGGTTAACAGCCCTCGCCCTAGATCTGAGGGAAAGCCGAGTTTGTAGAAGCCTTGTTATCTTATCGATAGAGGTAGAGATACTACCGTGTGCGGAATTCGATTCTTAATCATAAAGAGATTATCTTTATATTCATAGCCTTGATTGGGGGAGATTGATCCGATTGATCTAGCACTTAGGATCCACATCGTCATGTTTATATAGTTAGTTTCATATGTCACCAGCCACTATGCCCGAGCACTTGATGTATCGGAGACGCGGATGCATGTCGTTGTAAGGCTGCATAACTCGTCCTAGGTTCCTTATAGGGGCTTCGCCTCGTTATATTTCTAAGGTTACTGGGACCAGACCAATGCCGCCAACATCAGGGAATTTATGGACTTCATGTGCTTGTGAGTTGCAACTTGTACGCATTGAATGCACAGTTGTAACAGGCTCGTACATGTCCTGGCCTGCATACTGTGCAGTTTTTTAAAGGAAGTATTGCTTCTGATTCGTCAAGAATGTATGAATTCTTGGCTTGTTGTGCTTCACTTTTGGCCTTCTTCATGTAATGTGTGATACAATTCGACTTATAATCACAAGAAAATCAATAATAAAAGTGAAAAAGAGAATTCATGACAGAATGTTTTATCTCAATTTATATTACATCTAGTAAAAGATTCAACCATAATTAGCATATCACATCTTTCTATTACATTCTCAATTATAAGAGAAAAAAATTATATATATCAAGTAACTATTCATGAGCTAAAGCCCAAATTATTAATAAAATATAAGTTTAAACTATACAAGCCCTTTGGCGACTTAAAAGCGCTGTCCCTGTGACCCCGCTAAGGCAGGCCTGAACCCCCCACTCACTCATCAGGAAGCAAGACTCTCGTGCCATATAAATTACATCCCAACAATGCGGAGGACAGAATCCCAGAATCGCTGCACCGTGTCTGCAGCAAGCCATTTGTTTTCCTTGCACCTTTGACCTCCCCAACTCCGTCAGGTATTCGGAAAAAATTAAAAAACTCAGTCAGGTGATCATCATTGGACGATAGGAGGTAGGTGATAATCAAGTAGAAGATGATGATGATGATGTAGGGAATTCGTTGACTTTATTTGTGTCTGATGAGCGCGAATGAAGAGAGGGGACAATGCTACCGTGCAGAGTACCTGCTCCCGATAAGTCCAATTGCCAGACATACTGGATAAGTCCAATTGCCAGACTTACTGTCTCATTCCTTATCCTGATGCTTTACTATCCCTAATTCTAAGTCAGATTAACATATAATTCATGCTACATAGAGCTTGATTGTGATCATCGTAATCGCTACATTGAGTCAGCATACTTTCAGCCCCATCTCCAGCAAAAATAGTTGACATTTCAAACAAAATGTGCCCAGGACCAGCCAAACCACGCAAACCAGTTCACGGTCGTTGGCATTAATGATGTGTACAAAAGGTGTTATTGCATGTGAAGCCACTTTGATCCACCAAACTCCATTTATTCCAATCTTCAAGCTGGCTAACTGGGGCATCATGCATCTTCCTGTTTGCAGCCTTATTTATTTATATAGCGACTTATTGAGGGTGAGATCACAAGTCAATGGGAACTACCTTAAAATAGCACATAGAAGAGGGAAATTCTTGCTCAGATTTGCAGCCGTGGATCGAATGTAGAATTAATGAATTAATGTAATCAACAGTTGTGATTGATTTGATCAATGTAACTTGGGGTGCAAATAGCTTTTTTTCTTGAAGAGGGCCATAAGACTTTTACCAAATGGAAAAGGAAAATTACTATTTGCCCTCGAGTTTATAGGATGGTTGAAACTTTTCTCGCAACATCTCAATTTTGACTTAAAGCTCCTTAACGTTTTCAACTCAATCACAACGTGCTGTCAATATTGACTCCGACCACATTACCCCTTTAAAATCAATCACGTGATGTCACGTGACCTGTCATAACAAGAACTCAAGGGCAAAATCATCCTTCCAAAGTGAGAATTACAAAGTTACCAATTATCTCTTATGCCTTCTAATCTTTTGAAAGTCATTATTATCATCTACTTATGGTAATTTTAAAATCAAAAGAAATTAATTATAACTAAGAAATTGCAAGCAAACTTACGAAAAGGAATTGAACTAAATGATCCAAACATATATGCCACAGTTCCTTACCCTAACGATGTACAATTGTCCAACTTTTTTTTAGAGGGGGGTGTTGGAAGGAAAATAGTGTTTGGTCAAATGTAATAAAAAAAAGTGCATCAGAAAGCAATATTTTGTTTAAAAGTGATTCAAGAAAAACTACATTTGTAGAGAAGTTTGTCTATATTTTTCAAATAAAAAAAAATTGAAACTCAACAACTGATAATATAATGGTGTCAAATTTGTCTCGCCGACAGTTAGATCAAAACCTAGTTGTCAAAGTATAAATTTGGAATTTTGTAAGCTCAATGAAGGTAAAATTAGAAGAAAAAAAAATGCATTTGCAATCTAAAAATACTTTAAGCTCAAATTTTGAGTAAAACTTGTATTGGATTAAGGACTTCTGAAGAATTTTCGAAAGTGCGCTCATCTTTCAAAATCTTTCTAAAAGGATTTTGGCCAACCATTTTGCCATTTGCCCAAAGGGTCTTTGGGAAAATGATTCCCAAATGCAGCTGAAGTGACCTCGACCTTTGAGAACTCCGTTGCTTCAGGCCTCAAATTGATTGACGTGGTCCTTTTTCCTTTCTTGGGCTGTGGCTCCCTCAGTACGACTCGCCCTGTCTCTTTTTCTCTTCCTAGAGCGACAACAGACCAAACAAGAGCATGTGAATGATTCGCGGTCGATCCCATCGCCGTCAAGTATTGTCAGTCGGTATCGGCCGTCACCACCCACTCCGTTTCCCTTTCCCTCTCTCTCTCTCTCTCTCTCTAGTACTTGGATGACGGTGCTTTCAAATTGATTTACAAATAACCTCTTTGCCATTTCGTTTAATCGAGTCCGGTACCGAAATATGATATGCATGGAATCGTCCTCACTCTCTCATCTATTCCTTAGCTGATGTTTTTATATTTCACAAATAATCTTAGATTCGTTTGTTTCACAAAAAATATGACATTTCATAAATTACTTTTAGGAAGTCATTTTCCATAAAAATAGCAATATTTTTTTAATATCCGGATGAAATTTAAAAATGAACTGTGAAACATTTTTCGCTGTTTAGTACGAAAAATATTTTTACGCAATCACTCATTTTCAATAATTTTTTTATCATTTTATTTAAAAAAAATATTTTTAAGCTTTAAAATTGTTTTCCTTTCCTTTTCTTTTTTTCTTTTTCTTTCTTGATCTTGGTCGATTGCTAGCTACAAGAACGGGTAGCAACTAGCCTTTGGCAAGTTCCGCCCTTGCCATGAGCTGGAGAGGCTCAAGCTCATCGTATTCCAACGAGGTTGAGCATCGCTTGGCTTATGGTGGCCTTAAGCGAAGCTCGACCCCACCCAACTCGCCAAATCTAACGAGGCTCGAGCTCATTGGCCTTGGATAGCTCAACTTTGCCAAATCACCTCACCACAAGCTTGCAAGGCTTGACCTCTCAAGAATTTAGTGAGCTTAAGGCCTGTGGTGAGGTCAGAGCTCATCAATGGGTGGTCGTTGGCCATTGCCATGGCTAGCAACCGGCCTTGGAAGAAGAATAAAGAAAGAAAGAAAAAAGAAAAAAATTAAAAACTTAATCCGTTTAAAAGAAAAAAACATAAAAATAAAATGAACATGTGTTTAATGAAAGAAAGTGAGGTGGAAAAAAGCTATAGAAAATATTTTTCATAGTTTTGAAGTAAAAAACATTTTCCCTACTTTTGAAGGTGTTTTTTTTTTCCAAAAGTGGAAGCCATTTTCCTTGATTAGTTTATTTTATGCAAAACAAATACCAAAAAATCCAAAAAACATTGTCCTGAAAGTTATTTTTCCATGAAACGAATAGAGCATTAATGTCATTTTCTACATGCAATAGAGAGGAGCTTCAAATATCGTAAATTAAGGATCTATTTGAGGGGAACCTATTAAAAAAGAGAGTCATAAACTTATTGAAATTATGTCAATCTAGTCATAAACCTTTCACAATGATATCAATTCAGTTCATTTGACCAATTTTAATTAGCTGGCCATTAGTCGTTAAGCCGGTATTGACGTGACAATTTCTTAATAATATATTTTTTCAATTTTTTTTAATTTTTTCGAAGAAAAAAATGAAAAATTAATAAAATAAATTTGGAAAATAAAATATTATTAAAAAATCACATCAATGTTGGTCATATGATTAGCATCGATTGGCCAAAATTGGCTAGATGAATTGAATTAACACAATTGCAAAAGGCTTAGAATTAAATCGATATAATTGTAATAGGTTTATGGATTTTTTTGGTAATTCTTTCCCTATATGAAGATGATTCACATAATGTTTGCTCGCTAAAAATGCATAGTCCATATCTTTTCTTCCCTTAATTATAATTAACATTTTTCTTTTTTGTGAATATACAATAAAATTAGAGAGATTAGGTGTCATATTGCAGAAATATCGAAGTATCAAAGTGCAATTTGTCATTGTGTAGGAAATTCAAAGAGCATAATGTAATTCTTCTAAAATTGCTGGCTGCTTTTGCCCTTCTCAAGTGAGCACCACCTAGTTGCATGAGAGCACGTAACTAACTTTTCGATGAGAATTGGGCTAGAGATAAGAGGTGTGAATTGGTCCTGGTCGCACCAAGAATCAGATCGGTCAATTTTGGGAAGTTTTCACGGGAATCAATCTAGTTCTTGGTTTATGGGGAGGAACGAGGTCCACCGGAGTAAATCAATTGAATGCGCATAAATTATTTGCTAGAGTAATCTCTTCTTTTTCTAGTAACTTTCTCGTAATAAGTAATTTCATCCTATACTAGAGTAACTTTCAATATATTTAGGAACTTTTTTGAGAAAAAAATGATTCTAAGGTGGATAGAGTTAGTTAGGAACAAAATTTGTCAAATTGGTGGGTCAAGTAAAAAATAGTTTGACTCAAATTAACCTATTTAACTAGTTTCGACTTATTTCCATTTAATATAAATATAATGACCTATACCCAACTTGACTTGATGTGACCCAAGTCACATTACCAAAATACTTTCATATTTAATTCAATCTTTAAAAAAAAAATTCTTATGATTTTTTTTAAAATTATATTACTTAGACACTTCAATACAATACAAACTTAGTTCAATACAATTTTTATAATTTTAAAAAAATACACTAAAAACTCAAATTTATTATGATTATTATTTTACTTTCTTTCTTTTTTAATTTTTTTTTTATTCCAAGACTAGTAAGGGTTGTTGGCTGACTCTTGCCGATCACAGGTGAGGGCCATGAAGGTCTCGCCAGTTGCAGGCGAGGGCCATGACACCCTCACTGGTAGCTAGCAAGGGTTGCGGCCCTAGTCAAGTGGCCATTTAGGTGAGGGTCGACTAGTGCATGCTTGTGACAAGCAATTGTTACGGATTTTGTAGAATAAAAATAAAAGAAAAAATCATAAAATAATTAAAAATGATATGATTCACTTAAACTCATAATCCATATTATGACCAATGTAAAATTCATTTAAGACCCAAATAATTCATTTATGACCCACTTAAGGTTGTTTTTCTAATTTAAAGCAACCCATTTATGACTGACATCATTATAAATGAGTTAAAATTAGCATATTAATGACCCAATTAGATTTGTTTTTTAAATTTAAGGAAACTCATCATGACATACATGATTGAATATGAGTTAGAATGTGAGTTCTAAATCTATCTTGTCCCGTCTATCGGGTCCTGGTCTATCGGTTCCCGCTTCCTGATTCACGATGGGTACCGATCACCTTACCAGGGTCCACGCCAGGGGCGCACCGAAAGTATCATTAGGACTAAAAATTAAGATATCGAGGGCGCGTTGCAACTTGCGTTGCAACTTGCAACGACCCTAAAAATCCGAGGGGTGGATTAGTAATTTTGTCGAAGAAAAGAAGATAAAATAAAATAAAATAAAGGAGGGTACGATGATGATGGCGATTCTTTTGTTCTCGTCTCGCGGATATTCTCGAAAGGACGGAGGGCCCGACACGCGCTCCGCGAGACGGCTCGAGGCCATCCCGACATGGTGAAAAGAAAAAGATCTACGCGCGACTGGTCCGTCGCCAAGGATCAGAACGATGGACATACATAATAATGATAATGACGATCCCTATTTCTCTCTTCTTCTTTTTTTAACAAGTTGGTGCGGTGGGGCCCACCCGTGCTCCCCCGATGGATGTAAGCCTTATCCACCAAATCCGAAAGCAAGTCCACACCTTCAGCTCATCATACAAAAATGATTAATCCAAGCATCGATTGAGGTATGGACAATTTGACTTAAATACGTCCCTAATTAGGAAATGTTTTATTCGGGGTGACCTGGCACTAATAAAGACTTAAGACTCATCTGAGTCTCATTCAATTTTATCATAAGAAAAGATTTCTGGTAATTTTTGATTATTTGATGACAAGGCTGAGCAATGCAAAAGAAGGAAAAAAAAACCTTACTCTTCCAAAATAGAATTTATAAAATTACCCAATAGGTTATCAGCTTTTTTTTTTCCACTATAATTTGTTATTTGTTTTACAAATTATTTTTTAAGATTCTATTTATTTCTTGTAAATTGGATGATTTAGATACTTTTTTTTATGAAAATGACAGCTTGCATCATTTACAAAAATGAATGAAAGAAAAAAATGCTTTTATCAGTTACAAAAATATTTACACACAAGTTGTTATTAGTAATAAAAAAAAAATCTGTCATTCATTGATTATTTTGAGTAACATAATTTTTAGGAAAATATTTTTCCAATAAATGAAGTTTTCAATTGAAGTTTACATTTTGCAACTCGGTATGGGGGAGTAAGAGATTCATGACCCCTGATCAGTTGGGGAAAAAAAAAAGAAAAAAAAAAAGAAAGGAGTATGACAAGGCCGCCAGTTTACAAAACCGGATGCTGCGCCAGCTGGTTTTTAAGCACCCGCCCCCGCACAGAGCCGTCACCACGCGTCGGGTCAAATCCGACGGATCGCGAGCTCGACACGCCGGCCCCACGATCCGCGTGGGCGAGATCTCATTCAAAGATGAAAGCCAAGGCCTAGGAGGAGGCGGCGGCAGACGATCTCAGCCCGGACAGGTTCAAAGAGGGGATATTTTTTTTTTCTTCTTTTTTAATCTCGGGAGCTTGTTGATGACGTTTTCCCTATACTAATTAACCAAACAAAAACCGATTTTTAATTTTGATACATATTTCTTTTTTAAAATTCCCCGGAAATTGCATTTTATTAAAAAACTTCCTTACACAACCATTCACGAAATGGAAAATCCCCGCACCCTCATTTACTTGCCAATTTTTTTATTTTTTAAAATCTGTATATATGTAGGGCGCATGATTAAATCCTATTTATGCCATGACATTTTTTTTGGGGGCGGGTTGCTCCTGATGTTACGAAATAGAATGATTAATATAATCCGTGACGGAATGGCTTATCCTGACGCAGGCAGAATCGTAATTTCCGCGAAAAGTCTGGATGCATCCTCTGTTTTGCATAAATTGAAGTTGAGAATTGGGGAGCGGAAAGTCGGAAAGAGAGCGGGCGGGTCTTGGGCTCTGCGCTCGTTCCTCGTTCTCGAGTCAGTGGCGAAAGAGCTTGGCGGTTTTGAGTGTTTACCGGGAAAAGCGAGCTCGTGTATTGTCGATAAGAGAAGAACCCCCACCTTTTTATTTTCTCGTCTTCCGGTTATTTTCCGGGAAAGCGCAGGGAAAAGAAAAGGGGAAGGAGAAAGGAAAAGGGGAAGGGAAAGAGCTTGCTAGCGGTCGGTGGATTGGAGGGGATTGGAGGTGCGTCGGATGAAAAGCATCGTCTTCCGAGAGGAGGAAGAAGGAGGAGAAGAAGGAAGCCGAGAGCCATGAGTAACAAGTCGCCGTTCAGGGATTCTCTCAAGGCCCTCGAAGCTGATATTCAGCACGCCAACACTCTGTAATTCTCTCTCCCTCTCTGTTTTCTAGTTTCGTTTCGTTTGGATTGCCGAGAATGGAATGTGTGGAATCAGTGGTCGTCGGAGTTCGGCTGTTTTGTTTTGGTCCTCTGCGTTGGTGCTCCTGGGTCTGTTGCTGCGTTTCTTGAATTGGGCTTAGCTCTGTCGGACGGTGAACCAAACGAGGGCGAATGGGTTGTTGTGCATTCTCCAGGCGGTGGTCCCGTCCGCCCTCGTTTGGATTGGGTTGAATTTTCGATCTTTTCCTCGTATACGTTGAACGAAACCATCGTTAGAGCTTCTGAGGTTCTTCTACGTTCCGGCCATGTCCGATCACACCGTCTTTCGTCTTACCTATCGCCTGACACTAGGAAGGAAGGAGCTGAAATCGGCTAGGAGTAGGGTGTGTATGCTGTATCGTGGGCTCTTGGGTAACCTTTCCTTGTTGAAATTTCTGAAGAATTGTGAAATGATTTGCCTTTGGAATTTTATCTCCCATCAAGCTGTAACGGGCGAGGGTTACTAGGCCAGGAGCTTCTCTATTTGCAATGGGATTGGCCTTAGCAGTTGGATCCGGGTTGGCGTCAGCATTTGGATCCGGGTTACCGTCAGATAGTATAAGCATTTCTGCATTTTGCTTTGGTACTGCTGATTGGACTGGCCTCATTCTACTTGTGAGCCTGTCTCCACTTTGCTTGGTACTTGAAACCTCAGAGTACATCCATTTCTAGGACCAGGGTCTGCTTGTGTTTTTGTCGCATGGTTAGTTTTCTCGTCGATTACTGTTTAAAAAAAGGGCTTTTGGTGATGGGGTGGCAGAGTTTTTTGCATGTGTTTTTTCGTGGTGCGTTTGTCGATGATTTCATTTCGTTACGTGTGTGTTGACTCTTTTCCATTTTCTCAGGGCCTTGGACTATCCGAGGGAAAACGGAGCGTACCTTCAGATGAGATTATCTTACAGTCCAGTTGCCCACCTATTTCTTTTTCTTGTCCAATGGACGGACTGTCACCTGGCCGGTGCCCTTGGGCTGCTTAGAATTCTTATATACATGGTACGTGTCTTTCCATCTTCGGTTGGGTTGGTTCTTTCTTGTTCTTGTGTAGAATTGCTTCTGCACCGGTTTGCGTTATCTTCTTGGATGGATTAAGTTACCAACGTTACTTATTCTGACTCTGTGGATTGATGCAGAACCACGCAGATGGCAAAACCACTATGTCTGTTTATGAGAGGAAAGCGAGCATTCGAGACTTTTATGGTGCGCGCATGTACTTAGATTTGGGATTATTCTTTATGCCGCTTATGCACTCAGGATTTATCTCCCTTTCTGGATGAAAAAATATTCATATGTTGTGTATTTTGGCTTTTGACAAGCAGCAATCATATTCCCTTCTCTGTTGCAACTTCAAAGAGGCATCACAGATTTGGAAGAGAGGAAGCAGAGACAAGTTTGTTCTGAACGGTATAGGAGAAAGGAAGAGTCGCATTGGGGGAAGTTCTCTGAACTTGACTCGGAAAGAGAAGAGGAGTGTGGGATTTGCTTGGAGACGACCAGCAGGGTTATCTTGCCTAACTGCTGTCATTCTCTCTGTTTAAGGTGCTATCAGACCTGGTAATGTTCTGCTTCCTGGAAGATCTACATGCGACTCATTCTTGAGCTAGAGATACTAGTTGATTTACTCATAATTCTTGCACAGCATCGTTGCTATCTTAAAGTACATCTGTGTTAAAACGGTTTCTTATGGTTTGGGGGATGGTTTTAGTTGTCTGGTTTGGCTTTCATCTTCGCCAATTACTTCATACCCTCACTGTTCAGCATTTGTCCAGAGACTGATGATGTGCTTGTGGGTTCTTTGATCAGGTGCGTGCGATCTCAGTCATGTCCATTCTGTAGGGATAGCCTCAAAAGAACCAAATCTGAAGATCTCTGGATTTACACAGAAAGGCGTGAAATCGTCGAGTTGCCCACCATTCTGAAGGAGGATGCCAAGAGGCTGTTCATGTACATTGATAAGTTGCCTCTCGTCGTTCCGGACTCTGTTTTTGTTCCCCACGATACTCATTGTAGGTGAGTCGATTGTCTACTGTACAGGCTTTTGATGTACAGAGCTTAGCCGATATTTAAGAAAATCTTTCGAAGTGCTGGAGTTAGATCTGTTCTCACTTCAGTGGGTGTTGACTCTTGCAATCCCTGGAGTTTTGTGAAGCATTACATCCTGTTCTGCCTCTCAGATTACTTAATTTATACTAGTTTGGTTTCTTTCCCGTCGAATCTAGCATGTCGATACTAGGAATCATGGTATTCTTGATGTTCATTACAGTGATGTTCCTTTTATCACCATTCTAATGGGGGACACCTGACGGATACGCCTCTTGGCATGAAATCTATTGTTTAGAAAAGAGAACTGGTACGATGTCGGCTTCCTTAAGATAGCGCTTGATTGCTAAGGTTTAAAGAAAGGGATCATTCCTAAGCAAATGGTATCTTGGAAAGAAGGTGATGACACAAGGTCCAACGATTTTAGAATCCTGAGACGCCAGACGTGTCCTTTTCCTCCTCTTTGTTAATGACATAAACAGTTTGGCATAAAAATGACAATACATCCAATTGAATGAGGTTGGAAATGCCCAAGTTGACATATCTAAGTAGCAAATTACAAAACATTTGCAACAAATGGGTCTCGATGCGATGATCTGGCTAGGACTGATCTTGAAGGCGCACGTAATCAGCGTAGAAGCGGGGGCGGCTTTCCTCGGCGTGGCCGGTGTAGGCGTAGCCACCGTGGCTGGAGATGTCGAGACCTGCCAGTTCCTCCTCTACCGAGATCCTCAGGATGTTGAGCTTGTGCAGGGCGTAGAAGAGAGGGCCCATGGTTGCGCTGACCCAGCCCACAATCGCCAGGACCTCGACCACCTGGGCTCCAAGTAAGGCCCATCCCCCACCCATGAAAAGCCCGTAGGGTCGCGACACCCCACTCTCGCCAGAATCGTAGGCTTGGATCACTAATTCCTCCTTTGCAAACAGGCCCGTGAATATCAACCCCCACGCGCCGCATCCCCCATGCAGCTGGGTCGCCTCCAGCGGGTCGTCGAATCTCAACTTCAGCGCCGCGATGTTGAGCCCAATCAGGACCCAAGCAGAGACGAAACCGCAGATGATGGCGGCCCACGGTTCGACCACGGAGCAACCGGACGTGATTGCGACGAACCCGCCGAGCAGGCCATTGCACACGTCCAGCGCGTCCCAGTGGCCCACTAGCAGGCGGCGACCAAATAGGGTCACTAGCCCGGCGGTGGACCCTGCCAGCGTGGTCGTGACCGCCGTGCGGCCTATCGCTGTCCAATTACCTTGGTCCGACGTGGTGGGGTACGACACGAGGATCTTATCGAAAGAGCCCGGGTTGAATCCGAACCAGCCGAACCACAACAGGAACGTCCCGAGCACCACGAGGGTCGCATTATGTCCTCGCATCGGCACGGGCTTGCCGAACGCGTCGAACCTACCGGCCCGCGGGCCTTCGATCAATGAGCCCCAGAGACCGGCGATCCCACCAACCAAATGCACCACGCCGCTCCCCGCGAAATCAATAGCCCCTGACCCGAAAAGCAAGTCGCTCGAGCTCGGGCTGAGCCACCCGCTCGACGACCAGACCCAATGGGCCACGATCGGGTACACGAACCCGGTGAGGAAGAAGGAGAACACGAGGTAGGCGCTGAATTGGGTCCGCTCGGCGATGGAGCCGCTGGTGATCCCGGCGACGGCGATGGCGAAAGCCCATTGGAACAGGAAGTAGCTGTAGTCGTAGGTGCTGCTGGGGATGTCCTTGAGGGCGAAGAAGGAGGTGCCGATGAAGGGGTTGGAGCCGGACCCGTCCCCGAAGGCGAAGGCGAAGCCGAAGAGGTAGTAGGAGATGCTGCCGACCACGGCGTCGACCACGTTGGTGAGCATGATGTTCATGGCGTTCTTGGCCTGGACCGAGCCGGCGCACAGCATGGCGAAGCCGAGCTGCATTACGAAGACCAGGTAGGCCGAGAAGAGGAGGTAGATGGTGTTGATCGAGTCGGTGACGCTCGCTTCCCACGAGGCCTCCATGGCAGAGAGACAGGGAGAGATGGAGAGAGGTAAGAGGGAGAAAGGGACGACTGGTGCTGGAGAGAGATGAAGGATAAGAGTCCCATCCTTTTGGTATATCTTTGCAAGAGATCCTTTGGCGTCACGTTGAATGGTTGTTGTGTTACGGCGGCCGATTTAGCATGTGTGGCTGGAGAGGTGTTGGTGTTGACTGCTAGTATAGCCCACAGGGGCCTCCAACGAACTCGGATCGCTCGAACTCGCTCCGGTGCGAACCGCAATCGGACTGAGTTATGGTCCGAGTTGAGTGGAGCCGAGCCTGATACCGCGACATCATTGGTTGTCCCGTTTCTTTATCGACCTTAATCACCACGTGGGATACGACACGACGTAATATGCAGTGCAGATGGGGGGTCAACTCTCTTGGAGCTTTGATAAAGGAATTAGCCCAGCCCAGATCCCGATTTGTATTTGTTTAAACAGATTCTATATGGATTCATTCGCATTCGCGAGGTGGAGTAAATTGTTTCCCACGTGGGGCCGGGTCTTCCATGTAAAAGTCCAAATTTAATTAATAGAAGTCCTAATGGCAAATGACATAAATAACCAATGAATTTTGATCCGATATACAATGTGGTGGTTTTTGAATTTTTAATTTGTTCGATATAGTCCATAAACTTTAATTTAATGTATAATGTCGTTTTCGAACTTTTAAATTATTCTACATTGTCTCTAAATTTTTGGTACATGTTCAATTTAATCATTACATTATATAAAAGTTGTCCATGAGCTTAAAGTAATGGAAAGATAATATTAAATATTTTTATATAATTTATGGACTAAATTGAATATATATCACAAGTTTAAGAAGTTTATGGACTACATTAAATATTTGGATAAAATTCAGGACTAAATTGTAAATTGAACCAAAATTCAGGAATAAGCCGTGTGATTGTCGCAAGTACTCAATAATTCACCCAAGTTGGAAAGGAAGCTAGCTTTTCAACATTTTCAACGATTAGCTATTTTAATACAACGACTAGGACCCTTTTCCTCCAAATCTTCTTTGCCTGACTATCTGACATGGGAGAGATTGCGTGTGCTCGTCTGCAAGCTTCATGATGTTTGACATTAAGTACAAGCACGTGTTTACTTTTTTGTTTTGTTTTTTTTCTTAATGCAATCTCAGGATATCTCCCCCAGCTGGACTGGGGTCATTTACAACCAGCTGAACCACGTGTCTTGCTCACGCATTAATTTTACTTATCGATTTCGTTTTTTTATGGTCACTTTGGCAAATCTTTTATGCTTATACATATATTATTTGTGTTTGTATGGATTATATTTCAATTTCTATGCATATATGTTTATCTGCATTTATAATTTCTTTTGCAACATCTGTATATAACAAGATGAAGAAAAAGAAGTTTTATTGAAGAAAAAAATGCCATGATCAAACTTTTTTTTTTTTTTTTTTGTAATGAATGTTTTTAAAATATTTATATTGATACACGGGTTCTATTTTGAAATATCTTTTCTAAAAGTAAGGCTGAATTTTTCTGATAATATAAGACTGTCCTACATCTAAGTTGTAAAGAGAAAAGGAAAGATTGGAGAGAAAAGTTAAATGTTAATAAATCTTTCCTGTACATAAGTTATGAAAAAAAGAAGTTAATAACATCAAAAATCCCAAACGGGTAATTTCATTAATTTGAGAGATTAGAATCAAGTCCAACGCCCATCACCGGCTGACTTGAATGGTAACTTCAGTAACTTGAGACCAATTAGTAAGCATGTTCGTTGACAAATGAGCAGGACACGTTGCTGGCAAAAACAATTAAGAGACGGAGCAAGATGAAAGTGATTTTACTCGTGGTAGTTACTAGCGAAGACAAAGGCTAACTCTTTCTCGAGCTTCTTATTTGATGCTCTTGATGATGTCTCTAACCAACCTTCCAAGTTCCAATAGAATCGAACGAAGACCCGCCTTCCTGCACGGCGTTGCTCGCGGCCACCCTCGTTTCCTTCACCTTCTTCCTTGTTGCAGTGCCACCGCCGCCTGTCAAGGGTCCAACAGCCCACCCTATCTCCTCCGTCGGCACCAGATGACCGCCAAAACTGTTACTTCACCATCGTGAAGGCATTCTGCTGCTGCTCCGCCTACATGGGCCACGTCACGATTGGCATTCCGTGCCACAAGCTCTCTAAAATGGAGTTCTCAATCAACCACAAAGAGACACGAACCCACCAATGGCCACGTGCCCCAGCACCTCCACCTGTGGTGGAGAAAGGATGGGCCAATTATCATATTTTACCTTGATCATACTATAACTCATAGACACTTGCATCATTGGTTACATGCTAAATAAGTAAACTAAGAAAACAATCTCGATTTCTAACTACTGATCGTTCTTACTTCTTGTGCTAACTATTTAAAAACCAAAAGGATCCGAAAAATATTATGTTTCATGCCTCAAAATCAAATAATATCTTTATTAGTGTAATTTTATATGTTAGATGAGTAGACGAGATCAACGAGTAGGCAGCCTATCACTGGGTGGGTTCAGGCAAAAAATCTAGGCCCAGTAAATGGCAAGCTTTTAAGAAGAGGGCCTTAAGGCCCAACCCAACGCGCTAATATAGTTATTAAATTATAGATAGATTATATTTTACTAATAATTTTCACTTTAACACTTAAAATTCATAAACATTAATAAGATAAAATAAGCTAAAATTTCTAACGTAGGATAGAAAAAAAGATAGAACTCATAGATAAAGTAATACGATAAAATATATCCAAACCCATTTTTTCTTACGTCTTTATTTTTTTTTTTGCTGATTTTTTTTTCAAAAAAATAAAAAGATGGCCCAATTTTTTTCACTAGGGAGCTTGCTTAGGCCCTCAAGTTCGAGTCTAGGCAGGACTTCTAAGGGCGCGTTTGGTAATGTTTCTGTTCAAAAATTATTCTAGGAACAAAAGTAGAAAAAACTATTTCTATTCCGGGAAATAATTTTTGACCAGAAAGATGCGTTTGGTAAACTTGTTAGGGATAAAAAATGAATAGAAACACGTTTAGTAAATTTATATTCTTTTTTTTTTTTTTTAAATTTTTAAATATTTTTAATTTTTTTCCTTTTTTTCTTCTTTTGGTCGGTTCTGCGGCCATGCCGAGGCTGCGGCGGCCGACGAGGGCCGACAGCCTCGTCTAGCCACGACGAGGCTCGCCAGCCCTCGGCGAGGCCAAGCCTCGCTGTGGTTGGGTGAGCTTGGCGTCGCCAGGGGCCAGCGATGCTTGGCCTCGCCAGCCCTCGACGACTGGTTGCCGGCCATGGCCGAGGCCGGCGACCGGCCAAAGAAAAAATAAGAAGAAAATAAGAAGAAAAAAAGAGAAGAAAAGAGAGGAGAGAGAAAATTTGTTCTTCAAAAGTGTTTCCGGAACAAAAAAAATAACTTTTTTTTTGTTTTTTATTTCTGTTCCAATTTTGTTCCGGAAACAAAAAAACGGATTTTGAACAAAAACGCAAACAAACGCGTTATTGTTCTTTTTTTGTTCTCCAAAACAAAAAAAACTGAAAATTTGTTCATGAACAACAAAAAAGAACACAAACATGTAGGGTCTAAATGTCCGGGCCTGAGCATGCCTGGCACGATTCTAGGCTCATCCAATGAGCAGGTCTAATTGGTAGATGATGGAGCCAAATGCTGGACTGAAAATCCTTGCTCAAGCCCTCCTGTGATTGAAAAATTGTCTGAGTATTTTAAAATGAATCGATCAAGCCAGCCAATTGCGCGGCCAAGCGTGCAAGAACCGAAAGAGAAATGCTGGCTAGGCCCCCCTCAATTTCCCTTGAGGTTGACATGATTGGGAGGGCCCAACGAACCTATCTAGTCTGCAATCACCTCTAAGGATTACCTGACTAAAAATGTATATTGAATTCAAAGTACTTTTGATGGATCATACTTCAATACAAATTTAAATATATGTTAATTATTATACTATAAAACATGTATCCCTTTTTGTCAATTGAGATACCGCATAGATGGTGGATGTATATCAAAATTACATAGAACATGACAAGAGAATACGAAAAGTTGACTATCTAAGTCTATAAAACTTAAATATCTCATTGTAAATTAGTGAGAATTGGCTTTCCATACGACGTCACCAATATGGCTATTATACAATACTCTCGAAATAATAATATCTAAGCAGCTGACAATAAATAGGTAATGTAGACGTATTAGGTAAACAACGCCATCGATGCAGATAATTTCGTATTTAGGTTATTCATTCGAGTTTTGACTTGCGACTTGATCAACGAGGGTTTAGATGGATTGGACTTGGTACAAGATTAAGAAGTCCTCACCTAGAAACACGCATGATTTATAAATTATCAAATTTGCTCCTCCAAATGATCGGGCCCTAGCGAGTGGGCTTGAATGGAGGTGATATATTCCCTTAGGCTTGCCCAAAATATATTCCAAGCGCAACTACACATTTATGGATTTACCCGTGTTTCGCACAAGGCCAGAAATTACTATATAAACATGGAATTCGCTGTTTAAATGTACTCCGGTCCGATGGTGTAGCTCGTTTTCGTTGTAATTGTGCTGCTAAAACTAAAATCAGATTTTTGTTGAAATCTTTAAATCATATTGGTCAAGATTGATGCCTGGGTGATCTATCCATGACCAGGATGAAGCTTGGGTGAAACTAAGTGGAGGTCCGAACTGCCGGGAACAAAGTTTTGGGAGGCAACTGTTGCAAAACTAGTGAAAGCCTGAATATTCAATATGACGCACTCTTAGCTATAAACCGAACAAAGCTAGTGAAATTTCACTTTCATGCACATCATCTTATGTGAAAGTGAACTCTGTCTGGATGGATACTCAGTTTTTTACTTGGTCAATGGAACTGCATATTCCGTCTGCAGTCCGCTGAAACAATGTCTTAAATGCTTGTGGTTCCTTTGTAAGGAAGATGAAATTTGCACCTTTAAATCATAGGATAATGCTAGGCATACTAATAAGAATAGCTCATAATATTTGTGTACCAAGTGATGCGGCAGACCTTGATTTTCTTTTTTTCATTTGGTAGACTCTGATCGAGTATTGGAATATGATCCCTATTGACATTCTCATAGTCTGCCATGTAAATAGGCTGTTCCCTTAAACTATATTTAAGTATGAAGAATAGAATTCACATGTATAGCCTGTGTCTACAAATTTTATGAATAAGTGTATTGAACGTCCTAAAACTTGTCGCCAAAGTACTATTGAGTTTTAAAACTTTCAAAAACGCAATCAAATTTTAAAATTCATTACGAAAATGTGATTAAGTACTAAAACTTTCAAAAAGTACAATTAAGTTTTTTCATGAACGGAAAAATTCTGTCCAACTTGACAAATGGAAATTGGTAATAAGTTTTAGGATTTGATTATATTTTTGAAAGTTTTAAGACTTGATAATGCTTTCACAGTAAGTCTTATGATCTAATTGTATTTTTTTTGAAAGTTTTATGATTCAATTGTATTTTCATGACAAGTTTTGGAACTTTCAGTGCACTTATCCCAAAATTCTATAAGCATATATTTGAATAAGGAAACAGAAGATGGGTTCATGTCCTTTTGCCAACACTCATTCAGCTCTATGTTTCTTCCGATGGAATGGAGCCCCATGTGGTCTCAAGGCCAACAAGACTTGGCTGCAATCATGTCAGCTTAACATTCGAAATTGCTCCTTCCATCGATACCTCAACCTTGCAAAAAACTCCTTCCTGGGCGAAACTGAATTCGTGCGCTTATGTTCAGACTTGAAAATCTAAGAATTCCTAGATGCATTACGAGGAAACTACGCAGCGAAAGCGCCAAACTTCACAAAGTTATATCTATGCATTTAAATGATGCGTCTTCATTGAATAAAACTAAGCGAACTAAGCTATACATAGTCTTTGAATAAATCAAAGATCCATAACGTGTACGTAATTTGAAATTGTTAAATAATTGCATTTTAGTCCTGCCTCAAAACTCGGTCAATGCATTAAGAGCATCGGAAAGTCATGTTTGAGGACTGTCTGCTACAAACTTCATAGATTTTGCACATTTTTAAAGATTAGAAGGAGCAGATAAGTTGCCATACATCCCGTAATTTGGGGTTATTTGCACTTAATCATGACATAAGTTTATGCCAAGTTCACGCGCAGGCAAATAAAAACAATCATCGACGACCATCACCGACCTGGTTATAGCCTACAACAAGGTAGCTTCAACCCATGCATGAAGGAGACTCTGTTCCTATAATATTAAGGTATCGATGTCGTCGGTCCCAATTGGCAGGCAGCGTTTTCCTGCTGCTAAGTGTTATGCTTCATCCAATACTTCTTTGAAAATTTCATTTTCTCATTGTCAACGCGCTGGGTCACCACTGATTCACAACTACAACAAACCAGTAACTTTCAGCATGACGAATTCTCAATTCTGAACCCAAATAAGCTCATCAAAACCTACTTCCGTCCCCATCAGTAGGGCGTTGGTTATTGAGAATTTTCTTAGGTAACAGGTAGCACCTCAGGCCAACATGAAGCAATACATTGTCATACCTTTGCTGATATTTCAAGCTTACTTGGTCGATGAAAGGTTTCTTATTAGATTTAATTCTTCCAACGTCAAATTGATGGAGCGGTGAGCGAAAATTCTTCTTTTATACAAGGAGACAACTACATCATCGTTGCCATAACATTTTGGGGTGCTGTCTGTCAGCGTGATTTCTCCCCCAATACTCCCTAAGATGTCTTTATCAGGGCATTTAAGTCAGCCCCCTCTGGTTTGGACTTGGTAACTAGTTGCTTAATATAATCATCATCTAATCTCCTAGGTGACTGATGCTCTGATGCTCCATACCAAATGCAAATAAACTAATGGCCTGCAGCTTTCATGCCTATCAACTGGAGTGGAGGCTTAGAATCCTGGGAGGGAAAAGTACCAAAGTCAACAGCAGTGGAGGCTTAGAATCTGGGAGGGAAAAGTACCCAAATGTCCTAAACCAATGACATTGGTATCAATTTGATCTTAAACTTTTCAATTATACCAATTCAGTTATAAACTTTTTTACATTAGTACTAATTTAGTTCTAAACTTTTTAATTGGACCAATTCAGTCATAAACATTTTTACATTGACACCAATTCAATCCATTTGATCAATTTTGGCTGGCTGACCCTGACGTGGATGTCGAATAGCCGACAAATGCTGACGTGGCAATTTTTAATTTTTTAATTTTTTAAATTCTTTTATTGATTTTTACCTTTTTTTTTTTCTTTTTCATTTCCTTTGCTCTTCTTCTCCGGCAATGGTCGGCAAGCCTTTGGCGGCTCGCCAAACACCGGTGAGGGTCGCAACCCTCGCTCGGCACTAGAGAGGGCTTTGCGTCCTTCGCTCGGCCTTGCCCAAGGCCGATAGCCAGGCGGCTTCGTCTAGATGAGGGCGAGGCTCACCCTGGCCTCACTGTGGGCGAAGGCAGCCTCTATTCACATATAAATGGATTATGGATAATGACATAAATTATCCATGGATTTTAATCCAATGTGCAATGTGGTTTTTGAATTTTTATTTGTTCAATGCGGTCCTTGAATTTTTGGTACTGAACCGTATGAAAAGGTTTAGTGTTACCCTTCCATTAATTTAAGTTCAGGGACTATATTGAATAAGTTAAAAGTTTAGATGATCACATTATACAATGGGTCAAAGTTCAAAGACTATTTATGTTATTTTCCTAATGGGTTACTTAATTTCTGTTGTCAGTTTATGTTGAAATATAAAATATAAACCAATAAAAATAGAATGTAATTGATTAGATAATCTTATAGTTTTCCGTGACTAGAATGTTTATTAGGTTCCCTACCGACATAAAAAGATATTTCACATATTTGCCATTGATTTTTTTTTTTTTTTTTTTGGGGTCAGCCACCATTGCATGCTTGACCTATGGAAGAATGTGTCAGTATTTTTCTTTTCGGCATTCATGATGAACATAGTAATAATTTTGTAGTATCTATTACAATAGTCTAATGATATGTACATATTTTTGTGCATTATTGCCAATTGATTTCAGCATATTTGAATATGATAATTTACAAAATGACATAGAAGACATTAATACGACTCGAATTTTTATATAAAATGAAACTTCAACTATAAAGATATAGTGACAGGCCAAGAACTCCTTGTAGTGTCTCGACACTTTGGTTAGCAGTTACATGATTTTACCATCGGCGAAATTTATCAATAAGGACAACTTTCATTCCATATAAAGTTGGTAAAATTCCTTATGATGCTAGTAACTTTTTACTGTACAGTTGGCTTGGTAAGTTTTCGCTGGTACGTTTCTAGTCATACAGCTAGGTTACTTGCCAAACGGAGTATTAAAAGTGTGCTCATTTCGTTTATAGTGATTGGCTGCTTCAAGAAGTGCTTGCATGGTTGCTTCTTAACGGTAATCCAAATTGGTACACTTTCTACTGTTTTAGATATTTAATATATCTGTCGACATTATATATGTTTAGAAAATTCGTATATGTTTAGAAAATTTTCAATATCTTCATTTGGTTGTACATATCTTAATTGATATGTTACTTAGATGGTCAAAATATAACTCATAACACAAAATACATAGAAATTACTCAATTCATTTTTCTGCATTATTTCTTATCTAGCACGGCATACGTTACATCTCGTGTCATTTTTTCTTTTACTACTAATATCCCTCTTTCAACCTCGATTCACGACAGCCTCGCGACGCCAGCTTGTTGTCGAGTAGTCCCTAGACAGCAGCCACGACAACCTCCCAACATCATCTCGTTGCCGCATTGTCCTTGCGCAACAATCGCAATAGCCCCACTACACCAATCCGTCGCAGCACAGCAGCCATGGCAACACATGATAGCCACTTTAACCTGTTACCACACCGAACTGCTTTGACAGCTCATCCGTATAAATTTTGAATTTTGATAATAAAAGACATATAGGATATATCTCGTATTGTTAGTTATACTTGTCTTGAATACTCTTGACAATAAGCCAAGTCAAGTGCGGCTAGACTCATAGTGTCCCCAAAATGAATCTAATATCTGAATTTATTAATTGACTCCGATCTTCTTATGGCCTCTTCAGGGTCCCAATCGTCCTGAAGCAGTTGGCTATTAAATTCTTCTATGCTTCCAACCTCCTATGGTCTTCACTATAAATGGAATCTTCAGGTCAAGTCATGTTCTACCATCGCTATCCAAGCATCTCCTCCCTGACACTAGCAAACCAGAAAATGAGTTCGAGCCATTTCTGTTCAGTCAACTTCCCTGCCATCTTGATCCTAGAACTGTTGATCACAAGCTTCACTTCTTGTAGCGCTCTAGGAAACGAGACCGATAAAATTGCTCTGCAACAGTTCAGGTCCCTCTTAACTGATAATTCTGCAGGAACATTGGCCTCTTGGAATGATTCCCACCATTTCTGCCAATGGACTGGAGTCACTTGCGGTCTCAGACACCAAAGAGTCACTGCCTTGAACCTCGATGGGCAAGATTTGGCAGGGACCGTGTCCCCTTTTATCGGAAACCTTTCGTTCCTCCAATACCTGAACCTCGCAAACAACTCTTTGCATGGTTTCATTCCTCCAGAAATCGGGCGCTTGTTCAGGCTTAGAAACTTGATCTTGAGCCACAACACTTTGGGAGGTGGAATTCCTAGAAATCTCTCCCAGTGTCTTAACCTCCTGACTCTCGAGCTCGATTATAATTATCTCCACGATCGCATCCCTTCTGAATTTGCGTCGCTGTTGAAACTTCAGAAGCTCTCCTTCTCTAACAACAATCTCACGGGACCAATCCCTGCTTCCATAGGAAACCTTTCCTCCCTCCAAGTGCTTGATCTATTGAACAACAGCCTGATAGGAGGAGTTCCAATTTCTACAAGCAAAACAAGGCTCAAAGTTTTCGTGGTCAGTGAAAACGAGCTGACAGGTGGCTTCCCTTCCGCTCTTTACAACTTGTCATCCCTCAATATCATAGGTTTGTACCATAACCTGTTCACTGGCAGTATCAGGAGAGACATAGGCCTTCTGCTTCCGAATCTGCAAACACTTGTCCTGGGAGATAATCAGTTCACAGGTCCCATTCCCGATTCACTGTCCAATGCCTCGAACTTGGCAACAATTGATATCCCCTTGAATAACTTCTCTGGACGTGTACCAGCCAGCTTTGGCAGGCTTCAAAACTTGAAATGGCTCAACCTTCTTCAAAATTTTCTTGGAAGCAGCACAACTGATGGTCTAAGTTTCCTTGCTGATTTGGCCAACTGCAGCAACCTTGAAATGCTGGATTTACAATATAACCAGTTCAAAGGTGAGCTGCCTGTTTCTGTCGGTAACCTCTCGACCCAACTGAAGCAGCTACTAATGTCGGGAACAGAATTCATGGAAGCATTCCTGAAGTGATTACAAACCTCTTTGGTCTCAATCGATTATACATGGATGATAACCTGTTAACAGGCAACATTCCAATGTCTATTGGGAGGCTATCAAACTTGCATTATCTGAACTTGGGCCAAAACAATTTGACAGGGCACATACCTTCAACCATTGGTAATATCACTGGACTGATCGATCTGTACTTGTACGACAACAGCTTCGAAGGAAGCATACCTTTGAGCCTCGGCAACTGCAAGTCCCTGCAGGAAATACGCCTTTGTCATAACAAATTCACTGGGACCATTCCTAGCCACATGATTAGTCCATCGTCCCTCGTAATACTTCTGAATGTATCTCACAACTCTTTGTCTGGGCCCCTGCCACCTGAAGTTGGCAACTTAAAGAACCTCATTTCTCTCGATGTTTCATACAATCAAATTTCCAGTGAAATTCCAACAACTTTGGGTGACTGTTTGGGATTGGAAGAGCTGTATATGCAGGCGAACCGTTTTCAAGGACCCATTCCTCAATTAGGAGGGTTAAAAGGCATTCGTTTTCTTGACCTTTCCAATAACAACCTATCAGGGCAAATCCCAGAGTTCTTAGTTAACTTATCATCGTCGCTGCAATTCTTGAATCTGTCTTTTAACAATCTCGAAGGCGAAGTAACTGTACAAGGGATATTTGGAAACACTAGTGCCTTCAAAGTTGATGGCAACAAAGAGCTTTGCGGGGGCATACCTGAACTGCATTTGCCTTCATGTCCGGCAATATCAATCCCAAGATCTATAAAGCATAGACTTTCGAAGTGGGTGATGGTCATAATCATCAGTGCTTCTTGTGCAGTGGCATTAATATCCTTAGCATTGCTTTTCTGGTTGAGAAACTTGAAGAAGGAACATCTGCCTACTCACTCCTTGGGCCATTTTTATGAGAGGATTTCTTATGATGCTCTATTCAAAGCTACCGACGGATTCTGTTCAAGCAAATTGATTGGTTCAGGTAATCTTTATATGTGAATGAACCATAATTTAGCAACATCAAATGAGAACAGAAACACACTTCACAGTTCATGTACCATGTCGCATGATCACAATAGTTTGCAACTCCTGTTCAGGTAGTTTTGGCAGTGTATACAAAGGAACCCTTGGTCCGGATGGAAGAATTGTGGCCATCAAGGTTTTGAATCTCCAGCAGAAAGGAGCTTTCAAGAGCTTCTTGGCTGAATGCAAAGCCCTCAGCAGCATTCGGCATCGTAACCTTGTTAAGATCTTGACTGCTTGTTCAAGTGTCGACTCTCATGGTAATGAGTTCAGAGCCTTGGTATACGAGTTCATGGGAAATGGCAACTTGGACATGTGGTTGCACCCAAACGACGAGCAAATGCAATTAAAACCTTGGAGCTTCCTCCAAAGATTGAACATCGCGATTGATGTAGCCTCTGCTTTGGATTATCTTCACCACCAGTGCCAAACTCCATTGGTCCACTGTGATCTGAAACCAAGCAACATTCTTCTCGACCATGAGTTCGTGGCTCACATCAGTGATTTTGGATTGTCGAGGCTCGTTTTCGAGGCTAACGAAGACATCTTTTGGAGTCATCTCAGCTCCTCTGCTTTTAAGGGAACCGTGGGTTACATCGCTCCAGGTACTGCTCTAAAGATCACAAAAACATTTACATTCACGAAAATCAGAAGAATTCAGAGACCTTGTAGAGTAATCGAGCTAACAGGAACTTTTTCTGGACTCGCAGAGTATGGAATGGGTGTTCATCCATCAACTAGTGGCGATGTGTACAGCTTCGGGATCCTCTTGCTAGAGATGTTCACGGGAAGACGACCGACAGATAATATATTTGAAGACGATTTCAACCTTCAGAAATTTGTCAAGTCGGTGATGCCAAAGCTAGCAAAAGGGTTCTTGGATCAATCGATTTTCTGTGGGGAAGTAGGTGAAAGCAGTGATGAGCAAGCAGATTGGAGCGACTGCGGAATCGACAAAGCCGAATGTCTGCAATCGGTCTTTGAGATTGGATTAACTTGCTCAGCAGAATCACCGAAAGACAGGAAGGACATGAATGGAGTTGCACGGGACTTGCTCTCAATCAGAGACAAGTTTCTCAAAACCCGCGTTCACGAGAATAGGATGCGGAGCCCTGCACCAAGTAAGTCCCTTGTTAGTCGCCGTATGCATGTATCATTGTGTCCCTTGCATTGCTTTGGATTTAGCGAAATCGGTTCGTATGCTAACAAGTCTCGGGACAAGAAACCACTAGGGTCTTGATCAAATCGTGCATGATCATTGACAATTGGTGAGAGCCTGATTGAATCATCCTCCTCTTTCGTTTTATATTTTTCAGGCGACACGTTGGAGGAGGCGGCCTGATCTATCTCAGGTTATTGAGCAGACGGGGAAATTGTAAGTAAAGATGGGCACGACGTAACTTGTTGGAGCCAGGTTCCTCTTTTAATGTCAATGTCAATGGCAGGCTAGCTCGGTTGTCTGTGAAGTCCATCCGTAATACAGCCTTTAAGGGGGGCTTTCGACTACAAGTGGCCACAGCTTGCAATTTAGGGAGTCTCCGAACTAGCAGCTTCTGGTTGGTCAGAAAGCAAAACTAGCGCATTTTGTAATAAATAAAACATGGATTTCGACTGTTGCTATGGTAATATCCCTGCTATAAGATATTTGGATGTACTTGAGTCCGGTTGTGGTTTTGTTTTTGTTGTAATTTTGCTGCTGGAAGGTGAGAACCTGAGAAATTGTGTGACAAGAATGAGAACGTTTGGGTGTGTTTGGTTCAGCATTCCTAATGGGCTATCGGCCTCCAAAGCCTTTGACCGTTTGGCAACTAATTTGAAGTAGCTTTCAAATGAAAGCTAACATGGAAAGGCTGAAAAGTCAATGCTAGTAGAGGCTAGCATTGACTTTTAAGCATTTAACTAAATGCTGAAACTCATTTTTTTTTTCTTTCAAAATTACCCTTGCTCATTCTTCAAATTTCCGGTTTTTCCCTTGTTATTATTATTTTTAAATGCTAAAAAAGCTATAAAATTCATATATATATATATATATATATTTTTTTATATATTTTTTAAAGACCAACCCCTTTGTCGGTCTGGTGAAGGATTACGGTTCAGGCGACTTCAACCGAGGGCTGCCAGCTAGATTTGCATTTTCCTAATAAGCTTTCAAAATACTGACCCAAATGCACCCTGAGAGTCCTTATGACCATCATGGAAGGTTTCCATGTACTCTTGGAATTAATGGAGAGATTATCCTCTTATGTCCTTCAGCCAATTTTTCTTTATTCTTTTTTGAAAATAGTAGAACAACATTGATACCGCATACTTGGTTTCACAATGACGTGGTTTTGTGCCTATTCCATGATTTTGAGCACTAAGAACGTTTTCTTCAGTCTCTTCCATGAAAAGGATTACCAATCACCGAGATACAGGATACCCAACAGAACTTCCCGATTACAAAAGCTCTGTGCTGAATAATTTTGTTGAGGACACAAATATTGATTCCTAGTTCCATTGGAAAGAAAACCTTTTTTTCATGTCCACTAGATAAAGAGGAATGATCAACAATCAACAGAAGCTAAAGTCAGATCCTTCTTGTAATCCTCAAACCAGAAACGTTTGGGCGGCAACTGTCGCGATCCATGGGCCTATGGGGTTATTTTTTTTTTTGTCTTTTCAGGCACTCAGGTCGGGCCTAAAGCGGTCTGAACTGTGGAAATAGCGGGACCTTAATGTAATTGTCCTTTAATGTACAATGTCACTAGCTCTCAACTGTAAACCGAGCAGACAAGTGAAATTTCACTTTCATACACATCATCAGCAGTATAGGTTTGGCGTCTGCGAAAGCTGCGCCTCCAGACTGCAATCAAGCAGCGAAATTTGTTCTGATGGATACCCAGTTTACTCGGTCAATGGAACAGCATCTTCCCTCTCCGCAGGGAGTGAGCTTTGACCGTATACATGGATGTCTTTTAAATGCTCTGCCCAAAATCGCCTGAATGGTCAAGATTTCTTGATTCCCTCCCTCCCTCATGTTGAAGCTTTTCCTTCTTTTTCTTTTACAGCTCCCTGCGTCTCAGTTTCGCCAAATCTACTAGATTCTTTGGCCTCAGGGAAACGAGCCCCTTAAACCACTTACACAATAAAGCTCAGCCAGAGAATTAAAATAAAATGACATAAAAAAGAGAACAAAGAAAAAATAGATTCTTTTATATGCTACATTTATTTTGCGAAAATTGAATAATTTAACAAAAATTTTCTAACAATGATCGCTTATATCACTTGAAATATTTTCAATATTGACAATAGTTTGTCTAAATTTTGTCATGGACAATGAAAATATTTTCAGTTTATTTATTTTAGTAAGTGATGCAAATGATCATTTTTGAAAAAATATTTTCCAAATCATTTATTATTTGCGAAATAAATAGAGGCTTTGTTGTCTCCTTCTTTCTCTTTTTTCTATCCTCACACTTGCACCACTGACTGCACACATTTTCCTTGCCTTCCTTTTTCTTCGTCAAATTCTATGTGGGTTGAACTATGAGATTTTGTGGGACAACAAATTTAAACCGTTAGATGAATGTGTTCTTTATTATTTAAATATTTTAACATTCTCCCTCACGCTTAGTCTAGTTTTTTACGTAGTAGTAGTAGGTGTGAAAATTTAATTAAGGAAATAAATGGGGCCTGGTAAGATTTAAACTCAAGACCTCCAACTGTGATATTATGTGAGATTTTGTTGACCACCATCGACTGTTCTAAAGGCCTAAGTTATTAGATGAATGTGTGATTTATTATTTAAATATTCTAATAGTATTAAGCGAGCTTAGTCTTGGAAATTCAGAAAAGATCAGGGCCCCTCTCCTCTTCTAAATTTAACGTTCGGGGCTAAAGCCCATTACAATTATGATCGGGTTAACTCGAGGCAATTTATTTGCACATGTTATTACCAAATGAAAATATCCCTTATGCTTGTAATGTAAATGCAAACTATGCCAATGATGTTTTTGTTTAGGGGTCGATGGCTTTTCACGCAACACATTACTACGTAGAATAGTCAAATTTTAGATAATAACAATAACTAATAGCTTCATCCCTTCATCGTCAGGTTTACAAAGCAAAGCAAATATAGTGACTGAGTTGACTATGGCGATTATATGAACTCGACAAATTAGTAAGCATGTTCATTGATTAAATGAGCAAGACACATTGCTGGCAAGAAACAATCAAGGACAGAGCAAGATCGAAGTGACTTATACGTGATGGCTATATTGAACGCAAATGCCAACTCTTTCTTGAGCTTTTTATTCGTTGTTATGAAGTCTTGAATCAACATTCCAATAGAATCATACGAAGACCCACCTTTCTTCATGGCATTCGTCGCCGCCTCCCCCATTTCCTTCACCTTCTTCCTCATCGCTATAGTGCTGCTGCCCATCAAGCATCTAACGGCCCTTTCTATCTCCTCCACTGGCATTAGATGGCCACCAATGCTGTGCCCCTTGTAGTCCAGCCTTAGCTCCACTACTAAACCCAATTCCTTCACCATTGTAAAGGCGTTCAGCTGCTGCTCTGCATATATGGGCCACATCCTCGACACGTAATAAATATATGTTGCGCATTCTTTTCCATATTAGAAAATATGCCTACTGAAAACCCATCTCTCTTTCCCCGGTGGTTGTCGAGTCTGGCTTGTGCCTTAAATTAGGCAATGGCAGGATCTCATCTTCCTCACGATGGAAGAAGCAAGATCCGTGTTGGAAAAGGAGAAAAATTTTGCTTGTCTCCTTTGTCGAGGGAAGAAGCGGCCGGCGAAGGAGACCAAATCTCCAAATCCTCCCTCTCCTCCAAGGCCACCGCCATCGACAAAGGACACGAAGCATGACGGTGACTGGGGAGGAAGGTTGCGACGGGTGGTGGGGACAACGTATGGATTTTACTTCGGACAAGAATGTGACGACGCAGTGGCTGGGCGAATTTGGTCTGTGGCTAATGAATTTCGGAGGTATTTATAGTTAGGTCACTGCAATTGATACTTTCACTGAATCCATTAAAATTTCAATCTTTTTGCAATTTGTGTACGTTGGCTGAAATACACCCACTTTTCATACGAATTGCTGACATGGCGCCACCATGTTGATGACATGCCGCTTGGCCTTGTGTCCGCTCCATCAACAATTTTTCAAAAAAATTGGTCGGATTCTAGTCAGATGCATCAATTGCGGAAATTGAAAGTTCAGTGCATTTTTATTGGAAGAAATCAAACTTAGATCATTGATAGTTTGCTTGCATATTTTTTGGCCACATAAAATAGTAATTTGCTACTTTAGATCTATAATTTTTTGCTTTTAAAAAATTCTAAATCTATTGTTCGCTAATTTTGTTTGGCCTACGTCAAAGTGGATTCAATAGGTATAGAAGCCATGTGGCAGTGGTGGCAAGTTGACTTAAACAATCTACTCTCAAAATGTAGTTGTCCAACTAGATTTGGGTTGGGCATATTTTGGATCGACCGCAAATAAATTTCATTGTATTGCATGAGCTAGACAAGTCAATATGAGTGAATTAAGTCTATCTAGTCCAAATCCAAAGGTGACACAATCCAAATTTGACGTGATCTGCCATCTTCGAGCCAAGATGAACCGATCATCTTATGATCAATTGTGCTGAGGAAACAACAAATAAGACGGAATTAGTGGTCCGTATGATGCATCTATCTCCTGAAAAAAATTTATATGGACTCAAATCAGGTGAACTAGCCCCATCTCAACCATTGAGTAGCGCAGCCATCATATAGGACCCATATGGATGATCGAGATTAAGGTGCATACGGTAATTGCTCCAATTTTCTAGAAAGAAACTCCTATTCTCATCCAGCAACGTTTCTTTCTGATTCAACGAGCTAGATTGCTTGCCACTTTTCATCTAAAGATCGTGATTGTTTTAGAATGTGATTATTTAAATTTCATTGTGGCTATATATTTTTTTTATCTGTGTATTAATTTAGTCATGCAAATTTCTCAAATTATAGAAGCTACTGAACAAACTTTCAATGCCATGACTTTTTAGGGCGGTTTCACTTGGGTCCCTCCAAGTTTTAAATTTAGCCCAAAAGACTGTGGGCTCAACAAAGATCTCCCAGCTTCTATATTTTCTGAACATTAATCGGCCCAATCGTGGTTTTTTTTTATCCGTTCATCCATCAAGATGGGCTTGCCGAGGAGAATGTTTTTAGTTGCTTGGTCTTCTCATCATCACTTTTCATTTCTGTTTTAGTAAGTAATGTCGGGAATGTGAAAAAATAATAATAATAATTTACGCAATCAAATCTCAAAGTTATTGCGAATAATTGTAAGACAGTTACATGAATATTTCGTACTCAAATGCGTTATAATAGTGTCTCGTATCACTTTATAAATAAAATTTCTGAATTGATTTTTGCATCCCAAATCTATCTTGAGATAGGGATCAATATCTCTGACACGGTGACTCCCCACAAGTGTACAATCGTCATTGAGAATTATGATATCTTGGGACCTGCCTTTTTGATTTAGGCAAATTGGGTATCATTGAAAATCTCATAATGAGTACAACCCAAATTCATGTTCAACTTTGACAAAACTTTAGATAAAAAAGTTAGACGTATGGGCCCCTCTTCTTTATCATTCTTGGAAAAATTCCATCATTCGCTCCTCCATATTAGGCGCAACTATGATCAAACTTTAGATAAAAAAGTTAGATGTATGGGCCCCTTTTCTTTATCATTCTTGGAAAAATTCCATCATTCGCTCCTCTATATTTGGCGCAACTATGATCAAACTTTAGATAAAAAAGTTAGACGTATGGGCCCCTCTTCTTTATCATTCTTGGAAAAATTCCATCATTCACTCCTCTATATTAGACGCAACTATGATCAAACTTTAGATAAAAAAAAGTTAGACGTCTGTGCCCCTCTTCTTTATCATTCTTGGAAAAATTCCATCATTCACTCCTCTATATTAGGCACAATCATAGCTAAGTTTCAAAACTAGATCATTGAAAATTTGCTCCTTGCTTTGAACTGGGCCCAATGTCCATTTCCTTCCACAATGCCACGAGCTTTAGCCTTGCACATGGAAAAATTGTCTAATCAATTTATGAGCTTGTTGATTGACAATCATCATCAACCATTGAGGACAACGATTGTGGTCCGTTGGATTGTCCGAGTTGATGTTAAACATCTGATTGGGCTTGATAACTTCGTCAACATTTAACTCACGGTAAGTTATGCTGATGTTGGACCTGAGCAGATCTTTAAAAGGCTCAAGGAGGAAACAAGTGGGAGATCTACCATTTGGGTGGGGACCCCGTGCTATCCTACATATTCCCTCTCTGTCGGGAAGATAAAGATATACAAGGAATTTGGGGGCCTTACGGTAGGGAATGTAGACTCCACATTTTGATATGCTTAAATCTCCTTACTACTATTAGGTAGACTGGTATAGTAGTCACCCGTGCCTGAGGTGAGTGAGGGTGGGTAAAAGACCCACTATAGAGTTAGCACGCATTACGACACTGCTCATAAATGTAGGCTAACTTTGATCAAACTTTAGATATAAAAGTTAGACATCTATGCTCCTCTTCTTTATCATTCTTGGAAAAATTCTATCATCCGTTCCTCTATAATAGGCGCAATCATAGCTAAGTTTCAAAAATATATCATTGAAAATTTGGTCATTGCTTTGAACTGGGCCCAATGTCCATCTCCTTCCACAACTCCACGAGCTTTAGCCTTCCACATGGAAAAATTGTCTAATCAATTTATGAGCTCGTTGATTGATAATCATCATCAACCATTGAGGACAACAATTGCAGTCCGTTGGATTGTCTGAGTTGATGTCAAACATCTGATTGGGCTTGATAATTTTGCCACCATTTAACCCACGGCAGGTTATTCTGACGTGGTCCTATAAGGATTAGATTTTCTTATTGCCGTGAGACAAGGATGGAACTCAAACACTGCATAAAGGATTCCATCTAGGGTGTACAAAGTCTAAGATTCCAATACGTTGAATTTACATTTTTCTTTGGGGGGTCAAATGTTATCAAATTCAAAGGTGCTCTTTCCTACTATTATTTGGGAAACTAAGATTTAACTTAGGCTATATTTGTTTCGTAAAAAATAAATGATCTAGAAAATATATTTTTTTTAAATGATCGCTTTTATCGCTTATAAAAATAAATGAATGAAAAATATTTTTAGAAATTGCCTATGCATCAAATTGGATTTTGGTTGTCATGAACAATATTGTCCAAATTCAAGCTAATTTGAACTAAAGTCCAAGTTTTGGGTGGACTAAACTGTGGTCTTTGGATGCATCGGATTTAAACGGTCAATCTAATGCTTCTGGTTAGTACTTAAGAAGACCATCACCTAGTCTTTCTATTGTCTTTGTCTTGGCAGATCAAGTATGGAAGCAACCGTGCCAAACTTGAGAATGAATTCAGTATTAGCTTTTGTCAGCCTCATTCTTTTCATATATCAAACTCACTCCAACACCTGTATTACCTACGCTTCCTATCCCACAAATGAAACAGATAGGGCGGCATTGCTTGCCTTCAAGGACAAGATGATTGAAGATCCTCTAGGGATCATGAATTCCTGGAAGGAGTCCGTTAGTCATTGCAATTGGTCAGGAGTTTCTTGCAGTCGTCGCCATGCGGGAAGAGTCACCGCCCTCAACTTGATGAATCAAAAGCTCATTGGCACAATACCTCCCGACATAGGAAATCTCACCTTCTTAAGACTAATTGATCTTAGTGCAAATCGACTCCGAGGCAACATTCCAGAAGAGTTCGGGAGGTTGTTCAGATTGAAATGGCTAGGCCTCTTCAACAATGAACTCGAAGGGGAGATACCACGGAATTTTTCATCTTGCATAGGTATGCAATTCCTCTATTTGCATTTCAATCGACTTAGTGGGAGGATACCTGATGAGCTTCGGTATTTAGTTGAGAGAAAACTCATTTCTTTTGTGGTCGGAAGCAACAATCTTACAGGGGAAATTCCAAATTGGTTAGGGAATGGATCTTCACTTGAACAGTTAGATTTGCAAGAAAATAACCTAAGAGGTCGAATACCGGCCGAGCTCGGAAGCATCTCAAGATTAGAATGGTTATTTATAGGTTTAAATGAATTAACAGGACGCATCCCTTCTTCTATATACAACCTTACATCACTTCTCTTCCTTGCTGTAAATGGTAACAGCCTACATGGAGAAATCCCACCAGAAATTGGCAACTACTTTCCACATCTCCAGTTTCTTTACCTCGGGACAAATCGATTTTCAGGGCAAGTGCCACATTCGCTGCCTAATGCTACTAGACTTCGAGAGCTGTATCTCGAATCTAATAGCTTTACGGGGAGTGTGCCTGCCAATATTGGAAACTTGAGGAATCTTACAACAATCTCTTTTAGTGTAAACCAGTTACAAACAGGACTTGACAGCTTAAGCTTCCTTACTGCTTTAACCAACTGCACTAAATTGAAAATTTTAGATTTTGGCCACAACAATTTTAGGGGAGAAATACCTACTTCCGTTGCCAATTTCACGAATACGCTTCAGAGCTTAAGCCTAGCAGAAAACTGGATCACAGGAAATATCCCTTCAGAAATCGAGAATCTGAATGGCTTACAGGTCTTGGCGTTATACAACAACAGCATCGGTGGTAAGATTCCCCATGGCATTGGTAAGCTCCAAAATTTAACCTATCTTTACCTATGTGGTAATAGGATTTCAAGGGCAATTCCTTCCTCTCTTGGAAACGTCTCCCAATTGCTTCGCCTGGTCCTTCAATATAATCAACTAGAAGGTGACATTCCCCCAAGTCTTGGACAATGTCAACAATTGCAAGGACTATGGCTATCTAATAACAACCTTAACGGTACAATACCAAAAGAGGTCATCCGCCTTTCTTCTCTGTCCCACTATTTTGGAGTTGCTGGAAATTCCTTAACGGGGCCAATACCTCTTGAAGTGGGAAATATGAGCCAAATTGTGGAAGTCGACCTCTCTAACAATAGGCTGACTGGAGAAATACCAAGCACTTTGTCCCAGTGCCTGATGCTGGTAAGCTTAGACATGGCAGGCAATTTTTTTGAAGGAAGTATACCGCAAGTTCTAAGGACCTTGATTGGCCTTGAGTACCTCAATCTTTCAAGAAACAGATTGTCCGGTCAAATTCCCATCTATTTCGAGAATTTCACTATGCTTGAAGCCTTGGATCTATCCTTTAACGGCCTTGAAGGAGAGCTGCCGCAGGAGGGGATTTTCAAAGATATGAAGCGTATGTCGATAATGGGAAACAAAGAACTATGCGGAGGCATCAAGGAACTTGGACTTCCCGCATGCAAAGTCCATGACATCAAGAAGCGGAGAAAGATTCCAAAACTGAAAATATCTATTGCAGTAACTATCTCGTTTTTAATCATGTTGACATGCTTCATTGTCGTTCTATACTGGAGGAGGAAATCTACGACAAGACCTAGTGTTGCATTGCCAACTAATGAGCACTTCCCAAAGGTTTCCTATGCAAAGCTCCGTCAAGTGACTAATGAGTTCTCGCCATCTAATTTGATTGGCCAAGGGAGCCACGGCTCTGTGTATCGAGGAATCCTGGATAATAATCGACTGGTGGCAATAAAAGTGCTCAACCTAAATCAAAAGGGGGCTTTTAAGAGCTTCTTGGCAGAATGTGAAACGCTGAGAAACATACGCCACCGAAATCTTGCCAACATCATCACCGTTTGCTCAAGCATTGATTTCACAGGCGCAGAATTTAAGGCTCTAGTCTATGACCTAATGCAAAATGGTAGTCTAGAACAGTGGTTGCACCCCAGGGAAAATCCGGTTGACATGCCAAAGCTTAGTCTCAGCAAGAGGTTAAACATTGCCATTGATGTGGCTTCTGCCATTGAATATCTTCACCACCATTGCCAGACGAGCATCATACATGGTGACCTAAAGCCAAGCAACGTTCTTCTTGATCACGACATGGTAGCTCGAGTGTGTGATTTTGGGCTAGCGCGATTTCTTCGCGAAAGCACAAACCAAGATGCTTCTCAATGTCAAGCAAGCTCTAGCGGGTTAAAAGGAACCATTGGCTATGTAGCTCCAGGTATGTTATTCCTTTTGCTTTCTAATCATATGGGTCCAAGTTAACGGCTTATTCAAAATGTTGAATGCTGAATTATAGTGAAGAAAATGGATTTCCAAAGCTAAGTACCTATCTGATGTGACAAAGCCGATGTTGCTTTCTAGAATATGGCATCGGCAGTACATCATCATTGCAGGGAGATGTGTATAGCTTCGGGATACTGTTGCTCGAGATGTTTACTAGAATAAGACCTACTGATGTTATGTTCAAGGATGGATGGACCCTCCATGAATTCGTCAAGACTGCTCAGCACAAAAGCTTGGTGAAGATCCTAGACCCTTCACTGCTATCTGCGGAGTATCCTACAAGGAACAGTGATAGCCAAATTAGTGATGCCGACACGGTGAGATTTGAGGAAAACATTGCTGACATAATGAGAATCGGAGTCCTCTGCTCGGCAAAACTTCCAATTGAGCGCATGGACATGACGAATGCATTATCAGAGTTATGTGTTGTCAAAAAGAAGTTTTTCAAGCATGGCATGTAAGATTAGGAAGAGGAATTGACTTATCCTGTTGCAATTTTAATTCCTTTTTAGTTTATTCCAGTGTGAATGTAAACGCAAAATGCAAGCTTATTGCTTCATGTATGTGTGACAGGCATATAATTTGCTATTTCTATGTCCTTAAGCCATATAAATGCCTTTCTATTTTAACTATAGAAGAGTTTGCTTTAGGAGATAAATAACATCTTACTGGTTCTTTTCTCAGGTTGATTTCCATATATCATCCAATGCATCTTAAATCATCCATCCCCTCAGAACGAATTTAATAAAGGAACAACTAAATGCAAGTTTATCTACCTAGAAGCATAGGAACTAATGTATTAGGAGTCTCACTTGTGTCGGATCAATTAAAACAAAGCTCACCAGATCATTAATCTAGTCATGAGAAGCTCATAACTCATCGGTCTAGGTAAATTGTCAGTAACTTACAGCTCCGCCATCATGGTTACTGAGCAAAACAAATACAATGACTTGCTAAAATTTATTCTTCTAGAGAGCGATGCAAGATTAGAATCAAGTCCAATGCCCTTCACCCGCCAACTCAAATGGTAATTTCATAAACTTCAGACAAATCAGTAAGGATGTTTGTTAAACAAAGGAGCAGGACATGTTGCTGGCAAGAAATAAAGGACAGCATGATCAAAGTGACATATACATGACGGTTACAATTGAGCTTTTTATTCAATGCTATTGATGAAGTCTTGAATCAACCTTCCGATTGAATCATACGAAGACCCACCTTCCTTCACAGCATTCCTCGCCGCCTCCCTCATTTCCCTCACCTTCTTCCTCGTCTCTGCGGCACCGTCGCCCATCAAGCGTCCGACGGCCTTCTCTATCTCCTCCGCTGGCACCAGATGGCCACCAATGCCTTGCCCCTTGTAGTCCAGCCTCAGCTCCCCTGCTAAGCCCAATTCCTTCACCATCGTGAAGGCGTTCAGCTGCTGCTCTGCGTATATGGGCCATGTCACGATCGGCACTCCATACCACAAGCTCTCTAAGATGGAGTTCCAACCGCAATGAGATACGAACCCACCAATGGCAGCGTGTCCCAGCACCTCCACCTATGTCAGTGATAGTATAACGCATTATCATAGGCACTTGCCTATTCAGTTATGAGTTAAGAAAGTCTACAAGAAAAATGTCCTAATCAATATCTAACTACTAAATTGCGTTTACTTCTTGTGTTATCTACTGAAAAATAAAGAGCATTTGAAAAGTATCATGTTTCATACGTTTACACCAAATAATATCAATGTTATTGCAATTTTTTATTTTAGATAATTATTAGTAGACTTGATCAATGGGCGAGCAACATGCCTGCCTGCCCATTATTTTTCAGCCTAGCAAAAACTTTAGGTGCTGTTAGTGACCAAGCTACGCCTGGGTAAGGGCCTAGGGGCCGGCGTTTCTATATATTTATTAAATTATTGATGAATTATATTTTATTAATAAGTTTTTCTTTGACATTTAACATTTATAAAACTCTAACCGGATAAAATAAGCTCAATTTTCTAATGTAGAATAGAAATATAGACTCATAGATAGAGTATTAAAATAAAATATACAAGACCCTAAAATTATTGATCATCTATTTTTCATAATTCTTTAAATTTTTTCTGAAATATTAAAAAAATGAAAAAATGACACATGGGCGGTTCCGTACCCACAATATTTTTCCCTTGGGTAGGCTTGGGCCTGCAAGTCCAAGCCTCGGTGGGATTCCTAAAGGTTCGAGCCCGAGGAGAACCGGCCCAATCCTCCGTAGGCCTGCCCAATGACCAAGTCTAATTGCCGAACGATGGAGCCGAGTACTTGGACTAAATCTTTCTCAGGTCTTATATGAATTGATCGAGTTTGAACTGGCCAATTCCGCAGCCAAGTGTGTAAGAATCAAAGGAGAAATTTACTAGGCCCACTCATTTTGCCTTTTGGGCCGACTATGCTTGAGTGGACCCAATAAGCTGTTTAGCAAATGCTCACCTCTAAGAATTACATAACCGAATGTAAATTAAAATAAAAGTATTTTTAGTTGATCATACTTCGATAAATTTTTTAATGCATGCCAATTATTTTACTATCGAACATGTGCCCTTTTTTATGAATTGAGATATCGTGTGGGAGGCGGAAGTTCATCAAAACTACATCAAACATCATAAATGAGACTATATAGCTTAAACAGAATCTCATTGTTGAAAAGTTAGGATTTGCTTACCATGTTAGATCATCCATGTAGTATTATATAAAACTCTCAAATAACAAGATTAATTCAGCAATTGAAAAACAAATAGGTATCATGGATAGACTAGGTATATGACGCCGTTGATGTGAATTCTTTTGTATTCGGATCATTTATTCGAACTTTAACTTACTTTTTATCTACCTCATAAACCAAAAAATATTTAGACAGATTAAATGCGGTACAAGATTTAACAGTCCTCACCTAGAAATGCACATGATTGATAAAATATTAACTTTTTATCCTTCAAATGATCGGGGAGGGGGGTTAAACGAAGGACATTTATTTCCCTATACTCGCCCAATTATGTTTCAGCCCCATTGACACCTATTCACGGATTTACTCATATTTCACACAAAAACAAGAAAATATTACATAGATTTAATTTTGCTAGTGATGTGATAGACAGAATCAATAATGGTATAGATTATACAAAAACCTTGTATTTGTTTAGTACAACCCTACATGTTTTTATAAGGATTTTACTAGTTAACAGTCTTTGGGCTACTATAAAAAATAATAATTTTTTGTAAGTCAAAAATTCTTGAAAGAGTGGATCCTATAATAATTTATAATTATTTGTTATTTGATTTTTTGTAATTCAAAATATACTATTATCTTAACACCAAATTAAAAACTGTCATTCAATCAATTCTCTTCTTATAATGTGATTGACTTACACGACATTCGTTCCCTTCTTACCTTATTGAAAAGGTGGTCATTGTAACCAAAGAGCACGAGATATTAGCAAAGATATATACATAGTCGTTAATTAAAAAGACTCAAGACTAACCTGTGGGGTCCACCCGCATACGACCCCTCTTCCTCGCATTCGCTCCAGGAATCCAACAGGAAGCTGCGACTGTGAACTTTCCGGGCGCAACGACCACAGAAACTTATGCCCGCTTCGCTCGATTCCGGAAGCGATCTCCTTCACTTGATCCGCATCGAAGCTCCCCAAGCTCCCGAAGCACAGGAACACCACCGAGGACGGCGGTTGCTCATCCAGCCACTCCCGGATCTTCTCCCAGTGAGCCCGGTCCAGAGAAGGATCCGGCACACCCTTCGGGTCGATCACCGGTCCGACCGCATACACGGCCGGCCCGTCCCAGCTTCCTCCAGAAAACGAGCCGAGGGCGGACCGCTCCAGCTCCATGAACGTGTTCACCATGATTCCCCGGACGTCCCTGAACCTACGAGCCAGCTTGACGTAGGCCGCATAGCCGCCGGCTTCCCCGTCAAGCACTGCCGACGGCAAGACAGACACCGGAACTGGGTTTGCGAAATTGGGAAGAGGCAGGTCCGGATCGGACAGTCGGGCCTCTCTCCCGATCTGGTCGTGTCGAGCTGGCAAGTGGAACATGAGGTCTAGGAAGTGCGCGTTGCTGGTAAGGTAAATGTAAGAAGGAAGCGAGAACCCGTCGGCGACGTCAATCATGGACGTGCAGAAGAAATCCAGGACGAACCCCGCCACGGACCGGTCCGACCCGGAATCGGACCGGGAACTTTGTATCTCCCCAACTGCTCTCTGGACATGCGGGATGTAGCTCTCGATGTAGACCGTGACATAGTGCTCGATGGAGCGCAGGAGCTCGGGCGGTGGTGGGTCGACGGGAGGGAGGTCGATGAGGGCGATGCGCGGCTGCGAGGCGACGAGGGACTTTGTGTAAGCATCCAAGTGGGAGCTGAAGGGCGCTTTGATGGAGAGGACAGTGATGGAGATTCGGGGGTCGTGGCCGAGCAAGCGGGCCGCAAACTCAAGGGCCGAGATGACGTGACCCACGCCTGGTGCTGGGATAAAGATGAGCTCCGGTTTCTTCATCGGCCACGGTTGTTGAATCCTTTCGAGCTTTGTCTTCTTGAACTCTGTGTCCTTCGTTAGACGTGGCGTGACATGCGACGTACTTCGTACAGCAGGTGGGTAGAAAAAGACAACTATGGCTTTGATTTATGCGGTGAGAGATGCTCCGGGATGACTAGGTTACCGGGTCGGTAGGACAAGGACATTCCAGCGAACCATGAACGATGATGTATGAATGACGAGGGACATGATATCATTAGAGACGAAGAAAACGTGTGCCACAATATATCCCAAGACTTGTCTATGAGATTAATAAATTAAATCGTATAATAAGATTGGAAGCTTGAATATTGTCCGCTTTATTCGGATACTAACTCCACTCACATTCGGTAGTACTACTGTAACATCTTCGTCTCCTTTGTTAGTCTTACTTTATTGGATTTCCCCAAGCAATAATTACTAAGGAGGGGCAACCATAGAGATGACAAAACTCAAAACACAATTTACAAGATCCACTTGACAAGAAATGTCGAGAGACTTCACAATTAATCTTGTCGGGAAATAAAGTAGATAGCGGGATGGAAAAAACTGGTCGAACTATTTAAGACATAAACATGCTATAGGTTTCGCTTTTTTATGCACGAAAATGCATGTCTTCGATGATTACTGATGAGTACAAATAGAGAACTATTGCATCCGATAAAAAGTAGTTGAGTGCTTAAAATAAAAAATATTTTGATATATCATCAACATAAATAAAATATGTGTATGAACTTTTGAAGTGAGTTTTGTTTGGATATCGAACCACATGAGATGAACTCCCGTGTGTCTCATTCACCCAATCACCCGTAAACTCTTTCTTAATTGAACAGGCTTAATCTTCTGTTGAGTGTTGGCAAATTGCAATGGCTTCCACTTTTAGACGAAAGTGATGATGGAACTGTGCCTTTTCCAAGTCAGTCCATCTTTATTCGTTAGGGTTAGATGACAAAAAGAAATTCCAAACGACCGGGGATAGTGCACGGTTGAGGTGGCATCGGGCTGTACTTTTTGTCGGCTTCTGATTGTGGGTTTGTCAAATCAATCCTTTTATCCCGCAAGATTAGTGGTCATCCATAAATTTTTAATTTATTATTTTATTATAGATAATATTAAATATTTTTAGGATTAAATTGAAGATATATAAAAAAATTCATGAATTATATTGAAAAAAAAAATCAAGAATCATATCATAAATTAAATTAAAATTTAAGAATCACATTATATAGTATAATTTTTCCTTCTCATCCAACAAACCCAAATGTTATAAAAGCATGAGCGGACCATGAACGGAAGAGGCTGAACCCAAAGAAGATATTTGCTTGACTTTATTTTTCATTTTTATTTTATTTAAAGCTTCAACGTGTGAACCACCGCAACATATGAATATTTGACATGTAAATCTCTGTGAGCATGTTGTCCTGCTTATCCCTACGGATTTATGCATAGAGTTGAGTATGTCTAGGTCTACCCATTTTTGAATGAGCATTTCATCGGAACATCGACATGTAATAATTATGTATCGAGTATTCTTTTCCGTATTGGAAAATTTGCCCACTAAAACCTAGGGGTGATTGGGTCCATGGCGGGTAGGTTCCAGACCTAGATCCTGTACTCGACCCTGTTATAACCGGTTCCCATTTTTTGGACCTTGTATCCGACCCTTTTTGCATCGGACCCTGTACCCGACTCACCCTGTTTTTTCGGTTCAATTCCAGGATTAATCCTGTTTATATTGGAACCTGTTTTGCAATCGTCCATCTATACGACGTCGAATTTTTATTTTTTTTTGTTCAGGACTTCGAATTTTATTTTAATACGTGAGAAAACAACATAATTATTCTAATTTATATCGAAATATTAAGCGTAATTAATAAGTAAATTTCTACCTCATTCGTATGTATTAACCAAATCGGTTCACTCGAGATTAGCTCACGACAGTTTGAAGACTCCACTAGAGTTTTTTTTTTTTTTTTGGATCACTCGGCAGGGGTTCTTCTTTGTTCCTTGGATAAAAGAAACACAAAAAAAAAGGGGAAGAAAAGCTTGAAAGTCAAGGTCAATGTCAGGAGGCAGAGGAGACGTGGCTAGCGTAGAGACGGATGTGAGGGAGACGTGACAAGCCAGCAGGGAGAAAAGAAAAAAAAAAAGAAAAAAGAAGAAACAGAACAGTGCACTATTCATCTTCTTCACGGGCTCCCTCTACACGCCATAGCCGCCGACCGCTGCGCCTGCGTCGCCGCGGCCGCACCACCGCGCCACCGCCGGAGCCCCCTCACCCACGAGCTTGCACCGCCACTCGTCGCCCCTGCTGTGGCCGCGACGACCCGACACCTCTAACCGCCCGAAGCTCCGTAGCCGTCGCCCTTGCCCCTGTGAAGTCGCCACTGCACCAGCACTGTCGCTTGGCTCCTCGCGACACCGGCAACCAGTGAAGCCGCAAGGTCGACAAGAAGGCGTACAACCCGGTTCTCAAACTGATTCCTGAATTGGTCCGGTCGATCCGATTCCCGAGTGGGTAAACCCTTGGAACCGGTTTCCGGACCGGTTCAAACCGGTTCTGACTTTTGGGAATCGGTTCCCGGACCGCTTTCAACGGGAACCGGTTCCTAACCCTGTTTTCCGAATGGGCCGTTCCGGAAATCGAATTTACCCGGTCCGGTTGCACACCTCTACTAAAACCCCATTTTTCTTTATGTCGTCATCGCACTTTTGCCTCGGATTGGGCAACGGCAGGATCTCATCTTCTCCACGATGGAGGAATAAGATTCGCATTGGCAAAGGAAAATTTTTCTACTCGGATTGGGCAACAGCAGGATCTCATCTTCTCCACGATGGAGGAATAGGATTCGCATTGGCAAAGGAAAATTTTTCTACTTGTCTCCTACGTCAAGGGAAGAAACGCCCGGCGAAGGATACATACATATGTGATTTCGGCATATAGATCCTGAAATTGTCATTTGGGTACCACATTTTTTTATTATTTAATGATGCACGCTTAGTTTTGAAATTAATGGAGCCGTGTTATTATTTAGCATGGGCATTTTCATCCTCTTGACCATATATAATATTTCTTTGAAATCTGGAACCATAATTCTTAAAACATTGTTTAGAAAGTGCGACACCCCAACACGTCACAGCTAACATAGCATAATTATCTTATTCATTTCACTTTTTCTTAAGCATGCATAAGCGTAATTGACTAAAATGACCCAAAGATGCATGCGGACTTTTACAAATGGGGTAACTTCATTTCTTATATATATATTAGGCAACAAGTTGGGTAATTGACGAATTCAAAAGGGTTAGTACTATTGGCTACACCTAGCTATAAGTCGGTCATCTCATCCCAACCTAGCTATACACATGGTCGCTTAACCCTGGCCCCTAGCTTCATCAAAATCTTCAAAGTTCCAAAAATCCAATGATCCTCTTGCCTCCCTTCTACTTGGCGAGGCTGCCTACATTCCCTGGTTCATCATTGTATAGCGAGAGGGGGCCCACCGTGCACCCGTTGATGCGGGCGCACATTCCAAGGAAACCAAGAGTCACAAGCCACGTTGGAGCCCCTATGTCCACAGTCAAACGAGACGTGATTTGGATAAACACTATATTCAAGAAACCAAGGTCTATAAACTCGTCCTCATGTTTGGTGAAGTCAGCCAAAACTCTGTAACAGACTATATGGGAGGCAGGTGGGATCGATATTTCTATTCATCTAAAATAATAGAGTCAACAACTAATGACCCTAAACTCAACAAGCAAATTGTCCACCGGACTATACTACATAAATCAATCACCGTATTGATAAGGAAAACCTCAATATAAAGAATAGTAAATTATCAACTTACTTGAGAACATCTTCAAAATAATATAACAGATTAATAGAAGCAATAGCTTTTTCCACTAGGTATTCAGTAGCTCAATTTAAAGGTACTAAGGTTATAATTGACAAGAATTCTTGCTACCATCATCATCTAGGGAACCACATTACCCCTAGGCATTTTGCACCCATCTGACATCGTGAGGACATCTAAAAGAAAGGCGTTATACCTCTAGGCATATGAAGGAACACAGTTAGCCCTCCAAGCATCCCTACCATGACCTAAGTAGCATTGACACCGATACACGATACGAGACACGACACGACACGCCGACACATTGTTTATCATAAAACAAAGAATTCCGACACGTTGGGACACATTATATATTAAATATATATATTTATATATACATAATAAATTATACTTTTTATCATTATTTCAATCAAATTAATTTGAATCAAATTCATAAATAAATAAGCCTAGACTGAATTTACACTAAAAATACTAATCCACAATTTATTAATATCATTTATTGTTTCAATTTGACAACTTCAACTATATTTCAATAATTCATGAAACTTGGAGAAAAAACAAGTGATCCATATTTAGAACTCGCATGTTAAATATATTGGAATATGAGAAAAAAAAAAAAAACTTAAGGGGTGAATTGTGTATCACGAGGAGTGGAAGTCAGAAGAGAAGAAAAGATTATGTTTTTCTTCTTTCTTCATTTATTATTTTTATTATTGTGTTTTATTTTCACGCACGCACGCACGCACACACAGATAGACCTTTCTTCATTTATTATTTTTATTATTGTGTTTTATTTTCACACACACACACACACACACACACACACACACACACACAGATAGACCTCTCATTTATTAAATTTTTAAAATTGACCTCGATATCGGAATCACGTGCCGGAAACTCGTATTTTAGAATTTTGACTCAAGTACACAGATAGACCTCTCATTTATTAAATTTTTAAAATTGACCTCGATATCGGAATCACGTGCTGGAAACTCGTATTTTAGAATTCTAACTCCAGTGTCGTAGAGTATCGGGAAAGTTAACTAAGTGTCGGATTTTTCGACACGTGTTGATCGAGTGTCCAAGAGTGTCGGAGAGTGTCGGACACGTGTGGAAGTGTCTAACACGACACGAAGGCTCTTGGAAAATATCGATACTTCATAGACCATGACCCGGGACATCGTTGTCTTAAGGACCGATGGTATTTCCAGTTACACATCCATATCATAATGCAGCAATTCCATAATTCAATTTAAAAAGAACATTGACATTACTACTACTTACCGCAATATGCCATGTCTTTGTTCAAAATCCCAATATCTATTTGCCGTGCAATAGAGCAGTGCATTTCCAACTTCTGGTGGAAACAAAATTCAGCAAAGAAAGGTGTTCACTGGAGAAATTGGAATCTTTTGAAAACTCGAAAGGATGGAGGAGGCCTTGGTTTCCGAGACCTTGTGGATTTCAACAAAGCGTTATTAGGAAAACAAGCCTGGAGACTAACTCAAACACCAAATGCCCTATGGAGCAAAACTTTAAAGAGCCTATACTTTCCAAATGATACCTTTTGGAGTGCACAAAAAGGTTATAGACCGTCTTGGGGATGGCGAGTCTCCTAATGGCCAGGGAAGTGCTAGAACCTGCTACTAAATGGGAGGTAGGAGATGGACAGAAAATCAGAATCAGAGAGGATCGATGGTTATCCTTGGGGAAGATCTATGGACCGCCAAACAGAAATGATCCACACAGAGTGGCTGAATTGATAGACCATACTACCAGAGAATGGAATGCACAGAAAGTACACATAATCTTTGGGGAGAATGTCGCAAAAGAAATACTAGCGACTCCACTTAGCTTAACTCCTGAACCTGATAAACTTATTTGGGTGGCAAACAGATCAGGATCTTACACAGTCAAAAGTGGCTACAACAGACTCAGAGCTCAAGAAAGGGACTTGTTGATAACGCAACCTTCCACTTCCTACCAGACTCCCAAATCACTATGGCATGAAGTTTGGAAGCTCCAGATTTGCCCGAAAGTCAGATTTTTAGTATGGAGTATATGTAACAATGCCCTCCCTACCAAAGAAAATCTATTCAAAAGGAAGATGATACCTGATCTGAGCTGCCCCATCTGCAATCAGCATCCAGAGACGGTAGAGCATCTATTCGCCTTATGCAGCTGGACAAAAGCTATATGGTCAAACCCAAGACTGCAGATCGACACCTCCCCGATGAACATAACCCGCATAGATAAATGGATCCACGCCATACTCACCTCGACGACTGATCCTCAGGCAAAGGCACTTTTTGCTGGAACTCTATGGCAAATCTGGAAAGCAAGGAATGCCCTGAATTTCCAAGATCGTCGGCCAAACCTCAGGCTGATTCTTGAAGACGCGGCCTCCATGACCCTCCTGTCCAAGTGCACGCCACTGCACAGCAAAATCCAGCAACTCAAAAACAACCCAGAACCGACAAACAGCAACCCAGAACCGAGAAACAGCAGCCCAAAACAGAGAAACAGCAACCCAGAACAGAGAAACAGCAGCCCAAAACAGAGAACCAGCAGCTTAAAACAGAGAAACAGCAGCTCAGAACAGAGAAACAGCAACCAAGAACCGAGAAATAGCAACCCAGATTCGAGAAACAGCAGCCCAGAATCGAGAAACAGCATCCCAGAACCAAAAAACAGCAACCCCAAAAAACCACCAAACTGCAAACTTAGCGTGGACAGTGCCTGGAGCAGCTTCACGGCGTCGGGCTCGATTGCGGGGGTCCTTCGCAACAGCAAGGGACTGCTACTCGATGGCTTCACGAAACCCATCTGTGCTTCCTCTGTCCTCCTTGCCGAAACCCTAGCGGTGCGGGAGGCTCTAATCTGGCTGAGAAGCTTCGAACATGAGGAAAGTGCACGAACTGGTCTGTACTTGGAAGAAGAACAGGAACTTCAGATCACTTCTGACAATCTAGAAGTGGTCCAGTGCATTCTGGGCCAAAAGAAGCCGCATGGGACGCTCGACCAATTACGAAGACTGCCGGTGCCTATTAAATCAAATGCCCAAAGTCAAATTAGCCCATGAGCCTAGAGAAGCCAACCGAGCGGCGGATTGGGTTGCAAAGCCCACAAAGCAGGTGAACTCCCACTAAATTGGACTATCTACCCACCCTACTCTCTTTTGTTAATTTTATGCTCGGATGTAGAGACCTTGCGTTTCTCGAATGTTGGTTAAGTAATGAAATCTACATATTTCCGACCAAAAAAAAAAAAAAAAAATTCTTAATCATCGTTAATCCCCTAGACTAATATAAACTCACATGTGCTGATAGTAGATGAACTATAAGAAGAATTTTATATCCTAGACCTTAAACTAGCCTGGCGTTTTGTGCGCCTTTAAAAATGACAATTGTTGTCTAAGTAAACAAATTTAAAAAATTATGAAACTTTAATATAAGATATACAAGATCTAAAGAGACGGTTTTCCTTGAGGAACTGAGGCCTAATTCGGTCTATACAACCCTACACCATTTTTTGAAAATCGACTGGAATCATAGGGCATCTTAATACATGACAGACTCTAACAGAATAGGGTTTTGCCAAGCAAACAACTTTGAAAAATTCTAAAAATTTACTATGTTGTAGTTTAGGATGTACTCTACAACTATCATGAATGACACATGTTATAATTCTTGACCGAAAAATTTGTGGAAAATGAGAAGAAGGTGGGGTCGGTTCAATAATCTTAAAAACAGATTTCAAACACACTAGTTTTTCAAATATATTTTTATCGTACAAAGTCCAAAAGTTATGAAATTAAAGTATGTCATAGAACCACCAATAAGTGATGACTTTTGTGAAGAACGCCCAATGAAATTCACCTCACACAAGTCAGTACGAAATTAGCAAAATTGAAGGTCGGACTAAACCGAACCTGTCCTGACAGTCTTTTCCTATTTTTGGCTCAGCCCTCAGTACTTTCCGTCCAAGTATGTATGCCTATTCAACATATAACCTTCCTATAACCATATACAAACCCAACTTAAGTATTAATCTTTCTAACTATATAACTTTGTCTGAAACTTGCGATCAGGTGTTAGCATCTCTGGAATCACTAGATTCAAAGGATTTCTGAGGAAACTCTTCTCGCCACACGACAAATGATCGATATAGGATAGAACAAAGGATATCTACTTGCCTTAGGTTATCATGAATAGTGGTTGCGACCTGGCAAATGGCTGACTTGAACGGCTGCACCTCCTCTGTTATCTGTGGTTGAAGGCTGGACAGAAACGGTGTCTATTGTGAGGTAGACGTGCAGAGGATGGGCGGATATGTGGGTCATGCGATGTGGAGAAATGAAAGCTTTTCCTTCTATATCTTTGGCTCTTCCGTTCACCGATTATTTTGAAGCAGTGTCGTCCTCTCTTGAGCTGTCTTCAAAGTTGACTCTGCTACAGCATTCCACGCTGTTAGATGAGGTGTTGCTCGAGGCTAAATGCAACAGTAGGGAGGGAGTACGCGAGTCTTCATGTGACGGAGGAAGGGAACAATTGCTTGCTGTTTTTGACTCATGCAGCTCAAGAAACGGTAAAGGGAGGAGAAGACACGTTGGGCTGCTCTGGCCAACACACCTCCCATGCGCTGGGACTGTTGTCGCTCGCTGCTGGCTTGATGGACGTGCGACGCTGAGATGGAGCTGGCCGTCTGAGCCGATCGTCGAGCGATCCTTGCGAGTGCCGAAGGTTATGTCGACTGGAAAGCAGGGTGACGCCGCACGATGGAAATCAACATTGAAGTGTTGACGATGAGGTAGCGGCGGTGGCTCGGTGATGTAGATGCACCATCGAATGAGGTGGAAACGATGTTGCTCGGGATGACATGATGATGATGCGAATCGCATAGTTCAACGATGAGCTTGGTAACGTAGTGTGGACCGTTAAGTTTTCAGGGCTCGCTATTTTTTCCAGCGAAAATTCGAATGTCACATAAAGCCATGACATCCATGAGATTTATCTAATGTAGGAACTAAAACAGACATAATAACAGTCCTCGATTTGTTTAGGTAGAATAATGACTACAAAAGCATTGTTAATAGCGCTTTCTGGATTTATTTAAGCAGAATAATGACTATAAAATTACTAAAACTCCCTATGTTTATTTTTCCGTCTGCTTCTTTATATTTGACACAAGCATAACTTAATTTCCAAGTCAGGGAATGTTTCGAATGTAAATCATTTGAAAATTTGCTCATTGCTTTGAACTTGACCTCTTCTCCACCCAATTTTTCCTTTCTACAATACCGCAAGCTTTAGCCTTTCACATGGAAAATTGTTATACACCGTCCGATTGGCCCCGACAACTTTGACGCCATTTAGCCCACGGCAGCGTAGGAATGCGGATATGCTAATGTCATTTGAATATTTGATTTTCTCATTGCCGTGACAAAAGGAGAGAGGGTCAAACGTTGGATAAAAGGATTTCAACTAAGTTGTGCAAATTCTAGTCGATAGTCTTCATGTTTGTATATTTAAATGTTAAACCACGTTTTATTTTATGTTTTAAAAATAGTTGGCAATTGTCTTATAAAATCTTACAATCTTCGATACGTGAATCTCTCTATGCGTGGTCCTTAATCATATGAATTGACAACAAAATATGGAGATATTCCATTAAAAAAAAAAGGTGAAAAGAACATTGCCTAAACAAAGAATATTTGGATAAGGACAAAAGTGCTCTAACACATACATAACATACTAACATATGCTGTTCATGGGGCAAACATTTATAGTAAATATCAAAATGTCTAGCTTTTGTCAAACCACAAAAATAAAAAGACATGCGATTCTTATTGCAAGAACTCTCAACATTTTTTTATCTAATTGCGCCTCAAAACTAGGAGAAATCTTTACTAGACATGTATTTGCCATTCACCTAATTTATGAAAACAAAGGTGTTCTTTCGTACAATTATTTGAGTAAATAAAATTCAACTTATCAGTAAAAAATTTGCATATGTGACTTTTAAAAGACAAATTTCGAAAGGTGCAAGCTCAATGAAATGAGACAATAAAAAGAACGACGCATTGCGCATGATCGGCCTGACTTGAACTATGTGGATATCTAACATTAGTCTTGTGTAGTTGTGGACATAAGTTCCTAAACAACTCGGCTTGGTCCAAAAATTCATCAACCTATTACACTTTTATTAATTCAGTCATAAATCTTTCAATTTTACTAATTCCTAAACATTTTGATAATTTGTTAATTGAGTCCACCGGCCAATTTTAGCTGGAAACAATTATATGAACATTGACTGTCACTATGTGATGCGGTTAGTCTTGCGTAAATAATATTTTTTCCATTTTCTTTCCTTTTTTTTCTTTTCTTCCTTTTCCTTTGTTTCTTCCAAGCCCAACGAAAGTCACTAACCAACCCTCACTGGGTCATTGACCTACCCTCACCAGTCATAGGCTAGGGCTGGTCAACAAGGGTTGGCGGACTTGATAGGAAAAAAAGAAGAAGAAAGAGACGGAAAGAAAATACAAAATTCAACAATTCCATTTTTTAAAAAAATTAAAAAATTGTTTTTGTCCGCACCAATTGTCCTACGTAATATTACCAGCGTCCATGTCAGCAATTCTGATTAAAATTTGTTGGATGGACTCAATTAATAAATTACTAAAAAGTTTATAATTTAATTGGCAAAATTATGTTTGGGATTGGATATGCAATAGATTTATGATTTATTGTATAATTTTCTCTAGAAACAAGTGCTGCACAAGTATCTCAAAATCCCATCGGCATAAGAAAATGCACATGATGGATTTAGATATCATGATGGGCATCCCGTAGACAAATTTGAGGAAGAGATTTCCGCTCGGATACCGAACCACATGAGATAAACTCCCGTCGTGCACCCGATTCACATATAAACTCGTTTTTCTTAATCCATTAAGCTTAAATCCGGTCGATCATGGCTTTGTTTGACCTTTGGATGATAGTGACTATGGAACTTCCCTCTAAACGGTCTCGCTTGTTTAGTAAATTCCCAAACTTCTTTCACGTGCCCAGATTTATTCACTAAGGATGCTAGGTTACCTGGTAGAAAAGATTTCAAAATCATTCTGAACGCGTTACGTCGTGCAAGGTCGTGATTGCAACCAGGAAGCCCTTACCGTCGGCTTCTGATTTTTGGGCTATCAAATCAAACCCTTTCATCCTCACGAAATCCGCAATGAGCCTCTCAACTTTCAAGAAGCAAGTGGGGAGGATAAACGAAACATGTCCAAGGGTCGACACCCATGTTGTCATTCTACTTGGGTCGCACGGTCCCAGTGTTCTGTTGTTCCATCAAAGCATATATCCTGGTGAAGGTTACCTGATCCACTTGTATATCGAGCTGCAATTAATCCGAATGTACGCAAAGAGGGTGATTCTTTTAGCCTTATTGAAGGAGAAAAGCTCCTTACACAAACTTACCGATGCTTTGAATTTTAGGGCGGTTCTCATTTGGGCCCCTCGAAGTTTTCAGTTTTAGGCCCAAAAAGCTTTGGGCTAAACAAAGGTTTCCTGGCTTTCTGACCTTTCTCTACCTGATATGGGACTTAAAATCTTGAAGAACAAGTAATTGGCCCTATTGTGGTTTTCTTTCATCCGTTTGGCCCCAACAAGATAGGCTCGCATCACCCTTTTGAGGAAAAAACAAATGTGTTTGAATCCCAAATATTGTGGAAGTACATACTGGCTGCTCCTCACTCGTGCAAGCGCTTACCACTTCGGCGGATGTGAACTGGAGACTTCAGCCTCTATTGGACCGGGCCCGAACGAAATTGCAGCTATTCCGAGATATCTCTATAGCCCATTGCGATCGAACAACCAACCGGCCCGCCGATTGGATTGCAAAGGCATGCCGGTGTAATTTCCTCCCCACTAATTGGTTGTTCCATCCCCCGTCTGCTCTTCTAGATTTATTATGCACCGATGCTCTTGATGTAATTGTCTCAAACAGTGGCTAAGTTATCAATCGTATATCGTTTTTCTCGTTCAAAAAAAAAGAATCCCAAATATTGTTCATCTTCCCGATAACATCTCAATATTATGTACACCCGTCTCGTGTGAGCCCAATCCACGTAATTCGTTGAATTTAGTGGGACTTACATAAGATCCACATAGCCTGATTGCCGCTTAAATTAGGTGCACACCAACCACTCGATAATAACAATTAGTAAATAGCTTAATTAAATACGACTTGCCTGGCTTTTTTCCACACATCTTGCACATATCACTGGCAATGTGGACAATTTTGACTTTAGCAAGTACATAGCTACTTGTATCGACAATTCTAGATGAGAAATGTGTAGAAACGCGGTCTGTAAAAGCGAGAATCAATCCTTTCATGAAATGCCAAAAAGGGATGAAAAGGAAACCCTACATTGATGAAGATCACGCATGGGATACGGTCAGGGGCTGACTGACTCGTACTTTGACCTCCTCCATAGTCAACCATTTAAGATAATCATGGCATTCACGCAACTCAATACTTTGAAAGATCGTTGGTAGTAATGCAAGAAATTCCAGGCCATCCAATTGTCATCCAATTATTCATTGCGCATGACCTCCTCCATAGTCAACCATTTAAGATAATCATGGCATTCGCGCAACTCAATACTTTGAAAGATCGTTGGTAGTAATGCAAGAAATTCCAGGCCATCCAATTGTCATCCAATTATTCATTGCGCATGCAGCTCTGTGGAAAGGGAATTAGATAAGATGAGAACGTTTGATTTTAAGTGTACAACTCAATTTTTATATTATGTGAAAAAATAATAAAAATTTAAGAGAGAGATGAGAGTTAGAATATGACGTATAAAAAAAAATCATCATCCGAACCAAAATACATTTGTTGTGAAATTTTGTTTAAAGAAAGAAGTATAAGAAAAGAAAGAAGAACTATCTTCCGATTCATTTTGTGTGGACGTAAAGAAATTAAAAATCGAAAAGTCACTACGCATAAATTAAATACAATGGCCCCGAACCCCATTGAAAGTGACCATTTGCACGTGCATGGAAAACGAGCCCGAGCGACTTTAGATATTTTCGGGAGGCCAAATTACCAAAACACCCCCCGTCCTTCCACGATCATAAGCAAAGCGATGGAGGATTGAAGGCGAAGCCACCTTTGCATTCTCCACGCACCAGGTGAAGTAAACCTTAGAGGAGATGATCGATCAAATGGACTACAAGGTAAACCAGCCTTGCGATCATAATTTCCAATCAATCATAACCTTCTTTCGGCATTGACCCACCGACCAACATCGCATGCGGATCCACGGAAAACTAAGCGAGGTGCAAAGCAGCCGATGTATGGTTGAATGTACTGAAAAGGTCCTAAACTAAGTGAGGTGCAAAGAAACCAAAATCCTGTGGTTCTAGTCAGTAAAATTCCATCCTTAAGGCTTAAACATGGACGGGGTTGATGAGATCGGAAGAACAAGTGTAAAGTGGGGGATAGTGCAAAGTAACTAAAGCTGATGCATAGTTGAATGGAAAATTGAATAAATAGAAGCTCGGGTGTGCTAACCAACCAATTGAAATGCTAAGTTAACGAACGGTGGAACTTATATACCTGCATATAATTAAAAATGATTAAAATTTCTGTGCAAGTGAAGTTGAGTTTTCGTCTAAAACATCTTAATTGTTGAAATGTTGCGTGCACTATTGGGGTCATTTCATATCAATTATATAAGGAGTCAGTGATAATTTATAAATATGAGGAAAAGTCTCAACATTTAAACTAAATTTTAAGGTGAGAAAGGCGCAAAACCAGCCAACACGGATTTTGTGTCTTAACGTGCCCTCTCCGACTAAGCTCAATAGAAGGACGAAAGCCTTGATGACAAAGGAATCGGATGAAAACCCAGTAAGGTATATGAAGAAGCGAAACCCCCACGACCGAGTGCAAAGAGAGGGAATGGAGGAATCACACACGACACATCTCCAAGAACCAACACCATATTGAGGTGGTTTAAGTGTGCAATCAATCGTAAGCAATCGCTCCTAGGGCTTATTCGGTCAATTATTATGGGCGGAGCAGGAAGCACGGGAGCAAAACGAAAGACGACGAGAGGACGAGAGAGACGGAACTATCAAGAAAGAGTGTGTGCTCATTGCAGCTAAGGGGCTCCTCCATACGTGATGAGGAGATAAGGCGATTGGCGTGGCATCGGCGTCCACTTGTCCCTGTCCGGGTCTTGAGCTCCATGTGAATCGTCATCGTTTCCCCCCCTTTTTTGGGATAAACTCCAAACCCCCCTTGCGGATCGCGGGCGCGTGTCGTGAGTGCCATTTGACAACAATCAAATGACAACCCTCCGTTCCTCTTCCAACGATTCTTTGCCTTCGACAAGGGAGAGCCGATAGGATCCGCTCGTCCACTTTCAAATTGCTCTCTTATCATTAGCATCTTTCGGTGACAAGACGCGATGATGCTACGTTACTGGTGCGATTTATTAGACCTGATGATGAGCTCGAGTGGCCCGCTAAGGCCGGTGGGATGGATACGGCCTAAGGCACGTACCAAGCGAATCCAGGCAAACGAGGAGCCGGTCCACACATGCTTGTCCGAACCTGCACGGATTCCATTGTTTCATTCAGCTAATCCATATCATGGGCGAGTCTCGACAATGGCCTTTTTGACTGCTGAGGGTCATGGAACATGGCAAAGTGAATATCTACAAGAATATCCCATAGACATTATGAAACTTACAAAACATGCTTCTACTTTTAGACATATTCGGTCCAGACCCCTCGCCCGAGGCGTTGACCAAACTTTTTCTGTTACAAACGTCCGTATTATTCAATAAATTCCCAATAAAGTAAGGAATCTCCACCTCTAGCAGCAATCGAGCAAACGTGTTTTCTAAAAATGCGTCCATTGAATTCCCCTAGAGTGCATTCATTGCATGTGACATTTTGCCTTACCTTCAAGGAGTCAGAGAGAACAATTTTTTGGTCAAAAGAATTTCCATTCATTATAAAGTTAAGAAAAAATGACACAGATAATCATTGAATTTTGACGTAATATGTAATATAGTCCTCAAACTTTCAATTTATTCAATATAATTTATGGATTTTTTTGTACATGTTCAATGAAATCCTTAAACTATACGAAAATATTCAATATTATGTGTGTGTACACACACACACACACACACATATCTCAAGAACACTATTCTCATGTTCAATGTTATCTCAAGAACACTATTCTCATGTTCGATGTTCAATTCAATTCATTAATGCCTCTTTTACTATCATAGAGATCTATTAGGAGCCGCTTCTTATCTATGCTCTTTTAACTCCAGCAATTAGTCCCACCCACATCAAATAAGGTGGTTACACTTTCATTTTTTTTTTTAATATATCCCTCTTTTTTGGTTAATATTATTCAAGCAATCAAAAAATCTCCAAGATTAATAAGAAGTAAATAAGAAGAAAAATAAGCACCTGGAAGGTACATTAAATGGGAAACAGCCTCTCTCATTGGCTTCCCGCATCATCAAGAGGCCCCAAAAGAGTGAATTCCGGCACACAAGTCTAATCACACATTTGACTACACGTGAATGAATTGAGATCAAGAATTGGAACTCCCAGATCTAAAACAAAATCAAAAGAGTAAGAAAATTTTCAAGGGGAAATAAAGGAGAAAGCAACTAGGGAGGGGAGGGAGAGATTTAGGTCAATTCCCTTCTCTCTAGAAGTTTTTTTTTTTTTTTCAGTCTTATTCTACTCCTATTCTAACTCTTGGTCTCGTACTTTTGTCCCGCTTTTCTTGGGACGTGGGAGTCGAAACTCACACTTAAAACTAATTTGTCTCCACCCCAACCTCCTGAGAATGTGGGGATTTGAACCTCCCACCCTTCTCTTTCATGTTGGAAGGGTGGCCACTGGGGCAAAACTTTATTCTCTCCAGAAGTTGAAGAGACAAAAAAAGGTTGAAACTTGGAGAGGGAGAGAAAGAGAAACTGATTAATACTCTAGGCAATTGAATTGACATGCAACATGTCGTCGGAGGAACATCGTTTGGTAAACTTAAGGAGCCTTGGCACTCTTGAATTGTGAAGGCATCCCTCTCACTCATTGTCGCAAATAGAGGTGATCAATGGTTGATGGCTCACTCAACTCAACAAGCCAATAAACGGATTTAAATGATGTTCTCACATAATAAAGCCCGGCCCTGCCCATTTTTGGCTTGGGCCGGCTCGGTTTGAAAGTTCCTCGATCAATTTTATGTGATTGGCTAGGTTGGACAATATATTAGGCCCAATCATTGAGGGTGGCCTCAATTATCACTCTAGTCGAGAAGTTTGCATGTTAAGATACCTTTTTATCATCGAAAGTGTTTGATATCTTAATAGATGATTACAATTTCCATAACTATTCAGGGTGGCCTCAAAAAATTAATAGTAATGCGATGTAGTGAAAAATATCCAAAAAGTTATAAACCTATTGTATTTTTGCCAATTCAGTTTAAAATCTTTTAATTTTGTCAATTCAATTGTAAAACATTTTCACTTGTTGTCAATTGAGTTCATTTAGCTAATTCTAGTCGAAAGTCACCGATATGAATGCCGGCAATGCCATGTAAGATGGCTAGCGCCAACGTAGAAAGCAACTAGGGAGGGAAGGGAGGGATCTAGGTCAAATACGCCCCTTCTAAAAGTTGAAGAGACGAAGAAAGGTTGAGACTTAGAGAGGGAGAGAAAGAGAAAGGAAAACCAATTGATACTCTAGGCAATTGGATTGATATGCAACATGTCATTGGAGGAACCTGGTTTGGTGAAATCAAGAAGCCGTGGCACTCTTGAATTGTGAAGGCATCCTTCTCACTCATTGTCGTGAATAGAGGTGATCGATTGTTGATGGCTCACTTGGCTCGAGAGACAAACAAAGGGATTTAGACGATGTTCTCGGACGATAAAGCCCAACCCTGCCCATTTTTGGCTCAGGCTTGCTTAGTTCGAAAGTTCCTATATCAATTTTATGTGATTAGCAAGGTTGGACAACATACTAGGCTTAATCTTTGAGCCCGGGTGTGGCCTACCCAACAATCACCTCTATTCAAGAAGTCTGCATGTTGACATATCTTTTTATCAGTGAGAGCCTCTGATATTTTGATAGATGATTACAATTTCCACAACCATTCGAGGTGCTCTCAAAAAATTAATAGTAATACGATATAGGGAAAATTGTCCAAAAAATCCTAAATTTATTATATTTTTGTCAATTCAGTCATAAATTTTCAATTTGCCAATTCAATCCAAACATTTTCATATGTTGCCAATAGAGTCTAACTAATTTTGGTCATAAATTACTGACGTAGATGCCAGTAGTAGCATTTAAAAAGATTGGCACTGACATAAACAATTTATAATAATATTTTCAATATTTCGTAATTTTGCATATTTTTACTTTTTACTTTTTTTTTTCTTTTTTATTCCTTTTCTGGTGGCTGGGCCGACCGGCCTCACCTAGGTAGGGGTCGCCTTTGCCTACCATAGGTGAGGCGTGGCTTGGTGAGGCTCCCTCTCGCCCAAGTGAGACTTGGCAATGGTTGGCCTCACCTAGCTACAATAGGAAAAAGAAAGAAAAAATAAGAAAAAATAATAAAATAATAAAAAATATTAACATATTATGAAAAATTGTACCGACTATATTATGTAGGATGATGAGCATCTATGTAAGTGAATTCCGATTAAAATTAATCGGATAAATTCTGTTAGCAAAATGTGAAAATATTTAAGATAAAATTGATAAAATTAAAAAAAAAATGTATGATTAAATAAATGTATGATTAAATTTAAGTATAATATTTCTAGAATTTTTTGGATAATTTTTTTCCTGCGGTGCATTGGATGACTGGGCCAATTCAATGAGAATTTATTGGTGCCGCCTTTTATCGATCGTGAAGACCGTGAACTGATGGAGTGGCGATTCCTGTGGATCGATGGCTACATGTGCGCTCTGTTACACGGCGATCCACCCTTCTCAAAGTTTCTCCATTCTTTTCCTTTTGTCGCAACTTACGATGATGAGAACAATGGTTGGGTAGATTGATTGTCGTCCTTCTCTATTGGAGATCTCTATGAAATTGTCACTTCAAGTTTATCTATAATTTTGACTCTGGAGTCGCATTGCCTCTTATCTACAACTTCACTTTTATCTTTAAATTTGACTCCGGAGCCGCACTCCCTTTTGCGAAAAAAGATTGCAATTCGGCGTGATTTTCTGTCATGAACGTGATTCGACGCCCGCATATTAGACTTTGCTAGTTACTATGATTGTCCAGTTCATGAAAGTTGCAAGGTTTTGGCATCTCCGCTTAGCAGCATGTTTTGCCCTTCATTAAGCTAAACAGGCTGTAAATTGGATAAAACATAAGTTAATCATACTCATCAATTTTGGAGTTTAACTGATATACATTGTGCAAGCGAGTATCTTTTCTATTCTATATAATCCCATCTTCTTGTTAGCATCTATGTGACATTGAGCTAGTTTAAAAGTGTCATTCTAAAGTTATTGATTTAAAGATTGCTTTGGATAAAAAACCAAATGGGATAGAGCTGTCACCGATTCTTGATCGGTTACAAAATGTTTGATCAGGACTCTGAATTTTGCTGTTCTGTCTACTCCCCAGAGGAACTAAACCACCAACTCTTTCTCTATATGTTGGTTTGTTCAACTAGAATGTGAAATATATATATATATATTGTCAAGAAATGCCATGCCAACGCCAATCAGATCGATGAACTATGTGACACTAAAGAAAGGGAATAGAAAAAGGAGAAAGCAAACTGGTCATGTCAAGACTAGAAGGTTTTCAAGGAATAACATGTCCTTTTTTGTTTGGTTGTAGTGTGTTGTCTAACTTAGATTGGGAGACTCAATGATTATTGTGTAAACATACTCTTGACCAATATGAATTTTGAACTGCTATGCAATAATGTTACATATGGCCAAAAGCATTTGACTAGTTGGACGGGACACATTCAATAGGTAACATCAACTTGGCTATTGGAGAGTTTGCAAATTGAACTTGATTAGATCCCAATATATTAGATTTCTACATCGCGAAACATCGCAATCTTGAGAGACAGCCATAATTCATCCAACCACCCAAAGGAAAATCTTAGGAGGTGAAATAATACTAATAAAAAATTCCTTTTCTCTCAGTGGAGAAATTGAAATTCGATGTGGACATTATAAAATTCCAGCTACTTTGATTGCACCCGATTCATGAACTTGGGTCCGGACAAAAGTTTCTCTTTTCTTTTTCTTCCTAGCGGTGAACAGAGCATTTAGCGACAAGACATCATCAGTTTCATGCCTTTTATCTGCTCATTTTTTACATTTGAATGCTCGTCCGTGTCTCTTCTGTCTTCGGCTGGTACGGAGTAAACAAAAAAAAAAATCGAGGTTAAATCGCATGACAGCGACTCGAACTTTTTGTACCGATAAGATGTAACCAGCGACGGGGACGAAAGCGACTCGCGCGCATCCAAAGATCGAAACCGATCGAATTCCAGCCGTAGAAAAGATCTTCCGGTCAGCGACGCCTGCCTGCCGGCCGTCCATTGCCTGTCGCCGTCGCTGCCTCCGTCGCACTAACCCTGTCATCTTCTTGATGGGAATCTCGTTCGCGCAAGTTGGCTGACAGCTCTCGCTTTCCCGAGCTTTTTTCCCTCCTTCGTTCTGGACCGTCGGCACCTTACCCCTTCGCTCTCCAACTAAGAGATTTTTTAAAAAAATCTCTCTCTCAAGATTTTGTCCACTTTCCAACACAAAAAATAATTTCATGGAAATAAATAAATCAAATATAAGCCAAAAGCGGCTACTGGTCTTTATAAAATATAATGAGAGTGATTGTTAAAATGAGGGGAAAATTCTTTTTTTTTTTTTTTTTTTTTTTTTAAAGGTGGGCGAACGGCTCTTAATGCCTCGTGGAGAAATTCAACTTAACAATTGAGCAGTCTCTGGAACAAAAATTAAGAAAAAAGAAGCTGCGTGTGCTCTTATAATATTGATGACAAATTTAGGCCTAGGATCCACGTTGTCAACCACCGAATGTGGAATGACGTCACCAACACTAATACATTCCTTTGTGTGAGATAATTATTCAAGTATGTGTACAGAATAATGGGAAAATCAAGTGATTTGCCTTTAGAAGAAGCAAATTCAAGTAATTTGTCTGACCTCAATTTTCATTTAGAAAAATCCCCATAAATCCCTATTTGTTATTCAAAGTAAATGATAATGTATTGAATCGTATAGTGATAAACTCTTCATTTGAAAACGATGATAGTAATACTGTATGATCTCTTCAATCTTTCATGCTTTCCAGATTCTAAATTGGGAGTTACATAATTTAGTTTTCAATATACATCAACTTTTCGTTCATTTTATCTTTGGCTGCACTCCTACTTTTTCTTTCCAGAATACTGCTTTATAGTACAAAATTTGAAGAGAGAATCTGCTGAGTTAAGTCTAATCTTTTGGAATATTTTGTATAATTAATCAGATCTTCTTTAACACCTTTTAAGGGATATTAATCTATTACCGACCAAAAAAAAAATTTCTATTTAATACAGAAGAACACTGGCCCATCTTTTTTTTTTTGGCCAAGATAAATCATGTGGCACATCATTTAAGAAAAGCACATGAACGATTGGATTGGTTTTTATAATGGAAATCTCACATCTTAAAGGCATCCTCGGAGGTCACTTCATCGTAAAGCCCATCCGACGATACAAATTAATTCTCATTTTTTATCTTTTATTTATTTATTTTATTTTCCTTTTTTATTTACTGTTTCCCAGTTTTGCCCTCGGTCTCTTCCATGAAACCATGTGACGAGAACTGAGCACCGTGCTCTGGTTGTAAAAAATCTTATGCATACTACATTTAAAAGAAGAATACACATAAACTAATGTCTTTTTACAACCGTCAAATAGGTAAGTCGAATCAGGTCAAATGTAATCGAACTCGAATCGACTCATTTAACCATTTTTCTTTTATGTAATACAAGTTTAGTGACTCATATCCAATCTATCTTGCACCCGATCATACTTACATAGTTTAAACACGAAAATTTATATCCAAATTGAGACGGAGCAATAAGAGAGTAAGTGTAAAATCTAGTGAGGTCAAGATAGAGTGAAGAAAGACTCGTAGAGATAGATCGGGTTTAAATAAGTTATAGATTTATTTAACACTTGTTCCATTCTAAATCTGTTTATTAATTATAATCCACATTATGGGCTGAGAGATAAATTTATGATTCGTTTTGAAAGGTCTATGTCTTCTTAATCCGACTTTAGTCAAGATCAATAATTACTAATTTTTGAATGCATAAGCGGCTCCATGCGCAAAATCAATTACCGGATTGATATTTATGTGGCCATCCACTTTCTATCGATGTTGGCATAAAAATTCTTATTATAGTTCATCCATAAATAACGAAAATTCGTTCACCAAATCAAAATTCGCAATTAGTCAAAAGTGAAGCCAAACATGGAAGCTACAACCCAATCTATTACGCAAAACTACCTCAAGAAAAGCGCGTTCTTACTTGCAAGAGCAATTAAAACGGGTCGGTGGGATCACGGACTTTCCACTCGATTTTTTTGGGGGGCGTGTGTGATAGAGAGAGAAGGGATGGGGAGGGGAGGACGGTGTGCACACGTGGCGACCGCTCAACGGCCAGATCGGATCCCCACTGGCCCGTGAAAGCAGCCGCGTGGGACTTGAAAAATCTGCCCCCCGCCCCGAGCAGCGAGCACCACGCCCGGGTCCAACCCCTCCCCGCCTTCCTCGCATCTTGGCTTCTGACCCGGGACCCACGCTGCGACCGGCCACCGGCTCCCCTGTAAACCCCGCACGTGGTACGGATCTGCATATGCAGTCTATCTCTACGCGCCCGCTCTGCAAAAAACCCTGGCCCTCCCCATTTCCACAAATGCCCTGTCAACCGGCATTAGCCCGGCGAGGTTTTTTTTTTTTTTCCCCCTCTTTAATATATATTAAATTGTATTTTTCGGCGTAATTTCCCGTGCTCGCCCCTCTTGTATATATGGCTCGTCTGTCCTCCCGCTGGAGAGTGGAGCGCTAAGGCGGCGAGATTTCACAGGAAAAATTCTCTCCCGCTCGTCCCCTCTCCGCTTCTATTTTTTCTTAGTTCTTCCGAATCCGGGCTTCGGCAGAGGGGGAGATTCATCGATTCGGGTAATTGTTGAGACGGGTTTTCAAGCAAAATTTTTCCCTTTTTGTTTAATCGTTCCGTGTGCCGGAAGGAATGGGCGTGCCCCTTTCGGGATCCGATTTTCCTGGGGACTGCTGAATCGGGCTTTCGGCTTTTCGAGCGCACATGCTTGTGAGCTCAGCTAGCTAGCTGATCGAAGTTTATTCTCGGGGTATCTTTTCTCGAGAGAGTGGAGATTTTCCCCTGCTTTTTGGTTGTGTTTTCCGGGGAAGTAAAAAAAGACTCTGTTTTAGTGAGAATTTCATTAGCTTGTGGTGGCGAACTCTTTTCTTCTCCTCGTGTTGACTCGGTTTCATTGGTGTCTGCCACTTCTCTCAGGTCTTGCGCGAACTGGGAAGGAACAAAATTTGCAAGCTTTCCGATTGGTGGGACAGAAAGACAGAAATTTGAAGCTTTTTCCGGGAAAGTTTTGGATTTTCGCTTAAAAGGCTTCGCCTTTCGCTTTTGCTGCGGTGTCAGTATCGGGAGAACAGTCATGGGTGTGAAAGTGCCCTTGCGGTGGTCGCAGCCAATCATTCCCCAGACGCCGCCGTCGTCCCAGACTCTAGCCTCCACGATCTCTTCTCCTTCCTCGCGGCGGCGAGCCCGGAGCGACGTCGGGCCTCTCCGTGCCGGTACGTGCAGAGCCTGGAACGCTCTGCCCTGTTCGGTGCTCCGCCGGCTAAGCTCCACGGGTTCCGATCCTCCGATTACTCGAAGCCCAGAGCTCGCACTGTGAAGCGCGCTTGCAGCAGGAGCGCGAGCCTGGACGACGCTTTCTCCGACGAGGAGTTCTCGAAGATGATTCAAGAGTTGGCGCTCAGGTTCCAGCACTCCGACGACGTCAGTGGCGGCGTGGATAGTATATCTGCAGATGCAGAGGCGGTGGCGGAGTGGGCCTCTGACCGTGGGGAGGACGAGGTTTCTTCGAGAATGAACAGTGGCGTCAACTTTGACTCTGAACAAATGCAACTTCCATTGTCTGATATTGAGTATAAGGAACATCCATGGCAAGACGAGAGAATCGAGCGAGATTCTTCGGATTATGAAGGCAGTGATGCGATCATTCCTGCGAATATCGAGCGGAGGGCAAATAGCGTCGATCTCCCGCTCTCGCTGAGGATGATTAAGAGGAAGATGCAATGGAAGGAGGGCTTCAGAGAGGCCGGCGAATCGGCGTATTGCTCGGTGAAGAAGGCCTTCTCCTCGATGGTTTTCATCATCCGAGAGCTCCACAGCTTCGCTCTGCAGATGAGGGAGGCTCTGTTTTACGAGGATTTGCAGGGGATCCTGGCCCGCGTGCAGCGAGAGATGCACGCCTCTTTCGTGTGGCTGTTTCAGCAGATCTTCTCGCACACGCCGACCTTGATGGTATACGTGATGATCTTGTTGGCGAACTTCACCGTGTACTCGATGGGGAGCAACGTGGCGATCGCAGCCGCACCGCCTGTCGGGACTTACGCTGCTGCCACGGAGACGGCTTCTGCTGTCGAAGTTCAAGACAATTCGCAGCAAAAGTTCGATTCCTCGACTGTCAAGACATTTTCCATTTCGTCGTCGAGCGGGAAGACGACTTCCGTCGGTGGAAACAATGGCGGGGGCGGGAAGGTTCGCCCCATTGCCAGCGGCATGGACGGCGAGGGACAGTTCCATGGGGACAATTATCGCCCGATACTCCCCAACGGAGCTTCTCAATTATCCTCATTCGGGACCACGAGAGAAGCCGAGTCGGTCTCGGGCCAATCGATCCGGGAAGAGGAGACGTCCCTGTGGAACTCGATGGTCGAGGAGGCCTCGCAAATGCAGGCTTCCTCGAGGGACGAGGCCCTCGACCACGAGACAATGCAGAAGTTCGTCTCCCCGGTGACGGCGAAAGTCGAACCAGATGACTACTACGCCGAGTATTTCAGGACGGAGCTGACCTATCAGACCAGCCTATCTCAGGATCCCAGCAACGCCGTCCTTCTCGTCAATTACGCTCAATTCCTCTACCTCGTCGCCCACGACTACGACAGGTACTGTTCTTCCTACACGTTCCTGCTTCAAGTTTCGTCTTTCGGCCATGCATGGTATAGAGAATTAGGATGTAAATTATACGCATCATATCACAAAAGGGGCATAAACTTTCACCAAAATTCCGAAACTTGATGAGCTGACAAGCGCAAATTCAGATTCCTTTTTTTCTTTTTTTTAAATTTCCTTTTTTCTTTGTCCTGAGAGATTTTTTCCGGGGTTTGGTGTGTGATTCAATGTTTCTGGAGAAATTCTCGCGGGTTCGGTCCGATCTAGTCATCATGTTCATGTGGGCTGCTCGTTTCTGGGATATTGATAGGGGAGTGTGTGGTGGAGTTTGCCATCCTAGGCAAAGAAAGATCGAATTTGACTCGGCCTCTTGCGGTGGCCCCATAAGAAATTGCGAAAATACAAATATAAAATATATATAAAAAAAGGGCCTTGGGCACGTGATGCACGCGACTCACTGGAAAAAATCTGCAGCTCGACATGAAAGGGTGCTGCTCGGCTGTAGTTGTCGACCTCCCACTTGTTTTTCGTACGTTTGTTTTGGAGAATTTAATGTTTGGCGGAACGTTCGTGTAGCCTTCTGACGTCTCTATCTTTTCGCTGTGCCGTGTTGGATCCGAACAGAGCCGAGGAGTACTTCAAGAAGGCGGTGGCCGCGGAGCCGGCGGACGGGGAGGCGCGCAGCAAGTACGCGACCTTCCTGTGGAGGGCGAGGAGCGACCTGTGGGCGGCGGAGGAGATGTACCTGGAGGCGATATCGGCGGACCCGAGCAACACATTCTACGCCGCCGACTACGCCCACTTCCTGTGGAACACCGGGGGCGAGGATACGTGCTTCCCTCTCTCCTCCCCGGAGGATGACCAAGCCCACTCCGGCGACGGTTGTGACCCCCATGAAGCATGATAAATCAGTTTTTGAAAAACATTATAAAAAAAAAAAACGGGGCCTTTTTTTTCTTTTTTGACCCTTTACCCAGAAATTCATTTTGTAGCAAGAATTATATACGGAAAAAAAACGGAGAGGATAAAAAGGACAGGTCGTCAATTTTTATTTTTTTTGGGATTTTTGTTTGGTCACGTGACCGGAGCGTGTGACTTGGGGGGCAGCGAAGCCGCCGGTAGTGGCGAGCATATGGGCCGGTTCGGTGGCCCGCACGGGGAGGCACTTGGGCCGGGGCCGACGCACGTTGCTTGGAGATGGAAGGTCTTGCCTCGGCTCTAATTTTCCCTCTCTTTTCTTTCTTCTTCTTTTTGACACGACCCAACGTGGCTTATTGTAATTATAAATCTTTTGTCAATACAGCGGATCCTTTAATAAGGCAGTGAAATTGAAAAGAAGAGGATCCAGTTCTCTCTGTGCACCGAATTGAGAGGGGTTGAGTTCAATTGGTTTTGTTGGCTGCCTCATTCTAGGATATTAAAAAACCCTTTGAAAGGAATGATGGTCTAATTTGAATTTTAATGGTTCGAGTTGAGTTGGCGCTCTCGATTGATGTTAGATTATATGACATGTCTTATAGAAATGTGCAAAAAGTAATCACAAATACTATTTACAAGCGTTCAAGTGAAACTTCACATTGAAAAGACTCAAATTTCTCCTCATTGCTAACTCATTTAGCATTTTTCAATTAAAGTTGGTTTTGATTGGGTTAATTGAGACACAAGGATGATGGATGTGAATGCGCAAAATGGTTTTTGGGGCGTTTTCAAAAATGAAGGTAAGTAAAACAGTGCGGGCTGACAGGGCGCACATGTTCATGTTGGCCCAGGTACTGTTATATACAAGTTCTTACCTACTCTAGGAAAGGCCAAAAAAGAGAAAGCAAACTCATCATGTGAATGCTATAATCGATTGAACGGGCACGAACGATCGTTTAGGCTACAACACATGGGATGTGAATGCAGATGCAATGTTCCTCGATCCCAAGAAAGTTGGCCTAGCAGAAAACGACGGCTAATCCACGTCAAGTAGGCTTCCATTCCATCAAAAGGATTTGCTACTTCATTTCATTTCTTTATAGAACTTTCTCAATGTTTTTTTTTTTTTTTGGGAAAAGAAGTGATGCTTACTTTATCAATGTAACACGTAATTTCATTCACCCGCTTCCTGTTATATATCTAATTTTTCATAAAGCAATTCCTTCTCCGTCTTGCATGCACATTTGACCTTACGCATGAATAAAAAGTTCTTTAATGTTCCGCGAAAATTATCTTCCAAATTTTCCATTTTTTGACTTAAAGGATAACAATTTCCGTCTACTTAGAAAAGTCATTTAAAATAGGAAAAATGACTTACACTTGAATCATTTTTTTCCACTTTTTTAGACAAAACCCTCACTCCATTTCCGAGAGGAAGCTGCCATTGAAGCCCCTCTCTGCACAAGAGTGGGAATACCTGATCGAGGACTCAAAATGGCCGTGAGGCCTGGACCTACGCTCGCTCCACCACCTCAATTGCTGACCTCGCCATCTCCTCCCTCGAGAGAGACCTCCTCTCGCCCTCAAGCACTCCCTCCTCATTTCCTAAATTAGATTGCCGATGCCCTCTTGTTGGAAGATACGCGTGAAGATTCTACAATATCATCCGAAGATCAATTATATCCATTTAATATTGGATCTACATCCAATTAGTATCAGATCTAATCAGATACAAATATTGTAAAATATTTACTTGCTTTTCATATACAGACTTTCTATTATAAACAATGTAAACATTGTACATTGATCAATACAGAATACAAGAGAAATTCTCCCGTTCTCTTCTCTCGACTATCTCCTTCTCACCTTCTTACATGGTATCAGAGCAGCCTCTGATCCTGACCTAGCTTCCGCATCATTATTCGAATTGCCTTCTTTTTCTTTTCTGTCTTTGTTGCTGCGACTCTTGCAGAACAGAGCAGTCTTCAGGAGGAATTCGGAATCTGCAAAAAGGAATCAATCTACAAAAACAGAATTTCACCATGACCAACCCACAAGAAGTCATCTTACCTTCTGGAGATCAGTCGACACCACCTGTTTCGTCCAGATCAGACTCATCCATTGTTGAACAGCAGCAGCCCAGCCAAGGTCAAACACCAATTCAGCACACACAGTGGCAACAAAATCCGGCTCAGTTCAATCTAGGGTTACCTTTCTCGGGGTATCCTTATCAATGGATGCCATACCCATGGATCCAAGGATTAAACCCAGGTACATCACAGCTGAGCTACCAGAGTGTGCGGACCGATGGAGGCCTACTGGCCAACACTAGGGCAGGCACAGCCACCGGCCCTGAGCAGACGGGCGGATCAGAAAATTCGAGTGCGGGACAGTCTACAAATTCAGGATTCCCAATAGGGTTCATACCCTTTCCATTCGTGGCTGCCATGGGTCGTCCAAAACCCGACAACGCGCTATATGTATTCAACGCCGACGGACCAGAGTTGCAAATTATCAGTCATCCCCTTACAGGATCCGAAAATTACTTGAATTGGGCACGCGCATTCCGTCGAGCCCTCGTAACAAAAGACAAAGAGGGATTTATTGACGAAACCGTCCCAGTTCCAACTGATGAAAAATTAGGGCGACAATGGAAAAAATGCAATCAATTGGTCAGGACGTGGATAGGCAACTGCATCAGCCTAGAGATAGCAGCTGGGTTGCCCCCAACAGAAGATTCGAATATTTTTTGGGATAATATAAGAGAAATGTACGGGAAACTGGATCGGGCAAGAATCTTCTCGCTACATCAAGCTCTTACAGAATTGAAGCAGGGAAAAACGTCTGTGACAACGTGCTTCAACAAGCTGTCAGGGCTCTGGAACGAGCTAGAAGTAGCGGAGGAGAAACTAAACGGACCCGAAACAACCATTCAACAGTATAAGGCGATAAAGGACAGGGAGAAAGCAACTCGATTTCTCCTTATCCTTAATGATTCTTACCTCCATTTCAGGTCACAGATACTCGCAATGGAGCCAGCACCCTCAATCGGCCGAATATTTTAGCTTGCCGTGCAAGAAGAAAGCCAAAGGCTTGCTTCGACTGAAGGAAAGGGGGCGGAAACCCTAGCCCTCGCCGCACGAATGGAGAGAGCTTCGCGAACCCTAGAAAGGAAACGTGATGAAACCCTAGCATTCGCGTAAGCTAAGCCTTTTAAAGGCTCTGCCACGGACGGTCACGATCGCACGCAGCGATCGGACGGCTGGAGAGGGGCGCGAACACATGGAGATCTGGACGGTGGAGATGGTTTGCTCATTAAAGGATCCAACGGTGGGAATTTTTTGCGAAGCCATGGGCCAAATCCGTATGGGCCTAATTCTCGCGGGCCCAATTCTTTTGGGCAGAGCTCTTATGGGCCTAATTCCTATGGGCCGAATCCAAAAAATAAGGCCAAATTATATTGTGAATTCTGCAGATGACCTCATCACACCATAGAGAATTGCTGGAAGCTGCATGGCAAACCTGATGAAAAAAAGGGCAAAGAAATATTAGCAGCAGCATATCAACTTACTTGACAGGCGGGTACAAATCATCCAATCACTCATGCTAAATATGAGCAGTTGATGCAGACATTGCACAGATTGGATGTTCAAAAAAAGGGGGGCAGCTTTATAGGTATTTCTCATTATTGAATAAACAATATATCGAGAAATACTTGGATTGTTGATTCTGGAGCTAGTGATCATATTGCATGTGAGAAAACATTGTTTACTACTATTAATAAAGAACTGGATAATCCCATTGTAGTACAATTGCCAAATGGGAATACTGCTCATGTTACTACAACCGGGACAGTTAATCTTAGTTCTGAAATCATTCTCACCAATGTGCTATATATTCCCCTGTTCCAGTTCAATCTTATATCTGTGTCTAGAGCCTGTAAGGAAAACTCATGTCAAGTTTTCTTCAATGTTGATAGTTGTCAATTTCAGGCCCTTTCGACTGGGAAACTGATGGGATGGGGTAATCTATCACATGGACTATTTTTCTGGAGAAGTTCACCCAAGAATCTGGATTTTTTTCATTGCAATAAACAATCATTGTGTAATCTGACTACCAATGATAAAAATTTCATTTTCCATTCCAGATTGGGTCATAGTTCCTCATTTCGCTATTCTCAATGTCATATTTGCCTACATGCAAAGCAATCTCGCAACCCTTTTTGTCGCGACCTATTTTTCGGGTGCACCACCTAAAACTAGGTTAATGGACTGCTAAGTTTTTACACTTAGCTCAGGCTCTCCCAAGCCCATACCAATTCGCGACTTAAGGTTCAAACATTTAACGTGCAAAAGGTTATTAATTAAGAGTCGCCACTAATCGGTTTATGGTAGGTCGATTAGACACCTAAGTAAAATAAAGGGAGATTTATTTTACTCCTACGAAACGAGAGACTAAGGTAATGCGGGGACTTGGTTACACTAGAATTTTCTAATGCCCTTTCGGTACCATTTCTTTTTTTTTTTTTTTTTTTTTTTTTTTCAAAATGTTTTTGCAAGCAGCTTGGATTTATTCTAAGCTAAATTGCTATCATGCAAATGTGGTGACCACACGGGTGCTCATCCATTATTTAAAACAATCAAATAAATAAATTGCATCACACAAGGCAAACAATCATTTTTTTGGATTTTCTTAAAAATTGGAGTTCTTTTATTAAAAATGCATTTTAAAACTAAATAACTTAATTTTATTAATATGCAAATTCTAATTAAATGGGCCTATTATGCAAACTAATTAACATGCACCTCATGTCCTAATTTCACTAATTAACAAATTCTGATTAAATGATTCTATTATGCAAACTAGTTAACATGCATCTAGTATTTTTGCATTTTTTTATTGAAATTCAGAATTTATGAAAACCCTAATTAATCTATCTAAAAATAATCTTCTAATCCATTTTTGGGATTAATTTGACTTAAACCCTATTCTGTCTTAGAAGACTATTTTTATTTTTTTATTTTAAAAGAGGATGAAAATGTGCCAATTATATCTAAAACTCTAAAAAGGCTATTTAAGTCTAATCCTAACTTATTTCTTTTAAAATATCTGAAAATGCAGTCCTAAGAATATTATCTAAAAATGCAATCCTAGAAATATAATTCTAAAGATTTGATTAATTAAACCTACGTGTCTATTATATTAAACCTTAATGTCCTATATGCTTATGCAAATCTTTTTGAATGTTTTGATTTTGATTTTTTATATTTTTTTAGTTTTTTTTTTTAAAGTTGAATAATTGTTAAACAAGGGTTAAATCTAAACAATGAATATAATCACTAAATAAAGGATCAAAATAATTGAAAAAATAGCCTGTCGTCTCACAGGTTAAATTAACAATTATTTTAACCCTAATCATCACAACAACTTAAAATAATTAAAAAATCTGATCCGAAGTCTTACGAACCAAATTAAGTAATTATTATGATTGAGATTCTATCTAAAAGCCCAGAAATTAAAAAAATAATTAGAAAAATGATCCGATGTCTCTCGGGTCAAATTAATAATTACATTAATTTCGGACAAAATCCCTATGGATAATGCATACTAAATTCACAAATATTAACGTCCAACATCACAACTTAAATAGATAAATTAGAATGATATAAAATAAAAACAAAATAAATAAAAAGAAAAAGCTGAACCACCTAAGGAAAGAGAGCTTGCTGCGGCGTTGATGGTGCGGAACACGGCGTCGGGCGGGAGGAGCTCCGGAGGCGGTGGTGAGCGGCGACGGGGCTGCGGCGGCTGCAGCGAGGCGACGGAGGCGGAGATGCTGGTGCGGGTTACGGGTCGTCGAGGCTCCGACGAAGGATTGAGCAACGAGAGGGCTCGCGGGCGTTGCGGGTCGCAGGTTGCTGCGGTGTCGAGCGGATCGGCACGCGGGCGAGGCTGCTGGCGGTGTTGCGAGGCGACGGTGGAGGCGCGGTGACCGACGGTCGCAAGTTCGGCGGGGGGTGCTGCACGAGAGAAGAAGAAGTTTTTCCCTTTTTTGTTTTTGTTTTTCTCTCTTTTCTCTCACTCACCTGTCGCACGTCCTTTCACTTTTTGCGAATTCTCCCTTTTCTTTGCTGACTTTTTCCTTTTCTCTGCAACTTGTCAGGACAAGAAAAAAAGAGAAAATGGCCTTTTCTTGATTGAAGATGGACGAAGGCTTCTTCTCCTCTCTTTTTTTACTCTCTCTCTTGCACGAATTCTTCTTTTTGAATTTTTTGTTTTCCTCCAACCTCCCTTCTTGAAAAATGCAGCATTCTTTTATAGTGATTCGAGATGTCTACATTTTTATGGCATTTTCCGAGTTTCCATTTCTTGCCACATTAAATTAAATCTGCAAATTAGAGCATGATTTCACAATTAGTTCGATCTTACTTAAATTTCTTCCATTTTGCAAAATTCTTGCCCCTTATTCACTTGATTTCAAAATTGTTGTTGCATTTAACAAAATCCGGAAATCCATCAAAATTCCATATTTCCTTGCATAATTCAATCAAATCAACTTCCCCCGTTTTCATTTTTTTTCTTTTATTTGTTCAAAATGTAATTTTATTTTTCTAAAATTAGGTGTCAACAGCTGCCCCTCTTTGAAGGTGAGCTCGTAGAGGTTGCATTCAAAGACAAATTGAGACCTAATTTTAATTATGCACCTGCACTAAATGACTTTTTTTTTTGTTTTTTTGTTTTTTGTTTTTTGTTTTTTTTTTTTTGAAAATGAATCCCATTTTGAAATGAAATTTATATGATGCATGGAAATGCTAATGCAAATGATAAAGGAACTTACCTAGAATTACTTACCTTCGGGGATGGTAGAATAACTCAAGATAGATTGGTGTTACATGTCCAGGACTCATACCATTCTACGATCGCCCAGAATAGTAACATGACTTCACAAAGTGACTGCTTTCCCAGGACTCGTACCATTCTACGGTCGCCCAGTATGACAGTGTTTGGTTGTGTCTAGGACTCGTATCATTCTACGGTTGCCTAAACCGGATTTACCTTCAAGACCCGTACCATTCTACGCTCGCTTAAATAGGGAAATAGGTTTTGTCTAGGACTCGTACCATTCTACAGTCGCCTAAACGGGGATTCACTTTCAGGACCCGTACCATTCTACGGTCGCCTTGACAGAAAATTGATTTTTCAGTACCCGTACCATTCTACGGTCGCCTGAATGGGGAAATTGCTTTTCCAGGACTCGTACCATTCTACGGTCGCCAGTTAGAGCAATAAATGTTGTCTAGGACTCGTACCATTCTACGGTCGCCTAGACTGAGCTTTTGCTTGGCTAGATATCGAACTATTCTTCGGTCGCCCAGCCTTGCGACAGAAATCATCCGACCAGAACCCGAACCATTCTTCGGTCGCCTTAATCAGATTGAATCTGGAGAAAAATCTTTGGGGGACAACTCCATCGAGTGTCGATTAAAAGGGACTCTGGGCTATGAAAGCACGCCAGGTCAATATAAATGGACATCGGGCTACAAAAAGCACGCCGAGTCGATAACGAGGGACTCCGGGCTACGAAAGCACGCCAGGTCAACATAAAGGGACATCGGGCTACAAAAGCACGCCAAGTCGATAAAGAGGGACTCTGGGCTACGAAAGCACGCCATGTCAATATAAAGAGACTCTGGGCTACGAAAGCACGCCAGGTCAATATAAGGACACTGGGCTACGAAAGCACGCCAGGTCAATAAAGAGGGACTCTGGGCTACGAAAGCACGCCAAGTCAATATAAATGGACATCGGGCTACAAAAGCACGCCGAGTCAATAAAGATGGGCCTTGGGCTACGAAAGCACGCCAAGTCAATATAAAGGGACTCACGGGCTACGAAAGCACGCTGAGTCAATATAAGGACACTGGGCTACGAAAGCACGCCAGGTCAATAAAAAGGGACTCACGGGCTACGAAAGCACGCCAAGTCAATATAAATGGACATCGGGCTACAAAAGCACGCCGAGTCAATAAAGATGAGCCTTGGGCTACGAAAGCACGCCAAGTCAATATAAAGGGACTCTGGGCTACAAAAGTACGCCATGTCAATTTAAAAGGACAACTTGATCGAGTCAAGTGTGAAGAATGGGTAGAGATATACTTACCTGATGATATCTCTAATTCTTTGGGATATGTCTTCTGGAACTTAGATATCATGTGGAGGCCTTTCACCTCCTGGTAGAAACAAATTTTGGAACATCAAGGATGCACCTTGAACATTCATGATGGTTTCTCGTCTTTTAATATCATGACGCATTTTGAAAGGAACACCGAATATCGGGGAGCTCTTGGGTCTTTGAGAAAACATTATCCGTCGAGACATGAATAGAGCAAAAATGCATTTACCAATGAAATAAGCAATTGAGGCTATTACGGAATGCATACTTCAAAATCTACTTGAAGCTTTTATCAATTCAATGAAGGTTCATGCATAATGACTTTTGCATCACCCAAATTTCCACTAGAGAGAATTATCGTTCAAGACAATTTTCACTCACGACATGGATTTCTTAAAAATACTAAATGAGAGACTTTCGGTTAGAAAGGACTTTCACTCACTCTCCTTTAGAATGGCTATTTTATGAGAATCACTCAATTTTATCATATCAACATGGGTCCGAGTATTCTCGCAAGCGGTACAACCTTACCAATCTGAGAGGTCTTTAATAGGGACCATAATGTGGGCATGGTCAACGGCTTAACAAAGGGACTCTTTGAGTCAAGGCTATTAAAGGAACAGTCTTGTAATCATCTCCGGGTTTACAAGTCAAGAATCCTGCAAAATGACAAATAAATAATCTTGCTCGCACTTCTTTGAGCGATGCTTATAAACATATGAACTCATACATTAATTCAAATGCCCTAATCTGAAGAGACTTTGTAAGGGACGTAACGTAAGTTGGGTTCATGGGTTGAGAAATGAAAGGATCATTAGGCTCAAAATGTGTGTAAAAGGTGTGAGTTGATGATCATCTTGGCATTGCCACCAGTTTTCTTTTTCACCATCGGGGGATTGTCTTCATGAAGTCCCCCATTGATTGTAGAAACTCCGTATTTGAGTTCTTTGACTATTGTTCCATTGGGATTCAATTCTTGTAATTGACAGTCACCTATCTTGACTCTTTTTTTTTTCATCTATAGGCATTGGCCTTACTTTTATCAAGCACACCGCTTTTTTTATGCCCCTAGTTCTCATGCATTTTTTTTCTTCACTTCTTTTTATGGGCATCAGCCTTACTTTTACTAGGCACATTGCTTTTTCACGCCCCTTAATTCTATTTTGAATTCAATTCTTGCGCACAATGCATGCGTCAAGCAATTACACTTTGAATGACACTCGAACTTTTCAAGAGTCTTCATCTGCCTTTTGCCTTGCCCGGTGTGGGGATGATCATCAACTGGGTTTAAAAGAAATGAAATTGTAGGCTCAAGTGGGCTATGCAAAGGATATAAGTATATAGGATAGAGAAAGAAATGCTCTTCGTCATCCTAAGGCACTTAAATTAACACATGAATTCAATGTAATAGCATGACTTGAAGATTGATGCAAGTGAGAGCAAGAAAATTTCAATTCATTTTCCTCACCTCTTGATGTCATTTGATCTCTTAGTTGCCCCGATGTGGGGTGATTCTTGATAGGGGTGATTTGAAAAGAATATCCATAAGTGAATGGGCTCAAAAGGGTTAAGCAATTGATCACCTGTAGTGTTTGGGAAAGAGAAATGAATTGCCTCTCATTATTTTAGTTGCTGTACCTTTTGCGAGAGAACTCTTTACCTTGTGTATATGAACCTTTCTACGCTCATCTCACAAGTGCATGAGTAGGGGACTGTGTATAGGATAAAGTTTGCCTTTCATCATCCCGACTCGTCTCATTTAGTATACTTAATCAATTCCACAACATTCATTAAATTAGTCCATCTTGATGTTCTTTAGTGGAATTGGTGGCTAAAAGTCATCATGCAAAATCTTTTTAAAAGAGCTCAATAGCTTTAGGTATGAAAAATTATCAACTCCAAAACAAACAGTTTTCGACACTGCAAAATGGTTTTAAGCATTCATTCAATGATTCATCTACAATGGGATTGCCTTGGCAGTTGATGTCTTTGGATTATCTCTATCCGCTTTTGCCCCTGCACAAGAGAACGTGCATGAATAGGATACTATGCAACATCAAGGTGAATTCAAATTGCACATTCATTTTATCTCAGTCATGTCACTACTAAAATCTGTAGTGCTCCCAATTCGACCTCTGTTGAGTAACAATTGAGCCAATTGATCATTCATTGCAACCTAATGTGCCTTTTCAGATGCCTTCTCATCAGTCCGAAAAGTAATGCTCTGAAACATGAAGTAAATGAGTCAAAAAAATTAAACAGTGCTAACCTAATGCATGCTTTTGGAAGTATTTTTTTTAGAGATTTTTTTTTTTTATATGAGGAAGCATGAAGAAGCCTAGTCCTCAGAATTCTCCTTGGATGATATTTTCTTTTCATTGTTGGATATCGTCACCGGACTGGTTTGGTGTGCCTCATTATGCCCTCAAAATTGGAAATAAAATTGTAATTTCATTGAATATAATCAAATGAATTACATTATTGGAATGGAAAATGCAAACAAGCAAACCCTAGAAACAAAAGCAATAATTGAAATCTCAGAAAGCATGAAATCCTAAAAACTTGAAGTCCTAGAAGAAAAGAACTCCTTCACTTAGCGACAACGTTTGCACCTTCATCATGGTTGGGCGGAGGATTTTTCTTATTACTGCTGAAAGAGAACGCCTTTGTATCCAAGAGGTCTTGGACCTTATGCTTCAAAACATAGCAATCATCAGCGGAGTGACCAACCTCTCCCATGTGATAGTCACACTTTTCAAAGGGATTATATGTAGGATAATGCTCGGGATTTGGTCGCTTGGCTCGTGAGAGAGTAATCCCTTCTTTTGGAGGATAGGCAAAACTTTGGATAGGGGTCCAGGAAGAGGTGTGAACTGCCTTCTAACACTACGTCGTCGACCAGGGAGCTGATGTTCTCCATCTTGTTGCTCAGTAGAAATCTTAATTACTGGAGTGCGATCGCAATTCGATTGAGAATAGGTCATATTTATCTCAGTTTCAAGGTCCTTCTCCTTCTTGGTAAAAAACCTTTTGTTAGATAACTCAGTAAACCACCCTTCTCTTATTCCCATCTCAATTTGTTCTCCTACAGGAACGAGTTGGTTGAAGTCTTCGACATATGTGCTAGCCATCCGGTTACGGAACTCAGATGGAAGAGTCTTGACAAACAATTTCATCAATTCTTTATCAGTAGGCTTAGGAGTGATTTGAGCTGCCAGATTTCGCCATCTCACGACATACTCCTTAAATGATTCGCTCCTCTTCTTCTCCATCCTCTCAAGATCTTCTCGAGAAGGTGCAATGTCCATATTGAACTTATACTGCTTGAGAAATGCGTCAGTCACTTCATTCCAGGTGTCGAGAAGATTGACATTCTTCATCACGTACCAATTCAGTGCGGGTCCGATCAAACTTGCATGGAATGATGGGATCATGAGGGGCTCATTCTTAACGTATTGGGCCATGCGCACGTGGTACATCTGCAAATGAGATTTTGGACAAGATGTCCCGTCATACTTCTCGAATTCTGGCATTTTGAACTTGCTTGGCATTTTGACCTTCTCATAGACCGAGAGGTCGAACGGGAGTGAGTTTTGTGACTCTTGCAGCTGTCTCACTTTCTCTTCTAGCTTTGCAACGCGCTCATCCTGCTCTGTCTTGGGAACGCTATCAGGCTTGGCTTTTCCAACGAGGACCAAGTCATCTTCTAGCTCAAGCATTTCGTCATCACTCATTTGGGCCATGTTTCTCGAGACTACCATCTCAGGAAGAACAGGTGGAGGATTTGGATTCACCTGGAGGGATTGAAGCTGAGTTGTTATAAGCTGCATGGAGGTGGCTAACTGTTTGAGTTGATCTTCCATGGAGGACATGCGATCACGCATTTCAGCTTGATCGGCCATTCTAGCTCTTAATCGTGTAATAATATGGGTAAATGAGGCGGCTCCGTTGTCACCTAATTCAAAGAAATGAACAGAATAAGCACAAAGCATAAATAGATAGCCAATCCATGACAATTATCTGATTTTTTTCATTTTTTTTATTTATTCGTGAAAAGTTTGTATAAGAAGGGAATTTCCTAAAAGAGATTTAGAAAAATAGTTACTCTAGCAAGATCAAATTTCCTAGACATGAATTGAAAACAAATTTTCCAAAACTTTCTTCTTTTAAAAAAAAATTGATTCATTGCATGGCAATTTCCTCATTTCATTTCTAATTGACAAATAGATTAAATCAATCATTGACCTAGATTGTCATGGACCGACTCAAAAGTATGACGAAATAAATTACATGGTACAGGGATAGAAGACTTACTTCATCAAAGAAAAATCAACGGAAATCTCATAGACATGCACATGAAATGTGGGGCTCAATTTCTATCTAGACGGCTTAAGAAAGTGAAGCTAAGAGGATGATCTGACCGTTGCAGTCTCGCATTAACGTGTCAGGTCCCCTTAAATCCGGCTCAGTCAAATGGAATGTCCAATAGTCACATAGTCTCACAGATATGGACAAAACATATTCAACACCATGAAAAGACTTTCGGGGAAGAGAAGGTCAACCTCTACATAGCGGTCTCGCTTTGGAGGAAGTATCCTTCTCAACACCATCCTAAAAAATCCTATCGCAGCCCAGTCCGGCCACGGGTTGTGTGTGCAAAAGTGTAGTGCTAAAAGCAGTAAAACATGCACAATAATTTAAATGCAAACAACACTTCTAATCAGGAATAAATCATTCATCACACACTCCAACCTGCAAGGCAAATGTTAGCATGGACTACTCCCCTTATACCTCCTATCTGCAAGAACATTTAACACCTTAGAAATGTTAGGGACGTACATGAGATCCTCGCTGCCAAGTAAAAACATTTTAAAAGAAAAAGAAAAATTGGCCTAAGTCCACTAAGTGTTTTAACACAAGTCCCCAGCGGAGTCGCCAAGCTATCGCGACCTATTTTTCGGGTGCACCACCTAAAACTAGGTTAATGGACTGCTAAGTTTTTACACTTAGCTCAGGCTCTCCCAAGCCCATACCAATTCGCGACTTAAGGTTCAAACATTTAACGTGCAAAAGGTTATTAATTAGGAGTCGCCACTAATCGGTTTATGGTAGGTCGATTAGACATCTAAGTAAAATAAAGGAGATTTATTTTACTCCTACGAACTAAGACTAAGAAACGGGGACTTGGTTACACTAGAATTTTCTAATGCCCTTTCGGTACCATTTCTTTTTTTTTTTATTTTTTTTCAAAATGTTTTTGCAAGCAGCTTGGATTTATTCTAAGCTAAATTGCTATCATGCAAATGTGGTGACCACACGGGTGCTCATCCATTATTTAAAACAATCAAATAAATAAATTGCATCACACAAGGCAAGCAATCATTTTTTTGGATTTTCTTAAAAATTGGAGTTCTTTTATTAAAAATGCATTTTAAAACTAAATGACTTAATTTTATTAATATGCAAATTCTAATTAAATGGGCCTATTATGCAAACTAATTAACATGCACCTCATGTCCTAATTTCACTAATTAACAAATTCTGATTAAATGATTCTATTATGCAAACTAGTTAACATGCATCTAGTATTTTTGCATTTTTTTTTATTGAAATTCAGAATTTATGAAAACCCTAATTAATCTATCTAAAAATAATCTTCTAATCCATTTTTGGGATTAATTTGACTTAAACCCTATTCTGTCTTAGAAGACTATTTTTATTTTTTTATTTTAAAAAGAGGATGAAAATGTGCCAATTATATCTAAAACTCTAAAAAGGCTATTTAAGTCTAATCCTAACTTATTTCTTTTAAAATATCTGAAAATGCAGTCCTAAGAATATTATCTAAAAATGCAATCCTAGAAATATAATTCTAAAGATTTGATTAATTAAACCTACGTGTCTATTATATTAAACCTTAATGTCCTATATGCTTATGCAAATCTTTTTGAATGTTTTGATTTTTGATTTTTTATATTTTTTTTAGTTTTTTTTTAAAGTTGAATAATTGTTAAACAAGGGTTAAATCTAAACAATTAATATAATCACTAAATAAAGGATCAAAATAATTGAAAAAATAGCCTGTCGTCTCACAAAAGTTAAATTAACAATTATTTTAACCCTAATCATCACAACAACTTAAAATAATTAAAAAATCTGATCCGAAGTCTTACAAACCAAATTAAGTAATTATTATGATTGAGATTCTATCTAAAAGCCCAGAAATTAAAAAAATAATTAGAAAAATGATCTCGATGTCTCTCGGGTCAAATTAATAATTACATTAATTTCGACAAAATCCCTATGGATAATGCATACTAAATTCACAAATATTAACCTCCAACATTACAACTTAAATAGATAAATTAGAATGATATAAAATAAAAACAAAATAAATAAAAAGAAAAAGCTGAACCACCTAAGGAAAGAGAGCTTGCTGCAGCGTTGATGGTGCAGACACGGCGTCGGCTGAGGGAGGAGCTCCGGAGCGGTGGTGAGCGGCGACGGGGCTGCTGACGGCTGCAGCGAGGCGACGGAGGCGGAGATGCTGGTGCGGGTTACGGGTCGTCAGGCTTCGACGAAGGATTGAGCAACGAGAGGGCTCGCGGGCATTGCGGGTCGCAGGTTGCTGCGGTGTCGAGCGGATCGGCACGGCGGAGCAGGGCTGCTGGCGGTGTTGCGGGCGAGCAGTGGAGGCGTGGTGATCGGCGAACAGTCGCAAGTTCGGCGAGCAGGGGGGTGCTGCACGAGGAAGAAGAAGTTTTTCCCTTTTTTGTTTTTGTTTTTCTCTCTTTTTCTCTCACTCACCTGTCGCACGTCCTTTCACTTTTTGCCGAATTCTCCCTTTTCTTTGCTGACTTTTTCCTTTTCTCTGCAACTTGTCAGGACAAGAAAAAAGAGAAAATGGCCTTTTTCTGTTGATTGAAGATGGACGAAGGCTTCTTCTCCTCTCTTTTTTTTTTTTACTCTCTCTCTTGCACGAATTCTTCTTTTTGAATTTTTTTGTTTTCCTCCAACCTCCCTTCTTGAAAAATGCAACGTTCTTTTATAGTGATTCGAGACGTTTGGATTTTTATGGCATTTTCCAAATTTCCATCTCTTGCCACATTAAATCAAATCTGCAAATTAGAGCGTGATTTCGCAATTAACTCGATCTTACTTAAATTTCTTCCATCTTGCAAAATTCTTGCCCCTTATTCACTTGATTTCAAAATTGTTGCTGCATTTAACAAAATCCGAAATCTATCAAAATTCCATATTTCCTTGCATAATTCAATCAAATCAACTTCCCCCGTTTTCATTTTTTTTTCTTTTATTTGTTCAAAATGTAATTTTATTTTTCTAAAATTAGGTGTCAACACTTTTCCATTGAGCAAAAGTCATGCAACTGACATTTTCTCTTTACTTCATATGGATGTTTAGGGACCATATCATACACTGAATCATGATGGCTCTCGTTTCTTTCTTACCATTGTGGATGATCATTCAAGGGCTACATGAATTTTCCTCATGCAATCTAAGAGTCAAGTCATTTCGTACTTAAAAACTTTCCTCTCTCTGTCAAAACCCAATTTGGGAAAACTATTCAAAAAATTAGGACAGACAATGGGAAAGAGTTTTTCAATCATGAGTGTACGACCTTATTATCATCTCACGGGATTTTGCATGAGAGTTCTTGCATATACACACCTCAACAAGATGGAATAGTGGAAAGGAAGCATCGGCATTTGCTAGAAGTAGCCAGGGCCTTAAAATTTTAGGGTTTCATTCCAGATATTTTTTGGGGGGAATGTGTATTGACTGCAACATATTTGATCAACCGTATGCCCACCAAGGTTCTTAATGGTCGAAGCCCTTTGAAATTCTTTTTGGGAAGAAGCCATATCTTAATCATTTAAGGATTTTTGGATGTCTATGCTATGCATCTATAGTAGGACCTAAGGATAAGATGGGTCCACGAGCTCGGCGTTGCATATTTATGGGGTATGCTACCCTACAGAAGGGATACCGAATATATGATCCCTCTACAGGTGAATTCTTTGTTAGTAGAGATGTTTCTTTCCAAGAAGATTTTTTTTCCTTTTTCTATAAAGGAATCAGACAGGAACAGACAGGACTATTCTCAGACTCACAATATCGAAGAATCCATCAATGCTCCCGGATATGTTCTGCTTCCCTCCTTAGCTAATACAGGTCCTGCTCCTGCGTCCATTATGCCAATGACACCTTTAGCAGAAGATGCGGATCAAGAACCAAATGAGAGGATTACATTGGAGACCCTGCCTATAGATATTCCAGCAAATCAGTCTTCTTCTGAGGACATTCAGCCAAGACGGTCCGAACGAACAACATGTCCTCCAACTTGGACCAAGGATTACATATGTGGAGTGAGAAATCCAGGCATTCTTTTTCCAATTTCCTCTTATGTTTCCTTCAATCGGTTATCCGAGAAGCATAGATGTTGTATTACTCGCATTTCTGAAGAACAAGAACCATCAAACTATGAAGAGGCGAGTACTGACCCGCGATGGCAAAAGGCGATGAAAGAAGAATTGCAGGCACTGGTGGACAATCAGACATGGGATTTTGTTAGTCTACCTCCACGTCGCAAACCCATTGGATGCAAATGGGTCTACAAGATCAAATATCGAGCTGATGGTTCGATTGAAAGGTACAAAGCCCGGCTAGTAGCAAAGGGTTTCACACAGAAGGAAGGTTTTGATTATCACGAAACCTTCTCGCCCGTAGCCAAAGATGTTACAGTCCGTTCATTCCTCTTTGTAGCAGCTTACCAGGACTGGCCATTACATCAGATGGATGTCCATAATGCATTCTTTCATGGAGATTTAGCTAAAGAGATTTATATGGACATACCACAGGGTTTACGGAGACAGGGGGAGAATAAAGTATGTCGTCTCCGCAAATCCTTATATGGGCTCAAGCAAGCATCCAGACAATAGTATGCCAAATTCTCTGAGTCCCTGATAGCTGTTGGTTTTCAACAGTCCAAATTTGATTATGCTGTTTTCACATGGACTAAAGGTACGTCATCTATATACTTGATGATATATGTAGATGATATCTTGATTATGGGCAATGATGAGAAGGCTGTTAAAAGTTTCAAGAAATACTTGCACTCTACTTTCCATATAAAAGATCTAGGGTCGCCAAAGTATTTTCTTGGAATAGAAATTGCTCGCTCAGATCAAGGAATATGTCTCAGCCAAAGAAAATTTGCCTTAGAAATCATATCAGAAGTTGGACTGTCAGGATGTAAGCCGGCAGTCATTCCGATAGAGCAGAATATTAAATTGACCACAACAGAATATGATGCTGGAATCTCTCAAGAATCTGATCCTGTACCGAAAGATTCAATGAGCTATCAGAAACTTGTTGGAAAGCTCATCTACTTGACTATGACCAAGCCAGACATCAGTTATGCTGTGCAAACTCTTAGTCAGTTTATGCACAATCCAAAGCAGTCCCATATGAATGCAGCACTCAAAGTGGTAAAGTGTCTGAAGAAATGTCCAGGACTTGGAATTCTTCTCTCCAAGAAATTTGATATGAGAATGACTGCATATTGCGATGCAGATTATGCGACATGTCCGATGAGTAGGAGATCCATAACAGGGTTCTGTATCAAGTTAGGGGATTCTTTACTTTCATGGAAGACAAAGAAGCAACCAATTGTTTCATTATCCTCAGCAGAAGCAGAGTATCGAGCCATGGCAAAGACCGTATGTGAGATAGTATGGCTGCGCGGATTGCTTCGAGATCTTGGGGTACAAATTGAAGGACCAACCAAATTATTTTGTGACAACGATGCGGCCCTCAAACTTGCCTCGAACCCGATAGTTCATGAAAGAACGAAGCATATAGAAGTGGACTGCCATTTCACGCGAGAAAAGATCCAGTAAGGGATAATTAAGACACTGGGGATCCGAATAGAAGAGCAACCGGTGGACGTATTCACCAAACCCTTGTGTCAAAGTCAGCACACGTATCTCCTAAACAAGCTAGGCGTCTTGGATATCTACAAGTCACCAGCTTGAGGGGGAGTGTTGGAAGATACGCGTGAAGATTCTACAATATCATCCGAAGATCAATTATATCCATTTAATATTGGATCTACATCTAATTAGTATCAGATCTAATCGGATACAAATATTGTAAAATATTTACTTGCTTTTCATATATAGACTTTGTATTATAAACAATGTAAACATTGTACATTGATCAATACAGAATACAAGAGAAATTCTCCCGTTCTCTTCTCTCGACTATCTCCTTCTCACCTTCTTACACCTCTTTGGCCATGCCTTGCAGCCACAGCTCCTAGACTGCCTCATAGAGGCTCTCTGCTCCGTTATCCAGTCGCGACTCGATCTGGCTTTGGGCAAGGCGAGGTCGAGCTCACTAAGCCCCTCTAGATCTGACGCGCTCAACTAGCAAGGTGAGGTTGAGCTCCTCCCTCGCCTATGGCTGAGGAAGAAGGAAAAAGAAAAAAATCATATTGAATTTTTCATCCAAAGGACATAAAATATATTCTAGTTTATTTTTAAAATTCAGCCAAACACTAGAGAATATTATCATTTTCTTACAAAATGACTTACTAGAAAATATCTTTAAAAAATGTCACATTTTCCGTAAAATAAATGGAGCTTAAATGCAAATATAAGAGTATTGTTGTCCGTGATATCTAAGTGGAAACAAATAAGAATTTATAAACTTGTTGACTGTAAATGAAAAATTTATTATTTGAAAGTATAATTGGCGATTATTTTCTATGAAAATTAATAATAATGGCTATAAAATATATCTAAATATCTACATCAATAAAAATTAGCTTTTACGAATGCGTAAGGCAAAACATGTTGCTTGTAAAATGTTTGTATATGTGATCTTATGAATTTCAATTGCACTATTTCCAGCCTTAATTTTGGTTTGATGTAGTTTATTAATAATATTTATTAGTTGAGAATAAAGTTCCAGTTACATTAAAGACCTTATATGATGATGACGGTGGTAGCTCTTGTTTTAGTTTAGGACCTTCGGTTAATACTTATGTATTTGGTCCATAAAAACGTTATTGTGTGTTTCTTTTAAGAAAAACTTCATAATAAAGAAACAATGCTTTTTGAGAACTCATTTTTCAGGAAAATGACTTCCCATTTCAGATTAGAGAATTCATTTTTTTTTAACTTTAAGCATACATATTTTCTTTGATTGTAAACAATTTTCCATTGATTAATCATTTTCAGCAAACCAAACATGTGAAAGTTCGAAAAACTCATTCTTGAAAATTTCTCTCTCAAATAAACACACCCATTGAAGCTATTTACTATTGAACTCATAGAAAAAATATTTACACCATCTTTTAATAAAATCCAGATAAAATTTGACAAGCAAGTATTGATAATAAGAAAATGAACTTGGACAGTATATATCTTTTAAAGATGTACTTTCATGAACTTTTTTATGTCAAGGGGAATGCCAAAATATCAAGTAAATTTGATATACTTGCCAAAATTAAACATGGTTTGAATCCGTCAAGTCCTCTCCGTTTTATATTCTCATGTTTCTCTATTCAAAGTTAAGATTTCATAAGCAAATGCAAAAAAACTAATCTTCTATCTTTTGTATAAAATTTGGCATGACTTTAGAGATTCCGACGATTGGGCACGACTATAATGAGGGGGAAGCGTTATAAGTAGCTTTTCAATGCCTTAAAGAGCCCCTTGATTAGCCAAATTAATCGCCCATAATTTACTTAATTTTTTCTTCTGGTCAGAATTTACTTAACGTTGCCTAGTAGCTATTTACAAGAAGGCTTCGGGTCACATCCAAGGCAAACTTCGATTAGTATAACATGCTCCTATTTATTTCTTTGCTTTGTCATTATTTTACCTATAATTATTATGTGGCACCCAGAAAAAGCGAGTTATGTTATTTCAATGCATTTTCTTTATTATTTTGCAAAAAAATGAATGATCTGAAAAATATTTTTCTAAATAATTGCTCTTTTGCCATTTCTTATTTAATTTAGACACTCCCTATCATAAGTTTTGACCATATTATCCTTTATGTGACCCGCATTTAAGCATTATTTCCCGTCCCTCTTTTTTTCCTTCTCATTTTCTATTATTGTGGGTCTCACTTCCCTTATCCTTCTTTTATATTTCGACGCCTGTATTTCTATTCCCTTTCTTCCGTTCTTTGGCTTCAGACACGCCTTTGGTGCTGTCGTTCTCTCCCATTTTTCTCTTCAGAAAAATTCAAATGCAATGCTAAGTTGAATGCTTCCCGTGAATTAAAAAAGCACAAAAGGAAGAGCAGAATATGGCCAACACGTCAAATGAACTTGCTGGCGTTTATTGTTTGCTCTTCACCATTCACAACTTCATCACCAGCCCCATTCAAGCAAATTAGGAAATAGAGAGGACACTCTCTCTGCACAACACCGCAGCGTCTTCCCAAGTCCTCACCTCCTCTTTGTCCAGAGAACATTCAGGCAATCCATTTTTATCGCGCAACAAAGGTGTATTGGTGTCTCTGCGACTTCGATCTCCCTTGTGGTCATTGGACCTTGTTTCTGCGAGCTGCTTCAGCGGTTGATTCGTCAGATATCTGTTCATAGGAATTAGCAGATGATAAAATGCGGTGTGGTGGCCTTTTTATTAGTTTGGTTCTGCGAATGCCGGAATGCCGTTGCTAGCTTGAGTTCAACGTGTAAAATATAGTTTTCTTTTGAAAAGCAAAAAGTTAAATGTGAAAAGTAAAAAAGAAAAGATGTCGAAAAAGCTAACAAAAGAAAAGCAAAAAGGAACAGTGGAACGCTTCAGATCTTTTATGAGCTCGAGAACACGCACGCGTAGAAGAGAGGAAAAGAAAAAGAAGGGTGAGAAGATGAAAAAGACGAGAGGGGGGAAAAAAGAAGGGCTTTTGCGTGTGGTTGTCTTAGACGCCCCATCAAGTCAACTTTATTATATATCATAATGCTCGATAAATGCTTACTCCTCTTAATTTTTCAACTGGAGTAATTTTTGAATTTAGAGCTTTAATTCGGAATGTGAAGAAATTTGAACTGTGAAGTTCCATTATCAAGTTGTTGAGTCTTAAAATTTCATGAAAATGATAGATACTTATATTATTGAGGCAAAGAAAATGATGTTTAATTTATCAATATAACATGTAATTTCATTCACCTGCTTCCTATTGTATTTCTATTTTGTCAGAAAGCAATGCCTCTCCCGTCTTGCACGCACGTTCGACTACGCGGGTGCACCACGAACAAACAAAAGTGTAGTGTTGCTCGTGAAATTTGAGTGGGAAAAAAAAAAGCATCCCTCTAACTTCTTTTTTATGGGCAGATTTTCAAAAAGTCATAAACTTAATATATAGCAGTTAATTCAATTCTAAACTTTTCAATTTTATTAATTTAATTCTTAACCTTTAATGATTATATGATGTAATTTATTCAATCAATTTTGGTCGAAAATCACTTATATGGCGGTTCAATCAGCATTGACCATCTACGTGGCATGACCGGCTTGGATGTGGATGATTTTTGCAATTTTTTTTCCTTTTCACCTATGATTGACTACAAGTGAGGGCTACCCTTGCCCAGATCGAAACGGAGGCGTTGTGGCGATTGTTGCCTTTGGCTGATCACAATTTGAAAAGAAAAAAAAAATAGAAAGAAAAGTTTAGAAAATTTTAACGAAGTTGGAAAAATGGTCAATGTGCCGTGCCAAGTAAATAGCAGGTATTGACTGGACCACAAAGTCAGTAAATTCTAGTCAAAATTGGCTGGATAAATACATTAGAAAATCTTTCAAAGATTTAAGATTAAATTGGTTAAATTAAAAATTTTAGAACTAAATTGGTCGCTGGACAATTGATTTAAACTTTTTGGACAATTTCCCTTTAGCTTTTTCATGCATGCGTTTTAATATGCGTGTAGAAAAACTTGTCGCTTGTAATGTTTTTAAATGTGATCTTATGAATTTCAATTCACCATTTTCAACTTTGATTTTGGTTTAATGTATTTTATTAACTATATTTTCTAGTTGGAAAATAAGTTCCACTTACATTGAAGACTTATTTAATTATGACGGTGGAAGTTCTTGCTTTCGTTTATTATTAGTCTAGGACCTTAGGTTAATGCTTAAGTAATTGCCCTATAAAGGTGCAAGATTGAAGCTATATACTTAATATTGAACTCAAACAAAAAATTCTGACCAAAAAAACTTAAAGAAAAACCAGTTGGGTCATTTTTATTTCTAATCTAGACACTGAAGAAATTATCGATAGTTAGAAAATGAACTCATGGTCATTTATAGGTAGATATTCCCACTTCTACAGATTCAACAAATTGTAACGAGAACTGTTATAAAATAACCTAATTATCTTGAACCCCTCTCTGCAAATTGGCTTAATTAACTACCAAATCTAATATCTAATTACTATATGGTTATGTATCATATGATGCTTGTAGATTAATCCTCCAAACCTTTCCCACCTGTTCAATTGAGGTCATATTATTATGCCTACTTGGCGTGCTTAATAATATGATTTATGTTTAAGAAGAAACATCACAAAGCCAACTTATTTTCATGGTCATTTGTCTAATATATTCCATTCAAAACTACAAAAGGTTTAACCCGTCCAGAAAAGCAGAAAGGAAAATCCTCAAATATTGGTCGATATTGCGTTAATGGCTAGATTGGAATAATGCCTGGATGGTCTCTTAATTAGGTTTCATTTGCTTTACGAAAAATAAATAATTTGAAAAATATTTTTCTGAAAATGATCACCCACAAAATGAAAAAAAAAAAATTATTGTTTGCAAAATGTTTGAACATAAATTGTTGGCAATAATAATAAAAAAAATTCATTAACTAAGTATTTCAAACTATATAAACAATTATTTTTAAGAAAATATTTTCTAAAACATTTATTTGCCGTGCTTTTCCTTTCTATAGATTGAGAAAGAACCCTAGAGACCTTATTACTCTTTGTTTGGTAATCTAAGTCAGGAAGTAACAGGACGGAAAGGAATAGAAAGGAAATGGAGAGAAAAAGAAGAGAAGGGAAGTCAAAATTTCCTCTCGTCTGTTTGGACTCCATGTTGAGTGAAAACGATGGGAAGGGAAATTAGTCTTGTGAATAGGCTCAATCATCTTTCGACTTAATCACCTTTAAAAACGAAAGAGAGATCTTGAAATAAAGTGGCAACATTTGCATAAGCAAATTTTAAAACTTTAATATTAACTATTCAAAGTTAAATTTTCATAAACAAAATTTAAAACTTTATCTTATATTTTTCGCCCGCACTATATCCACCCCCTAAATGAGTAAATTCACTAAATTTCACTAAAAAGACCAAACTGTCGTCAATATTTCAATTTCAATTTCAAGTGATGGCCTTGCTCTTTTTTTTTTTTTTCTACTTAGGATCTAGTTACAATAGTTAAGCATTTTACATTTTTTATTATATTAAAGAAAAAAAGCATTCTTAGATATTCCTATAATGTTTTATTTACTTCGTGTAAAATTATATCGCCAATAGTAAGGAAAAAATTCTTTCATATAGTAAAAAATTAAAAGTTTCTTATTCATCATTGATATTATAATAATTTATATGTTCTTTGTCCATCTTATCTCAAAAGCTCACTTTTTGGGTGGATTTTTTATTTTTTAATTTCATTAGTCTAAAGTATATATCAAGTTTGTTTATTTACTTTATTAATGCATTTATCTTTTTTCCTTACTATATTGGAGAGATACTTTTACACAGAGCCTAGGAATACACTAAAAACACTATGTACAATGGGGCATTTTGATATTTTTTTCATATAGAGTTCATGGATGATATTAATTTTTGCAATCCAAATAATGATATCTTACTGGCATTTTCAAAAAAAAAAATCTTATTTTATGTAATGTTTTGATATAATTAAATTTTATTTTCTAAATTTTTATGTTGGAGAACGTAATGTGATTTTATTTTGACAAAATTTAAATAAGTTTTTTTTTTTTTTTTTTTTTTTTTTTGCTTCATGCGATCATCCCTTTATTTGTATATGTATATAAAACAAAATTGATAATAAGGGGTTTGATGGTGATATGCACAACAAAAGAATAAATATATTAACAAGTCAATATGTTAAAAGTTATCCATTTTAAATTTGTTCAAGTACTCTACTTGACAATTCATTCGTTAATTTGCTTAGCGACGTTGAAAAGAACTAGGTTTCTTGAAAAAAATTCTCTTTTTGACAAAACGAAATTTTATGGAAGTACTATCTTATAATAAAGAATACCTTTAATATACATAAAAATATAAAAAAAACTAAACATTTGAAATTCTTAATTATTACATAAATATAGAAAAGCTAAAACAAAAAAAGGAAAGTGAAGAAATTTGGGATCATCACTTTAAGTTGGAATTGAATGATTGAGGACAATTTTGTCTTTTTGGTGATAATTGGGTGGATTTAGTAATACAGGAAATGGAAATAACACCACCCTTATTTTTTCTTTTTGTATAAAAATTTTGGCACGATTTTAGAGATTCTGACTATTTGGCACCTATACAAAGAAGGAAAGCATTCTAAGTAGCTCTTTTATGCCTTAAAGAGCCCCTTGAATAAGCCAGATTAGTTGTCCGTAGTTTACTTTGCCGTTTCCTAATAGCCACAATGGATTTCCTTACTATCGAAGTTAAAATTCGAATGAACAATCACATTCACATCATATTGTCGTATATCTAATCCATTCACGTTGTACCTCTTTGCTTTAAAGTGCTAAACTTTTCTTGTGATTTGTGAGCTTTGTGTAATAGCTATATTGATGATGTGGCATGGTAAGCCAATTCTCACTTTTTGACAATGAGTTATTGATCAAGTTTCATAATCTCAGAAAGCTAATTTTTCGAATGCCTTATGATGTCCTACGCACTTTAAATAAACTTCCACCTCCCATTCGGCATCTCACTTAATAAGAGGGACACATCTTCTATAGTAAAATGACTAGCATGTATTTAAGTACGTTTGAAGTATAGTCAATTAAAGTTACTTTGATTTCAATTACGTTTGGTTCGGTTATCCTTAGCATTAGTCAAAGGACAAACGGCTCCATGGCCCATCCAACATAGTCAGCCCGAAAGGCAAATTGAGTGGGCCTAGCAAGTATTTCTCTTTCGATTCTTGCACACCTGGTTGCACAATTTTTTATTTTTTTTTGGTCGATCTGGTTGCACAATTGACCGGCAGAAAAAGTATAAAAAAAGTCATAAATCCATTTGCATTAGTACCAATTTAGTCTTAAACTTTTCAATTAAACTAATTTAGACCTAAACTTTTTCATATTTGTATCAATTCAGTTTATCCGGTTAATTTAGGTTGGAAATAACTTACGTGGATGCCCGTTATCCTACGTGATGTGATTGTCGCTAGTGTGAGCATTTTTAAATTTTTTTATTTTATTTTTCCTTCCCCTTTCTTTTTGCCCAACGAGCTAGCCTTGCCTAGAGAGAATTGCGCTTGCTAGCCACAGGCGAGGGGGCCTTACCCTCACCTAGGCATGGTCGCCCTAGCCTGGGTGAAGGTTGGCTTTGTTGGCACTCGCCCTCGCTGGTGCCATCTATGGCCTGTGGGTGGCAACTGGCCACCAACAAAAGAAAAAAAGGAAAGGAAAAAAAGAAGAAAAAAATTCAAAAATATTATTAAAAAATGTTGACGTTAGCACTGGCCATACACGTGAGATGGTTGGCGTCCACGTCAGCAAATTATAGCCTAATTTGGCCAGATGGATCGAATTAATGCTAGTGTAATAATGTTTAGGACGAAAATAGTCCAATTGAAAACTTTATAACTGAATTAGTACCAATAAATAGGTTTCAGACTTTTTTGTTACTTCTCCATTGGCCAGGTCAAACCTGATCAATTCATATAGAATACAATATAAATTTTCAATCACAGGAGGACTTGAACAAGGATATTTAGTCCCGTATTTGGCCCGAGCATCTAGTAATTCGTATAGAATACTAACTAATTTTTGCTCATTGGGTGGGTCTGCGAGGCCCGAAATTGTGGGGCTTGAGCAAGCGCATAAGTCTGTCGAAGTGAAAAACATGGTGGGTCGGGCCTGCCCATTGGGCCGCCTTTCCTTATTTGAAACTAAAGAAGTATGAAAAATATATGATAAATAATTTTAGCTTTTTGTGTTAGATTAGTTTTATACTATTTTTGTGTCCTACATTATAAATTCGAGCTTATTTTGTCCTATTATTGTTTTTTAAGATTTAAGTGCTAAAGATAATATTATTAATAAAAACATGATAATCAATTTTATGATAATTACACGAGTGCGAAATCCGGGCCTTAAGGCCCTACCCAGCCGCAGCTTGCCCACTAATCGAGCATAGAATCTTTTCCCAGGCCCACCCATTGTGCCTACAAATTAACAGCCTGACTTGCGGACTGTCCACCCTTTTGATCAGGTCTTCTAGTAAACATCTACAGAATTACGCTTACATAGATTATCTTTGATGTTGTCCTACAAAACAATATAATTTTAGGTATTCTTAATTTTTCAATAGATAGCACAAGAAGCAAAAACAGTTCAGCATTCAGAAATTGATATCGACATTTTTGATAGACTTACTTAGCTTCTAACGAAGTACGCAAGTGTTTATGAATTATAGCATAGCTGAGGTAAGATATAATAATTCATATGTACTTTCTCCTGCCTCAGGCTGGTGCACACGGCTACTGATGGGTTCGTGTCTCACCACGGTTGAAACTCCATTTTAGAGAGCTTGTAGCACGGAGAGTCGATTGTGACGTGGCCCATATACGCGTGGCAACAGCTGAACGCCTTCACGGTAGTGAAGGAACTGGGATTGGTGGTTGGTGGTGGAGCTGAGGCTGGACTACCAGGCAGAAGGCATTGGCGGCCATCTGGTGCCAGCAGAGGAAATAGAGAGGGCCGTCGGATGCTGGACGCGCGGTGGAATCGTGGTGATGAGGAAGAAGGTGAAGGACATGAGGGATGCAGCTACAAAAGTCGTGAAGGAAGGCAGGTCCTCCTATGATTCTATTGGAAGGTTGTTTTGAGACTTCATCAAGAACATTGAATAAATAGCTCCAGAAAGAGTAGCATTTGCCTTCAATTGCTCTGTCCTCGATTGTTTCTTGCCAGCAATGTGTCTTGCTTACTTATTCAACGAACATGCTTACTAATTTGTCAAGTTTATGAAATTACCATAGTCAACAACTCACTGCATTTGCTTTGCTCTGTAACCATGACGATGGACAGACTGCTGATACATTAGTCACTCTGCTTCCAGAAAGATGAACTTGCATTTAGCTATTTCGTTGTTAAATTCGTTCTGAGGGGATGGATGACTTATGATGCATTGGAAGATACATCGATCTCATCCCAAGAAAATAACCAGTAAGATGTTATTTATCTCCTGAAGAAAGATCTTCTATGGTAGAAACAGGAAGGCGTTTATTTGGCTTAAGAATATAGAGATAGCAAATTCTTTGCTTCACACGTACATGAAGCGGTAGACTTAGATCTTTGCGTTTACATTCAGACACTGTGAAGAAACTGAAAAGGAATTGAAAACGCAACAGGAGAAGTTGAATCCTCCTCCTAATCTTACACGCTATGCTTGAGAAACTTCTCTCTGACTGCACGTAGCTCGGATTGATGGATTTATGAGATGGGCTTAAGGCCCATCCGCTCAAGTTGGGCCCAAAAAGGCCCGGCCCACGGGAAAAGGGCCCGTGGAAGGGGAGAGGTATAAAAGGAGAGAGAGAGAGAAGATAATTTTTGACAATTCAACGTACGTCTTCTCCCGCGCGTTCTCTCCCCTCCAAAAAGAACAGTAAGTTCAAGTCACTGTTTCCTTCCCTTCAAGTCATCATCAGATCGAACGGGCGGAATTTCTTCCTTTCTTCAGGCGATTGGTGTTTAATCGTGGCAACAAGGTACGCTCGAATCCGTGGTGTCTTTCGATCGGTGATGTGTGTTTTCCGGCCGTCTTCGCATTGATTTAGGGGTTCGATTCGGTGTCGAATCCGGTTTTGATCCGTTATTCCCAACATTGTTATATCGAGCCCCGTTTCACGTTTTCCCGATCAATTTGATGTATTTTGATTGAATTTTCGCGAAGAAATTTTCAGTCGTACGGATCGGGGCAAAATCCCGACACCCGAGCTTGTTCGCCATTTTTCTGAGTTTTCTAAGTCGAAATCAAATTCTGAAGGCACTGGGAGAAGCGCGACGTCGAGGACGAGTCCGGCGATGTGTCGACGCCGGAAACCGCCAAGACGCCCACACGCGGCCCGGAAGGCGTCGCGTCGGGCGCGACCCCGCGCACGGGGCCCCAGCTTCGCCGGCGCGTCAAATACCACACGCGCGGTGGCGAACCGGGCACGTGCGCGCCGGCGGTCGGCCCGGCCGTACGCGCCGGTCCACGGACCGACGCGTGGCGACGTCATCGTGGCGTCACCAACGGTCGATAACCGTCGGGGATGACGTCGGCGCCGAAGACGGTTGGCCGGCCGGTAACCGACCGGCGACCGACCCGACGGCGACCCGACCCGACCCGATCAGGCCTGGCGCATGCCGCGCACGTGCGGCCGACGTCGCGTGACGTCGCACGCTCACGCGCGAGGCACGTGTCGGTGACGTCTCGCGTGACGTCAGCCAACGCACGCAGCGGCACGTGCGGTCGGTTCGTCCGGCAAGAAGCACGGCCGGTCCGACCGGCCCGACCGGTCCGACCCGCGCGCCTGTTGACCCGACCAGTTGACCGTTGACCGACCGTTGACCAGTTGACCTTTGACCGATCGTTGACCGTTGACTTTGACCGTTGACCGTTGACCCGAAAAAAAAAAAAAAGGAATTTGTTTTCTTTTTCAGTCATGCCTATGTGGGTTATAAGTAATCCATTTTTAATTCTGCATTTGTTGCATGAATTTTGGAAAATTATATATTTTCCCTTATATTAATTATGGATTATAAGTGATCCATTTTTAATTCGCATTTATTATGAACTATGATGCGTTATGCAAGGATACCTGCAGTCCCGAGTACAGACGAGGGAAATGCAAGACTTAAGAGGCTGATGAAAAAGTTAGCTGATTATCGGTGGCATGAAGGTGATTTAGTATCACATGTGATTAAGGTCAATCAGATGATACAGGAAATCATCTGGAATGGTTATCTTATGCCTGATTTTCGAAAGGTGCCTGAGTTTGATGAACACTCTTCCACCTGAATGGCAAGCAGTGTTGGATCGGTTATGGGAGGTCAATCATGGTCCTGGATTATGAAGGCCATAAGCTTTTGTAAAGAAAGCACTATAGGATTGAGTTGGCCAAAACTTCAACCCTTAGATTGAGCGCCACATGGCGCCGAGTGAATGCGCCTTGGAGGCGACATGAAAGCTCTCCAAAAGTTTTTCCATGGTTGGCAAATGTGCCTTCGGTTTTCTCGATGTTTTGGTGATAGATTGGAAGGGACATTCCCTATTTATTTCTTTGATTGATTATGTAATGATTACTACCTAATTGTGTTAATTGAAAGCATTATTGTTTTTAATTGTATGTCAATTATCTGTTACTTTCTTATTGTGGTTGCTTGTGGGTAATTAGCTGTGGGTAGTAATAGAAGTTTTTGTAACTTCATAGAATTTATTTGCATAAGATAATTATATTAATAATAATTTTAAGTTAGGATTTTTGGAGGATGATTAGAAACATAGTGACCTTTTGATTCTCGAAGCCTTACTTGAAATTATTTATTAATATGATGGGTCTATGCAAATAGGGATGCATAAATGATAGGCATTAATTATTCGTGCATGTATGTCGTGTGTTCAACGATGTTCACAACTAAGAATGTAATTGCCGATATGAACGGCAATAATTATGAAATATTGAATATGAAGATTCAATATGTGCTGAAAAAGCAAAAAGCACTAGAAGCTCTTGACCAAGTTATGGAAGAAGGATGCCATGCGCCACCTTGAGCTAGTAGATGACCGCCTAACGGTATTTGAGCCGAAAATAGACATTTGCTATGCTGGTTCTAGCTCGAAGGGCTTTGTGCTCTAAGCGCAAATGTATTGATTCGTTCAATATGTGGGAATGCAAAGGATCATGTCCTTATTGCAAGAAATCAAGAGTTAACCAACACAAGAGAGGAAAACGTCCTCAAGGGAAGAAAATGTCAAGGGTGAGATGTTACAATTGTGACAAGAAATGTCACTATGCTTGCAGTTGTGAGCCGAAAAGGTCAACACCTCTTGTACATTTGAGAACTTTGCTTATGTGTCAAGTTCTGCATTATAGGATGAATCAATCCTTTGTGGAATGTAGATTCGAAGCGACAGACCATAGAGGGAAGGATAGAGAATCCTTCGTGGAATTCCGATGAGTACCAACTGGAACTGTGTGGATCCATATGGGAAACAACTCTAGAGCTGATGTAAAGGAATTGGCACCTGCCAATTGAACATAAGTGGTGGACGCCTTTGATGTTCTATATGCTCGAGATTCGTCGAAATTTAGTGTCTGTCTTAGCGTTGGTTAAGCTTCGTTTTGGTATGAACTTCCATAATAAATGTGTAGATTTGTGTTTAGATACAAACTACTATGGTTGTGGTCACTTACTCGAATGGTTTTATTGTACTAAATGTTGACTCGTGATGATGTCAATATGTTATCCCCTTGTTTTACGTCTTCTATCTTATATGATAACGATGTGAATATGATGGCATGACTAGACTTGGTCATATGGGCCAACAACATATGAATAGACTAGCCAAAGAGGGCTTGTTGGGCAATATTGAAAATGTCGATTTGTCCATATGTGAGCATTGCCTAGTAGGGAAAATGACAAGGAAAAACCATTTGGAAAAGGTAAAAGAGCTGAATTTCCTCGGCATTTAATCCATTTGGACGTCTGGGTTCAATGAATGTGAGAGAAAGGCAAGGGGCTGTTTGTTTCATCACTTTAATAGATGATTCTACTTGATTCGGATATGTCTATTTGATTTCTCATAAATCTAAGTATAAGTTGTTTCGGAAGGTTTATGAACCTGGCGAAAATCAATTAGACAGGAAAATAAAGGTATTGAGATCCGATCAAGGTTGAGAATATTTATCTGATAAGTTCAGAAAATTATGTGATGAAAAAGGAATAGAAAGATAGTTGTCTATTCCATGTACTTCTCAACAAAATGGTGTTGCAGGGAGAAGAAACAGAACCCTACTGGAATGGTTAGGTCCATGATGGTGCATGCTAACTTACCTATCATTTTTGGAGTGATGTGTTGTTAATCCGCTGCCTATATACTTAACCAGGTGCCTTCCAAATCAGTTATTTCCACTTCATATGAGTTATGGACAGTTAGAAAACCGGACTTAAGTTTTCTTAAGCCATGGGGTTGTGCTGCCTATACTCATGAGTCCTCTCATAAGTTTGGGAAATTGGGTCCCAAAGAAAATAAGAGTATTTTCACGAGATACTGCGAACACTCAAAAGGGTATGTGTTCATAGGTGAGCAGGAAAGTGGGAGTATAACTGAATTTGAATCACGGGATGTCACATCCTTAGTGGATGAATTTTCTAAGAGGGGCGAAATAAGGGAAAATAACTCCCTATTTGAAACCTTGGATCAAGATAATGATGTCAGTGGAGTTCGTTCAAGTGGGGGTAGTATGAGATGTAATGAATTGAATTCAACTCATTCTCAATTGCAACCACCTGATGTAACGACATCATCATTACCTAATCCAAGTGGGAGCATGATGGGGAATGATGTGCTAAGTGTACAATCTCCCATACGGTAAACAAGTCGCCAAAGTATTCCCCGTCGATGTTTTGACATTGAAAGGGAAACTTTTATGGTTGCTCCACAAGATGAGGATGAGCCAAGAAATATTATTGAGGCTCTGAATTGCCCTAATAAGGAAAAATGGATTCATGCAATGAAAGAGGAAATGGAGTCAATGAAATCAAACCAAAGTCTGGGAATTGGTTGATCTTCCAAAAAGGGACGCAGAGCTATTGGGAACAAGTGAGTTCTCAAAATAAAGTAAAAGGCTGATGGCTCGATTGAAAGGCATAAGGCTCGCCTTGTGGCGAATGGGGTATAATCAACAGGAAGGAATTGATTATGAATATACGTTTTCTCCTGTAGTGAGATTTACCTCGATTCGTATTATTCTGGCAATAGTGACTAGTATGGATCTTGAGTTACATCAAATGGATGTAAAGACTGCTTTCCTCAATGTAGAATTAGAGGAAGGAACATATATGGAACAACCTGCTGATTTCATAATGAAAGGCCGAGAAGAAAATGTATGTCGATTTTGGGGGGTCGATATATGGCCTTAAGCAGTCATTGAGCCAAAGTATATACATTTTCATAATACCATAGTGGCATATGATTTTACAATGATTGATGAGGATCATTGTGTATATATCAATAGATCCAATGATCAATTTGTGATCATATCATTATATGTTGATGATATACTAATTGCCGGAAGCAATATGGAGTTGGTTAATACTGTCAAGAGATAGTTGTCTTCTAACTTTGAGATGAAGAATATGGGTGAGGCTGCATACATTCTTGGAGTTAAGACTTCAAGAGATTGTTTTGAAGAGATCGTTGTCTTTTTTTTCGCAAGAAACCTATATAAATAAGGTTTTTGAACGATTTAGTATGCAAGATCAGAAACCCATAGACACTCCTATTGCATAAATGTGAAGGATTGAGCCATAGTCTGTGTCCAAGGACTCCACAAGAAAAGGAACAAATGAAACATGTTCCTTATGCTAGTGTTGTTGGGAGCTTGATGTATGCTATGATGTGTACAACACCCGACATATGCTTTGCGGTGGAATGGTGACAAGATACCAATCCAATCGGATCAAGCACATTGGAAAGCCGTTAAGAGAATACTTGAGGTATCGAAGGGAACCGCTGATTATACGCTGAGTTATTAAAGAAAAGGATCTGCAACTCAAAGGCTATTGTGATCTTGATTGGAGAAGAGATTTAGATGAAAGAAAATCTACCTCTCGAATTTGTTTTCTTACCGAATAATGGCACCATATGTTGGAGCAGTAAGAAACATAAGTGTATAGCCTTGTCCACGATAAAAGTTGAGTTAAGTGGTATTATCAGCAGCAAAGATATAAGAAGATGTTTGGCTTAAGAGAATTTTTTGGATCATTTAGGTGTTTTTGGAAGTGCTGCAGTTAGTTGTTGGTTAACTGTGGTAGCTAAGCAGCAAAAAAGCGTACACCAAATATCCAAAATATCATGGCAAGACCGAACATATAGATACCAAGTATAATCTATCAAGGATATAGTTGCACGAAAAGATGTGAACTTAGAGTACATACTACGATGGAATGGTAGCAGATCCTATGACAAAGCCAAAAACTAGAGATGTGTTTTGTGGCCATATGAAATCTCTAGGATTGCGTAGAGATTGATGTACTGAATATTGTAATTTCCCTAAGTGTTCACAATTTGATGAATTTGTGTTTTCATCATTAATGCCTATGAATCTTAGTTTGATCTTTATGCATCTTAATGCTTAGTGCATTACTTTAAGTTGAGAAGTATGTCGGATGATATAAGATTAGCCCACTCACACGGGTAATCACCTCATTTCTTGTGTGATAAATAGAGATGAGACTGTTTTTAAGCTTATTATCTAGGTGATAATCGAGAGCTCAAGCTTAAAACACGTATGTCGCCTCTTAACTGAAAGTGTTAAGATGAGGACATAATACTTACTATGTCCGAAAGTAAAATACCCCACATGTTTTACTTTATCTTGTCTAAGATGCCGATGTGAGTTGATGAATTTTGTGAATGAGTAGATACGTGAACTCAAGTTAGACATTGGGTATGTCGAACTATCATCTCGTACGGTATTGAAAGGTGTAGACATACGCTCCATGGGAAAGGAGTTAATACCTGTAATACGTATTTCATACTACGTATGCATGAGACGACCAATAAGAGTGACAAAAGTTTGATCTCAACTTTTATGTCGTGTGAGACTCTTGAGGAAGAGAGTTCCTCAATTTCTTAGTCCCCTCATGACTCTTACTTATTCTTAAGATTTCCATTTAAAGGTCTACGCTATCTTAGGATGTTGCCAATGGTCATGAGTGATTCGATCTAATGGGGCATTTCTAGAAAAGCAAGCTGACTGAAATTGAGAGTTTGAAGGAAAGGAAGATCGATTTTGGAGAATCACATTGTAGTTTTGTATTCACCGGTTAACCAATTATGACTGTCTTTGTGATAATCATAATTGTGAATACAATATATATATCATTGTTAAAGAGATCAAGAGAGATATAAAATGTGATCGATCGATCTAGGTACCGCATACTAAATCTACTCGAAGTGTGATGCCCATTATGAGCTGCTATATATTCCTAACAGATGTATGGCAACGAGCTCTCAAAGTATGCTGGTCGCACGGATTATTCACCGGTATGAATGTTGAAGAGAGGAAAGGAGGATTATGTTCAACCCACCATGTTAAGTAAGAGTCTATGATGGATTTTTTCTCTGATGGGGCTGAGTAGGGCTGTCGCCC